>OW569405.1:32995934-35395934 GCA_937654795.1 Cistogaster globosa | reverse complement strand
AGTTTTTCGAGTACGCGAACACCATTTAGAATCAATTAGCAACAAATAGTAAAAAATTTTAATTATTGAACAGACCTAATATGGAGAGAACCAGTAAGATAAAATTCTTACCAAAACATGCTTTAATTCAATTAAGTTTATCATTTTGTTTTTGCTTTTTTAGTTAACTAAACTAAAAACCATTAGTGTGTGACAGACGCGCATATAATTTAAAAAAATTTTTAATTTTGCTTCGATGATAAAACAATAGTGTGAATGATGCAATAAGCAAAATTTTTACATCACTCCGCTAATATTTGTTCTATTCACAATCTAATCTATACGTGCTAAACTGTGAGATTCTCCAATAGCTGTGAAAATATTACTGCTTATTATCACGTTTGCTACAGCATGTTTATTTATTAAAACTGACATAAAAATATAAATAATTTTCTGAATCGCTTTTAGTCGCCTTTTAAGATTTCCGTAGTTATCTTCTTGGGGTAGCGTACGCATCAGCTATTTAATCAACTGATTTAGTTTTTACTCTGCTGCGAACATTAATAAGGAGGTTACCTGAACAGAATTTCAAGATTATACGTTTTAGTTTAGGAAGATCGGTTTGCAGACATAAATTAACTTTTGCTCATTTTTAAAAACGATAACATTTTTAAAATGTACCACAATTTAAATTTAGATAAAATCTAAGGTTCATAAGCACTAAGAATTTGAACCTGATCTGCTAATTAAAAACATCAAACACTAAGAACCAAAATGCACGATTTAAAGGCTACCAAGCAGAGAACTGATTATTTGGGTAGTTAAATATACAAAAATTTTCCGGATAATTTTAAATCTTGCAATCATTTGTCAGTTTCTAAGATAAATGTAGATATATCTTTTTAAAAATATATAAGATCTTCTTGAATAGTTTATTTTTATAAAAATACATACTTAAATATACATAAATTTAATTTTAATAAAATATTTATAACGTCAATTCTTATATAATTGTAAGTTGGTATACATTTTTTGAAACTCGTCGTACAAAGCCACTTTTGTTATGGATTTTATTTTGAAAGAAAAAAAGGTAAAATATTGACATCTTTAAGGAAATTTTATTATTATTTAAATGTATATATCAGTGTCGTCTATTGTTTATTATCTTAAGTTTTGTTACTGACAACAAACAACAGAGGACACTGATATACATACATATATATATATATATATATATATATATATATATATATATATATATATATATATATATATATATATATATACTGTCTTATTATAATTTAAAATAATTATAAAATTGCCCTGAAGATGATAAACAAAGTTGGTCGAAATATCGGAAAATAAATTGTTAAAAAAAAAAAACAATCTAAACAGTTTTTTTTGTTTAATTTATTAACGTTAGAGGACCTTAAAAAATTAATTAAAAAAAAAAAACAAATTATTGATACATCAAGGTCTACAATTTTACACCACAACTTAAAACATTGAAATTTTAGCATTTATAAACATGCGTGTGATTTTTAAACCGTTCAACGAAAAAAATGTAGAAAAAGGGTATATCTAAGTTTATCATTCCATTTGTAATTTCTACAATATCCATTTTAGACTTCATAATGTGTATGTATATATTCTGAGTCCTTATGCATAGCGAAGTTGATTGAGCGGTGTCGGTCTGTCCGTACGTGTTAGTGATGAAATCAACTTTGCCAAGGCGCTAGATGACATAGAGCAAATTTAAATGCGTCAATCGATGAGACATAGTTTTGAAAATTTTGCTATTTTCAAAATCGCCAATATCGGTCCATGTCCTTCAAGGCAGCGAGCAAATCATCACGCCTGCCTCTAGTTTTTCTATCATTTGAAACAATGAAGTAACTCCAATTGCAAAAAATATATGATGGCGATTAAAAAAATAAGAAAAAAAAAACATCAGGTGCAAAAATTTGCTCACACCCATATTTTACGAGTTATGGGCCTCTGAACTTTTCATAGAAAAGAATTTGCAATTTTATTGGCATTAGAAATGAATGAATTGATAATTTTAAAAATTTTAAAAATTTTTTAAATTGCTCATTTTAAAAAATTTTCATGAAAATTTTTCAAACCAAAAGGTAGGATTTTGTAGCAAAAAATTTAAATTTGCAATTAAAGCCAATAAAAATCTTTAAAATTTCTGTACATAAAAACATATGTATTTTAACATAAGCGCAATAAAAAGTGGCTTTATTTGGCTTATGGAGAAATTAAAATTATTAAAAGAATGCTTAGGTTCGAAGCATTTATAAAAAACATTCGATGCAGCCATGTATCCGGCAATTCGTTGTCGAAAAGTTATAAGCAACTGAACTTTATCTTTTATTTCTTATATCATTTCATCAGAAGAATAGCTTTTTTTAAAATATAAAATCTTTATCCTTGCATTGTATTTTTTTTTAAACAATCAGTTGTACACAACTTTGAAAATAAAAATTAGAACAGAGAGAAATTTGTTTTTTATTTGGCTGGCATACGGGTGAAGAGTATGTAAGTCTCTTTTAAACCGAATACTTCCCTCCCACTTGTTTAAATTTATATTTAGCAGTTTTAGGTAAATACTATTTGATGGTCTGTTGGTATCATGATTTTTTTGCATATATAAACGTACAAAAAAATTTACGGCCAAATAAAGATTTATTGATTTTTCAATTTCTTAATCGGTTTTATCGTTTTCGAAAACGTGCCAAGCAGAAAGAGGCAAAAACAAACTTATTCAAATAAGGAATTGAATCATCATCACAAACAACTTTCAACAGAAAAACAGAAAACAAATGAGATTTAATTTATGCAAAATTAAAAACAAGTGATAAATTGCCAAAATTTTTTTATTTGTTTGGATATGAATCTGTGTTTAGAGATTTAAAAAAGCCAAGTGTTCTTATTTCGTATCTATCGTTTTTTTAACGTTCAACATTATTGTTTTTTTTTTTTTTTTTTTGTTAAATAAAATCAAAGTTGAAAATAATAGAAAACAACTAATAAAGAATCTTTTGAAATTATAAATGTCATTGTGTCAGGCGGTGCCAAGTAGTAAGTTGGTTTTGAATACGGTTAAACAGGTTCCCTGGGAATAAAACGTCTCCGCTAAAAAAAAGGTACATAACAAGTTTAAATGTTTCGCAATTATGATCGCCATAAAGTATCACGGATTGATTAAAAAATAATTATGGCTACACTTCACGATAAAATTTATGAATACAGGAAAGTTATTAAAAGAAATTAAATCTGTCAAATTATTCAAATTTTATGAATAGACAATATTTGAAATACGTGCTTAGAACTGAACCAAACAAATAAGTCAAACAAAGAATTATGATGCATTTAAGAACTCCTTTTCTAAGCTGGCATGATGCTTATAACTGGAAAACTAAAAACATTATAAATTCATTGAAAAAAAGTCAAATAAATTATTAAAAGTAAATAATAAACATCGTTTGTTTCATTGTTGAAAAAATTGGAATTTAAAATATGGAAGGCATAAGTTGCTTAAGTTGCTTAAGTTTTTAGGTTATAACTTCCTGAAAGTAATTATCGCATAGATGAAATTTAAAATACAGTCAATGTTTTCAGATTTCACGATTTCATACGAATACTAATAGAAATCATGCCACCATCTGAATCATTTGAAAGGTTGACACTACTTTTTAAAGAAGAGTTGTATTATTATTATTTATTTTTAGAATATCTGATAACTAGTGCAGAAACGCGAGTACTTATTATTTATAATGACATTTTAGAATTTTAAACAAATAAATAAATTCGTTTGTTAAAAAAAAATCAAATATAAATGTGGTTCAAATCACCAGCCAAATTTCTGATAGATCTAGCGATTTTTCTCAGATAGCTATACGCAAATAGCTTAATGCTATCTGACCAAAATATACACATATTCATAGCATTCTTAGCAGAAAAAAATCTTTATATTCTTTAATTTCCTATAATTTTTATAACAACTTGTCAATAATATATTGTTTACATGGTACAGGAGCTGTTAAAAATGGCAAGAAGTTGCTAAAAATAATGATGTAACAGGCAATAATCTATTTAACAAAGTTTAGGGTTTTTTAATTAAACCTTTAACTTTGCGATGGTCAACGAAAAATTTTTGGTTTAAAATATTTAGTTTTTTTATAGGTTTGAAATACAAAGCAAGAGAGAATTTTAAACCAAATAGAAATATTTATGACAAACGAAGTCTAAATAATGCGGGAACCAAATTGCAAATATTGAATTGATACTCCTTTTACCTAAAATTTTTAAGGTGATCTCGTTCATATAAATGTTTGAAATTTTGCGAATCATTAAATAAGATAAAATTGAAGTTTTAACTTTTGTTTCCATTTTTTTCAATCAAATTTTGTTTGAAAATGATGTACACATACGAGTAGTATTCGGACTTACTTGGAAAAAGCTTAATTCAATGTACTGAACACTTAAAGTTTAAAAAGTCTAGCGATTTAGCCATTTTAAGATATTTTAGTCCCTCAGCGAACAGCATAAAAAACTGTAGTTATTATAATGACTTTTCGAAAGAAAACAACGTTTGGCACCCGTAATTTAATTTTAAAGTGGTTTAACCGTCAACATATGCAAATAAATGCAAAACTGCTGTTTTATGTACCTTACAATCTGCAAACGGTACATAAGTACTATTTAATAAGCTTATATCAGCAAATAAAGTGAAGGGAACGATCTTTAAATAAGTATAGGGAATAAAAAAATATTTAAAAAGGGAACAAAATTAATTTGATTTTATAGGAAAATACCCCGTGAAGGGCTGTCAGTTAATCAGTTAAACGAATTGCTGCTTTTAATTAACATACCGACCGAATATTTACCGTTAATGATCAGAGCAAAGGGCGTATACAGCATTTAGCAACCAAATGTGTGTAAAATATTAAGACAATACTAATATTAACAAATAAGAATCTCATATATACATAAGAAACTCTCTCCTGCCATTTAGCTTTTCTGTTTAAAGGGGCGTTAAAGATTGTAAGTTTTCCTTTGGGTTGTTGTTTCGACTAAAAGGGTGAATAAGAAAGTAACACTACCTGCAGAAATACAAACAAAAGTTGAAAAAAGGTATGCAAGAATTAGAGGTAGGCGTGGTATTTTTATGCTGCCTCAAAGGACATGGGCCGATTTTGCCGATTAAAACTATGTCTGGTCGCTTGGCCTATTTAAATTTTCTTTAGCTCATCTAGCGCCTTGGCAAAGTTGATTTCACCATTAACACGGACGGATATGCATAAGAACTCAGAATATATACTTTATAGGATCGGAAATTGTTATTGTTGAAATTTTAAATGGAATGACAAATCCTTATTCACCCTTTTTAACCTGTAGTGAAGGGAATTAAAATGCAGAGGTGGTCTTTCACAAAATTATTGCAAAAAAAACCGACTTCAAAACAGACAACTTATATTTAGGACGGTAATTATAAAATAATTATATTATATTCAAGAAAGATTGCGTCAGGATTTTTTATTTGTCGTAGAAAAAAATATGAATGCAAAGGCCGGCCAATTACGTCATATATGGGGACACCTTTTTATTTTTTATTGGGAGCTTCAGTATACGCATCAGAAATGACTACGTTCTGTAGGCACAAACATAAAAAAATGAAACATTAAGTCGAATTGGTAACTTCCTTCTGTTTTTAAAGTCGGTAAAAAGTATAAACTTTGGAAGTAGTATTTGAAATCTATGATTTGTACTAAATCAAAAAAATTGCCGTTGGGCTGAAAAGAACAAAATTGATGTTTGTGTTAAAAAACATGACCATAAATATATTTTGTATAGAGATTTAAAGATCTTCAAAAAATATTTGAATATAATTTACTAGTTTAGCTCTATTTATTATAAGCCAAAAATGTCTATTTTAACTATTTTCTAATAGCATCTTTTAACTTTAATTATAACAATAAAGTTTAGGCCATGCACATATAATTCTCTATCAATGGTAGATGCCCTACATACATCTCTCAAACACACTGTGAGCATTGTAAATTTTCGATCATACAGAAGCGTATATATATATACATCTTTTGTGTCCGCTTTTGCTAATCTATTGAATTTAATATTGTAATAATATGTTAATTCTAAAAAGCACATTTTTAAATTTATTTTTTTAAGCCATTTAAAAACATGTAGTAAACAAATTTATATTGATGAAGTCTCCATAAATTATTAATTAATTCCATTAAGACATAAATATGTGAATTAGTGGCGCCAGTCTTTAAAAAATAAAGCAACAACAATGGCAGTTCTAGTAATTAATAACTTTTGTTTTTAAATTCCCTCACTTAAGCTGTTAGAAAACTGCAATACTGATTAAGTTTCTGTTGCTGTATTCAAAAAAGGAAATGATTAAAAAAATTAGGGACATTCACGATCTTAACATCATAATATCCCCTCGAAAGTCCCAATTCGCACGATGCAAGTATTTAAGCTGAGCTGATTAGGTTGTAGGCAACGGGGTAAGGTAAAATTAAATGAGTACAGACCTGCTTGTACATGCAATTCGCTTTGCTTCCATATTCGTAAAACAAAAAACACAGATGTGTGTGTGTACATTCATGCAAAAATTTGAACAATTTAAGCAATAAGACTTGTACTGTGCGAACAATTATGAAAGTTCAAAGAAGAAAATGAAAATAAGCAGTCTAATTTTCTTGCATCGTGCGAATTGGGACAAACTACAACCAAATTATATGCCTTTAATATAGAAAGACTCCAGAAATGCTACAATGGATTAAATATAATTTTTAATTATTAAGTATTTAAGTCTCTTTAGCGGTCTAATTAAAAGAAGGTTTACAAGTAATTTCCAGGAATTATGAAGCACCTTTTCTCTTCCCCCTGCTGCAAAAGCTTACAAATGCAAGATGAAAAAAGTTACTAACTATTTGACACTGCTCAATAATCCTCTTAAAAAATTACCCTCACAAGACCAAAAATTAAAAGAGGGGAAGGAAATTGCTTCGATTCATTTTGATAGTAAAAACCTTGAAAAATTATAAAAAATTCTTTTCCAAATTTTGCAGTTTAGGTAAATAATGTTTTATGTATCCAAGTCGGGTAGACCGTTCTCGAGTGGCGGTAAAATATATTAACGTAACCGCTTAATTTTTTCTTTTTCATAAAGATTCAATAAATTTAAATAAAACTAGATACCACAACGTTTTTAGGGTTGCTGATTTAAAAGTGCAAAACCAATATGGCGGACAATTAAAAAATTGGTCGAATTCGCGTTAAACTTACTTCTCCTTATTTTCCTCTTCTTTAAAGCTCAAATTTCTACGCACCCAAGTAGTTGGAACTGTTTGTGGTTCTTTAAAAAATAAAAATTAATAGGTTAATTGCGTACTGCTATAAAGAACATATTAAGTGGTAACATTTAACAAAATACAAATTTCCGTTTTTGTTGTCGTAATTCAGTTATTTGTCCCAATGTGCCGCCTTAAAAAAATATGATTATGATAGGAAAATCTTCAGATAGCTTCTTATAAAATATACCTTCATGTTCGTCACGCTTGTTTTAAAGGAAGTAATTTTTTTTTACAGAACAGTATTATCAATGGTTTTCCAACAAAAAAAAAAAAAAAAAAAGAAACAAAAACAAAATTATTCTAAAACCATTTTCGAAAATTATAAGAATCTTTCAAGAAATTGGTACTATTTTGAAAATTTAATATTTCAAATTAAAATAAAAAACAAAGATTTGTTTTGTTGTCAAATATAGAAAAAAAAGGGTTTTTTACGGCTTTTTTTGGATTTATTTTTTAGAACCTGTACTGAGTTTATTTCCCCCTTTGGGAAAGATCTTTAATAACCTTAAGTAAGAGTTTCATTTATTATAGTTTTCTGCTCTAGAAATTAAAGTTTTAAGCTTTAAAATCAATTTATAATCCTTTTTGGTTATTTCAAGGATTAAAAATTTAGTTGTTATTTTTGCAGATGTTTTGATTTGAGTGGAAATCTTTTTTCTTTTTTAAGCTTCTTACTACCATTAAATTTAATTTAAAACTAATTCAAGTCGACTTTACCATTTAAAAAATCAAAAAGCGATATTCATATAATGCTTAGTACCGGCTACAAGTAGGATATACAAAATGAGCTTTAATTTACCACTAGCTATTTTGGACGTGCTTTGTTATCCCAATAGGTATCACAATACCACGACCACTCTTCCGATCCAGCTAGTTTATTATTTGATTATGCACTTAAGTATGAAAGTAGTTTCTACGATATTTTAAGACCATTATAATCGACAACAACTTTTCACTTTGTGTGGAAGGTACCACGCCCACTTTTCCATATTTTATAAAAAACTATAAAAATTCCAAGGATAACAGTCAACTGGTGTAGGCAAAGAAACACATTAATAAACATGCGTACTCTGTATTTTATGTACATAGATTAGATGGTGGCATGTCATAGTGTACACACACATAATGTCCATGGACTTTATGTTTATACTAGAAATAGACGCGCGTAAAGAATTTCATCTCCATGGAATAATCAACACCGGCTTTGCTTACCAAAGATTTTCTACATAAATGGCCTTTGGCCATTAAACTATATATATAGTTACGACTCTACGTTGATGGATATTATTATGACATGCCCCTGATTAGAATATAAGGTAAATAAATAAACATATGGGAAACAACTTCTCACAATTTTGAAACATAGAAAGACATTATGTTGTGATGTTATAATTTTGCATAAAGCTTCTGAATTGTTGAAAAGTCTTATTATTTCTTGTAAGACTTTGTTTAAACTAACTACTTTAAGTCTTTTAAGGTATTGAACTCCTTAATGTAGTGCAGAGTATTCAAATTCTGCTTAAATTTTTTGACATCCATTTTTAAACTTATTCAACTGGTTTTGCATTTAAATTAATTAAAGATTAATCAATTTTAATGCAAAAGTTGCTAATAAGATTAGCATTTTAAGTTTTTAGTTTCTTGGTTACTGGGAAATGTATATGTATCAATAAGAATAACACGTTTAGTTTTAAAAACTGTGCATGAAAAAAAAAATCAAAATTAAATAAATAACAAAATAAAAACACCGCTTTAATTTAAATGTTTGTTTTTTTTTGTTCTTTAGTAACTAAAACTTGAAGTCTTTGTCCTTGTACTTTAACTTAGTTATGTTCGGATATAAAAATTAAATGTCATAAATGGGACTTTCCAGATTCATTACAAACGTATTCATTTATACTTTTTTTCATATATTATGCAAATAATAATAATATAATCAAATTAAATTATCATACAAAAATATCCAAATTGGGCATCGCAGTAATGAATTTAAAAGCACACCCAATATTTCTTGAATATGAAATAAAATTATGTAAAGCTTATAAAAGAATAAAATAAAAATTGATCACCTGGATCAACCGACGGTTCGCAAACAAATGTATGATTTCGCCTTACCAAATTAACATTGACTGATTACGAATATTCTCCTTGTTCATATTTACAAAGTTAGTTGGTTAAATAGATGAAGTTTGTGTAATGTACACAGCCTTGAGTAGATAGATGTAAGGAATGCTGATGACCAATGTAGCCATCCAGATTATGATGCATTACATTCTGCTGGCGCCAAATTTTTTTTTTTTTTTTTTGTTGACTTAGAAAACGTCCGCAAGAATTTGTAATTAATTTTCAATTCTTAAAACTAGATGACCCGTGCGAATATTTCGCAGCGTTAGTTGTCATTTTTGTAAGATAAAATGAAAATAATTAATAGAAATTTTAGTAACTTCAATTCATTTTATTAAAAGTATAAAAATATTAGAAATCATAATATATCATAGATATTTACATACATACACACATATGTTTATGCACTCGAGAAAAAGCCACGTATAACTGTCCATGTGAAAAGACCGGTTCTGGTATATACAATCCTACCTTTTGAAGGGTTTGACCTTGTGCTTTGTTTATTGTCATAGCAAAAGCAACTTTCAGAGGGAATTGTTTTCGTGTCATTCGGAAAGGCACAGTTGGATCAGAAGGTGTGAGGTTGATTCGGGGTTTGAGTACAGTTTTATCGGTATGAATAATTTTTGCTGATATTACTTATTTTAATCTAAATGCACGTTATTTTATTATGCATATTATATATAACTGACTTAGTAATAGCGGTATTGCCAGAATGGATTTTAATTATGTAGAACTTCGTTACCACACTTGAACAAAAATATATTATCATAATGACAACAGTATTATCATGCAGAAGCGACCCTGTATTACCACACTTGAATAAAAACATATAATGACGGTATTATCATGCAGTTCTATATAAAATATAATTTTTACCAATGAAAATCTAAATTTTTCAATTTCTAATTATTTTTTGTCATTAGTGTTAGAAATAAGCTTTAAAATGAGATATCATTCATTAAATTTGATGCGGTGGTATGGGAGATATTTGCAACCGACAAAAAAAAGTGCTTTAGAAATAATATATATGATTATTGAAAATATAAAAATGATCTGTAGCAATATAAATTATTTCGTATGTTATCTATGCATATAATAAAACAGGGAATATTTTTTTTTAATATAAATGTTGATGTAGATAGTAATCGATATGGAATACAAAATACCTATTTCTGGATTTTTTTTTATCTGTCTGTCCGTCCGTCTGTCTGTGTTCGCATCATGTAAAAACTGCTAGGATTTCAATAAAAATTTAGAGGTAGTCCCTTAAAACATTGGTTCCAATATAGAGTACGTTTTTTCATTAAAATATGTCATTTCGTAGGGAATTTAGAGGCACAAATGTGAAAGCACCCAATTTTACCGGTTTTTTTAAGCTTTATCTATATCGACAGAACAACTGATCGTCGTGTGTTTGTCAATAAATGATTGAAAATTTTATAATTTATCATTTTTTCAAACGTTATAGTGTGACTCTCCATAATGTTAGTGGCGACTGTTAAAAGAACTGTAGTTCATGGACAAAACTGATAAAATTTATTTCTTTCTCTACAGCATATTTTGTAAATTGGATACAATGTAAAAAAGTTACATTTGTTTAAAAATTTTACGAGTTTAATAACACAGCATTCACCTCATCAGTCGTTTTAAAATATTTTGGTTTTACCCAGTACCTTTTCTATATTTTGGTAGGGATTCCAGTTCTTAACATCGGAAAACACAAGTAATAAAATTGATAATTTATCATTGAAAACTCTAAAAAAAATTACTTATTTAACAAAATCACTGAAAAAATTGCAATGCGATCTTTATCACCAGATTCATCTGTCTTACATCCTTTTTATTAAGAAAGACTCTATATAAATTCATATAATATTTCAAAACTGTCGACTATGCGTGAATGCTTTTGAAGACATTGGACTTCATATCTTTGCTAAATGTGTCATGGATACGCAAACAAAGAAAGGGACAACGCTTCATTATGGAGTAGAGCTTTAATGCTGTGAACCAGGATAGGTGGAGTTATTCTACTTGTTTGGCTGCTGGCACAACTTGGTTCGGTAAAAAACATGATCTCATATTTGCCCCTGTCTTGCACAGGATTACCTTACCAGCATCTTGACTGCCGAGGGCACCAGTATTTTTTTTAATTTAAACAAAACAGGATCAGTTCTTTTGAAAGAGCTTTGGGTGGTTTTCTGATCTTCATGCCGTCAGTCACTGTAATCAAGTGGCTTAAGTGGGCAAGACTCTTAGCCTTTTCATTTCAATAAAAATTCTCTTCACTACCTCTTTACATGTAGCAAAAAGTAGTCAAGGTCATGGACTTTGTGCTTTACGTACATCTATGGCTGCCTGCTAAACCTAACATAGGTAATTAACATTAAAGTTTTTAAAAAAGTGTAGACAGGATATAAATCTTTAAAAGCAAAACCCAATAAAAAGGTAATTTCTTTTATTTATGTGCAATATTAAAATAAAATGATAATATGATTGTTGATGTAACTTGAGAAAATGAAAAAAATTAAGTTCATTTTATGGTAAATAATGGTGCTGGCTACTTTTTGTTGCAAGTATCTTCAAATCAACACTTGAAAGAATCGCTCAGAAAAATAAGTAAAGAAAACATGTTCTTTTCCCATTGTCCAACTCCGTTTAATTCCCATAATATAAGTGTAGGCTGTTATAAATTGGCTAAATTGCTTAAACATCACACCACCATGCACACTAGTGCTGCTACAAAAAAGAATAAAATACTAGTAATCAATTAAACCTGTCATTTCCGTTTGTCAGGCTACCAACAAACAAGAAAACAAACAAGCAGCCCAACAAATAACTGTGCATGCATGCATTCGTGTTGGTTGTTTGTATGTCTGGCAGGGTGCTTTGCTCTACTTTAACCTCGCGTGAGATATTGTGTGCTGCATGTTGCAAGTTGCATGTAGACAATCTACAAATATTACTACACACAAAATTATTATTTAAAACATGTTCATAATAATTTACACTTTGATATTAATCTCTGTTTTTCGTTTAAATATAATTTATTTATAGTTAATCTTTTAATTTACGTTGTCTCTATGAAAAAAAAAAACACTAAAATTTAAAAAAAAACAGGAAAATTCTTGCAACAATAAATTGCATGTACAAAACATTTTATTCAATTTCATTTTGTTGCTGGCAGGTACTTGGACACATTTTGCATTTTATGTTTTTACTTTATTTGTTCGTACAGCAGACAGTCATTTTTGAAATTATTTTTCAATTCTAATTTTTGTTTTATTTTTCATTTTAATATAAATAGTTTAACAATAAAAATTTGTTGCTGTAGAACAAAAAAAAGAAAAAATAAATAAATAAATAAATAAAAAATAAACTAAAAAGTTAGCCCGGCTTATATCATCATATTTTTGTGTTTTGGGGTCTTTCTGCTCTGTTCTTTTGGCCTGACGCTCATAATTCATTCGGTAATAAATCATATATAAAAATGAAAATACAATATATGTCATGATTTATGTTTTAACAAGTTATAAAAATTAAAAAAAACATACACATAACAAATATATTCAGCCAGTGGTCTACATCTATTTAAGGTGTTTTATTTCGGCAAACATGTTTCTCTGCTCTTAATATTATGCTTGATTTCGCCAAAAAAATAGAAAATTGAATATATATTAAGATCGGCACAAAATCATCAGAAGACAAGATTGAATAACTGTAAGGAAGGCATATTTATATGACCACTTCGCTATTGGTCATACATTTCATCAGTGGATTTTACCCATATTTTAAATAGAAATTCCAGAAATTTCTTTTATATATAATTCTTCACATAAAATAATAGTTTCTGATTTATAAGCTTTTCAAGACAAATAAATCGTTATTAGAAAAAATAATTTTTTCTAATTTCCACTACAAAGAAAACTTCTGCTTTACCACTTTCGAATCAATATTTACAAAAACCATCCTAGAGCTTAGGTTGTAGAGAACCTTTGAAATTATGTATGTATGTAAGCAAACAGAATATGTAATAGATCGTGGGATGTGGTTCTTCAATTGTTTATCAAGTATCGTAATAAAAATGATATAAAATTTAATGAAAAATGATTTATTACTTTGTTTTAAAGCAACGGTAAACGTTATAGATCTTTATCTTAGCGATTAATTGATGTAATCACGATAGACCAAATTTGAATTTATAACAAATTAATGACCTGATTATCTGAACACTGATTTGCAGTACTCTTGAATAAAAAGTACAGCTAATTTTTGTTTTAAGCGGTGTAAAAATATATATTAATTAGTTTGTTAAGCTTTTTAGCTTAGGACTACTTTATGCAAATCATTTTTTAGTTAAAAATATTAATTTCAATTAAATAGCTCCACGATTAAAAACGGAAACAAGTGAAAAACAGGTACAATAACGTAAAAGAAATTGAAATATTAATAACTTTTAAATTGAAGTTTTAAGTACAAATATTGGGAAATATTACAAACGTTGGATTTGAATATTAAGTTAGAGAATAGATATTAAAAACAAAAAAAAAAAAATTATTGCTTTTTATTACCATACGATGTAAACCGTCGTTGAAAGCGCTCGCCAACCGTACCTAACAAACAGTTATTAATGACAGTCTTCACACGAAGATGTGACAACAGTATTTCATTTACACACTTTAGTTTTAAATTTGATACTAAATTCTAATTTTATACAGTTTAAAATCAAGTTTTAAAAAGGTATATAAAAGTGAACTTTGGATCTTCTTTTAACTTTTTGTCAGCTGTAAAGTGATTTATTTTTAGTTCTCTTGGCATTTAACACGACAGCGTGTATAAAGCTCCCAAATATTGCAAATTTGTTTATGTTGATTTTATTATGGTCAATGTAAGCACACATTAGAGCAATTATTTCGATTATTAATTGCCGTCGTGTAGTGAGTTCAGAAGATATAACTGCTGCTGTGAGCCGTACCGTAAAGGAAAACCCAAATTAGTCAATCCATCATCGTGAACAGGAATTGTATATTCGACCACCTACTTAACATCTAGAAAAAATGACTGCGCTTTATGGAGTCGTGGAATCATTGGGCCGTACTTCTTTGAAAGCCATGCTCGCTAGAACATTATAGGAAACGGTGATCGTTATAGAGCCATGATTGCTGACTCTTTCGTTTGCAAGTTGAGCAGCCATGATGTGCAGTACCTTTGGTTTAAATAAGACGGCGTAACATATCATACAACTCGAAGCACAAGTGATTTATTGAATGAAATGTTTTACAAATCTGACCCGTGGATTGGACTTCAAGATCGTGAAATTTAACGTCGCTAGACCATTTTTCTGTGGGGATATTTAAGTTGCTAGTCTATGCCAAAATGATTGACCACTTGGAGGATAACATTCGCCATGGTATTTTTGATATTCGTAACCAGCCATAGAAATTTGGACTTCTAAATTAGACTACATCTGAGCCAGAAGTTATATTTAAATTATATTGCCAGCTTATTATCTTTCGAATAAAAGAATTTCATGTCAATCTAAGAAATTGATGTTTGTTTTATTCCATTCCAGTTGGCTGTATGAACGCTATAAAACTCTTCTATAGAGATTTATAGATTTTGATTAAATTTTTTAATTTCAGTTATATCCGTCTAAGTACAATGTTTTACAATAATATTTTTTTCTTCTTTAAAAAAGGTTTTAAAGTACTTACCAGATGGTAAAACGGAATGCCTTTGTTCGTTGTATAGGGTTTCCAAAGTGCTAACATCAAAAGCAGTGGAGTGAATATTCCGACTTAATTTAAATGCGAAAACTAGGCCAAATACATGTACCAAGCAAAACGCTTTGGAAAATTGATATGTTTTATGAAATTGATTCTTTTGCAATATAAATGCGCGTTTAAGTTAATTGAGTTACGAAGCGGAGAATTCCGCTGTTTGCTTGACTATCCGACGTCGGTTTATAGCAGGGGTTCTCACAAGCTCTTATTTCGGGGCCCCCTTCAGAAATTTTAATAGTAGTGCGGCCTACCGCAATATATGTGACACATAGGTATGTAGTATGTGAATAAAAACACATGCATGTTATATAGAATATTTTATTAAAAATTACTTACATATCTGCATACATTTATTGTGAAAATCGAAAATTTATTACATACATGCATATATGACTAAAACAAAAAACAAAAACTGGAAAATATATATGTATCTACATATTTGTACTTCAGGTAAAAAACAAAATAACATATGAATGTATATACATACTTACATACTTTTGTATGTGAATATATAAAAATTCAATTAGAAAATAAAAAATAATAAGAAAAAGAATTATTTTAGGCAAAAGAAAACTTAAAAAATAAACATAAAAAATTTCGACATTTTTTTGCTTTATTATCTCTTTGATATTAGGAGATATTTCTGATAATGCATATCTCAAATCATTTTCTCTATCCAATCGCGATCGGCTTTTGTTTTAATTGAAAAAATGGGAAGAGAAAGCTTGTTTAACACAAATACATACGTGGAGGAAAATTGTACAAACAGCTTTAACGCTTTAGATGCTACGTTTGGATAAATTTTGGAGTATTTTTACCAAAATGTTTCTATTTTAATTGATTTCAAATTAAATTCTGCACATAAAGCAGATTTTAGCTCAATGAATTCTTCCTGCAACATTTCAGCTATTTTATCAACACTAGTATTGAAAGGATTTCTAAGTAAATTGTTTTGCCACGACTATGTTTTTATTTCAGGGAATTATCTATGAAACTCATCATAAAGCATATCCAAATGAGTTGTTATAAATGATTTCAAATTAATGTGTTGTATGTCGTATGTATGTATTTATAGCTTTATTTAATAATGGAAAAGAGCAATAATTTGGAAATTTTTTCCATAAAGGCCTTAATTAATTCATATGATGTCAAAATATTGTTTTTTCCTTGTAATTTTAAGTTAAGATTGTTTAATGTTTCAAAAAAAATCAGTTAGATATGCAAAATAAAATAAAAAATTAGTATCGGTAAACCTTTTATCGGGGATATCATTCTTTGCACTCAAAACAAACAAAAATTTCTACCTCAGATTTTAAATTATACAATCGTTTTAGCATGTTTCCTTTCGACAGAACTGAGATCAAGGCACAAAGATTCAAGCAGTCGTGTTCATAAAGCACTTGTTTTTACAAAATTTACAACATCAATTGTTCTCGCTGCTAGAGCTTGTCGATGAATTATACAACGGGACCCAATTATGTCTGGATTCTGTAATTTGACCAACTTCAAAAATCCAGAACGACAACGATGGTGCACCATCTGTGCAAATTCCAGCCAGGTTTTTCCAGGCAATGCCATTTTGTGCTAAAAAGTCAGAAAGCACGATGAAAACATCCTGGCCTTTTTACATTGTGAGAAGAAACTTCATAAAAAGAATTCCTGGCATTTTATTCCTTCTGAAATATATTTACTATAAAAGCTGGCTTGCATCAGAAATGTCGGTAGTTTCATTACACTGGAGCGATATATACGGAGAGTCTTTTATTTTCTCGATCAATTGTCTCTTGATTTTAGCAGCCATATCATCAGTTCTTCTTTTAATAGTATCATTGGACAGCATTACTTTCTTTATTTTGTCATTGCTTTCTTTATCAAGCATAATTCTTCCAGCTGCTGCTATACACTGCTTAATCAATGTTTCACCAATTGTATGCGGCGTTTTGTTTCTTGCAATTTGCATTGCAGTTTCGTAGAAAGCTTCCACGGCCCGTTCTTTTTCCAAACAAAAATTTCTAGTTGAGTCCAGCCTAATTTGCTTATTATTATGCAAACAAATCTCAACATCGATTGCTATGTGGTTGGGTAGAATCCCAACAATGACTTTGCTAATAACGTTGAACAGCATTATGTCTTTAGTTTACCTGTCTTTAGGAAGATGCTTTATCAAACTCTTTGATTTTGTAGAGTGAAATCAGAAGGATGATTTGATGATTTTTTGTTTTTTAAGTAGAGTTTGGAGATTGCAAAAGGTAAGGCTAAAAAAGTTTTCTCAATTGGAACATCTACTTCGACTTTATTTTTGACATAAGGCAGTGAATTAGTGTGTTGTCAGCAGTTTTGCATTTCGAGTTGAAGTTTGTAAATGTAGAGAGCGATAGCTTTCTCAATATTTTATGGTGAAAAAACTAGATTTGGGGAAATCGCTAAAAATTTGTTAGTCGTTTTTTGTCGTCATTTTGGCTTCCATCTGGTTGCCAGAGCCCTATCAAGGTTGTCAGAGCGAAAATGGAATACAACTCTCATGAATGGACCAGAGCTCCAAATAATATTTTGGAGTGTGTTTCACTGTTTCTTCGTTACTATAACGAAATTCGCTCTTATAAAATCAGGGAACTTGTTTCTTAAAACCGTTATTGCGACGGGCAACGTGCGTGTGAATTGCATTCCCCATTACAGAAAAAATCCCTTTTTTGGCCGAATAGTTCTTACCAAATAAATTAAGTGCCTGAAAAAGAGTTAAATACAAATTGATGTCCTGGTATTTTCAATCAAAATAAAATAATAGCAGAACAAGGAAGAAGGTTATAAAAGTATTCCTTGGGGATTTAAAAAATATTTTCTCAAGATAATGCAAGAAAAAGACCTATAAGAAATCTTTGTTTTAACCAAGTCGAGACAACGTAACATCAATAAAAACTTACCAACGGCCTTTAACAATGCAAGAACGATCTTTATTTACAAGGATAATCTTACTTCTTACATTACATGATAGCCATGGCTAATCATTCTTTAGTCTTCGCAAAGTTTGCCGTGATATTTTTGAATTAAACAAATAAACTTCAAATTTTCGCAGCAATATAAATTCAAAACGCAAATTATTTACGTCTTGCCTTAGACGCAGTAGGCTGTATATATAAAAAAAAACATTTTGTGGGTGACGACTTATCATCCCCTAAGGTGCTGGCTATCTACGAGGCTGTGGCGGATTTACGAGGGGGGCTTTCGTGCTGAAGGCCCCATAACACATTCAAAATTATAATATTAAATTGATTTCTATTAAAATTGAACTCTATATAAAATATCCATTATTATATTGTAATGAATTATTACATTGCATAATGTTCTGCTTGTTGATATCGCTAACTTTGTTATATATAGTAAATAACACAGCCCTTATAAGTACGTACAACTAAAGCCAATTAGTACAAAGCTGTTTTAAATATGGCGTTAAAAGCTGAACTCTGGGACTTTGTTCAGAATCCTGCATGAAGTTTTACACAGTATGGCATGTGGCAACACTGATGCACATTAAAATACCAATCTGCGCGAGGAACCGAGCGTAGTGTGTTGTGGCTGCTATTGGTGATACTGCCGTTTTCATTGTGAAAAAGTCTTATCAATTATATTTCTTCAGTGATAAATATAAAAGGTTTTATTCATTGAATATAAGTGCTCATCAATATGTCGAAACGGAAATAGTCGGATATCTGATATTTTTTTAAGAAAAAATTAGCAGTGGTAAAAAGAATGAAGAAGAGGAGTGTGACCTTGTTTTAATTCGTAAAATAGCTCGGATTTAGTAGCTCAAATTCCAACAATTTTTGGGTATGCCAGAATCCCCCCTTGCCGATTTATACTGAAGGCATTCCACCGGACCAATACTTAGCCCTTCACCCCTCCGAAAAAAATTCTGGACCCGCCACTGCTACGAGGTATTACCAGATAAGCAATAAATACTAAAGCCCCATTTAAATTATTTTCAGTGCGAAACCTTGTAGAATCCACAAATTAGCAAAGCGTTTAGGGGCTAAAAAAATCAATAAGAAATACTTGAGTAGTCATTGCTCGGAATCTATACTGTTGACAACCACCGAAGGAGCAGATTTTTCGTTTTAAAATTTTTTTCTTGATCAAAATAAAAAACTAGGCATAACATGACTAATTTTGCTCATGTCGAACGTCCAATGGCTGAAAAGTCATCTAAAAGAGTACACAAAGCGGCTCAGAGAACCGCTTAATTTCTCAAACTAATTTCCATATCTTAAAGAAGTTGAAGGAACTTAACAAAAGTATTGCTCTCTATGGCGAGCAACTAGGCACCTACATAGGTTAGTGGTATCTAGGCCTACAAGTCAAACTTCTAATAGAGAGTGGGCAAGAAACGACACTGAGAATGTTATGTTATTTGGACAATGAGTAATAGTATGCTTATTGAACTACCTAAAGTTGCAGTCAACAAACACTGAACTAATAATTTGGCTTTAGAAGAAGACATAGCACTATCGAACAATTACACAGGTTGTGTAAAAAGTCTTTGAGGAAGAATTATATTGTCCTGCGATTTGCATCGATGTGTCACAACCAATTTGAAGTAAAACCTTTCCAAAAGCATTTTAAGCTTTTAAAAATCTAAATGAGTAGTCGTACTTTTATAAATAAGAAAAATTTTTTGCCTATTGATGCTGGCGTAATATCTTGCGACTACTGATATGCTTATTGTATAGATCTAAAACACAAACCAGGATTCGTTTTTACTCGTCGAATCTTATTCTCTTATAAAAAATTGATTTAAGATAAAAAGAATTAACGCAAATGAACATAAATGTACGTGATAAACATTTATTCTAGTTAGTGCATCATACGCCTTAATCGAATAAATAATTGAGCGACATATGAATTCTTAGAAGTAAAGTATATTGGCATTCAATTTGATACACGATTAGTTTGGGAAAGACATACAGAATCGAAGCTTATGCATCATATCATAGAACATAGTTATGGGGCACTTCCTGCGCTTAAAACTTAGAAAAAAATCAAAAGTGCCATAATAAAATTTTGTGTTTAATCACTACAGCCCCAGGTGTATAAGTATTTCAAACATTCATAGAGACCTAAAATTTTAATTGGTTAAAACCAAAACTAGTAAAGAAACTGCAAAAACGCATTTGAGAAAGCTCGACGCACATTCCATTCCCCTTGACCGGACCAAAATAAGCAAAAAATGGTTTAAAAAACTGAAAATCCATTCCGATCACCCTACTCCTAACGCTAAAATATAAAACAAAGACTAAGAACTGATTAAAATGCGGCTTGTAATGGTAAATACATGTAACACTAAACTCTCTTAACTTACACAAATATAGAATTACTAACAAGTCGACGATGCGAACACATCAGATTTAATGAATTCAAAAATCGCTTGACGTACCAAAAATTTTTAGTTTTTTTTAAAGAAAACAGTTACATTGAAAAGGACGAACAAATTAAATTTTTGAATAACGAAGAAATAAATTATAGTTTGCGTAGCATTTAAACACTAGATAATAAATAAAGTTGTTAAAAGTTTCTCTCCTGTTTGATTTAACACAAGGGTTGTCACAGAATTTTTCAAACAAAAAAAGAAAGATTATCTTTCTCATGAACTGCTATTTTGCGCGCTTAAAAAATATTTCATACAAAAAATATGAATAAAATTGATTTATTAATAAAAGTAACAACCCATGTAAACGGTACACAATATCTATATGTTGTCTTATGATGCATGTTATTAATAAAATATTAAATAAAATGAAAATGATTATTGTTGTTATGGAAAAAGAAATTAATCTTCACTTTAGTTTCACTATACTTCACAATTGAACCCCAACAGATATAAAAACACAAACACACACATTCAGTAAATAATGATAGAAAACGGAAATGCATTGAAAACTAAGCTGAAAACTTGAATACACACTTATGTACAACTGAATGAACAAAATAGCAATAAATAATATTTAATTTTTATTTATGATTGGAAAATTGCACAAACATAGAGGAAAAAACTCAGATCGGTGAAAAAACACACGTATTTTATTTTTTATTCTTGTTTTTTTAATCATTTTTTATATAGTTTATTGTTTTGTACTGTTTGATGATGATGATGATAATGATGATGGTATTCCTTTAGACTTTTTATATGTGTTTTACAACCCTGGAGTAATATGCATACATACATATGTATCCGCATGAACATCAGTGTGTCTTGCAGTACAATGGAAAATAATTATCAGAATCGTTCTTAATACTCACCAAATAATATTACAATGAATAATGATGTCGTAAACTTTATTGTCAAGACTCGTTAAAAATTTTTTTCTGAAAACGAAAATATTATACCACAAAAAATTTCAGAATTTTAATAAGATTTATTTTAACGAAAACAAGAAATGCCAAAACATGATTATATTTCAAGGAAACTAGTGGTTAAAGAACAGTTTTATTAACCTTCTGACGCATAGGAAATGCAGAAAAGAAGAAAAATTTTCTCCTATCCTGGTCAAATATTTGAAAACATAAATGCCCTATTTTACCATGAGGACAAATATTAAGCAATTTTTAAAATGTTATTAAAATCGGGTCAGTCGTTAAGCCGTGATTGACACACAGAAAGGTTTTAAGATACCAACTCCTCGGTGCCAGATGCTTTGTTCTTAGTAAAAATGGACTTAAAGCTCTGGTGTACAATTGAAAAGTAAGTGTTGAAATTTTTTGCGATTACTTTGTATTAGGTTTATCAATTGTATTCTATTTATTAAAGATTGAAGTTTTAATGTGATAATCTTATCTCACCCGGGTGACCATTTATATTTTACTTCTTTTATAACTTGTATAATTTTAATTCGATTTAATCAAAATTTAGACTCACTGAACGAATTGTTGAGTTGTTGATATTTTGTAAAAACATGTTTACATTTTGAATTTTTACCAGAAATTTCTAGCTTTTTTTAAATTTTCCTTCAAGGTTTACCAATACCCACCCTGGTGGATACAAGGATATTTAACTGTTTTTAATCTTTATATTTTATTTTGTTTATTTAAATTACAGTTAGTTGTTAAAAAAAAATCTATAAAACACATTATTATGATTTTAATAAATTATTTAGAAGAAAGATTATTTAATTGTGCTGATGGGGCTTGGTTGCATTAGTCACATTTTATTTCACAAACGCTGTGCCTTTTTAGATACGTCTAGTTTCATCCATTCTTGATATTACACCTGCTTCAAAATCAGTATCCGGATGCGTAGCGGTAACTGGACCGCTCGAAAAGGAAAGCTCTGTTATATTTTCTAAGCTTTTTTTAACCTAGGATACATACCATTATTGAAAGAAAATCTTCAAGTTTTTTGTGGTATTCTTGACCTGACCGATATTAAAGGATAAATTTATTTTTAACTTAGTTCTCAAAGAAGTGCTTTCGCAAATTTTGCTTACAGATTTTGCTTACAGATTTTGCTCCAATACTTTGTTTTGAAATTACGAATGAGTCAAGTACTACTGTATCTAAAATATTAGAAAACAATGTTTATACCCACCGAAATGTGTTTCGTTGTATAGAATACAGTGAATACATTTTGTCCATCGTATCCACACCATTCTTGTCTCATTATAACATATAATTGTTTCTTGTGTATTTCGTGAACCTGATATAATTTTTTATTTCTCCATTGTGGACAGTAAAAAACTAATTTGTTTTTGGTAGGCACATATGATATTAACTTACACCCTCGCATAAGTCAGTCCTTCTATCAAAGATCTTTTGCTATTAGAATTGCTCGGTGTTGGAATAAATTACCCTATGAATTACGCATGTTTTCTCATTCGAACAATGTCTTTAGACTTAAATTGTTAGAGTACTTTTCCAGGGACTATACATAAATTATTGAAACATGCACTTTGATTTCTTTCTGCCTTGTACTTTTGCACTTTTAACGTCTATTCATCACAAATTTGGATCTTTTTGCTCTATTTTATTGCCCTTGTATCGGTTTTTGTTTTCAACGTTACGGCTGGGGAGCCTTTTGAGGTTCTTAGGAAATTTTTTTTTCTCAATATTATTATTTTTTTTTTTACATTTACTTTTCTTTGTTAAGACAAGTTTATTTATGACACTAAATCATACCGGATATCTTTAAGAATACTGCTTTTCTCCATATTTGTTTTGTTTGTTTCCGGCTTTTCCACTTGTTTCATAACTCTACTTGTCACTCTGTTAACTGTTTGTAAGTTATTAAAGCATTTTCATGCTCAGTAAAATATATATATTTTCCGAAATATATTTTTGTTCTTTTTACTATTTACGAAAGTGTTGTGCAGAAATTGCCCATAATTATATTTTTTTAATGATTTTTGTACATTCCTAGGAATTCTTAAAGCACACGCTCGCCTAGAATAGTATCTCTTGCATTGGCACTTTTCCAGTTTATATTTGCTCTTGAAGTGAATGAAACGTTTTGGAAACACGTGATCACCAGATTATTATATCATATTTAGCTGGCTTAGAACGTGTTTTACTCCGAAATCCATAGATTTTCTCATTAACGATTATATATTTTTGTTTAAAGAGAAGTAGCACTTCAGGCATTATTACCTATTTAGTTATATTGGTAACCGTGCTACATTCCTTAGGAAAGGGATAGATGAGCGATAAGACAGGTGGTGAAAGAAGAGAGATAGAGAGTTAGTTATTTTACTTCTTCGGCGAATTTGCTATGAAAAGTACCGACGAAGGATGCTGCACATTTTCATGTTAGTTCTGAATATGTATTTTATACCATTAAACAGAAAAAAACATTTTTTTTTTTTATTGCCGCAGGGGTTGAACCCTGAACAATTAAGTTTGTAGTCAACGTGTTGTTGGCATTTGTCACCTCAAAGGCATCATTTATAGGAGCGTCTTTATCTACTTGTTATTGGACCACCCCTGTGCCATTGTAGGGAATATAGAAAGCTGTGGCATTTATCTATAGTAAAATTTGTTTAAAAAATTGTTTGCATATTTTTTTGTTAATTTTAAAGAAACCAGCAAAGTTAAGGTACTAGCTGATCGTATTTTCTGGAACGAGGCATCTTTTAATAGTTTTCCTCTCATCTTTCTATTGAAGTAATTAGAATACGAGAAATAATTTATAATCATTTACCTTTGTCACATGTTAAAGCAATTTTCGTTGTTTTCCTTATCAAGCCTATGCCATAAATTTGCTTTTTTTTACTTTTATTCATATTCCTTCTTTGAAGAATTATTCATTAAACCACACGATTTGAAGAGCCAATTCTTTCATCATAAAATTAGAATATAAGCCGCTAGAAAATTTCTCATGTGAACTGAAAGGCAATTGGCACTATCCTGATAAAAAAATTAATTTGTTTTTTAGCCAACACAAAGAATATCCAAACCCTACTTACTTTATCGTAATGAAAAATTTTGTTCCAGAAACCGACTTTTAGTTGTTTGCCTAAAGATTCATTATCACTCATACAGCAAAATAGATGTTAACACTGCTCTCTTTTTTTAAATGCGAAAACCGAACGAAAAAGAGAAAACTAATATCTATATATTACTAAAATCCGTATTTTCTTGAATAACTCTCCAAAAGCTTTTAAAGGATACCCATATTAATATTTAAAAAAATGGTGCACAATCATACTTTTCTGTGAAAAGTTCAGAGGTCCATAACTTGGAAAATATGAGCGAGCGCCTATTTTTTCGCTTGATATTTTTTTTTTCTTATTTTTGAATTCTCTATCGCCTCATATACTTTTTTTCGATGTTATTTTATTGCTCCAAATGATATGAAAAATTTGAGGCAGGCGTGGTATTTTCCCGCTTACTCGAAGGTCTTGGACCGATCTTGCTGATTTTTAGTAGCAAAAGTTTCTAAACTATATTCGATCGATTGACGTGTTTAATTTTTATCTAGCTCATCTCGTGCCTTAGAATAGTTTATTTCAGCACTAACACGACGGAAATCGCTAATCATATTCGTTATGCAAAAGATTCCAGAATATATATACTTTATGAGGTGGGAAAATAATGTTGTAGAAATTAAAAAAAGAATGACAAAACTAGTGATACCCTTATTGTACTTTTTGCGGTCTAGGGTATAGTAATATATTTAGATATATTAAAATTTCTTTTGTTATAAATAATCATGAACAATTAGGATTAGAAAAAAACAATTCTTTAGTTATCTGTTAATGTAAAAACCCCATTTCAGAATACAGAATATACTTATTTTTCAAATTAAAAAGGAAATGACAAACCACTTTATTTGTGTTTTAAAATAACTCCAATTTTGGATTTAGAAGTGGACTTTCGACAACGCGTGCTCTGACATTAATGACGGACTTCGTTGCCAGGGAATTGAACAGAAAATGCCTTACGATAGCTGTCAGTTTATGCTTTACCAAAGATTTTAATACAATTTGGCATGATGGGCTCATGTTCAAAATGATAAGTATGGGATTTGGTGTTGGCATTTGCCGTATAGTGGACAGTTTTCTGAGGGACCGATCCTTTAGAATACGTTTGGGTGATGTTAGGTCGGGTGAGGGTGCGATTTCTGCTGGAGTACCACAGGGCTCATTGTTAGGCCCTGCGCTATACAATATCTTTATGTTCGACACACCACAGCCGTCAAGCGAAGATCTTTTAATTATTTATGCCGATGATATCTTCATTGCCTCTTCAGTAAAATGGGGTCTTACCTTGAACATTTCGAATGTCGCCGTAATGTTGAAGGGTAGACGCAAATATATTTAACATGTTTGACTATTGGACAAGAACGGATTGGGACTTCGGACAGGCTTAAGTACCTAGGTGTCACATTCCACGAAAATTTCTAATTCTATAGACATATTAATGATATTCTCGAAAGAGCCAAGAGAATCTACTCCTCTTTCCATGGCGTATTGAAGTGTACGAGAGGTATCGACAGGAGAGTGCGTCTTTTGGTATACCGCAAGGTCATTCGCCCTGCCGTCTCCAATGCCATTCCAGCTTGGTTTGGGATTTCTTCTCACCAGATGGAGAGGCTTAGGAGATAGGAGCAAATGATTTTCGTTGCTTGTCTCGGCTTGAGGGCATATTTAGGACCAAATGGCGAATTTCGCAAGCCATCATGTAAGTCAATCTGCAGCGCGATTAATTTTAAGCGCATAAATGCTTACATGGTGAAAATGGCTATGAAATTTCTAGAAGGCGCTCGAACCTCAAGGAACTTCCTAGTAAGGGAGTGCTTCTCCAGTGAAGGTGATTTGGAGACCGTTCAAATATCAAGGTATCTTCCTCCTGTGGACCTGCTGACTCTTAGGGGAGTTGGCCATCTCTACATGGGTGCAGACCTCATATTCTACCATACGAGACTGCGTTCTTTAGATATAGCGAACACTGTATATAATAATGTACTGTAATTTATTTGTAATTATTTATTTTATCATATAATTGCTAATTTATGTTTTTTACATTTAAGTGATTTTTTTTAATCTTTTTTTTTAATAATTTTTTATGTTAATTGTTTTTTCATGTTTTTTTATATTTAATATAAATTTCTTTTCTTTACTTCCTTTTATTAGTTTTGTTGTTCTTTCTTCGATTTATAGTTTAATGTTTTATTATAACAATTAAGTTAACTTTTTTAAATTAAGTTTATTTTCTTGTAACTTCTTGTTATTGACAGATACAGTAGAACAAACTTTGTTAAAATAGTATGTGTTGCATGGGGGATTCCTATAATTTTTAACATTATAATTTTAAATGAAACCAATTTGCATTACCTTCAATTGACATTGAACAGTTTTTGAATAATAATGTGAATTAATGTCACACAGTTAAATACAAACATTAGAATCACAGAACTGTACACAATGCAAAAACTACTATTAGAAATAATAATTTTAACGACTATTTTAGTTAAATTTATAAAATACATGTTTTGAAAAATTTTCCACTTCCTTTTTATTTTATTTTCTTCGTAATACCTCAAACCTTAAGGCTTTACCCTGTAACAAATACAAAAAGTACTTCTATACTCGAACAATACACATGACCTTTTAAGTGCAATTTTATGATTTTGTGATGCAGTATGTGTTAAAACGCATTTAATACACCACTTAAGTTTTCAAGTAGCATCTGGACTTTTGTTTTGCACCATTCAATGTTGCCATGCCCTATTGATATTAAAGTTCTTTTGTGCGTTTGTTTCTGGGCCTTTCTTAAATCTTTATTGTATGCGGCAGTGTACAGTGTGTCTGAAACAAAATGTTTTGGAAAAATATCTGCTATTTGTTAACAATTTATTTGTACGCGTTTGAGTTTAACATGGAAAACATTTTCTGTTGAACGTGTAAAATTTGAAATCGTTCTTAAGTCTTAATTGTTTTGTTTTATTTGAATGCTGAATACTGACTCTTAGTCATTTATCTGCAAAAATTGGCAATATTTCTTTTTTGTCTATAAAAAATATGTAAACAAATTATCAAACCTTTACGACATTCTAGAATAACTGTGTTTCGTAACTTAAAAGAAAATATTTTGCTTTTGCACTTCACTAAATAGTTTCGAAAGTTTTTATTAACTGGCAAATTTTAGTCAAAACAATAATAAAAATTATAAATAAAAAATAAAATAAAGAACTAAGTAAATGAAAGTTTCAAATAATTAAAAAATATGAAAATAAATAAAAGGTGAGCAAAACCATCCCAAGAAAAGCTCTTTTTTTGAATCTTAAAAAGTAATATATATGATTTGGCTACAGCAATTATAATTTAATCACAAAAACCTGTTTCTAGATTATGGTTATCTCAACCATGTAGTCTTAAAATGTTGAGAGAAATGCAAAACAATACAATATTCAAAATCTCAGTTGTTTAACACGTAGTTATAAATGGGTTACTAGAATAATATTTTTCAATAATAATGAAATTAGTTTCAGATCAAATAAAAAATCATCTTCTATACCAATTTAATATTTTGGGTCTTTGAGTAATAAAAGAGAATGATACCTATTCAAATTTTTTCTGTTTCTGTCACACTGTGCCGTGAACGTGGCAGCATCATTCAGTCATAATAAAAATTCTCTGCTAACTTAAGCCTTTTTCTTGTTTTGTATCATTTAGTTTTATTTAAATTTAATTTTATTTTTTGGTGACATTGATGTATGTTTGCCACATAATGTGGTGGTGATGTTAATGTTTCATGTGCAACGCCACATTACTCTTTTTTACTTAGATTTGATACATGCTGTTATTGTTGTTGTTTATAAAAAGGGGTGCTTATTTGTTTGCTGCTGTTTAGTAGTTAAGTTTCATGTCACTGTTGTCAAGCCAAAAAAAGTATATTGTTGGCTACGAATACAACAGTATATTTTCGTCATCTTCATTGTCGTTCTCATTATTTCACTACTTATATTATTCGCATATGAACTGAAATCCAAAACCATGTGTAACCAATGTGTGTTTTCGAAAAGTAGTCTGAGAAGTTCTTTTAAATTATAAATTAATAAAATTATTCGTTCAATAAAATTCAAAGGCCATAAACTTAGTGGATGGGCTGTTCGGAGACCTCTAATACAATTGGAATTCTTCTATGACCATTAACCTTACTTGTATTTTCTGACGATTCTTCTTTTACCACTGTTCTAACCACTAAGTAAACATTCATGAGGCATTCTTTTCCTTCAGTTCTTTAGCAGTTCTGGAAATGTACAGAAGAGTTGTTTTGAAAACTTTATTTCAGTCTCATCTTACTGATTTAATTGTAGTCTGCATTGCAAGAGATGCCTAAGAGCTCTGAATGAGAATTTATGAACATTTTCCATACCCTTTTAGCTATAAACTCGTTGTTTAAGAGACGTAATAATTTTGAACTGATTATGTTAAAATTGTTGTTTTTAACAAGCGGTTTTTTGATTTGACTATATACGAGTACCTATGAATTGGTTTGACGTATATTAAGTTCATATTCTCCAACCAAATGTTTGAAATCAAGAATGTAAACGTCTAGCCCTTCTAAAGGTTTATAAGTGTGAGGTAATTCGCCGAGTATATTCACTGGCAAACTCAATAGCCAAACACATACATATTAGTTTTAGTTGCTTTTGGTCAAATTGTATTTAATTTGAATACGTTTCTAAACGAAACAAAATTCGTTTCAACTATAAGTATTGTAAAAAATAAACATTTGCTATAATAAATTTAAAATATAATTATAGATAAGAGCCAGTTAAGGAAGCCTGTAGCCATTACAGCGGTGAAGAATTCAAAGTTTTTCTGGGACCAGCAACTTCGATAATTTTTTTTACCACTTTTTGATATCGATTTAACTCATGACCCCTAAATCTTTTTTTTACTAAATTTCATAAATGTAGATAATAGAATAGAAATACATTTAAACTAAATGCAAAAAATCAAAATTAACCTTAACATAAATTTTTAAAACTTTCAAGTCTGCCATTTTATAGTTGTTTTTATCATACATGAACGTGTTTTGTTTTTGGACTGAACAACTTTATTCAATGGCTTCTTTTATGATGCTGCTGCAGCTTTTGTATATTATTAGCTATACAAAAACGAATGGAAAGTACTAAATTGTTAAAAACAACAAACATATATACATACATACATACATTCATAAATACATTTTTATTTTATTAACAAAACCTCCTCATAGATTTATGACTTGGCAACAACAAGATTTGTTCGATGCTGTTTTATACAAATGTGAATGTTTATTTGTGTTCATTTGTGAATTCATGTATGCATTTCAAAGTACGTAAGTGAATAGATTGGATTTTCTCTCTAAAAAGTCAAAAGGAAAAACAAACTATATATATTGTTACAATGCCCCATACATTAGATATATATGTATGTATGTATGTATAAATGTACGTTTAGAAAGTTTCTTGTCTATGAAATGTTGTTTGTTACTGTGGCTAAGAGGCAAACAGCATCAACTATTTCAAATATAAGTTTTAAAATTGCAATTTGCAACGATATCAATGCAATTAGTGACAGTGTTTTGTACTGGATGATGGAGAATTTACGATTATTGTGTTGCGCTAGTTAAACAGCAACAAATTTCAAATAATTCTTTATTGGCTGTTATTATTATACACGCCATCTATCTTCATCATGCTTTCCAAATAAAATTGATTGAAATCACTCAGTTGTTAGAAAATAAAACATTAAATTAAGTGAATTGTAATATTTTAGCTTGAAGTCAGCAATTGACCTAAATATCGTAGAATTGCTTATTTCAAAAGGAATAGAAAATGCTGATACATGCAAGTAAATGTACGTGCAGATACACATACAAACACATGTAAAGTAATATTGTACTATAATACAAATCTAGTAATATAATACTCACTAAACGCTTCTCATGAGTTATAGGGCCCTCAGCACACAAAACTGTTGAAATCTAAAAATCTTTTTAAAATGATTCTTAAATAGAATTTCCTGTTTTTGAAGGGTGTACTCCACTTTCAAGGATAATTTCTTTTTCAATTAATGTGTTGGCACAATATATGTCGGAGCACCTTATCTTAGCAAAAAAAAATTTTTTTTTTCAAATTGTGGACAAGGGAGGGTAATACAAACATTACGTAATGCACCACTCACATTACAAAGTAATTTTTTTGGGATAATAACTAGAAGTTTCAAACGGGCCATTGAGCCTGTATGGCATAATTCATCAAGGATCTAAAAGATAAACAGACTTTCCTGGAATTACTAACGAGAATAAGATTAAGGAATTTAAGTTTTTATTAAAATTACCTGACAGCAAACCATTTTTTATTGGGGAAACAAATAAATCTCTTTCATTTGAATGTTTTCAAACATTCGAATTGTATGCCTCACCACTGTATTTCGAGTTGATCGCTAAGCATTTATGTTTATAACCATAAATCTAAAAACAAAAAATATTGAAGCAGCTTTTTGCAATTAATTTTCTGAATATCTAACACCACAGAGTTAAGTCTCTGAAAATATTTTCTGTTGAAAACAAACATATGTTAATTACGCAAGGCTTGGGAAGCCCAAGTTACATGCCATCAATACAACCGACAAAAAATTAAAATTTTTAAATGTCAAAAAAGAATTTAATATTTCTTATTTCGCCAATTTTGAAATACAATTACAAACTTGTTAAAAATTAATGAAACTTTTGAAATAGTTATTCTATTCCAGTAAAGTATGATTAAATAAAGCCAAATTAAAATAATTCTAAAAACCGCAAGTTAATTTGAAATATGCATGTATGCCCAACACTCCGAACGGAATAGCTTATATTCAATACTAATCATTCCGGTTTATTTCATTTCACCTTCGTCAGATTCCAACAGATGTTTTTATATGTTAATTTAAAATTGACCACAAAGGTACCAAAGGACAATATAAAAAGAATAACAAAAGTAAATTTAATAATATCAAAAAAAAAAGTTATGAGGGAAAGGTATTCTAATTCAAAGTTGAAAAGCGTTAGTCTAAAGCCATATACGTAAAATTAAACCATCAGGGCGCTCTTCAACTACTATTTTTAAATGTTTATACTTGTTATTATACTTGACATAGTAATAGACATTCTTTCTAATTTTCAACAGTTTGTCTGTAACGTTTTCGAAGATAGGACCATAAAGCTCAAATTACATCAGTTATAGGGACACCCTTTAATTTCTAATTTCAAGTTTGCTAATTGTTATAACCGGACTTAGCAATAAAGGATCTGTGCAAATTTCAATCAACTGTCTACAACTGTCCAACAGTTTGTTCATATACATCAAATAACAGCAACTATATTAACACCTTATAATTTATAATTTAAATTATCAATACTTCTTAAAATACCGGTACTGCACATTCTGTTTAATTTTCAAGTGTTTGTATATAACGGTTCAAACGATAGGGCCGTATAGGTATTTTTACCTTAAATATAGGAACATCCATTAATTTCTAAATACCGGCTTCAAAGTTTGGCCACATTCATCACCTATCGGGACACCTGCTAAGTTCCAAACATAAATTTAATACTTGTTATTATATGGGACTTAGCAATAAAGGTTTTCTGTAAATTTTATCTATCTGGCTATAACAGTTCAAAAGTTTGGCCACATACATACATTTACATTAACTATCAGAACACCCTTTAATTTTTAAATTTTAATGTATAAAACAATTTGCATTTTTATTCCTTTGCTAAATAAAGGGATAACTTTTTTTAAAACTGCAAAGATATCTGGATTTTGGTAGAGTGCTGGCATAAAACTTTTAAATAAATATAACTCAGATGATGCATAATAAAATTAAAAAAAAACAACAAACAGCACAATATATTTTGGCATATGGTAAAATTCATCATATACAGCGATAACCGTTTTTTGCCCTGGCAGTATGTTATAAAGCAGGGAGAACACAAAAACAACGATGTTAACGAAGCGACCCAAAAACTTACCAGCCATCCAGAAAACAACAAGAATCTTTTTCCGCTTTCGCGTTGCTCTTCATTTGTAGTGTTCAGATTTTTGTTCTTTGGTTGAAAATTGTTTTTGACCATGCAAACTTGAAAACAAAAATAACTAAATGAATAAATTTACATGGATTTTCAACTTGTGTATGTTAAAAACATTATTTATTGTTTATATACAATGTAAATATGTATGTACAAACATACGTACATATGTTTATTTTTTATAATTTGATTATCTCTGTATCTCACTGTTTATATTCATTGTTTTGGTTGTCGTATTATTTAACTGAAACCTTTTTGGAAAAAGGAAAACAATAATTTATATTAAAAAAATTCTTTAAGAATTGTATTAAAATATATTTATTTACCTTAATTGGTTTTATCCTACAAGTTCAATGTTCAAAATTTGCTTTAGTTAATATTGGTTTAAATACGCAAGTAAAGGGGTCTCAACCAATTTTTAAAATTCGTTCTTTATATAAAAAGTTTAACATGCAAATTTTTATAAAACCTTTATTAGGTTGGAGAGCAGAAAAATGGGTGATTTTATTTATTAATTTTTTTGTAGAATGTTTAATCCAAAGGTAAAATACTGTTTTTTAATAAAAACTTTAAAATACAAATTTTAATATGTGCAAGCTGGTTAAAATTTGTATAAAATTTAATCGCCATCGATGCTAGCTTAGTTTAATATAGTAAAATAAAACTTATATTTTCATCTTGAATGTCCAAAAAGTTTTAGCTTCTCTTTGTTTCGAAGTTTTTTTCGAACTTCACTAACACCTGTTGATTCCTGGTATTGTAAAATAAGTCCCAAATGAAATAACTCCCAATGTATTAACTCCCAATTAAATAAGTCAACAAAAATGAAATAATTGCAAAATTAACAAGACGAAATAACTCCAAATGCCAAAATGAAATAAAGGGCTAACTATATTATGTATTAAGTAACTTAAGCTGCTTTCAAAAGTCAACGAAAAGCCTGTCAAATACTTAAAAAACTTGTTGAAGACTTTTAAGTGGCTATATACTTTTTGAACGTACCTACTTACTTTACATAGTTGCAAACATACATATGTATGTTCTTTGAAAGAAACTGTTTTCTTCTTATACTTTTCTAATGTATAAATTTTTTACCCAAAATGTTATTAAATATCTACAATTATAAAATATATTACCAAAAATAAATGATAATCAATTATTTTTTTAAGCAAAATTAAGCAAATAATAACATAAGTAAAAAAGTACTAAAAAATGCAACAGTTTGTAGATCCAAAAACCATATGTTAATATTTGAAAATTTATTACTGTTTTGCTACTTTATCCCGGAGGAACATCTGTGTGCAAGCAGATTTTCCTTCCTTAAAAAACAAAAAGTTATAATTAAAGACGCAACGCGCACGTGTTTTTTCAACTGGTACTTAATAGTGTCCACCGATCTAAAAAATTAATAGATTTGTCTATATGAATATCCCGTTCAGGATTCCTCACTTCCTGTACGAAGGTATAGGTCGATGTGCAGTTCCTGGAGAGAAGTTACAACTAACTAAAAACTTATGGAATACCCTTGGCGCTGTGGTTTTTGTACCCCTGTCATTAAAATTCATACTTAAAAAAAAAGAAAATTGATTATTAATGTGGAATAAAATGGAAAAAAGTTAAAATCATTACAGACTTTGATGATGTTTTATTTTAATTTAATTTAAATTTTTAAAACATTTTCAGCGACTTTTGCAGTTCGCTTTTTAAATTTATAAAATAATTGGTACCTGATTTCTTAAGTAAAGTACGGACGACTTCATTGTTTGCTTAAGAAAACCACACGACGAAACTTGACAAAAATCGTTTAAGTACATTATAGTTATACACATTTGATTATGTATAATCGCACAGTTATTTCAGCTATCTTAAGCACATTATTGTTAGGCCTTAAGACCTAAAAACTTAACCAATAATTAAAAATTTTTTTTTTTTTACAAAAAAAAAAAGTGAAATAATTACCAAATGAAATAAGTGCCAACAAAAAATAAATAACTCCCAATACAAATTATATCTGCACCCGGGCACTCTAACTGTTTTAACCTCTATGGTATAAAGAGGTCCTTAACTATGATATTGACCAAAGGCCAATACTTTGTTAGCGAAGCCGCTCTTAAATATACCACAGACAAGTCATTGGGCTATTCTGGCCTGTGTAGACGGCCTTCGGCCGGTTGAAGAAGGAAATATTTTGTTAGCGAAGTCGGTGTTCGAAATACCATATAGAATATAATCTTTTAACTCGGTCGAAGGCCAGATATATAGAAAAAGTTTTTAAGCGAAACCGATGCTCAGTACACCATGGAGGAGAAATTGACAAAATAAAAAAATAAATAAGTAAAACAACTAAATAACTTTCAAATAAATATGTTTGGAAATAACTCCAAATTATCCAAATAAACGAAATGATTCCCAACAGAATCCAGCTAGGGGTTACTTCATTTTTTTGGAAGTTATTTCACTTGGGAGTTATTTCACGGTACCTTGATCCTTCTCATCTTTGTCCAACCTTTTAAAATGCACACATTACAACTTACTCTCTAGGTCAGGATCAATGTTTGTTTAAAATTTTGTTAAAGTCGGTGCAGCCGATAAGTCATAATTGACACATGAGCAAACTAATTTATTTTTTAGGGAATTATATAAACTATGGCTTACTATTCTTTCGCTTCAAATCTTATTACTTTTCTACTGAAATCCTGCCAAAAAAGAGAAAAAAATAAAACTAAAAAATCAAAATTTTATTAATTAATTAAATAAAATTTTATTAATTTAAATTACTAATGAAAATAAATTTTACCAAAAAGAAAATAAAAAATTTCTAAAAATAGGAAATGTCATCAAGTTTTTGCGTTCGAAGAAGAAGGCTGTGTTACAGTGAGCTCCTGTTAATTTATTAAAAACTTCCTTAAAGATTTTTTTTAATATTTCAAATTTTTAAACCTAAGTTTTAAAAATATAAACAGAATATTAAAATATTTGTTCACCAATAAATTAATCAAAGTTTTAAAGTAAAAGCCATAATAAATAATAAACTAACTATTTTTCTTATATAAAGAGAAAATAAACACAAACATAAATTAAAATCAGCAAAAATACAACAATAACTGTTAACATAAAACAAAACAAAAATATTGTTTAAAGTCCATGTTATAGAATTCGAAAAAATCCTCAGTGAGAATAAGCAAACGTAACAATAAAAACAACAACAATAGCAAAAAACCGAATATAAACAAACTTAACAGCACACAAGAAATGAGTTCAACCGAAGAAGAAATATTTAATAATAAAGAATTTAATGCTCTTGAATTTAATACTGCAGCAACAGCAACTATTATAAATAATCCCGCATAAAAACGATTAAGAGCTAATCTTTTAAACCAGGGGTTCTCATTTAATTCCTGCTCACGGACCCCTGGTAAACTAGTTTTTTTTTCGCGGGCCCCTCTGAAGCCCAAGTTGTATTTATTTTATGTTGAATTAAAAACGCAAAAAAGAGAAGAACCTTAATTTATTTTTATTAAACATTTATTATTAAAATTACTAAACATGTTTAAACACCAACTAATAAAATAAACTAGAATTATTAAAAACTAAGTAACAAACTTAAAAAAATAACACAAGGAATACTTCAGGTTGGAAATCATTCTTAAAATAATTAGCTTAGAAAAATTAATTTGCACATCGAAGATATTACAGAAATGACATTTTAGTAAAAAAATGCATGTGCTTACATTAAAAAATTAATTACAAACAGAACTTATTAGTATGTTTGATAAGATTAGAAACAGTCGCAGCTAACATTAAAAGTATGCAAGCTAAAATTAACAGCTTAAAAACAGTAGTAAAACTCCAAGAAAATAAAAACGTTGGCAGCGAGTTGCGCTTAAACGAAATTCCTTATGATGAAAATGAAAATCTATTTTTAATATTTGAAAAGATTACAATAAACACTACTGTTCCTGCTGTCAAAACTATTTATCGGTTGCAAAACGTAAATAACAAAAAGAAAAACAACTCTAAAGATGCGGTAATAATTGTCAAGATGTTGTCTCCACATGATAAAAACTTCTGTTTAAAATCGTTTGCTAACTACCGAAAACTTCATAAAGGCTTTAACTTCTGTTTAAGATACCTTGGAGAATCCTCAGATAATACATTTTTTTGTTTATGAAAATCTTACGAAGTATAATTTTACTATTCTACGTGCAGCAATCAAACTGAGAAAAGAAAATCGTCTTTACAGTGCCTTTAGTATGCGTAGTTAAGTATATATTATAAAGACAAAGGAAAGCAACATAATAAGGATTGATTAGATATCTGGAATATCTGGAAAGTTTTTTTCGAGAAGCAGAAACCGCACCAAATGCTTTGTTCTATATTTGACATTATGTACCATTCCTGATACATTTTCATTTCCGTACATACAAATTTTACATACATTTCAAAACTATAGTTTAACTAAAAATTGACATATTAATAATAACTTTTATCAAAATATATGTTTCGTGCGTTAATCATTTAATATTTTTAAAATTTATCAATGAGCTTTCCGCATAGAATCGGTTCCAGAGATAGCCTTGCGAATATGGTTAAGGTACTTGCTAATCAGAGGAAAGATGATAAAATATTTCATATTAATGATCAAAGCTTAAGGAAAAAGATGGACGAATTTAGATTAATCTTCGAAAACTCAGATATTGATTTTATATGTGTATCGGAGACATGGTTTGATTCCGAAACTACAGACTTTTCTGTTTCATTGAATGGATATAATTTACGTAGAGTCGTAGGGAAGATGTATATGGTGTCGTTGCCATGTATATTAAAAATAGTATTTCTTTTAATGTTAAAGAAAATTGTGATTTTGAGGACATCAGTGATACAGATAGTTTAAACTTGGTTGAGTATTTTTTTATTGAAATAAGCAATGAAGTTAGAAAACTGCTTGCAGATAGAGCTTATAGGCCTAATAAAAATCTTTGTACAAGGCGGTTTATTCGAATTCTGGAAAAACAAACAACTGTGTACGATGATATAATAATAACAGGAGATTTCAATTCAAATCTTCTAGTAGATAGTTGTTTTTCTGATGACTGTGCCTCGGTGGGTTTAATATCACCAAATATTTAAAATCCTGCACAACTAATAGTACGCTTTTAGATTTGTTTCTCGTGAGTGAAGAAACTAATATACTACTCAATGATCAATTCTCTGCTTGTTGTTTCTTCAAGCATGATCTCATTTTCTTGTCTTATAATTTTCAGCTTGTAATACCAGTTGAGAGAATTACTTTTCATATTTTAAAAATATCAATTTCAGATTTTTCGAGGAAGAAATTTTTTAAATCGATTGGAATGTTTTGTATTCTGTAGATGATCAACTTCTTTTTTTGGAGCAGAACCCAAGTTATCTGTTTGATCTTACTGTACCAATAAAGACAAAATCATAAGCAAAAACCCTGGTTTTTATCCGAAATTAGATATTATATCAGTCAAAGGGATTTTGCATATGCACGTTGGAAAAGATTTAAAACTATAGCATTACATAATGATTACCTGACTGCTAAAAGAAAAACAAATAAAATGATTAAAAAGGAAAAATCCGCTTTTTATGCTGAAAAGTTTTCTTCTGCGAATGACTCTAAAAGAACATGACAAACGATACGCGAAGTTGGTATCGGCAAATCTATAAATTATGAACCATGTTCCATTGCTGCCGATACAATCAATAAAAAGTTTTTAAATAGTTTTTGCATAATTAATTCAATTTAGATTTAGGAAAAGTCTAATTTGCTTATTTTTATGATTAGTCACTTCGACCAACACCACTACGAACTAATTTCATAGCCGCGATACAAGCGCAAGTATGTGTGAAATAATATGAACAAATTAGTTTTTAATCTGCACAACAGTTGTTTTCAATAGACAAAAATTAGACTTAAAGTACCAGAGTTTGAAATAACGTCAAAAGTCTTCTAAATTAAGTTTGTTTCATATGTTTAAAATTTTATACAAATTGTTCTTACAGTTAAGAAAAGGTTCCCCTTTTCCTGTGTTTTTGTTACCCCTGTACAAACATATATTTCGTATAACATTTATATAAAAAAAAACAAAAGTACTAAAGTTCGATGAAATGGATATGTCCGAAATTTATAACATTACCAAACCTTTTTTCGTACTCTTTCTAATGACAAAAAGAGAGAAAATTTCGTTCGCACAATTTAAGGGTTCTGTTGTTTTCCTTTTAAATATTAATTGTATGAATTAAAAAATGGGCCACGCAGTCAATTTTAAACCCATTTTCACTCCCTAGAATAAAATCACAAAAACTACCACACACCCTTCCACTTACATTTTGTCAAGATTTATGTATTTATATAAGTTTCTAGATATGTTGGAGATATAAACTTTTAATACTGTTTTTATTCAAAATTTTTAGAGCTAAATATGTGAAAGTTTGAAAAATTATTATACTTTTACTTTGACAGTCTAGGTTGTAATAAGACAAACAGCATGCATTTAATCATACTATTCACTCACCCTAGAGTATTTATACAAAATCCCTTTGTTCAAAAACTTCACAATAACATTTTTGAAAGGAAGTTTTTAAAACATATTAAAACTTTACTGCTGCACAAAGAAGTGACAAATGTCATGGAAAAATTAGTTTTAATTAAATTTTGCTTTTAATTGAACAAAAGCATACAAAACAAACATAAGTGCTTGGTAATTATTCTCTATTCAAACAATTACAAAAAAGAACAAGAAATAAATGTCAAGTAATAAAAGTACATATTTTAGTCCGGTTGGACCAAAAAAGAGATAAATAATGAACATTAAAACAAGACAAGAAAAAAACAACATTTAACTGCGAGCACATCATCAAAACAACAAATAACCACAATTCACATATTTCTTGATATATTTTTTATTATATTCAAACAAGGTCTGGTTTTATTACGAGTACTACCAGAACTCACAAGTCAATCCCTTTGCAGTACGAGTATTTAATGTTTGTGCGAGCGCATTTCAGCCATGTGCTATTTAACACAAAAGCAAATATTCATTCATTTTCATTTTTATAGCAGACTGATAAATTAAGTACCTTAAAAAAGTTGGAAATGCTTCCAATACGTACTTCATGTTACGTTCTTCTACAAGCGAAGGACAGTTTCACATCTGTTGAAGCGGCAGGAAATCGCCGAAAAGAACTGCTCATATATTTGTCTTTGTTTGATAATATTTTCTCGTAATAGAAACAACACAAAATCTTAATTTAAGACATGATGGAATGATACATCAGGTTTATAAAATAAAATTTTCTTAAAAAATCATACAAAAATATTAAACATTTTAATTCAATTTAAACTTAAAAAGGATTTAATAGGTGGACAATGTTATACACGCCGAAAAACACAAGTTATATTTCTTATTAAGTATTAAAAAAATTAAAATTTATGATTCGTAGCATTAGCTAGACTCAATGGCTATTTCGTTCAGCACATCATAAAAACGTCACTGCTGTTGTAGAGCGTAAAGTACGCCATTGCGCACAATAAATGAATATGTGTCCATCCACTTTATCAAAGGGAATAATCTTGTTTAGCTTGCCCTCAAAATCCAGCTCGTGCAAGAAGTAAAATCACACGATCACCTAGCAAGGCGTAGGTTCGGGGAATGTAGCCAAAACAAGGTTACCATTGATCCTGACTTTCATAAGGGAATTTTGCTTAGCGATGTATAGCTTAAATGGATATATGATGCGAGAACAAACCGTAATGCAGTAAACACATTTGGGACGAACGAGAAATTTTTGGTAGCGTATATTTTTCCAAAAAAGTAATATAAATTTTAATATATACACAATCAAGGCGTTGATGAAATTCGTCATGCGTAACGAACTCTGCCAAAGGTTTATTTACATTTTTATTTCATTGAAATTAAAAATTAATTTTCTCTGAATTTGTAGCACATTTATGAAAAACTAGCAGTGCCGACGACTCGTCAGTAGGTCATTTTTAAGTTTTCTTTAAATTTAGAAAAATGTGTATAAAGAGCGCTTTCACATTATGACTCTAGTTTCTTCTCGAAATGACTTATATTTATGAAAAAATGTATTCTATATTGAACCAAGGTTTTAAGGGACTTTCTCACAAAATCTTATTAAAATCCATCTTTGTGTGATGCGAACACAGGCAAACAAAATTTTAAAAATGGATGTTTTGTTGGTTTTTAACCAACTTCTAAAAAAGTAGGAGGTTAATAATTCGACTGAATGTTGCTTTTTTAAATTTTTGTCACCATAACGCAGTTATTTCTAGAGCGATTTTAATTTTTTTTATTTGTGGGAGATGCTAACAGATTAGTCCTGATTTAAAAGCAGTTCTTAGTCTTAATATGAAAGGGTGTCCTCATATAACATACACGTCTTTTATGTGTATTATGAACCGTAAAGGGAGCTATTTTAATGTTAAAAAAATAAGGCGTATCACTTTATCTCCCAATGGCAGAAAGTAAGAAAAAATTAATCTAAAAATTAAAAGGTGTACCTATATGTCGTAAATTTAACTATACGGGCCTATATCTTAAACCGTTTTAGATAAACGCTTGAAAATTGAACAACTGCTATGATCGTTATAAAAACAAAAATTAATATTCAAAATTATAAATTAAAGGGTGCCCCAATGGTTCATTTAAATTAATGTATATGGCCATACTTTTAAGCAGTTGTAGACAGACGCATGAAATTTATAACGAACGTGTATTGCATACTCTGCTATAACAAGTATAAGATTGCAATTGGAAATAAAAGGGTGTCATAATAGTTGATATAGTGGCCGAACTTTTGAATCGTTATAGACAGAACGCTGAAACATAACAGGGACCTGTATTGCTTAGCCCGCTATATCAACAAGTTTATAATTTGAATTAAAAAATTAAAAGGTGTTCCCATAATTGATGTAAATTGATTAATATGTGTCTATATTTAAAACCATTATACATAAGCGCATGCGAATCGTATTATTAATAAATTAAAAGATGCGCTAATATTTCATTTAATTTGATGTATAACGCTTGAAATCTAAAACAAACCTGTATTGCTAACTCCACTATAACAACAAGTTTATAAGTTTGTTCCTAAAATTAAAGTAAATTGACATATGTGGACGTGTCTTTTTAACCTTAATATTTAAACACTTAAATTAAAGGGCTTTACAATAGTTGATGTTATCTGATGTGTATATAAAAACTCTTAAGCCGTTAGTGGAAGCCGGTTGAAATTTACAAATAATCTGATTGCTAAATCTACTACAACAGCAAGTAACTAATTTAATGTGTTACCAAATTCTTGAACAGTTAAACAAGTATAAAATTTGGAGGTGGAATAAAATGGTGTCCCAATAGTTAATGTAATTAGATGTATGTGGCCATGCTCTTAAACCGATAAAGAGAGATGGATGAAATCTTCAGAACAGTCTTTTTTTTTGCAAGATTTATATAATATTTCTACTATTGTTTATAATATGTTAATTTAATTTTTTTTGTTCAATTATTGATTTTAAAAAAAGTATTATTTCTATTTTTTTCCAATTTTACGTTAAGTTCTTTATGAATTGTGATCAACTTTAAAGATAACAGTAAATTTTAGATACTAGCAGAATCAAATGCACTTTCTGGGTTTCTACAACCTTCGTGTGTATCTACAAAATAGCTGTCAACTCTAACTATTATTTACAAAAAAATAAAATATGACAAATTCTAACACTTTTATGTTGTATTTTAGAAATTTTCATTTTTCTACAAAGTTGTTATTTATTATTAACGGTGGTTGACACCGAAATTCTTATCTTCACTAGGAAGAACTGTATGCTACTACTATAATTTTACATTTGTTTGTTACTTATGCCAAAATTTAAAAAATTAAAAATTCATTTATAAAAAAGTTCAAATAAAAGGCATATTAAAAATAATTGTTTTTTTTTTTCAAACATAATGTCACTCTAGCAAATGGAAAATGTAAAAAAAATATATTTTTATAATAATAATAATATAACACCGAACTAAATTGTGGGTAAAATCATTTAAATATTTTTTCATTTATTTGAACTTTTCTTCAAGTAGAAATTTCCGCATAATTTCCTGTAGCCATTATTTAAAATAGAAAAAAAGTAACAAAACAAAAGGTAGCAAAACGAATAACTAATAACTTTATTATCTAGAGAACAATATTTTTAAAATGCTCAAAATTATTAAAAATGTATCCAATAAATGAGCGATCAAATATTCAAATACGTAGTATTATTAATCTAAATATTCTTATTTAAATTAAAAAAAATACAATTAGTTAAATAACTTTTGAGAAACTTTTTAAACAAGTTGGTTTTGTGATGTTACCAAATTATTTTTCTTGAGTTTATCAAATATGTTTCAATATATATATATTTTTGTTTTCCTGCATTAACGAGAGTTTGACATTAACTCACCACTTCTAAAAAAGAAATATCTAAAATTAAATGTGTTACAACTAAAATGTGTTTTAACACTGAATATGGAAGTAATCCGCAAACACCAAGCTTCGGCACTAAAGGCATTAAAATTTTATTGGCACACACGAAATAAAGTGCCTGTCAAGTAAGTTATTCATAAAAATATTAAACACTACAAAAATGAAGAGTCTTAATTCGGCTTAAGTTCATGTACATTTTAATTTCTAGAGTTATAAATTGTCTACGAACTTTCAAGTTAATTTAGTCACCAGTATAATATAGTAAACCATTTCCGAAATGTCAATATCCGTCAACGTCATTCTTCGCATCTATCAATTAGATTGTGTTCGTTGTAAACATTAACATTATATATTTACCCACTAACTTTATTAAGAATATGTAACCAATAACGCAAAGCGTTAATAAATCGTACAGTGTGATTTAAGACTACAAAGTTTTAAAACAATACAAAGTTAATCTTAGTGGTTTTTCGGTATTTCTTGAATATAAAATAAATTACCAGCAAAAGTTGCCAGATTTTTTACTTGTAAATAATCGGAGTTGCGAGTGGAATGGCAATATCAACAAAACGTTTTTTGTTCCGGTTTTTTGCCATCACATATAGTTTCCACACTGGCGATGAGTTCCAGAATTCTTAACGTCTGTTCTTATTAAATACTACCAAAAGTATAACTTATTCAAATAATCTCCACTGACAATGTAAGATGTCAATTAATGATTTTTTTCAAAATAAGCGGAAAATTATGCACACTTCACATGGTTTTTGGAATTGGTTTGAGCCACAAACATCTATCCACTCGAGAACCAAAACGCATTCAGGTTCGTGCAATAGGCGTTTGACAATCAGGAATGTGACAACAATATTTACATACACATAATATTCCGTAAAAAAAATATCAATCCGTGATCTAAATGAGAACAGCGTTCATATAAAATTATATTATAGTAATTGCACAATGCCATTTACAAAATTTAGTTTGTTTTTAGACCACAAAAAATTTTTCTCAATTTGATAAATAAAAAACTAAAGCTGTATGAAATATGTCAGAATCGAAATAAATCTTCTTATGATTAAAAATAGCTTCACCTGGCTTAAAACTTCTACCAGGCTCTTACGTTTAAGGTACACTTTTTTCTATATAGTGTTTTATACTTTCAAAGAGAGGTATATTTGATGCGCAATTTGTGTACCAATAACAGACTCTCTAAAATACACTTTCTTGACATAAACTTTAAGTTTCTTTACGCAGTGCAACAACAAGAATGGGAATGGGATGGTGTCAATTGCAAATGAGTGTTGATATTATTATCATAACTTGAATAGTTTCTTTGAGTTCATTGCAAGACTTTTTTTACGCTTATAAAGTTACAGAATTTGGAACGCTGTTTTACAAGGAAAGATCATTGAAATTTTGTCAAAAATGCTTTTTAAATTTTATTATCCTGGATAGTTTTTTGGGTTAAGGTTTTAAGTCACTGTATTGAAGAGAAAGTTGCCCAAGGCGCTAATTATAACTGTCATGTTATTAAAGGTCTTTTTAAATTTCATAAATTAAATCTATAATGGAACATTTAATAAAGATACGTCCAAACATAGTTAAAATAGATAATTTTAATTAATAGATAATTTTCAGTTAATTTTATTTTTTTATTTTTTATAATTGTTTGTACAGCCCGGCAGGGTGTTAATAGTGTGTTTCAATTTACTTCACTTGTAGTTTTGATATTTTTGTATTTGACAACTGATTGAGGTTGACGTAACTTGTCTTTCAAAATAAAAAATGAAATCAAGAACAAACATTTTTGTTTGTTGTAGCAAAAGAAATATTTGCTGTTGTTGGTGAAAAATTTACATGGTTATATTTAGGTTTTAGTTCATAAGCACACGCAAACACACACATACAAACAATTTGGGTCCCATTTGGAAAAGGTTAATCTGACAACCCGTTCTCAAACACACCAACTCATAATAAATAATAAATAAAGGAAAAAATTACAAAATAAAAAAATTTTTACATGCTCCGTGTACTAAATACATCATTTTTTGACGTAGTTGTTTAAAAATATATAAATTTAAATAAGTGTGCAGGGGGAGGAGGAGTAAACGTTTTTGTTTTTAATAGGTTTTTGTGGTTAATTGCTTTACATGGTATATGTTTATGTTTACAATGAAGTGTGTTCATATGTTTGTGTCTACATACATATGTACATACATATGTTTGTCGAATATTGCCTAATGTTGCTTAATTATATGTCACATTAATAGCTTCTGTTGCGAACGGATATTAAAACTTACACACCATTAAATTTTACTTCATTTGTCCTTAACATTTGTTTCAGGTGGTAATTTTTTCTAATTAATTTTTTACCTCGATTAAATATTTTAAGTTTGTTGTTGTTTTGTTCCTTTCTTTCGCATGCTTAAACTTTGTGGGTTTAATTAAAATTGAAACATTAGCAATAAATCTGACATTCTATTTAGCTAGTAGAAATGGCTTGTGTTTAAATGTATTTGTTGTTCCTATATATATATATATATATATATATATATATATATATTTATATATTTTCATTAAAGTAATTTCACACACAGTTTTACATAAGAAAGTTTTCCAGGATTTTCAAAAATTGTAACAAAAGGACGCTTTAACAAGATAAGGTCGCACAAAAAGTTATTGTAAAAAATAGGAGTAAGTAATGCGCAAGGACCGCTTGACTTTACTTTCCATTCCTAGAAACGATACTGCGAAATATTACGTTTATAGGAAGAACATGTAGTGTTGAAACAATATTTCGCCTTGGACTCAGTGGCTTTGTCTAACCACATGTTAATAATTGTATTTTGTTTTTCATTTTCATCTTTTCTTTATGTTGATGAATTATAACAAAAACAGTGCCAAATTTGAAGATTAATTGCAACAAAAACTTTTAAAACTTTAATATAATGTTGTTCGACAAACTGTCCAAAAAAATTTTTATATCAATCTTGACAAAAAAACGTATAGAGAAATTGCCATATCAAAAATAAATTTCAACTGTTTTTCTACCATAACGATGCATTCAACAAAAGATTTGCTTATGTTAGTTAACTCACAAGAAGAGGGAAACTCCTAGAAATTAAAAAAATATACATCTCTCAAAAAGTCACAAGACGCCGAAGAAGAGTCAAACTGCAGTTTTAGTTTACGAATGGTAACGCTGGTAAGCAGTGTTTTATTCAAATACTTAACAGTCAGTATTTATATTTATGTATGTTTATTAAAAAAAATATATTCTTTTTAATGAAAATGAATTTTGCTTTCATTGATATAGTTTTTGTAGCATAAATTATAAGTTCCTAAAAATTTTTATCAAACGCAGCTAATATATCGAAGTTCAGAATAAAATAATTTTGTATACAGCCCTGATCGAAAATACTCCTTAAAAGAATATATATAACTTTAAATCTATCTATTTATGCATCTTTTTTTGCACCTTGTCCTGAAAGCGGATATAGCTCATACTCTGAGTAAAATAAAACTAAGCCTCATACGGAAGTAAATAAAACACAAGCAAGACTACAATTTTGTTTTTATTTCTAAACTATTTGTTGTAGCGACCATAATAAATGAACTTTATCCAGTCTGTGTTTATAACGATTCCAGGAATTGAAGCTTGTGCCAGAAGTACAAACATTCAAGTAGTTAGATAGACACTCTAAATAAACTATACGGTTAGGTTTCACCCTTTAGATGCTGAAACGGTAAAACTAGCTTCATCACTTTTGATAAGTCTGCTTCGTATAATATTTAGGTACTTTTTATGTTTCTTTGCACAGGTTATGGTTGAAAGTATTATATCTTAAAATGTTTTAGATCTTTCGTCAATTAAATTTGACAATTATCATTTTAGTAACTTTTTGTATTGAGACAAGTTTTGCTTTTACTTCTCAGCAGAAACTGGTAAACGAGTGAAACGACGATAGTTGCTTTAAAAAACCTCCAATGATACGAAAGTACAGCGTACAAGATAAAAGCATGTTTTTTAAATCTTGCTCGCTAATATGCGCACACAGGTAACAGCTTGCTTTTAATTTTTTCCAGACTAAACCGTGTGATGTGTAATTTTACGTTAACCATGACTAAATGCATTGTGTCTATTACAACAGCTATAGATTTCAAAAGCAAAAAATATGTCAAAATTGGAGACATCACTTCAGCACTCTCGAAATCCTCCCAAAAATTTTTAACTCAAGAAAATTTTTAAGATGTTGATTTCCATAAATTAAACAACCTAATTTCTATTCGTATTTATTTATGGTAGTTTTGTAATTTAAATGAGTTATAAAAATATCTACAACAACATAATTTTAATAAGGCAGATTTTGTTGTCGTTGACAATTTGCCATCAGCAAGCAACCACGTAATTAAATTCTTTTTCCTTTAACAATAAATATTTTTATATTCTCCCCCTATTTTGGTTATGTTGGAATGTCAAGTATTTTTTTTATTTACTTTTAAATAATTAGATGTTTGTCAACAAGAAATGTTTTTTCTATTCGTTTATTTCAGCATTATTTTTTATCTAAAATTTATATTTTTTAAGTTAGTGCTTTTTAAAATAATAAATTACAGAATAACAAATATATGTAAATATATTCACAATAGCCAAAGACAAATGAGAATACACATTTGCACACAAATTATTATTAATAACGGTTTTGAAAAATTTAAGTGTAATGTTTAAAGAAGAAAATAACATCTAAACAAAAAACAGAAAGTCGATAAAACAATAATCAATTATTATAAAATATTAACCACGCAGATTAGATCATGGAACAAATTTGTAACTGTTAATTATCTTTTTATATTAATATTATATATTAATATATATTTTTATATTAATATTATATTAAGGCTGTACATTAACAAATAAAAAAAGATTATTACGTTATTAGTATAAATCAAAAATGTTTATCAGGTTACGTTCAAGCAAAAAACAACTGCTCAATGTGGACTAATTTTAAGTCTAGTGAAGAAAATAAAATTTAGACCTTTATGACCTTTAACTGTATCGCAAATAAACTGAGCAATCCGCTACTAATCAAAGTTTAATATCGCTATAACTATGAGTTAAAACTAACATGCTAATCGATGTTATTTTAAGTTTTAAACTAATCAGAACTGTTGCAAAAATTTCTTTTGTTCTTACTTTTAGTTACCAAAGTTAGCTTGGCATTTAATTTTGGAATACTTCAAAGTTTTGTAATCAAAGGTGTTGCTTTTTAATTTCTTATGTCAATTGACTTATAGATACTTTTTATGCATTAAACATTAATAATATTTCAAAGAGGTCAAACGTCTGAATTTGTTTTGCAGAAGGAAGTTAATCAAGTTGTATTTAAGAAAAAATAAATAACAAGGTAATAGTTAGCAGCACAGCGACGTTCATAATTCATTATTTTTTGCTGCTGTCAAAAGTGTATTATTTTATCTTAGAAAAGAAATTTTAAATTAATGAAACAAAAAAAAATGCTTACTAAAAATTTAACTAAGAAGTGCAGAAAAAAGTAGAGTAATTATTTGCGGTTTTTTTTATTGTTGTATGGTCGCTGCCACCTCTAATGAATTTTCCTTGAATAAACAATACGTCATCTAAAAGCTTATTTAGGATATAACAAACCTAAATCAAAATAATTTATTATTTTATAACAATAATTGTGATTGCAATTTTTGTGTTTCCAAATCGAAAATAATTTATACAAAAATATTTTCCTCTAAAAGCCGGACTGGCCACCTTAATATTCTGTAGCGCATACAAACATAAGCACATATCAATACTATATGTATCTATCTGCAACATTTCTGTTCACTGATTTTTATTTTCTAAATAATAGTGCAAGATTTTTAAGTGGCAAAAATAAAATTTTAATCAAATTTATGTTAAAGAGCACAGTGCTGATTTGAATGCCATTAAATGCACGTCAACAAATCAAGTTGAATTATGTGCAAACACAAATTGTTCTCGAACTTTGGAAGCAACACTTTAGTTTAAGTGTATTAGCAAGTGTAGAACAAGTTGCATTTTGAATTTGTTCTACTTTTCGTTGGTTATTCGATTCGCTCACTGTGGTTGCTATGGCTGGATGTTGGCTTATTTAATGGAAATTATACCATAATAAAAACTGAAAACCAAAACCGAAAAACAAAATTAAAATATTAATGTGCCAAGTGTTTTATTTAACTTCCTTCTTTTCTTTTGTTACTTTTATACTTTTATTGTTTCTCGTATTAATTCGTTGTGCATGCATACTCGTGATTACTTTTAAATTAGCTGATAACTCATGCTTTAAGTGGCAATTTCGTTATGTTTTAACAAACTGCCTTGCATTTGAATTACTTATTCTAGTTAGTAGATGTTGTGGATCCAGTAGAGACTACGTGCAAATTGCTCTCATATTACAACCACTTAAACATTGTACGTGCCTGGCTGACTGACTAAGTTTATCCAGTATGAATTTGTATCTTTTTACTTAGAAGGCAGGCAGGCAGGCAAGCGAAAAAGGAAACCATCAAGAAATTAACAAAAACCAAAGGTTTTTTTGCTATATATGTTTACACAAGTAAGTATCTTTGAAAGTATAAATTTGTGCGAAAGATTTTGGATATTTTATGTCAACACAAAAACTAATACTATGCAGAATTTTAAAGGAACCAATTGTATAGGTCCCGATAGAATGAGTTTAATGATAGCAATAATTCTGTTCTTTTAACTTTGTTTTTATATGTTTCAGTTGTAAATTTCTAATATTTTAAATTCTAACGGATTATATCTCATTAAAAATTAAAGAAATAAGTTTTTGATATTTTTAATTTATCAAATATCAATTTAGCCAAATCGGGGATTTTTTTCAATGGGGAGAAAAATTGCAGTTGTGGATTAAGGAATTCTTTAAGGATATGTTTTGCGTGTTGGGGATTTAAAGAGTTTTTTTGTGGATTTTTTTTAATTGGATTTGGGCTATTGTAACTTTACTGTTAATAAATAAATTTTACTTATATGCTACATACAATTTCTGCAAGAAGTTGATTATCGGTGTAGCTGTAAACGTAGTGCTTAATCAATGGAATAAGGTTGTCATACCTTTCGGTGAAGATCGTCGTCACTAGCTGTTTATTTGGTACGATTGGCGAGCGCTTTCGATGTAAAGACAGACAGCACTAAAGACGAGCAACACTCCACGAAACAATCTCAAGACATCAACAGAAATAACCGATAAATTTAACACCAGCGGAGTATACAGACTTACTTGCACCTGCAACCATACAACATAGGACAAACTGGACGAACATTAAAAACAAGGTTCACAGAACACATACGATCAGAAAAACGGAAAAGAGGAGACTCTAACTTCGCAATACACCTTAACACACATGAACACGAGCCAAGGGAAATAGATGAACATATGACGTTAATACATCCTAGTAAAAAAAAGGAAGAAGACTGGACATTCTTAAAAACATGGAAATATACAAAACACGAACGTTTAACGGAGATATTATTAACGAACAGGTGAATACAACCTCCGACACAATTTTTACACTACTAAAACTATTAAAACAAACTTACAAACGCAAAACACCCACAGATGGTCACACTTACCTACACAATAATAAACGATTGAAATATTAAAATTATATACCTTCAATAACCATGACAGATATCAGGCAATCTACCTGCATAATACCATTTTTAAATAGAAACCATCCTAACCGACAAAACTACCTGAACCCACCACAATCTATGCAACAAACACCTTACACTTTCTAACCAGTACTAATCAAAACGCGGTTTGAAAATCATGTTCTCACATCGAGAGCGGTTGCCATACGTACCAAATAAACAGCCAGTGACGACGGTGTTCACCGAAAGGTATGACAACAGTATTTTATTTACTTGCGGAATAAATCCAATTAACTTAATACCAATGGAATAAGGCTTTATTTACGTTTCATGTCTCCAATATTGAATGAAAATTGATGTTAGTAGTATTTATAACAAATTGCATTGAAGTATTTTTTGGCAAAAATTTTGAAACCAACGATGTTTTGAAGTTTAAAAGATGAAATAAACGAAGACAAAATAATTCATGCAAAAGAACCGTATTCATTTAGATCTGCTGTAATAAAAAAATTATTGCAACAAATATGAAAGCGTTTTTCGTTAAATCTCATTGCAATCCACTGGGTAAAACAATTTTTAGTTTTATTATAAAAACTTTACAGCCAGCGGAAATTAGCAATGTGCTAAGAGAAATTAAGGAGTCATAATAGAGAAAAATGCCATTCATAAGGTAAAATGATTTATCTTATGAACAAATAACAAGCATTTTAAACGAATTTTAGACAAAAAATTATACATTTCAAGATGCCGCTGCATCAAGGTTGTTCAGGATTTGGACTGTATGGTAATAAATCCTTTTTGCGTAACACGACCAATGTTTGAGTAGAAAGAGTTTTTTTTTACCAATAAGCTCGATGAAAAATAAAATTTTGAAATAAAATACAGTACAAGTTGCTCGAATCTTCATTGAGAATTAATACACATTTTAACAAGTAAGAGTCTATGCCAAATCTTACATACCCTTCACTAGTATGTAAATCTAGTTTAAGTGAAGTTACTCCAATAAAAACAATATATGTTATATTGAGGGAACGCAGAATTAACAAATGAAAAAAACATTGTTTCCATAAAAATGGCTTTTAATGGGTTCAGCATTTTTAAAATTTTTTAGTATTTCCTTAAAGATGTCTCCAAAAGCTTTGAAATGTTACCCATTTTGATATTTTAAAAAATTTGAAAATTTCAGAGGCCGGTAACTCGGAAAATATGCGCGAGGGCCAATTTTTTACTTCATGTTTTTTTTTTAATTTTAATTCTTTTTCGCCCTATATATTTTTTTTCTTTTTTGATTGGAGGAGTGGTGTTTTGCCAGCTGCTTCGAAAAACATGAACCGATCTTGCCGATTTCCAATAGAATTTCTTTCGACACTATGTCTGATCGATTGGAATATTAAAATTGTTCATCGGCAAACTTTATTTCAACACTAACACCGATGAACAGGCGGACATCGCTCAATCGACTTCGCTATGCAAAGAAGTCAGAATGTATATACTTTATGGGGTCGGAAATGGATATTGTAAAAATTACAAACGGAATGGCAAACTTAAATATACCTTTTTTCCACTTTTTGAGGTGAAGGTTATAAAAAGTGTGCCCATGAAAGTGCTTTAGACAACGATTTGGAAAATTTAGATTCAGAGCTTTTTGGGGCTACTTGAAATGGTTTTTTGTGTAGTTGTGGGGATACGACTCACCACTTGGAAGCAAAACACCATATTGCCCTTCTAGTAAGCTTTTGGGCTAATTTTATTAAGTAGATCAGCATAAATAATGCTTTAGCAGCGAGTATAAATTAACTTCGCTTCTATCCGTATATAGAATATGTCGTGTTCTATATCTACAGAATCAAGAATATATGCCTATGTATTATATAAATATTAACTGTTTCGAAATTTTTAGTTCTCTTTGAAATCACTCTGTTAAAGTTCTGCTTCTGTCTTCATTATATATATTTCGAATAAACAAAACTAAATTTTAGCTGGTGTCACTTACAAAAAAGACAAATGGCGACAGACAGCCAGGCAAACAAAAACAGTAATGACAAGTCAAACAAAGCAGAAAAAAACAAATAAAAAAACAACAGGCTCTTTAATATGCCGGATTTAACTGCAATAAGTGGATTAACTGGTACATAACGCACGGGTAGAGAAGAAAGCATTAAGACTGCATTTACTATTTATTTGTTTAAATACATTCATAATTATATATGTAGGTACGTATTATGTACATATTTATGTACTTTTACGGAATTAACTTTTATACTTGAGATGCCCTTAAAATAAAATTGCTTTTCCTGACTTTTATGAAACCAATTTTCATTATCAACATTTAGATTTAGTTTGTTATTTTAAGTAGTAGTGCTTTGGATAAAATGATATAAATATATTCTAACAAAAACTTAAGCTATACATAGTATTACACACATACATTTATACATATAATAACACAGTAACGGGGTAATTTCGGTATATGAAATATTTTTTGAAAATTTTGATGTTGGTGTAGATAGTAATCGATATAGAATATAAAACATCTATTTTTGATAATTTTTTCTGTCTGTCTGCCTGTTCGTCTGTGTGTCTATGTTCGCATTAAGTAAAAACTGTCGAATGGGTTTAATTCAAATTTTGTAAAAAGCCCCTTCAGAATACTTTTTCAATTGGTGAAAATAAGTATTTTCGTAGACAACGTAGGGGTTCAGATGCGAAATCAACCAATTTTACCGGTATAATGGTACTAGAACAGCAGTCAGCACAATTTATTTTTGCAGATGTATAATTTCTAACACTGTTTACAGAACTCGACAATAAATGTTAAAAAAGATATATTTTCTAAATTTGAATTTTAAAAAAATTAGAAAGGATACGCGGATGAAGTCGTCGGCTCTGCTGGTATTTATATATAAGAAAAAAAATTAATTTGTTTCTGTATTTATTGTAACAATACAACGTTTGAGGTAAAAAATTTGTGTTTGTTATTTTTTATGTTGGCCGGACAAACTTTGATATGGTAATGCACATTCGTGCGATTGACTGCCTACCAATTTTCTTCTTCATCTGAAGAGAACGTCAAAATCAAATTTGAACGGTAGGTCTTAAACGAACTGTGGGTTCTACGTCCATCCATGTATACAAACTTTATTTTCCAAAAATCTGTTTAAAGTATTAACAGTGCTATTACTACTCGACTCTTAAAAGACCGAAAGTGGCACAACTTTGAAAAAAACAGTGCATTTACGCGAATGTAGAGCTTAACTTTACAGGCATAAAAATACACCAGGGCTTTTTTTAAGAGCAAGTATGTACATACAGTTTAAAATTCTGCATGTTTTTGTTGAACAAAATACAAACATATTTATGCGATACTTATGCAAACATTTCTACATTAGGATGGCTCTAAAAAGTGCTCTTAAAATACTCCCTTATCATGTTTGAATATCAGGAGAATCAGTTGATAATATATTTTTATAAAATTACATAAGGAGCAGTAACATCTAGATGAGAATACCTTTTTGAAACATGACAATTTGAAAAGGCGAATATCAGATCTTTATTAAAATTCTCTATTTTTATTTGTTTAAGATATACTTTTGCAAAAAGTACAAAATAATGTAAGTATATTGCCAATTTCTTTAAAAGTTAAATAATACAATGAGAAATCTACACTAGTGTTAAACGGCTCTTTTTGACTTTCATCATTGCAAAAACCATAACCTATACAAAAAATATATTTTTAATCAAATATAAAATCTTAATCATTCAAATCTAACAACATACGCATTTGTTTAAAACTTCATTCTGTATCTATTGTTTTTCAAACTGGTTGAATTAAAATAAGTACTTAATTAAGTTTTCTTTAGAGTAATCGTTAACATATTAACCGGGATATAGAAAACTTACATCGTACAGTAGCATAAAACAAAAAGAAAATGGAATAATTCTGGAACTTCTAAGCAATTTACTCGATTTTCATAAATATAACTCTGATTTATAGAGAAGCACGTAAGCTTTTCGTCTACTGTGTTTGCATGTACGCTGTTTTAGTACTTATTGAAAAATGTTTTAAAGCTTATTGCTTAATCAAAACTGAACTGATTTCAAAAAATTAATTAATGATCTACATAGATAGATAGAGGAAAAACGTGATTGAAATTTGTATGGTATCTTTTAATACATTTGGAGCTACCATGTAGCTCGAAAACTTTAAGAGATACGCTCTTGACACTTTGCACCAGTAACCCTCATACCAATGTACATACATATTTTCGGGAAACATAAACTACGGTACCTTCCACAGGGTTACATTTCGCCTGACTAAATTCAAAATTTGACCCTTTTTAGCGGTATGTGACTTTCTGTTAGACTTTTTTTGTGAAGTTTCTCACAATAAATATTTTTTATCTTTTTTCTTTTGTTATAGTTTTAATTTAAAAAAAGTCTAAAATAAGATTTACGACCTTTTTTTTTTCTCAAAAATTCCGGTAACACTGACTCTCCATACAAAATTAATAATTAATAGAGGGGAGTCTTGAGATTTTGCATAAGTAATGAGCATAGTTGAAGAAAAAGATGTCTTAGGTGAAACAGTAAGGCGTGGTACCTCCCCTACAAAGTAAAAGATTATTATCCTATATCTAGAAAATTATAATACGTAAGCTCTAAACATTTGTACTAGAAACTTTCTTACTTTTATATGTAGTCCAGTAAAACTTCAATAAATTGCGTTAGCAGGTCCGCCTTAGTTTTAATCTTTCTTCTTTAGTCGCAGAATTTTCAGTTGTTTATGTACATATGTATGTGGTTTAATCATTCTTTTCTTTTTGCATCAGACATACTTAAAAACATGTCTTTGAAAAAACATAAAAACGTAAAAAAAGAACTTTTTAGATTTAAAACATTTTATGATCATCTTTTTCTTGTTTTTTTTTTTTTTTTTTTTTTTTTTTTTTGGAAGGCAGATCGAAAAGCATGTTAGTGCACGATACTCTTTTATTGCTTTGGACAAAGATATCAAAACAAAATATAACAAAAATCATTGAGGTAAAAGAAACCTGTTCTATCATGTCCATGTTATTTTGATTTTAGTTCTGCTTTTTTAATGTTATCCCTCAAAATGTCGCACAAAAATTATTACTGAAGAATCTCTTTTTATTCAAATCTAATTTACTTAGTAGCTAAATGTACTTTGAGTGTGGAAAGGTTGTGTGAAAAGTAATGACTAATTAAGGAAATCAAACAAATGGTAAAACAAACAATAGTACTAACTTAGCATTTTGATTTTGGGCGTCAAGTTTAATCACCGAACTGTCTATACGAAATCACTTGTGCTTCACATTTATATTAAATTATTTAAGTAACAGTCACAAATATCTGTTTATCAATTCTTTTTTGAAAAATATACAAATCTCAATGAATTCTGACGTCGTGCTTAGGGTTAAACCTTTCCTATAGAACTTTGTTGGTCGTCACAGTATATTGTTTGTATTTTCGTTTTCTTAACAAAAACGTTTTTTATGTCGTTAAAAATGTACAGTAGAATGTATAATTTTCAACATTCAATAAAATGTATCTCATGTCATTAAATGAACATTTCTTAAAAAAAAAAAAAAAAAAAATATTATATAAGATTGCATGATAATTATTAATATTCCTTTTTTTTGTATTTTTTAAGACGTAGTTTTATTGCACAAATAAGCCAATGGAGACAGACTTAGAAAAAACTTTAACAAAGACCTTGAATTTAAATTTATTAAAAATTTTTTTTTTTTTTTTTTGAACAACAAACACGTACCACTTAAATCACTTTAAGTTTATGTTTTTTTTAGTTTTAGTCACATGAAATAACTACGCATTAAGAAATTAAATTTGATAGCAGAGAGTCAGTCCCTTTCGTACACATGATGCTTTGTCATTAAATTGAAGGGAAAGATGAAAGGGATTCAGCCATTTCTTCTTCCTTTAAATTACACAAAAGTTTTTTTTTAATTAGTAGGACTAAAATTTAATGTCATTAATTTTTTTAATATATTTCAATTAAAAACTCTCTTACCCTATTCCACTCGCTTGGTAGGATAAAAAAAATTATTATTATGGTTGACAATAATGGAGTATGATGACACAGCGGAAAGAAAAGAAATGTGTAGCTGTTCAGTCTGCTGGCTATAAATAAATTGCTTTTGCTTTAACTACTTTTATAAATATTAAAAATATATTGAATAATAAATTTCCTTTACTACAAAGAAAATGACTGGCCCAAAACTGCTGATTTAATAATGTGTAATAAAATAGTGTGACAAAATACAATAATGTAAAATATTTAAAATTCTCCCATTTTTATCGTTAATCGATAGCAAAACCAAACAGGATGTTTTAAAAAAGAATACAGAGTCATTGATGACAGTGCAAAATTAATGTATTTATAATTTTTAACTCTGTTGAATCATAGGAAAATCAAGCATGACAATTTTACAATTTGCGCTGTTTCCTTTACTTAAATTTAAAAACGACTACTTTCAATATGTTGCCATATTAACAAAAAATATAAAGTACTAAGTTACCGGTCAACTTGAAAATGAGTCTCATAGTATTGTAAATTCGGAGTTATCGGCTCAGTTTTTCTAATGGGTTTTAAACTGTGTTTTTTTCTCGTGCAGCTGTTGGTATTTTTCAATGCTTTTTTTTTTTCATATATTGAATCGAGCAGTTTATGTAATTAAGAAATCTGGCCATTCGAAAATTTTAGATTTTAGAATTTTAGAATGTAGAAATTTTTTTATGAAAATTGTTGAAACTGTTCGCAACTATTATTCTTAAATGGTTTTTTTATAGACGATACTAAGAAACAAATAAGATATTTTAGATAGTGCTCCAGAGAAAGATGACGATTAGACGAAAATTTTAAAAGGGCGATTAATTTGAAAAAAAAAAAACACTTAAATAGTAATTTTAATAATTTTATATGTTTAGTCAAATAATACACTTTAAAATATATTTTGTGCTTTCTTTTTAAAAGAAATTATTTTTTTGTAGGTCTTTAATTACAATCTGTAGGAAATATTCAGGAAATAAGTTTTTTATCGTATTATCACTTTTTAAAATAAATACGAGTATGTTATTTGCAGTTTGAAATAAAACAAATTAAATGTTAAAAAATAATGATTTTATTAAAATACTAAAAATTATTTTAATCTCCATTGTTTTTCAAAAGTTTAACAAAATTGATTTCTGAGCCTCTATTTGACACGCTACGCTCAGATATACAAAAACAAACAAACAAAAATCATTAAAACCACTGTTTTTTTTCTCAAACATCAATTTAAATTAAATTTTTCGTTTAAATAAAATAAAGAAATTTCGTAAAAATCTTGCAACACTATATTTTCACAGTTATGCCTTATTTCCTGAATTTAAACAATAATTACATTGCTTGTTTAAATATACAGGACACAAGGAGAGAAATATAAAAAGCCTTTCGTTATGTATGCAAGCATGAGCACTTTAGAATTTGTGTTTACTCTAATTTTATATGGTTTTTTCATCATTAGTAACATTGTTCATGTAATAAATACTCTAAACAAGCTGCCAATAGCAAGTATTAAGTTAACACAGAAATCCATTAGGAATAAAAGTAGCTTCACACATACTCGTGGAATTGGATACCATGACATTATTATGTGTCATATCATTGTATATTCATCAATTTGGGTTTCAACATCATATATTTATGGATTTTTGTTTTTGAAGAGGGTTTTAACATTTTTAAAAAACATCATTTTATTCATTATAATCATTTTTTTTTTTTTCATTTTATTTCGTAGCACGGTTGTGCAATTTCCGACAATGACTGAGGGTTAAAAAAATCGTTTTGTTTATCCGTTTTAAGATGTTCCCTTTACCTCATCTTGCAACAAATTTAATATCTATTTTTCATTTGTAGGATAACTAGAATCCATGCCGCACTTTTGGAGTTAAAATTTATATTTTAATTTTATTAACTTTTTAATCTAGGGATGGGATAATAAACGTGTAGCAATTAACGTTTCATACGTAAACTTTGGTTCCCTCATAGTTACTTACCAAATATATAACTGCACAGTTTTATTTTAAACGTTCTATTATTGTTTTAAATTTGTTTAAAATGATTTATTTGATTTTTTATATTGTTATCTCCATAAAAACTTTTTTTTCGATAAAATATTCAAAAGCCGGCAAAAAAAAGACATGAAAAAGAAGTAGGCAATTCATGGGTTCTATGTAAAACGAACTGGTTTAAATTAGGAGAAAAACGCATGATTTTAACATTAGCTTGTCATTGGCGAGCATGGGTTCACATATCTTTGCATTTGAATGAATGTTTAAAACCACTGAAAATTCTTCATTAATTTTTTGTTTTTTATAATTTCTTCTTTCATGAATTTTAATGAGTTTTTCATGAGTTATAACTTAATTGAAATAAGCGTATTTATTAAAAATGCATTATAGAAAACAAGTGCACGAGGAGCAATGAAAATACTTAGGATTTTTGAACTACTTTACTTTTTTTTTACTTGAAAAACTATATTCAAGTCAAAAATTCTTAGTAAGAATTTGGGGCAAATGTATTTATAATATACAAATAAAACTCCTGAACGTTAAAAAAAGTAAAAGATTTTTTTAAACCTTAAACACTTTCAAAACTTTGGACTCGTTTTAATTTACCGAACAGTAAAATTGTAGATCGTAAATCAAAAATATAAATTCGAATCGAGAGGCTCATAATTAATTTGACTAATTGTTGCTGTAAATAACATTGTGAATTGCGGAGGCGATAAGAAATCATACCATCTTTGCAGAGTTGACAGCACTTGTAGATTGTGTTTAATATGACAATCATTTACAATATTTATACTTTTATTATTGCTTTTAATGTCTTGGCGATAACCAAAACTATTCAAACATTAAATTTGATTAAAGATAATTTCCAACATAATTTGAGTAAGTTACATTATCTAAATGAATGGTTTACAAAGAAGATGAAATAGGTATAAATTGTTTCTTAAAAATAATTATTTTTTTAACACAGTTCAATGTCACATTTGTCGAGGTTAGTGGCAATGATTATTAGGCATTTTAAGATTGAAAAATATAAAGAAGAGGTAAATGTTAGAGAAGCGTTAATTAACATTAATATCTAGCTGATAGACAATGTGGAGGCCTTAGTCTATCATAATCATTAATATATGAGTGTATTATGATTTTTTATAAAATATTCTTCTTCATTCAAAGATATGTTTGATTTCCTTGCACTCAATATTATCAAAGTAATCAGTCTATACCATTCGTGTCATTAGAGAAATGAACACGACTTATTTCTAACTTATTACATTGGAGACGATCGCAAAATAAATGGCATTAAGTATACAACTTCAAAAAAATATGTTGAATTTTTTTGAAAATGCAGCATCCTATGAAAGAAGTTAGGCTCTGAGAATATTGTTATAATAACAAGGTTTCAAAACTTAAACATTTTTTCTTAAATTTGTTTAATATTTTAATTTCAAAGCAGCCAGATAACAGATAGTCTCGTATTGAAATATTCTTAACATAACGCATATTATCTAAATTAAAATTTAGTCAGACTTAAACTCGTTATTACAGGTATTTACACTAATTTCATTTTACTTTCTAAGCAACGATAAAATGATCTTAGGAAAAACGTGCTAAGACTTTTCGGGAAATTAATGACATGAAATGAACTTGAAACTAAATTGACTAATTTTAAAAACAGGAATCAATAAATGGTCTAATTTAACAATGAAATTTTATAAATTATTATAGAAAAATTTTTAACCAAGGGATGGCTCATACTAATGCAACGTGTTGTGCCAGAACAAAAAAATTAAGTTGAGGGAATAAGGATAGAGAAAGTAGTGTTTGTAGTCCCTAATTAAATAAAAATAGGGAAATATATTCCAAATAAATAAATTGAGTAATTTATCTCTGGACTCAACAATTATAATCTCCAAATTCAGAATATAAGAACTGACCATTCGTTAATGTTAATTCTTACTTCCCTCATATATTTCATTAAAAAAATTATTATTTGCACTTTCATTCAACAATTTTCTTGCAGATGTTTTATTTTTAACTCATTGCTTTTGAAAAATTTAATTTTGCAATTTTAAGCCACTAACTGTCACATAATACATACAAATTCTGACACCGAAAAATTATTCATTTTTCTCTAATAAACCGTTTCCATTTAGCAATGTTTACATACGTAAATATATTTACGTAACAGCTAAATTATATACATTTTTTTTTTTTTGTAGTAAGGCCTGTGTCTTAAGGCCTTAAAAGAAAGTTGTATTGTGAGATGCCATATTCAATTCCGTATTATTTATCATTGGCATTATATTATCCTTGACACTATAAAAATTTGTCATAACACTAAGTTACTTTGTGGAATAGTGATGAACGAAGAATTAAATGAGATGCATATTTGAGTCTACTGAAATTAATGTAGCAAAATTTATAATTTGTAGACGAAAATGAAATTTTAAAAGAGAATTTAAAAATGTTTCTAAAACAAAAATTTTACGTGAGGGTGTGCTCTACATACACAACTTACTGGAGATACCAAATACATGTACATTTCGAAATTAACAATATCCTTTAAAATTCTCTAAGATCTTTGCAGAATCTGGTATAAACATTGTTTTATTGGCTTTAAATTGGTTCGATACTTCAATTCATTCTTCTTAAGTATTCCGATGTTATAACTTTGAAAAATATTTTACAGTACATGTTCATTACGAAAACAACACGGAAAGGAGATATAAAGGTATGCAGGATTCACAGGCCTAATGACTCCATAAATTTAAAATCGTGACAAAACGTATAATTTGAACGTATTTCCTAGAATCTTAGGAACAAGTTACAACGTGTTTAAAAAAATACTTATCTTACAGACCAAACTCATTAGTTTTCCAAAAAAAAACAAAAAACTCGATTTTCAGGAACAGTCTTACAAATATCAAGCAAAAGTATGAGTTTAATAAGAAGAGGTGCTTTCTACTCCGAGTAATATTTTTCAAGCCGGAATTTAAGAACCGGTGTTTTTGTAAATTTTAACAGTTATCCATCTAGAAACTATGCGTTCGAACGTGTAGTCATACATGTTATTGATAATTCACACGATAAACAGCTATAGAGTTTTTTATTAGGGAAGACCTCTGCATTAGTTAATTCTACGAACATAGTCTTTGGCTGCAAAACTAATTTTATCAGTAATGTGTTGAGTGATTACCTGACCAATCAATGAGCCCTTGATCTTTAACAGGATGAGGTTTTTCACCGTATCCTACATCTGGTCGAGTAGACCCAAAAAAAAAAAACAACCCATACATGAGATATGTATTCTATTTTCAAATAAAGTAATGCATCTCTTACACGATTTAAGAAGAACCAACTCAAATCCTTGTTTTTATGACAAGCGCGGCATGTACTCATGCATATCACAACCCTGATATGTAAACTAATTCAAAGATTGTTTCAACATCGTTTTTGAGTATTTCATTTATGTTTTTCCTAACGACCTTTATCTCTAATAGACTTCGCCTATTACTGAATAGATAAGCTAATGCTACAATTTGATCATCTGTGAAATAATTGATAGCATTAAAGGTTTGACAGATAAAGTCATTTAGAATCTAAGTGGAGAAATAAATGGGTTATTGCCATTTTATAATCTAGACATTCTTTCACCAGCCCAATCATCTGCAAGCTAAATGATAAAACGGTTATATTTTTCCGAGCATCAAAAAAATAAAACCCCTCCTTTTTGAGGAAGTTATCAGTGGTGCCAGTGATAGCTTCTCTCAGCTTATATCAAGCTTTCTCAGGGATCCCATTATACGAGTTGCTAAAGATAAGATGTCATCAAACGTCCTTTCTTATTTTTCTTAACGACCTCCCATGCCAGACTTTCAACCCAGCTATTCTCTTATTTCGCAGATGACAGTAGCATATGCTATTCATATTCTTTTCGTAATAGGTTAAGCTGTTCGGAAATTGGAGCTATGCGAAAGCACATGGACGATACCCTTAATCACGATATTTTGGTAATCTTCGAATTGGGCCTAGCAAACAGGGTTAAATTTACCGCTTATAAAACCTAGTGATGTGTGCTTTCGCACAGGCGTATGGCTAGCTTATCTGCAATTATGGGTGATATATGTGTACATTCAGGAATCAGAAGCTCTTAATGTGCTTGGCATGAAAATTCAAAGCGATGTCTGCTGGAACAAGCATTTTTAAAGAAGCCAAAAAAGCATTCAAGTGCCTCGATTTCTGAAACGGTGTAACAAATACTTCAGTCCATTTAATCTCCTCGCTATCTATGTCACCTTTATCAGACCGAAAACGGAATACAATTCTAATGTATAGACCGGTGCTCCAAGGACTATTTTGGAGTAACTCAACTCGTGCTGGAGAGAGCGAAGAAGCTCATTGGTGACAGTAGCGTATCCAGCTTATTGTTTCACTGGACCATCTACGCAATGTGGGGGGTGTTTCTCTGTTTTATTGTTACAAGAACAAAATGAGCTCTCATGATATCTGGGAACTTGTTCCTGAAAACTGTAATTTCGTACGCGCACCTCGCTCTGCGTCAAAAACACATCCTTATGTTGTTGATTAGCTATTGAATCCCACTGCGCGTTTCAGAGAAAACAGTTCGTATATGGAATAAACTCCTTGCAGAGGTCTTTCCTGTCACGTTCAATGTGCAAAGATTGAAATCAAATGGCCACAAGCGCTACTCCCTCTTCCCGAAATCCCCCTGCCAACAATCTAATTTTCTATAGTTCTGGCCCTAAAAAAAAAAGAATTGATTATGAAAATTATTCTTGAAACAAATTTTTGTAAAAAGAAACTTAATTTAAACAAATTTAAAATAAAACAGATTAATAATGTGCCATCGCTCCAGCTGAACTATATTTTAAGAAAATGTTGAAGTATAAAATTCTTCATAGAGTTCTGTGTTGAAATTATTTTATATTTCAATAGAATTTTTAATAAATGTCAGCATTATCTAATGCGTAGTGTACCATGTGGTTCAACTTGGCCAATAGCGACTATTGTACTTTTGTAGGCTTAAGTCTGAAGATTTTAAAACAGTTTTTTATATCTACGTTTTTTTAACTAATAAAAGTCGTTTGAAAGCTTAGAAGAAAAAACAAATGTCTTGTCCACAAATACGTATGTATACACACATTCGCATGCATGTACCCACCGAACATTTTATTCGTAGAATATTAAATATATAAAAAAATAGATAATCTGATTCAAAGCTTCCACACTTAAATACTTTGTTTATTAGAGGAGTTATTTTTTATTAAAAGATTGTTTCAAAAAACCAATAGCTTCCAAAAAAATAGTTACTTACTACTCCAAACACAGTAAACGAATTAAAATAAGTTTAACTAAAAATTTTAAATAAAGGGTACCTACAAAAAGTAATAATGAGCTCAACGCAAACAAAAAATTAAAGGGAAAATTTGAAATTTATTGAAGATAATAATTTTCTACTCAACTTGCAAATAGATTAATAAGACTGTATAAAAATGGAAGTTATGTAAAAATAAGAGATATAATAGAAGCAACTAATTGATCAGATGTTAGTATCACAAACTCAAAATCGTTGGAACTGTCAGAAAGGATAACTTCGTATGTAAATAGGAATTATTAAAATTACTCGTAAACAACATATCAAAAAAAATTTAAATAAAAATTTATTTCAAAAAAAATTAAAAAAATGCTACACAAATATGATCAATTTGTTGACATTGACAAATATTTTATTTTAGTATTTAAATTTAATATGACCCCCACTTGTTTTTATTACTGCTTCGATTCGTCTTGGCATAGATTCTATTAAATTTTTAAGGAAGTCTTTTCTAATGTTGTTCCTCGCATTCTGAGATCTTATCCATAAATACTCGACGTTAGAACAGTCGTTAGGAGTATTAGATATTGCAAGCTTGATCTGAGCCCACGCATGTTTGATTGGATTGTGGTCAGTTTATTGAGAGAACCAGTCAAGAACTTCAAAACCAAGCCATGTTTGAGTGTGTTGCGGATCGTTATCTTGCTGGAAGATGATGTCCGACACTTTTTTATCCCACATTTCTAGGCACTTGAATAAACCTTGTTAAATGATATCGACGTTTTAATTAGCATTCATTCGTCCATATACTCCGATGCACTCTCCTACTTCATCCATCCTTATGCAACCCCTATCAAAATTTTCTGTTAGCTGAACAATACGGCTAGATAAAGGCTCACAGTGTTTTCTCCGTATCCACCGCTGCCCATCTTTTCCGAGAAGATTGATTTTAGTTTCGTCTGACCACGTGATACGCGCCCAATCTTGTAAGGTTTATTTTTTTGTATTTTTTTGCAAAAGCAAAAGCATCTTATTTGGGCAGCATTTTCGTCTATACCGAACTTTTTTTCCTGACAATACGTCCCTTCATTGCGGCATCCAAATTGGATTTCATCCGGGCTTGTTTCTTGCGTTTTATGAACTTTGGACACCGTTCCAACAGAAACACCTAATCGTCTTGCTATTTCCGATGTGTGGTGTGCAAATCTAAGAATCTCTTAATTTCTTCTAATTTAGTTGGGCTTAGTTTCTTCATCTATAGTTAAATCAAGTAAAAAAAAAAATTTAAGAATAATAAGAATAACAGATAAATTATCGACATGGACTTTGGAGGGTAAATTATTTACATCAATCTTTTTTAAGACAAAGATAGATTACACATTTTTAGGAGTTTTATGTTGTTTCAGAAAACGTAAATGAGAAGCTTATCTGCCTGGAAAAGTCTTTTTCGCAGGACCTTACAAAATGTGGCATGAGCCTATGACTTCTGATACTACCATTAAAACATTTTGTGGTGAACAAAATAAGCAAGGTAGAAATAGCTCTTTTATGCAAAGCGATATCGAGCACTAGTAATATTTACTGCCTTATCCTCCTTGTTAAAAGAAATAATAATTCGGTATACCAATGATTTTTTCAGTTTTTCATAATGCTCAATTACGATAAACAACTTTGAAATCATACAAAAATTCTTTGCATGGCACACTTTTGCCGATCTAGCTTAAATTTGAGACATGCCCAACAAAAAATTACTTACCATACAATGGCTTACTTTTGTGATTGCCAAATTTTGTTATTCGCTTACAAAACACATTACATTAATTCGCAAGTTAAGGAAGGAGTAATTAAACCAGTTCTTCAAGTTAAAAAAGAATATCTTATAATAAAAACTAACGATTATTATTATTTCCTGCAAAAGTCGGTGTAATCATTTCTCAGTAATTGATTATAAAAGTCTCATGCCTTGTTAAAATTATTAGGTTGGTAATCCAGTTAAGAAGTCCTTCCACCAAAAATGCTTAATTTTTATTACCTTTTTTGAAATTTTTTACTGGGTGTCTATACAGTTTTAGCAAGAACAAGTAAATTGTATATTTTTAAATTCTTAAAAATAATATAATGCAAATTAATAAAAATAACACACTTTGTATGGACAATGCTGTTATGGTAGATCGGATTCCATTCTTTCTTTAACCAAATACGCTCTTCTATAATATATTGGTTCCATGGGTTTTAGGGAAAATTCTTTGCTTTAGATTCTTTTACTTAAACTATTTTTTGATAGCTCATATTCTGGTTTTCTATTACCACTCACATTATAATTTTTTTTATTAAATTCTTAGAAAACAGCAAACCAAATAGTTTTAGTTTTAAAGATGTGAGATAAAAAGTATTATTTTCATATTTGGGAAGACCCTCTGTCTTTACCATGCTAATATTAAGCATCAATGTGTTATAATATTGTCTAAACTTTGTTTGGGTCGAACATTGTTTTGCAGAATATTCTTTTATTAAAAAACTTATTTTTTCATCTTTAAAAATAACAAATTTAAAATTTAAGTGAGATTTCTTTAATTCAATCGTTTTCATATTTTACAAGCCAAAAGGTATGTTCAAATATTTGACAAAAAACGTAACCACTATAATATAAAATCATATTTTTGTTTTTATTAATGTTTGCAAAGAAATTAATAATCGTTTCAGTTTCATTAATTCGTCAATTTGTATTGATACATTTTTAAGTAGATACGATTAAATAAACCATCTGCAAAATTAATCATTATGAATTTTTGGTCAAATATATGGCATATCTGGACATAACTTAAGACATTCTTTCTCATATAAATGCTGTTTTCATAATTTTTTTTTTTCATTTTCTGCTTATAATGCGATAACAACTACGATATCGCTAACAAGTTCAATTACACTCTGACTGAATTCGATCAAAAATATTCGCTGGGTGTTTGTATCACATAAAACTTCATATTGAAGTTATTAAATTACTCTTGGGGTTTTTCCACTGAATCTTTTGTTTTTATGTTAGTTTTTTTTTTTTGTTTTTTTTTTTTGCTTTGTTTTGTTGGGGTTTATGTTAAAGTCACTTTTTGTTAAAACTGATCACTTTTTTGTAACCAAGTACAAATTTAACCCAACAAAAACTAAAAAAAATAAAATAAGAAATACATATAAATGTATCTGTGTATGTGTGCATGAATATGTGTTCAGTTTTTGCCTTGGCAACAAGCAACTATGGCTGTTGTTTGGCTTTTTTTGTATTTTCTTGCATCATTTACTCTTCAAAATATTGTTTTCGTGTTGATACAAACTGTAGTCATCATTTATGTTCATACATATGTATGTTAGTATGTACGTAAGCACAACAAACCTCAAATTGTGCTGGAATAATCTTAAACCGATTTCATGAAAAAGCATGCATACACACTTACATTTGATTAATTCTTTTTATGTTAAACAAGTCAGAGGTTGATTTTCTGCCAAAATGAAAGTTTCAAACAGAGATAACACGGTAGATAAGTTGGTGCTCGTATTAAATTATTGATTTGGTAATCCATAGGTTTTACATGAAAAATAAATTTGCAAAACGGGATTTGAGTTCTAAGTCCTGGTTTTTAGGCTCTAAACATTTTTCGGTGCTTGGAATTTAAATGAAAAGAGCTTTTTTTTAATCATTCGTTATAAAAAGACATCTACTGATACAAAAAACACGGCAACAAGAGCTGTATTTTAATATTAGTTCTTCTGAAGAGAAAGAGCTGCTGTTAGTCATAAGTAGAACTGCCCGCCCTCGAGCATTTAAAAATCTTTTGTTAAAGATCTTCCAGTAAACTGGAAATTTACAAAAAGGTATGGAAGACTCGAGACATCATGAGTGAATGGTTGCAGCAATTCAACAGAAAAATTAAATCTAAGCAGAAAATCTGAAATATTATTGTTTTTGGACAATAGAGCACCTCATTCAAGAGAATTAAATTTAACAAATATAATATTTTTTGCCTTAAATTAAACTGCAGTGTGCCAATTTCTTGACCAAGGTATAATCCAAAACTTTTAGATTCACGGTAGATGCTGAGTATTAAAACACAGACCGTTGCTGCCCCTTCAGCATCAAATCTCGCAAAATCTCTTGGTGTTCAAGAAGCTTTATACTTTTGCAAAGCCTCTGGGGATAAAGTTGAAGCGACAACAATGCAAAACTGTTTTCGAAATGCTAAATTATCAGCAGATAGTTATAATCTTTCGAATTTCGATGCTAATGATGATGAATTTTTAAAAATGGATGAAAGCGTCTATACTTAAAATGACTGTGTTAAAATAATAAATCCAAAATCCATTAAACATTAGAACACATTGCTCGTTTGATGCATTTTGCTAGCGAAGGCTTTCTTGTATTCATTTTAACAAATAAAAAACATTGCAAGTCAGTTTTAAACCAAACATCTGAAATAGAAATAATCTACACAAATGAAAGCAGTCAACTCTATTTATATTTATTTATATTTTTGTTTAACCACAATAAACTATTAAATATTGAAATGTATCATTGTAAAAATTAAATACAAAACAAAATATGGAACGGAATGAGTACCTCTCTTATAAGCGGACAAAAATACCACGACGGTGAGTGACCAGTAATGAGACGTTTCACTGTATATTTAAATTTTATTTCTTCAATTTTTATTACAAAGTTTAATTAAATGTTTTTTTTAATTTTACTGCATTAAGATTTCTTGATTTTAAATATATACAGATAATAAAACAGTAACAGGGTAATTTCTGTACATGGTAGATAGTTATTTAAATGGAATACAAAACACCTATTTTTAAAAATTTTTTCTGTCTGTCTTAGAACCTTGGTTCATATATAAAATACTTTTTGTTACTTCGTAGAGAAAAATACAAAAGTGGAGTCACCCAACTTTATAGCTATAATGGTACGAAAACAATTGTAGGCACATTTTAATTTTATAGATGGAAAATTTTTAACACTGTTTACAGATATCTACAATAAATATTTTAAAACACATTTTTCTAAATTTGAATTTTAAAAATATTAAAAATAACTGCCTAAAACAGCAAATATTTATTTATTCAAGCATTAGTACAAAACAAGCCATACATCGCCAATAAAAATATGTATTGTAAGAAGAATAACAATTTGTTTTTAGATTTGTGCTTGGTAGAACAGGGTATTTAGTTTTTGGATATTTCAAGTGGGCGTGCCACAAAGTAGACATATATCATCGTGTTACGTAGTAACTGTAAGAGCTTTTACCTTGAAATCTTGTCCTATAATATATAATATAATATGCAAAATTTAGCAAAAAAAAAAAAAACGGGCCTAATGAAATAAAAACATGAAAAATTATTACCTTGTAGCTAGAAAGCTATAAAAGGTAGAATCCAGCAATTTTGCATCAGTAATAATAAGAATAAGCGCGACGACGCAGTACCTCCTATACAAAGTAAAAAAATTCGTATCTTATAAAACTAAAGAGCTAAAATAGGCAGCTTGTTAAAATTGGCATTGTGGTTAATAGTCAATTAACCCGCTGGATTAGAAGTGTGAACGTGGTATGATTATTCCTAGTAGGGAGGCAAAGCGCATCGGGGATTGCTAGTATAAATATAAAATATAAAATCGAAAACCAAAACTTTATTTAACTTTAAACCCAACTTAAAAATAACATTTATTCTACAAACAAAAAATTCTTTAGAAAAATTATTTTAGAAAAAGGAAATAAAACTTCAGAAATATTTTTTTGCTGTTCAATAAATAAAAGTAAAAAAAAAATCAAATCCAATTTAAAAAACAAAAAACTGACAATTGTTGATTCCCTTATTTTAATAAATAATATTAAAAACTAAACTAGAATACAAATTACTGCGTTAGAGATAATTGATAATAAATAATGCGGAGAAGGCGATTTCGCATCGCGACCTGCAGTGGAATATATTCTCTGACAGGCGGAACTGACATCTCATATGAAAATTTAAGTGGTTCTACACCATCTCTTTCAAGCATTGTATAACAAGGTGTTATTAAAAAAATTATCCGCTTATCTACTTTCTACAACTTCAAGGTCTATTCGAAAAAGAAATGGCTCATAATCATAGCCCTAAATAAAGTGGACATTTCGACTTCTAAAGTACAGTCTTCTTTAAAGTTCACTTTTTGTGTACTATAGACACGTAAAGGTATATTTTATAGGTAAAAAATCGGGCTTAAATTTAAAAACACATCAAGTTTTTTTTTATAAATAATTTGGTGCCGACTTTATGAAAACAACTCTATGACAATCATTTTACAATTTTTGTAACAAATTAACAAATTTACTTTTTTAATATTATTAGAAAATTTGAAACCTATTAAAATGTATATAAAAATTGTAAAATTGCCTTGAACAATTATTCAGAAGATTTAAATAATGGTGCGCTAAAATGGGCAGACGGCTTATAACGCACGGAATCAAAATTATGAATTTTCAAATTAAATTAAATGAATTTATTTTTGCTTTCAATAAAGTTTTTGGAAAATAAGACATTTTTAACTTTAAAATTTTGCTTTAAAACTAACAGTTATTGACAAAGAATTTGATTTTCATTAGGACTCTCTTTTTTTATTCAACAAGCCAAGTTGTCAAAATCATATTAAAACTGTTTTAAACTAGTATTGGTTCTCAAAGCAAATATCTTAAGGCGTTAATTTAACCTTTTGCAGCTGTACCTTTCCTTATCACTACACAAAAATGTTGTAAAAAATATCTCATCTATGAAATTTACAAACTAAAACTGTAGTTTGCAAAGTTGCTTGAAAAGAGCCCTTACGGAGCTACGACTATGATAATAAAATAAAAAAGAAATGACTAAAAAACCGGCAAGTTAATAATAAAATTTCATTCGAAATATTGCTAAAGAACTGTTTTTTGTAAAAGGTTTTTTGAAAATATCTCAGTCATTTACACTATGAAATTTTTCATGAAACTAGCATGACATTTATCTTTGGCGTTGAAGCAAGAGGGGTAAGCAACATAGCTTAATTTGAATTTCGAGGGGATGATACTGTCTTATACTTATGTCTTGTTTCAAATAACGAATATTGCTGCAACTTAAAAAGGGGATTGAAAAAAATTTAATAAGAAAAAAAGACATGGTGTAGTATACTTTTATGGATATTTCATTTTGTTATATAATTTACCAGAATTTATTATATAATTTACTGAACACAAACTTAAGTTCAACTTAAAATTTAATAAAAATGAAAAATTAATAAGAAAAAATAAACTTCAAGTCTGTTTACTTGCTTCAACACTTATGATACCAATTAATTTAATGTGCTATGTAAAAATTTAAAATAGACAGAAATAATGAGAACATACATTAGATAGCAAATGTATTCTAGTTTGTTCCATGTGAAAGATTACTTACTTCATTGCATCTGAAAACACTTATTTCCACACAAAATTAAATATTTATAAAAAATATATAAATCCACATTCGAGACAACTAAACTCTAGGGAGCCCGGACAGGCAAGAGTTGTAGATTACCATGAACATGAACATGACACATGAATTTTAATGCGTATGAACATTAGGGATATAACTTTTAAGAAATAAGTTTTATGGAAGTCAGAAGGCTTTGACCTAAAATAAGACAACTGTTACGTTAAAATTAAATATTTAAATCTTTTACGATAAATAAAACCATAGACATATACACCATGCAAAAGTAAATAAAAACGATTCGGATGCTGTTTGCTTTATATTATAATATAGATAAAAATGGTCGCTTATAATGCAACCGCCCTAATAAATAGTTTTTATTGTAACAAGCAACTAGATTTTCTCATTTTTTTTTATTAATTTGTATTACGCTTTTATTTCTAGTTATTGTATTTACAACTCGTACTTGTATTTAATTCTTTTTTGTTTTTTAAACTTATTTGTTATAATTAATTGTCGTAAAAACAAGTTAATTGCTACAATAAGATACAGTTAACACATTTATTTATTTGCTACTAAACCTAAATAGAGTTTTAAAATTTAGAAGAGCCTTTTTCTCAGAAGTCTTGGTTTTTATTTACCATTTATTAATTGTAAGGAACGCAGTTACAAAATTGTATTCTGTTATTATAATTTAAGGCCTTAAGCTATGAAGTCTGATGCTAACCTAGCTAAAGCTGATAATGAGGAATTTTTTTTTTTTTTTTTTTTAATTAGAATCAGCACTCAGGGGATGACCCCTACTTATGCAATGCATTGTGCCAGATTTAGGAAATTAGGATGTGGGAAGGGGGATAGGGGAGTAGTGCTTGTGGACATTTGATTTGAATCTTTGCACATTGAAAGTGACAGGAAGTTATTCCACAAACAAAATGTTTGGCTAAAAAACGAGTTTTCTCTGTAATGCGTTGTGCGATTCACTGGCCAATCGACCTCAAAGGAATACGCTTTTAATTCAGAGCGCGTTGCGCGTATGAAATTACGGTTTTCAGGAACGAGTTCCCTAATTTCATAAGAGCACATACCGTTGTAGTAACGATAAAACAGTGAAACACACCCCACATTGCGTCAATGCTCCAGAAAGTCAATAGAGGAGGATACCCTACTGTCACCGATGAGCTTCTTCGCTCTCTCCTGTACGCGGTCACGTAAAGCCAAAATAGACTTTGAAGCTCCGGCTCATACATGAGAGTTGTATTTCATTTTCGGTCCAATAAAGGTGACATAGACATTAAGGAAATCAGATGGAGTTACGTATTTCTTACACCGTTTCAGAAAACCTAGGCACTTGGAACATCGAACATCGCACTGAATTTTTATGCCAAAAACATCGGGAGCTTCTGATTCCCATATTTACAGATGAGGTAACATGTTCAGCAGTAAGCCTGTGCGAAAGCACACAGCACTGCAAATGAAGTCGCTTTAGATTTATGCGTTTTTTTGATGTTTCATTTATTATTTTTTCGTCTGTTTTACACATATTAAAAATTCCTAAAGAGAAAGTTAAACTTAAAAATACTGCAGGAGTTTTTTATTTTCGAACTTTTCGCTATATTTTAACTTTTTAAAACTACCAATAAGTTAAAATATTTATTACTTATTTAAAGCAATGGATCTTGAGAATATGAATAAGTGATTATATATATATATATATATATATATATATATATTTTTTTTTTTTTTTTTTTTTTGTTTTAAAGATGTTTATGCCAATTTTTTTTAGGCAATTAAAAATTTTTCATTTCACTTCATATATTGCACTGAGTTTTGCAATATTTCTAAGCTGTGTGTTTAATTTTGTTGCCAAATGTAATTCAACTATCTATTAATATTAAATTCACCAAAAACAAGATATTATTGGTGTGTTTAATATTCAGTTTATGGAACATGTATTGCATTTCATTGTCAATAAAACAATATAAATTATCAATTAATTAAATTAAATACAAAATGGTTTCACAATAAAACATTTTGTGGTAAAATTAAATAAAAAACTACGTTTGTGTATGTGATATGAAACATTACTCTTATACTTATTCATTTGGATATTTAAGCAAAAAACACATTTATTTAGTCACAAAATCATACAATAACTTTTAAAAACAAGGGAAACATTTCAAACGTTGATGAACATTAATAAACAAATAAAAATTTCAAAAATGAATAAAATGCCAAGAACTATTTAAGTTGTAGTTATATATTACTTTAATATTCTTTTAATTTTTTTTACATTTAATTAATATTAAACAAATGGATAAATTTCACAAGAATATACTTTTTTATACATAAAAAGTCTTTCTTTCAGTTGTTTAAACTTCCAAATAATTTATAAGAACATACTCCAAAGCAAATCTCTTTCAGTTCGTGTTTATAGTAGATAATTTTAAGGGCTCTGTTGTTAATATAAAACTATTAAAACCGTTATCTTGCAAATATTTAAGTAAAACCTGAGAATACATATTAGAAAATACAAAAGTAATGAAACTTTAACAAAGAGTTAGAAACAAAAATGTTAAGCTGGGTTATCCTGTGTTGCTAGTTAAGGAATTTCAATTAACAAGTGCCGATATCACATGTAAATAAAACAAGAGTGCTGTCTGATTTCCAATAGATAAAAATTAGATAAATTTTTAAATAAATTATTTGATAAATTTTTGTCAAATAATCGAATGCTAATTGACTACTCTAGTATTTCAGTTTTTTGAATAAAACTAAAGCTTAGATCTACTCTAAAGTTATTTTACCCCTAATAAAACGTCGTGTAAATATTTATTTTATTAACACTTCCTCTTTTTTTGAAAGGAAAAAATTTTTAATTGAGTTTTTGCGAAAGTTTAAAATTAAAATTTTTCTATTATTTAGAAAGTTATACATAAAACTAAAGAGAGGAAAAAAACATAAATGTAGGATAAAATAACCTCCTAAAAATAAATACTAAAATAAAGTTAAAAATTAATAGTTGTCCTTAAAGTGATGCTTTTTTCTCGCGTGTAGCGTTGTTTGCATTATAAAAAACATGATTTCCACTAATGACCCGATTTTGAGATACCTGTATTGTACTAACTTTTGAATAAGCAGACGCTTTAATTTTAAGAAAGAAAAACAAATAGAAACATAACACAAAATACATGGTACGAACACAATCGTGCAAATTAACTTTCACTTGTCTGTTTTGGATAAAACGTTGCTTAATTTGTCTATAAAAGTATGTGCAAAAAGTACATACGCAAATGAACAGATTTATTATATACTCTAATATCGTTTTTTTTATTTAACACTCCAATTGCGAAAATCTCACTCATGTGGTTTAAAAATACTGTCTATGCGTTACTACAATGTTATTTATAATTTTTCCAAGGATGTATGCATATAAAGTAATAATGCATAAGTTCTATTTTGATAACTTTGAACCAAGATATTTTCAACGAGACATAATTCCACTATCCATCCCCTAGAGACTACTTCTTCTTGTTGTTATTGACCATTTTATCAAAACAAAGGACTACTTATTTGAGACCCAAATTATAATATTTTGTAGCATTAATTAGATTATATTTTTTCCTATAGACACATTGCTTGACCTTATATTAACATCTGTAGACCTCAGATCTTATCTCTTTTCCCCTTTTAATAGAACCGCTTTAAATTATGTGACATCTTTTTAAGAAACTTAGGCCCGCCGTTCATACGTGTGCCTAAGTTGCACCTTGGACTAAAGAATATTTTCACGATACGGTTTCACATTTATAGATTTTTGAGACAAGCTTCTTAGTGTAAACGATTTTCTAGACATTTGAGTATCCAAAACTTCTGATCCAACGCATTTCGTTGCTCTTAGCAAAACCATTAAGACAATGTTTATGCTTTGCAGCCGCTTTACCCACAGTTATGTACCCATTTTTTAAATTTTGCTTAGAATATACAACGGTATTTAAGAAATTTTTTATTTGAGTTCAAACTTACTGCGAAATCAAGGTAACAAATCAATACAAATTATAAAACTGTAACGGAGTAATTTCTGTACACAAAAATTTTTTTTTTTTTGAAAATTTTGATGTGGGTGTGAATAGCAATCGATATGGAATGCAAAAAATCTATTTTTGGAATTTTTGTCTGTCTGTGTTTAAATCACGTTTAAACTCCCGGAAGGATTTGAATAACATTTTGTGAGGAAGTCCCTTATAATCTTCGTTCAATTATGGAATACTCTTTTTTTCGTTAAAATAAATTATTTGGTAGAAAAACTACAGGTAAAAATATGAAAGCAACCATTTTTACCGGTATAATGGCACTAGAACACATTTTTCTAAATTTAAAAGTTAAGAAAATAGAAACGACACTCATAGAAGTCGTGTGCACTGCTAGTTGTGCAATAAAACTAAAGACATATTAGATTCAAACTGGGTTAGCGCAGTATTCGTCACTGCAACCAAACTCTTTGATCGCGGGTAAGGAAACCTATTAAAAAATAAGGATAACATATTTTGCTATTAAATCCTAAACAAAAAAGTATTAAAATTAAATGTGAGATATTTTATGTAAGGCGCGAAAATTGTCAGCTATAATTTTACTACCGACGGAAAGAGAACGTCCTTAAGACTAGAAAAATATATAAAAAAAATAGTTTTCTTTCTAGAAAAGCACAATTATTTATAGGATTTACATCTGATTAAAGAAGTGTGATAAAGTATCAATAGCGTCATTGAATTTTATTGGGACGTAGTAATTTTTTCCAATAAGGTTGGTGATAGATATATTTTTTATAAAGCCTATTATAGCTATGTCAGCAGTCTCACTGTTTTTCTTTTGATAGATTTTATACAAAACTTCGAAAGCTTTATTGCCATAAACATAAGAGTATGTTCACAAAGTTATTTGTGAATGTTTAACTGGAAATAAATTTTAGTTGACATGCAAATAAATATTATTAGATTACAAACGATATCGATACCGTCACAGCGTTAGATTATTTGCTGAATTTTTTGTTTACCATGACCTTGATTAATGTGTCTAGTATTATTGATTATATTTGTAAAAGTTTTCTCGTGTTATGTTTAACTTTTATATTTTCAAACCCTTATCTAAAAAATTATTAAATGTTTATATAAACAGCATCTGGCGAATCTGCAATACTATAATTTTAGCAATAAACAAATAATTTTACAGATAATAATAACATGTTATTTTAAAATAAAAATTTAAAAAATAACAATATGAAAATTTACTATTCGGAATCTTTTTTATATTGATTTACTTTTATCGTGCTTGATTCCTTCAAAAATAAATATTTCGTCATATTCTCATAAAATATTTAAAACTACAAAATGAAATACATTACTAAGGGGAAAGCATATCCATATGGCCATATCACTGCTTTTCATATAGCTCATCAGAGGATTTTAGCCAAATGTTGTATTCAAAACTAGAAAGTCTTATATCTATTGCCAAGTTGATTTAATGAGAAATAAATTTAATCAACGAAGAAAAAAGACAATAAAAACTCAACAGGTTTTGTATGCAGAAACACAGCAAACATTCAGTCCCTATTTTTATATAAGGTTTCCTTTGGAAACCTTAAACGATTAAAAATTTATATGCTTTCCCTGCATTTTGTAGTTTTTAAATAATAAATATTTCATGAGAATATTATAAAATATTTATATTTAAAGGAGTCTAGCACGATTAAAGTAAAATAATAATTAAAAAAATAATAAATGTAAATAGAGTTCAATAGAGTTTTTTTTAAGATTTCAACAGAAAACAAATATGTTTATCGTAAGCCGTGAAACCGTACAAGAATTTCACTCGTGATACTGATGGTGTACTTTTCGGAAAGTGTATTTTACACTTAGTTCATATCATTATTTACTAAAGGTCCAAGTTCAAAAAGAAACAATTTACCAGTTGCAACGTTTCTTTTGTTCTGTTTATCTTTTTTACGATATATTATAAAATAAATAATGCATGTATTCCAGACAAAGTTGGGTCCACTCTTTGGCACAGAAATTTGTTTTTTTTTTCGCAGTTCTTGTAGATTTATTTTAACATGGGTTGATTCATCAGTATAACATGTATTTCGGGGTTTGCGAACAAAGCATATAATAGCTTTCGAAGCAATAGGAAATATTTTGAATTTATTAGCTTTTGATTTATCAAGGTAACATAACGTTAGAGCAGGAGAAATACTTACCCTAATCAGTGATTTAGCTAAATTAGAAGTCGAAGGTTACAAATATGTTTCTTAAACGACAAGCAATTTAGACTTGAAGTAATTCAGGCACTAGTTTAAGGATATTTTTTTTACTGTTTTTACGTTTAAATTTGAACCATAAGGACCATCTGCGTATAAGCCATCCTTTAAGTTTGTATTAGATAATTTATGTGTCAGATCACTTAAACACAACGAGAGTAATTATGTGCTTAACCCTAGCTCTGGCACTATTTACATATGTATGTATGTAAACATGGCAATATAAAAAACGCATTAATTTGTGATTTTGTGGTTCGATTTCAATATGAATTCGACTCAGTGGCTAAGTTCTTAAGTTTTATTGCACTATTTACATTTGTAAATATGTTAACTTTTTATGTTATTTTTTAACAATTTATTTCATTTTAAAGGACTTTTGCTACAAAAAAAAAAAAATAATACAAAGAATATAAAAAAGATTTCAGACTTTTAATGAATTTGAAAAATAAAAAATTAATACGTTTTTTGGATGTAAAATGCGATAGAATATCTTTGATTATATTATGACGGCTGCAAGGACCGAAAACTAGGATTTCGTAGAAGAGAGCGTTTTGTTGAATATTATGTTCATTACATCTACCCCGCCTTCGTTTGGTTAAAACATAGAATATTTAGTTTTTGTTTTATCCTAGAAATTGTGCAGTGAGGAGAGTAAAACGATAGCTCTATTTTTTGGAAACATATAAAACAAATGGTTCTATTCTTACCACATCTGAATACAACCTAATTCTCAATTCGTTGTGAAGATGGCTTGAAATCTGAGGAAAAACCCGGTTAATTTCATTCATTTTGTGAGTGAATCGGATAAGGAATGACTTTTAAAAATGTTGTCACAAATCAGATTCCGCCCAGAGTTTTTGTATTGCTCAACCAAATCCCAAACAACGAATTGGCATCACATACCGTATTTAGCCGCTTTGTGTGTCATAAAATGCGTAAATTTTGTACGGCCCCTGAAAGGAAACAATTTTTCGTACACAGTTAAATTTTCGCTTCACCGGCAACTTTGCCGCAAATTCACACTATAAACTTAAACATTTTTAAACATAAATGAAGGGAAAACAATTTCTTTCTCTGTTTGAATGATGACATTCAATTGCAATTATTATACAAAAAATCTGCACTAAAATCTTACTTAGGAACATCTTAAAAAAATTTAATGCATGTTTTTGTATTGAAAGTTGTCGTTATGAAGTTTTATAGATTTTCGTATATAGCTTTGCTGTTTTTATTATTGTTTTTACAAATAATTGTTTATATTGTTGGGTGCATTAGAGCAATAATTTTACTACTGATAAAAAGGTTTTTCGTATTTGAATAAGGACTAACGAAACCGTTTTCTCGAGCAAATGTAATGTTATATCAAAACATTACGTATAGAAAAAACACGGCTTTTGTCGTATTAGTACATAAAATATCATAAAAGTTAATTAATTAATTAAGTTAATTAAAGTGAGCATGTTTACAAATGTAAATAGTACCAGTATTCGTATAAAATAATTGGTTCCAGAGCTTGGGGAAAAGTGAATTTCTTTTTTACACTTGTGTTTTTGTTATGTCTATACTTTCGAATGTACACTAGAAAATTCTTACAATTCTTACAAAAAACAGGTATCAATCTAGAGAGCTCTTAAAATAATAAATTTCTCGCAAACATATTGAAAGCACAGGAACAAATCGATATTGAATTCGTGTGCTTTCACTAAATAGTGTTGTTCTTTTAAACAGTCTTCATATTCTTTTAACATATTTTTATTTTCTACACACGTTCGAAATCATAAATAATAGACGGCGAAAGGTTTTTGACAGATTATGGTCACCCTTTTTAAATAATAGAAGTACACAAATAGATTTACGGAATATATAAATACTTTTAGTTAAACTTTGTAAGAATTAATTCTTGCAATAAGATTAGTAATCCCACGTAAAACAATTAATTATAAAATTCACAGCTAATATTGTCTTTTTAGGAGTTGTACTCATGAGTCTTTACTGCAAATGAAATATCGCAAAATTCAATTGGCAGCTTCAAAAAAGATTAAGTTGAAAATATAGAATAAATACTGTCATTATTTTTAAAAATATCGCTAAAATAATCAGAAAAAACATATATACGTCTAATGCACCTTCAACTTTCTATTGGGGAGATTTAGCAAAAATTATTATTCTCCTTCATTACCACGCCGAGAATATTTAATAATTTAGGCCACTCTTAACAATTTATTTTTTAAAATTCTGACAATGCAGTAACAGTGTTTGAACCCACTACGATACGACCGGTTAAAACTTATTTTGTAATCTTTAAACTTTGTATTTTCTTTTCTCAATCACCAAAATTTCTACTAAATTTCTTTTGTTTTAATTAATATCCTTTAAGTTTTGTTCATGAGAGAACATAGTTTATCTGATGGTTCTTGGAATGACACCTTAACTTTAAGGCAGGTAATATTTTTTAGAACTAAATGAGAAGTGGATATCTCATTTTAAAAAATACAGAACTTTAAGAATACATTTTAAAACTTGCTTTTCAGGACATTTGTTAAAATGTCTCTTTAAAAAAAACTAAGGAAATTCTGTATTTTTGAATGCTTAGCAACTTGTGTTCTGGTGGCAATGCCAGTGCTGATAAAAAATTTTATTAAATTTTCTTTTTTTTAATCCAACAAATTTCATAGTCACACGGATACTTTAACAGATATGGTCTAATGTAATAAGAACAGCAGCATCTCGAATTATGAGAACTTAGCCATATGTATGTACATTCCTTTTTAGTATTCGATAAGATATTCCAAATTTTCTTTACACAATGATGGACTGTTAAAAACAACTTGAAAACATTTTTCATATTTTTATTTTGAAAATAAATAAACAAAAATTTGTTTATGTTTGAGAAAGAATAGCAAAATCAAGAACAAAAAAACTTAAGTTGCTACATACGATCATGCCGAATCTTATATACCCTTCACCGGTGTGACATTAGATGTTGCCTTATTCTTTTAAGTAACAGAATATCTTTGGGTTAAAACATATATTGTACAGTTATAATGTCAAAGAAAGAAAAAATGACAATACAATCAGTTCAGCTTCACTTTTATAGTTAAAACATAAAAATTTATCAATAGCGAATTTTTTTGGGTTTTAATAAATCTAAAATTAGTTTATTGTAGTTAAAACATTTGAGCAAAACTTAAATATTTTAATGAATTTGTTTTGAAAATGTGATATCATGGGGAATTTGCCGTTTTTGAGTGAAATTCTCACTTCTTGGTAGTTAAGTTTTTTCGAAATTTTGGGCCTTTAGAATGACAAAGCAAAAATAATAATAATAATAAAAAAACAACCTTGGAAAATAGAGGCATTCTAATTTTTTCGTTGGTGGCTTCGTACTTAGTGGACCACTTTTACCGATTTTTTTAGCACAATTCTTAAGGTGATTTTCAGAAGCGACTTCTAAACGCATAGACGGTCAGATTGGCATCACTCAGTCGACGTCTCTGTTATAATAAAGATATATACACTTAATGGGATCGGAATTGAAGAATATTGAAATTACAAAATGAGTGATAAACTTATATGCATATAATCTTTCCTGCTGTGGTGAAGGGTATAAAAACGAACAAAAATTCTATGGAAATATACTGGCACAAAATTTATGCACAAAAAACCCCCACGAAAAAATATAAATAAAATGAATTGCAAATTTGTTTTCTTTTTGATTTGATTTATAGAAATGATTGCTTGGCATTAAAATTAAAAACAACGAAAGTAATGAAAAATGAAAAGAAACATCCATTTCCATCAAATCAAAATTAATGACGTTCTCATTCTATTGAAGGATGGGCATGAATGAATTAAACTCGATTTGTTTATATACAAGAAAAAAAATACTTTGAATTTAATTAATTATTGATATTGTTTTTATCTAATTTCTTTAATAGAATTTTTGTTTAATTTCTATAAAATACTGACTGGCGCCTAATACGATTTATTTTAACTTGACTATTCAATTGTTTATCTGAATGAATCTTCTTTGATTGCACTCAATAAGTGGAAAACAAATTAATACAAACCGTTGTACGTTTGGCTATCAATTAAATTGGCAATTTAATGATTATCTTATTCTTCTTACCATTAAAAAACATTTTGTAAACAAATTACTAAAATAATCAGAGTACCTTTCGATAAATAGTAAAATATCGGCTAAGAAAATCTATCTATAGAAATGGTAATAAAACTATTGAAAAAATAGAAATAATATTTAAACTTGGAGGACGTATCGAAATATGTTGACTGTGGAAATTTATTTTTTGGAGCAAAGGCAAAAGCTCTATAATTACAATCCGACCACGATTAAGAGTGTTAGCAACGGAAAAGCAGAATCCACAGGGTCTTTAATTATTTTCTGAAAAGGTGGAAAACTACATTGAACGTTCAAATGTTCATTTTATTAGAAAGAAAAAATAAGATTATCATGTTTTCAGATTGTCATAAAAATCATTTGTATGTGGACAGCTAAATAAAATAAAATGACGGTGAAAACAAATATTTTGCGTAACGTAAACATTAAAATTGCTTTTATTTAATACATTTTACCCGAAAGCTTAGACTGCTTTTTATAAAAAAATATTATTTAGTAATGAAATATAACAAGTTTCGGTACAAATACGATTATAAATAAATTAAACAAAATTGCACGTTAAAATAAACTCATTTTTTAATTTTTGGCCAACTTTTGGTTTTACAAAAACGCCGAAAATCTTTCCACTGCATAAAATTCAGGGCAGTTTAGTTTCACTAGAATACTAAATGATTGTCAGGTCAAGCCTAAATATTTTTGGTAAATAATAAAATTTAAATAGAGGCAAAAGTGTTTTTAAACTATCCAATTGTTTTCCACATCAGTTAAATTCTGCATGGAAAAAAAATTTTCAACACCTCCCCAAGTAAGTGCTAAATAAAAAATTGGGACCTAGAAAATCTTTAAAATTTTTTTTAATTTTCGTGATCATAGTTTTTCCATGCATTTTCTTAGAAAATAGTAAAGTGCCGTTACTCTTGTTACTTTATTTTTTTATTTTTTTTTTTTATCGTAATTTAAGTTGCAGAAGATTTTTCGAGTACATTCTTTGCCCATTTACTATATTTAAAAAATATTATATAATATAATGATATAAAAATTGCTGGTATTTTATATATTGCTGATAGTATTGTTATTTTTAAAATGTTTAAATAGTCATGTTGAAATTGCTGTATTTTGTTTAAAATTTTGAATACTTGTGAACTTTTGATAGTTGTTACTTTTACAAGTTATTGATCATCACAACAAAAACAGGTGGTAAAAAATTTGAATGCAAAACGATAAAAAAAACGTAGCTATTCGCTAATTTTTAATATTAAAGTCTGAAACATTTTATTAGATAGATCAGTTCTACTGAACACACAAGTTACTAAATGCACCAACTCAACAGATGTTTTTTTTAAAGACCGATCTCACACTTAGTAAAATTAAATACATCTATTCGCCAGTAGTAAGCTGGTTAAAATTAAAAGTAATTTTTACTGATTAATTTTACTAAAACTGCAATTTAATTTTTATTACTAATAATATTTTTTAGTGATTACTGAAAAAATCAGTAATCGGTTAAATTGCGGAAATTTTATTTTCAATACGAGTTAAAAACTTTTAGTTTATGAATGTAATAATATGCCATTTGTAAAACATTGTAACTTAGAAGTTAGATACTCCATATGTATAAGTATATAAAGCAGTCTGTCTTGGTCCATATTTACACTATGGAATTTTTCGTAGCATTTTTATTTTTTTTTAATTCGATATTTTAGTTTCAGCGATATGCGTTATTTAAAAGCAGACATCAGGAACAGTAACTTTCCCTCAAGGCAATACCATAGTGCTTACCCCTCTTGTTTTACGAACAAACAAAGATTTTACGCCAGTTTCAGAGAAAATGGCATAGTGTAAATGCTGCATTACTCAATAAATGCACGAATATTTTGTTTTTTGGCTAAATAAGACAAATATTTTTAAATAAACATACATTTGTGTCATCTTGAATACATGCTTCGGCAAAGACCGACAGTTAGTGACAGCCGATCCTTAACAGATGTCAATGGTTTTGAAAAAAATTTTCTAATTTTTATCTATTTTACTATCATATATTTTAAATGTCTTGTAACTAAAGTTTTTTTTTAACCTCTAGTTAAAATTACATTATATGCGGTCTTAAATGTGAATATTACTCGGCATTTAAATTCTTTTTTTATTTGTAACTTTTTATTTTGCTGTTACTGCTGAAGCGCTTGTCTGGCTTGTCTTGTTAAAATATTTATTTATTTAACTGATAGCGGTATCTTTATTTTCCCGTGTTATTTGTTATTTCGAAATATTCAACCTTTTAAGTTATTACAAGCCTATTTGTCTAGCAAAATAAATATTTCAGTCATTGTGTTTTTTTCTATATGTTTTTATACTCACGAATGCATACAAAATATCTTTGTACTTGAATATTTGTTTCTATGTTGACATATCTACTCATTATATTATAAAACTGTATAAATTGTATGACGGCATATTGGTTTTCTTTGTGTTGCCAATGGTTATGAAATGTTTATGCAGCCATATAATTACTCATGCTTTTGCACAATATTCCTAAAAGTGCTTTGCGTGTTGTTTAATTATTATATTCGTATTTTGCTTAACTTTTTAAATATTTAAAAACAACACTACTACTTGGTGTTATTTCCATTCCAGTGTAAATTCACTACTTTTCACCGTAGTTTTTTTTAATATTATATTCCACATAAAATAGAATTTCGCCTTTTATTGAGTTCACATTTATCATCGTCGACTTCTATTTCGCCTTTGGGACAAATAAAAAATAAATATTTTCTTTTACGTAGCTTCTTACTAACAACTAATTTTGCTTGAAAATTTTGATAATTAGCTTGTTATAGCAATATGAAGATTTAAAAGAAATATTGTAATTTGTTTTTTGCGTTAAAATATACAACACTGTTTATTTGCTGTTAGTAAAACTTCGTGTGAAATAAATGCAGCTCGCGTTGTAAGGCAATAGGAAAATATTGTTGCCAGAAACATTTTCCAGTTGAAAGACATGCTTTTTAGAAATTTTGCAATACACCTTAATAAAGAGTGTTTACTCTCTGAGATAGAAACACGCCCAGCAAAAAATTATTACCTTGAAAAGTACTTGCCATATAATGACTTACTTTTGTGATTGCCAAATTTTGTTACTCGCTTACAAGACACTTTACATTAGTTCGCAAATAAAGGAAGTAGAAATTGAACTAGTTCTTTAAGTTTAAAAAGAAATAACTAAAAATTCGTAATAATGATTATTATTATTTCCTGTTATAATCACTGTAATTAGTTCTCAGTAATTGATTACAAAAGTCTTATGCCTTGTTGAAAACATTAGGTTGGTAATCTAGTGTGGAAGTACTTCCGCCAAAAATGCTTAATTCCACACTCGATTACCTTTTCTGAAAAATTTTGCTGGGCTGTTTTGCTCACATTCAAATTGGTACCAGATATATCTAAATGAAGTGAAAACAACTCACAAGACAGTACAAGAAAACCATTACGTCAGAAGAAAGTCACTGTTTGCACCGCTTTAGAGGAGGGCGATAGTTGTAGTCCGTATAATTTCAATAACAGGACAAAGACATATGCGTTCGTTGCGTTAAATTTTATATTTGTTTTCACGTACTGGTTGACCAGATTGTGTGATCTAACTTTAGTTTATTATTATTAATTTTTTTTTCAAATTTGTCAAGTCTATTTTCTACGCCAATAAACTAGATTCCTTGTTTGCAAAACATGATTCGGCGGGCTATTAGCGAAATAGAGTCGAAGTCGCTGCCGAAAGTGTATAAAAATTTTACATCCTGATTGCGCTACAAAGCCAAAGCTTCCTCCACATTGCAGAGTTTATTTTTTCACTTTTGTGCCATAATTCTATCCATTCAATGAATCCAGTTTAATTTGTGTTTTCTTTTTTTTTAATTTTATTAATAAGAAAGTCATACTTAAGATATTTTCATAACTATCCACTATTTGAAATAATGACAATTACAACAAATTTATCTACAATAATAAAATAAATGAACCTCCTGCATAAAATAAATGAACCTTGACACTTTTGTAGATGGGTTTATAGTTAATAATTTATCAATTTTAAGTTAGATAAATGTAAAACTCAATGTCTTATATCTTAAGTCAGCTAACACTTTAGCTAGCAGTTCTTATTATTTTAACGAAAACAAAAATATGTTTTTTTAGTATCTCTTTTTTCATATATATTTCATCAAATAATGTTTTACTAATCATTTAGTCGTTTCTCTATTATAATGATTTTTTTCTTTTAACTGTAATCAATGAAATGCATTTATTAGAAAGCATTACCATTAGTGAAAATAATAATCACTTGCATTATTTGTCATGCAAATGGCAATCAATAAGTCATGCAATTAATTGATTCAATGTATGCAGTAAGTTATAATTTTGAATGTATAATTGTTTAGTTTAGAATAAATAAAATGAGCTAATGAAAATTTTGTTTCCTAAAATTTTATGCACTAAAAGGAGTCCTTTAAATATATCTTTTATATATCTTTGCCAATACTTAAGACGGATAGATATTAATGAAACTTAATCAAAGAATGAGAACCACAAAATTTCATTAATACTTTTATTTGGTGAAATAGAAAAATTTAAGGAAATTTACAAGTTTGATTAAACTGTTTTTGCTAATTAAGTTGAGTAAAAAATACTTTGCAAGATCTAACAAAGCGTTCTTTAGCCCCAGTGTGCGGGTGTTTTTTATTTTTTTTTATTTTTTATTTTTGGTCTTAGTGTCTATATTTGCCTTCGTTCTAAAAAGAATTTTTAACGATAAACAAAATGTTAAAAACAAGTGTTTCTTACTTTATTTTATAATTTAATGTTTTATGAATTACATGCAGACGTTCATATTTACTACGAACGTACTTGCAATTTTTTGTGTTTGCTTTTCCATGTAGGTATGTCCAATAAATTTAAATATATCGGGGTAATATAAGGAAGAAATTAATGCCGAGACGGCTGACAAAAGTTTACTTCAAGTTATATTAACTCTTTTAGTAAAAATAAGAGATTTTTAAAATACTACTGTTAAAGCTTTATTTATTAAAAGTTTTTATATCTTCTATTTTTGACTTAGTCGGCGACGATAAACTATTTTTTAATTTGAGAATATACATAAACATACTTACATAGATCTTCTTACTATAAAATAAGGTCAAATAAATCAATCTAATTAAATAGTAACAGCAGGCATTTTTAATGTATAGAAACTGTAAAATGTTTACGAAGTCAATAAATACCTACATTACATAAAATCAAAGTTGATTTTTTTTTTGTGCTTAAACTTTAATATTTTTTTTTGCAAGAGCAACAATTCAATTGCAATATTTTAAACGTGCCTGAGTGCTTAATTGATTTGCGAGTTCGTATGCATAAAAAAAGTTATATATTTGGCTTTGCCGTATCTTATGTATCTATTACAAGAATATAGCACTCTTACTTGTTTGTTATTATTACTGTGAATTGAAAAGCTCACAAAATAAAGTCTGTGTATGTATATGGAAATAAGTGCCAATATTAGGAGAGTAAGAGACAAAATGTAAGAAAAAAGTATAAATTTAAAATAAATAATCTCAGCTTCGTTTTTATTAAAGGAATATTTTTCAATTATGTATGGAAATGTCGTTACCGTTGTCAGTTTTGTTCTTCAAATTATTCAGAAATTTTTTTCGGTACAAGTAAAATATATATGTTACATAAGTTCGTGCTTAAGTAATCCACTTAAAACAGAGTAATTTTCAAAGAAATTTTTGAGGAAAAAAGAATTTGTTTCTGGGGTTTTCGAGGATACATAAAATGTTTAATACAGGTGTGCGACCCACAATTAATCCGGGAACCCTGCCAATAACTACAATATTTTTTATAGGTTTTTAATTTTTCTTTTTAAAAATTTTTCTTTGCATTTATTAAATTTACATTTGCAAGTTCGTCTACAAATTCTAAATGTATTTCTTATTCATCCAAGAACAGTGTTACGCTTATTTGCTTTTCATTTTCTCTCTTTATACTTGTTTTTTTTATAAGCCTTTAATAAATAAAGGCACATGCATATTTATATATGTAGAGATTTTTATGTACGGTGTACATATGTATAGTGTACATATATATATTTACAATATATGAATATACACATGATGTATTAGTGATAATTTAAGTTGTCGTTGCTGTTCTTGCTTTTGATGTGCGGTGCCAAGTTGTCTGCATAAGCAAAATTTTTACAGTCAGCTGCATTTGGTGACCGACCAACACTCATCTCTTTACGATCACTAACGTTTTAAAACAAAGAATTGAGTAGTCATACTCTACGACAATAAGCGAACTAAAAAAGTATATAATCTGTTGCAACACCGTCCCACATAATTCATATTTTGTAATTTATTTTTATTAAATAATAAAAAAAGGTTAATTGAATTTAATTCTATCGTTATGGACAATTAAAAAATTCATTCGAGTAATAGACAATAAAAGTTTTTAAGATTAGTTGAAAAATAAATAAAATCTAAAAAACTTCTAAATACAAACAAAATTGCATATACAGCAAGATAAGCAAGAAACCTAATTATAATACTTGTCTTAAAGAATACAATGTAAAATTTTTCAAAATAAAATAAACATTTTTAAATCATTTTTCTTTTTATGTTTGTGTCAATGCTACGTTTCATTAAACTTAAAGAAAACAAATCCAAAGAATCATTAAAAGTGTAAAACGGCTAAAAATAATAAAAAATATTTAAAAGAAAATGTATGGGCCACGCTACATAACAACCTACATTTGTTTGTTTCAAAAATTTCAACTTAATATGATTAAGTTCTTATTTATATATCGTTCGATATTTGTATTCAACTCGCAACGGATATGGGGTGTTTATTGATGCTTTTTTAAAACTTCGGATATTTTAAGTTCTTAAAATTAAAAAAGATATACTAGAATGATATACATGGCAAAAAAAAACTATTTATTACGTCTATATGGTATTGATGACAAGATAACCAAATTTATTAAAAACTAGCAGGGCCCACGACTTGGTACGCGTATCTAAAATTAAAATTCTTAAAATTACATTTGTTCTAGAGTTCTGTAAAAAGGGTTATAAACTTTCCATCTATAAAAATAAAATACACTGATAAATGTTCTAGTACCAATATATCGGTAAAATTTGGTGCTTTCACATTTGTATCTTTATTTTCGCTACAAAATGACAAATTTTTATCAAAAAAAAAGTATCCTATATTTGAACCAAGATTTTAAGGGACTTCCTTACAAAATTTTATTTAAATCCAACCAGCAGTTTTTACGTGATGCAAATACTGACAGACAAAACTTCCAAAAATAGATGTTTTTTATTCCATATCGATTACTATTTACACAAACATTAAATTTAAAAAAAATATTGCATGTACAAAAAAGACCCCGTTACTTTTTTTATTATATGTATAGATTTAAAATCAATATATTAATTTAAATTTACACCCTGCAATGGTCCTATCGAATTATATGAAAAAGGAATAGAATTTCAACTATACTCTATGAAACCGTGCAAAAGAGATATTCGTAATCTTTACTCAATTTAGTATCAAAATATAGACATACGAGTAGTAATTATATTCCGATTTCCGAAAGTAAACATTCAAATATAAGTACCGGCATGGCCAAATATGTATATCGTTATTTTTATCTCAAGGTATTAAAAGCCCACTTTTGTGTTTTAAATTAAATAAATTTTAATGTGAAGAAAAACACAATAAGTCGAGCTTAATAGTTGATCAGCTCAGACTTTTAGATGTCCCAAAAGTTTTACTATATTTGAAACCAAATTTTGTTTTGTTATGCTGTTGTCATACCTTTCGGTGAAGACCGCCGTCTCTGGCTGTTTATTTGGTACGTATGGCAAGCGCTTTCGATGTGAGAACATCATTTTCAAACCGCGTTTGATTAGTACTGGTGAGATAGTGTAAAGAGTTTGTTGCATAGATAGTGGTGAGTTCAGGTAGTTTTGTACGTTAGGATGGTGTCTATTTAAATTGTATCATACAGGCGTTGTCTGATATCTCTCATGTTTATTGAAGGTATATAATTTTAATATTTTTTATTATTGGGTAAGTAAGTGTGACCATTATTTTAATAATTTTAGTGGTGTAAAAATTGTGTCAGAGGTTGTATTTACCTGTTTGTTAATAATATCTCCGTTAAACGTTCGTGTTTTGTATATTTTCATGTTTTCAAGAATGTCCAGTCGTCGTCCTTTTTTACTAGGATGTATTAATTTCATACATTAATCTGTATCCCTTGGCTCGTGTTTATGTGTGTTAAGGTTTATTTCGAAGTTGGAGTCTTTTTCGTTTGTATGGTCGTAAGTGTTCTGTGAACCTCGTTTTTAATGTTCGTCCAGTTTGTCCTATGTATTTATAGTTGCAAGTGCAAGTAAGTCTGTATACTCCGCTGGTGTTAAATTTATCGGTTATTTCTGTTGATGTCTTGCGATTGTTTCGTAGAGTGCTGCATAGAGTGCTGTGTCGTCGTGTTGTATCGATTGTCTCCTTGACTAAGTAGTTTGTCGATAATAGCGCAGTTGTAACCGTTATTTTTAGCTATAGTTCTTTGTTATATTTGTCTGGAGAAAGTGGGACTGTCTTAAGTCTGTGAATCATATATCTAAATGCTGCAACTTTATATTGGGTGGGATGGTTTGAGGAACTGTGGATAGTTGTGGTTGGTTTTCTGTATATGTCAAAGTTTAAGAAGACAATTCCCCGTGTTATTATTATGTCAAGAAAATGTAAAGTTCCGTATTTCTCTTTTTCCATTGTGTATGTGTATTGTGTTTAATTCCGGCAGAATTTCTTCTTCTGTCCTTTTCTAGGATGAATATTATGTCGTCCACGTATCTGTAATAATGAGTTATTTTATGTTTTTCCATTAGTATTTTAACGTGTAGTTGTTCTAAATGTTGCATAAAAATCTCTGAGAAGATTGCGGATGTCAGGTTTCACATGTTGAGTCCATCAAGTAATTTATAAAAGTTATTGTTAAATCTAATGTAGTTTTCTTTTGGTATCATTTTTGCAATATCCATTATTTCGCTAATAAATTAAGTATCGTTATTTCCGGAGTTTTGCAGTGCGAATAAGGTGTTACAATATTTAATCTTTTTCTAATAAAATTTATAAGAAGACAAAATAGAATACACTTTATACAGTATCCGGAAGCAGGAAATATTATGAAGTCAGACTTGAGTTCGTTGAAAGATAACTTATTTACATCACGAAAATGTTCTTCTCGCAATAATTATATGATTAATAGAAAGATTCCTTAAAGCTCAAGCCATGTATTACAATCAAGACATCTATTAAGCGAAAAGTATTTTTGTTTAGAAGAGTTTAATTGACAAATAAGAAAAGTAACTACACAGTAGTATCTCCCTGAGAATTACGCAAGTACAATATTAGTAGCATTAAGAATTAAGCCATTTAGATTTCTTTAGTTACTAATTTTCTTGAGTGTCATTTCTATTATTTGCTTTATAGTGTCTCCAGACATACTACAACAAGTGAGGTTATATATAACATTCAGAGATGCACTTTAATTTATTAAACATTATTTTGCGGTAAAACAACACTCAGGCACTTGTGAAGACTAATTAGTTGTTGATAGTAGAGGTGACAGGTTGTAAAATAAAGTGATTAATAGAAAGCTTCATTGCTTTAAAAAAACACTGTCATTCAACATCTTCTGCTTGGCTTTCAAATTTTTATTAGATTATAACCATGATTTTAAGACTGCCTCTAAATCAATTCTTTAAACGATTAATCTTTCAACTTTTACGTATGTAAATATAATAAAGTAATATATATTTTAGTCAGAGCCTTTTAGCCATTTTAAGCAAATCAATGTCGGTTAATCTTTAGAATAGTAGTGAAGTACTCAGTTGTTAAACTTCATTTAATAATAATACGCTTTGTGATATGGAAACGCCTAAACTCACAAAAACTTGCTCTGTGTTTTTTAATTAAAGAATGACTTAATCGAATGTCAATATAATAAATGACGACAACTTAATCAAAACAAATGCTATAGCAAGCAAAACAACATTCAGCCTTAATGGAAGTCCAAATGCATTCATACAAAAATCATAAATCATATAACTAGTCAACCAAATGAAGATAATCCGGACAAGAAGTGCAATGGCAGACATAAATTGTATGCAAATGCCACATGATGGAAGACAAGTTGAACTACATTAATGAGAAAAATGTTTATTATTGGCAGCCATTGCTACTGCAACAAACGCAAATGAAATATAATAGTGAAAAGTGGTTTTCAAGTTCAATTAATTTGTAATTTATTTTAGTATTAAATTAATTCAACAAATTGAGTTGAGATTAAACTTGCTAGTAAAATTGATGTTATAATTTTTTTTTAATAAAACATTATATGACTAATAAATTGAGTTCATATTTATTTTAATTAAACATTTTTCGGACGTTTTCTAAAAAAAAAGCAGAAAAATAAGAATTAAAAAATTAGAATTAGCAGCAGAATGTAATTCATCATTTTTTGAACGCTACATCGATAATTAATTTAAAAAACTCATTGAAAATATCTGAAATATTATTAATTGATGTAACAACTTTCAGAAAAGGCTATTAACAGGACATCCCAATTTATTACAATTTTGTCCCCAAATTTCAAGTTTTTTTTTTACAAAATTAAAAAAATCATCAAACCAGCAATCTTATTCTGTAATTCTAGTAGCTAAATCTAAATCACGGCAAAAAGTGTTACAGAATAGTATTTTTTTTTAGCGATAGAGATTTAGCTTTAGTTCATTATAGAACAAAGCTGCAGGTAAACAAATGAGGTCTCCATCTTTGTAAAGTCCAGTAAATATTTTTTCAAGTGTAAGTAAAGTTTTAGAAAGAGTAATGGAAAACCAGCTTTAAAATATATATGAATGTTAATAAAATTTTTCACTCCAACAGTTTGTCTTTTGAAGGAAAAATAGTAGAGCTTACCTAGTTAAGAGAAAAAAAGATTTTGTTAGAGCTTATTTTGATCAACAAAAATGCCTGCGTAAAATGTCCAAACTTTCAGTTTTGTTTTCAAAATAATAAATCTTTACTACCGGGCACATTTAAGATTTCCTTGCGAGAGGCTCAGTTTATATAGATTCGCATAACGCCCATTTTTCCATGGCTTGAAAACTGTATTTTATAAATTGTTGCTGATGATACAACTGTTCCATGTTTTGATATTATGATATTTGATAGAACAGCTAATCTATAAAGAGCTTTTACAGAAATACAAATTTCAATAAGAGGAAAATATTTTTAAACTGTGAACAACCCGAAACCTTTAATTTCACAATAAAGCAAAAAGAATGTTTTATTTCACAGGATATTATTTCTTTAAGCAACAATTTCATTCAAAAAGAATCAAATGTCATGTATTTAGGAAAATTGCTTGGTTCTAGAATAATTTTTTTTATCATAATTATAGTGAACTTCTTAATTCTAATTTATTATCCGTTACCTGAATACCCTAGATAATGCGTGTAAAAAACTAATTACAAAGAATAGTTTTCATGATGTTATTATTAATGCAGCACCTTTTTACTTCAAATCAAAATTACAACCTACCACAACAATATCACATGATCTTAAATGTCTTCTAATCTCTAATTTAAAATAGAAAGTTACAAAAAGGTTTTTACAATTTTTCCTCATATAAAAACTAGTTTTATATCCATAAATGTATGACTGAGATAAAAATAGTAATTCTTCAGCACTTGTATGTAAAATTTTAAAAGACTCGTATACAAATAATATGCAAACTATATAAATAAATTAAATTATATGTAGTTTTTGAGATCAGGCAACTTCCTCCCTTTGCTATATTAATTTTACATGACCCAAGTGTGCAATTTAAAAAGCTTCCAAATATTATAATTTTTAAATGTTGTGATTTTTCCTTATTGCAAGCTACAGAATAAATTATTTGGTAAAGTATTTTTTTTCATTTCTATAAATTTTTGGAACTTCGTGATTGATAGATGTCTTAATATGTAGGAATGTAATTCTTTCGTTAGTTATAACAAACATTTTCATAATTTATTTTAACTTAATAAGAATTTATACATTTAAGTAGCGCTTTTTTTCGAAGTACTTTCTGTCATGGCCGAGATACGATTGGCTCAACGATGGAGATTGTTACCCTTACCTAACCTAATCTCAAAAGTATTAAGCATTATCATATCCAATTGCTTAATTGTTATATATATTATTAATTAAATTCTGTAGTAAAATGTAAATAATAAAAAATTAATGCCTTTACACTCTCACTGCAGTTTTATTTATAGGTTTATTATTATGTTAATTTTTATTTCAGTTTTATTTTTTTTGTATTCTTTCTTGCAAATTTATTACCACATGCATGCAATTTAAATTAAAAATAAAATGCAAATTTGTGTAAAGAATTTTTTTTACCAATTTTTTTCTTTTAACCACAACGAATGCAATTAAATGCATTTAATTATAAAACGCAAAGTCATGAATTTCATATTCAGTATTGAAATGTCAGTGGAGTTAAGATGAGAGTTGAAACAGGAGCGCACTTTAAAAATTAATTAAAAAAGGAAAAAACAGCTTTTAATGCCAAATATTTTTAGCTGAGTTGTTAGTATGCACATATATTTCTTGAATTTATAATCAAGTTTATAGTTTAGCAATAGGAAATCCTCTAACTCGATTTGTCACAAATTACAAGGTTTTGCTAGTCTTTTAATAGCTTTTTTGATGGGTGTTTTAAATATAAACAAATAGAGTTTTACTACGCCTGGCTTGCATAATGCCAAAGATATACCAAGATGAATTTTAATATAAAAATTATCTTCAGGTAAGTTAAAAATTCATACATATTCGAATGAAAATACTGGCACGCCTTCGTTGACAGTTAAATGGTAAATATTAAAAAGATTTAAATATATTTAATCAGATAATGCAAATAATGGCTCTTTTAATTAGTAAAAAAAAAACATGAAATTTTTATTTAATATCACATACAGTAAATAATAAATTTTCTTTAAAATTCATTAAACCGACTGCTATTATCCTGTAGTTGAACTTTAGAGAAACTAAAATGTTCACTTTAACAAAACTTTTACAAAAAACTTATCAAAAATTTAGCTATTTACACGAAAAACTAAACAACAATATTTTAGCTTAATAAAAAATTTTAAATTTTGCTGAAATTACTTCATGTGGTTGATGAATATAATTTAAAAAACTATAAATATTATTATCATTTTTATTTTAAATTATAACACCAGCTATAAAAACTATTTCTTCCTTTATATAATTCAATTAAAATTTAACTTAAACAAAAACTGGTCATAACACTGCAGATGCGGAAAGCTAATACTTGTATAGCACGGCATTGCAATTGAACTGTAGTTTCTTAGATGTAACTCTTTCTAATGTGCTTAGCTGATAAAAGAAATTTGGTTAACTACAGTTCCGTTATCTTCCTCTACACGTAAAGAAACACCTGGTTAAGGTAACTGTAATGAAAGAAGAACATGTAATGCTTTTATTATATGGTTGTAAACAAAACATAGTTTTGTTAGATTTATAATAATATAGTTGGTCTTGGAATCATATTAACAATAATAACAAGGCAGAATATAAGCATAAAATATTTAAAAACATTTTCTGCAATAAAAGTCTTAGTTGTTTATTGACGATTTGCCATGAAAATTAATTTAATATAAATCGTCGTAAGAATTAAAGAATGCTGTAACTGACAAAATATGAAATATTCACCAGAGCCAAAAAACCTGTACAAAAGTAAAAAAAAATTTCATATCACAAAAACTATATAACTTAGGAGCATGATTTTAAAAACGTATTTTTTTCTTGTTTTATATGTTGATATTTTCTCTGAAGACTATTATTCCCTGCGATTCTGCGGCTTACATCAAACGTTTATTCTTCCACAGAGATATAAAATGCTGTAACTACAATGTTTTTTTACGCAAACAAAATTTTAGAATTTTTAAACGCTTTAAGTAATACATTTGTTTTATTTTAGATAAAACTTAATCGATGCAGTATTTTCTTTTGATAAAAGTGAAGAAAAAAACGTGTTTTCGATTTTTTATTAGTTACAGCGTTCTTTAATTCTTGCGAAGATATGTAAATAAAAAAATCGTTTATTAATTTTTATTTGTTTTGATATTAAGTAAAAAGGCGAATTAATATACGGTAGGAGCGATGGCGAATTCATTAATTGAATACCTTATTTTTAAAACGTGTTAACCAACATTTCTGTAGTTTTGAGTAAATCAAAGAAAACTTCTTAACAACCTTGATATTAACTTAAAAAATCTATTTTTTTCGTGAAATTTATTAACATTTGTAATTTTTTAGTACACATTAAATCTTTTTTTTTTTTTTTTTGCAATACTAACAAACTTTTAAAATATAATAAATATTTTGCATTTGACACGTTTTAAAACTAAACAACAATCACCATTGTAAATTCCATGTCAAATGTTATATTTTTATAAGTAACTTTAAAAGTAGTATGAAAAATGAACTTATAAAGAGTATAATATTATTCTGAAAGATATATCGTCAATTAAAATGCAAGAGAGTGTAATAAGTAAAAAACTCAAAAATGATTTTCTGATTGATTTTACTGTGATAGTTTAAAAAAGCGACAAGATAGTATGCATGCATTATTTTTTGTACGTTTTGACCAAGGAATATCGTATATAGTAGGATCTATTAAATCGAATGCTAAATGACATTTCGTATCGCTTTTAGTTCTATAAAAGTCCAAGGTTTCTAATTTGGGGCCCTTTGTGCCGCTACAGAAAATAGTAGGTTGTCCATGTTCAAAACTTAAAATGGCCAATACCTCTGAAATGCACATATAAAATTTTAATAAAATCGGTCTAACCATTTAGGAGTTGCGGAGTTATTTCGATTTCATTCCACTCCAAGAAGTCGTTTGACACCTTTTAACACTAAACAAGAATTTCTCGGCTTTGTCTTACCATCACCGAGGAAAATTTTTTTAATATGTTTTCAGTAAATGATGTATTTACCGTCATAAAGCATTAATCGACCAAAAACACGATTTTTTTTGTATGACACATTTTAAAACTTGACTATTAAATTTTCTTCGTTAGATTGAATGTCAAACTACATATGAAAAAATAGTATACATACTTTTTATATATGGGGTTTGACAGTTAGGCTACTGGCGAAAATCAATGAATTCGCTATCGATCCCACTGTATATTCATTAGCATTGATTTAGTATATTACAATTTTTTTAATTTGTTATATGGTAATTGTAACCATAAAATAAACATGTTTTTTGTCTGCATGCATATTAAGAACCATTTGGCAAATGACCACGGAGATAATCATGTTCTTCAATGTTTGTTTGGAGAGTAACTGAAACCTTTATTCGTACAAGCTTCCTAATTCAAGTTTACTGACTCCGTTATAGTTACCATCCGGAAAATTATTCACGAAGTAACAATTTTATTTCCCTAACAATTTTATTTCCCTAGTTAATTATAAATAATAGATTTCGATCATTCACTTGTGAGTTTTAAATTTAAATTTTTTACATTTTCCTTAAAATTTCGGGACACAAAAGAAGTTGAATATTAAATTGTTTCAATAAAGCAAAAAGAAAATCACAAGTATATGTATACTTTTTTAAATAGCTTATTTAGCTGTTTATAAATTTTTGCAATGGTACGTAGATATACGTTTCCACGAATCTATGAGAAACAACAACAATTTTTAACATATTTTTCCAAAAAGCCTTAAAAATGTCAAGCATGTTTTCACCAGCAATTAAAATTATTCCCAAATTGTTAAATATATTTAAATGTTTTCGAAGATCTTTAATTGGCAATTATGTGTCCCAACTTAATTGAGGAATCGATAAGAAAATCTAGGATATTGTTTTATACAAAGGCATGTCACATAGATTGACTTTGAATAAAAATTGTTTGTAAAATAATTATTGGTACCATGTCCATGCCAATTATTTACAATTGAGAACATACGAAATCAATGCACGCTAACAACTGATTTTTCAAATGTAAACTATACTGCAGTTTACTGGGACAAATTTCGGACAGAAAAAATATAAATTAATTGACTTGGTAAGCTGAAGCTCACAAAATTATTTATATTGAATTAAAGAGACAACGAAAAACCACTTCCAACTAAGCAAATTATGATCTTTCGTCAGTATAATGCCTGAAAGTGTACTTGTGCAGTTTCTATGTAAAAAAATATGACGTCAATTCTTAACATTTTTAAGAATTCATGCTACTTTATAGAATTTGTCGGCAAAGTAAAAATTTAATAAAACTACCTTCAATGCGCCTACTACTAGAGGTGCTGCAACATTGTTCTATAAATAAACATAAATCTATCCCTTACGCTTACGAAGGAAGGTAACTCAGCACAGTAGGGCAGAATTCAAATGTTCTGGAAATAACTCAGCCACTTATAAACAGCTTGGCCGATTGATTCAAAATTTTAGATGAACATAGCTGAGGAATATTTGAGCTCAAGCTCAGGGGTGGAGATATGTGGTCTCAAGGTTGGGTTCCTGGCATCTGCAATTTTTTCTAATGCCTTAAATTTTTTCGATTTTTATCTGATTTTTTAAAATTGTACACGGTCTTACTACTTATATTTTAAGATTTTTAGTTAAATAAACCTTAAGGCCACTAAATGGTGGCAATTTTTTTGAATTTTTATTGTAGTTAGCGAGAGAAAATAGGTCCTGAAATTTTAAACATTTATATATTAATCATGTTAACATGCAGTTGATATATAATTATATTTAATTTGGTATATAGTTAATGAATAAATTTTAATGCTTCCTCGAATCTTATTTCTCATAGAGAAATTACTCTTGGAATAAGAGATAAATTAAATTTATTATTTAAAATAGAGCATCAATTTATTAAAATTGTGTGGGATTTTCCATCTGATATTTAGTGAAATAATACGTGGCTTAGTGTTAGTATCTGTCCAAGAGCAGTCATCCATGAATAATATAATTTACAGTATTAATTTTCATTGCAGTAATCAAACGTGGCCTTGAATTTTTTAATGATTCCATATTTAATTATTAAATGTTAAATGACAATCGCCGATCTGTCTAACCAGATTGAATCTTTTCCTAGAAGCAATTAGATATTTTATAAAACTTAAACAACTGCTCAGTCTGTGAGCAATTATTAACAAAAAATGTAACATGTAATTTATGTAATTTATCTAATGAAATTATAAATTTGACATAAGGTTGCAGCTGTCGGCAAACTTGAAACGAAAAACTGGCTGCAAAGAACAATAGATTCACGTATAATTATCTGGGATTTTTTATGATAAAACAGCACAACAAATTAGTTAAATCGAAACTGACAATTGAAAACGATTAGAGAATGATATAATCAAATGCAATTTAATGCAACAATACAGCAACAGTTGATGAGAGGGAACAAATGAATTGTCGGGTTAATAACTGTTGTCGAGTGGCCAGAAACTGTTATTAACTGCAACGACAACAAGAACAACAGCTACAATTTATATTATTCAACTTGTATAAAAGTTTTTAACTATCATTTGTATAATAGGCAAAAACTTGTAAAGGGGTAAAGGCAGGAGCTTAATTGCAAATAATATTATTTATAACAAAATTGGCATCTATTGTTACACTGCGGAAATTTGAGTCAATTTTTAATATTTAACTTATGGAAAAGCAAAGTACTGTTATTTGATAACGATTTTCTTTTTAATTTCGTTTACATTATAATTGCTAGACTTGTATAGTTTTCTAGGAATCAATTCGTGTCGCAAATGGAAAAGGCAATAACTCACATTTATAAAAAGTGTCTTATTGTAGCGGCATACGTAAAAATATTTGAAGAAAACAAGATACTTATTTCTCACTTGGTGAATGAGGCATATAATCTTTTTATGAACATTTTGAAATTATTGTTAATGTATCAACAGGTTTACATTACTCCCTGTATTGCTTTGCAATTTAAAAATAATCTGACAAAAATTTTAAGTTAACTAATTGCGTCCGCCGTATATCACTCATAGCTTTAAAAAAACTGGAAATCAGAGGTTAATATTTGCATTTATATTTTATTTATTTGTAATCAAAAAGCCTACGTGGGCCAAAATGATTACATGATATTACGAGTTAGCATAATAATGATTTACTTAAATGCAGTTGTATAAATTTCAGACTTTAAAAAGGAAAAAAATAACTTAAGTTGACATCTGAAATGCACAAATCTAAAGTTTTACCTTTACGCATGTAGCCAAGTAACAAATCTATCAAAAAATGGTATCTTTTATCAACTTATTACCCATTTATACACGCGCTTAATTTAAAAAATTTTTAATATAACATTTTTAAATTTGGCTAAACTTATAGAAAAATTTCGATCATTATACGGAATTTTCGATTTCCACAACGTACTTTTTATGTTTTATGCATAAACAGAGTATTTATTCTCGGTCATATTAAGGAAGAAGTTTTGGTAGAGTGAGCAAATGTAATAGGTGTTGTAGGATATGTTGGTACGCTAAATTTTATTACCTTTAAGATAAAAAAAACAAAAGCAAACGTGATTCAATAAGACTATCAAAACCTAGACCCAAAAAGTGAAAAACATATGGAGTCATTGGAATTCTGCATCCTAACCCACAAACAAATCTTACTATTCTATGAAAACATTTTTTAACCCTTACGAAATTTGTAAGACTTCTGCATGAATAAATTTCAAATCATATAGAATAATTGGCATTAGTAATGATTAATATAGTAGTTTTCTTACACTAAAGGGAAAATAAAAGGCAGCATTATATATACGCGTTAGTGAAAAGCAGATTTTTGATACTTATTTATTCATCCAAGAAAATTCCCAACACCTACATATATCTTGATAAATATATATATATATATATATATATATATATCTTGATAAATTTTCAATAGCTTCATTATTTATGAAAAGAGCATTTGTATTCAAAGGACTATTTTCAAAGTTCATTGCACAAGTTTTTTGAGGATTTAGATATAATCTATTCTCAATCGTCCACAGAGAAATATCAATATTTATTATTAATATCAATGTTTATTAAGTTGACGTATTCTGTTATTGATATATTACTTTCTAAGAAAACAATCATCTGTATAACGTCAGCCTAAATATTCGCCTGACAGAATGACAAAATACCCACTAGATCATTAATATACATTGTAAAAAAAAAAGTACCCAAAAATGATCCCTGTGGTAACACCTATTTAAAAACATCATCCCAGACCTTATACCATTTAATGATATAAATTGTTGTCTTTTATGCAAAAACGCCTAAATAAGCTTACATGCTGAAGATGTGAATTCAAATGTATTGTACATTTATTTAATCGGTATTTCATGACAAATAGAATTAAATGCAATAGCTCAGCCCATCATCTAAATATCTTTTAATAATTTCAACCATATTCATGATCAACGATGATGTATTATGATGTGCTCTGAAACCTGATTGAGAGTCGGAAAATTATTATGAAAGCTGGACCAAAGGTTTCTGACCTTAGCATTTTTTTAAAAGGGCTACATTATAGTCTCCTAATATAACAGTATTTTGTATATTAAAATAATTAATTTAAATACTTTCATATTCGTTTACCTAAGCATGGTCTGGAGTACGAGTACGCGTATAAAAATTTAATAATGCTCTTTTTTGAGTTTTGTTCCTGAAAGTATATTGGAATATATCTGTTATGTATAATTAGGAAAATCGAAGCAGTACGGTTCAGAACTTATAATATAAACATAATTTCAACCAAATTTCAAGCCTAAACTTCGCTCACTGTCAATAGACAATGTACAACTTGATAACTGTAGCATTGCACATGCCAAAATGAAGTTAAGTTTAGTTGGTACAGGTTTGAAATATGTAGTACTTTATACTAAGGAATCTCGCAGTTTAAAAATGAACAAGCTTGTTGTCATGAAAAAGACTTTTAATAATTTGCGAACTAGCATGTATCTTCAATCCTTAGAAAAGTTACAGATCGAACGGGTGCATTTAACTGGGTCTATTATATTTTTAAAATTAACAGGATAAGTTGCGGTGATATAACATAAATATTGGACTAATCCAATTTGCTTAACAAAAACTTCGTAGTACTTTTAGGAGTAACTGATCCAAATCATCTATGCAGAAGTGTCAAAAAAGGTTGTAATAAACACTGAGCTAAATCGAAAACGAGAATGCAAACCCGTGCAGTACGAAATTGGTACTCTTGTGCAATTTTCAGACTCCCAGTATTCTCTTGTTAAATAACTGTAAATATTTTTGTGCTATCCTCAATTAAACGCGGGTTATTATGAAGCGCCAATAAACCACTAAAAAGTTTTGCTGTCAAGGAGTTTCAAGAATGCCTTGAAAATGTCTTAATGTGAAGGCAATATCACATTGGTCAAGTGATGGGTGAATAATTGGGTTTGCTATGTGAGAGAGATCTCTGATCGTGAAGGAATCTTAATTAGGGAAAATACTGGGATTAAGACTCTTTAGAAATGAAGCTTTGCTACCTTCTGTTATGAAAGGAATAACATTTTTTACAACACTGTGTAGTGGTTACAGAGATATCAGCGTCCATGTTTAAAAGTTACCATATAACTGATTTCAGTAAAAATGGCATAAAAGTGGCATAAGGCTGGCTTTTACTAGGAAACTAAAAATTATTTCTAAACAAGTATGACACATTTTAAATAATCTAGTCTAGGAATAGTTGTTAACCAGCAAACAAACTTTAAAACAAAAAGGCAAGACAAATTTCAACGCAGATAAGAGCTTGAAAAAATATGTAGATTTTGGAAGAAATTGTAAAAAAAGCTTATTTTTCACATAATCATTAAGCGTCCAACAAGCTGTATTTCCGTATTAATAGTTTGTCTACGGACATACTGGATACATACACAAATCGAGAGCGACTTATAAATTTCTTTCCGTGCATAACTGAGCGGTTCCAATGCACGAGTAGCGAGAACTTAATAATAATAGCTACAATAATAATAACAAAAAAACAAAAAAAAAAAAAAAATAATAAATACAAATAAACTGAATCGACAGAAAATCACTACAGACAGCTTGTCGCCGCTGTATGTGCTTACATGGGCACTGAGGTTTAAACGGAATGGAAAGAGAATTTTAAAACAATCAACTGCAAATTTGTAACAACAGCTAACTATTTATAATTCATCTACTAAAATTATTAGGAACAGAAAAAAATATTAACCTGTAATCTTAGTTTCTAAAAAAATTCATTAAATTCATTAGATTGTTTTGCTTTTTTTTTGTTCTTATTCGTTTTGCTTCTCATTTGTTAATCAAATTATGAACAATTGTTGTTTTTTGCACTTTCCTTTCTCTTCAATTCATTCATGTATTTATACATTTTTATTTTAAATTCATTTTAATATTTCTGCATTTAGACGTGAAGCCTTGTATGAAAAAAACCATACTATATGAAATCAGTTCATCATACAAAAGTTTGTTAAGCGAAACAGTACGAGTATTTTTCAGGTCATGCACACGCACTGCTGCAAATCATGACTCATTATTATACAAAAAACAAAAGCAATAAAATTAACAATAACAATAATTTCATTTAATATTTTCCCTTCATTATAATCGCACAACATTTTCCATAACAATAGAGAAACCTTTTGCAGTTTCTAGTTCAAAATTAAAATAAAAAATAACAAACAAGTAAAAATGCTGTTTTTAGCTATGTCGAATTTTATATACCCTACACCATATACTTATGTATAACTAAATGCACATTTAGTTCGGCGTAAGAAATACCTTTCCTTACCATTAAGATTTTCTTTTCAAAAAAAGAGTTGAAATTTGTAAACTTTTTTTCGGGTTATTATCCCAGCCAATAAAATTGCAGTGCATTAGAAGTTAGAGATGAATAAGTAGTAAACACAACCACCTTCAAGAATACAAATGAAAGTTGTGCAAACGATATGGAAAATATATATGCCGTGGCCGCTGCCTCCAAGGATATGTACCGACTTTGCTGGTTCTTATTTTTCGAAACTACGTCTAATCAATTGCCGTATTTAAATTTTCTTTATCCTATCTAGCGCCTTGGCAAAGTTCATATCAACACGCTACTATGCATAAGAACTCAGAATATATGTACGGGATATTGAAAAAAGTTACAAACGGAATGATAAACTTGATATACACTTTTCCTTCTGTCGCGAAGGGTATAAAAAAATAATGTTAAACACAGACTTTTAGTTTGTAACTTTGGTGCTTCATTTGCTACATTTGTTCAGTTCGCAACCTATTGTATACTGTATGTTATTGTGTGTTTCTGTTGTGTTAAGCTTGTAACAATGGCAAAGTTTTTTAATTAAGAATAATCAAGTATAAATTTAAAAAAAATTAATATAAAAATTTGAATAAAGTTTATCAAAATATGTATAAGAAGATAAGAATATTTTTTATCTGATCAACTTTAAACATTCAGTAAATATGAAAAAATATTGTAATTGTTGTGGAAAATATTAATACATGAAATAAATAAAAGAGTTTAAAAACTCTAGTGGAATCTGACGATTTAACAAAAATAAATTGAGCAATTGAATAATGTAAATTAATTGATTTTTGGTCATAACATGTTAAGTTTACTCGTTACATTAAGATTAAAGCAAGTTTTTAGCAGATGACTCTGGTTTGGTCTGTATTAATAATGGCTAAAGAAATATTGCAGATTGGACCAAAGACAATTTTTGCTTACTTGATTCTTCTAAAGCAAAGTGTTCGTTTATTCCCAATAGCCTATTTTCACCTTCGATTTATCTTAAAGGACCCCAGTCAACATATCAAAACAAAATATTTTAAAAATTCGTATTTTCTACGATTTATTTTTGGACTTAACTATGGGGACCAAATTTCAACTTATGTTATTAGCACATTAGGTTTAGACTTTCAAGTTTTTATAGATCTACGAATAATTACGCAGTATTATAAAAGAATGAAAAATGGTAAACCATCTTAGATATTTGTAAAAGAATACATATAAGCAAGTTGTTGCAATTCCAATTAAACTATTGTCAGACTATTTTAATTAACTTTAGGTTTCATTATTTGTGCAAACAGTTTTTGATAGACGCCATGCATTGCCTGCTTCTTTCGAATAGTTTTTTTTTTGCTGGAAATATTAAGTTTAAATTTTAATTGTTAAATTGTAGTTGCCATGTAAAATAACTAATTCATTCGGTCTTGTAAGCTTGTAATTCTTCGCATAAGTAAAAATAAATAATATAATGCAAACGAGGAAGCTTTCCTATTTTACGCAAGTTGAAATTAGCCTGGATGGCAATATTTTGACGTGCTATTGTTTGTTAAAAAATCTATTGTGCAAAAATTATACAAAATTTTACTTTTTCAGTACAAAAAACTAAAAAAAAAATTATAATAATAATAAATAAGAAAATTTGGATTATGTTGCAAATGTCAATTATTTGTATACTTGGAATACTACCAAACGTAATTATTAATGCATTTGGTAAAATAAAAGTTGACAGAATTAAAAATTTAACCACAGACATACAAAAACCAATACAACACAAGTCTCATTTTAGCAATTAGAACTAAACAACCAAAGAACAAATTATGTTTCACTAAGGGTGGAGAACTAAGGATCAAAAATTATTCTTTTCCATTCACCGAAATTTAAAGAAAATTTTAAAATACAGAAAATCCGTCAGTATTATCAAATGTGAAATAAAATATAAATTTAGATTTGCAAACAATATTTGTATAAATTAACTTTACGGTTTCAGTTGCTAAAAAAAACCTACAAAAGCAAATAAATAACAATTTACATTAACAGAATTGTCAATCATTTTACTTTAATTTTATTTGTTGAAATTCATTAAATTTTAATAAAACGAAATTTTTTTTTAAGGCGTATTTTAATTGGTAAGGGTATTCGCGCCTATTGCTAACATACACAATAATTGATAATGGTATTCAAAACAATTGCTAACTTAAATGCCCGAATAAAATTTTTAAAATATCTATACATATAATCAAACTGTAATGCAATCATTTGTGTGTATCAAATATTTAATTTTATTTTATAATGAAACAAGCACTAGGTCAGTTTAAGAATAAAAATAAAAATATTGTTTATTATTTTTTATTTTTTTTTTTCTTTCAATATTTCGCCACACCGTTGGGTGGCATCTTCAAGAAACAGGAAATAATATTATTAAAAAATTGTATGCTTTCAAAAAACAAAACATTAGTTCAATTAAACAGTTTTTTAATAATATTATTTTCTGTTGCTTGAAGATGCCACCCAACGGTGTGGCGAAATATTGAAAGAAAAAAAAAAATTAAAAAATAATAACCAATATTTTTATTTCTTTTTTTTTATTCTAAAACTGACCTAGTGCTTGTTTCATTATAAAATAAAATTAAATATAATAAAAGGTCAAAAAACATTAACATTTATATAAAATATTTTTATAAAATTTTGTTGTTCGTATAGAAAGTAATCGACATGAGATTCAAAATACCTTTTTTTTGCAAATTTTGTCTGTCTGTCCGTCTGAGTTCTTATTACGTAAAAGCTACTGAAAAGATTTGAATAAAAATATATGAGGAGTCCCATAAGAATCGTGGTTCAAATATAGAATACTTTTCTTCCGTAAAAATAAGTCATTCCGTAGGGAAATGAAATGAGTTTTAAGCACATTAAATTGCAGAAGAAAAATTTTTAACACTGTTCAAAACACATTTTTCTAAATCTGCTAGTAAATAAAATAAAATTGTATTCAGGAATAGAAAGATTACTAAAAATAAAATAACATGAAAGATTATTAATCCTGGCATGTTTTATTTTAAAATTAAAAGAATGCAATAAACAAATAAAACGTAAACGTGTTAAAAGAAATGTTTGTATACAAGAAAAGAAAAAACTTTGCAAGATTACTAATTTGAAGATAATTTATATATAAAAATATTTGCTATCTTTTGTAATTGTAAGGTAGTAGATTTAAGCAAGATTCTGCAAAATATTGTTATACGAGTACGCTAATGAATTATACTCTTTTCTTATAATTAAATATGAAATAATGTCACAAAATTCGCAGTATTTTTAGTTTGCAGTAAAAAATAAAAAACTGACGCTTTTCCAGAAGTGTCCACTTGTTAGGAAAAACATTAATAAAAACGAAAAAATTTACGAAAAGTAATTTATTGACATTATAGAAACAAATTCTTAAGATTAAACCAAAAAGAAAAAATTGTGTGAAGTTTCACAAAAACGTTTTTACCTAAAAATTTATATTTCATCAATATCCATTATTCAAAAATTAATTAATAATTATATTACACAAAACCATCAAATTTAAAAAAAAAAAAAACCATTGACTTTAAAATTAGTATTAAATAATAAAATAAAACTTCTATTTGCCGGTAATATAATTGATTTAAGCATCAAACTGTCGAATATAGAGTTCCTTTTACTTAGAATTTGTCATGAAACGTAATTGCATATACCTCTAGCCACAGTGTGGTGTAGTGTATATATATATATTTATTAAGTTTCGTTATGGAACATGTTCTTTTGAAAAGGGCTATCGTCCCAACGTAAAAAGAAAACAAAAACTACGACGAAGATTTGTTTTAGCTGTATATAATTTTAATTTGTAATTTTAAATGATAACATTTCTTACTCCACCAAACAAAGTAGTGGACAAGTGTTTTATATAACGGATCAAAAGATACGGCCATGTATGCCAAATAAGTTTAATTTTGGGAACATCCTTATTAAAATTTTGTACTTGTTATCATAGCGAAGTTATCAATACAGGTTCTGTGTAAATTTCAAGAGTCTCTTCAACTGTTCACAAGTATGGCCATATACATAAAATTAAATAAACTATAGGAGCGCCCTTTAATTTTTAATTTGGAACATTAATACTTCTTACTATAACGGTCATAGCAATAGACAATAGAGCAATTTACGTCACCTATGGGGACACCTTTTTAATTTTTAGATTTATTTTTGTATTACTTTTTGCTATTTGGTGCTATAGTGATAAGCGGTTTATTTAATTTTAAAGTGGTGCCCTTTACGGTTCATAATATGGGGACACCCTTCAATTTTTAAAACGGGACCAATCTACAAGCATCACCTTTCTAATAAAAAAAATTTCAAATTCGATCCAAAAATGACTGAGTAATGGAGGCACAAATAAAAAGCATCATTCAGTTGCATTGATAACCTTTTTCTTTTTTAAATCGGTTAAAAAGATAGGACAAGTTGGATAGAGTATCTAGATTTTAACTTTGCTTCTTGTCCGTTTATTACATACAACAAGGTCTACATGCGTCTATTTGCATAAACCAGAAATTTTAAATAAAATTGAACAATCTTTTCAATAAGATAAATCATGATTTGCAATAGTTATTATATTTATTAAAGCTTAAACAGATTATTATTATTTGTCATTAATTCAAAGGAAACAAATATTATCAGAATATTGTGTATTTTTTGTTTCGCCCTTTTTAGAGAAAATAAAATATCAGAAAATTAAAAATTTCCATATTTAAGACCCTTTTTGCATAACCAAATATAACATATTATAATTTTTATTAAAAATAAATTTCACTTAAAGGCTTTATTAAAAAATTCCCATCAATCACTTGAAAATAAATAACGGCAACCAAATATCTACAACCCTTTATCGTTAATAAACACATTCATTTTATCATCTACCTCTATAATTAATTTGTTAAAGATAACTGCCAAATGATGGAAAAACATTAAATGAATACAATAAATAATGCATTCGAATATTCATTAAAGTTAAAGAGGATAAACACGGCAACTGTGAATAATTCATGCGTCAACTTAATCAATGATAAACAAACAATAATGATAAACTTAAACAAACATTTTCATAAACGAGGGTGCTCTCGAAAATCTCGTTTTATAGACACAATTAAAAAATTTGTTGATGGTAAAATCATAGATAAAGTAAATAAATATTAATGATAAAAAACGATCGATACATTTCAATTAAAATCTATTCAATTATAAGCCGTCAGGCTTTTACGGTAATACTTTTTCTAATCGTCATTTTAAAGCGACGAAAAAAAAGAACGGAATAGTTGTATTGGCGCGGTAAAGTAACAATTTGCTACATTTTGAATAGATATAAAGCCAGCAGTAATTGACTAAAGCAAAAAAAAAAAAAAAAAGAAAAATATTAATTAAATTATTTGGAACAATGTTGTATCGTACAGTATAGTATTACACAAAAACAAAGGTAGAGATTTTCTTTATGTATATAATTTATTACTCTTTTAATTAAACTAAAAATATGCAATAATTATTGTTAAGGATATTTGATACATAATATGTACAACAAAGAAAACAAATATGATTTTAGCAACATTGCAAATTCAATCGATATAACTACAGCTCATCAAAATCAGTCAGGCAGACAGGCAGTTTGTTATCTATTAATATGTACAATCCGTCCAACCATTCATATTCTGAACAGTTGATTTCATCGTTATCAACATTATTAATGTTTGAATTTAATGTTTGAGTGAATGAATATGAATAAATGTATCGACATTACAATTCTCAAAGGAGCACAAGCATCATTATGATTCTTTTGATACGTTTGTAAGTAGATATTTATAAGAGAATGTAGCAAATAGCACATCATAAGAGCAAAAACATATGGATGGAGAGCAAGTGTGCTGGAAGGAGAACATAAAAACGAAAAGGCCTACAGTTTACTGGCCTAATAAGCCTTCAATCAACATGCATGAATTTTATGTCCAGATCTGTAAAATTCTATTCCATACAATCTACTTCAGCATATGTTTTCTTCAGCTATTGATTTGTTTTTAATTTATTTTATTTTTTTTTTTTGATGTTTTAAATAAAATTATGGTACCAGCCTACAAGGTTTCAAAAAAAGAAAATTATTTTGTACGAAAGTCACTACTTTCTCAAACTATATCATTAATAGACTTTTATACACTCTTTAGGAAAATAAAACAAAATCTCGAAATAAAAAAAAGAATAATTTTATTAGAAGTTCTTTACAAAATATTTAAGGCTAAACAAAAAAGGATAACAAACCATGAAAAATTAGATTTTCTACATTCATTTTGAATACTAAAAATTATAACATGCGAGCAACTGTTTTATAAATTAATTGATTGTAAAATTTTTCATTGAATTATTTTCGAAATTAATATATTATTGAATTACATTATTTTAATTATAATTATTTTTTTTTCAATTCATCTGTTTTTAATTGTATTTGCAAGTTTAAGTCGATGACGAAACTGCCTCAAGCAATAATTATAATTGCTTATTTTTGCAATGATTGTTATATAAAAGCCGTTGATTTACTATGGAGCTGCTTTCCAAGACAGTTGAAAACGGCTATGACGTAACCCCAATTTTCTATTAGAGTGTAGGCCCGATGTTCACTTGCATTTTAATACGACACCGTGACCCAAATTTCGGAAGAAGTTTTGGGTAATGCTTGTTTCCAATCGGGTAGTACTCACGTTCTCGAAGTGAAGCGTTGGAAAACGCTTTAATGCCATTAGCTTTTGATAGCAATGTATTATTGAGCTGACAGATAAATAACCACATTCATTTTAACTACATTTATACGAAATGATACAGATGGGATTCCCGCACAATATTTTAAGGATAACTTGGCAAGCAATATCAATCTTACTCTAGTATGCTATTTTTCAGAACACAGCAGCATATTCCAGTCGTTTTTGAAATTTTTAATTGCGCTGGTTGTCTTCGATCATCCCAAATGCTGTAAAGCAATCGGAAGCTGTTGTTTTTTCGGACGCGAAACAAGCTAAAAATTAAATGTATCTGTTTGAGGCCTTGTTGTTAAACTTTTCCTCTGTTCTCGGATTTATTAAAAACAACCAAGTTTATACATAATTATAGAATATATGTATGTATATATGGATGTGTGTACACATACATACATGGCTAAAAATAACAAGGAATCATATTTGAAAAAAAGAATAAATTACGCGTTACATATATACGTTTACACATATACGAGGTAAGTCTAAAAATTTTATTAAGTGTTAGCTTTATGTATGCAATATAATATTTTAATTTATCTTAAGTTAAATTTGTATTTTTATTCGCTAAGATAAACGTGTGTTAACAATTAGTACAAGTACATGCTTTTTTCACATATTAATATTGTTTTCTAATTAACAGGTTAAATCATCTAAGGGGATTAAGATTAATTGAAAAAGCTCTTTACAAATAATTGTGATGTATTGACTAAAGATAAAGGTATTTTGCAATACAATCTTATAATTGTTAATAGGCTTTAATTATGTTGGCGATATATAATATAAGTTGAAATAGACAACTTTAACCTTTAATAATTATGCCATAAAAAGCTTAAAGCTATTTTGTTTTTTCTGTCATGAGTTGCCTCATACAATAGAAATACTATAATTTTTGCTTTAATTGGAATATATTTTTAGTATAACGTAAATATTTAATATTTAGAAATTTTTATTGGAATTTTTTTTATCTCGGAATAAAAAACATTTTAACAGCTTTTTATTTGTTCCTCTGCAGTATGCTTAAGCTGACTTTGCTTAATAAAATTTATCCGTATTGCCGGCAATCGGTCGTGTGCTACCAAGGGGGCTAACCTTATAAAAATCTTGATATTGCCATCCTTCGTTGGGACTGGGTGTCTTTGTTACAACGGTTATTAGAACTAAATATATCTTGATTTCGTTTAATTTTTTTAATTTCTTTAAAGTTAAGACATTAAGACCCAACTATATTGCATAAGATAACTCAAGCAAACTTAAACGATTATGCCAATACAATAATAAATACTTTACTTTTCGTCAAGTTAAGTCAAGTAAGTAAATAAGTAAGTAAGTAAATTCTTTATTAAGTCTTTTTCTTTTCCGAAAACACTGACTGTCTTACATTCGATGAGAATAATAATATTCTTAGAGCTATTTGTCTTACTCTAATGACATAGAAAACTTAAAAGGCCACATTGCTAAAGTAGTATAGAATATGTAAAAAATGTACAAACTGAATAGTTTGACAAGGCTTGCTTTCGGGCTATAAAACCGCAACCAGAGCAAATGTTACAGACATAACATTCTCAAACCTAAATAACAAACCATAAAAATAATTAACAAATGTTATATTAAGCTTTTGGCAAAACATATTCAAATTACAAACAATATAAACAAATTATACGAATGTACGTACCTACAAATACTAAATACAAGGTAAATATTGTAAATATCACAGCGAGACGGAAAGAAATACATTTTTCCTTCAGCCCCTGTGGTGGCACGTGGTTGATTTCCTACAGAATGATAGTAGGCCGAAAGGGAGTGGGTCTTCTTTGTTAGGTTCGCTGATTATCCCAACAGCCGATAAATATGTGGACTCGGGCCAGGCTTTATTCTTCTCTTGGTCATAAATCTGACTGACTAGGTAACTAGGGTTTCACATCCGCACTTCTATATACGACGTATTTGAAAATTGCTTTATAAAATTTTCATAATTCTTTCCGATGCATTTTCTCAGGATTGTTCGTTCAAATTTCTTCAATTCCAAAACGAAACCAAAACCAGATTGGAAAACCATAGCATAGAATTGATCTTATTGCGACTTTGTAGAGAAGAAGTTTAGTGTCTTTGGGTAAATATGTGTTATTCAATGAAGTTGCAAACATTCCAGAAATTCTTTTTTTGTAGATTTCTAGCATGGATATTAAATCTCAACAATTTTTTAAAGCAAATTCCAAGATATTTTATTGAATTTTTAAACAGGATATTTTTAACATCTAATATAAGTGTGCGTGTCTTGCCTTCTGGAACTACATCTCTTGGACATTTTCCAGGTGGTAAAAATCACTTATTTGAGCCAAGTGAGATGCAGAACTGTTTAAAGCTTGGACTGGTGACTTATCATGACTGTATATTAGGCAGTCATCAAAATAACGAATGGCTTTAGACTCTTCAGTTCTATGAGGGAAATCATGCAGGAAAATATTAAAGAGAGATGGGGCCAAAATACTTCTCTGTGGTACTCCACTTTTCACTGGAACAAATTCTGAGGTATTATTGTTGATATGCACACCAAATTTTCGGTCTGTGAAGTAACTAATTAGTATTTTTATCACGTATGGGTCCACTTCAAGATTTATGAGTTAATAGATTAATCATTATGGTAGACTAATTCAAAAGCCTTTTCTATAGCCAGTGATATGACCACTGTACATCTTTTGTCTCTTAAGTTAAGTTAAGTCAAATTTCCTTTCATTAAGCACTGTACGAAACTGACTGTACTCTAAGTGTGGAGACAGCTGATTATGCTTTGCAATTGCACAGTTGCAAACTTTGGTATGGTTGGCGACAGTACAAGATCAGAAAAAACTGGCAATATTTTTTTTAATTTATCCTTTTTTAAATTTTTTTTTAAATTAATCATGAACAAAAAATGTAAATATGTATATAAAAAGCAAATTTTAAATGCCTTCTTGTCTTGAAATTTAGTTAACTTATAAAGAATTTATTTTGGCAAAACAACGAATTAAACATAAATGTGCAACTGCAAATAAGTTACAAAGTTAAAGTACATTTTAGTCCTGTTATCATACCTTTCGGTGAAGACCGTCGTCACTGGCTGTTTATTTGATACGATTGGCGAGCGCTTTCGATGTAAAGACATCATTTTCAAGCCGCGTTTTAAATAGTACTAATGAAATGATGTCTTTACATCGAAAGCGCTCGCCAATCGTATCAAATAAACGGCCAGTGACGACGGTCTTCACCGAAAGGTATGACAACAGTATTTTATTTACTGGCGGAATAAATCCAATTAACTTAATACATTTTAGTCACTTGAAATTTTATAATGGGTAAAGTAAGCATTTGACAGGCTCCGCGTTGGGTTTTTAAGCTCAAGTTAGCTTATGTGAATAATAGCTGGGCCTTTACACCAACCCAAATGTTCTTTTGAAATAAAATCACATAGAACTGATTATTGGTGGAGGAAGTTCTAGTGGCCATTTAGTTAGTTGCTTAACTCAACTCGCCAAGATGCTTTAAACACATTTAAAATAGGCTAAACTGTGTTATTAATCGAACTTGGTAATAATGACGGTATCGATTACCTTCATGCCTTTTTCACACTTAATATGTTTTTTGTTATAACGTGTAAATGCGTATATTTATTTTATAAAACTTTAGCTCAATTTGTTTTTTTTTTTTTTTTGGAAATTTAATAATTTTTGAGCTTTAAGGCCTTATAGTTTTATTGTAATTTAATTTATTTTTCAACTTGTATGTGTTACAATTAACAAGTAAAACCACAAAGTACAAGAATGCAATAATAATCTTTATATTAGACTGTGTGGTTTTGTTTGTTTGTAAACTGTAAGTCATAATATTTCCTGAAGATGCAAACCGAAGGTTCGCGAATAACTAAAAAATAAATTAAATTACAATGAACTATTAGGCTTTCATGTTTAACAATTTTTAAATTTTTTTTATGTCGAAAACTTTTTCTTTAAAATAATTTTTTTTCTTAGGATAAATAAAAATGTTTTTCTATCAAGGCTAAAGTGAATTTACAGATTGCCACCCTTAAAGTACAATTTTAATAGTTTACATGAAAGCTTAAGCATTAATTCCTTTTTCAGTACTTTAGCTTAAGTCCTTTGATGTCGTTCAATTTTTATTTATTTAAACGAAGAAAGAAAGAATTGAAATTGAATAAGTACTTTATTGATTGATGTTTACTTTATGCTAGCGATTTTAATGATGTTTTACAATTGATGAACTTTGATAGCTTTTTTATAGTATCTTTCTTTCCTACTGGAAATTGAAAGGATTAGTACTATGCTTAACTACAATGTCAGGATGTACGCATTAATCGAAAAAGCTCTACGACGAAACGTTTTTAAAGAGATTCAAATTTTTTATTTACCAGGCGGCTTCACTAATCATGCGTTAAATTTATTATGTTACTAGTTTTGTCAATGCCAGGTACTTTCTTTTAGTTTAGTTCAGCAATTGCCTTTTTAACATCTAGAAAAGTAAGTCTACGATTGCATGCTAGTTCGGCGTTTCTATATTTTAACTCAGTTGTGGCGGTCGATACACTCGAGGTAAAAGCTAATTTTAATGCTCAACAAATAAATTACATTTCTTAAAATCGTTGCTCTCCACCTTCCATTAGAAGTTCGCAAGAGTAGGTCTCCATACCAAAGGCATTTTTAGAAGTATTTAGATTTGCCCGCCTTATTAAGAGGTCATCGCTGTCAGCAGATTAAATGTTTTTATAGCTGATGTTATGTTGGGTTTGGGTTGTGTGATTGGCAGCTCGTTTTATATTTTCATTTATCGGTGCCATGTTCGCTTGTAGATTCCTTAAATTAAAATAGTAGGTGAATGGTCTAAAGACAATTTCAATAAAGCTTTAGTTTCTATCGCTTCTATATTAATAGCTCGTTGAACAACAAAAGTAGTAACATCAGGTAATTTTTACCAATCAGTAGGCCAGTAGCTTGCCCACTCAAGTTTACCTTCAACCCCATTTTGGAAATAACGCCTAATAGGAAAATCTTTCAATTTGTTTCATACACATCAAAAGATCGAGATTCCTAAAATTATATTTTGTGTTGTATTGACCAGCTGTTCTGAAACACGGTCGTATTAAGCTGTCTGTCAGATATGAAAACTTCTGGAGTGGAGTAAATCGAAGAAATAAAAATGCCTTGATGTAATTACTCGAGACAAATAATTTACGCTTGAAAATAATTTTCACAATCTGTACATGATCTAACACGGAAGCCTTTCGTGTTATATAAAGTATACCTATTTATTTTAAAAGAACAGAAGCAGAATGTCGATTTGTTGTCTCGCGAGGAAGTACTTGACTTAATTTTCAGGTTGTCGTAAGCTGTTAGCCTTCAAGAATTTCTTAGAAAATGTTGCCAACTTTGGTGGTTAAATATATTTACAGGTAATGATTGCACTTATGCTTTCAAAGGGACTGAAGTTGAAAGCTATCCGAGGCCTTTGGCCTCTGTGGGCGAAATGGGGAAAGCTCTTGTTTTAGATGGTATACTTTATACCGTGATGCGTATACATTTTAAAATATACTTTGCGATAAACTCTCTGACTTAAAGCAGAGCGGTAATTGTTTTATAGCTGATAAGGGTGTTTGGTGCAAATTAAAATTTTTTTCACTTGTAAAACCTTTAACTAAGGTTTGAAGAGGTTAAAATTCTTTGTAATTTTATATTAATGCAAATGTTTGTGTGAAATGTATGGGAATCACCGAAAAAATCAATTTATTGAAAATGCGGGTAGTACGTTTTTACAAGCATTGCTTTTCTTTACCCTGATATGTGAAGTAAAGTGTTCGGTTAATGAATTTAATGGAACCATCAATGGAACCTCAGGCGAAATAAGATCAGCTTTAGGTGGTAAAATTAGCAATCAGGTGAAGTACAACATGGTGGCTGAAAGCCACTATGTAAACACCAGGGGTCCAATATTATTTTCTGTGTTTTTTTTATTTTTATTATCAATAGCTTAAATAGTAATATAAATATTTTATAAAATGTAGGGTTTCAATACGTTTAGTTTTACTTAAAAATAATTTAAAATTAGGGCTTTTAATCAAATCAAAATTCAGTTTTTAATATTTCGTTTAATATTTCGTTCAAGTGTCAGATACATTTTCTGTACATCATGCCCTTCATACTCAAATTACTTTTTGTTTTGCAGGCAGTTTCTTTGCATAGCATCCTTTAAAAAAAGAGAATAAATTAATGTTATCGACAGAAATTTTTTTAGTGATTTTATTTAAATGTAAATACAGGTTCAGGAGACACCACTATTTTTATGCCAAAGGTTCTAATGCTAATCAATATATATCATGAAACTAAGAACTATTCTTTCTTATTCTGTATGCTGCATTCAGAGTGTTTGTTCCTTACTAAGGCAAAGGAATATATATCATCGTTAGCCCGGTGGTGTACAGTCTGTTTATCATATTGCTCAAGCAATGGTGTTGTTATCAATTTGATTCCACAGAAAAACATGTAGTAAATGAAAAACAAAAGAATAATAAGGGTAACCGAATGAAGCTGCACGTATTCTACGAGTAAGTTACTCCTGGCGGCCAAATTTCTATTCCCGATTTTCTCCACTTAACTAAATTTAATTGGCATAGTCAAATATTACTAGTTTCTATATACGAAAGGAAAAGCTCAATAAAGATATTTGAATTAAGGAAATGTAACATTTTACCAAATTTTCGAAGAACTGATAAACTTACATATTACCGAATAAGAAGACCTTGAAGTACCGCCCTATTTACAAAAGTTTCTAACATTTTATATCCATTATAGATATAAATACACTGTGTGTAGATGCAAGGAATGTTAAGAGCCCTTCAGTTACTACTCACTGGGTCATACATAACTTTATGTAACTCATTAAATCGATATGATTCCGTTATTTGTATTTTAACTCATAAATTTAATCCCTTACAAGTATTATTGAATTAACACTCCTTAGAAATTTAACTACAATTGGAAATATATAATAGGAGAGTATGAATTTTACAGGGTTCAGAGATAAGCTTGTATTGGTATTTAAGATTGTTAACGTGCCTGTCTCTCAGAGGATTTGAATGTTATAAGGAATTTGAAACTAATTACCCTTCATTTGATAGTCATATCTACCAGCAACGTGGCTAGATTTCAAAGGATTGTTTTCTTCACCCAGAAAGACAGCAATAGCGAAATTTACATTGTGCCGTGGTTCTGAAGTTTTTTTTTTTTTTGTGAGGAGCTCAATATCTGACGTTTTTCAGGCTAAAATTCAGAAAGAATTTTAGAGGGCATTTCACTTAAATAGGGATGTAATATGTACTGTCGGAATTTTTATGTTTTGGCAGCCACCGCATCACATAAATCGCACAACGCTCCTTAAGTTATTATATGCCAATGTGGGAATTTGTTCATCAGACTGGTTCCTCACACAGCAACTTCTTTGGAATTTAACACGCGGATGGTTATGTTTGTTTTATATTGTTTTGCAAATGTATGTTTTATATTGTTTTGCAATGAAACCCTTTAGCTAAGTAAATTATGCTAAAATATCACAATTTTCCTAGTTTTAACAATAGGGGGCTAGGATATTAATTTTCAATAGTAATGCTATTTAGTTCTCTACTCGTATTATCCTTCACAACTCTACAATGTTGCATTTCGAAGTTATCTACTTTCTTTTAGGAACAACACAAATAGCTGCATTCTATGGTCTACATGATTTAGCCATGATTTCTGACTGTAGCAGTTTGTTAATCTGTGTTTCTACATCTCCTTTGTTAGTTTCTGGATATCGACAAGGTTTTAATTTATTGGGATTTCATTAATTAATTGTTGGTATCTTATGTTTATATTTTATTTTACTTCATAAATTTTCACTTGCTAAGTAAAAAATATTTTCAAATTTATTTAACACTAACTCCTTAGTTTCTTCACTATTTAAATTTTCTGTTTTCAACTTAAAACTCCGTCATAATCACTTAATAAATCTGTCTCTAGTATTTAAATTTTGGCATTAGGGGTATTAAAGAGTAGTATTGGTTTTTTTTTGTCGATGTTGTACTTTTAAAGCAAATACTGTTAAGAATAATTAAGATTGAGAATTTAGATAATTATATTTATTAACTGCTAAATTAAAAAAAAATTTTCTGTTAATGCAATAATTGTCACTAATATGGCTGTTATTATCTGTAATAAATCCATACAAAATTTTATATAAATCCATACAGCAGTTTTTACTTGATGCGAAGCCAGACAGAGGGACAGACAGAGAAAAATTCCAAAAATAGGTGTTTTGTATTCCACTTTGATTTTTAATAATATTCCATTTACAGAAATGACCCCGTTACTGTTATAAGTATAGATTAATAAATATTACACGATTGGTTAGAAATTCTTTTTTATTTCGGTTAGTGTGAAAAATTATCTAATATTTGACGCTCATATAAACTAAATAGTATAAAAAAGAATGCTTGCGAAATTCTTCAACGTTTTTTTTATAAAAAATTCTAGATTTTTAGCTTTTCATGAAATGCTGGATCCGCAAGTTTGAAAGTGTTGAAAGTCATTATTAATAAATGCTGTTGTAGCCTAAACAAAATTAATTATTGTTTCTCAAAACTTCTTTTGTAGATGTTGATTTTTTTTTTGCTTGCTGAGTTCGCCTGGTAGTATGTTTCTTTTTTTTTTGTTTAGAGTTTTCTCTTTTTTGAATTCCGGCTTGCTCGTGTTTTGTTTAAAATTTTATTTGTTGGCATCTCCTATAAGTGTAACTTTCTTATATATTTTATGAATATACACCATTTACTTCCTTTTCATCTTTTGAAGTTTTATTTTTTTTAATATTATTTTAAAAATGAAACAAATAAATAGTTGATTCGCCAAAAGCTGGAGTGAAGTATTTGTTTTTTTTTTTGTAGTTCTCTGTTTATTAAGAATCGACTGCGTCATACATATTCCACTTTAAACTCCTTTTCAAAACTTAAATTATTTAAATTTATTTGTTTTTTAATTAAAAACAATATTCAATTGAATTTCTTTCAAATGTTTTTATTTTATATATAAATTCTTATTAAAGAAAATATTTAATTTTAAATAAAAAATAAAAATTATGAATATCAGAAATAACAAAGCAATGCAAACAATTTCAAATAATAAAGTAATTTACAATACTTTGTACAATTAAGAAATCATATATCAGAAAGAACAATAATTGTTAATTATTATTTAATATACATTTAACTTAATGTCTCATACTTTAAAACACATATTGGTAAGAATAACCCTGAGTAATCAGCGTCCAGCCTAGAGGACCTCATTACAATTTACTTGGTAGCTTGTGAGTAGCTGGCTGCTATATTAACAAACCAGGACACGGAACAAAGAACTGCTTTATTTTTAGGTTATTGCTGAAGTCATTTGATAAAAAAGTAGCTACTGCTACCAAAACAATGAAGAACAACTGCCCAAAATCCAGAAATATTTAGGGCTAGGCAAACTTTCTGATTTCAAACGCTTGAATATCCCATATTTGGCACGTACAGTGGCTTTGGGATATAATTATTTAGGATGTTGAAGAAGACTTTTATTTTGAAAGTCGCCAATACGACTAGAATACAGGCGCTTAAAGTTCAAGCAGTAACAAAACTAACATGTTTTTAATAATTAAAGAACGTTCAAGGAGTAAAACTTTTCGCGTTCCAAAAGAAAATGTTAAAAGAAACCAAATTAAATTTAACATCAAAATTATCGAGGAGAAGAAGAAAAGAAACAAAAAAAGTTTAAGACAAAAACATAAACGCCCTCAAAAAAAAAATCACGTTTTCCAAATGCAATTAATGTGCCCTACGGTTAAAAGTAATATCACCGACCCAAAAAAACAAAAAAAAAAAAAAAAACTATCACAAAATAAAAGTATTCCACAGAAACTTCAGCTTGCACATGCATGTGAGTATGAATAAATGTTGTTAATACAAGTAAAAGAAAGAAACGTTAACAGAGTCACATACTGCCAGCAATGTTTTCAGTATTTACCATTAAAAAAACTTGTTTTCGTACAAACATGAGCTTATTCTTAATGAAAAGATAAAAAAAAATTTTTGTTGTTATAATGATTTTTGTTGGATTACAAAATTTTTATGCTTAAATTTTCAACCATTTCATGCAAAATTTACTGCTTTTTAATGATTTTTAAATAAAAAGGTGTTGATCGTTGCATTTATAGAACATAAAAATGGGTTCTATTAAAATCTTGCTCACAAGAAATTTCATATACACTTTGGCTGAGACTAAAATAATTATTAGTTCGACGCAAGAAGTTTGCAAGTATGTGATCACATATGGAAATCTTCCAAGGAAAATAAAGTTTGGAATAAATTATTGCAATTGTCATGGTTCATTTGTCGATTGACTGATGTTCGTCTGTCCGTCCGTGTTAGTAATAAAATCAACTTTACCAGGGCAAAGCTAGAGAAAGTTTAAATGTCAATCGATCAGACATAGTTTCGAAAGCTTTGCAGTTGAAAATCATTAAGATCGGTCCATGCTTTTCGCGACAGTGGCAAAATATCACGCATGCCCCTAATATATGCATATATGTATATATACATATATTTTATATATAAGGCGATAGAGAATTAAAAAATAAGAAAAAAATAAACATCAAATAAGAAAATTAGCTATGGGCATTTGAACTTTTTATAGAAAAGTACGATTTTGCACATACTTTTAAGATATCAATGTGTTACTTCACTAAACTAGATCTACATATATGATAAAGGGTATATAAGATTCCGCATAGTTGAATATTTATATATTATTCTTACTTGTTTTAATTATTTATTTTTTATTATTAAATTTATACGTATGAATTTTAATACTTTATAGAAATCTTTGTCGCAAATAAAATGTTAATTGATAATATGTATGCGGGTGAAAGGCTGTGCCCACGCACAAGTATAAAGGGCGAAAATTTTTATGAAAATAATAAGTTGGTTAGCACATTTGCTGTAAGTAAAAAGGTGCTTAGTTAGGTTTTGATCATTCTCCAAAAAAGTTTCCTGTCGTCAGTCGGGGCTAACTTGTCTTATGAAAATAACTTTAAAGAAGTTACACTTCTTTTCAGATAACTATAGATCTGTCGTAAAAGGTATAAGTGTATTTGTTGAAAACATGAATAGCGTTGTAATCAATTATGCGGTGTCTGATTTCAAATGAACCCTAATAGGTTCAAGAAGCTACAATACACTAGCCTGTTGCTATACTAACTTTACAGACTAATAAAAAGAAAATCACAACGATCGCTAAGAAACTTTAATTTTAAAACAGTAAAAAAAGAAGCAAAATTAAGTAACTGATGAAGTATACAATGAATGTGTTCATTCAGTCGGCATTTTATGCAATATTTTTAATATATATTTTTATAAATTCATTATAAAATGATTAATTTTAACAATACGATAATTTTTCACGAAAAATGAAATATCATTGGTTTGAACTAAATATTTTGTCCTTAATTCTAACCAAAACCAAGTTTTGATAACAACGACAAAATTTTATAAAACTTATAGTTATAATTTATTTTTAGTAAACATAATATGTTAAGTTTTTTTTATGCGATTAAAGATGAAGTAATTGATTATGATTTTGCCCTTTTGTGAATGCCTTTCTGTCAGTTCTATTGAAAACCTAAGTTAAAACATTTTGAATTGCAACTTCTTTTTCGAAAACAACAGAAAACAGTTAAATTAAAAATAAGTAAAGAAATAATAACTGAAAAATATGCAAACAAATTAGAATGCGGGAACCATATTATTTTAAAATTATTGTTTCATTTAACCACTCTATTACTATAAAAGACAGTAATATGATTTTAATTACAGCAGTATAATTATTATTAAATAAAGCAATAATATGGTTTGACCTCAACAGTATAAGTAAACCATAATATTTCTTGCAATCCCCAATTTTATTTATTTTGCATTAACAATAGCAGAAAAGCTTATTAAAATAATAATGTTTGTCTACCAGGCGGTTCTGTAAAAGGTTCTGGCTCTTTATCAGTTCTATTCGATAGATCTGTTAAAAATTGCAATTAGTAAATTCTGTCCCACTATCTTTTAAAATTGTTTGGATTTTGAGCTAAAAATTTATTGTATGAAAGTGAGGCACCTAAACACGCTTTCTTCTTGGCATTTTTTATGTACTGCAGTACATCAATCAATGTCAATTTTGTCCTTAGGAAAATTTTTGTGCGTATCTGCCACACAAAACTTAATCCTAATTGTCTGCCGAAGACATTAACAGCTTTAAACAAATTGGCAGTATTTTCTTAAATATTTCGAACTATAAATAAATGTTAACATCATTTTATTAAATTAAAGAAAAAATATTTTTTTAACAAAACAATTGCATTTTTGCACCAAAAATTGAGTGTAAATTACGAAAAACCACTCAGAAAGAAGAACACTAAACAATACAAACTATAAAACAATTTATTTTTTTCGACATTTTCAAGTCAGAAATTAAAAAAATAATTATGCCAACAACCAAATTACAATTCGTACGATAAGTAAAAACAACACGACTCAAAAAAAACCCATTAAACTTGCTCCCCGTGTTTAAAACAAAAAACTATCACAGTAATTATTACATTTTTGTTTTCACTGGCAAAACTTAATTCAGCACAACACGCAAACTTATAAAACTGTAAAAGAAACGAAAAAACAAACACAAAAAAGGAAATCTTTGGATTACTTTATGTTTAAGATATCAGCAAACTGCAAAAAACTTTTATTGTCGCTGATGTTTTCATAAACTTAAAAGATTAAGGGCGGGGCACATAGGATCCGTTATACGTCAAACTTTGAAGTCTTCAACTAAAGTCAAAGTATTGACGGATGAGGTTAGGACAATGAGTACTTTGCTGATGGACATTAAATTAAAGTTTGCTCTCTATTTTTATTTACTTTTAAATTTAATTTGTATTTTATTCACTTGTTAATTTAATTAAATTTTTGTTTTATTTTTTGCCATCAAAATTGTTTTATTAAAATCACAAAACAGAATTAAAACACAGCAAGAGTTAAAAGAAAACAGAGAAGAAGAAGCAGTTGATAATTGTCGAAGTATTTAACATACGTCAAAAGTTGAAAGTTGACCAACTTTCGTACTTTTCGTTGACGGACACGTATTGATTGTGACAACGCTCACAAGAAAACATGTATTTTAACTGACTTGTCAGTTGAATTTGTCAAAGTTTAACGTATTACGGATTCTATGTGCCCCGTCCTTTACTGTCGAAAATAATCTTAAAAATAATTAATAACAAACGAATTAAAATTACGGCTTAAGTTCATTTTTATTTTAAATTGTAAAAAAAATATTGAATAATTTTCTGAATCGCTTTAGCCGTCATCCGCATACTTTGGGTCTATTTATCAATGGTTGACAGAAAGTAAGAATAAATGTTTAAAACGAAGAAACGCGTTTAATTGTGTGTGGTCTTCATCTTTCCAGATATGATTACAATGAAAACAACCGAAGATAGATGGGAAGCGTTGAATGCTGTTGATGGATGTACCGATCCAGAGAATCCATTATACATCTCTTAAAATTATTTATTGCTTACAATTTTTTAAAAATTAAAATAAAAACAAATTTAAGCCTATTTTAATTTTATTCTTTTCCTATAATATCATGTTTTTTATTCTTTCTTTTTTGTCTAATTTGCTTCATACTTGGGTTTTCTTGTTCATGAGCAATCAAAACCCAGTTCAAGTGTTATTTTGAAAGGTCATCATCGGCTTAGAGTTCTTTTTTCTTTTTCAGGTTTTCATCCAGCTTCCATTTATTTTTTCCCAACTAAACAAACGTAAAGTTAGAGGACAATCAGTGTTCTTATTATATTATCAAGTAAATTTTCTGATTTAACAATGAATATATTAACACCACCATCAAGAGTAGCTTCCCAATTATAATATCGGCCATAATTGGAGAAGCTGGAGATTTTACGCGGATCCCATTTTATTGTTCAAAAGACTTGTCATCATATTTAAAACACATGTTCTCCTTTATGTAAAAATTAAACATCACGTTAAAGTAAGATTTTAGTTAATTTTGTTAATTCATTTTTATCTTGTATTTTTCTTTAATCGAAGTTATAGTTTTTTTTAGTAAACAAATATACCAGAGAATAATTACAACTCATCAAACGAAATTGGTCTGTCATTTTGATTTACAATTTGGTTCTTAATTTTATCTCTAAACTAAAGTGAAGTTTTTAATAAATTTTTTGATATTATTGTTTTTGTCACATCTATAGAGTTTCGATTTGGGACATTTAAACAATTAAGAGTCCATATTCGACTATGCCGAAGCTAATATACCCTTTACCATATTATTGAAGTAATTCCAATCAAAAAACAAATACTGGGGTAACAGATAATTAAAAAATAAGAAAAATATGTACGATATATAATTTGACATAAAAGTTTTACCGGCTCTTATTAGTTTAAGAATTTTTAAAAATTTTCAGCAATGAAAGATCTCTTTAAAAAGCTTTTAAATGACGATATTAATATTTTTAAAAATATGGTGCAAAACCGGTTTTTTATGAAAAGTTCAGAAGTCCATAACTCGAAAAATATGGGCGAGCGCTAATTTATTCACTTGATGTTCGTTTTGTTTTTTTATGGAAATGACTTTACTAAACTAGACGGACAGACGAATATCGCTCAAACGACTTCGTTATGCATTAGGACTCAGAGTATACATATATACTTTTGGGGTCGGAAATAGATATTGTAGAAATTATTATTGTATGGTTAGGAAGGGCATATTGGTTCATAAAAGTTTTTGTTCTCTTGCTTAAAATTATTTGTTCCAAAAATGTTGTCGTAATTTGGACTGCTTTTGTTTAGAATAATGAAAAATTGTATTCTTTTTATGTGTGATGTTTTTTATAAAAGCACGTTTTACGAAATTTAAAAATTTGTTTATTTTAATTCATAAATTCTTTTAACTTATATTTGTATAGCTTTTGATAATATTAAAAAAAAGGAATTTATAAAATCAAAAATCTAGAATAAGGTAGAACAAAACGTAAAATAATTAATTATAATCGTTCAATTTAAGCTATAAAAGACCTTAAACAATGTTTAATGCTCTTGTAAAGTTCTACTATTAGAGCTATAAAGAGAAATTACAGTTTTTAATATTAGAGCAAAAGTAAGAATTAGGAAACATTTTATCTTTTCAAACTAGCTTGCCGTTTAGGAACTATTTTATAATTATTTTTAAATTTTAACCTTGCAGACATAAGCATTTCTTTTGACTTTTCAGGGTTGAAACAAAATAAAATAAAAGTATTTCTTTAATAAATTTATAATATATTTATATATCAGCGCCATCAACATTGTTTATATATTTTTTTTCAACTTCAAAGCCTTTCAGTTACAACAAAAAGTCCTACGTATTTTGACCAATATATTTGGTTACACCCCGTTCTACTACAACGCAGCTAAACAGGGCATTCAGGTAAAGAAGTATGAAAATGGCTCTGACTTTTTAACTCTTGCAATTTTAACCTGATTCCAACCATTTTAAAGTAATTTCCGCATTAAGAAAATGTATTTTGGAAATTTATGGTATTTCTATTAATTTCAATCAAATATTACATAAAACTTAACTTTTCAAAGAACTTTACTGAATAAACCCTTGTCTTTGGGGAATGTATTAAAACAAACATAGTGAGGGCGCCGATTAGTTGATTTTTTAAAAGATCTACTTGACGCAGTGAATACTATATTGCTTTTCCTTACTATATTATCGACAAGACATAATATTTTTTTCTAAACCGAAATTTTATTTTTGTTTGCACGATTTAAAATAATAATCATTTAAGAGCCAAAAAGTAACCCAACAACAAATGAGGTTCATTTATTTTTTATTATATTTTTCTCTAATTTCATAAAGATATTTAATTTTCAAACGATATGTATTAAAAAAAATTATACAAGTTGAAAGCATTTTCTACATCTTTCAACAACACTCTTCGCAACTACCTAAGCAGTGGCTACAAACTGTACAGAAATACAATCCAGTAATAAATATTAATAATACAAATTTAAACGTTATAAAACAACAAAAAATATTATATTTTTGTATATTTCTGATTTAATAAAAGTTGAGAAATGTATATTTAAGAAATATAAAAATGAACATATACCAAAGTTTATGTAGCTACAAAAACACTCGAATATTTATACAAATTTATTTAATCCCTATCACATCGATAAAATACTTGAAAACTTTTCAAATAGAAATTAATTTTTATTATAGAACTTAATACGCTTTTTGTTTTTTTCTAACTTCGACTTTGCTACGAGTGCTAGCGTTAACACAAATGCAAAAAGCAATTTCAATAAACTGCATACAATATTTTTTCGTTTTTTTTTTCTTTTACCAGAAGGAGCAAAATTATTAAAAATGCTTTCCATCTAAAATTAGGTTTTTTTCAAGTTGTAAAAAGCAATTCATAAATGCCTCGTAAAATTTTATGAGTTCATAATTTAAAAAGAAAACAGAAAATATGAAAAAAAACAAGCCGTTTCTCTATTTTGAACAAAAAATATTTTATTTCTACAGCGTTTATTTCTAAAAACTATAAATTTATTTGGTTTCTTCTTTTTTAAAAAGATTTCTTGGTATAGATTCTATTTTAGATGCATTAGGAAAAACTGTGGACAATTTATGAAGAAAATACAAACAGGTCATTGTGATTTACTTAAGTTTGTTTATAGAAATTGCCCAAATATTTTTCAAGGAGTAATGATTACTTAGTAGAAACAGTTAAAATGTAAGGTTGTTTTCTTACATTTTCTCACAATATTTTTATTTCTGATACTTACAAGAGATTGCCAAACAGAAAAAAAATTAAATTCCCACTAAGTAATTGCAACATTTTTATTTAAATTTAATCGCTTGTTTTGTCAGTAATCGAAGAACTATTTTTTTTTTTTTTGCATTAAAAATGTTTTATATTAAAAAAATTATAAAACAGCAAACAATAAAACATTTTTGTGTTGTTCGAATAGGTGCACTAAAACGATGGTTCCATTTACACGAGGAACGGACTTACCCTCCCAGGTTTATTAGGATAAAAAATTTAATGCAGTTACTACCTTATTTTCAATGATGAATTTATATGGGTACTACATCAAGCACTGACCTTATTTATTAACTTATTCCGTTGTATTACGATTAGTAGATTAAAAGTTCAAACTAAATTTCAAAATAAATGTATTGAATCAAAATATCATATAAAAATAGAATGGAAATTTTAACATGTTTTTTTTTCTCCGTAAGTCTACGTCCAGACATGCAATTTTTGTTTCCGAAATTATCTTATTTGTTTTTTTGGAAAAAAAAAAGAAATAGAAGTACAAGGAACAATGTGACCGTTTCTATTCGTCTCAACTATTCGCCTCAACTATAAGCTCAAGATTTTCACAACAAAAGGAAGTGTTGTTTAAGTGTGGACCACAGATGCCTTGCCAAAAACAAAATCCTTGAGTCATATATTCTTAACAATGGGTTCTTTCAGTTTCATAAAAAGCCCACCAGTAGTTCAAAGTTGTATATTTATTACCATTTTTTTTGCCACTTTTTTCTTTAGACAAAAGAAGGGAAATAATTATTTTTTTAATATGGCAAAAAAAAAATGTGAAGTAACGGTCAGATTAGTCAACCTTTTGACCAAAACGAGATAATTACTAAATAAAGGGAAAAAGCATTCCTACGAAATATAAGATCTCGCTTAATATAAAACGAATGTTATCACATTTTTTATTTTAAAAATCGACATTCGTAATGATACTTGTCCGGAAAGATTGAATGAAAATTTGTAAAACTAGTAGTTACGCTCTTCCGGTAAAATATTTGGCTTATCTGACCGCAGTTTAAAAAGTAATTCTTTAAGAAATGGCTATTTTTTCAATCCAAAGTGCAATCATATTTAAGCCAACAAAAAAAAAATTTAGAATGTGAGCAAGATTACAATGAAGGCTAAAAAGTTAGAGAGAAGACGAAGAAAACAATGTTGACAAGGTTTGAAACGTTTAAAAAAAGTGCTATTAGACGCTTCAAAAATTTAGTTATTTAAAAGTTAAATTAAAAAAAAAACATTAAAATATTAACGATAAAAATACGATGTTTGTTTGGTGGAGTACAAAGAATACAACGAAAGTATAGTTGCTCTTCAATCAACTGCACAAATGTAGTTCGTACTAAAAATAAATAAGGTGTAGAATCCAAAACTTAACAATTTATTTATTGTTCGTATAAAGCGGGAAGCTTTGAACAATTACAAATAAAAATAAATATTAAAAATATTCGCTGCAACTAACCATCATTTTATTAATTCTGAAATAGAAACCTGTTATATTACATGTCGCAGATGCTCTTTTTGCAAACTTATATGTTATTTTTGAGAAATAAAGACTCATCGTTTTTAAACTCAGACTACGATGCTACTCTGCCATATAAAACTTTTGCCAATTAATACATTTATCGTGAAATGTACTAATCCTGCTTAAATGCATCTATAACTAAATGAACTCAATATTTTACTACGATTCACTATAGGAAGTTTTATCTGAAGAACTGGACCAAATTTTTATTTGATAATTGGTAGTCTTTGTGTTAGGCCCGAATTTGCAGACTTTAGTTAACTAGTAACTATTGTTTCACTAAGGACATTTTTTTTGAAAAATAAATACCCACATTTGTTTTCTAGTGATAAAGCTACCCAATGTCATTAGTTAGACTGTAATCCTGCTCTTACGGTTCTTAAAATATTTAGCTAGACAATCTGGCGAAAAAAATTTTGTCATGCATTTTTTAATGGAATATGTGTAATATGTAAGAGTAATAAAACTCTTTTTTTAAATAATATTTTGTTAAAAAGTTGTCAATTTATTTTAAATAATTGATAATTTTTAATGTCATGATTGTCTATTGCTCCATTATTTTTAGAACTATTTAATATATTGAACACAAGAGGGTCGTAAAAGTTCCTCAAAGGATCGCGGACCCCTGCGGTATTTACAGACTACAGGCCGAAAGATCCCGCAATGTCTCAGATTTATCAACTTACTATGCTTTTCAGTCAAAGATATGTATGAAAGGCCAATAAAACAGCGCTCGCTGAGATATAGGGGGTTAACTTGACATCTAAGGTTTATTAGATCCGCCGGTGGAGCCTCTCATTTACCTGAGTGGTGAACAATTGCCCGGTGCAAATACCAATGTGGCAACGATGGGGCAAAGAATTTCCGTAAGTGCGAAGGGACCTTCAAAGGGCGAAGGGACCACTGCAGGTGCGAATCGAATTCTTAAAAGACAAAGATCCGTCGGGTTACCAATAGTAATCGTCTAAAAGGCCTTTCGGAAAATTATATACCTTTTGAGAGAGCAAAAAGTTTCAGTAAGGGCAAAAATACCCTTGAATGCTCCAATTTAACATCACGACAGGTGAGCTTAGAAGGTAATAACGATAAAAGAACAAGAGACCTCTAGAGCGGGCAAAGTTAAGCACAAGTTTTTGTATTTTAGAAATTGTGATTCAACATTTTGTAGTTTAAATAAAGCTGACATAACGCATGTTTTGTAAGAAAATTAAAAAAAGGCCCAAAAAATTTTAAAGTGGAATTAAATCTTATTTGCAAATGCGAAAGTAAATCTTGTTTCTTTAAAATAAATAAATTTTTAGCCATTCACAGTATTTTACCTATAGATAAGATTCTTGAAATCAATTCCAAACAAAAATTTAAATAAAAAAAAAACGCAAAATTTTTAAAGAAAATGTATATTATCATAAACGTTTCGAGATTGGTCCCCTTAAAATATTTTTCTTTTTCTATTTTTTTGTTTCCTTTTTGGCATTCTAAATTTTATGGCTGGGTTTGCAAGTGTCATTTCTTATATATTTCAATGAAATGGTGGACACTTCAGATAAAATTCTTATAAATGCTGAGTGTTATTGTCGTCACATGTGTTTTGAATATAATTTTGTTGGTGTTTCTATGAATTGCAATTTAAAAGAGATAAAAGGTGATTCAAAATATACAAAAATTATAATAAAAATGCCGTTTCATTTTTTTCAACTAGTACTCGTATTTTAAATGGCAAATGGCAGATGACCATTCGTATTTAATTTTCTCCATCGTTGTGCTGATAGTTGTAGGCTGTATCTCTCGCATGAAAAACAAAGAAATTAAAAAAATCGTCTCTCACTTTATTGTATGGGAGATTAATTCCTAATTATACTAACTTTTAAATTCGACTATCAAATAAAAAATAAATATTGTATAAATTTAAGGACTCCCTTTATCACTCGTTCATAAATATGCTTAATACAGAATAATAACAAAAGAAAACTCAGAATAAAAAATCCATTTAAAAGTGTCAACAGAAATGCAATTTGACATTTAATTTTTCTAACCAAGTTAAAAGATGTTATAACGCAAAACCGATTGCATATAGTAATATAAGTATTTCTTTTGCAAAAAAATTAAAATAGGGGTTTTTAAAAATAGTTTATTTAAGTTAGTAAGGAATAAAAATCTAAGGATATACTTTATTTTTAGTATTAAGCTTTCTAGTTGTAAAATAAATTTACTTGTTTCATATTTTGTGATTCCTTAAAAACAAATCTTATTTTATATTGAAAAACATATATAATACAAAAACATCAATGGATACATGACGCTAAAATTTGTATTAATGTGAATAAAACCATATTTAGTTTTAAAAAATTTTCAATCTTATCTTATTTACGTAAGATAGAATTTTCTTGTTTTATTCTTTTCTTAATTCATAGTATACTTTATGCCTCGTTTGATTTGTACTTGCGTGATTAGATAAAAGCCAACAAAACCGAATTTTAAAAATCTTAAATATAAGCGAGTGCAAAATAAACATGACGCCATCATAAAAATTTTGTTGTTGACAATAATCTGTACTTGTAAGCCTGTTATAATAATATATACAAATAGAAGGTGTCCCTTTATTGACAGAGCAAACAAATTGACTAATAAATCTATATTGATCACCGACAATCGTGTTCATTCATCGCTACCTGCTGAGGACATATGTCCATTTAATATTCACAAAAACCGACAAAAGCCATCCTGTTACCTACAGAATGAAACACTTCTATTGAAAGGAAGAATAAAAAAGAAATATAATGGACTAATTGTGTCCTTTTTAAATACAATAAGTTAAGCGAAAGAATTTCCGGAATTGTGGTATATATACAAGATTTTACTACAAAGATTTTTATTCACCGATAACATTAAAATAAAACAAGTAAGATTGCTAAATTCGTCTATGCCGAATCTTATATGCCCTTTACCTTATGGATATTGTAGAAATTACAAATGGAATAACAATCTTAAATAGGCCCTTTTTCCGCCTGGTGTAATGGATATAAAAAAAACCAACATTCTTAATCTACCCTTTAGGAAGTATTATGATTTGTAGTTCTTTTAATCAAAGTGATAAACGACTTTAAGCAGTAAAAGACGCAAGTAAAGGTGTGTGCACAGAGTAATTGTTGTTTGAATACAATTGTAGATTTTACTTGCCGTTGGGTGTATTAATTTAGATTCACACAATTGATCAAAAGCCATAAAAGAATTCATAAAAGCAAATAGAATTAATATCACATTTTATTTAATGCAGGCTGCTCGAAGGTGGGAGTTCGTAATTTTGTGTGGATTTTATTAGTATTGCAGCACCCGCCTGTGCTCTGTCATCTAAACGATTTGCTGTTAAAAGAATAATAAGACGATATTTAAAGAAAAATTAATAGTAAAATGTATCTGCGACAGTAACATTATATCGATAAAATGAATTTAAAAAAATTATGCAAATTTGTTTTGATTCTAGTTTGAGTCAATTGAGTTATTGTCCACGGAAGAATATTAATCCAAAAGTTATATTGCTATAAAACTTTTTCTTTAACAAATTCTCATAAATGGCAAGGCCTTTGTAGCTTGCTGGATATAGGAGCTTTATTATCTTTTGAACAGCTTGCAATTGGATAATGAAGTTCAGATTTAACACTATTTATCTACTTTATGCACTAAGATTTTGTGCGACCAAGCTCTTGACAGCGGTGGCATAGAACCATGTGCATTCTTTATTTTGCTTGGTGATATAATGTTTACAAAAGTGTTGCAAAGTAATTAAATGTCATACACATTTTTATTATAAGGACTTTATTTTAAATCAATAAAAAACATGAGAATGCATTCCTTCTTTCGTAGTTCTACCGCTTTTTTTGCACTATTTCTTAGGCTACGTCGCACAGTTTAATATGAATAAAATTCTGCTGCTTTTTATGTTGCAAAATGTAATATGTTGTTGACAAGTCTGTAGGTTCTTTTTCCTTTTAGTCGATATGTAATGCAAGTTTAATTTTTACTTACAATTAAGACTAGTAGATTTCGTTTGTTAAATATTAAATCTAATCTGTCCTACTCTTAAAGTTTTACAGGTGAACAAATAAGTTCCAATTAACTTTAAAAAGCTATTAATCATTATGCTCGTATCAGAAACATTAGGTCTTCAAATTGGTAAAGGTTTTGGAAGACTGTCTCTTGTTGTCAGTGTATCGTAAAATTTTTCATCATTATCATCTTCCATATCGTTTCTTAAATCAGATTTTTTTTTAAATTAACATTGTTATTTGCATCTAGAATTTAACACAAAATTGTTGTTATTATAATTTTTATAGATAATATCGTTGTTGTTGTAATTTTCTTTTGTATTACTTATGTTTTTGCTATTGCTCTACAGTGAAACTGCTAAAGGATTGTTATTGTTTTTATACCCCTCATCAAGGGTGGAAAAAGGGTTTATCATTCCGTTTGTAATTTCTTCAATATCCATTTCCGTTCTCATTAAGTATATATAGTCTGAGTTAAGCGATGTCGGTTTGTCCGTCCGTGTTCGTCTTGAAATCAACTTAATAAATTTTAATACGGCCATTGATCAGACATAGTTTTAAAAATTTTGCTTTTGAAAATCTGCAAGATCGGTCGATGTCCTTCGAAGCAGCGGTAAAAACACCAGGCCTATAACTAATTTTCATTTGGAAAAAAAAACCAGTTTATGGAAGTAACTCCAATAAAAAACAAACATATGGGGCGCGTTATGGGCCTCTTAAATTTGCATATAAAAGTACGATTGTGCACCATATTTAAAAAAAATCAATATAGGTATCATTTGAAAGCTGTTGAAGAGATGTTTCTTAATTTTTTTAAAAATGCTTAACTCATTAAGACCCGATGACATTTTTATGTATTATTATATATAGCACATATTTTTTTTAATTCGTTGTTGCCTCAATATTTGTTCTTTTGATTGGATTAACTTCACTGAACCTAAATTTACATACATACATATATGGTGAAGGGGATATAAGATTGGACTTTGTTTTGTATATATTTCCCTTTTATAAAAAAACTATTTTGGAGATTCAGTTTGCAGACAACCTACCAGCATATACCATCATCTTTACTTTCAGGGTTGCTATCAGAATGAGTAATAAAAATTGTAAAAATTGTTAGGAAGAATTTTTAATATTCAAATTATTTTTGTTTCTTTGTATTTTTAAATTGTAAAAAAATATGAATTTTATTGTTTTTTGTATTTAAAGTGTACTTTGGCCTCTATAATTTAAAGAGCTCATTTTTTTAAATTAATATTTTTGACCAATGGAAATTTACAAGAAATTATTTAATGCGCTATCAACAGATTTTTTAGACATCCCATATGTGCTTGAGCTAGAAACCTATAAAAGCATTGAACATTTGCGATTAGATATGGTTGTTCTTGCAATAATGTATTCCTTGAATGAAACGCATGTTTATATATACATTTATATACATACAGAAAATGTATCATTATTTCTTTTTCAGTAATGTAATTCCAGTCAGGAAGTATATTTCTTCTGATAACCGAAAATAAGATGGTGGTAAATCTAATGCTAAAAGCATATCCTTAAGAAAAGTCATCTAAGGAATAAATGAACTTTCATCTTCTACCTTATTTCTCAGAACCACAATAGCAGAGACAAAATTTTTTCTATTCTTATTTTGGCGGTGTCGAATCTTGTATATCCTTTATCAAAAGCATTTAGTATCTATTTTCTTTGAAAGAATGAAGATTTTGGGGGTGAACTTTAAATGTTTAACTGTCACCCTGGGTTTTGTTATTCGTTCTCATCCATTTTAGAATTCATTGAAATTTAATCGCAAAAAGGCTTACAGTAAGGCAGGGTTTCGGTGAAAAGTAGATGTCAACGTTACTGGTACAATTACAATAAAAAAATGATACGTCTATCGTATATCGTAAATATGTTTTTTCTTTTAAGAAAAATTTGAATGGGATTCAAAATTTTTAATGGCAAATACAATTTTTTGAAAAAATTAAAATTGTTAGTAAAATTTTGGTGAAAATAAAACTTTAGTTAAAATTATCAAATTCCAATTTACTGGTGTTCTTTTTTTTTGGTTTAATTTTTCACCGTTTTTGAAAATGTAATATTTCTATGAAATTTACATAATTTAGTGATGTTACATTATTTCAGAGTTTTTGAAATTTCGGTTTTCAATTAAAAAACAAAAATCTACAATTAACAACAAAAATCACAATTAATTCTGAAAAACGTAGAGCAAACAGATGCGTTCTCCGTTTTGAAACATATATCCACCATTTATCGACCGGTTTTGCTAAATTTGAATTGCACCACTTTCAAAACTATTTCTGAGAGAATAGTGGTCACAACTTCTGTACACGATCAAGATTAAAGGGTCGGAAACGAATAGTATAGAAATTACGAACGGAATGAAGAACTTACATTTACCCGTTCTCAAACAACAACAACGTGAACACGACGATCAGAATATATATCTGTCACGTTTAAGCAATAAAAATATAATAATTACCACATTAATTTATTTATTGAATGTAACATTTTCATATTAATTGAGTAAATCGTGCTTGATTCATTTAAATAAAAATATTTCATGATTTCATGCGGAGAAAGCATATTCGTATGGCCATTTCGCTACTGCGCATATAGCTCATCAGTGATTTTTTTTCTATTCTATAGTTTTAACTGTTATAACCAGATAGTTAAAATTTACAAAGAACTTTTGTTGCTTAGTCTGCTATAATAACAAGTATACAATTTGAATTTAAAAATAAAAGGGTGTGCCAATAGTTGATGTATGTGACCAAACCTTTCAACCGTTATAGACAGCCAGCTTAACTTTACAAAGAACCTGTATTGCTAATAAGTATATAATTTGAATTTTGGAAATTAAAGGGTGTTCCCGTATTTGAAGTAAATTAACCTATACGGTCCTATCGTTGGAACCACTTTTTACAAAACGTTATGTTAAACAGAATGTCCACTTCTTTGTCTGGTATATTAAGAGGTGTAAATATTTAAAATTATAAATTATAGGGTGTTACAATAGTTGCTTTATTTGATGTGTATGACCAGACTGTTAAACAGTTGTAGACAGTTGATTGAAATTTTTCACAGAACCTATATTGCTAAGTCCGCTATAACAAGTAGCAAGCTTAAAATTAAAAGTTATAGGGTATCCCTATAAATGATGTTATTTGACCTATATGACACTATCTTTGAAACAGTTACAGGCAAACTCTTGAAAATTAGATAAAATGTCAATTGCTATATCAAGTATAATTACAAGTATAAATATTCAAAATTAGAAATTGAAGGGTACCCTAATGGTTGTAATTTTACTATTTCAGCAATAAAAAGAATTAAAAATAAAAGGTTACCACATAATTATTAAATTTTCTTGTTTAATCTCCATTCGTATTTTGTTTTACGACATATAAAAAATCCTGACACAATTTTTCTTGAATATAATATAATATAATTGATGTATAATTACCGTCCTAAAGAAATATGATTTAAAGTTTGTCATTTTTGAAGTCGGTTTTCTTTTGCAAGAATTATTTTAATAAATCTCAAGCCTAAAATATATTTATTTACTAGCTCATCCTATAGATTCGCTAGATCGTAATTTTACATCTCTTCTGAATAAGTTTTAGAGAAAAGAAAGGTGAAGAAAGTTAGTTACAGGCAACAAGTTTAAAAATTGTAGTTCTTGATGTTCTTTAGTTAAAAAGTAACAATTATTAGCTTTTATTTGCACTCTGATATTTTTTGGTGAGAAAGTTGGCTCACACACGTTCAAAACTCCTCGAGCTTAATTATGAAGACGAAGAATTTCTTGTAACGCTAAGTTTGCTGTTCTCTTTTCTTACACCTTTGATCTTCATTTGATGCTCACCTACATGAAGGCTAACTGCTTGAAATACATGCCTAGACAGTATTTTTCTCACTTCAGTCATATTTTTAGAAACGCTTAAAATTTACCTAAATAAAATTATATTTTTCTTTTTTTAAATAAAATATTCGGAAAACTTTAAAAGCAGAATATTACCATAATGGTAATATATAAATTTCTACATCATGTATTTATTTTTATGGCGTGTGTTGTTTTTACTACATAGTAAAAATTAGCTGTTATTGTTGATGGACGTTTAATTTGATTAAATACCAACTATGCGTGTAGCACGTTTTCTCTTTGAAACTTCTTTCACTTCTAAAGGTTTTCTACTTAGATTTTTTTGTACAAAGCTGCATTTAATTTAATTATAAAAACAATTTTCATTTAAGCTGAGTGACGGCAAATTACCCAAAAAAATTTTCTACGATCTCCCCCCTTTAATAAATAACCAAAACGTTTTTCGAAAAGGTTTTAATAGGGAAGTTAATTAAATGTTTGGAATATGTTTTATCATTTTTACTTGACATATACTCGTACATTAGATAACTTAAAATTAAGTTAATAATAAATTATATATAATATAAAATGTTATTATGTTGCCTTTAATTTAATTTTGGAAATTGTTTAACTCTGTACAAAGTTCACAAAAATTTGTTATTTACTAACTTATTGTATCCGGTTCTATAGGGCTCCACTCGGTCACCCACCTAAATAACATTTTATGATATGATTTTACTTTAGGTATTAAAGAAATGCAGGCCATAGTGTTAAGTAAAGCTTAGAATAACCGCTGTACATGTTGACCGTACATACAGAGAACTGTATGTTTTATATTGTGGAGCCATAATTTTAGTGTATAACACCATATTTTAATTCCGACTAAGTTATTCAGGTTTGGTTTAAGATGAATGGTTAATTAGATGAATTCATCCGATGCCGTAGCTGCGACTGCCAGCAATACCTCCAGGCAAACAATGGGCAGTGGATTTAGTTAATGCATCCTTAGAGTTATACCGATCAACTTCGGTCAACTTCACTATCCCCTTACATCATAATTTCTTTCAACTCTATACATATAACAAGCAGTACGGGGTCATTTCTGTACATGAAATACTCTTGAAAATTTTAATGGTGGTGTAGATAGTATGCATAATAAAATACAAAACACCTATCTGTCTGTGTTTGCATCACGAAAAAACCGCTGAATGCACTTGAAGAAAATTTTGTGTGAATATCTGTTCGAACCTTGTTTCAAATATAGAGAAACTAAAGATACAAATGTGAAAGCACTCAATTTTACCGGTATAATGATACTAGAACAGTTGTCAGTACATTTTATTTTTGTAGATAGAAAATTTTAAACACTGTTAACAGAACTCCACAATATGTGTTTAAAACAATTTTTTCTAAATTTAATTTTTGATAAAATAGAAATGATAAGCGGACAAAATCGTGGGCACTGCTTGTAACACATTTTAAATAAAATAGGCAACCTTTTTTACAAAAAGCAATTTCAAAGCACCCTATCCATGGCTGTTAAATTAGGTCCTGAGAAGTGGAAAAATATTTTATATTTTTTCAACACCCAGTGTGCGAGTCGGTTATAATTTAGAAAAGTGACTTTAAGGAGAAAAAGCTTCTGCTGTCACATTAAATCACAACGTAGAAAAGCCATTGCATGCGTCTCTGCCGCTCTTTTAGCTGACTGTTGCTATTTACATTTTGAAAACCCTTAAATTAATTTTTAATAAGCTATTTTATTATGTAGAATTTAAATTATTTTTAGATGTGGTAATTTTTTTTATATTGTACTTTTTGAAAGAGTTTAATAAGAACACTGCTTTTATATACTCAAACAGATTTAAATCCTTCTATTGGCCAAATATTTTTAAAATCGAAATTTGTTAAGATTGTTAAGATGAATTAAATTGCCAATTTGTCCTATTCCTCAATCCCTCGTCCATTTCTTGTTTCTCAAAAGAAACAAAGAATATTCTCCCTTCTTTGTTTCTATGTTTAAAATTTATATAAAATCCTTATAGCCGTAAATGTCCGTTCCCCCCCCCCCCATTTTTTCGTCTCTGTCCTTGGTCTGGAAACTGTTAAGTATAAGACCTCATAGATGAGAACCTTCCTAATTTTCGAATTCCATTAAAATCGATTAGACGCATAAAAATGATCTTTTCTCCCTTTACATCTACAGATCCGCTAATTGAAAATATAAATGCCCTATTTTATCGTGAGGACAAATATCTACCAGTGTTTTAAATTTCATTGAAATTGTTTCAGTCATTTAGCCCTAATTGACGCACCATCGTATATCAGATGATTTTGCTTTCCAAAAAGTGCAAAATTTAAAATTTGTTACTTTGTCTTACTTCTCTTTAAATTTAGTTTTCTGGAAGATGTATATAGAGTTCATTATTCTAGCTTTATTTATTAATTTTAAAATAACACATCTCTGTATAAAAATACAGCGTTTATTTTTGTGGAACAAAAAAATAAGAAATTAAAACGCAATCAATAGTTTAAGGCAGAAATAACATATAAACGATTATTTTGAAGTTTTTGGGTTGTTACGCCGATTTTGCCGTAGTAAAATATGCGAAATTTTACTACATTTAAGTTATGAACCCGTTTCTTATACAATAATTTCCATTTTGACTTTAATTTTTATGTATTGCTTTTTTCGCACAAAGTTTATTGAACTTATTTAGTTTGCAGTACGAAAATATATACATAAATTTAAATTAAAAAAAAATATATAAAATTGTATGATATTTTTTCACATGTTTACTGTTCAGATCACGCACTTTCTTGTTTGCAATTTTAAGCGCCCTATATTCTGTAGCTGTAATTCTTATCAAGCTTTCGCAAACAGTTGAAGGTAAATAAAACAAAAATCACATTTTCTTTAAAAAAACCATTAGCCGCGAATGGCACCGTTTCTTTTCTTTTAAGGGCTACAGAAAGTTGTTCGTGTGTGGAGTCACAAAGCTTTTTATGTTGTTTAATTTTTATGTAGCATATAAATTAGTCATTGCAGACACATTTTGACCATTTTTTGTTTTAATGTTTTGCTGCGTTGAGTTTTATAGAGGCAGGCTGACAAGCAATTTGCACTTAGTTTTATGCGTTTTTATTTTTGTTTTTGTTACGCACTAAATAGAGTTCATCGACTTGGTACTTGGTTATAATATTAAATGTTTATAATTTTCTTCATTTTATTTAATATTGCTAAAACGCATTGCACAGTGATTTGCGTCAAACTAGAAAGACTTCTCACCAGATTTTCAAAGCTTTTAGTTGCGTTGGAACTATTGAAACCTAAAATACAAAGTAAACATTTATTATTGCTATTTAATAGGAGCATTTTATGCTTAAGAATTGGTCATTCCATTTGTAATTTCTAAAATATCCATTCCGACACCAGAGTTGTTAGGCATAGCGAGGTCGATAGTTTTAAAAATTTTTCTTTTGAAAATTAGCAAGACCGCTCCATGTACTTCGAGGCAGCGGGAAAAACGACACGTCTACCTCGAATTAAAAAATAAAATAAAAAATATATATATGGGGCGATAGAGAACTAAAAAAATAAAAAAATATTCAGTGAAAAAATTGGCGCTCTCCCATATTTTTCGAGTTATGGACCTCTAAACATTTCATAGAAAAGTACGATTGTATTTTTAAGATATCAAAATGGGTGTCATTTAAAACCTTTTGAAGAGATCTTTTAAGAAATACTACAATTTTAAAAAAATGTTTAACACATCAAGAGCCGATGACATTTTTATGTATAATTATATACAGATTTCTTGTTTTTGTTTGTTTTTGTTTTAAATCTCTGTCACCCCAATATTTGTTTTTTGTTTTAATAGAATTACATATATGGTGAAGCGTATATAAGATTAGGCAGGAATATGGTACTTTTACTTGTTTTATTATCATTTACACTTGTATCAATATACCTTACCAAGTATTTTTTAATTTTTTTCCAGGGCATCTCTGCACAGTGGGACCCACGCAAAATACGTAGTAATAAATCTGGATCTTTCAACACCTAATAAAAAAGAAGTAACGATTATTTTATAAATTTATGGAATTGCTTACCCTATAATGTGAATGCCTCGTGGATCGTTATGAGGTGTCTGAATGATTTTTTTAAGTAAAGTAAAGGCTATCTTAAATTTCTGCCGGAATTCAAAGAACACTTGAAATTTTCAGGATACTTTAGCCAATAAGATGATTTATTTTTAGTAGTACAAAGAGCGTACCGTTGTTTAGCCCTTGCTAAACTTTAAAAGATAAAAAAATGCTTTAAATCATTAATAAAAGAAACAGAAAAAACTTGTTATCATTCGCGAAGAGTCTTAATTAAAAATATGTAGGTTTGCTATTAGCGCTTGCAAAAAAACGAACTTCCAAAATCATGAAATTTTGTAAATTTGTTGCATATGGAAAAACACTCTCAAACTATGTTTTCAAAACATTCAAAATTCATTTGAAGCGGTTAGTTAGACAGAAGAATGCCTACGACAGATGTGACGATCCAGCAAATACATCATATGCAGCTTGTGTCTAAATGTTTTCGTTAGTAAACCTTGACGAATAATTCTTATAATCTGTTAAAAAAAGCTTACGATCATTTTTTCTGCATGTGGTCGCCAACTTTTATTAACCGAAGGTCTGTCCTTATCTGTTTTGTTGCGTTCCAAAGCATAGCTTAAAAACTCTGAGTGTTTGAGTTATCTACAAGTTTTTTTTATCTCAAATTTGTACAGTTCGTTCCACTGTGCTACGACACATGCTGGCAAATGCATTGATTTGGCATTGGATACATAATCTTGAATTTGTTTGTTCAGTTTAAATTTTTAATATTACCATTACTTTTAATTTGTTCATAATACATGGAAAATATGTTTGTTGGTCTCATTTATTTTATCTGCGTATAATTTTAAAAATGAATTAATAAAATTTTAATAAAGCAATAGAGTAAGCTGATTTTTATTGTATATTTCATAATATATTTTTATGTTAAAATTTTGTAATCCTGACCTATACTAAGCTCAATTTATATGTATGTACACGTTCGTATATTAAAAAAAGCTTGAAAAATTAATTAAACACTTATCATTATAATATAGTTTTTAAAGCTATTCAAAATTAAGCTTGGCACTAATACTGACAACAACACTTGTCCAATAAATTAAGAGTATTAAGTTAGAATATAAAGTGTTAAAAAAATCTGCTATGTTTGGATGGGGCTGGAGGGAGAACGATTATAATTTTTGATATAATTTTCCTTTTATTTTGATTTTCATTTGCTAATAGGTTTTCTTTAAAATGATTTAAAAGAATTTGTTAGTTCCGCAGTAAAATTTATTTACATATCGCTGGTCTCATGTAGAAAAGCCCTAACTCGAATTTTTACGATATTGAGTTTTTTCAAAATTCCAATACATTTCACAGAAATGCTTCTCGTCACAAAATTTCAATGCAATAGTATCAAGAATAACGGTTTTACAAGCATTAACATTTCAAATATTACATTGTGATGAATACAGTTTCTATCATGTTTTTACTTCCTTCTGTAAAATCACGATTATGCAAGTTAAGGCCTTTCTACATGAGACCAGCGATGTATGAAAAATAAATACCACTTTTTGCATTTTCACAATTCAGAGGTTTTAAACTATTTAACGAAAAGCGCTATCAGAACAGAATTCGGAATTTGTTTGTTCAAAACTTCATTATGAATATAACAAATGTTTTAAAGTAATACGGTCGCCCACAAATTACAACAAAAAAAATGTAAGCCAATTTGCTTTAAAACTAAAACAGGCAACCTAAAGCATGCGCCGTACATTTGTTAAAGATATTTTCAAGATCTAATAAAATTTAAAAACCCTTAATAAACGCCTTAATAAGAAACCGAATTTTGTTTATAATAAATCGTTTTTAAACCACTGTGTGGCGAAGGATTTATTAATATAATAAATGGAAAGCTTGACATTGTTTTCAAAAAAAAAAAAAAAAAAAAATGTGAGCTGGTCATACTTTTTTTTCTTGTTTCCACAAGGGTAGTTAGTGTACTAAGTCGCTAGTTACTCTGCTTATTAGTATATAATAGAAGCTTAACAAATTTCCTCCAAACAAGCCTAAGATAATAATCCTCATCAGCAGAAAGAAGATCTCGAACGATTGTCTGTTAGAATATTTTATACATATTTTCCAAAGCAGATCTTGTTCTATTGTCTGCCCTTTCACATTTCTGAGTCTTTTTTTTTTTATTATTTTACATCGCTGATGCGTGAGAATTTTAATAGCTCTCGGAGGAATTATATTACTAAACCAAAGGTTCTTCAAATATATTTTTTATACTTTAAGTAAAACTCCTACTTCGTGGATAATATTTGACTTACGTTTTACTTGTAGTATTTATCTCTTGCTCTGCTCTCCCAATCACACTTTGAATGAATACTATTTAACTTTTTTGTTTCAAATACAATATTTAAGTAACAATGAAGGAAGTATGTAAAGTTTTGTCTCGGTATTAGGGTGATGGTATAAGTCACTTAAGTTTCTCCAACTATAAAATATATAAGTGTATTATTATTGTTTTTAATTTTGCTTTTGACTCTAAAAGTCATACCCTTCTAAAATACGAAATAGATGCTTCACTGATATCCGTAAAATTTAAAAATTAAATTTTTGTCAAAATTAGGTTACATAATTTAATCGCGATTAATAAAAACGTTTATTCACCGATTTTAACAAAATGCAGCCCCGTTTATTCATAATATATTTAACGTTATGAATAATGGCAATAAACGATGATTTATACCATTTTTAAATATGAATAATTTTGTGGAGTAAAAATTTTATTGACCTCAAATTTGAAAAAAAGTTTGATCATTTCTTCAAATCGGATAAACCGAGTTATTGCGAAATATACCAATGTGACTATATTTTTATTTAGAAAACAAAAAAGAGTGCTATATGCGGCTATGCCGAATCGTACATACCCTTCACCATATATCTAAATCTAGTTTAACAGAAACTTCGCTCAAATAGATAAATGTTGTGGTGAGAATTAAAAAATAAGAAATAAATTAAGTACCACATACAACTTTACATAAAAATTTCATCGGCGCTTAATGGGTAAAGCATTTTTAAAAATTTTGTTATTTCGCAAAAGATCTTTTCAAATCATTTAGGTGAACTCTATATTGATATCTAAAAAATATGGTGCACAGTCTTACTTTTCTATGAATAGTTCAGAAGCCCATAACTCGGAAAATATGGGCGAGCGCCAACCTGTTTACTTGTTTTTATTTTTTCTTATTTTTGATTTCTCTATCGCCCCATGTATTTGTTTTTTTTTTTTTATTGGAGTTACTTCATCGTTTAAAATGATATGGAAAAATTAGAGACAGGAATGGTTTCCTGCCCTCTGCCTCGAAGAACATGGGCCGATATCGCTGATTATATTAACACAATTTTCGAAACTATATCTGATCGAATTGCGTATTTAAATTTTTTTCTAGCTCATCTAGTTCATTGACAAAGTTAGTTTCAACAATAACACGGACGGACAGACGGACATCGCTTAATCGGCTTTGCAATTCATAAGAACTCAGAAAACATATGGGGTCAGAAATGGATAATGTAGAAACTACAAACGAAATGACAAACTTGGATTTACCCTTTTTCCACCTGTAGTGAATGGTACAAAAAAGCAATAGGCGGCGTGAAAATATGAAAAAGGATTTTATTATGAAAAAAGTTAAACAGTCTACATTCACTTTTATTTTGTGATATAATTACAGAAAAATTTTGTCCAAGCGTAGATTATATATATTAATTGAACATTGTAATTTTTTACACTGAGAATAATCGTTTAATAAGTGTTTTATATCTTTTCCTTCGGTTGTTATGCTTCCCCAAGAACTTGAAGAATCAAAAGTAGAGCAAAACTCTGTTCTGTTGTTCTCCTTTAGTACTTCTGTTCATTTTTTTAATTGAAACTTAAACATACGTATTTTACGTATGTATATATGCGCACATCTGTTAATGCATTTATGCATAATGTGTTCAAGCTAGCTTATTTTTATTTTATTTTAATTTAGTTCCTTTTTGTCAGCGTAAAATTAATAACTAATAATGGATGCCTAATAATTTTATACATTTATTGCGACATGAAGAGTTTTGTGACATGAAGAATTTTCTTTTCTTAGAGTTAATGACGGATTGTCTTAAATTTTTGTAGGTTGTCTTTTTCCATGTCATAATATTAGAGCTTCTTGCATATATTTTGCAAATAATTGACTTTCCTCATAAACTTTTACCTAAAAATGCTTTTAAGGTTGGTATGATATACAAAAGAACATCAATAAAAAGTCTTAAATTTAAATAGCAGGCAAGTGAACACATCAGCTTAAATCAAGCAAAAAAGGCATTCCAATTTTAAAATGCTTTAGAAGCTTACGTTAACGTGACATATGTCAGATTAATAATATATTAATGTATGTAATTTATAAAATTTTTATGTTAAAGCAAAAGAACTTCAACTTTTTTTAAAGACTAACAAATAAATAAAATGAAAAATTTTTAATTTCAATCGTATACACACACACACACATCATCCCAAAATAATTATGTCGGGTACTTTGTTAAAAACTTTAAAAAAGCAAAACGGTTACAACAATTTGTTTATAAGCAAAATAATCTGCATAAAGAATAACCCTTTTTCTTAATTATGAATATTTTGCGAAATTGTTAAATTAACAACACAGCCATTGTACATATTGATTTAAAAAAATTCAATGCTCCATGTTGGTAGATAAACAGCGTCTTATAACCTATTTCTAAAATAATATGGATATTCTTAAATCTATTGAAAATAATTTACTTTTAATATTTTTTTAATTTAACACCAACAGGTTTCGATAATTTTTAGAAAAATGTTGTTTTTTAAGCGACTATTGTATTAAAAAGAATATTGGCAACCCTTTACATCTTTGCAAAAGCTAAAGTTATTGTTGTTCATTACTTATAAGTGTAGGGCGCCTTAACAATATAAACAAAAAAATTAGCGAACACATGTTAGGAGATTGGCGTAGCTGCGTTGGCAGGGGTGTTTGCTTATTCAAATGAAAAATAAATATCACAAGAAAAACAACTGCTGTGTAGCCGTGGTGGAGAGATGAGATAGTTTAGAATGCTACTGGAATAACAAGAAAATTGTGGAACAAACATTCTCGGAGCTTTTATTACAAAAAAAAAAAAAATAAATAAATAATAATAATAAGAACTTTATATATTGTCTCCACCGTGGCTGTCATTCTGTAATCGAATCTTGCCACCGCTTCTGTTTGGATGTTTGCTAAACAAAACATCAAGTTGTTAGAGTCGTTCTTTTATCACAGGTTACTTTGTACTGAATGGCTGCGCTCGTTTTTTATTTAGCAAGTATCGTAAGTACAAATCAAGCCAGCGCCACAGTACGAATGAAAAGATATAAGAGTTTAGAAAGAAATAATTTTTGTTTGCTTTTATTTTAAAAAATCAGCAGTTGAATCGTGGATTTACAAATGAACTAAAATTGATTTTGGTTTAGATTTATTTTAAGTTTTAACTTTTAAAAATTTATGGAAAGAAAAATTATTTACAAATGTATGCGGACGTTTTCCAAAGGAAACAAGAAAAATTAGACACTATCATGTAATGTAATGCTTTACCGCTACCTTAGGTTATGTACACTGTAAAAATCATATTTTTAACCAACTTATTTTGTAAATAAGAATACGAGGAGTATTTATATCAATACTAATTTGGTAAGACGAAGTTCACACAAAACCCAAGGCATTTTCTTGTTGTCCTCTCTATAAATTGCCTTGCACAATTGTTTTGCTTTTTACCAACCTTCGTTTAGGCCACAAATGCAGTTTTTATTTTTAATCATTCATACTTGTTTCCTTACAACATTAAATATGCTGTTTTAGTATTATGTTGATTTTTATGTATTAACTATGAATGTAAATGCGCTGTCTTTTGCGTTTTTATTTTTTTAATATTTTTTAAGAAATCAGGAGTTAAACCGTGGATATTATCAATGAACTAAAATTGATTTTAAGCTAAGGTTAATATTGTTTTAATTTATTAAAAATGTTTAAACACGGAAATATAAAATTAAATTATTAAACTTTAAATTTATTGTGCTATTTTCCCGACATTGATTATTGAAGGTGCTAGCATGTCTCGATGGCCACTTCAGTTTATTAAAGAACAATGATACATAGGAAAAATTCGTAATACCCTTTTATTTATTAGTACATTTAAAACAGAAATAAAACTTATAATTTGAGTTTTTTAACACACACATATATATCTAAATACATGTGAATATAAAATAAGTAATTTTTGGTACAATAAAACTAATGGATTTACAGTGCGCTCGGGAAAACACCAACTAATTATAACCGCTGGTGTTGAAGTTTATGAATGTAGAAACTTTTAATAAAAAATATATTGATAGTGTGCTTCAAAAGTTTTTTTTTTTACTATAAACTAAAACGAAACATAAGAAAATACAAAAAAGGAATAAAAAATGCTTTCAGCCTACCTAAAACTAAAGGAAGACATTTTAAAAGAGATTACATTTCACATACATACTTACGCAACTAATAAAAATCTGTTATTTTTTTCTGTTGTTCTTTCTTTTCAATACTTGGAAAAGAGCTTCCTCTCGCACTGATCCCAATCCAAAGCCCGGTTGAATATTTTTACAGCTTCGTTTGGTTTTATTGTCTTTACATTTGTACTCTAAATCTAAATCATTCTTATCATCATCGGTCACTTCTAAGTTCTCAGTTTCACACGAATAAAAAACATTAGTCGGTAGAATAACTTCATTCAACTTCTAAATGGATGGTTGACTGAATAGTTATAGTCAACATTAAAAAAAAGCATAAAGTTACTAGTCGTGTCGTTAAAATAATTTTAAAAACCTGAGGAAAACCTGAGGGTTTATTTAATAAAGCAGATTAACTACCAGCTCCATTTGTTGTTGCAGTTCCGCGTTTTTTTTTCTTTCAATATGCTCAACGAAATATTTTCCTCCGGACAACATATAGAGATGCAACAACAACAACAACACATACATAGATATGCAATTTATTTTCTATTGTACATACTTATAAGAGGAGTACCCAAATTACTGAACTAATTTCATGAAATAAATGTGTGTGTGATCAAAACTGTGTATTTTAACTGTTACTAAATTCAAAATTTTGGTTTATTAAAAGTTGACGTTTTAGAGATTTGTGGTTTGGTTGAGTAGACAATGTAAAAAATTAAGGGATGACGTTTTGTGATGTTGACGTGAACTTGTGTTGACGTGTTCCCGAGTCCACTGTATTTTAATTTACATTTAGCCGCTGCTGCACAGAAGCATATTTTGAGCCAAATGGTGAAATAGAAATAAGAAAATTTTTAAAATTGATATTTTTGGAAAACGAAAATAGCATAAAGTGCACCAGTGTACAACTAAAGTTTCGAATGTACCAAAAATGCCCTGAAATGCATTATCAACTCAAAGCACAAAAATTAAATAAGAAACAAATGTTCAGTAAACCAGTGTTGGGTAAAATTTTATATTTTTTTTAACTGACAATCTATTTAGTTAATTTTTCCAGTCAGCTGTTTTTCGTATTAACAACTCGTTCTTTTTACTTACTAATGGACTTGTAAAATCTCCATGAAAGATTTTAATTTCTTTTGTTTGCGCCTAACAATTTTAAAGATACCGAAAATAATTATCAATCATTTTTTATTATCTTATAAAAGAGATAAATACCCAGATGAAAAGGAAGTAGTCAACAACTACACAAACGATGAGGAAGGAAAATTTAACAAACAAATAAGAAAGATGTTGTTTTTGATTTCAAAGAAACAACAACAGTATTCAACAGCAAATAAATAAAAGACGATTTTTTGGTACCCATTTTTTCTAGGCGAGATTCTACATAAAAATTTAAACAAAAAAGAGACTTAAAAAAAGAATTTCTTAAGAGTATTATCACATATACAATACTGTTAACTGAGGCAGAAAAACAAAAGGATTTTTTTTATGTTCTTAAGCTACTTTGTCTTTCGGTTGTAGTTGTTTTGTTTTTTTAAAGGCATCAAATAACAGCAAGGGTGAAAGTTAACATGACCCTTAAATTCTTTAAAAACAAATCTCCTCCTCTTTTATTCTTTTTCATATTTTTCATTTCAACTTTTTATTTGTAATGAAAAAGCGGTATTGTCTTACTTTAAAATTAGAACTCATTAACAAGTATTTGCGTGTATAACATGGTCCTTTGTGGTATCCAGGTTGCAGAAACACCAAGCCCTGTTATTTTACTTGTAATTTTATTCTGTTTTCTGTTTCCTGATTATAGCCATCAAATTGATAGCTATCTAATAATTTTTTACGTTTTCATTGAAATTAGTTGGAGAGGTAGCCGAAATATATGTGGCGTTCACTATTACATTTGATATATACGAAGAAATCTTAGTAGGAATAGTAATTTACAGAAAAGTTTGAAAGTATTAGAAATAAAAATGTGAACAAATTTTTCGAAAATTTGTAAAAAGTATTTATTGCTTCTAATAATTAAAATTTTGAAATAAAATCTGTAGTTTGAAATATTAAAAAAAAATCATAGGTAAAATAATTTTTTCCAGTTGGTCCTGAGTTTATTTGTATATGCATGCGATAAGTTGTAAGAGAACAAGAAATATCTAATGCCTTTTTTGTACTACATGTTTCTTAAGCCGTCTTTTTATTTATTTATAAACTAATCATTAATCATTAAAACAAAAATTTTAACAGTTTTTGTATTTTTAATTTTCATTTTATTAAAGACATTCTTAACGAATTGTGCATACATATGTATGTATACATTAATTTCGTGTTTAGTGTTACTATTTCATTCAAAATTTTGTTGATACTGTTAACACTTTTTATCCATGTTTATGGATCACTTAATTTTTATGGCTTCAAAAAACATTATCATAAATATTGTTATGTTAATGCTTCATAAAAACTGCAAAAGTCTACAAATAGACGGTGAACGTAAAAAAAACGGAAACTGTCTGCAGTGGCATTTTACGTTACTTAACACATAACGCATCCTGCTGTGAATGGCTGTGATAGTTATTTTTTATACTTTTTACTTAAAACATTGTTTACTGGCAAAAAGCCCTAACTGATTAAGCAACAAAAATTATGTTACAAGTTCTCTTTACTTTTTTCGGCATTTCATATTTAAGAGGATGTATCATGGCTTTAATAAAAATGAATTTAAGTTTTAAGTTTAGTAGATAGAAATATAATTGTAAATAAAGAATAATTTTTTGTAGTTTTCTTGGAAATATGTTTTTGTTTTAAAAAACGTTTACGAGTTTTATTTTTATGAAATTAACGATATTGAAAAAATTTTTATTTGTAATATCATCTATCTTAGGATGTGTTACAGTTTTAACTCAAATAAAAATTAAAATCAAAACTAATAGACGCTTCAGTTATTATTATTATAGAATTCATAGTTACTGTAATTGGAAGGATTTATTAAACCGGAATTGGTGTCTAATTTTTGATGATTAGAAGTGAACATCAGATGACTCAATAATGAAGGGTATCCAAGTCATTGAAATGTTATGCAAGCTAAAGTTATATTTTTTTAAATGGTCTGACTCGAAATTACATTTTTAAATTTGTTTTGATTTTGCTAGCATTTTCTCTATCTTTCAATTTGTAAGAGGTAATAACGTTTTTACAATTCGTAAGCACACCTTTGTTGGCACTACAATTATTTATGTTTATTCTATTGATTTCGACTCCATTTACTAAATCTTTCAGGTTGACCGCTTGTATTGTGAATTCGAAAAAAAAATTTATAAAATTTTCCCTTTATTCAATCATTCTAAATCAATAACACTTGTAAACAAAACACGCTATTTTGACTGACGCCTTAATGTAACAGATGCGGTTTGTTGTTGGTTTTAGAAATTTCTGTTCTATTCTTTCATATGTCTTCCAAGGCTCCCCAATTTCCAAGCTGTTTAATTCTTAGGACCTTAATTATTCTTTTTTACTTTTTATTAAGATTGAACTCCGAATCACTGAATTAACAAAAATAATGCTTCTACATAATGATTTTGCTAAAAAATTTTATTTGTTTTATTCTTTTGGCAAACCTTGTCTTTACCTGAATATATTTATATATTTTTTTAGTTTCCTTCAGTATGCTTAATGCTCCTTCATAGTCTATTTTGACTATTTTCTATAGGAATATGTGAAGTCACTAGACTACGCCGACACGAGAAAAATATTCGCTGCGTTTTTGCCGATATACGGTCGCCAATGTAGGAAAGAGTAAAAATTGGACCTCCATATAAGACGACGTCCTGGTCATATGCCAAAAGTCATATTTAAATCATAATGCCAGAAGATTCTCCTTTGAATAAAGTAAATTAAATATAGATTTAATAAGTACAAACTTATGTTTACGGGAGCGACTTTTACTTCAGGGAGTAAGAAAAAATTAAATGAACAGGGTTGTTTTAATTTTTTGCTATGCACTTTATGTACATACATCTCAAATAGTTTTGTTAAAAATTGTATTTAAAATGTTTTTTATTTAATTTTAATAATTTACAATATATTTGCTTTATTCTTAAGTTATGTATTAAAATCATTAATTGTCTGTTTTGAGTAACTAAAATTGGTTAAACGTCACATGTACTCCTCTGCAACAAGAGGTTCGTTCTCTTTAATCGGTGGATTTGGGAAAAAAGTATTTTGGTCTTTGGCAGGCGCCATAAAAAGATTGAGTAGACTCAAGCGACAATTACATACATATTTTTTTTTTTTTTTTTGTATTACAAAACTGTCGCCACAATACACATTTCTAAGAACTACCCATCTCTATTTGAAACATTTTGGTGTTTTAGACATCATATTTTGTAATACAGCCAACCATTAAAGTTTGGTTAAATAAGTATCCAATAAAAATGTCTCTTGTGGCTTCCTTCATGTTCATTCTGTCTTAGTTGTTTTGGGATTGTTGTTGCTTTTTACTTCATTTGTCTCTTACTGTGACATTTTCGTGTTAAACACAAATTCTATATGATTAAAAAAAAAAAAATAAATATTTAATTTCATTTGCATAAAAGTTCCAAGAATCTAAAGCAATAGCAAAAATAAGTTAAGAAACAATTGTAAATGTGTTAAAGGTCCCGTTATGGTGGTTTTAATGGCCTTAAAATTGTGGAATATTTATGAGCCAATGACTGTGTCGTATGCTGTGTATGTATGTATGTATGTCTCTTTTTAGGACGTAATGCGCGTTACTTGTCAGAAATACTTTTATTTAGATGTCCTTTTTTAATTTTTTCCTTTTTTTTCAAAACTTGGCAGCTTGTTCTAGGGTGTGTGGCATTACTGCAAAGTGTCAGTTTTTTATGAATAAAACTTTTGACAGTTTTATATTCTTATTTGTTTTCGGTTTTTAATGTAACTTTTTTACCAGTCTTCTTTATCATTTAATTTAACTGTTGGTCGAGTAATTTAGATTTTTAAAAGTTTTGACAGTAATGTTTTGACTTTTGATAAATTTATTAAAAATACATATTTGGTAGGTAATTGAAAATGTTTACATATCGTTTGTGCGAATACATACATATGTATTTTTCTACATACATATGTACATACACACATACAATATGTATGAAATTGAAATAGATAAACTTTAGTCAAGTATCGCTTTTTGTTTTAAGTTTAGGAATATGTACATAAGTATGTAAGTATGTTACGGAACAATTTGTCGTTACTGAGAACAAAAAACAACGGAACAAAATTTAAATTTTAGAAATGTTAAAAAATTAAGTATGCAGCTCGAAAGATTGTGGAATTCTACATCGTATAGTAAATTTTCAAGGCTCTTGCTCTAGATTTGTCATTTTGGGAGACTTAAAATCAGGGAAGTTGTGTAAAGTGAATTAAAATTTCGTTTGAAATTAAAAAAAAAAAAATTCTGTTTTTTGTAAAAAATATGAAAAGGTTTTTGAGAGTGAAGGCCCGCGATCGTAAAACTAATTTAAAACAATAAAAAATTTGAGATTTTTACTTAAATACTCTAAACAAAAAAAGCAAATCGTTGCTCATTTTCACATACCTTTCTTTAAATTAATTTTTTTTTTGTTTTTGCACATCTTGCATAAGTATATACGAGTAAAAACCTTTTTTTCAGTTATAAAATGTTTGGGTTTTTAATAATTGTAATGTGTTATGTTTAAGAGATGTTTGTTGTGGAGAAATAAAGATTTAGAAGTGAATTAGAGCAAATAGTGGATTTACCGAAAACTGGACTTGGTAATACTATTGACAGTAACACGACAGCATATGATTTTTTTTAAATCCTGCAAAAAACTGGAATTGATTTTATTAACCGAATTAAATTTATTGTTGAAGTAATATTAAGTAGTCACAAAACTCTTTTGCAGGAGGTTTCAGACACTTTTTTATGAATTACGCAGAGAAAAGTATGGCAATTATAAATAAAAAAATGATATCTGGCAAATATCCAACTAAGCACACAAACAAATGCGATTGTTTCATTAAAAATTACATCTTCAAAAAAAGAAGAAAAACGGCACAATCATGCCTCCAGATCATAGAGAGCATCATATAGTGCCACGTGGAGCATGCAAGGTCTTCTCAGTGATCGCTTTCGGAAGATGCGAAATGCAGCAATTATCCATGTTGATATATCCTGACAAGTAAAAATTGATTTCGCCTGAAAACATAATTTTTTCAGATTGTTACCAGATTGTTACTAAATGAATTTTCATAATATATTTTAAATATATTAATGTGTTTTTACGCAATTCGCGTCAGAAAATAAGTGTCAAAATTATCATGTTGTTGTTTTTGTCAAAATTGAATTTTTTTTTTTTTTGTTGAAAAAATCTTTAAATGTTTTAAAATAGCTACGAGTCGAACATCCTTATTAAATTAAGAATAATAATAATTAAACTCATAAAATTAGGTACATTTTTCATTTTAGCGAAGTTTACCGGAGTAATTAAGTTTTTCAAGTTAAAAAAATTTGTAAGCTTTTAAGCAGTTGTAAAATAAACGAGGTATGTATGGTACAGTCTTTATCTTTAAGTTTAATGTGTTTATTGTTCGTTGCTGTAAATTAAAGTTGGCTGAATATCTCGATTACAAAAAAAAAAAGAGGAGTATACGTCAAAAGCAGTTTTTCTATGAAAAGACACTTAGTTTTAATTAATTTTTTTCACTTTGTTTAATAGAGCGCAAACACTCTTTGTAAATTTCAAGAGTCTGCCTTAGTGATGAAAAAGAAAAGGCCACTATAAGAATCGTGTAAAATTTCTGTTCATAGCGAAAATAAATCCACGTGTCTGCTCATATCAATTTAAAGGAAAAACTTATACATATATGTACGTTTATATAATATCACTATAGTACACACCTTAATTTATGAAATTATTTTATTAATTTTTGATTTTGTAGCTGCCTCAGATTTGTAGATATGGAAGCCAGTGACAGACGAACAGGCATCGAATAAGGTGACTTTATTGCCCTTTAGCTTCAAAACCCCTAAAAATATATATAAATATGTATATGAAAAAAATATATTGTTAATATACTTGTATGTTATAACATTTCATCAGTGTTAGAAAAATATAAATTTACACTTTTAAAGTCAATTCATTGTAACAAAAAATATTATTATAAGAATCTATTAACTTTAATCTAGAAAAACACTTTTTATTTTAAAGAGTTGAATATGCATTTCGTTTTCTAAACATAAAAAATATAGAAAAATAAAACAGGGTTGGATATAATATTTACTTCAAGTTAAAATAAAAAACACCAGTCTTTTGTAAGCTAAAAGATTATCTTCCTGTTGTTAATGTTTTCTATACAAAATACAAACTTTCACTTACAAAAATGACGCTTTATATTTTTAAATCAACACTTTTCTTTGAATAGATAAAAGTAGAAAACTTCAAAATAATTTCGAGGGTGAGTAACTAAACAAAGAAAAAAATACAATAATAGAAATTTATTTAAAAAAGGAAAATATGATAATAATAAAAAAAGAAAAAGGAAGCACGATAATTTTTAAATGGAGGTTTACTTTCATAATTCTTATTTTACGTTCTTAAAAGAGCAAGAAAAGAAAAAAGAAGACAGTTTGAAGTACAAGATGTAGTGGCTTTCATCGCACACAAATTCATATTATTATATTAATATCTTACATATACTCACACTCCAAAGTCCTTACGTATACTTTTTAAAAAAGGGTTTTATCCTGAAAAAATAATATATAAAATTAAAATCAGAAAATAAGGGGAACGAACATTATCTGACGGTGATGCTTATGACAACTTATACTGAAAATAAAGTAAATCTAAGCAAATGCCAAAAACATCACGGGTGATTTTTTGGACTGGAGCTTTATTTGCTTTAATATTAAAGCAAATTTATTCTGGTAGGTGCGTCAGCATATCGTCGATTGTGCTTGATCCAATAACTTTACTGTACATTCTTTAACTTTTTGCAAAAATATGTTGTGCAAAATATAAAAACCTAAGCTGCAAAGAGTCTATCTAATCAATCATAAACTCCTTCATTCCAACTCTTCTGCTGTTTCAAGTTTCAAACAGAATTAGGCAGCCTCAGCATGCAGTGTGAATAGTAAAACAAAACATTTGATTACTGAATTTTTATTTTACCGTTCCACTTATTTATCTCACTTATTCATGTTCACCTGCTTAATTACACAAATTGGAATTAGCCATTCTTAATCATCGGTCATAATACGTAATACTGATTTTTCTCTTAAAAGTAAAAAAAAAAAAATTGCGCGTTATTATTGTTTATTGACCCAATAAAGTGTATATGTTCTTAATCCTTATACATATGGGAGTCAATTTAGCGATCTCCGTTTATCCGTAATCGATTAAAATTTTATCAAAAATTTTAATTTATCTAAAAAAAAAGTTTTTGCAATAATAAATTTAAAATTTCATTCAAAACCGAAAATTCGCAAAAAGTAACTATAAACTATCAACAATTTGAAAGGGTGCAAAAAGTGGATTTTCACTTTTAAAATTGAAGCTGAAAACTATAAATGTGCCAAGATTTTAATGAAGAAATACTATATTTTATTTATTTATTTATTTAAAATTTCCATAATTTAAAAAGCCTTTCTAGGCCAATAAGGTATAAATTACAAAGCAAATTTTCAATTACAATAAAGATATAACAGTAATATAAATATATAAATGTAATAAAATTAAATTAACAATTTCTATGCTTAGGCCAAATTAAGAAAAGAAAATACAAAATTCTAAGTGGGGGGTACATAAAATTCGGCAGAGTCACCACAAAAAGTGGAAAAAGTTTGTCATTTAGTTTTTAATCAAGTAAATAATTGGCGGTCGCCCATATATTCCGAGTTAAGGGCTTCTGAACTATTCATAGTAAAGTACAATTGTGCACCTTATTTTTGCGATATCAAAACGGGTATCATTTTAGAGCTTTTGAGCTTTCTTTCAGGAAGTACTAAAATTTTTTTAAAAATGCTTAACTCATTAGGTGCAGATGACATTTTTATGTAAAATTGTATGTAGTGCTTATCATTTTTTTATTTATTAGTTCCCTGTTAACCCAATTTTTGTCTTTTTAATTGTAGTTATTTCGCTAAACTAGATTTACATTTATTAAGAAGATTCGGCACTATATATAGCACTCTTTCTTGTTTATGTTAATTTTATTTAGTTTTTTTGTGTGTTTTTTTTTTTGTGATTGTCAGGTAATTTTTGCATTCTTTTACTGACTAAGTAATCAGATAAATACCAAATATAAACAGAATACTTCTTAACCCCAATTAATTGTTAGTACAAATAGCAAAATGAAAAACTGTGAGCATTAAAAGTTGCTATTTTGTGGATCTTAAAAATATGTTTAATTGAAAAAGTGATTCAGTAGCAAAAACTCCTGCACTTAATATATTTCACGTCTTTTTTTGATTGGTATGATTCTGAGTATTTCACGAGATGTTAGGAATACAAACGAAACGTTATATCGCAACTGAAGAGACCCACCTCTGTGAAGGTTCGCCTTCGGTATCGAAAGGTATAGATTATTTGGCACATTCGGGATGATCTTTCTAAGATTTTGCTAGATTTTATTTTTATTTCTATTTTTTATTTCTAATTTTATTTTATTTTTATTACTAAAAACTAAAAACTTTCACTATAAACATTGTTTATCTGGGCCCAGCCAGTTCCAAGAAAAAATTAAAAATACGAGCTGAACATTGTTCTTCTTTTCCATGCAAACATCATGTAAAAAGTTACGGGCAAGTAGATTCGAGTTTACTTAGAATCCTGGTCTTCTATTTTAGTACTTTAGTTTTGACTAGGAATATATTTGAGTGTTTATGTATGTTGTTCCTGTTTTAATTATACCGGGGACCTGCTGTTATCATTTGCATGACTTTGTTTGGCGCCTTTGAGTTTGCTCATTACTTGAGTCCTATAATTCCATGTTGTTGTTAATAGCCATTGATATGGTAGATGCTTAGAATCAAACGTTGGATATATTTTCTAATCATGTCAATGTACTTGGGCTTTATCTTAGCATCTATATGGATCATCTAGATTAGGTGTCGAACAAGGCATCAAACACCTGAGCTCTTTGATGTGCAACAATTGTAATACTACTTGTCAGTTAAGACGTGCAGGATCAAAAGTTTTTCTGCACGAGGTATACATTAGTATTAACTCCTTTGGTTTAACACCATCATCACATCTTCACCACTTCTCTAATTGAGCGAGATGCTTTATAACAGACTACGAAGGAGCAAGATCAATTGTATGCGGTGAACAATAAATTTAATTATAGTCTAGATATACTATCCTGGTGTACAGCAAGAGTAATTCAGTTATATATGTCTTGAATATTCGGATGAAACTGTAGACGCAATTTATAAATAAAGCCCTCAAATAAAGCCCTTTTCTTTCTTAACAGGTTTTTCTTATGATTTGTACTAGTCTATGAGTTTGATCTATTGTACTATACATTTTTGAAATCCGAATTTTTGGTTCGAAAAACAGCTGCTTTCGAATATAATTGTATCAGGTCTTGACATAAGTAATTTTTCATCCTTAGTGTAATTGTTTCTTTTCTTTGGTATCACTATAACAAGCTAAGCTGTCCACTCTGTGAGATTATATTCAAGATGTAGAATAACAATTTTTTAAATCAGCATCGAAATAGAACTATAAGATATTAAAATTCAACCTAGTTGCTAGTGCTGTAGTCACAGCTAGCAGCAAGTCTTATATTTCAGCCGTTAATTCATTATACTTAAATAAATCTAATTTCATTATATCTGATTTGCCGGTATGTTCAGCAGAATGTTTAAATCGATAAATGAATTTAAGAGGGATGCATCTCGGCCGCATGTTCATAGCAATGTGTGCTGATATATTTCTTGTATTTTAAGCAATTTATATCAGCAGGTAATATAATCACAAGGCGGAGAAAAATGTTTTGGGACTTTATAACTTTAGGATATAAGTGAGGCTCTTAAAATTTTTCTAACTTATCCTGAATTTATAATATCTGTTAATTTCTGCTTATCGTGATCAATAAAGTGCCAAACAGACTCCATATGATTACGCGCGTGAATTGAGCTAGCACTTTAATCAACCAACTACGTATAACTAAGATGAACATACATACTTGTTATGTATACGCATATACACATAAGCAAAAAAAAATCCCAGCAAAGAAGCACAGTTTTTTTAAGATTCAATTCAAAATTAATTTTTATTAAAGAAGTGAATTTTACAAAGTGAAAATCGATAAAAGAAAATAAATAAAAAAATCGAGAAAACGATGAAGACTATCATTATTTGAGGGTTGAATCAGCCAAACAAGGAAACAAATATTTCAATAAATTCACATCAAAATGCTCCGTTTTAGTAATACTGGGATTATTCCATCGAATTTAAAAACCAACTTAAATTACAATTTAGTTGATTGCTTTAACGCAAATAAAATACGGCTAAAATTTGTTTAACATTGTCACTAGCTCGCATCCATTTCTAATATTCTTTTTCCAAGAAGCTTCAAGATTTTTATTCTTTCTAAAATACAAAAACCTTAAACGACGGGGAACTACACATGACACGTTAAAAACAAGTTAGTTTAGACAAGTCTGCAGCTTTGTATTATTAAGTGTAATAAAAAACGTGCACAAAAACCACTAAAAGGCTTTATTAAAACGGACATTTGTTTTTGATTTGTGATTTTTTAAATCATAAAGTACAAGATAAAAGTCTTTTTGAGGCATTTTACAAAGAAGTGTCTGATGAAGCTTTAGTTTTTCTTTTGGCGCCTTTTATCAATATTTAGCTACCGTCTTCTTAAAATCACATCAATTCCATTTAATTTGCACAAAAAGACCATTTAATTTGCACAAAAAGAGACGATGTTTATACTGCATTGATCTGAATATTGTGGACTTCTTGAAATTTTTGAGCTTAACAACTTTTGTGCGGAGTAAGCAATAGATTATTTCCCTTTTAATTGAGAAGTATTTTTTCGCATTTTTGATAGGAGAATGGTATACATGTTTAAGTTTTACCTTAGCATAATTTAAAGTTTACAGTAAACGATTAGATGTCGTCCTTAAAAATAAAACTTAAAGTTACTTTTATTATTAAAAAACGGTACAGAACAATGTCCTGACTAAAAAGTTATGTTACACAACACAAACTTATGGCGACTAAAAAATCAATGGCTCGGTAAGATTTAATTTTACTTCTCCTAAATTATGAGATCTTTTAAGGCTGCCAAACTTTATATCAGAAATATTGGCAAATTAAAATACTGCGCCAATTTTGTGACACCTTTTACATGAGATTTTCATAACTGCTCGAGTTTATTTTTATCACTTCCATGTAGTCATTAATTTAAATATGAATGCACATTGAAAAATATTGTCGTATGAAGTATCTTTTATATCGACTTTAATATTTATGTGAAAATTGTGGCAGAAACTCTTTGACTTTTGTCATGGGAATAGAGGTTTCACATGACATTTTCTGCCACAACAATAATACAAACGCTTTTGTAAAATTCATACATACGAACAATTTATTATTACGAATCACATGCTTAAGCATAATGCAGTAGGTAAACTTAGAAGTCGTACCAGAGGGAGTAGGAATTAATAGCACGGTAAAGATGAAGTGGGGTTTTTTATACACACCATGAGTGTAAATGATTTCAGCCGTGTTTATGACAGAGTTAACAAAATTCATTTGCATTTAAATTAATTTTGTAATATCTCCTTTTTAATTCGGTGTGTGTTGTTTTTACGAACATGAGCAGAATTTTCTTTTTAATTTATTTTAGCTGTTTTATTTGGTATTTTTATAGCAATATTTTTTCAAGTGTTTAGTAAATTTTTATTTACTTCACCTCAAAAAGTGGGTAAAGGGTATATCTAAATTTGTCATTCCATTTGTAATTTTTACAATATCCATTTGCGACCCCATAAAGTATATATGTATATTCTGAGTTCTTATGCATAGCGAAAAAAATTGAGCGATGTCCGTCTTTTCGTTTGTCCGTCCGTGTTAGTTTTGAAATCAACTTTGCCAAGGTACTAGACGAGCTAAGAAAAATTTAAATACGCCATTCGATCATACATAGTTTCGAAAATATTGTTATTGAAAGTTATCGAGATCGGTCATTATACTTAAGAACAGCGGGCAAAACACCACACCTGCCTCTAACTTGCCCATATCATTTTGAACATTGAAGTAACTCCAATAAATAATAGGAAACAAAAACATCAAGTGCGTTATTAGTATCTGAACTTTTTATAGAAAAGTACGATTGTTTGTCACACTTTTTTAAATTATCAATATCACTAAAAAGCTTTCAAAGATATCTTTCAGAAAGTACTAATTTTTTTTTAAATGCTTAACCCATTAAGAGTCGCTGACATTTTTACGTAAAATTATAAATAGAACTTTTTTTCTTATTTTTATATTTTCTGTCAGGCATATATTTGTGTATTGATTGTAGTTACTTCACTTAACCAGATTTACCTACATGGTGTAGGGTATAAAAGTCTCGGCACAGCCAAATGTAGCACTCTTACTTGTCCTTAATTTGCTATAATATTTGGTAACCTTGTTTTTAAAATTTTACGTTCATGTTCATAATTTTTATAATGAATTCTCGCTGATATATCATATATAACATACATAAATATTTAATAAATGTTACCAATTTTAAGGAATATAAAAAATATATATTGAGTTCATGAGATGAAATACCAACTTAAGTTAAAACAAAATTAATCTTTCTTCGTGTTCTCATATACTTATTAAGAATACGCGATACCGGTGATGTAAATGTTGACAAAAAGCTTAATATCATCTTCAAAATTAATCATATGAAGGATACTTTTTGAGTCTTTCTTGATTTATTTTTACTGAAAATTAATAAACTTCTGACAAGAGCCCTATTTAGCGATTAAAACCTGTCCCAATTATAAATTAATTATAGTTGTAGACATACCTACACTAAACTTTATGTCCTTAAGAGCTTAAGACCTAACACTCGCTACGGGTACCCGTCTAGCGGTCTCTAAATCTGAAATTCCTTGGAGTTTTTTTTTATCCCGTTAAAGAAAACGGACTTTTCTAAGCGTATACAATAAAAATATTGCCTTCTATAAAAGTGAAAGTAGTTGCAGTTCTAATCTAAATTAATATTGTTGATTTCTTAAGTGTATGATAAACAGAACTAAATGGTTGGTTGACAATTTCACCACAAACAAAATGTAAGTAAATGGGATAACAAGAAAGTTAGTTTAGCATGCTGAACGCGCAAGAGATCATTTGTTTGGTAAATAGAAGATCGTGAGTTCAAATCCCAGAAGAGTCTTTGTTGTTGTACCAATAAATGAGTTTTTAAGAGACGACTATATATAAAACAAATCAGGATTTTGATTAGAAAAGGAAAATATTTGTTTTTAGGTCACAGTAGTTGAGTTGATGAAGGCGTCTGGACATTAAAATTGCAGATGAGCGTCGCCGTGGTCAGATAGTATTGTGGTATGTATTGCTGCGGAAGTTTGTCAAAAGCGTGGAGTGAAAATATAGCTAAAAACACAGAGTAGAAATCGCAAAGAAGAGGTATAAAAACAAAATATATTAAACGTATTTAAAAAAAAAATAAAAAATCAATTATTGATGTCGCCTCAGCAGAGGGTTTTATCCTTACAACAGTGTACAATAAGACAAATCGGTAGTTATAAACGAAGTGCAATTTTAGATGAGTTTTTCTTGGAATTAAAAAAAAACGAATAATAAACGCTATCATTTAATAATTATTACATGACTGTGGAACTAATTTATAGAAACTAGATTTTAGTATAGAGACTTATGTAAATTAGTTCCGTATTTGTAATAGTTTTACGTATCAAAAAGTTTGATTATTTCATTTATATATCAAATATAATAAAACATTCATTTCAAATATTTTTGGAAAATTATAATTTTAGTGTAGAATCTGTTGGAGTACAAAATACAAAACATCTTTTTTTGGAACTTTTTCCTGTCTGTATGTCTGTGGTCACATCACGTAAAAACTGCTGGATGTATTTAAATAAAATTTTGTGTGGAGGTCCCTTGGAACTTTGGTTAAAATATAGAATACTTTTTTTTCGTTAAAATAACTTATTTCGTGGAAAAAAATAAAGATACAAATGTGAAGTCATATAATTTTATCTGTATAATGGTACTAAAATAGTGGTCATCACATTATATTTTTATAGAAGATGTACAATTTCTAACACTGCTTACAGATCTCTACAATAAATATTTAAAAACACACTTTTCTAAATTAAAATTTAAAAAAATTATATATGAAACGCGTACGAAGTCGTGGGCACCGCTAGTTCTATAATTAAGCTTTAAAAAAAAATGTTGTTTCAAATATTAAAATTTTCCTTCAGGCGCATTATTATATTTATTTTCCATTTCTAATATGACCGTTTGTCTGGAAGTAACTTTGACTTTTTAATTGAATATTAAAATATTTAAAGTTTTTGTAATAGTTATGAGCACGTCGTTTCCTGTAACAAAAAAGTTTCTTCGACACGCTATTATCTCAATTTTAATATTTTCTTCTAAACTATAATCAAACTTTCCTTTTTTATGAGCATGACGAATCCCTATTAAAGTTTCATTTAAACATCGCAGACATTTTTCCGCATGGAATAATATTCAAAATTTTTGTAGCAAATAAAGTTTCCAATATTTTTATTTCTCTTTTTTCTTTTTAAACTCCTTTATTTTTTTTGCAATAGACATCCTCTTCCAAAACTTATGGAGTTGAGTTCTGGTAACTGATAAATGGTAGAAGGTGGCAACGAAACGTGGTCGATAAAAAAAAATATATAACCAGCAGAGACTAAAGTTCAACGATAATAGCATAAATTCGAAATTAATAGCAATCGTTGGTAGAATAAATGTTAAACACATATAAAAGTTTACTAAAGTATAAAATTAAACAGAATAAGTAAAGAACAGTTTAATATATGAGTGTAAACTATAAAACTTTTTTAAAAATTTAACGAAGATAACTATAAAATAAAAAGTACTTTAATGCGAAAGGGTGGTAACAATCAAAAATCTTCATTTTCCTTAAAAGGATTTAATAAATTTTTTATACCTGCTTTTTTCAATAGTCAATGTTGGAAATCTTTATAGAAAGAGTTGGGTGCAAGCTGTAATTCATGGCGTATATTTTCCCCAACCAAATTTTTTGCTCTGAAGAATGGTTAAAAAGAAAGTAAAAAATTAACAAAAAGAAAAAGCAGCTGACATGGCTTAACGTCAGGTTCATTCTTATTTTTTTTGTCCTTTATGCATACATCTCTTTTATCTTTTAAAGGAAAACGCTGAGTCCAGTAAACCAAAAAATTGTAACCATTTATCATGATTCATATGAATTATTGTCCACCACAGCAAGCTTCACCATGTTGTAATGGTACGGAATCCATATACGGATACATTTCACAATCATCCCTTTCTCTCTTTTCGTTCACGCATTTACATGCAACATACACATTCACTGATTCTCGTACAATGCCATGCAAATATTGGCAATATTTTAACCAATTTCTTTTTAAAATAAAAAAATATTTAATACTCCACAAAATTTGTTTAAGGGCGATATAAACATCTTCTTAGTCTTTCATGTTCATATCGGTCTGAAATTTTGTATATTGTTTGACCGTATTTCTAAAATAGTCTAAAAAAATAAATAACTTAAATCCAATAGAAGTACATCTTAGAAAAATACCTGGAAAATTAAGCAGAAGAGCAAGAAATGACATGGATTATGTTAAAATGATTTTTACCTCGAATATATTTCTGGTTTAAACTATAATACACCGCTGATTCAATAGAAGCAGTAAAAGGATGCCCAGCGTAGTAGTGGAAATAGCTTTTACTTTTAGTTCTGAGTCTCTAGGACGAATGATCCCAGAAAGGACGAATCGAAAAGAGTGAAATATATCAAAACTATTAAAGAATATATTAATAATAAAGTTTAATAATAAATTTTAATAATAAAGTTTAAATATACAAGCAATGCTTAGCAGGTTAGAAAATGTTGTAAAAAAGATATTTGAGGAAAAAACATAATTTAGAGCATTTCATTGACGCTTATAAAGAATTTGACAAGATGTAACAACGAGATATATTAAATAATCTAATGCAAGGGTTATATAAAACCTGTTCCGAGCTGTTTTTACGCAATCAAACTGGTTATAAATTAAAATTTAAACAAGTAAGAGAGCTATATTCAGCTATGTCGAATCTTATATAAACTTCACTGTCTATGTTAATATAGTTTAGTGAAGTAACTCCAATCAAAAACGCAAATATTGGTGTGACAGAGCATTAAAAAATAAAAAAATTTGGTACTGCATGTATATAATTTTACATAAAAGTGACATCGGCTCTTAATGGGTTTAGCATTTTTAAAAAATTTTAGTATTTTTCCTGTAACTCGGAAAATATGGGCGAGCGCCAATTATGTCACTTATTGCTTATTTTTTAATTCTCTATCGCCCCATACATTTATTTTTTTTTACTGCGGTTACCAAAATGTTTCAAATGACATAAAAAAATTAGATTTCCAATAGCACCTCTTTCGACACCATGTCTGATTAATGGACGGACGGATGAACGGACGGACAGACGGACATCGCTCAATCGACTTCGCTATGCATAAGCATTCAGAATATATACATACTTTATGGGGTCGGAAATGGATATTGTAGATTATTGCACATGGAATAAAAAACTTATATATACCCTTTTTCCACTTTTTGTGGTGAAGGGTATAAAAAGGAGACATTTTAAGTTCTTCAAAGCCGATTGTTGTTGGAACTTCTCTATCTAGTATGTTGTTGATATCTATCTTATACCTGTTATGAACATTAGACATGCCAACTAGCGGGCGGCTGGCAGTTACTACACCAAATATCTCATTTGAAAAGATTTTTGATGGAGTGGTAAATATTTTATCTTCTCATATTCAAATAAATAATAAAACATTTGGAACTTGAGAACCTCACGTACTTTAGTAGGTGACTAATTTGTAAAAGTCATACAGATGTTAACTTAGATTGCAACTTATACTTTTTAAAGCGATCCTATAACCCGCTTGCTGCTATGGACTTCAGTTTCCGGAACGCTGTGCCTATTTCAGATTTTTAAAAAATTTAAAGACATCAAATAAAATTTTACAAAGGATCACTGCAGGCCTCGGGTGTGTAAAAAAAATCTAGCATCCACAAGGATTTTAACATACCAATTGTTTAGTCAGAAATCGTGTCACCTGCGTAACGTAAATCCATCTAAAGAAGTTAAAATCATAAAAAGGCATATTGTTCTATTGAACAAACAACAGAGAGTTGAATTCTAAACTGTAGCAGGGCCTTTAGTAGGTGCGTTCACATTTCATTTGTTAAAAATTTTCTTGTGAAATTGGGAATGCTTCCTCCCTGTAGATTTTAGTTTTGTTAATTGAATGGGAAACTTTAACGAGTATAGTTTCGACGAATGAAGTGCCAACTGCACATAATTAAGTAAAATTAAGTACAAACTTTTGTTGTCGGTTTTAATATAATTGTTCCTATATTTTAAAATGAATTTGCTACAAAATTAGGGCATACTCGTAAAGGAAATACAGATTGATAGTTTGGGTGTATGGAAGATATTAAAATAATCTAAACAAAAAAACTATACATAACGTGTATATCAAAAAGTTAGTTTAGTTTTATTTTTTCACTTAATCGAATTCTACTGTCTATCATAAGATATGGATCAAATTCATTTTCTTGTTGGATACCAAAAAAATTTATAAGTTTATAAGTAAAAAAAAAAATTATTTTTGCTTTGTATTGAAAAGAAAGGTAAAACGAATTTTTTGCCTTCAGAATGAACTTTCAATTAGATAAAAACAAAGTACATTGATTTCTCGAAGTAGGCATTTCTTTAATAATAAAATATTTTTTCACTTCGCCAGCCATTTTTTGAAAATATGTGCGCTGAGTCTCAGCAAGATCTGAGTTAAATAAAATAGTCAAAAAACCATTCAACTCATTAAATTCAGATCTTTAATTGCAATCATGATCACTTCAAAAGTTTTATGTTTTATAACTTACCAATTTTAGGACTGATTGCCGCATTTCCTCATCATACCGTTTACTACATGTACTGTAGAAAGAGAAGCATTTAAGGCAAAAACTTATTCTCATATAAAATAACGACCCATTACTATATTCTATGGTTATTTTATTCCATATATTGTCGATGGTCTCGCTAAGACCATTTTTTTTTGCCACATATACCAACCTCTTGATCGAAGTCGTTGTTACGCATATAGTCGTATGAAAGCTAACTACCCTTATAATAAGTCAGTGCAATTATTTAAATAAAAATAAAATATTTTAAACATAAAGTTGCAAAATAAATATACTCAATAATAATTAGCAATGCAAAAATGATATTTTCAGAATATTTCCTTTAAGCAAATTGTCTGTTCTATAAAAGCGGTGTGAAAATTTGTGGGCTGTGGATTAAAAACAACTTACAAAAGCAAACAAAACACTGGGCAATAAATGCGTGACAACAGAAAAAATGTACCGTCAAAAATAGAATAACAGCAACAATCTATATAACAACAAACAATATGCAAAAGTTTCAAATTAATGTATTATTGGCTCGATAATTTATTATCAGGTCAATATCCGGTTCATTTATTCATTCTGATATAAATAAATAAAAATATTAACACACAAAAAAAAAAAAAAAAACAAAAACCAACAAAAACTTGAACATAATCATTAAAAGCCCATGCAATAAATTCATATTAACTTGGCTATGTGAAAAAGGAAGCATCTATTACTCTTCTTGCTTCATTAAACCATAAAAAATTCTAACATTACACAGTGGGTAAAACGCATAATAAATTGGTATTAATGTCTAACATCTTTACTAATAACTAGATATGTTTCAGACTAAAGACAACAATAAAGAATAATTATACACCCCAACATTTCCAAGCAGACCATATTCGTACTCACTCGTATACATACCTTTCCAGTAAATACTTCCGACCGCTGTAGGGGTTAACCAGACCTTGTAGAATGTCGTTGGTATGATTTAAGGGAAATAATTTCAACTAAAGAAGCAAACTTCATTGTTTCGGTGAATAAACAAATGAAGCCGGAGTATTTGGTGCTAGGCTGCTGCTGTCAAAAGGCAACATATTTGATATTATTATTCTACCGCCTTTTTGATCGTACATAGGCGATACATTAATTTCTATTTGGAATTTGGTAATCGTTGCTAAGGCTCAAAGATCCTAAAACTGTCGCCAACTCTGTAACGACATGAAACTCAGAAGCCAATTGCTTCAGATCGACAAATAGCACAGCACGCAATAAGGAAAAACAGAACACAGCGTTTAAGGCTAATGTATATCAAAATTTAAGTGACGCCAATTGACAGTGACTACGCTGACAACTTGAGTCTAAAGGAAGTCGATATATATTTAGCCAATCAAATGAAAAATGCTACAGGAGCATACGGCCATACCCACTCGCTTTAATCAGTTCTAATGTTCTACATAATGTTATGGCTAGCAGAGATAGAAAGCAGCCACTCAATTTGTATGCCATTTTAAAACTTAAATATAAAGATGATAGCTAAACAAAGAACAATCTGAAACCCAGGCGTGTATTTTGCAAAATATTTACAGAGAGAAAAAGGACTTAAATGGCGCAGACAAATCAAAACTGAGGTAGAAAATATTAAGACTTACTAGAAGAAAATAATATTCATAGCGATATGATCCACCCCTTATTTCCTTTGGCGTCAGGGAGGTTAGAATTTATAAACTCTTATTTACGGAAGAGTCGCCTTTTGTAACTTAGCTACGAATACTCTTATGTTGCTATATTCTACTCTAAAATTTGAAATTTAAGATTAGAAGTCTTCCGCTAAAACTTAACTCACGATCTCCTTTGTAGCTAAATTCACCTACTACCTTCTTTTTTACATTTAAAGCGGCGAAGAACTTAAAATTCACGGTCTGATGTTTTAAGGTATAGATTCGTCAATCACCTCAATCACCGCTTTCTTGGAACTGCTGTTGTGTGCTTGTTATTGTACCACAGGATTAAAAACAAACTTTTTAGTTTCTGCAAATTTCTTTAAAAAAAACTTTCTGGTTGATTTATTCACATTTTAAAAATATGTTTTTTATTAAATTACGGTTACCTGCAAATATTACAATTAGTACAACTACTGTATGTAAGGTGTACTGTTGCCATCTACCCTTTTTTTAATTAATATGTACCTAAATAATACAGTTGCTCAGCTGACATATATGAAATTTTCTAGGTTTTGGTATAACTACGTTTGTACGTACGTATGAGTTTTTAGACTCGACTTGCAGTCAAAGTTTCTCAAACAAAAAATGACACCACTAACCTTTTAAAAACTGTCATAGAAAAGTTATTTACTTTTTTCCGGTAGAAGATAAGACAATGTTAAAATTTGTAAATAAATGGGGTCACTTATGTAGTCACCTTTAACTTACAGAACCAGTACTAATCAAAACGCGGCTTGAAAATGATGTCTTTACATCGAAAGCGCTCGCCAATCGTACTAAATAAACAGCCAGTGACGACGGTCTTCACCGAAAGGTATGACAACAGTATTTTATTTACTGGCGGAATAAATCCAATTAACTTAATACCAAAGATAATCCTTATTTGGTGATGGACCTCACTGTGCGCGCTTTGACTTAAAGCTCTTTACAGAAAAAAAATAAAAGAAACATTTCAAACAAAACGAACACGGTATCTACATGGCCGGTCGATTGAACGGTTGGTCGCTATAGCTTGTCCTACTTCACTTTTAGACGCCCCTCTTACAAAATATCCTGTTCATTGTGTTTTAGATTTTTTATATTTGCTTTTGCCGAAGTGAGTATACTTTTAATTTTCCATCTTAATATTTATTCACACACATACAACTTCGTTTGAATTTTCTACACACACAAACACACACACACGCATATTTAGCTGTTAATATACATTTACAATAGACTCATGTGTGTCTTTCCCTTTTTAATAAATCCTTTAAGTCGCAACATATGTGTTCTTAGAATCCTTGCCTTTTGAATAGAAATGCGACTCTATCAGAAAATGTTTAAAGATTTATTCGTTTAACATGGTGTGGAATAATAAACTTATTGGGTTTATTATTTCCCTCTATTGTTGTAGTTGTTACTGGGATTAAGTGTTAATAGCCAAGTTGAAAAGGGTTCAAACTGATTGAAGAAAAGGTAAATTACAACCTTAAATATAGATTTTCTTAGAAAGTTTATTAAGGTAAATAAATGTCAAGGAGACAGCAACCTATTTACACACATTTAGTTTCGTGTAACTAGAATCCTCATGTGGCCACACATGTGCACATATGTACATATTGAATTTTATCAGCAAATTAGAAAGGTAAGTCTATTTTAATAGTTGTTATTTAAGCATAACTTTGATGTAGAGTAATTAATTTCAATTAAAGTAGAGAGGGAAGAGATTTAATTTTTATGTTTTTGAAGTCATTTTGCTTATAAAATATTCTTGTTTGGGACAATAAAATATAAACATATTCTAAGTGCATGAACAAATTAATGTGTAAAACATTTCTTGAATTTCTATATTGGGACTTTGAAGAAATTAACAAAAAACTAAAACAACAGATTTCTATTGAAAGCAAACACATATACTGTTACGAAAGTAGGATTTAAAGCAAAGCTTTGACTTATTTTGTAAAATAGTAAAAATGCAGTGCAAATCCCAATAAAGCCCTAAAAGGAGAGAAATAACAATATAACAGCGTACGGTAGTTGTAGTTGAACCCGGCCAGAGGACGCCTAGGAGTTCGAATTGGTGATGCTGACTACTTCTCCGCCCATTTTTTCATGTGACAAAAATTTTAAAAAAGAGTCTTAAAACGTTACGTCAAGCTATTTTTAACTCATACTTGAAAGTTATATGCAACATTAACATGACTTTCAATGAAACCTTTGCCTAAGGATATGTCTAACTTGTTTAACAGGACACCACTAAACGAAACGTCAATTATGCTGTCACAGATATAGCGACACAAAGAATGCTGGATTACATTCTGCTGGTGTTCATTTTTATCCAGTTTTCTAGAAGGAACCCTCCTCAAAAAATTTTAAATAATTCTTCTTTAAACAGTTTTTTGAAATAAAATGAGCTTAAGCAGAATTAATCATTTTATTAGTTTTAATATTAAACAGCACTCTTACCTGTTTTTATTATTATTGTTCTTTGTTTTGCTAGAAAAAATCTCTAGACTCTCTAGACTACTAAGAAATTGCAAAAAATTATTTCCCTTCACCATTTATGTGAATCTAATTTAGTAAAGTAGCTCCTATCAAAAGGCAAATATTGCTATGACAGAGAATTAAAAAAGAAGAAAAAAAATTAAGTACGATATATAATTTTGCATAAAAATATCATCGGTTCTTAATGAGTTTATCATTTTTATTAAATTTTAGTATTTTCTAAAAGATCGGGCGAGCGCCGATTTTTTCATTGGATTTTTTTTTTTTTAATTTTAATTTTTTTTTGCTCCGTATATTTGTTTTTTTGATAGGAGTTACTTTATTGTACCAAACGATATGAAAAAGTTAGAGGCAGGCGTAGTGTTTAGTCTAAGCTGCGAGGGACATGGATCGATCTGGCTGATTTTCAAGAGCAACTATTTCGAAACTATGTCTAATCGATTGATGAATTTAAATTTTCACTAGCTCATCTAGTGCCTTGGCAAGGTTTATTTACACACTAACACGGACGATCAGACGCGCATCGCTAAATCGACTTTGTTATTTATAAGGACACTGCTGTAAAATTTGAAGGCATAAAAAACATAGTAAGGCAATATATAACATCACTCTTACTTGCTAACAAAAATGGATTTAAAACAAGCATTTGACTTGGCAGCTTATTTACTATGGTGGAGGCATAAGGACCCACAGGGTCGATTGTGATTTTTTTGTAATTTCAATAAATTGATATTAAAACTTTTCTTTTCTTTATTTTTAGTAACTTTTAATATTATTTTAAAAACTATTTTCAGTGTTACGCTAAATATTTTTCAAACTTAAAAAAGTATTTTTATCGCTTAATTTAAGGAAAAATGACAAGCAAAATTATGTATACGTCAGATTATTTTAACATCTTAAGGTAGTATCACACGATTGACGCAAAGCACAGATTATTGGTATATTTTATAGGCCAATCGTGTGATTTCACAATTTATTGTCCCATTCGACAATCAAGAACAATATTGTGCTGATTTGCCGCAATCAAATGCAACTCTAGTGTGGCAATCGTGTGAACGGTTCATAGGTAACCATACGTCAATAAAAATGATATAAATGTACCAATAATTATTGTGTTATCGTGCGTCAATCAAAGAAGACAAATTGGGCCAATAGTTGCTTTTTTCAAAAATAATTTTCTTCGGGTGATTCTACGGCCAACATTTTTTTTACAATTAAAATGAATTTTAGTTGTTGTACGTGCTATATTTCTGTACATTATAAATGCAGTTGGATGATTCTACTGAACTTGTATATTTATTCCTCGAACAGCGGCTATAAACACCTTTACCAAAAAAAGAATTGCCGACTTTTGTAATTTGATAGATTGTTTACAGATTGGTCCCCTCTTAAAAACAATTCATAATCTTAAAAATTAAAGGGTGTCCCCACATAACATACTTCTTGAAAATTTAAAATTTACAAAGAACCTGCATTGCTAAATCCGCTATAACAACAAGTATAAAATTTTAATTTAGAAATTAAATGGTGTTTCCATATTTGATGGAAACTGACTTATATGGCCCTATAGTTTGAACGGTTATATACAACCCGTTACATTAAACAGAATGTCCACTACTTTGTCCTGAATATTAAAAATTATAAATATTTAATATAATTAATTATAGGGTGTTACAATAGTTGCTGTATTTGATGTACATGACCAAATTGTTGAACAGTATAAGACAGTTTTTTCAAAATTTGCACAGAAGCTCTATTGTTAAGTGCCCTATAACAAGTAGCAAACTTGAAATTAGAAATTAAAGGGTGTCCCTATAACTGATGTAATTTCAGCTGTATTTCCCTACCTTTAAAACCGTTACAGACAAACTCATGAAAATTATGCAGAATGTCCATTACTATATCAAGTATAATAATAAGTATAAATATTTAAAATTAGAAATTAAAGGGTGCCCTAATGGTTGCAATTTGATGTATATGGCCAATCTTTTGAACAGTTATAGAATAACGCTTACTATCGAACTTAAACGAATTTTGTTTTACTGTGTCAGCAATCAAAAGTATAAAAAAAGGTGACCACATAACTACTAATTTTTTTTTATAATCTGCATTCATATTTTGTTCTACGACATATAAAAAATCTTGACGCAATCTTTCTCAAATATAATAGAATATAAATAATGTATAATTACAGTCCTAAAGAAATATGATTTTTCTCAGATTTTCCGTGCAGTGAAACAATCGTGTGACTGCTATGCGACAATTATTGCCAATTAATCGTTTTGCGTCAATTCGCGACAATCAAATTTATGAAAAATGAGGCAATCATGTGACCGCAGAGAATTTGATTGGGACAATGTATTGATTGTGCAAAAATTCAGCACAATAAAAATTGTATAAAATTAGTGCTTAGCGACCGACAATCATGCGATCCTACCTTAAGAACATAATTTAAATGCCTTGTTCGAGTTTGCCAGTGCCAACAAAACTCTTAATTATTTTGGGGCTTCTAAGGCAGTGATGTAACTATCACGCATATATTTTGGACATGATTTGTGTGTGAGTGCTAAAATTTAAGGCTGTTATTTTTATTTCTTTTTCAATATGTATTCACCAAGGCTCGAGAACGATAAGGCTAAAACTATCTTTAAGTGATGAATTTTATCTCATAAAAACTTATAGGAATAACTTATGTCTATGCTTACTAATATTATTGTTTAAATCAAATCAACAGAAAAATTGTATTAAAATTTCTTAAAAAAGACAAGTAGATTTTGAGTTAATCAAAAAAACTTCAATGACAAAATAAAACTTATTTTTCAAACTCATTAAGAAATATTAAAGCTTTATCCAAAATCACAAGCAAACAAACTACGTCTTCATAAATTTTTTCTTAAATTCTCTTGTGTTCGTCCTTATTTATCTCAATTTTTACTGCTTTATTCCAGCAATAAGAACTAACAAATGAATAAATATCTTACATAATCTCGAACTCCTCCACGCAATTAAACCTTGTAGAGAGAGGATGTCAAAAATCGATTACTCATTTAATAGTATTTTAATTTATTCTACTGCAATTTAACCAACATTAATGAACATTTTGGCTAAAATAATATTGTAGATTAAAAAGATAAAAAGAAAATGAATGAAAATCACGTAGAATGATATTTTCTTTTCATTTATTTCTTCTTTAGTCATTTTTTTTTTCATTCCATCATACTCACCATTTAATTTTACTCTAACGTTTTGCTAATGTTTACTTGTATTTACTTTTTTTGTGTACCTTTTCAAAATAATTTTTCTTTTGCTTTTCTGTTTTGTTCTGTATTTTAAATAATCTTTTTTCACTTAAGTGAACTCATTAATATTCAATCTGACCATGATTACACAGACGCCCTTTATGTTGTGTCCGTGGAAACGGTGAAAAAAAATAAAAATGAGACTTTATCTATACGGCAGGAAGAAGATTTGTATAAAAAATAAAACAAAGAAAAATAATTAAAATAAGTTTTAGTTGGGGTATATTCAGTGTGACCAGATCTAAAGAAAATGCTTAAATTAAAAAAAGTCTTAAAATTAAAAGAACTTTTAGCAAGATAAATAAAATATACAAAACAGATAAAAAAGTTAAAAAAAAAATAAAATTTTGAAACCAAACTTAAATATTTTTGGGAATGACTAAAAAAATCTGCTTGTTCCATGATCACGAAGCCTGCAAATAGAAGGACCCATATGAAGTAAACCTTATTGAATAAATTTGCATTTTCTGAGCACTTAGTTTCAAGGCCAGCTTCTATCAAGTACATCATCAATAGCAGGAGGTAGATATTATAATTGTTGGATCTGATTTTTTTTTTTTCGTTGGATTAAAACAATCGTTATGTAAATATTTAAATATTTAACAAACATTTTTAAACATAAAGTTGACTTTTACCTTATGCTTTATTGTGTCCAAGAAAAAATTTAGTTGACGGACATTAGTAGGAAAAGTTCAGTATAAAATATTTACTTTAGTCTTTAGAAATTAAATTTTTATCATATTGAGAAATGTCAAGCCCACTAAAAATGGGAAGAAAATATACATGTAATGTATTGTGCCTCTAAGAAAATTCATAAAATAGTGCAAATTTTGTTTTGTTTTTGGTAAATCGACCATTCATTTTCCGTTAAGATTTCTCTCAAGTTGAAAACTCAACGAATAGAAAAATACAAGAGAACGTGCAATTCTTATTCAATAAAATAGCAGAGAAAACACATCCATACAATAATGGTATGGGAACACCTTTTTACATTTAACTTGATTTTGTTGACTTGCTGTCATAGCGAATAGTAAAACACAATCTATTAATATCAATATTCTATCCCTTTAAGTTTTCGATCTAATTTTAAGCATAAACTTTTAAATTCAAATCGTCTTGACCGATTGGAGTAAAATACAGTTTTTTATTTAAAAATAGATGAAATACAATAATCATGAATGGAGTTCGTAAAAACCTCCATCTTTTGGGTGGTTGACGTGTTTTTGAAAAAAGTTATAAAAATGGTCACAATACATACATTCACAAAATAAAATCTTTCACGGATATCAAAATAAATAATTTTAAATTTATTTTCATAAATGATGAAATGGTCACACTAGATACATTTATTTATTTGTTTCCACGTTGAAGAGTAAATGTGAGGTGTCCATCTAAACTAAACAAGCATTCTAGATTAACGATTTTAGAAGATGATGAATTACTTCCATTCAGTCACATTGGCCACTGTTTGGTTATGGTTTGGTCGTGAATTATATTGTAGAGATGAAGCAAATGTCTGTGAACGAATGAATGCTTTCAAATTTATATGCTTTAGTGGTGATGTGTATGTATTTGTATTAATATACTTAGATTCTGTGTGTATATGCGCCGTTTGGTATCTTTTTATAAATGTTCCCTACAAAAGCTTTAGTGTCAACTTTTGTCAAAATAGCTGCATGAAACATTGACTTTTTTAGGCAAAATAAAGTTCAAGTTAGTTAGCGTTAAACACTTCAATGCTAGAACAAATGTATTTGTTTGCAACAACGATATTTATTAGCACGTATTCTCAGTTCAGGGGCAGGCAGTTAAGTAAAACCGCTTTCTTTGTAAATGAACGAAATTATTATTTTTCCTACGAGACATTGTTGCTTGAGAAACATTGTGCTAGTTTTTCAAAAATGATTTATTTCTGTTGTTTTGCAATGTCTCTATATTTACACAAGTATAATGGCGACTTATCTAATACTGCTACTGAAGTATACAAACGTTTGAGCTTAGCTATTTTTCTCGCAAGCTATTTTGTTGAGTAAATTATTAAGCTTGAACTGTTGTTGGTGTTCAAATTTTAATTTTATTTTTAATTTTATTCTAGTATTTTGTTCCATCATTGGGTACCGTCCAAGCGGTATCGCAAAAAAATCCTTTACATAAAGTTTGCAGAGGATTTCTACCTGCAGGCCTTATCGAATAATTAAAATTTTAATGGTTCCTGCAGCTAAATCGCCAAAGGTGATCTATGTGTTTTTTCCATTTTCATTATAAAACACCTTGCATTCACTAATTGTGCGTGAAAATTTATTATTTCGTAAAGCGATTAATGATACGTCCGGTTTAGCTGTTTAGCAGTCTTAGTTCCTTTAATCAAATAAAATAAATTTTTAAAAGTAAATACTTAAAAAATCAATTTATTATTTCGACACACCAACACAACTTGCGATTACGTTTAATTTAAACTGAAAATTAAGATTGAGAACAAAAGAGAACATAAGAAGGGTACCACGTATTCGGTCTTGATACATGTTTCTTTCCTTAGAGCTTGTGTTGTTCGTATTTTAAATTTATAACGTGAAATTAGTAGCACAAGTGGATTTTATTTGAGATTATTATTTATTTTTTCTTTCTAATTTGTTTTTACGGTTGAAAATCTTAAAACAACAAAATTTTGATTTGACGTTAGCTTAAGTCAATGTTGAACAGTTGCTGTAGTGATAAGGATTCTTTTTGAATGATGATGTTGAGCGAATATATTGGAGTGAGGCTTTTAATTTAGAATGTTCATAAGAATTTGTTTTTTGTTTCCTAATTTTACGATGGTCTAAAATGTCTTTATGCTGCTCGTAGTTTAAGACGATGATGTCTATAATTTAAGCATGATTGGAACAAGGCAAGAGATTTTTATTAAGCTTACGTATTAAAAGCAACAAATAACAAAAATTAAATTCATAAATTTAAAATCAGTTTAGGGAACAAATTTAAAAAGGATCAAGGAAAAAGTTTTGAAAGCATCATTTAACATTTATAAAACTTATAAACCAGTGAGCGAAAGTAAAAACATTTGAAACAAGATGTAGATAAATTAGCGCATTTTTAAAAAGACATTTAAATTTGTTAAATTTAATGGAATATTTTTTTATTAACGAAATCAGTCAGTTGGTTGTTGAATCACTTATTAATTAATTTATTTCTTATGGATGACAAAAGCCCCTAAACAAAAGTAACTAAAATTTCTTTGTGTTTTTAATTTGTGACTAAAATACTTAGAGCGTAATTTTTTTGTTCCCTTTATGGCAGCCGTAATTAAATACAATACGAAAAAATTATTTTGATTTTCTTTAGCAATTGTTGTTATTTTAATTGGTAACCACTAATGTAGTACAATAACTGAACTTCCTTTACCAAACGAATTTAATTCTATTTCGTTTTCCTTCATCATTTTTCGACATTAAAATAATGTTCGCTTATCTGTAAAACGTGTCTATCGAATTAAATATTGAGTTTTTTACTTCAAAATTTATTTCAATCATCGTCATTATGTGTACAATTAAGTGTTATTATTTAATGTACCTATTTCTTCAATGTAATTATCAAATTTGTCATTATTATTTCTTTTATCTATGTTCATATTTTACGTAAAAGGTTTCACAATTGATTGAAAATTTAACCCATGAGCTGTGGAGAATTTAATTTCAGCGGCAAGGCATTTTAATAAATAAATATTCATATTAACATATTTATTTATTCTTTGAACCTCAGTGTGATAAATGCTTTATATTTTATTAAAAAACCTTAACCGACCCAGATAACATTTAATTTTATCTTAGAAAGTTTAATCTTGCTTAGAAAGTAAAAATAGATTTTCATACTTTAAAGTATAATCCTGATATTGTAGAATTGGAACATTAATTACCTTTTGTATATCTCCATTGTTCTAAGATTGATTACAGTCGAATCCCCATAATTCCAGCCTTAAAGTTAAATCTTCCGCCCTAATTTCTCTTATCAAGTAGGTTTCTTTCCTACCTAAATGCTGCTAGAATGTCATCCGTTATTGTTTACAAAAGATCTCTAGTATAAAATTTAATTCCAAATTGAGATTTATTTTACGCAGTGTATGAACCTAAATATCTTTTCCTTTAGTCTCATTATTTAAGTCGTCACCTTTTATAGCTTTTTACTTATGTGACGCATGAGAGAATTTTTTCAATCCCTTATTTGCTTTACCATGCGTCTTGTTTGGCCCACTTCTGTCAACTTTTGGAAGAAGAAAATCCATTTACGCAGAGCTTTACTTTACGCAAGCATAGTTAACACTATTACTGGTAGCTTATTTGCAATTCAATCTAATTTATTTCAAACTAAAATGGACTAAATGAAATTATTGAAAGTTATAGACGGCTTCTTATTCATAAGCACCACTCTTCCAACACTGGCAATGCATGTCCATTTGAGCAAATATCATTTTTTACTTTTAAGAGAGCGGTTCGTTAAAGTTGTGTTTTTGTTAATTTCAACTCACTGACCGAATCAATTTACGGAATTTATCTTACAGTGGTTTCGACGGAAAAACCGAACCGCAGACCATTCAAAATTATCACACTTGTACTTTTCATTTACTTATTTTTTGCAAAAAGTAAATATATTTTTGATTTAATTTTGCTCGCACAAAAATTTATAGCCGAAACATTATTTTTGTAATAAAAATTGCAATTATATATATATATATATATATATATATATATATATAATGAAACACTATGGGGGTGATTTCTGTACATGAAATATTTCTGGAAAGGTATAATGGTAGTAAAACAGTTGTCAATACATTTTATTTTTGTAGATGGTAAATTTTTAAGTGTTTACAGAACTTGACAACTAATGTTAAAAAACGCATTTTTCTAAATTTTATTTTAATACAATTAGAAATTATACGCTGACGAAGTCGTGGGCACTGCTAGTATAAAAATAAAACAGCAAATATTCAATTTTAAATATAATGATACAGTTCAAATAAGCGGAATCAATAATGCCTTATAGAGGTTGCCCGTATTTGTAGCAATTTTGTTTTCTTTATTAAAACAGTTCCAAGATAAGAAATTCTTATATGTTACAATTTCTTCCTGTCTCTGAATTGACTTATTTTGAGACAATGTGGCGCCCTATCTCTAAGGTTCAATCTCAAAACCTAAGCTTGACTATAATTTTTTATGCCTGTAGTTAATAATAATATTGGACTACTCGCATGGACAAAACACTATAAGAAGCTTATTAAAATGACTTTTGAATAAAATAGGATTACATTTTGTTTAAAAACCTGACGTGACGTGCAGTGTATTTATTTGCATTATAAAATTAGATGACTACAATATATTTATTTGAAAAAGTTTCACTTTAGTAACAGAAACGAGAAAAAAACGAGGCACTAAGGCAATGAACGTATGTTTTACATAAATAATTATATTATATTCTTTTAGAGATATAGGGAGAAAGCTACAGATGTCTATAAAGGCCAGTATTGTCAGTTATGACAATTAGATGTCAAAACTTGTGATAAAATATCCTTTGCAATTGGCAACATTTAAATTACTTTAACTTTAGTTTTTATAAAAAAAAAAAGATATTGAAACTCTATTTAAAATTGACTTAAAATGTATGTACATCGGCAAATTAACTAAAAAATTAAACCCTTGGCGCACTTGATGTTTATAAAACATTGTGGGGAAAAAGATCCTTCGTTAAATGGATTTACTTTGGCCTTAGATTTGCAAGAAGCATGATGCTGGACTTAGCATTTTAACGAGTTGGCAATGAGCGTTGATAATATGTTGGTAATTCTCACAAGTAACTGTTGTGCCAAATGTACTTTTTTCTATAATGAGACCATTTCGGTCTCGAAGTATAAGTTTTAAGTTAAAAAATTATTCAAACTGTATTACAAAGCAATTGCATCCCTTGCAACTAAATTATACTGAAAATTTCTTTAGGTTGTTATAAAGAATGCCACTTTAACGTTGTACAATAAAAGAAGTCAATTACCTTAACTTTAAATCTGTTACTGATATTATATTTGGCAAGCCATTTGCTGAGAAAACTGCCAACACTGATCCGGACCTGTTAGGAGAACTAAGATTAATGATAACCAACTGCTGAAAATCGAACCTGGGCTATATGTGGCCATAACGTGTTGGTACTCCACATGTCAACCAAATAACTAAACTCTAAGAATAGTTTTGCTTACACAACAATTCACTTGATATTTAATCTAATGGTATTAAGAATGGTGTTATTGTTTTTGATTAAAAGCATAGAGCATAGATGAATCTCCAGGTGTGCATCCGCAAAATTTACCTCAAAGATTAGAAATTTAGTCTTCAAGGGGTTAAAAATGTGTTTCATACCACTTAACGTAAAAAAACACTATTAAGTGAAGTAGGTTTATATCTGCATATAAGTCATCATGAAACAAGTAAATATGTACGACCTATTGTGTAACAAGTAAATAAATAAAATCCTTAAAATATTGTCATTCAAGTGAAGCACGATTCGAACTAAATGTTCTGGAAACATGCAATAACAAAATAAATTGTGAAAAAGGCACGAAAACAGAAAATAATAGAATATTTCATATTTATGATTAACGATTTTTTTAGACTTTCTGTTTGCCATCAAACTTGAAAGGATTGAAATTTTCCGTTATCTACAAAGTGAAGGATATTTAATGTAAGTGAATGAGGATTTATTAGTGTATGTGACTAAAATTGTTGTGATTTCACATTAATTGTTACTCGTATAACTTTTTGTTTTTAGCACAGCAAAAGACATTATCACACACGAATACAAAGTGATTTCATAGATTTTTTGTTGTTGTTTGCACATGAAGACGTTGAATATATTAAGAGCTATTGTTACAACATGCGATTAGTTAAAGGCAGGTTTTTGTTGAACCGATTAATGGCTTGGCATAATGAAACCTTTACTTATTATTATTTTTTTAACTATTAAATATTATTCTTATTATTATTAATAATAATATTGCAAAGCTATTTATCGGGCAAAAAATTCTATTTTAAACTAATGGCAAGTTATAATAATAGCCCTAAAAGTAATTATATACATACTTGTGTGTTTGTGTGTTATAAGGTCTCTCATCTGGACGAATTTAATAATCAAGGCAAGATTTTTAAGATTTAGATTGAAACTTCTCAAAACGAAGTAGCAGTAGCACTAAATTACTGAATGGAAACGATCGTGGACTTCAATTAGATGCAAAAATGTGTCTGAAGGCTGACATTTGAATGTGCAGGCCATAAGCCCAGGGCGGGCTAATTTATAAAAATTAAATGATAGTGGCAGCAGACTTAGCGATGCTGTTAGCGCGAAGGCATAAACATTACTTTAATAGAATGCACGATATCATCTAGAAGGCATCAGAATCTAGATAGAGCAAAGCACATTATACTGTAACCATTTGCAATAAATAGTACGAAAGCCGAAATAAGTATGAAAATAAATCGGACATGTCTTAACGGAAGCACCAATCAACATAAAATTGTATATTTTCATAGCGGAGTAGTTTTTGAACTACACAACAGTAAAGTTTAATATTGGAGTTAATAAGAAAAAAAAATTTAAAAAGTTAGTCCCAGGTATGGCTCAGTATGACTTTCCACAACGAAATAATATGAATTTGTACAACTGTATAACATTTTTGTGTAAAAACCACCAGCAAAAACCACTATTTTTTTATATAACAACCGATACCAATAAAATGTTGCCTAAAAATTATTTCAAGAATCTAACTCACGAAAATAACTCTAGATCAGGAAAACTATTTGCAAATAAAAAAAAGATGTTGCTACCCCAAGTACTTAGATATTTTAATTGTTTTTTGACAATCAGACTTCCTTATATTTACATATGTTTTCAATAGCAACGTTACAAATTGATTACAATTTTGCTATCCGTTACCATTAACAATGAAAAATATTCTTGTGAAATTATTCCTACATGACGGTATATATTTTTTAATTTTTTATTTATCTCTAGCTCTGAGTTCTTTACGTTGTATTTTTAAAATTAAATTAACTTTAATGTAATATATTTATAACATGAAGACAAAGTTTTCAGTGTTAGCGTATCTTCGATTCCATACAAACAAGGCACTCAGTGTTTTATTAAGAAAAGATAAAACATCCAAAAAAATATACAATTATAAAAAAGATGTGGAAAGTCTTTGTTGCTTATAGTAAACAGCTGCTGATTTTACATTTCTTCCTTATTTTCTTTTAATTTGACGTGGAATAATTTCATTTTTAGATTTTTAAATTAAACTTTTTACTTTAAAATTTGTAAAATTATAAGAATTTTTAAGATGTATTTTATAGTATAACTATACTATAAGTGAAATGCCGTTAGGGAAACGAAAAAGAACTACAGCTACAAAATCATAATCTAAACAAAATGTAATAAGACTTTGAAAAGTTTTTGGTTGTTTTCATTCAAACAAAATTCAACATTTCATAAACTAACAAACTCAACACATTTACACACACGTTTATACTAGATATGCAGTCTCTTTTCTAAATGGAAATAACTTTAAGTTACCGAAAGAAAAAAAAATATTTGTTATAAACAAAACCATATTCAAAGAAAAAACTTTTTTAAATACCCTGCCATCAAACTGGCAGTCGTTGTCAGCCAACCCAGCGCACACAAAATAAAACTACAAAAATGAAAAAAAAAAAATCGAAAATATTTGACATGACAAAAAAAAAAACAGAGAGCAACGAATTCAATTAAACTTTTGCTATAAAGCACAAATAAGTACTTTTCTTGTTTTAGGGTGTAAATCAACGTTGAACTAAGAGTCAAGTTAAGCAATAGTTTAATTTATTTGAAAAGCTCTTGAGTATTAGGAAATTATAATGACCAACACAAAATTTTACTAAAACGCTTTTTATAAATTTAAATATAAATCTAGAAACTAGTAAAATAGTAAAAAGGTTTGACCCTTCAAATCAGAAACTCGTATTCATCGATATGTTGCAAAAAAAACACATACATATATTTAATATATCAGCCAATGAAGGCTGAACTACTGCTCATCTGCACAGAAAAAGAATGAGAGACTACGTTGGTTTTCAAAATCTGTGAATCTGTACGAATAACTTCAAATCAAAATGTCTGTTGAGGGCGAGGTTTTGGAAGATAAGGCTGGGACAAGCTAATTAAGAAAAATATTCGATATACAAAACTTTCAAAGCGATAAAAGACCACTACGGAATGGTAATATAACAAATATAATTGCAACTTTCAAAAGAAAAAAAAACAGAAGGCAAATAAATTAAGTTTTGTAAGTTACATTGCCTACACTAATTTACCAAATAAACAACTGTAACAAAGCGTTAAAACTATTAAGAATAATTCCCCTAGCAACAATAAAAAAGTAGAAACTAATTAATTAACACGTACTTACATAATCAATTTTTGCTGTATCCGACAGCAACAGTTATTCAAGCTCGAAATTAGGCAAATAAAATAAAATAAAATAATATAAAATATACCCACAGTGCATTAGCAAGTTTTAGTTTGTGATAAAATATTATGACAGCAAAATTAACTTTTAAGCGTAGCCAAAAAAGTTATTTCTAAATTGAAAAGAAAATTAAAGAAGCATTGAAATGAAAAAGTTAAATTTTACAGGAAAATAGAGACCATCTAGCGCTGATTGCTTCCCATGTAGGAACTTTTTGGTTTATAAACGTTAAAATCTATATAAAAAATCAGTTATTGCATTCTTATCAATAAATAACATTTACAAATTTAGATTTGAATAGATTTTTGCTATAAAACTAATTTTAAAATTAGTGAAAGTGTATACAGAATTACTCACAATGGGTCTTGCAAAAATGAGAACAGCTTAATTCTTATTTATATTTATTTATAAGCAAAGCGACTTTCAATTATTTTATTGTATATTTGAGAATTAAGATTTAGAATTTAATTTCCACAATAAAATTTAGTAGCAAAGTAAATTTACAAGGTAAGGAGAAATTAAAATTCCCATGGCGAGAATACAGCAATAAATGAAACTTTTTCTTGTCTTTACTATTGAAAAAATGACAATATATGGCATGTTCTCTCCTGCGATTAGTGCAAGGCATAATCACAAACGAAGATAGCAAAATGCTTTTTTTGTGTCTTGCTATGGAAGTTACTATATTAAAGAGGATTATATCCACAGTTTGGCAAAACCTTGTCATAAATAAGAGTCATTAGGTTGAAGGAAATTACTACAAATAAGGATTCTTACTTTTAAGTAGGTTTTAAGTTATATAAATGAGGTAATAAGGTTTTTTCTATTAAGACTCTAGCGCTTTATCACAATCATTAAATGTAATTTTAGACATACATAAGAAAGAATAACTGAAAACACCCTAAAAATGTGGGTTTGGGAATCAGAAAAAAAAAATAATAATTTTCAATTATATTATGCACCAAGGAAAAATTGATGTGAAAACCACAAAATGGCAAAACAAACCACTAGACTTTTCTGATAAAATTAAATTTTTTTACGAACTCTTTTTTAAGTTTAGTAAACTTTAAGCCACCTTAACGACGCAGTGTGTTTTACATCTGACTAATGCATTGATACTTTTAAAATATAATTTCATTTTATTTTATTTTATTTTTTTTATTAAGGTCTATGGATTTATGTAAGTCCTTACAGAACGACAAAGAAAATTAACATAAATTTATTTACAGTTTCAATTTAAATGAACTTATATAACTTATTATTTAGCTTGAAGATGCAACGGTGTTCAGTTTATTGCTTAAAAGAAATTCTGATATGATTTCACTATATATTAATTCTAATAAAAACTCCACATTTAGCATTGTCGTTCGATCTTTTATAGTAAGCAATTAGACGAAAAATTAAAATCGTGACCACGGAATAAAGCTTTCAAAAGAAATTGTTTTTTGACTGTTTCTATGCCGTCAATGTGAACGTTAATATTGGGGTCTCATATAACAGATCCAGACCCCAAAATAGGTCTCTCATGAGAGGTATATAATTGTTTCGTGATATTTGTGATGGTGAAATCTCATGACTACCTCCTAATAAATGCAATTACACCACGAATTTTATTTACTATCATAATAATATGCATCCGAAAATATGACTTACCAACGAGACTGATACCAAAATTAAAGGACTTAGTTACTGATTCCAATAAACAATCATCAAGTTAATACTATAGCGTTAAAAACCATATACATATGCTTTTCTAAGTTTAAGTCCATTAAATTATTTCACACCAGCCATAAAAACTGTTTAAGTCCTGTTGCAAGAAGAACCCATTTGCTGCGTATATTAGAACGTTGCAAAACGCAAGTTATTTATATAATGGGTAAGTAATATAGGGCCACAATGGCTTCCTTGAGGAACTCCAGAGTTTTTAACAATTGCTTTTATAGAATGTACTATTGAAATCAGCTTTCTACGTTCTGCTAATTACTAAAGGTTTTAACCAGCGTAAAGTATTTTGAATAAAGTTAAGTTTCTTGTCGAAAGCTAAGAAAGACAGATAGACGCTTTTTAAAAAGCTTTAGTATTGCACTTAACTCTTCTGTGTTTCTAAAATTTATTGTATTTGTCATATTTCCCAATTTAAATATGTAAGTGTAAGTAACCATATTTTAACGAGACGTTGCTTGCAATCGATAATGGTGTAGGTAGGGCATAGGCACGATTAGTGAGAACGTAAACTGGAATGCCATCAGCTCCGCTATGTACAGATGGTGTTATGGTTTTTGTGCAGTCAACAATCCAGGAGGTTAAAAAAACGTAAACGATATTGGGTGATTGTAGTTGAACTACAGTAATCGACTATTTATACATTAGGTCGAAATATCTATCAGAATAAGACTTCGCAAAAAAAGTTGTTTTCGTTGCAGCTTATGTAACTTTTAATTACAATTGTTATTTTTTTTTTCTGATTTACTTGGGTCTTTTTGTGCTCTTTGAGGATTGGGAACAACGAAACACCGTTTTTGTACTCTTATGACCATTGATTGATTCAATTTAATAATTTTTTGCATTTTTCCGGGTAGAACAGCCTCTTTCAGTCATGGAAAATTCTTCAGTATTTATTATTGTTAGGCATTTTTCTTTTGTTTTTTGTTCAAAACTTTGCACAATATTTTTACCACACGCGATTTAATTAATGTCGAGCTTATGTCTTCTTCAAAAAAAGTTAATAAAAACCAAAAAGATTGAAAATTAACGGTAATTTTTCATTTCTATTCTTAAAATTCTTCATAAAATGCAGAGGTGCAAAATTGAGTACATAAGAGTTATTACGTAATTTTATTAAGTACTAGATACTTAATAAACGACAGTAAAAATTTTTGGATTTGCTTTATTACCTTTATATTTATGACACAAAATGTGCTCAAAGTACATGTACTCATTTGTGCACCTCACTGTACGTACCAGAAAAGTACTAGAAAATCGTTTAAAAATTTAAAGGATAATATGTAACAATACATTAAAATGTGATTTACGTCTATATATTATTGGCTCTTTCCCTTGTTTCCTGTTCAGATCTGAGCTTTTAAATCAAGCATTGCATATTCCACCTTTTTGCTAAGGATGATCTAAAAGTTACACTACATTATTGTATCCTTCGCTGCCCTTGTTAACTTTTGCAAGCTTCCATAACGTGGCAGAATCAATTTATTTTAACAAAAAAAATAATCTAGGAAAATATAATCTTTAGATCTGAGAAACAGCACTATCTGCCCGATCCATTGACTCAGCCATAACAGCGTTTAATGACTGTGGGGATGCTTTCATATCCCCTTAAGTATTTATTTTGCCTAAGAGGTAGGACCGCCCGCCTTTTAACTTTTTATTCGCTTGAATACAAGTATCTAAACTATCTAAAAGTATATGAAAATAATTGCATAATTATATCACACTTTTCAAAATATATGGGGGTGTGAAATGAACATAGGTTTTTCGAAAATTGTATTGCAACAACACCGGGACTTACTCAGTTGGTTGACTAACAGATTAATAAATAACCAACACGTCATTGTCATTATATCTTTAATAACTCAACTTTTTGTTATGTTCTCTTCGAGAGTTGCATGTGACTTTCTTATTATTTAATGGTAAGACCCGTTCAATTGAATTCGTTTGTTAAAAACATCTAGAAAAGTATACATGTAGCTCATGTTAAAAAGAGAAACAAACAAACAAAATTTATAGCAAAAACTTTTTAAAGAACAAGCTTGTTATTGACTAGAGTTTTACCACTAAATACAGATCGTTAAAGTCCTTTAGTGGTTGTCAGGAGTTACTACATTCCATACGAAGGCCCCTATCTGCTGTAAGAGCTGGCAATACATAAGACTTTAAGTTGGCTATAAAATTTGAAGCCTAAACACAGAGAAATTGCATTTAAAAAGATAACACATATGCAAGAAAACACACTATGACAAAATATCTATTTTCTTGACCTGAAGAAGCTGCTGTTTTGGTTATGAAAAAGTTTTGCTAATTTTCAAGAGCAACGAATATTGTTACTACTGGCACTAAAAACATCATTTTCTATTGTAAATTTATTTACACAACCAATTAAAAGAAATAATATATATAATTAATTTATTGTCAACCAATACCAAACTAAAATATCAGAGAATTAAAACCTTTTAATTGTACAAATGGAAAAATTTTGCAATTGAAAAGAAGCTAGTAGACAGATACTAAAAATGGTGGTTCATTCTGCTGGTATTTAAGATTTACTGTTCTCCTTACAATCACAATTAATAAGGAACTAAAGACAAAATTAAAAAAATTAATAATTCATTTATAAAGGTTCTATTATGAGACTTCTTAATAAATATTTATCTGCTGTAAAAATAAAATACAAATGCAAAATATTTGTTCCTCAAATTCTATAAAATTTTTCATTTTTCGTGTGAAGGTAGCACGAATTAATCGTCTCTCTGTAACATGAAATGAAAAATGTTCTTTCAAGTAATTCTTAAACTTTGAAAATATTATTTTTTATGATTTGCACATCAAACAACTCAACATTTTTTATTATGGTTCGTTAAGAAATGGCAAAAAAAAAATCATTTTCGTAACTACTTCTTTGATTGAATTTATTTGCCCATCCATTTCCGTAACGTAAACAATCTGAAGACTGAAGCAAACCATCAACTGTTTTAGTAAGTTCGTACATAAGATTGAACAATTTGTTATTTTCTTGCCCACAGACATTGAATAAATAATGTATTTGATCTGATTCATTGTATGAACTCAAATGAGGTGTTGCAATTTATTCGGTTGATATGAATGGTATTTGGAAACAACAACACTTACACATATAAAACCTGTCAGTTACTATAAAATACCGATGTCAGCTGTCAAATTTGGCATACTTACGCTGCTATTAGGGATATGTGTCATTTAATCTGAATCCGATCTGGTAAATTTAATAAACAATTAGTACAGACGTTCTAATAGACAGACATTTTCGCATTTGCCATGCCATACATTTTTATTTTATAACGTTCTGCTTTTTCATATTTTTCAATAAAATAACGCACAGGAAGATATCTTCAATATTTTGGTTATGTAACCGCTGCGTAGAATACGCAAGAAGCATGCCACCGAGTGTTTTGTTCCAAGTGGTGTTCAATTGTCTCTGGTTTATCGGATTAGGCAAGCAATCTGATATATTCCTAAAAAAAACAATTTAATCAATTTCATCAAATATTTCTTCAAATAGATTGATTGCGTGCTGTGCAGTACAGGGTTTCTTCCTGTTAAAACCACTTGTTAGTAAGAGTAATTCAAACAAATAAGTTTAAAATTCCACTGATCATTTCGTTTGAGGGAATATAAAACCATGGCTTCGTCGGCTCTTAAACAAAACCAGCGATTTTGTTTAGCAAAAGTCATCGCTTAAAAAAATAAAATGTGGAAATTCAACATTAATATTAACAATTTACAAGCGTTACTACTCTGTGCGATAGGCCAAAGCAAGCTCCACTATTACAAATGCTGTTGGGAGCAACTTTAGTCTTGAAGTCAGCTATTGACTTATTTTGAAAATAAAAGTTACATAGTTCATGTATTCATATATTTCAGAGATATCAATTTAGATTTCTTAATAAAATTTTCCTTAATAAAGTCATAAAAAATTAAGAAAAAAAAAACTGCTAAATATTTTTTGTCTGCCAAGCTAAGTTTGGGGCATGCAAATTTTGAAAATATTTTTGGTTCTGCATATTTTCTAAACAAAAACAAGGCTTAAAGTGAAGCGAAAAAATATTAAATTGAGAGAAGACGCAAAAACTAAATAAACTCGTAAGCATCACTGCTTATCTATATACATACATATTTAAAAGACAAAAATTGTTTTTCCTATGATTGTATGTATGTGTGTACGCCCGTTATATACTTCCAAATTATCAAACCGATACGTGCAAACTGGTTTCATCTTAAATAATGATTTTCAATATTTTCGAACCGCTCATAATATGTTTTTTGCCCCTCCTTGAACCACCTAATAATTTATTTAAATGTTCTAGTTTTCTTAGCGTGATTAACATGAAGTCAATATTAAAAAGATTTTTTTTAGAGTTCTTTCGTAAAACTATCAAAATTGTAAACATGTAATTTTTAACATAAAACTGATCGTAGACAAGATGTATCTTATTTTATGAAAAATTTTGAAAGTAAATTTTCCATTTTTACTTTTTCATAGCTTTTGAGCTCGACAGTGGAAATTTGACGTGTAAATATTACTAGATTTCTTTAATACTTTTTAGTTACACGTTTTTTATTTGTTTTATGTTGAACTGTAAAAGTCACACTTACACCAACAGGAAGGAGACATTTTTTATGACAAATGTGAAGATAGAAATGTTGAAACAAAACGTAACGTAATTACAATTGCACCTGTGCACTGTTAAATATCAATTACTCAGTCCAAAGATGCTGAACTTACAGACAGACAGACATACATACCTTAGCTTAGTTTCATTGCAAACATTAAAAATTTGTTAAGTCATTTATTATAGTCATTTATATAACACACGTTAGCGCTGTCAGTTGACAAAAGGGATTTAGAATAAAATGAAAAAATAAATAACGAAACAAACAAAAAAAAATACAAAACGGATAAATTTCTAAATTTTGTAAGAGAAATTAATGACTTAAAAAATTCTCCGTCTCTTAAATAAAAAAACAAAAATAAAAACAAGGTTGACACATATGCTAGCCTTTGTCAGCTGTCAACTTGCCACATTAATCAATTATTTATGGCAGCACTTTTTATGGCTTTTGAATTTAACGCATTTTGCTTCAACAAAAAATTACATTAAATGTATCTAATTTAGTTTTAGATTTTATTGAAAGATAACTTAGCTCTACGATAAATTATAATGGTTTAAAAAATTTGTTTCTTACCGCTACCAAACTAGGTTCGTAAAAAAAATCGTCTTTTTACTGCTTATTGTTTAAGTTTTATGATCGCATTGGAACATAAAGTTGTAACAAATGCTATAAAATGAATAGTAAGCATCAGTATAAGAGATTTGAAAGTCTATAAATATAAAAGTTGAACATTAAATCAGTTAAATTTAAGTTTTAACAACTTACTCATCTTTTGGTGAAAAAGAAATATCACTAGTTTACTAATTTACAACAAAATAAGATTACTGTTGTACTTTATGATAATGGAATAATAAAATTATAAAAGAAATTTTTAACTTACATTTGAATTGTGTCGTAAAACACAAAAACTTAATATCATCTTATTTAAAGCAAATATCTTTTATAATAGGGGTTGCATAAAGGATTAGAGAGAGAAGTTTATATTCATATTTTTATAAACATGTACGTGTGTTGCCATAAAACGTTAAAAATGTTATAGCTTTAGGCAGCTGTTAGTTTCATTTGAAAAAAGGAAATAAAAATTTCAACAAATGCATAGTTTCCCATCCATTTAATTTTAATCGATATTAACACACACGGAGGTTAAATATTTATTTAAACAATCTACTCAATATTACGCTAGGGATTATAATCACAGATTGCAATTAAAGTGAGGTGTGGCCTTAATCCAACCGTATATTAATGATTTTATTTATTAACTATTAATATTTCTTCAAAATATAAGTCTCACTTTAAAATAATTTCAACTAAACAAGTCCGTGCATCGTTTGTGTAATATAAGTGTAAGGTTTCCTGCATAAAAATATCTTGTCATTTTTATACAGGGTAAACTAGAATTTATCATATATTTATATGTTTTATTTGTATTTTTATCAAAGTCTCACTTTTTACATAAGTTTACAAACTTTTACTATTTTTGAATGATTAACGAATCGACTTTACACAGTGGGAGATTTCCATTCTTAGATTTGCCTAATTGAGATCTAAGTAAATGATAATATATAAATATTATATAATATATAAATATAAATATATATATAAATAAAAATATTATATAATATATAAATATATATAAATATAAATATTATATAATATATAAATATTAACAGAATACACTTAAAAAAAAATTTTTTTACTTTTATCCGAATATCGTAAAGTGCGTCATTTAGAACATCTTGAATAAAACGTTTGAAGACCCTTATCACAAAGAAGAGCCAGCATTCTTTATTTTTTGATGACTATTTGGAGAGGATTCGCATTTAACCGGCAGCTACCAGCGAGTTTACTTTAATACAGCAATGTAGAAAATTGGTAAAGCAGAAGCTCTTCAAGGTACTCACTGGGATCCACGCTTTTTATCATTTTCAAAGGCATAATAACTACGACATCCATAAGCTTCTACAACAGTATTTATAACATTTTAATATATAGTTTTTAAAGTGTTACAAAAAAATATTTATTTATTGTGTTACATTTCGTCTTTTTCAGGTCCAAGAAAACTTAAAAAACTTTTTAATGAACTCTTATACTGAGCTCACTGTATAACGAGGTTTATGATCAGTATGCGTTTTGAATAGACAGAATTCATCACAACCAGAAAAATGTAACGTTTAATGTGGTTTGAACGTTAATCGCATCATTTAAATTTATTTCTTCAAAGATAAAGCCAGAGGTCGCGTAATGGTCGTTGTCGCAACACGGTCAATGATCTAAATATTGGTCGAAAGTGACCTGGGCGGAACTTGGTTAGTAGTGTGATATTGACTGCAACCTTCGACTTACTGAGGTCAAAATTTGGTGATTAGTTGATTTCAAAATATGGACATGTTAACCGGACCACAAGTGGTTTATGGTTTATGTTGTTAAGGCAGTAAGAATTGACGCCTTGGAGGGCAACAGTGACATACGGATACGAGTGCTCGAAAAAGTGGCTCCAAATTATACGTTCAGCGAGTGCTTTATCAAGAACAGTTGTAATTGCCATGTGCCCGAAATAATCATTGAATGGTAATGCCATGTATTTCTCTTTCGAATAAAAATGTTGTTTAGTTAACATTAAATTTTTTATGTTATTTTTTTTACAATTTAAAGTTCTATTGGTCTGAACCAAATTTGTCAGGGCGTTAGTATATGGTTACGAAGAAACAATTATATTACTTTGCACTGGTATTTGTTATCGTTGTAAAATATTTTGCAAAATAATAATCTTTTGTTTAAAGTGGCTTCTTTTTGAAAAAAGGATTTAAAGCTTTTTCGAAATAGTAATAAATGGTTTGTATAAAAAATAAGTTAACTAGACAATTATATTTAATTTTGGCATAAGCTTAATGCTGCCATAAGGTTTTAGCTAGCAATTTTGTATTAAAACAAAAACAATTACATAGCAGAGCTGCAAACGAATGATCCATATTTGGCTTTTAACTCACCGTGAATTAAAATGTTTGAATAAATTTATCTGTTAAAAAAATGAATTGTATTAAAACTTGAATGCATTCGCAATGAATTAGAATTCTTTAATGCCATTCACTTGACAACACAAAATAAATGAATTTGAATGAATTTATTATAAAAAAAATTTGTGTGAATGCATTCTCTACACCAGCAAAAAAAATTAATTAGTATCTGAATAGATTTCTTATGAAGATAAACGTCGTGAATGCACTCACAACTATCCAATTAAATGAATTAGAATGAATGCAATTATTGGATGGCAAAAAATATTGCCATTTTATTTGTTGTTTTTGTTTTGCAATATTTTTAAAACTGCATAAAAAGAGCCGAAAAAAAGTCAGCCGTATACAGTGGATAAAGAAAAGTAAAATCAAAGTTGATTATTGTTGTTTTTGCTTGAACTTTGATTTTTGTCTTTACTTTATTGTTTAGACAAAAATGTTTAGTAGTAAGCGGTAGGCAAATGGCCATCGAGGCGTGCTGTCAACTCCAATATTCAATATTGGGAAAATAGCACAGAAAAATTTAGTGTTTAATTATAGACATTCATTTTATTTACAATAATTCTTTTTTAGTTGAAAATTTTACATTGTGTATTACTATATCGGCCATGATAAACGCTGCAGAAAAGTAAAAGGCTGTTAAAAAATTGACGTGTTTTTGACAATTATAGTGTTATCTTTTTAACTACAAAAGATAAAAAATCAAAAAAAGTCAAAATCACTTGAATTTTTTACCACCATTTTACTTTTCTACACCGTTTATAATAGCCAATGTAGTAACTTCTTTATTTATTTATTTCTTTTATTTATTAAATTGTCTACAGAAATTAAAAACCTTGTAGACATTTTAATTTAAGTGCAACATAAAAATATGCTTAAATTAACGTACATATAATAATAAAAGAAAAAAAATTTACATAACATAAAAATATATCTTAAATTAAACATGCATACAGTAATATAAAACATAACAAAAAAAATTTCACAAATACAGACAATTAGTACTTCAGGTAAATTAAAATGTTATATCTAATTGAGCTTTGTGACAAATTAAAATCAATAAACTTTTAATATTTATTAAAATCAGCACAAATTCTTCTAAAAGGGTACGCGTTAGCATAATTAGCCCCAAAGAAGTCTATTGCTAAAGGTACAAAACGTCGTGTAGGGCGTTGTGGTACATTTAAAGTATTTCTGTTAATAAGTAACTGAGTAGAAACATCGCCTCTAATCACACCAAAAATGACCAAAATGTTGAGTACTGTTCTGCTACTTAGAGTTGGTAGCTTAGTGAGGTAAGTCCAATGGATTAAAGTACAATCCTTGGAGGCAAAATAGCAGGAACTGTTTTTAAACAGATTCGAGAACATCTGCATATTTTTTATACATAGGGTCCCAAATAAAGGATCCATACTCCAGAATAGGCCTGACAAGCGTTCTATAAAGGCTTTTAGTAACGTATGGATCATTAAACTCTTTAGCCCAACATTTTACAAATCCAAGTACACTTTAGCTTTGTTTGCTGTCAATTTTATATGCGAAATAAAGTTAAGTTTGGAGTCAAGTAACAATCCAAGATCTAATATTTTATCAATTTCTTTCATATGATAGTCATCGATAACATAGCGTCCAGGTATAGGTTTCTTTCTAGCGAAGCACATATATTTACATTTGTTTAGATTAAGCTCCATAAAATTTGTTTTACACCAGTGGTAAAGCGAGTTAAGGTCACCTTGGAGGCGTTGCTGCTCGGTTTCTTGACACTAACTAAGAAAAACTTTTACGTCATCGACATACATTAAAATATTGGATGAATGAATGACATCAGGCAAATCGTTAATAAAGAAGTGGCCCAAGGTGACTTCCCTGCGGTACCACAGATAGAACATCTATACATCTAGAGCAGGAGTTATTAAAACGATCCATCACGTCAGTCTGTTGTTCTCGTAGAAACGCACGATGTATAATTGTTAAAAAATGTAAAAGATCTGTGATACTAGAGCATCCTTCACGAAGTCCATGCTTAATTACACAAAGTAAATTTCAAATTTTTATCTTTTATAGTTAAAAAGATAACATTATAATTGTCAAAATCACGTAAATTTTTTAACACCCTTTAATTTTTTACCGCGTTCATCATAGCCGATGTAGTAATACACAATGTAAAATTTTCAACCAAAAAAGAACTATGGTACGAGTAAATAAAATGAATGCCTTCAATACTTTTTGGCATTTAATTAAATTCTAATTCATTTTGTTGGATGGCGAGTGAATGCATTCACAACGTTTATCTTCATAAAAAATCCATTCACATTCTAATTAATTTTTTGCTGATAAAATGAATGCTTTCACAAGACCGCTCTTGTGGTGGAAAATAAATTCGTATTCATTGTGAATGCACTAAGATTTTAATTCAATTAATTTTTGTGTGGAATGAATGCATAAAAAAAATCACAATTCAATGCGGAAATGATTCGCAAGAATGATTTAAAAAAGAATGATTCGTTTACAGCTCTGTTACATAGCAACATTTTTTAGTGGCATTTCATAGTGCCCAAGGACATAATGTCCATTATGTCGCTTTAAAAAACGTCATAATGTCTTTGGACATAGTATCGATTTTAGTATGGATTTTGTCTTCTATGTTCTTACAACACTGACTTCGTCATAGAGGAGAAAATCTTCGCACACGGCCGAAGGCCGCCAATGCTGGAAACCTTTGGTAAGCCTTCGGTCGTGTGCGAAGATTTTCTCCTCTATGACGTAACTAACAATGAATTCGCTTACCAAAGATTTCCTGCATAGCGGGCCCTCGGCCGAGCGCACAGCTTTTCTTCTCTATGGTATAAACAACGCCGACTTCGCTTACCAAAGGTTATCTGCAAAAAAATTTATCAAAACATTGCATCTTTTTCACATAGAATACCATAAAATATAACTATAATTTCCATGGATGTTATGACGCTACGTTGATGGACATTATATCCTTGGACGTTAAGATTGCTTGGTTGTTTCATTTAGATATTTTTTTTTAAATCAAAAACCAATTTTATTTTATTTAATATTTTTTTTTGCTCCAACTCATATAATTGCGCCAAAATGAGCATGTACGGGTAAGATAACAGTGAAAGAGGCATTCAACTCCGTTAGAAGGTTAAGGTAATAAATATTTTAAATAAGTAATTGTTTAATAAATTAAAGTAAGATATAAAAGTTTTCAAAAAGATGTTCATGTCCTTCTCGAGGCATTCTTGTTTGCAATACGATGTAGGTATGTGTAATAAATTGATATTTTTGAAAAGGTACAAAAAGTGCAGCATGCTTATACACTTAATAACATGTCATACACTGTTGAGAAGTTCATATTATATTCTATTTCGGAGACAGTTCTTCAGGTACGGTTAGATTAGTCAAACATTTAACCATAAAGACGTAACCACTAAATTATGAAAAAATTATAAGATTTTCTCAAACACTTATTAAGAAATAAAAGATCCTAATCAATATAAAAGTTAAGATAACATATTTATTATATTATAAATCGACATTCGTAATAAAAAAAATAACCCTTGACTCGAACGGATTTTGTTTGTTATAATGAATTGCAGCATTCTCCAATGAAAAAATGTTCATAAACTTTAAATACATTCATATCTTAGAAAATTTATTTAATTTAACTTACTGCTCATTAAAGCAAAAATTAGCTGAGAAAATCGCCAGTTAATTTTTTAACCGACAAAAAGGCACTAAATCGAAAAAATTCACTCAAAATAAGTTTTGAAATCGCCATATCTGACATACCTGCCTGTAAGCAGAAGTCACAAAAAAATTGCAGCAGTAACTTTGTGAAAACTCAAAAATTTTGGCTTCTGCGATTTCGATAAAACAAATATAAAAAGTGCACCTTTAAAACTTAAATTTAACTTTCATTCTCTAACGGATAATAAGATAAGCCCATATACATCAAAATGTCTCTATGGGAACATCCTCGTTTTTTATTTTCTGGGCTTGTAGTTAGTTACAGCGGATATAGTAACACACCCGCCGTGTAATTTTAAAATTTTTGCGTGGTGTCGTCCATCAGATAAAGTTAGCATTGTCTTCTAAAATACCCTACAGTCTTTGAGAGTTACGCTTTAAAAGGTATGAAAAATTTATATGTTATATAGAGACAACCTGTAAATAACTATCTATTTATTTACTTGTTTATTTTGCAATCAAGTTTTCGGTCTAACAAAGTTAAGAAGTAAAAAAAAAAAACAACAAATAAATGCTTACTATTCATAACTTTTTTGTTTTTTAAGTCAGTTGAAAATAAATCATTTAAAAAAACTATGCATATTACATATTTCTACACTTTTTTTTTTTTTGCTGATACCTACAGTTGTTTACGTATTCATCAACACGACAGTATAAATTTAAGCCTCAGAAATTTTTTTTACACAATTTTTCGTTTCGTCATAGGACTGTAGCCCCTGCAATAAGTTCAGCAGCTACGCTAATGTGGGCATTAGAAATCTCAAAAATGTTTCACTGATATTTTCTTTATTTTATTACATTTCAAAAAGATAAACTCATTTTAATTTAGATACTGCCAGAGACGAAAACCGCATGGTCACCAAATATATAATCTAATTTCCCAAGCCAAAAACTAGCAATTTTATTTACATGAATTGGATTGAGACAAGTAGAAAATCCATAACGTATGGACAAATTTTAACTAAAATTTACTTTTCCTATTTTTGCAGTTATTAAATGAAGAGATAATTTTTGAAATTAGTTAAAAAGAAAATTATATTTATAAGTGCTTAGTCGCAAGAAATATTTGATTAAAAATAAGTTCGAGTTGATAATATCATAAATAACATTATGGCCTTTGTATTACTTTATACAACTGGTAAAATCTTCTTATCGTCGCAATTTGGTTTTCTGAAAGTCATGCATGCCAAACCCTGTGTCAAGGCGCAGGTCATCATTTAATAAATACTTATTTATTACAACTAAATAATAGGAATAAGTATTGAATAAATGAACGTCTGCATGACAAAAAGCATTAATAAGACTGTTCTTAAGATACTCGCCCTTTTAAAAAAAGTACCTTAACCATTTTTTGTTTGCTCATTTTTATATTTTTTTAACTTTTTATTTATTTATGAGTATTTTTTATATACACAACCTCGCTTTTTGGTAATGCGCGTTTAAACAGTAAAAAAAAAGTTGTAAAAATCAAGATCGTAAAAATTATAGCCCAAAGACATCATAAAAAATAAACCCCTGACAGAAGACGAAATACTCGTTTAGTTACGCATAAATGATAACAAACATCCTATATACGAGGGATGTCTAAATAGTCAATACACTTTTTGTTATCGTAATATGAAAGGTCTCATTGTCAAACAAGTTGGCTTTTCGAAATCTATCGTTTTAAGTGGTTTGAGCGTTTAAATTTGTTTGGATCGTCTAAAAGATTTTATATGATTTGTTGCAAGAACACGTTTGCTAGACAAGGCTTTTTAATTTCGTATCCCAGAACAATTTGGTAGAACTGAATTCCTAAAACATTGCACTATAAGCAAAATGAACATATGTTCTTTTGAAAAGAAATGTGATGTCGACAGAACTCATGAAATCTAAACGTTCGCTTCCTATTGAATTTTCCTTAAAAGGCAATAAGAAGAAGATATAAGCCATAAGTTCCACAAAAATAAAATAAATTACATATACAATCTTTAATCCTTTGCAGGAAAAGAGTGAAGTCTGGTGGCCATCCAAAACAGGGTTTTGTTGAGTTTAGTTCTACAACAAGACAGAGGAGCTGCAGATGTGCTTCAAAGTCATCAGATACCAGTTATCTTAAAACTTTTTTTGGAAAGTTTTTATTTGCTAAATTGTTGCAGTTGTTGCCTACACCAAATTCAAGCTAAAGCAATTAAAAAAAATGTAGCCGTGATTTCATTAACAAGTACCGTCAATTATTTCGTAAGGAATATTTATAGTTGTTTTCTATTTTTATAAGTTAAAACTTTTTTTGCATTGATTACCAGTGATTACCTTTATTATTTGGGATTGAAAGCATATTTGCAGTCAAAGCCAAGTTAATAATTAAACATTTAAAAAACAATCTGACAAAAAAACAGTTTTATTATATTCTTGAATCGTTTGAAAACTGTAAACATAGGCTATTAAAAATTGATACATCAAGTCCCGATCACTATAGATATTCGAAGTCTCACAGTAGTCACATTTCAGACAAATATAATTGATTTCCAATTGCAATTTTTATAAAGAAAACGAAAGAAAATATAAAAATGTTTTTTTTTTTTGCTTTGTTGATTCAATGTAGTTCTCATTTAAGCAATTTGGCTTGGGATAAAATACTCATAAAATTTATATACTTATTTTGGATAAAATCCACTGATGAGCTATATGAGTAGATTTTACTAAATATGAAAAACAGCTGTTATCTATTTGCCAACAGCGTAATTGTTATTAAAATATACAGGCATGTCACACTTTTCGATCGGAATGGTTTTAATTCTGTATTAACAATTTCGATCGATTTTGTTTTACCTTCTTCAGATTCCGATCGATTTTATTTATTCCCAAAAAGTATTGCACATTAAAGTAAACAAATGGCTAATATAAGTAAGACACATCATAAAAGTAAATTTAAGAAACGCAAATAACAAAATTTCAAAGAAACTAAATTTTACTTTGAAATTGCATTACATGGCAAGTCGTATTATAGATTCGCCTAATTCATAAGCAGTCCAACTGAAGACGCTGTAAATTAAAACCTTTTGATTGGAAAGTTGAGGTCTTTGCAGATAAGTAAGAGTATCGCTTAGTGAAAGAACAGCATTCAGTGCAGTTAGCCATGAAAGATGCAAAGAACGTTCTGTTCTGTGTAGCACAATGCAAATGGAAGCACTTCGTACAACGCTGTAAAGAAAAAGTAAGTCGACATTTATAATCTAACAACCCTTAAGGATTTGACAACAGTCCATTGGGTAGTTAAACGATATCTTGTAAACCGCCCTTTAATAACAAACTATGTATTTTTTAAGAGAGTAATTGTGGTATTGTGATATTTTTGACTGTTAAGGTTATGGTGACAATAAAAATCTCTATTAAAATGATGAGATCTATTGCTGGACAGCTAGCCATACCAATACTTTGACATTCAGTCTTTCAATTCAATTCAGGGGTTTTATTATGTTGATGATGGTCTTCAATTTTATAAAAGAGGACACCAGCAAGCGTTATTTTGCGTAGTTATAAAAGCAAAAGCTACTTAACAAAAGAAGATGTGTTTTTGCTTATATTTTTCGAATATTTTCATGCATAATTATTTGAGTTAATCTTAAAAGAATAACTGGAAAGACAATGCGTTCTTTTTATGTTCTATGTTTATTTTTAATGGCCTTTTTGATGCAGAAGTAAGTGTGATTTTAATATTTTTTTTCTCTTTTTATAAAGTAGATATTAAAAAGTTGTTTGATTTCTATTTTGTTTTCTGGTTTGTCTTTTTAATTTATTTTGATGCGATGACCATGAAACTCTTACGCAGTACGTAAAAAACTATAAACACATTTATGTTTATAAATACGACAGGCATAACTAACGAATTAAGAACGACAGCAACGTTCTGAAGCAGATGTAATGGAACCTTTATTGATGAAGATTGACGGTGTTGAGAATATTTTTAAATTCTTAAGAACCTGATCAGTGTTTTATGGGATGAAGCAACAATTCTTTTAACACTATTTATTTCCTATCAAAAAAAGTAAATCCTTAAATTTTTTATTATATAGCAAGCCAACAAAAGTTTTAAAGGTTTTGTTCTATTGTTGCAAACTAAATGGTTTAAAATACGCAATTTAATTAGAAAATGTAACTAAAAAAGAAATGCGTTGCATCAAATTTTAGTTATTTAAGCTAAAGAAATGTTTTAACTACCAATAGTCTCTAGATAACAGTCCGAATTCAATTGATACAATTGACTGAATGATAGGTACGTACAGAGCAAAGTACACTGAATGCACATTCTGCAAAACACAAAATGTAATTGTTTATTGCTTTAAACACTAGAATATAAATATACAAGAGAGGAATATAAGACAGTGATATAAATATTTTATGATATTCATTAAATATCTATTGATATTCATGAAATATTTATTAATTTAAAGTACAAAATGATATGTATGACTGCGGGGAAAGCATATCCATATATTTTATTTGATATCTCTTCTATTGATGCATTTGCATGTGCGCATTGCTAATTTGTAAAAATATTTGCTAAATTTAATCTCTTTTTCATTAAATCTTTTAGATATATGTGAATGGTTTTCAACTACTACCCTTATGTTAAAAATAAAAGTACAAAAGAAAAATACTCATTTTTATATAAAGGATTTTCGTGTTTTTATTGTCTTTTTGCTTTATTTATTCAAGGTAGTTCTTATGTAATTAATTTGGCTTGAGATATAAAACTTTTGAATTTTCTATACAAAATTGGAGTAGAATCCACTGATGAGCCCTATGAGCAGTAGCGAAATGGCCATATAGATATGCCTTTCCCGCAGCAAAAAATTATATTTTGTTGTTCTAAATAACACATATTTCCCGTAAATATCATGAAATATTTATATTTGTGGGAATGAAGTAAACTAGCGTAGATTCACATAAAAATTTTAAGTTATTTAATTTTTATATCGAAATATTATCGCCCCTTTTTTGTGTCGGAAATGGGAAGTGGATAATCATATTTCATATTATACTGCTGTAATCTCCACTATTTGGCATGTGCAACAAATTTCGTAATTAAATAATTAAAATAATATGCTTCAATTTTCTTTTTCCTTACATCCATGACAATGAACGCCCTCGAAAATCAGAACAGCTTATCTTTCTATTAATCAAACGCATCAAGTGTACTACGCAATAATTTCTTTCAGGAGTATTAAGGTCAGCATCAAATAATTGCGCATTTTTTATATTGATTGCACACAGGTACTTCAATCTTTCTAGAATGTTTCCGACATCGGAACATAAGTAAATTTTCCTTCATATTTTCTCTCTAAAATTTTGCCAATCAAATTTAACTCTATAATAACAATTAAAAGAACAATGCTAATACTGGATTTCGAAATGTTGAAAATTTTCAGCGATGCCAGCCAGAAAATTATATAAAAAACGTGCTCATTTTAAAATTTCCACCACCGACTACCACTTGCCGAAGGAGTTCTGAAATAGTACATGTAAACCAATAACAACTTAACTGTTTGTTTTTATTTTTGTCATTGATTACTTATAAAACAGAAAATATCTTCGTGACCTTATTAATATCAATTATATTAAAATATAACAAGTTTGTTCTGGCACGCGCAAATTTGAAATCGCATGTGATTTAAAAACGCCAAATATGAAAATGCGGGTCGAAGCATTATCAAACAAAACAATATTTTAAGCGAACTGCCAGCGACTTTCTTGCTTAGATTGGCTGACAAATGGATTTTCTATTAGTGATATTGCAATTAGCATCTTAAAGTAATAGATTACTTATGTTGTAAGTAAACGGTACTTTAAAAGTATTTTTACTTATTTTTTAATTATAGCACATACTTCCGGAACTTATATCGTTCTAAGAGTAATTAATGATTAATATATTAAGGTACCTTAGCACTTTAAGCACTTAGTACATTAAGTAAAATAGCTGTTTTTCGAAAATCGCCAGAAAGAAAACAATCAAAACAAACATTTGAGCCGTTTATTTTGGAAGTGGATTTAGTCACTTTGCTTTTTTTTAAAGAGAAGATGCACTTCAGGCAATAATGTTTATTTAGTTATTTTCGTAACCGTGCTACATTCTTTAGGAAAGGAATAGATGAGAGATAGACAGGTGGTGAAAAGAGAAAGATAGATATAGCCATTTTATTAGTTATTTTACTACTATGAAGAAGTACCGACGAAGGACGCTGCATGTTTGATGTTAATTCTGAATATGTATTTATACCATTAAACAGAAAAAAACATTTTTTATTTTTGGTTGCCGCAGGGGTTGAACCCTGGTCAACCAGGTTTGTAGCCAACGTGTTTACCACTTCGACTACAGTAGCCTAATGCACGTATTTAAAGGGTTGCATTTCATAGGTTTTAAAATTATTAACGCTGAGTCTTTAAATCAGCGTTTCTTAAATGGGGGCCCGTTGACCCCTGGGGGTCCGTAACAACCATCCAAGAGGTCCGCATGAAGAACCGAAAAAACAGTGTTTCCAAATATAATAAAAGTTTTAGTTTTAACTTGGGCTTAAGAAGGGTCCGCGCCAAAATATTTGTTTACTAGGGGTCCGTGAGCAGGAATTCGATAAGAACCCCTGCTTTAAATTATATAATTTCACTTATTATCTCAGGATGCTTATTTTTCCCCCAATAGAAACCTTGGTACATGTAACCGTAGCAGCTCCTAACCATTATTTTTTTAAACAGCGACATATATTTTCAAATACAAGGGCCAAATTAATAAAGAAAACGACATATTTTAAACTCATTTTGACCTACGACTTTAATTGTGTCAGAATGAAAATAGTTTTTATTAAATTGTGTACAGTTTTAATAATATCAAAAGTTTATTATGAGTAAAAATTCATAACTTCCCTTCAGTACGTGCTTGCGAATTTGAAATCGCAAAATTTCTTTGTGAACTACAAAACACCTTTTTTTCCTCACATCGCCAGTTTTAATCGATTTGCGATTGTCAGAACATGCCTGTATACTTAAACTGCACTTTCGTTTATTTGGAAAACAATAAGTGTGACAAAGGACACAAGACTTTGTCATTTATTTAATTTTATTTATTTAAAATTTTACCGATAAGACTATCTGCATGATTCATAATTAATTTTGTGATGTTCACATTAATGTATCGCACTAATTGTATTCTGATGATGAATATTTAGTGACAATCTCACAAAATTTTTTGTTGTTAGACGATAATATTCCCAAAGGATTGAAGTGCAATTAGCGTTTAAATTCTTTATTTTAAAAATTAAATTTTTAATATACAAAAAGTGTAACAATAAAGGAAAACCATACACAAAGTAAGGTTTGTTTTGGTGCAGTTCGAGGCTGACATTTCATAGCGTCCACGTGCATAATGTCCATCGGATTTGTCACAACGAAAAGCGTCATTATGTCCAAGATCATTCTGCCATTTTTAATATGGACACGGTGTCACTTATAGAAGTTTCATAATGTACACACTTGAATATTAAAAGGCAGTGCTTTTTTTAAAATGGAAAACAAAGTACTTGCGAGGAGTGAAATGCAATTTTAAGAAAAGAAAACTTAGTGTGAAAAATTGGTAGCTAACCCATTATTTCTAAGTTACGGTCCTCCAAAACTTGTACGTATATTATAGTATAAACAAAATATTTTATGGCAGAAAAATGTAATTTCTGAGCGTTGAAGTGATAATTAAAAAGTTCTATTAAAATTAACATTAACTAAAGCAAAAATAAGCAAAAAAGTCAATAAAGGTTGAAGAAAGGAAATCACTTACTAAATATTTTCTGTAAAGCCTTTGGCTATGCAAAAAGTTTTTCTCCTCAATGGTGTTACCCTCTTTGGCTTTTCTTATCAAAGATTTCCCAGATAGACAGCCTTCGGCTGCGCTTACTTAAAATTTCATACGTGTCTTAGTGCAGAATAAAATTATATAAATATTTTTCGAGAAATATGCGAAAGGGTCCTAAACCGATCGCAATAAATGGTAAGTATTGGCCGTACGCATAACAAAAAGTTAGCATGTAGTTGGCATATTTGTTGAAATTAAGCAGACTCTCTGTAAGGCCCCCTAAACAATTTGAAAGTAAAACTAGTCCTAGAATGTAGTTATGGATCAGTATAATTCTCTACAATGAGTGGCATCTACACAAGTAGCGGCTCGTACGGCAAAACATACTGTGACCCTGTTCAAATTCTTTACTCATGCCAAACACATTCTAAGGTTTTGTTATACATACGGCTTTAAAAAAATTAGATAGACTTTTGTGGCGTAAATTTGAGTAAAAATTAAAAATCACAAGAGAGATTATAAAACTATACGGGTAGAAGGTTCGTTGTTTTTTATTTAATATATTCAAAAAACTAAAACTCACAGTTGAAATATGTTTAGTACAATTTTAGCCCAAACATGCATAGTAAAATATTGCATATTGTACCACCCACTACAGCTTAAAAATTGTATATACCAACCACGATATTTTGACTAGATTTCGTTTGCTTCACAGTCTTGTAAATGAGTGCAAAACTTGAGAGAGTAAGGTGACAGTTTTGGGACTGACTATTCAATAGTGTTTTGTAAAACATATAATTTAAAAGCTTAACAAAAGCAGAGCTATATAAAAAGCACTAACTTTCAAATAATGCACAATTTTCTTTTTATTTATAATTTATTATTCAGTTTTTATATGTATTAATCCTGTTGAGTATTTGAATACATAGTATTTGAAACAATTGGGAAAATATATGATCATTTCCTTTTTAAAAAATTCAGGAAGAAAGCAGTAAGCAAAGTCAAATGAAAAAAAAAAACAAACAAAAATATAAACAATTAAGCTTGTCTTAACTCTTTTAGATTGAAATGAAAAACAAAAGATGCGTTTCTGCTAAGCTTTATAATTCATTTAAATTAGTAATTTGAAAGTTTTAATTAAAACTAAAAATGGTTTAAACTAAAATTGGTTTAATTAAAACTAAATGGTCGAATGTGACCAGCTTAGGGCTTTTATGGCTATTTACGATGTAAATTGTACCACAAATAGCACTTTCCTTTTTCCTAGTTTTTTTCTTCTTTTTTAGAGCAATTATAATTTTATTCTATTTGTACCTTTGTGTGAATTTCTGTATTTGTAATCACAGGAAGATTTACAATCGATTTCTGCAACACACGTGGGCTTCTACCTTTATTTAGTCTACATAGGGGCCTTGCGATGTACATTCGTAATGAAGTCGTGTAACAGTGCCCGCAATCATTAGGCACAAATGATCCTGAATTTAACTGTCTTTGGGTTAATTCAAAATCTGGTCACACTTCTTCCATTTCGGGTTTTTTTTAACAGAAGCCCAAACGCGGGAAGGGATAAATCTATTTCCGGCTTTGATGACCTTTCCGATACCATATCGAGAATCCTAGAAAGCTGTCCGAACAGTGAAATTGTTGTTGCTGGTGATTTCACTGTTCACAACTCGTCTTGGTTTCGCCATTCGAACCGTACAACCCTAGAGAGCCAATACGTTGAGCTATTCGCCGCGCACAGCCACCTCGCGCAATTAATTAACGAGCCAACACATATTTCGTGTGTTGAAGGGCAACAGCATAATACTCTCGACCTTTTCCTTACCTCACACCCTGATAAGTATGAGGTAAATATTCTTGCGCCTCTCGGTAACTCGGATCACTGCAATATTTTCGACTCCTTTTCGGTCGCTTATCTTAACATCGTTTCAAAAATGGCCATGAAATGTTTAAAATATATGTACGAAAAGGCTCGTTGGGCTGAGCTTAACGAATTTTTTCGGCATTTTAATTGGAAACTTTGTTTTCTGAACAATAAAGTCCATGCCATGGCGAAAATGGTTGTGAACATTATTTTGCTTGGAATGAAAACTTTCATTCCATCTAAGCAAATCCGTGTTAATCCAAGAAAGAATTCTTTGTTTAATCAGACGTGCAAAAATGCAGTCAGATCCAGAGAGGAACCATTCAGTATATGGCGGTGTAACAACAACGCTGCAACTGATTTGTTACGCAAAAAGCGAGATCTTCGTGTGTCAAAGTACTAAGGTGCGAAAAAGCTTTATTCGAGCAGCTTCTCCGTGCTAAAGTTCTTACTACTTCTCGCGGTAGCAAGAGCTTTTGGTCATTCATTAAAAGAGTGAAGGATAATGCTACTTCCTCAATTCCGTCTCTTTTAAAGGATGATCAAATAATTAACGACCCGGTTGATAAAGCTAACGTCTTGGCTGAAATGTTTGCAAGTAACTCCTACTTTCCGGAAAGCAGTCAACCACTGCCCGCACTGGAAAGAGTATTAGTAACTATACCAGATATATTCTTTCGAGTACGTCAGTTAAAAAGGTTTTAGCGGATCTGAACATATACAAGTCTCCTGGTCCGGATGGAATTCCAGCACTGACCTTGAAGCAGTGCTCTTCGACGTTAGCATGTCCATTAGCAAAACTTTTCAACATTTCGTACCATGCTGGTGAGTTCCCATCATGTTGGAATGTTGCTAATGTAGCACCAATCCCCAATAGGGGATGAGCTAGCAACCCTGAAAATTACCGCCCAACCGCAATTTGCTCCGCACTTTTCAAAGTAATGGAAAGTATGCTTAATTTTCATCTTGTGAAATATCTGGAGTCTAACAGATTACTTAGTGACCGGCAGTACGGCTTCCGTAGGGGACGCTGTACGGGTGACTTATTGGCCTTCCTTTCGGAAAGATGGTGTCAATCCATTCACCATTTTGGCGAAAGTAAGGTGGTTGCTTTAGATATTTCCAATGAGCTTTGTAAAGTGTGGCGTGGTGCACTCACATCAAACTTATTGCTTTTGGTTTCGGTAGTAGCTTCACTCGACTTATATCGAGCTTTCTCAGAGATGGCACTATACGAGTTGTTATAGATGGGATCTCATCAAACGAGTTCAAGGTGAATTCAGGGGTACCGCAAGGTTCCGTCCATTCCCCTACCCTATTTCTCATTTTTCTTAATGACCTTCTACGTCAGACTTCCAACCCTATCTATTCTTTTGCAGATGACAGTAGCATAGGCCATACAATTTCGTTTCGCAATAGACCAAGCCTTCGGGAAATTGGGGCTATGAGGAAGCACATGGACGATATCATTAATCGCGACCTTTTGGTAATTTCCAAATGGAGCCTGGCGAACAGGGTTCAGTTTAACGCCCATAAAACCCAGAGCTGTGTGCTTTCGCACAGGTGTACTGCTGAACATGCTTCCTCATCTGTAATTATAAGTGACATATATAATAAGGAATCAGAAGCTTTCGATATTCTTGGCATGAAAATTCAATGCGATGTTCGTTGGAGCAAGCATATTTTTCATGTTGCAAAAGAAGCATTTAAGTGCATAGGTTTTCTGAAACGGGGTAAAAAACATTTCACTTCATCTGATCTCCCTACTATCTATGTGACCTTTATCAGACCGAAATTGGAATACAACTCTCATGTATGGGCCAGTGCTTCAAAGTCTATTTTGGAGTTATTCGACCGCGTACAGGAGAGATCGAAGAAGCTCATCGGTGACAGTACGGTATCCATATCTATTGCTGAAGCATCGACGCAATGTGGGGTGTGTTTCATTGTTTTATCGTTACTACAACGATTTGCTAGTTCTGGAGCATTGCATTGCATAAGTAGGGGTTATCTCCTGAGTGCTGGTCCTAATTTACAAAAATAAAAAATGTCTTTCTCCAAATAAACAGAGTGCTGTTATCCGAATTAAATGGTAGAAGGTAAAAAGGCTTAACTTTAGTAATTCATTTCCGTTTTAAGTGTTATTACATATCACTTAAGGAAATGAACTTATTTATGTACCACTTTTCATTTTATATAGACAGTTTATTAAGAAATTTTACTCTTTTAAATTAAGGAATTTACAATTTTTTTTAAACTTGTTAAATTTTAAAGATTTCCTTTATTTTAATAATATGATTTCGTATTAAGTTTATTAAGACCTTTTAACAAACGAATTTTATTTTCAACACGCACATCAATATTGTTCAAAAAAGGGTGTCGTGAACGAAGTTTGACCTTTATAAATGAATAAAAACCTTTAGAAAACAACAACAAGAAGACGAGAAGCAATAAAGCAAAGAATAAAATAATATAATACTCCTACAATCATGTTATATTTAAGTACGTTTAATTTCACAAATGCCAGGCAGTTTTATTATTAAAAGTACGACAAGAAGAAGGAAGGCATAAAGTAAAACATAAAGGTTTTCCAACAGAGACCGTTTGATGTTTAAGCTGCTAGACTGATGCTAGCTTCCTTTAAGAGCATGCAATACAGACAAAATTAACAAATAGCTTAAATGTTTCCAAAGGATTTTATATTTTGTTTGTGTACGGAATGGGCTGATGGTTTATTAGGTGTTCATCAATGAGCATCCGTGCCGACAAACAACTAATTTTAATATCAGTCATACGCCTAGCGCGATGTTCCAACCTGCCATATATAAAAATTGTCTTATATATAAAAACAGCAGAAAAATTACTAGGAGGTAAAACTACTTAATCACCATTAACTGTGTGAATCTGCACTTCCCTATAGGCGAACGATGTACATATTTTCTCTTATATATTATTATTATTATGAAACTGAAAGCTGTTTTTTTTTTTCTTATTTTGGCCATTTTCTTCACTTCTATTTCGTTGGCATTATTGTCTTTTGTTTTTTTTTTTTTTTTTGACACAACAAAACTTTCACTTCCTAATAAATATGTGTAAATTTCTTTAGATCTCTGTTTGTTTAAATGGCATACACACATCCATATATGCACACGTATATTAAGCCTAAACAAAACATAAATAAGAAAATTCCACATACAAACCAACAAACATTAGATACTTAACTGTATTTACACACAAACATCCTGACACTAGAGCTCATTACTAATCACCAAATACGGGGAAAGCAAAAGATCTTAGATGAACTAATTTATCTTAAATTTCTCTAGAGACAGACAGACAAATAAGTCCTAAGGGAAGAGAAAACATTTTTGTTTAATAAAAATTAAACGATAAAAACCAAAGCACAGGATCTCAACAAAGCTAAGAAGACACAAAAAAAAAACGAATAGGCGGGCTTAATGAAACACAAGATATCAATCAATCCTATGAAATATTTTAATACATACTTTTGCAAAGTAAAAAGTAAACATTTAAGCCTACATGTCTTAAAAATTTTGAAAAAAAAAATAGAATAATAGGACAAAAGAAAAGCACACACACCTTTAAACTTCTATTGAGAACAATATTTCTTTATACTAACAAGGATATAAAAAATATGTAGAATTATGTTGATATAATATTTTTTAATTATAAATATTCTTAGAAATGTACCTAACGAAAATGTATTCATTTACTGAATATAAATAAGTTTCTGAACCAGAACCTTGCAGAAAATATGCTTTTTTATAGACGGCAATGTTTCTTCCCAGAAAAATGGTGCCTTTATTGAAATCAATAAATAAATTATTTTGCAATTTATCTCAAGAATAGGAGGAGGATATTGTGGAGAACTACTGATCCGGGAATACCCTCAACTCTAAAGACAGATATTCAAAATCTAAGCAATATTATTCAAGTTATAATAGTCATCTTCAGGAATACTTGCCCGATTATTTACTTGGTAGAAGAGATTTGTCTCGGCAGTAGTAGCGCTAAAAGGGCTGATTACAACTGCAAAGAAACTCACGTTAAAGACTTGATCATACCTTTAGATGATCCTCTTTCAGCGGGCTTTAACAAGGCTTAACAGTAAATTGATTATGTTTGAATGGAGAAGAGGTAGTAACTTGTGTAGAGCCTCTTTTAAAGAAGCGATTACTTGCTTCTTACTCTTCACAACAGCTGATCATGAGTCATTCGTGGTGTTCAGGCAGAAAATTCTGGGGGATTGTACACTGATCAACGTTGGCTTTTACTCTGAAGATTTCTAAGCTATAATACTTTACGATATTGGCTATACCTTAAAAATTGCCAATTAAAAAAATCTAGTGGTCGGAATAAAATACCCGACTTTCTACTGAGGAAAGCAAACATGACAGTATTTGGCAAGTTTGATTAATGACTGTCTTAATTCCAGATATTCTTTTAATAAAATCGAAAAAGGCACATATGGCACCTATCCTTAGGTCTGGAGTTATAGGCCAATCTGCTTTTTATACTGTTGTGAAAAGCTATTGGAATGGTTTTATTATCATGGATTCGTTGTACAATCATTAATGGACATGCAATAAAGGATTTTCATTTCGGTCTTAGGAGCGGTCATTGAAGCTTGAAGGTCTCTCTGGAATTTGCAGGATATGTTGCCAAGGGTCTTGATAAAATATATTTGACTTAAGGTGTGAGTCTTGATTTTACTAAGGATTTTGACTCTTTACGAACGGAGCAAAAGTTGGTAAATTTTTTTTTCGAACATAAGCCAAAAGCATTTTGTAGAGCTCCTTGTTGGGTTCTTTTTGTAAAATATATTTGTTTTCGATACACCTAAGCCTCCAGCAAGTAATATCTTAGTGGTCCAAGGGAAGGAACTTGATTCATAGAATCATGAGGCACAAAGTTCAAGCTTTAGACTCCTTACACATCGATGTATTATAAGATCCGTAATTTTTTATGCTTTCCTTGTCTGAGTTAGAATATCGCTCAATAAATAGGAAGGCTTAGTATATAGCAAAGAAGGATTTTGTCATCTTGTCTAATATTATTTCTAAGAATCTCTCCTGATAGGTATTTTCGCCGACGTTCTTGTGGTCAAATCTATAGTTTAGTCTACTTTGAAAGAATTGACGCCTTTTTCAACAAGCTCTGCCATTTAACTCTAAGGGCGCGTATTATATTTGGACAATTGTAGTGTGGCAGTTTGCTCAACACTTAGGGATTAAAAATTTTTCCATAGTAATGGACAGAAACAAAAAATGATAGTGTTTTGTTCAGGTATTTATAATATAGATTTTTTTTTGTTACATATAATGCTGAGGCTTAAATTGTTATCTACTTTAAAGTTTTTTTTAGCTTTTTAGAATATGTTTTTATTTTTTAGATTTATTCCTGCTCATATACCTCTCAAATAGGATGAACTATTGAATTGTAAACTTGGGCAAGAGAACACTACCTTGAGCACTCGAGCTTTGTCTTTATATTCTTATTATATTCACGTTGGCTTATAAATTCCATCTGAAAGAAATTAATTTATTGAGTGAATTTTTCATAGAATACCACTATAAAAACAAATTGTAATATGCCTCATAACTAGCTGAATGTTATCTCTAGAAATAATAACCTTTCAGATAACTTGGACAATGCTTTTGAATAAAGCCATTAGATTTTGTATGACCTTTTTCACAATAGCGAAAGAAAACATAAGCAAAATAAGGCCAGTCACTCACATTCGAATCATATTAGATTTCTCTGTGTCACTCCATTTAATTCGCATACACTTACGAATGCAACTTTTTGTGTCTTACGTTTTAAGAAACCAGATCAAAAATATCTCTTCAATTTAGTGATTTCTTTAATAAGTATATAAAATATTACTAAATGCTTGAAAGAAAATACAACCGTCCATAGAAATGGTAAACTGCTCTCAATGTTCCAAAAGTATCAAAAAATTAAAAGATATAGAAGTGTTGATTGTAATAATTGCAAATGAATTTAAAAAATAACCCGAACAAAAATTATAAGCGTGAGTGTTTTAATCAATCAGTATCATGTTGTGCTCTTCATAACGTGTGTATTTTTTATAAACGCGTTGAGCCAATAATTGATGCGAAAGAAGTGGACAATAACGAAGAATTTCCAGTAATAGAAGAAGAGGAAATATGCGCAAAGGCAATAAGAAGAAGTATGGTTTTGAGTTTTTAAACAACTAAAATACCGTTTTAAATTATTTTTTAACTTCATACACATATTTTAAGAATTTTTTTTTATAAAATTTGTATATTTTCATATTAAAAAACGTAAATTATTTTGAAGTAAAATATGTGAATTAAAAAAAAAAATATATATAAAATAATTATTTTTAGATACTAAACTTTGTAAAATACTTTTTATCTCCTTGATGTTTGCTGCTGTTGCTTCCTCAGCTGCGGCACTTCTATTTACTGCTTTGGCTTAAACCTTAGCAGCATCCGAATTTTTATTTTAGGAAATTGCTGGATGTTTAGTTGCAGCATAAATTCCTCAACATCATTTGCAATTCCATTGGGTGTAACCAGCACAACAGCTCGAGACTCTAGCAATGCTATAAAACAATCATCTATAGATTGCGTTTCGCATCAAAATACTGCACCACTGAGGGCTCCAGCTGAAGACAGTGATAGTGTTCTATCAATTGTTGTTTCCAGCTAAGTCAGATAAGAGTAACGATATAGGTCACCAAGGGTTTCTTTAAGGCTTTTTTCTTGATTACCAATTTCTTTTTAGTGCGTGATTTTAAATCTGTAAATTAAGTGTTTAAAACGTCTTATGCTTTTAGCATCAATTTTGTATCTACGATTTTATATAGAACACTATCTCCAAACACTGGAATGCTTTTGACTAACTCCGGATTCTCTTCCGTGCATTACTAATGTTCGCAGTTGCTGCATAGTTGAGTTTTTGCACTAAAATAAAACAATATGAATTATAAATATAATATAATATTTGTTTTTTTTATTTAGAAACTTTTTCATTTTGTTTTATTGATTATTTTAAATTTGGTTTCTTGCCACAAACTGCACTCTGCACGAAACCAAAATAGCAAGTGACTGATCGGATTTTGTATGAAAACGCTTGCTTTGTAAGTACTATGTTAATATTATGAAAACATTGGTTTTGAAAGCAAGTTCTTAAAAGTTTAAGGATCCAAGTTTAAACGATGCAGGAAGGCCAAATAAACATTTTGATGATTGCTCAAAACGAAGTAAAAGAAGAAAAGTCAGCAACGTTGTTAGTTAGACATCTCCAAATCTACTACAAAATGCAGCAAAAAGAGTATGCAACTGTTTCAATAATTCAACTATTTCAGTAGATAAGACTTTAGCCCTTTTTTTGGAAATGAACTTGTTTTATAGACAATACGAAACTATGAGAAGGTTTGTGAATCAAGTACACAGCAACTGCTTTCCAACATATCGGGCTTTGCAAAATGCAAAAAAAAACTATATTCCAAAAACTATTTCAGTTACAGAAATATCTGCAGAAGTACCTTTACAAACGATATTGGGAAATACAATCAAGAGTTATTTACACCTGTACGAATTTAATACAAAAAATTATTTAGTTTTTGAATTTAAATGGGGATTTGATGGAAGCTCAGAATACACTGTTGTCATACCTTTCGGTGAAGACCGTCGTCACTGGCTGTTTATTTAGTACGATTGGCGAGCGCTTTCGATGTAAAGACATCATTTTCAAGCCGCGTTTTGATTAGTACTGGTTCAGAATACAGTCTGTTCAAACAACAATTTTCTGATTCAAATTCAAGCGATGCATTTATGTTTGTGGCTTCATTTGTTCCTCTAAGATTTTTAGATTTGGCAACTAAGAAGTTCAGTGGGAAAATATTAAACATTCTTCCATTAAACTTTGTGGATCAATCTGTTTTTATTTTCTTAAAAAGACATCAGATTTAATTAAAGAAACTAAAAACAGTATTCAAGCCGAAATTGACAATTTACAGATGTTTTGCTATATATCCGGCAATAACAACATTAATGTTCATTTTCAAGCGCATTTAACGATGATAGATGGAGCTGTCGCAAATGTTTTTGGCGAATAATAAAAGCTGCTGGACATGCTTTATTTGTGGAGCTGAGCCAAAAGAAATGAACTCTCTTAATGTTTTTAGCAAGGCTAAAAAAAGATGAGTTTTTCAAATATGGTTTATCAACTCTTCATGCGTGGATGAAATGTCTTAAATGTATTCTTAATATTGGATACAGATTACCCTTAAAAAAATGGGAAATTTCAGAAGAAGAAAATAAAAAACTTATAAATGAGCGAAAATGTAAAATTTAAGTTATTTTTTAAAAAGAATTAGGAAGTTTCATTTCAAATTACGCAAGTAGATCCAATACCCATAAAACTCTGTCTTTAATTTTAAAAAGTCTTCCGAGTGGTTTGCTAACATGCCAAATTTTGAAAATCTTCTTAAACACATTACACAAAATATAAGTTCATGGTGCAGATATAATAAAACATAGTACAATTCCTATAGGGATCTTATCAGAAGAAGCTGTTGAAGCAACCCATAAAGTATTCGGAAATACTAGACTATATCATACAAGAAAAAACAGCAGAGAATTTTTATATTAAATCCCTAATCGAAAGAATGATTCTACAAACCGAACCTAAATTGCATACTTTTAGAGAAAAAAAAAAAATACTGTGCACTCTAAAAATTACGATGCAATAAAAGAGTTTGTGCATAAAGAAAAAAATTAACACACCTGTACAAATCACGATAGTAGTTTTTCTGAGAGTGCTAGCTTAAGAAATTAGAAATACTTTTTGTTATTTGTTTTGCATTTTTACTTATAAATAAAACCTTGTCAAATTTTTAACTGTAATTTCCGTCTTACTGTAGTTTTAATATCGCAAAATGTTCTATTGGTCAAAGTTTTTCAAGTTTTAAGTTTTGTTCTATGTATGGACGTATTAATATACTTTTCTTTAATTTCAGAATATATAAAGATTATATGAATTCTTTCTTGAAGGATATATTTAAGAAAACAAAGAATTCGTACTGTACATTTAACAAACAAATAATTTGTACCAGGAAAATTATAATTAGGAAATCGGTATAGAGTTTTACGTGAGGGTATTTTTGAGTTCAGCAAAAAGGATATGCTTAATCTGGGTTATCCTTGCTATATATTGGACAAAGAAATTTTTATAGCATTTGAAATACCATAAGTGCAATTTCTGCAAACAAAAATTGATGTAATTATCATATTTTTACACTTTTTGTTGATTTTTTGAAAAAGGACATTTTTGAGCTATGCGTATTTTTGCTCTGAATTTAACTAAATTTGGCACAAATATTAAGGGCATTATTACTAATATATGCACCTAAATTTATGAGGTTACAATGGGTATTTCATTAATTATAGCATTTTTTAGTTTCAGGATATATGGGAAGGACTCGAATCCTTGTGCGGATTTTCACCAAGTTTTCCATGTTTGCATAGATAATCGATATAAAGAAGTGTGCCAAATTTTATTTCTCTACGACCACTCCTTCTAATTTTGGCCGCTCGTTTTATAAAAATGTCACACTGTGCAACGCTTTGCAATTGGAAAATTCGATTTTGACAATGCGTTTAATAATAAAAATTAAAAATATATATAAATTTAAATAATTTATTTTTTTAATTTTAATTTACACGACAGAAACACTAGAATCGTTATTCCTGTTAAAATTATTAGAGAAGTTATATTTACTTTTAATAACCTGTTTTTATCGTTTGCTGTAGCGTTGACGTTTTTGGTAAGATATGTAATTTGAACGTAAAAGCTATGCCAATGAAAACGTTCCGCTTTCCTCTCTAAGAGAATAATACAATCTAACGGTTGCGGTTGTTTTTTTTTATATGAAGTTATAAAAAGCTCAACGGATCCGCATGAAATTAAAATAATTTTTAATTTCAATGCGTTTTCTCTCAAACTCTCAAATTTCAATTTGTTCTTTATCTGCATGCGCCAGGGTATAATTGTCTTTAGTACAGAAATTCATAGGTTAACACATACATATAAACAGTTTTTGTGGATAACTAGGAAAAAGGGAAAAAACTAAGCGTAAAAAGTCGTTAAAAAATAATTAAAAAAGATATTGATTTCAGTAAGAAAAAACTTGTTATTGTATAAAATTTTTTACATGTTTTTCAATAAAAAAGAAACAAAAAATTAGTAAGCAAATAAAATGTATTCATAATAAAATCCGCATCCGTCGCCGCACATCATTTTATTTGTTTTTTCTTTCAGATGTAGAATCCGGCCCCGCAAGCGTAAGGTTAAATTTCTACTTTAATTTAGGAATTGCTGTAAAATACAACGACAAGAGAGTGAGAGTCGTTGTTTTTTACTTTTGTTTTATGTTTTACAAATATTTTATTACTATTTTTTATTTGTTAATATTTTTTTCTATCAAAGTTTTGACCTTAAAAACTAAAATTGTAAATTCACACAATTGAAAAGAATAAGTATTACGGTACTTTTGTCTGCCCGAAAATTCTCAGCTTAAACATAATTCACATTGCTAATTATTGATGATAAATTAGAAGCAAGATATTGCAAATTTTTGAATTTACACTACTTGCTTACCAAGGTGACTTTAAATAATTATTAAAGTTACACTTTAAAAATTCCTTTATTTATTTTTTTTTTTTTTTGTTTTTGTGCTTAGTGTGAATAAATAAATTATACAAAAATTTCCCTAGTGTTTCTTCCAGGAACATTATAATTTTGTACATATTTGAAGAATTCAAAAAACCATTTCAGGAATTATTAATAATTTAATGCCTTTGAAATACTCATAAATTTCCACGTGTCTTAATGCAGTCCCTTTGTTTGCTACTCTTTATCAAATAAAATAAAGTAAGTTTTGTTTTTACCCCGCTTGAATTCTGTTTTGTTTTAAGTTAACTGGAAGGAAGTGTATGAAAAAATTTGCATTTTAAACGAATTCTCAAATGGACAACAATGGTTTTTTAATGCTTTCGACCGCAAAGATTAAGCAGAAATAACATCAAACAAAATAACAAAACTCTTTCAAAGTTTTTGTTTTCATTTCCTTGTTTTTAATTTGAGTATTCCAAATTGTTTTGAAATGAAAACGTCATTGTATTATGTTTCTTCCTTTTTCGAAATGTTTTTAAGCATTAAGTTATTCGATGGTCTTTTGAATTGCGATGAAAAAAAAACTTTATTTCATTTGGTACAATAATCATAAAATGCGATACTTTACGAAGACCAAGAAACAATAGAATTATTTTTTTGTCATTTAAATATTTATTGTTTGGTCACTACATTTCATTGTCAAAGTTTCATTTTTTTTGTCTGCCCTTTTCTTAAGGATAAGTTTGATTTTTGGGTCAAAACAATTTTTATTTAAAAATTTCATTGAAAGAATATTTTCTGCAGTCAAGCACAAATACAGATTCGATGTGTAGTCACTGAAGCAAACATAATACTGCACTCAATAATTGCTTGAAAAAAGGGGAAGTGGACTAGAAATTTGTTAAATTTCTAGTTGGAATAGTTAAGTAGCCTACTGTAGCTCTAAACGTTATTAACAAAACTGTCTGCACTCTAACGTTTTGGTTGAATTGATACCGTTTTATAATAATTTTTTTCTAAAGGCTATTTTTAAGACCCTCTATAAAATTCGACATTAAATTTCTAAATATGGTACCCTCAGAACTTCGATTTTTCGAAGTTTGATAAAGTGGCAGTTTATAATTAATTGCCTGAAAATCATAAGATGCTCGCAATGTAAGTGAAGTGTAGAATTTTTGGCAATTAGTCAGCCTTTTACACGCCTGTTCTTAGCAAAGCTAGTTTACCATCGGGCTTTGAAGAACGTCATATCAGAAAATTTTGGTTCTATATGTTAATTCTACATCTGTCTTAACCTTATCAAAAATGGAAAAGTATAAGAAATGTTTTAACGTAAATAATAATATCAACATTTCCTTTTGAAATACAACATAATGAATCCTTAAATTTGTAGCCGGCCTGACGATTCTTGAAATAAGTTAGGAGCTGCAGTGATCATTCGTACAATTTTATTTAATTTGTTTTATCTCTTTCACCATCGTTTCTATGTTGTTTTTCCAAATACAATATGACTACCAAAATGTTAACATATTTATTTGCGGTAATACTTCGATAGCCGAGTAGCTTCATTCTCTGCCTAAAGATTTTAACACTCGCTTCAAACACTTTTCTATGTAAAATATGTGGTACTGTAAATATCAGCATAATACGTGGGAACTCTGTTAATGAAAAAAGTTAAGTTAATGAAAAAAGTTAGTTTAATAATAGCAAGGGAATTAAGCCTTTTTTATTTTGTTATTTTTTTAATTTTATTTAGAAAAAATACATAAAAGAAATTAATTTGTTTTAATTGAGATTTTGGTAATATATTATTTTTGCTGATTTTGAAAGTGGTATAAGTCATTTAAAAACCATTAAAGGTCTACATTTTTTAAATCATTAGATTACATAATAAATTTTAATCAAATAAATTTTTAACAAATACGTTGCAAAACTAGTGCAACATCATATGTACACATTTTTTTCAAGTTATTCAAATACAAGTCCTTAAACAGCTACATACCAAATAATATACACGCATAACACTTTAAAAGAAAACGGTTCGTATTATAATTTAAATAAAACTATTTAATATTTTTATATTTACTTTTATTTGAAATATACAGGCATGTCACAGAACTCAGTTCCGGCTGAAAGTGTTTTCTGTTTTGCGGAAAAAGAAAGCCGTAAAACTTCTTCGAAAAAAAATACTTATAGAAGGAAAGTGGAATTAATTTCCAAGAGTATTTGTTTTTTCCAGCTTACTGTGGTAACTTTTATTTGTATATTTAATTAGATTAGCATTGTTTTTTACAAATTTAAAATTAAAAGAGGATTTTCAAAATTTTTTAGAAATTAACGAAATCGATCGGAATCTGAAGAAGGTAAAACAAAATCGAACGGAAAGGTTAATACGGAACTAAAACCGAGATGTGTGACATGCCTGATAATTACGGAAATAAGACCACATATTATAAGTTTTATGATTTAAACCATTTACGTCAGCCTACGACAATGTATTTGCTGACGCTCTTTTCACTTTATATTCCACATCGCACTGTTTGCTAATGTGACGCAAGTTACTTACGTCTTTTTAAACCGGTTTTTTTAATTGTATTTTCTTTAAATTAGATATCTTTTCGTCTCTTTAAAGAAATCTTTGTCTTTTCAAACAAAAGTATTTAATTATTTTTATTAATATGTCTTTTTATTATTAAAAAAAATAATTTTCTGTTGTCATACCTTTCGGTGAAGACCGTCGTCACTGGCTGTTTATTTAGTACGATTGGCGAGCGCTTTCGATGTAAAGACATCATTTTCAAGCCGCGTTTTGATTAGTACTGGTTGGATAGTGTAACGTGTTTGTTGCGTAGATAGTGGTGGGTACAGGTAGTTTTGTCCGTTAGGATGGTGTCTATTTAAAAACGGTATTATGCAGGTAGATTGCCTGATATCTGTCATCTTTATTGAAGGTATATAATTTTAATATTTCTGTCTTTTATTATTAGGTAGGTAAGTGTGACCATCTGTGGGTGTTTTGCGTTTGTAAGTTTGTTTTAATAGCTTAAGTGGTGTAAAAATTGTGTCCGAGGTTGTATTTACCTGTTCGTTAATAATATCTCCGTTAAACGTTCGTGTTTTGTATATTTCCATGTTTTCAAGAATGTCCAGTCTTCGTCCTTTTTTACTGGGATGTATTAACGTCATACATTCATCTTTTTCCCTTGGCTCGTGTTCATGTGTGTTAAGGTGTATTGCGAAGTTAGAGTCTTCTCTTTTCCGTTTATATGATCGTATGTGTTCTGTGAACCTTGTTTTTAATGTTCGTCCAGTTTGTCCTATGTATGTATGGTTGCAGGTGCAAGTAAGTCTGTATACTCCGCTGGTGTTAAATTTATCGGTTATTTCTGTTGATGTCTTGAGATTGTTGCGTAGAGTGTTGCTCATCTTTAGTGCTGTCTGTAAACCTTCTTTTTGAAAAAGGTTAGTTAGTCTATATATTTCTGGTCCTGTGTAAGTAAAAATGTGTCGTCGTGTTGTATCAATTGTGTCCTTGTTTTCTTTCTTCTTGTTTTTAGTGTTGTATTGTCTAAGTAGTTTGTCGATAGTAGTGCAGTTGTAACCGTTATTTTTAGCAATAGTGTAAATTGTGTCCAGTTCTTTGTTATGTTTGTCTGGAGAAAGTGGGACTGTCTTGAGTCTGTTAATCATATGTCTAAATGCTGCGAGTTTATGTTGGGTGGGATGGTTTGAGGAACTGTGGATAGTTATGTCTGTTGTGGTTGGTTTTCTGTATATGTCAAAGTTTAATGAGTCAATTCCTCGTGTTATTGTTATGTCAAGATAATGTAAAGTTCCGTCTTTCTCTTTTTCCATTGTGTATGTGATTTTATTATTTATTGTGTTTAAATCCGTTAGAATTTCCTCTGCGTTGTCCCTTTCTAGGATGCATATTATGTCGTCTACGTATCTGTAATAATGAGTTATTTTATGTTTTTCCATTAGGGTTTTGACGTGCAGTTGTTCTAAATGTTGCATAAATATCTCTGTAAAAATTGCGGATGTCGGGTTTCCCATGCCGAGTCCATCAGGTAATTTATAAAAGTTATTGTTAAATCTAAAGTAGTTTTGTTTTAGTATCGTTTTTGCAATATCCATTAGTAACAGACCTATTAACAAAACAAAACCTTTACCATTTATTTCCCTCATTTTTACACTACTTAGATGAAAGGATACAAAATCAAATGACTGACAAATACAAGCGAATGGAAAGAAAGTTTACAATCGTACTAAATAAACAGCCAGTGACGACGGTCTTCACCGAAAGGTATGACAACAGTATTTTATTTACTGGCGGAATAAATCCAATTAACTTAATACCAAAATAATTTTCATTTTATTAGAATTTCTAAATAAAAGAAATCGGTCAGATTTTCCTTTTTAGCAGGTGTTTGTTTTTATGCACCTTTAGTGACAAATAGCATTTACTTAATTTCAATGTAAAAAATTAGTCAAGTTAAAGTTCATCATTCATAGAATTAAACCTTAATATTCGTAGCTAAATTTTCCACATGTCAACCGATTGTAAAAGTTTTAAGATTAATTTTGATTTAATTAAAATAATAACTGATATTCTCTTGCGAAAAATTTATGAAATGCACAGAAAAATTTTTTTTTTTAAATTACACGAACAGAATCCGAACTGTTGAGTTGAATAATTTAGCTACATTTATCAATCTATATGTTCGTGGTGAAAACCATTTTTGAATGTTCAACAAATAAATTTCTTTCTTCATTGTCTCGCCATGCCATTCTTTACACGAATTTCGCAGCAGTTATATCGAGGTCTTTCAGAAAGACTCTCTAGGTTACAGTGGTTCTCTAAATGGTTTCGTTCACTCTTTTTATCGATTTTTAAGTTCAGGAGATTTGAAAGTCTCTTTGAGCTTTTTTTGTCTAACAGACAATCGACATTGGCGGAATGAATTTTATTACTCTCTATAAGTCTCCAAAGTAGCATTAGGACAAAAACATTCTAAAAATTTGGATAATAAACGTAGATAAACTTCCTCACAAAGAATGCTACAAATAAATTTTTAAATTTCATTTTTAGTAAGAAGGAAATGAAAATTAATTTAACTTAGTGTGTATGGAAAGCTTCAAACTTTAGTTTAGCATTAAAGAACTTCTTTGTAATTTGAATGATTTAAAAATCTTTGGTCGTATAAAATTAAAGCGAAACAAATTAAAGGGGCGTTATTTATAAATATTTTAAGTCTAAAAAATACAAGTTATAATAATAGCGTAAGTTTAAAAGTTGGTAACTCCTACCAAAGTCGATATTATATTAGTAATACTAAACTATATTATTATACGAATGGTACAAAACTTTAATATAATTTCACTCCCAGTTTTAACCAACTTTAAAAAGAAGGAGCTCATCAATTAGTTTGTATATTTTATGGGTGTTACTTTCGAACTCCGCTATTTGTGGACCGACTTGTTTTTCCTATATTTTTCCTTAATGGAAAAGTTAAATATTAAAAACTAAAAGGCGTTCCCAAACACCACACGTATTTTTACGTATCGTTTAAAAGCAATTGACACAGTATAAATTATGCTATTTAAGTTTGTCTCGCCATGGATCTTTAAAAATAATAAACTTAGAAACTAAAGGGTGTGCCTAAAGATACGTAAATTTGATAGAAGTCACCGTTATAATCAGCCTTTTCAAATTAACACTGTATATGTACTACTATATCGACTATAAGAAAGGATATTCAAAATTATAGGACTTCCTCCTGACGTATATGGCCTTAACTATTGAACCTCAAGAGGCAGAATCTTCATCTTTATACAGACTGTGTATTATAATATCCGCTGCTTATACAATTGTAGAAAATATTATAAAGAATTGAGGAGTTATCCAACAGATACTCGATATTAAAGCTTATCTTTTGAGCCGTACCAGGCAGTTACCTAATAATTACACTTTTAAGCAGATTAAAAAGGGCTGTAAGGAAACCTTGGAACTATTTTAAATACGGATTTTTATTTTTTAGCACTACCAAATCAGATGAACCGTTTGAGAGCTGTGCTTATGTTGGTGATTAATCTCCAAAGAAGAATAAAAAAAATTTTACACAATTACTTTAAAAAGAAAAACACATTATTCATATTCATGAATTGCACTTTTAAGCTATAATTTCTCAAATAACTTTTGAAGCATTTGGCATTGTTTTAAAAAAATAAGAAAGAGCGAACCTTAAATACGGCCCGAAACGCAAAGAAATTTTTGCAAAGAGATTTCTCATTTGCAACCACATGACAACAATCTTTTGTAAATACTAATGGCAACAAGTTAGATCGAAAAGAAGAGCTGCGGAATGCGTATATTTGACAAAATTGAACATGTCGTGTTTGGATGAGTACGTAACAGGTATTTTCAATTTGCCGCGCTTCAATTTCTATTGGACTGGTTAATTATTATGTAGTTAAATGTGTCTGAAAACGAGCGTAAAATTACCGTAAACTAAAGAATGTATCAAAACCTCACGAATTATTCCCTCTTAAATGAGAGTAGATTTATTTGGACGAAATGGTACATGGGCGTTTTAGGAAACAAGGTGGCAGATACCCTGTTAGAAAAGGGATCAGTTCTAAGAACTACAAAAGACTCACAATTCCATAAATCTAAAAATAAAGCAAAAGAAAACTACAGGCATGTTCTCGGTTACAGTAGAAATACTCTGATCTAGATCACTACACTGACTAAAATGAAAATTGTTAAAAAAGGTATTTGTAAGCCGTAACTAGTTATTGGATGTGAATTTTAACGGAGACGTCTATCGCAAGTAAACTTTAATTTTTAGGAGAATTTACGGGCTTAAGTCAAAGGCCAGTGGTAAGGCATTTGGTAGTATTTTGGCTTTTTAGTTAAGGACACAAAAAAAAATTAAATAACTCATCCAAAAAAAACCCAACTTCAAAACACAAATTTAAATCATATTTCTTTAGGACCGTAACTATACATTAATTATCTTATATTTGACAAAGATTGTTCAGGATTTCTTATATGTTGTAGAACAGAATAATAATTCAGATTGAACAAGAAATTTAGCAGTTATGTAGCCACCCTTAATTGTTACACTTCTTATTGCTGACACAGTTAAACAAATTTTGTTTAAATTTGAAGCGTTAGTCTATACTTGTTCAAAAGATTGGCCATATACATCAAGTTACAACCATTAGGGCACCCTTTAATTTCTAATTTTAAATATTTATATTTTTGATTATACTTGATATAGTAATGGACGTTCTGTCCAATTTCTAAGAGTTTGTTTGTAACGGTTTCAAAGATAAGGCCTTGTAGGTCAAAGTACATAAGTTATAGGGACACCCTTTAATTTCTAATTTCAAGTTTGCTACTCGTTATAGCGAACTTAGTTATAAGTTCTGTATAAATTTCAATCAACTATCTACAACTGTTCAACAGTTTGGTCATATACATTAAATAACAGAAACTATTGTAACACACTATAAATTATAGTTTTAAATATTAATACTTCTTTATATACCAGAAAAAGTAGTGGACATTCTGTTTAAGTTTTAAGCGTTTGTATGTAACAGTTCAAACGACAGGGCCATATAGGTGAATTTAATTCAAATATGGGAACACCATTTAATTTCTTAATTCAAATTTAATACTTGTTCTTATAGCGCACTCTGCAATACAAATTCTTTGTAAATTTGAGCTGTCTATCTATAATGCCTTAAAAGATTGGCCACATACATCAACTTGCATTAACTATTGGGTCACCATTTAATTTCCACATACAAATTTTATGTTTGTTATTAAAGCGAACTTAGCAATTAAAGTTCTTTTTAAATTTCAACCATCTGGCTGTAACAGTTCAAAAGTTTGGCCACCCTTTTGGACACCCTTTAATTTATAATTTTGAATGTTTACACTTGTTATTATAACGGTTATAGCTTTCGACTTTCTGTCCTATTTTCAAGCGTTTGTGTAAAAATGTTCAAAAAAAAAGGCGCATACAAGTCAGCTTACGTCATCTATGGGGACACCCTATAACTTTTAGATTTATTTTTGTATTACTTTTTGCTATTGGGGGCTACAGTAGTACGCATTTTTTAAATTTTATAGACTTGCGCTTTATGGTTCATAATACACTTAAAAATATGTGTGTTGTATGGCGACACCCTTTTATTTTTAAGATTATGAACTGTTTTTAAAACGGACCAATCTGTAAGCATAATCTATTAAATTACAATAATTTTTCAAAAACGGCTAAGCAATGACTGAGTTCTGCAGGCACAAACATAAAAAAGAATCATTCAGTCGAAGGAGGTTTTTTTTGAAGTCGGTTAAAAAAACAATATTCGGTCAAAGCCATAATAATATCCTCTTAATACAGGTATTTTTATACCTTGCAACGATGGTGGAAAAGTTTGTCATTCCGTTTTTAATCTGTAAAATATTCTAATAAAACATATATATTCTGAGTTCTTAATTCATTGCGATGTTGATTTAGCGATTTCCATTAGTCCGTCTATCCGAGTTCCACCACTTCTGTCTTTAATTTATCCATTATTTTCTGCGAAGTCGACTGAGCGATTTTCATCAGTCCGTGTACTAGTATTCCACTACTTCTGTTTCTAATTATTCCATATTTTTTTTAACTCTCGTTTTTATTTCTCCTTAACTTACAAATTCCGAAAAATAGCTTTTTTTTAACAGAAAAACTTTATGGTAGGAAATAATTTCTTATGCCAATTTTAATTTAAACATTCGATGTGAAATTTGCACTATGGCACGTGTGGTTATAGATACATTTATCGTGAAGAGAGTACAAGATTCAGAAAAACCGAATATAGCACTAATTGATTTTTATATAAGATTTAAGCACTTTTAAACAGAATATCCACTTTTCAACTTGACTGTATTGTTTATTTGCTGGACTGAACAATGAGTGGCCATATACTACATAAGAAGATATTGTGTTGCTGCTGCCATTGTTTAGCTTGGATTTTTTTCTTTAGATACTGGAGGAATACAATACATGCTGTTGAAATTTTATGACCACATTAATGTGGAAAACAAACAAACGAATAAACCAACAGTTAAGCATTAACTTTGTCCCAACATTAAAACATTTATTTCTTAGTTCGTACGTCCGTCTGTCTGTTCAACCGTTCGTATGTCCATTTATCTTTTGAAAAATAAAAAACAATAAAAAACTATTGTTTAATATTTTAGTTTCTGTTTGTTTTTAAGACCTTAAAATTATATAGGTTTTTTTCCTTTGTTTATTTGCTTTCTTTTTGTTTACTAAGGCCATCTAAAACTACAAAGAATAAAATAAAAATAAAAACAAAAAACAAGTAAACCTTTATAATGTTCAGAGTATTCATATGAGGTGTTGGTTGCTTTTCACTGAACTTTTGTGTCTTTTTCATTTTGTTTTTTTTTTTTCATTTGTTTTCTATGCCAAGTGATATTAATAGTTTTATGGGGTTTCACCATATTTGACATTTATCTATGCTCCTGCATGGAACAAACAAATATGAATATTTCTTTTTCTGTAATATTCGCTTAAAAAACGTTCAACAATTTTAAACCTTCACTGTTGAGTTTCACCGTTTTGTTGACATGTCTGCTTAAATTTAGATTCATAATGGTGGTATTGTTTACTATTTTTGTTTTTTTTTTTTTTTTTGCTCCTCAAACATAATTCAACAAAGTTTGATGGACAGCTGGACGTTTAAATTGTAAACGGTCATCAATCAAAGCGATTAGTTTGTGCTTGTTAAAGAAAAGGCAATAAAAATATCGAGTTTTCTTCCTCGTTGAAGGACTTTTACAAGTTATAAAGAATAGAAAATCTTTACACTTTATATCAACGAAATCCTACAAGTTTAAAAACATTACATGTCATGTCATGTCCAATTGATAGACATTTAAAAATTATATTTCCTATTGTTTTCTTATTGAATAAATCTTAAATTTCTAAATCCTCAGGTTGTGTTTAATAAGAAATTTCGAGCATTAAAACTTCTGCCTCACTTGAGTTACTGTAACTTTTTGAGAACAACTAATTATGATGTATCAAGTTGTAATGCAATTTCTAATTTAAACTACTAACGCACGGTGTCCTGGGTTCGTATACAAGCTGCTGCTAATTTTACAACATCAAATAGTCTAATCTGATTCTGCGGGAAGGGACAAAGCTAACATTTTCGATTGTTGCTGGTGATTTCAATGTTTATAATCCATCTTGGCTTCACCGTTCGAGTCATACAACAATAGAAGACCAATACTTTAAGTTATTTACCTTAGAAAACCATCTTGCGTAACTAGTAAATAAGCCAACACGCATTTCATGTGTTAAAGGAAACGGAAACAACGAGAGCGTTCTTTTTATAATCTCACAGTCTCGAAAGTAAAAAGTGAACGCCGATGTACGTATTGTAACTCGGATCACTCTACCATAATCAACTCTTCTATGTTCAGAATCTCAAAACGAAAGGCTGATTGTGCTGAGCTCCACCATTTTTTTTCGCTATTTTTATTTAAAGTTTTTTTTTCTAGACAGCAGAATGAAAGCTTTCATTGCATCAAAGTACGTTTAGATTGAACCTAAAATGTACTCCTGGGTAAATTAGACGTGCTAAAAGCAGTCAGATTCTGGGAGGTAACATTAAGTACCTGGCTTAAAAACAAAACCACAGATGCTGATTTGCTGCCCCTTGGGATAGTAAGAGTTTTTGGTCATTTAAAGCAGTCATCAGCTGCTAGTGCTTGACAGTATCTGTAATTATGTTCCACGGTATGACTCAACAAAAATTAGTGTTTTTAATTTTACTTAAGTTTTCCATTAATCAAGGCTACCTTTAATTTAACAAAATATGTTTTTTTTTTCTTGAAACAATTTTACTGCTTTTTTAGTTACTGCTTTGAAACGCAGGCCTTTTATTTGCTTTTGTTTCATTATTGTTCTAAAGAAATTATTATGTCAAACAGTCCAACAAACTGATTGCACATTCATATTTTATAAAAGGGCGAATAATTTTAAAATGAATACTTTTTATAAAAAGACGAAGTTGTTGGTTTGTAATTAGAAATACCATTACTGCATTGTTTAAAACTTAATGGCAGGTTCTAGAAAGCTGTAATACACTTTATATAATTTGTTCACTTTATATAATTTCAAACTTTTTCCTTAACCATTTAAAATTGATTCGAAGTTATGTCGTTCTATTAATATTGCAATAGTAATTATACTTTTTCTTTCAAACGTTTGCTATTTTTTACTTATGTAAGAAACATATGCAATCTTTTCCCAATAGAAATATGAATTGGTCTTTACCTACGGGTTATTTTAAAAAAGTAGATTTAAGTAGCAATTGTTTACATATAAATAATTTCATAATGTTTATATTAGGTAATTTTAGATAGGCTTTAACTCCTCGGCTATAAGAAGCTCCTCGGCCTAACTAAAACATATGCAAATGATAAGATAATAAAATAATATATTTTCAGATTTAATTTTCAAAATATATGTCTCTTAAAAAATCCCTTGGGAATAAATTATATAAGATCTTGATTCATTTAACATGAAGCAAATCAGCCAGCAAAGATTCTCAAACTTTTTGATTTCTTTAATTCTTTTTTGTATCTCTCATGACAGGTGGAAAGATTGCTGTTCGGTTTGTAATGTCTACAGTATTTATATTTTCTCCCATAAAGTATATATATTCTTGATCTATATACTTAGCGAAGTTGAATTAGCCATGCCCGTCTGTCCATGATCGGATTAATATGAGTTTTCCCAAGTCTCCAAATGAGCTACACAAATTTGACTACTATTTTCTCAGAAAAAGTTAAGAAAAGAATTGCTTTTGAAATTGGGCAAACTCGGTCTGTAAATTATGAAGATATGTTCAAAAAAGGTGAGCGGTTCGATTTTTTCAGTTTTCCAGATTTAATTCTGCTTTCCATTGCCACATACGTGGCGTGGTGTTTAGCCCACTGCCTCACGGGATATAGACCGATTTTGCCAATTTTTAATAGCAACTGTCGATTGGCGTACTTAATTTTTCTCTTCCTTGGCAAAATTGATTTCAACACTAACACGGACGGACAGACAGACGCCGCTCAATCAACTTTGCTATGCATAAGGACTCAGAATATATATGGAATGTTTATGGAAAGGAAATTAATATTTCAGAAGTTACAAACGGAATGACAAACTTAGGTATGCCCTTTTCTCACCTGTGGTAAATGGTATAAAAACATATAGTTTCCATGTAATTGATATGTCAGTTAACCATCTAAAAATATTACATTTCACCACAAATATTGAACTGTAATAAAACATTTTACTGGCATTTTATTATTATTATTTTGCAAATGAAGATAAAAACGAAATATCTGACACCTTGAGAATATTCCTTCCAGCGAAAGCTCGACTTCCTAACAGCTTACTAGCTTCTTTAGTAAAGGAAAGTGTAGAGCAGATTCACAAGGAGACAAATAAAATCCTAAAGTTAACCCAAAATATCCTCATTATATCAAAAATATGTATCCTCGACAAAAACAAACTATAGTTTAAGACAATTATTACAAGATTCTTTTGCAGAAGGCTATATAAGTTTCGGCACAGCCAAATTGACTGTACTGAAATTGCATAGTGTATCTTACATTATTCATTTTTGCATTAGCCACTTGATCATAGTTATATTAAAAAAGTGGAAAACGCAATAAGTTTTTAACTGATAATTTCATAAAAAATATTAATATTTGCTCTTCTTTTGTGGACTTTCTTAAAACTTTGAAAGTGTAATAACTTTTATGTTAATTGAGCCATTGGTTCTGCCGTAAGGTCATTACAGACAAACCCCAAATCATTAGGGGAGACTTAAAAGCTAATTTGCAAATATTTATTAAACCTACGCACACAAAGTCGTTTGACTGTTATAAAAGCCGCTTTCAAATACTTTTCTACAAATTTGAATTTTTTATTTGGTATAGTTTTTAATCTGTCATTAAATTTATTTATATATTTAACTTGCATATTTACAGAAACCGGATATTCATAAAACACTTAAATAACAATCATCACAAAAATAATTTAAAAGTCACTTTAGTTTTCCATACTACAAAAACAATCATTGTAAATTAAAAGTTTCATTAAAATCGTTAATGTCAAATACAATTGGGAAATAAATATAAATTTGTTTATAATATTGCTATAAATCTTTTTGATAATATCCAAGTAAACCTCTTACTTCCCGAAAAGGATACGAGACAAATCGGTCACATGAGACACATTAAAGTCTATTTATATCACACTCTAAAAAAGCTTTAACTTAGCAAAGTACTTGTTGTTCTTAAGTTTAATTTATATATTACTTGCTGTTTTACTTAGTTACTTATATTAAAAGATAGCTTTTGTTAATGCCGATTTCGCTTTTTGAAGTCAATCATTATTGACAGGGTGTTAATTTCACGCATAAGTAATAATTTTTTTTTTTTTATTGAAATAGTATTGTTAATTTTGTAAAATATTCTGACTATTCCTATTGGTTTTGTTTCATAGTTTTAAAGATCGTTGTTTTTTTTTTTCTCTAACTGAAAATAATAATGGTTATTAAAATGCTTACCAGCATCACTAAAAATTTAGCTACAATAACCTTTGACATTTGCATGAATTGTATAGGACCTTATTTACAACTAGCAGCGCCAACGAAGTCGCGTATAATTTCTTATTTTCTTAAAATTAAATTTTAGAAAAATATGTTTTAACACATTTGTTGTAGAGTTCTGAAAACTGTTCTAATACCATTATACCGGTATAATTGGGTGCTTTCACATTTGTATATCTAGTTTCTCTACGAAATAGCTTATTTTACGAAGCAAAAAGTAATCTTTATTTTAAACAAGGTTTTGAGGACCTCCTTACAAAATTTGATTCAACTCCATTCAGAAATTTTTACGTGATGCAAACACAGACAGACACACAGACAGAAAAAATTCCAAAAATAGGTGTTTTGTATTCCATATCGATTACCATCAACATCAACATCAAAATTTTAAAAATATTTCATGTACAGAAATGACCCCGTTACTATTTTATTATATCTGTATATTGTTTGTCGTGGTCTTTTATAAATTTTTTAATTTTAATAACTGGGTCGGCACGAAACCGGTCATTATCTTAAAACGAATGGTCTCAAAGTTTGATTTCCTATAAGATACAAACTTCTAAGCACTTTCATATACATTTGTGTATGTAGACAGACAAACATATTATTAAACCCGTTGAAAGTCCTCGCTAAAAAGAAAAAAAAGAACTTTATAAAGGAATAGAAAAGAAACGTAAGAAATACGAGTTATCATACTATCTAATTTTCAAATCTACTTTGTTTCATAGATAAATTACACAGCTGATACTTTTTTGTGTGACAGAAATGGTCATACCATTGTGCTCGTATCTAACAAATAAACTTTTTCTGCATTCCACAGGAAACCAAAAATACATATAACAACACAAACTCAAATAAATATAATTAATTCATGTAATGTTGCTTTTAATAGCGAAATTCTACAAATAACCTCGAAACTTGATATAAATTATAAGTTTAATTATTTATAACTTTTATTGTAACTTTTAATAGTACTATTATTTTTAGCAGATGTAAGACTTTCGAACACTTTTCTTTTAATTACGTGCGCATGAAAATGATAAAGTTACTTTCTATTTATGAAAAATTATAAAAACTACTTTAAACAGCTCCCTATTAAAACCATTTTCAATCAGGTAATTTTTGTATAAGTAAGTACAAGAATGAGCTGTTTCATGGCAGCTAAAAAATATAATTAAAAATTGTTATTTCAGATTTCAATTCACATAGAATTTGAAATTGTCAGTCTATAGCACATAACAGTCGCTATGTGGTATATTTAAAATTATCAACATACTAGATTTTCCTTATAGCAATCTCTAGCTGCTTAAGCTTTGTGCCAGTATACATGTTAGTGGCATCGAAACTGAGTGTTGTAGGAACTACAAGCTAAATGGCAAACTTATTTGATTTCACATAGATATGGCCTTACTTGCGTAGTTGTTACTTTACAGAAAACAGAAACGGTGTTTATCAAAATGCAATATCTAAAATGTAAATGCTTGTAAAAACGTTAAGTTTGTTTAAACTTTTGACACAAGGGCTGTCTTTCTGAAATGTATATATAAGAAAAATTAATTTCGCAAAAATACGAGTTAATCCCATCCTATACGAAACCAACGACATACACTTTCAACTTGTGGTAAAAGTAACAATAAGTAGTTGCAAAGGATTGAATTTATTTCTTGACAATTTTCGCTCAATAAAATCCGACGATTAGAATACCGTCCAACATCTAGTTTTTCAACAGTTTGTAAAATTGGTAACCGTTATTCATCTCCGAGCATCAGAATCATGTTTGTCTGTTTTTTTATATGAACACAACAAGAACTCAAATCACTTTATCACTTTCACGCGTACCTTATATACATTTTTTTTGAGAAGATACTTTACAAAGTATTCCAACCTCAAATATGTGAAAGGGTGTAGGTTGGAAAAAAAAAACGACGCCCACCACTTACAAATTCCATTTTTGCAGTATAAAAAAAAAAAAAAAATAGAAAAACCTAACAAAATAGAAAGAAAAACAAAAAAGATATAAAATGAAAAATACTTCAGCATACTTAAATGAAATCCTGCAAATTTATGCTGTTTACCTTCCTGTAAATAATTGTTTTTATTTCCGAACACGAGCCTATACAGACAGAAAATAAGAATAAATGAACGATTGAATGAATGAATGAAATTAAAATTGGGTAAAAGAAATAAATGTTGAATATAAGTGTATCCATTGAAGAAGTAAAAACTCATGCTAACAACCCAAGCAGAAGAAAAATTCCTAATGGAAATTGTTACATAACTAACTACGAAAACAAATAACAACACAACTCAGCAGAAACATCGTAAAAAACAAAACCAGAGTGATTAAATGAAGCAGAAACCCATCAGGCATGAATACTTCAGATCTATATATTTAATACAGACAAAAACGAATCTGTACATACATACATGTATTTAGGTATACATCTTTACATCAAATTATATAAAAGTATATCAGAACGTATGAACGGGATGATATGACTGCGAAATAGAAAAACATTAACTTTAATCAAAATCAAAAAATATCTAACATTCTAGGTCTTTATTAATCCAGAGATTATAAATGTTCAACTATAAAATCGTGCATGTGTATTATTTATACAAAGCTATTTTGCACAGAAAGCGGTAAATGGTGATATAGAACACTATTCACAGATATGAAACAAATTCTGAACATAAGATATTTTGTTGTAGTTTTTTGTTAGCAGTTAAATATATAAATTTTAAAGTCATTTTTTTAATTTAAATTTCTGGGATTTTATAAACGAAGAAAATTGAATATTAACTGTGTTACAGCTCTGGTTTCTGGGTAAAAAAAAGCTCTTTTTGACCGCTTCCAATATGGCAAGAAGATTGTAATTCATACCCTTATGCCAATTTTTACCCTTTTCCCTTTGAAAATCACCTTTCAGTTCCAAATATTTAAACATACACGTGCTGTGAATCCACTACTGGAGCTTTAAACTGGATCCAATCTATTTAGTCAGAGAATATATCTTCTAGGAAATGTTGCAGAAAATTGTGTGTTAAATGTTTAATTCTTTTAGTATAATATTCGTTATTTGGAAAGGCAGGCAGCCTTGAGGAGAGGTCATTTTGACGCCTCTCTTTTGTGCAGAAGAAAGAGCGAAATTTAAGGCAAGAGATAGAATTAGGGATGAGCGATTCCGTGATTTTTGAGGAACGTCGTTTCTAGTAAACGTGATTTTTAAATTACCGCTTGCAGTTCTTTTTTATTAACGCATTTATTTAATATTTTATGCAAACAGTAAACAGTAAGCTGTCTAGATCTCCACGTTTTAAGCAGCAGTAATTAAATTTGGCCAGAAATAAAATCGAAGAAACATGTGATTTTTTTTTATTGCAACATACGAATGTGTGAAGTTCCAAAAAAAAGAATAGCTGCTGTTAATATGTAAAAACAAGAAAAACATACACAGCTGTAAAATTGCTTTGACCTATGAATAAAAAATGAAAAAAAAAGAATGAAAAATTCACAAAATTGCACAAAGTTAAGTTTGTACGTGTTTAAAAACAAAGGAACTTTCTGACACAGAACTGTTACTTATAAATTCAGTTATTGTAGTATCTAATGGTTTTTTAATCACAGTGACTTAATTACAGATACTGAAATATCACTCATAACTAGAGAGAATGCAGCTGAGATCCAGAAATCAGTTTAAGGCACAAAGAATACTGCAGAGTTATTGGGCTCTCTTTCTAGGAAGAAACAGAGTTCAGTCCGCAGCACCTTGTATACTGTCCAGTAAACTATCTGTCTGTCTTTTTAAAATTTCTGACAAGTAAGCAAAATAACAGCAACGCAAAAATTGTACTGCGTGTCAGGCAGTGCAGGTCTATGAAAATTTCGTTATACCAATAAAATTTTGTAATGGAATAATAAATACAATACAGCAACGTAAAAATATAATTTCAACAATTTTTTTATCTTTTGCACCTTATTTGCTATTGTTGTTTTCAGTTAAATAGATGTTTTGACAATTATAATAAAAATTATAAGCCCTTTGTTAGTTTTTTCAATATTTGCTTTTTTTTTAATATCTGCAAACATAAAAATAAGTTAACATTCTGCAGCAAAAATCAAAATTGTTTCTTTTTTTATGTTTAATATATTTGTTTTTACTTACACGAATAATTCTTGCTACGTTAAGATTGGTTTAAAATTTTTTACTTTCACGTAAATTTTAGATTACGTTCATTTAATGTGACGTGTTGGTGGATTCATTATTATTCGGCCTGTGAGACCAACGTGAGTATAAATGTAAATTATAGAATAAATTTGTTTCTTTATTTTTTTTCTGCTTTATTTTTGTGGATTAGTTTTTCTTATGTAATTTTATTACATGAAAATTAAGCAAGAGCCATTCGGTTAATTTTTGAGAAAGAAATTTCGTAGGATGAGGTAGAAAATTGTAGAAGCTCCAGAGAAGTGTACTTTGGAAAAAATGGACATACCCGATAAACCAAGGTTCCGCCTTGCAATCAATATTGTCGCTCAGCTTCCAGGACCTAGAGAAAGGCCAAAGGCTGGAACGAAATAGGTGAGATTTAGAGATTATGTTTTCCGGTAAGTTTTATAAATTGTATTGTAAAATGCACCAATTAAGAAATAAATCACGTAAAATATTGTTTTATAACAAAAAGAGAAGGTCCAACACAGGACATTGTAAAAATCGAAGCACTATTACGCATTTTACTTCTTTTAGAGCCAAATAAATTAATCGCTTAAGTGCTAAAGATTTATTCACAGACAATATTTTGTTAGCGAAGCCGCTGTTTCATATACCATAGAGAGATTATTGAGCTATCCCGGTCTGTGTAGAAGGCCTGCGGCCAGATGGAAGGGTTCGGCTTCGCTCACCAAAAGTTTTCTGCATAGCCGGCCTTCGTCCGGGCGGAAGGATTTTATTCTCTATGGTATAACTAAAAATTTTCCTTGTAGCCAGAGCAATGGAATAAGTCCTAATTAAATAGCTTCCGTTAGGTGACTTCTAATAATAAGTATTTAATTAATTAAAATGAAATAACTTCAGGTATGGTACCCAAAGGTTAAAAGAGGAAAATATTTTGTAAGCGAAGCCGGTGTTCGAAATACCATAGAGGAGAAAATCTTTCAGCCGGCCTGCTACCAAAAACAGTTTGTAAGCAAAACCGTTTTTAAATATACCATTGAGGAGAAATTAAAAAAAAAAGTTATAGCAACTGTTATAATAATATCTAAAAGAACTGAAATGCAATTTAAATCAAATGAAATAACTCCTAATATTTAATTATGAAATAATGAGTTATTTCATTTGGGAATTAATTTACGGTACAGACGAAAACTGACACAAAACCTAACGTTTACTTAGCCAGTATGTATTCAACGGGCTAAGTTCACGGCCTTAAATTGGAAAACCAATAAGAGCATAGCGTATACAAAGATAAGGGAGCTCAAGGACATGACAAGAATTGCTTATTTGAAGTGCTAGAAGCAAATTAATTTAAATCTGAGCGATATCACTATTAAGAGGTCAAAATTAATATGGTTGAAAACTTAATGTTTGTTGACAAAATAGAATTACATTTTTTTAACAAATCAAATATAGCAATATTTTAGTGAAATGTTTGTAAAGTCAAAAGCATGATTTGATTAAAACTTTATTTAAGGTTACGTAAATTCATTCAATATTTGAATACGTTTTGTATACTTAACTTATGTACATTAATTTTTTTCTTCATAATTCATGAAGTAGTTGAGGATGTTGTAAATGAGAAACATTAAAAATAATGAAGATGTGTGTACAAAAAATAAGAGAAAAAACGTACTCATTAAATTAAATAAAGAAAATGCCAAGTCTTTTATGACTTGTATTAAGGCAACAATTTATTTATAATTTCTTTGAAGTATTCTTGGAAACATTTGATATTAAATTATGTAAATGAAAAAAAAAAAATAACATTAAAACAAAAATTAAACTCTGAAATATTTAGTTCAAAGTGCACGAATATTTGTTTGTGTCATTATTGTTGAAATACAAATGAAATGGTCCATAATTGAAAATGATATCAAAAGCGGAAAAAGGTACAAACGTGAATAAATGAAATTGTTTATTTATGTTGTTGGATGTAGCATAGTGTTTTGTATAGCTGTTTATGTATATGTTGAGCTAAAATAGCGGAAATGAAATATGCTTCAGAGTTTTGTATTCGTAGTTGTGAAATGAAAAGCAAAGGAGGCACAGGCAACATCCACAACAAAACATTTCTTTATTATTTTGATTGTTGTTGTTTGTTCTGTCAAACAAAAATGTGAATAGTTCTTGTTGTTGTTTAACTTTGTTCTTTATTGTTTGTGGGTGTTAGTTTCATTGCCTTTCAAAAATGTTCTATTCATGTATGGCTTTGTTCAAATATAAACGGAAATTGCTTAGGGATGCAAGTTGTACGTAACATCTTTGCACAAACAACATTCCTACGCTTTTGGCAAAAGCTGTAATTGACATTTTGAATCGCAGTTAAATACATAAATGTATATGTGTGTGTTGTATTTCAGTTGAACACATTATCGTACACATTTTTAAGAACAACATTTCACTTAATGTGTATTTGAAGGTACAAGTGATGCACAAGGCCAAAGGACGACTATTAAAACCGCACGAGTTCATTTTTATTACTCCTCTTAATATTACGTTCAACATTAGGTGGTCACTATCTTCTATCAAAAAAAAAAAAAAAATAAAAAAAAAAAGAAGCCAGCAATATCTTAACCAACCCCGAAATCATCTCCTGCATTTTTCTTACAATATTGGGGGGAATTTTATATTTTGAGTCGTTTTCAACTTATTCAATATTTTATACTTTTCCTTCTCCTAAAGCAATTTGCAAAAAAATTTCATGAAAATTTTATGAATATTCTCGGAACTATCGACGTAAGACGGTTTACACAACGTTATATAGAAGTTGTGTTCTTACAACAATGTCATGATTTGAGCCAATAGTCACCAGATTTTATTTTAATTTCGAAATTCGTTAGAAGTTAATATTTTTCTGTAGTTTAATTTTACTAATAACAATAAATTAATAAATGATTGATTGAGCGTGTTTTAAAAAAAATTACAACAGCAATTTGTATGCTACCAGTAGGTTAACTATTATCCGAAATATATTTCTTACAGATAAGAAATTTTGATAATAAAATTCTATAAGCAAAGACCAGCTTAAAAATATAATTATTAAAGTTTTCTCATTTACATAAATTTTGTCAGTTTGGAAAAAGTAGGAAAAATTCGTTTTGAAAACAATGATGATTTTTAATTAAGGGTAAAATGAATTTCTTTGCAGCGTTCTAATAGAAAAATTCATACAACAAATAACAGTATCTAATATAAATAAAAATATATTATATTTTTCATTTAAAAGCGTTTATGCGTATGTAATAAAACCAATAAAACAACATACACTTCTAACTAACAATTCAATGTGCGTGAAAATTTAGTTAACGTTGGTGTTGTCGACAATGTTCAATGATTTGGAAACAATTTAAGACATTTATTTCATTTTTAGTTTTTCTTTATTTATTATTGGAAACTAATATTTTACATTTGCTGTTTCCATTTCTTCTTTTAATACCACTCTGGCTTTGATGGCAAAATGTTTTTAATGTTCAAAGTATTTTTTTTTTGTTGTTTCTTATTTTGATTTCATTTACAGCAAAACAAACAAGAAAATTGCGTGTAACAGCAAAAAAAAATAAAGTATTTGTTACACAAGCCGGAAATTTCTTTAATTTTGTAGAATTTCTATTTCTGTTTTCAAAACATCAACCTTTTTTAATTTTCTTAACAAACGGTTCTTCGGGTGCTTATGAATCACACACGTCTGTTTAGCTTTATTTTACAAGATTTTGTTTTTTTTTTCGTTTTCTTTCCGAGTTATTTGTTTTCTTCTGTTTTACGTTTCTGCCTTGGAGTAGGGGTTTATGTGCTATTCGCTGCTGTGGTGTAGTGCAAAGAAGAGATAATTGTTTGTGATGGTGATGATGATGATGTTATCACACAATCAGCTTAATTCATTTATTTTTTTATATTGTTTGCATATTTAGTTTCTGGTTTTATTTAGCTTTTGTTAATGTTGTTGGTTTTTATTCTGGTCAAACACGTGTTACTGAAGATAAAGAAAAATGCTTAAATCTTTTTTTTTAATTTTTAATTCTTTCAACAGTTTCTTTAAAAAAGGTAGTCACATCCCAAAGAGGATTTTTAGCCATTTTTTAATTACAATTATATAATTTTTATTTTTTTAAGCTTTCAGGCTTTTTAGAAAAGCTTATTTTCGGGGACTATCCATACGTAGCCTTTATATTCGGTTATGATTCCGAATTTATATATTTAATTTTGGTGCAGAACAAAAGTAAATAACTATTCATTGAAATTAATATTTTTATTAGTTACTTACGTTGTTGAAGAAGACATGATATAAACACGGTTACACAATAATAAAAGATTTAATTTTTGACAGGAATTAATCAAGGAAAAACTGTCTTGTGAAAGGCTTGTTTTTTATTATTTTTTTCATTTTAGTCTTGAGTTTAGGTTATCTATGTAAAAAAATATAACGTTTTTTGGTCTTAAAAATATTAAAGCACTTTCGCTTTACTGTCATAAAGAGTTAGCTAAGAGAAATGATAATTTTTGAGGTTTCTTTCGATTTACGTTTTCTAAAGTTTCTAGCGACTGCATCAATTATATGTTCCTTTTGTTTTCCGATTGAAAATAATTGAGTTTTTATTTGATACAAATATTTATTTAAATAAAATGTATTCTCCTTCTTTTTTTAATTGATTTTATTATTGATTTACCGACTATGTGCATAATTATAAAAATGTTTACCTATTTTTTAATAAAATATGTTATAAATGAGTTGCAAATTTAATTAAATTTATCTCCGGAAATAAATTAAATCTTACACAGGCTCAATTTCATTTATCGTAGCGCAGCTATTTAACGGTTAGCCTGATTGGTATAGTAAAATATTATACAATCTGATTAGCTAAGCTTCTTGCCATTAGCGTAATCAAAACTTTTCCACGTTAAAAAATAAATTAAATTCTGCCTTTTGAAGAGAAATAAATTTCGAGGGGATAAAGTGCCACTAGTAAGATACTTTTAGATGTTCGAGAACTATTGTTTTTGTTAAATAAAAATAAACCAATTTTGATACAGAGTCTAAGATGCTTTCTACAACCAAAACACTATTTGCATTGAAAACATCCTGATAACTACAAAATTAGGTTTTAAAATATTTAAATATTTTATTAATTAATTCTATTCACATTCATATAATCGTAAATAAATTAGATTTTTAAATAAGTTTGTGTTTTCCATTTCCTAGATTTCCGCCCAAACATTCTTAAGGACATCTCTTCTGCACAAAGTTAAAAACAATTTATGACAATCGTATGTTAATTATAAATGCCCTAAATGAAACTTTATATCTAAAGAATTATAAATGTATGTATGTATGGCTTTGTGTATTTTTCATGAATAGGCATACAATTATGCATAGAATCAGAATTTAATATTCATACATCATAAAATGTTTGTTGCAAGTTTCCTGCTATTCAAAAAATTAAAACAATCATCATTTCCTGCGCAATATACAAAGCCAGGCAGACTATAGTCGTTATGTAAGCTAGAATCCATATAATTGCTTTCAGAAATAACCTTAAAGGACACAAGAAAGATGAACCTTTCAGATAAAAAGAAAATAAAGTTAAGCCGAAGCATTATTCAGTCCATTTGAATATTAGGGATGAATATTCAAATGGCTTGAATAATAAAAACAAAAACATAAACATACAAATAGGTTCATAAACTGAGAACTACACATTTACAAGAATGACAACGTCAACAACAAGCAGGTGATTTATAAAAAACACATTTTGGTCATAATTTGGCTGCTTCGCTTTTCTCTTTGTTATAAGAAATAGAAAATAGAAATGTTTCATTAAATATAACAATTTAGTAAGATGTCTTGTACATTATCAAGAGAATTAATCATGATTCACTTTTATTTATGTAGTAAATAACATAATCTTTGCCGGTCTAGAATTAAAATAACAAAATTACATAATAAATTTTACGAAATAGTTTTACATTTTGTAAACACAAAGACTTACGCGCCCGAGCTGCTCCAAATTAGAATTTTTTGCGCCCTTACAGATTGATAAATTGTCAATTTTTTCTAAGATAATAAGTTTTTGATCCACTGTGTTTTTTTCGAATTAAAGCAAATAGAATTTTGAAAACGAAAGCTCGAAAAAATATAAAATTATATAATTTATTGTCACAAGAATTAAAGATTTGAAGATTTTGATTTAATGAGAAAATTTCTTTTAAAAAATCAAAAATTAACTAAAACTTATCTTCGTCATCTTCAATTAAATATAAATTTTTTCTCTCTTTTAAAAAAATATTTATTTTACAGAAAAATTTCATTTTCACCACATTGAATCGGCATCTCCTTCTAGTAAATTTTCTAATATTTAATTCCAATTTTACTTATACTGTTTTACGCCTTGTGTTTTTTCTTAATCCGGGGTGTCTGCTACTTATGGAGCATTATAAGTACTTTACTAGTCAAATTTAAAAAGTTCGTAATAAAATGTGGACTTGGCTCATGATTAAAATCTGCGTAATTTTTCCTAAATAAAGCCTTAGCTTTCAGTTTTCGATTTTGTATTATAAGCTGGTGAATACTGACGTAGCTAGATTTTTTGGTATTTATCGTACAGTCATACATTCCACAGGGGTTTACCTTCAATTGCTATAATTGATTTTTATGTTGTCATCAGCAATATTTATGATTTGCCTTTTATTTCATTGTATCAACATGTAATGCTTTTTTGAAATTCATAGCATTAAATTGGTTTAATAGTCGTATTGGAACACCCTTAGCTTATCATGGTTGCCAATATTCCTTAAAGCTTAACAACCTAAAACCCTTAGGAACATTCAAACCATTCCTACCACAATAAAAATTCTTTACATGTTAATGGAGTTCGCTAGCTTCTTTAAGCTATATTAACGAAAGAATTGGCCCAGCAAAAAGTCTCTTGACAGCTCCGGTGCCAATTGAGCCCCTTGCGGTCAAATGGGCGCTCAAAGAAGTCAATTGGTCTGTGTACTATTCTGCTTGCCAACGTGCTCTGCCATCTTAGGGGTTCATTAGCAGTACTTAGACTATTTTTGGGTTTATTTATCGCCACCTATGGATCTTTAGGGATATGGCTACTATAAAAATTAGCAAAACTAGTGTTTTAATCGCGTAAATCCATTATTGCATATTTCTTCATGTTACTTTGCCTTAGTTTTTAAATTGTTGTTTCAGAGCAACCTATTGAGTGAAGGGCATTCATGTATTACTATCTAAAATATTTATAAAAGATCATTAGAGAAGGTAGCTGATTGCAGAGGTTATATAATGCTTCATAGGAGAAGAAAGTTAAATATTTCAGATCCCAATAAAGGTAATGAACGTCTGCTACTAAGCCTAAGTATCTAGTTTTAAGTTTGTGCTTTTTAGTTTTTTTACTTTCCTTAAAAAGGACAACAGGTCTTCATGATGCGCTCCTTATATTTTCTTTATTGAAATAATGAGTGTAGTTTATCACATTGATTATTAAATCAAAAAATTTTAATAAGAACCGCTTAAACACCACTTTTACGCAGCCAGTGATCAAATTTATATTTAAACCTATCTGGCTCCTTAACTCTAAAAACAAAAAGCTTAGACAGAAGAAGAAATAGGAATAAGAGATATTTAGCTTTAAAAAAAGACATCCTGTCAAGAAAAAACAAACAATAAAATGATATTATTCGGATTAATTTTTAGCATTTGATAGGATGTTACCTTTTGTATGAAAAATTTAAATGACAATTTACAATAGGAACAAAACACCTTGAAATGACAAGCGAAAAAAAGAGTATAAAAGAAAATTAAACTTTTAAGTCAAACATTTATTTTAAATAAAAACATCAGGTTAAGACAAGTCATAAATTAATACAGATTATAATTAATAAATGTCTGTCGGCATTTGGTACGTATAAATATCTTAAGGAGGGTCTGATAGAGCCAAAAAAAAAACGACATTCAAAGATGACAATGTATTTTGATTTATTTTAAATTAACAGTTTAATAAAGTATTTGTTGACTACAAAACATGGGGTAGAAATGCAAAACGTAATAAATTTTAATGCACACTAAAGCCGTTTCTATCACAAATAGCAACTTTATGTGTAAAATGAAAAGGTGGCAAAGATGCTATTTATACAGGAAATAATGTTAAAGTCAGAATGTAAGTAATAAGGTGAGTTTTTTTTGGGCTGTGTCGATTTTTGTGTACTCTTCACCAAAATATTAATTCGATTTTTTGTTGCTAAAAAAGTTCCTGTTGTTTCTCAAAAATATATTTTTAACTTAATATTACATTTCGAGAGAAAAGTTAAACTAAAATAAATTGCTTTTTTAAGCTTCGTCTTTAAAAAAAAAATAAATTAATTAATTAATAAAAAGTAAAAAAAAAACAAAAAAAAAAAAACATGAATATTATATTATATTTAACTGCATTTGTTCATAAATATTTTAATTAATAGCTTAATATTAGAAAATGTTATATATTTTAGATTTTAAGAATTTTTTTTATCTGCAAATTCTCTCGAATCTTGATAATATAAATTTTAACACAGATTAGGTGCACATCATTCACTCCTGTTCACTTGACCTACAAATTGTGGATTTTACAAACGAAATGACGAACCTATATTCACAACCTTTCTAACTATAGTGAGAGACGTGAAAACGATGAATTATAATTTATGTTTAAGAAGAGACATAATTTTCAAATTCCCCAGAACAATAAACTAAATCTATGTTTATAAAAAATTATGAATACACCTGTGAATAACTGAAAAGTAAATCGTATACAAGACAGCGATTACTGATGACAATTCCAAATAGGTGAGGGGGTGAGTGAATAATTACATGAGCAAACGCGCTTTTTTGATTTCGAACAAGAAAGAAGATGTAAGATTGTGTGAGTTTGTTTTTAGGATTACAAAACACCTTCAGTGTTTTGGTATGGTAAAATATTTAAAAGGTGTTGCCGCAATAAATAGAAATAAGAAACAATCCAATCGCAATTTATAAACAAAAATATTATATATATATATATATATATATATATATATATATATATATATATATATATATATATATATATATATATATATATATTTCTTAATCTAAAAAAATCATTTTTAAGATGCCATTTACACACATGATACAGTTAGTCACTATAATCAAAAAATGTATGCATAGGTATAGTAAAACAGCATGTTTTTACATTTTAAAATGAGAAAATGTAGTCTAAGTCAAATTACAATCGTTTTGAAATTTACATGAAGTATTTCAAATACATCTCGTCATTAGAATGCGGGAAATAAAATTTTTTATTACAGATCTCTTGGTTGTCTTATTTACATATTTTGTTGAAAATAATACTTGTGTTATGGGTAAAAGTAAAGAAACATATCTTTGTAAAAATTATTCCGAAAGTATTGAGTTAAACAGTGTTTTTATTCCGTTAGGATAATAGTGGGTACTCACATTATACAGTGGACATAAGTATAATATGTTTTTAGTATCTTCTTAAGGATTACACAATAACATCTAAATAACTAATAATAGTTACAATGAAAGGTATTTATTCAAAATAAGTTTTTGTGTTAACATAAATCTAATCATTTTAATTTTTTTTCATTAAGACATCAATAGATCCACATAAAATATAACACAGACAACACGTATACAGTGGATAAAAAAAAAATTATATCATTAAATTATCATTTTTTGATTATTGTTGTTTTTACTTAAACTATAATTTTCGTTTTTATTTTACAGGAATCTTTAGATTATTAAAAATGTTTGTGAGAACTTTCCTGAAGAGCTTAGTAAGCGGTAGTGGAATGGCCAATGGAACGGAAAGTTATCAAACACAGTTGCACTTTTGTTTTAGTTCACTTATTGTATTACGTAGTTAAATTATAATTAATAAATAAATAATAATTTTTTAGTTAGTTTTTTTTTTCAAATTGTGGATAAATTATTTATCGAAAATCAACTTAACAAACATTGTCTGAAATATTTTGCAAAATTTTTATTAACGGTGTATTTCTCTTCAATTTTTCAAGAAAATTCAAGAAAAATCTTTAGTGATCGTTTGATGCAATTAATTTAAAAAAGTGGTTTTTTACCCCCAGGGAATGGCCTAGACATTATTACTTTACACACAAGGTTTTCGATTAGTGTACTCACTAAGCACTAGCTAAATAATCCTTTATTAGACAAATACTTTAAACATCTAATAGCTTTTTTGTGTTAAATTATAAAAGTTTTAAAGACGCAGTTTCACATAACCAACTTACAATACGTCTAACAAATAGGAATTATTATGAAATATTATAGGAATCAATAATAGTGTATAAAGAACTGGGACGCAATGTTAGAAGTTGCATTAACACAAAACTCAGAAAATATTTGTTTATGCCATCTAAAAGACCATTAGCAATTATTATTTACTATGTAGCAGACATTGAAGTAGATAATTTGTGAAATTTTCAAGCGTCTCCCTGTAAAATTTTAAAAAATATGGCCATATTCATCAAAATGAAGGACTCTATAAAAACACCTATTAATTCCTAATTTAATTATTTGCAACTATTTTTTTTAGCGGATATATTTGTCTACATCTGTAATAATTCTAAATATCTCCCTGCTTTATTTAAAAAACTAGGGCATTTTACTATAGGTACACCCTTTATATTTAAGTTTTATTTTTAATTTTTTTTTTTTTTAACAACTAGATATCGCGGACAAGAAAATACGTAAACGTATTTTTGGTTTGAAAACCGTACGTAAAAATAACATCAGTATTGGTACACACTTTAGTTATTAGTTTTATATTTATATTTTTTGATATAGATGTCATAGTTTGCGTAATTGTTACAGAAAATTCTACTTACGCAAGTCGTATTCATTTATTATAAGAAAAACTCCTTAAAGATTTTAAACTGAAACAAATATCTGTCCAATACACTCGTGCATGTTATTACATGTTACCACAGTTAAAGTTAAGATTTTGTAGACCATATAATCAGACTTTGGTTAGACCTTAACCTAAAAGATACCCACAATCTAAAGTCCAGATGGTCGATCATTTGTCTTGTGGCTCAATTTTACTCAAAACTATACACAAATTTCCAACTTTAACCGTTGGTATTTTACCATTATGACCAATGGGCTTTAATATTTTATACAGTATTAAGAAGGGATACCTTTTAAAAACCTTGTAGTTTAGTTTTTGAAGTGAAATCTATTTACCACAGAAACATGTGTTTCTAATTTATTAAAATTATAATGAATTTGTTTCTATTTTTGACACTTTATATAGGATTTTCATGTCAAACATGAACATGTTTATTTAAGCTTTAATGATTTGGTGTACAAGTGACAGTAAATGATTAATATTTTTAAACAAGAAATATTTTCATATTTTCCCAATTTAATGCTTCTTTGGTCACGCTAAAATTTAACCAAAGAAAGAAGTTCAAATTAAAAAAAACTCCTCATTAACTGTTACTTAATGAGGTTTGACGAAAGTTTCACTAGATATTTAATCGAACAGTGGTCACTGTAGCGTAAGCACCATTTCTGTTCACTATCTGATAGAAATTTTAGTGTTTTAGGATTCTCTTATTAGCTTACAGACAGATATGTATGAATAAGAAATGTGAACATTCTTTCCAGAAATTACATTTATTTTTAATTATAAAGAAGTAGGCTTTACGGTTCATAATGGGGACACCCTTTAATTTTTAAGATTATGAACTGTTTTTAAAATGGACCAGTCTGTAAGCATAATTTATTAAAAAATTTTCAAATTCGGTTTTGAAATGACTGAGTTCTGCAGGCGCAAACATAAAAAATAAGCAACATTCATTCAAATTGATAACTTCCTTCTTTTTCAGAAGTCGGTTAATAAAAAATATAACCGCTTTTGTTTCATTTGAATATATCATATTGAATATCTTATCCTGTTTATAAAATAATATATAATTGCATTTTAATGATGGCATGATTATTATGAAACGTTTACAATCAAATTTTGCTAATTTTTTAAGAAAATATAATTTTTTCTACATTGAGAGTGCGTTTTAAAATTCGCGTTAAATTTGGCGACAACAAAATTAATTTGATATCATCTCACCCTTATGAATTTCTTAGTTTTTAAATTTACGAATTTTTTATTTATCAAAGTTGGAATTAAATTTGTAGATAAAAAAAACGTTTTCCTATCCTTTTACTGTTTGCTCGACGATACACAACTTTCATAGTATTAGAGTGCAACACGACAGTGCCACATATCATGGACATGTGCTTGTATTAGACAGATCTACAATTCGAATTATTTTCTACTTTGTAATTTAAGTTTTTATTTCTACAAATTAAAATCTTGCGTAAATTTTTGAAAACCCTATACATACGCAAGTGTGTTTAAATTTCTTATTTCGAAATTTAAATTGCCAACATGTTTCAATTTAAAACATTTTATTGAAAAGAGTATGTCAATCAACAACATACAAATAATGTAATGAAAAATATGAAACATGGCTCCATTTCCTCTATAATACAAAAAACATACTTGCAAAAAAAAAAACATTCGGTAACGTCAAAAATAATACTTACACCAAAATGTTCACATATAAAACACCCTGAACACAAATTAAGTCAATGATGTACATGACATGTTACAGTATAAAATGAACAAATGACTGACTTAGTCAATGGACGGACGGCTGGCATTTAAAGTATTATTTATATATTTTTTTATTTTTATTAAGGAAACACAAACTGTAATACATATGCCAGCCACGTAAATAGACACGTGCAACATACAAATTTATGTGTGGAAATTTAATGTTTGCAAAAAATTACAAAAAATAAAAATAAAAATAAAATATTACAGCCGAATTTTAACCGTGCTTACCATTTTTTAACGTTAAGCAATGGAAAGGGGAGTTAACATGTGTCTTTTCTTTAGGTGTAACTGCAGCTTATGATGATGATTTTACTCTAACTACAGAACATGTCGTTTATGATTCTTTTATTGTTCCTGTTTAGCTGATGATATGCAACATTTAAAATTTGTAAAAAAAAAATTTAATGCGAATCTTAAACATGACAGTTTCTTGTCATTTATTATAATTTCTTTATGATCTGGAATGTATACAAACATACACACATATGTGTAGCTCCCCCAAATTTAAAATGCGTTTCTCTTTTTCTAGCAAGTAATATTTTCCACATATTTGCATCTTTCATTCGGTTCTTTTTTTTCACCCTACTTGGTTTTATGAAAGGAGATGAATCATAATGCAGCATGTTAAATCATAAAATTATACAATATGCGAAGCATGTAGTATGTTACATTTTGTTGCGAATGATTTCAATTTTTTTTTTCTTTGTGAACTACCGACTACCGACAACATTAATAATGATGAAACCTGCATCCATTTCAAAGTGAAATAGAGAAATATTTTTAATGGTAACAGATATGTTCTTGAAACTCTTTTACTAGTTTTCTTCATTTTTTAATTCTTCTTGTGAGTATTTTTTTATTTTAATTTTTGCTGCTATTATTGCTTTTTGCCACTGTAAGTGACTGACGATAAGTCCCTTTTGTCATCATTCCCTTTGATGTTTGACATTATTATTTTTATACAACTGTGACTTACTTATTTGGCAGGAGCATGCCTTGGCAAACACAATTATAAGTCGTATTAAACAGTGTGACTGATATTCCTAGTCCTAGTCCTTTTATAAAAAGTTTTTACAAATAAGCTTATCTGGTCTAATGACAAGAAGGATTAATACACTAATATTTATTTATTTTTTTTTTTTTTCTTTGAAAAACATCGCATACATTTATAAATATTTTTTTTTTAATTTTTGAAATTAATTTAAAAAATGAACCTTTGCCGGAAAAATTAAAATTCTATTTCATTTATTATATTTACGGTTCAAATCCCAGTTTGTAAAAAAATATTAAAAATTATGAAATACCCAAGGCACGGCGATTATACATTCATACTTAAGTTAACAACAGTCAATATAATACTGGAACAGCATCTATAATGTTGTAAAGTAAACAAGAATGGACAAAATTAAAAAATTGCGTTTGTGACCATCCGATGGCTGATACAATTGCAAAAATAAATGTACAAGACAAGTTACAAAGAGAACAATGAAGAAATACTTTAGGTTATGTGTCGACTTCGTTTAACCAAATTAATATTGATATGAATACTTCTCGTATTCTTATTTACAAAATTAGTGAGTAAATAGATGATGTTTCCAATGTACGCAACCTAAGCTAGATAGATACGAAGAATGCTGATGATGCTGATCAGGAAAATGCTGCATCTCATTTTGCTAGTGTCTAATTTTTCTTGTTTTCTTAGAAAAACGTATGCAAACATTTGTTAATAATTTTTCTTTTTAAAAAAAAATTTAGAAATTAAGTTGAAAATTAAACCTTAAGCCGAAAAAGTAAAATTTTATTTCATTTATAATATCCACGGTTCAAATCCCAGTTGGGAAAAAAGTTAAAAATTTTTATTTTTAATATTAAGAAAACAAAACCAATATTTGGCTATTAATCCAATAAGAAGTTGTTCTTCGTGTTTTTTAAGTACTGATTTATATTCCGTTAAAAGAACTCCATATTATGGTTATATTTTGTTAAAACTCTTCGCAAGTTAGAGAAGGTGGTAGTTAAAATAACATAATTTGATAGGGTTACATGTTTTGGGAACGTACAAGTTTCAAAATTTAAATAAACATTATTTTAAAAAGTTTCCGTTAATTTGTAGTAGGAAAACATTTGGTATTATAAATAAAATTGAAAATGGAAGAAGTTGGAAGGAAAATGAACAGCAATAAATCGGAAAAGAATAGAAAGGCAAAGTACTTATGCTTATTATATGGTTTGCATCATATAATTAATAAGATTAATTTTTTGAATAAAATGTATCTAGTTTTTTTATTTACCTTACAATAATAAATAATATGGATCAACGAATAGCATGTTTATTAAGTCACTTCAAACAAATTCCAAATAATACGTACAGCAGACAAAATTTAGTTGGCAACAAATTCGGTTCTTAAAACGAATCTCGTTTCTTTATTTACAAACTTTCTATAAACTTATGAAAGTGATAATAATTTACAAAATGAAAATGTTATGCAAAAGAAGTAAGAGTGCTTTCTTTAAAAAAATATCGGCATCAGAATTTCTTTCCTAATATAAAGATTTTCTGTTTAAAATCGCTTTTTTCAAAAATTCTTTTGTTTAGAGTTGTTGTTCAAGCTTAGTCAATGAACAGTTTACTGATCAGATTGTAGTATAATTCAATGCCGAATAAGCAGTAGGTGTAAGATAATCTTAGCAATTTTCTTATCTTTTTCATTTCTTTTCCATATCTTTTTCATTTTCACAACTTCCTACAGGAAAACAAAAGAAGGTTGAAAAAAAAGATGTGGAGAAATTAGAGGCAGGCGTGGTGTTCTTTTTCCGCCGCCTTTAATAACATAGACCGATCTTGCTGATTTTCAAAAGCATAGTTTTCGAAACTATGTCGAATCGTTTGGCGTATTAAAATTTCTTTTAGCTCATCTGGTGCCTCGGCAAAGTTAATTTTAACACGAACATGAATAGACATCGCTCAATTGACTTCGGTATAAATTAGAACTCAGAACATATACTTTATGAGGTCGGAAATGGATATTTTAGAAATTACAAACAAAATGACATAAACCCTTTTCCACGTGTGATGAGTGAGGGGTTTAAAAAAATATATTCTCTTTACACACTATCACTATTATTTAACATTATCGAAACTGCTTAAGAAGTGTCAAGCACAAAGTGACTAATAAGTTATCAGGCAGTTATTTTTTTAACGTAAAATTTACTTATTTCGAGATGCTGCTATAGATGATAAAATATTTAAATAGTTCAAAATTAATAATAATAATTGGAAGCACAACAAAAAAATTTTAGACTAACGAGCTAAAAAAAATGAGTTTTTCAAAATTTTCCGCATTAAAAGAAAGCTATTGAGTAATAGAGTTGACTGCTTTGTTTATTATTATCAATCTGAATTTGTACAAAATTTCGATTGACCTTGTTTCTTTAAGATGTCGTCTCGTTCAATATCAATTTAATAATGAGTAATTGGTTTACGCTGTGGCAGGGCCATAATTTTCAAATTATTATATTTCATTTACAGGCAGGTTTTGCAAATAAAAAAATGAAAAAACGGCCCTTATATCACTCAACAATGTTCGATCTCCCATCGTTTCTTCACATCAAAATGTTGAAATTGGTGCAGTGTCGCTTATTAATATCTGTTTACTTATTTTTTGCACCTGAAGTATAACGGTAAAAATAACTGTCTATTCATAATATAACTATAATAATAGTAAAAAAAATATTAACAAAAAGTTTTTTTGACTTCTTTCTAAAAGCTGGATTCTAGGAATTAAATCGAAGTTGACTGACGCTTGAGATAAAATAGCTTTACCCGCTTGTACAAAAATTTTGCTTTTGGAATGAAATAATAAGTCAAAATATCTTTTTCGCAAACAAATTTACAGTGCTCGTTTTTGTTTAAGTAATCTTTAAATAAAATGATAACATTTTAATTCTTGGACTTGAAGCTTTTTTACAATTTTGTAAACATTTTGCCGAAACCTTGAAGTAAAGTTGGTAATTTAGCACTGAGTTTGCAAAAGAGAATATTTTTGTTTACATTTGCCCATCATTGTCGACTGGTATACTGTTCATTACATAGCACACGGTTTTCATCACAATCGTAAATCAAAATGGAAAAACATTACCGAAACTTTTGTACACGTGTGATGTCCATAGCCAAATATATGTAAAAATTTTGTCTCGTCTTTGAAGCAGTTTTATATACAATATGTTTTATAGTTTACATTTTGAATTTTGCTTTACAAATATTTTTAACAAATTAAATGGAAAATAAAAAAAAATAGTAAACAAGTGGTGACTATAGCAGGTAGCTTTGCCACTGACTTCTCTGCGATAAAATTTAACAGAATCTTAAGCTGGTCTTTAGAACAGATTTAATTAAAATACATTTCTTATATCTATAAACACAAGCAAAAAATTGCATTTAGTTAAGTAAAAACAATTATATCAGTTTAATACCAAAAGCGTTTAAAAGCTACACCGTTTAATATAAAATTATTCCAAACATTTTAGTGCAAAACTATTTTTAATTTAATTTCTGTCATCCATATTCTTACTAAGATGTTCCTATGTTTATTTTATGTGTTTTGGTAAAAATAGCCAGTGTACCGGAATAAGTTCACCGTAAATAAAATAAAGCAAAATTCTCCTTATCGTTAATGATTTCTTTCCCACGAGTTTTTACTCTTGGATCTAAACATGTATGAAATATTTCTTCTAATTCAAGTTTAGCAGTTACTTAAGGAGTCAGAGCCAGAGCCATTAATAATAGCAGATTGATGTATTGCTTAATAAAATACTAGATAATATGTCGATTGTCTGGAAGTATCAGCAGAATGTTGACTTACAGATGATTCTTAAAAATGTCACTTAATCGAAGAATGTAACTTTTACTTTGTATATTTTTAAATATTTTCTGTACAGTTAGTTATCGGTAAACAAGTGTTGCTTCAAACAAAAATTTTAATGCCTTTAAGATTTGTTTCACATACAACTGTTCTCACTTTAAATAAAACTCCATGCATTCCATTTGCTGATTGTTCTTCATGAAAATTCATACATGTTTGCAAAACAATGTATTTATTTCACATTCATCTGCATTCATACGATAAGTTCTTATCGCATGCTAACGATACAACGGTAGATTGTCATATTTTAATTAAAACATAAAATGAAATGTTCTGTAAATAAAATTGCAATTCATTTGTTTTAACAATAAAGATAAATAAATTTATATTTAACCACACATTTATCTTATTGCGGATATATGAGTGCAACCATTTGTGCATTTAAATGCAACCTATTATATCTGGCTTGTTTTTATTAATGAACAAATTCAACCTGAAGAATAAAAATTATATATAATGCTCTGACCACTGTAAAATATTTAAACTCAAGTCCAAAATGCAGCACAAATTAAATAAGGAAACTAATATTCGTATGGTAAATAAAGGGAAAATAAGTTTATTTTACAACTTCAGAAATTTAAGGATGAACGTCAATTAATCCTATATAATGCTATTATTTTTCCGTTTTTACAATCATATAAATGCTAATTGAAAAATGTAACTAAAAAATGCTTAAAACAAAACAATTTAATTAAAAATGTTTAAAATATTTTATTTATTCTTTTGTAAAAAAAATTATAAGGTTTTGAAAATGTGAATCAGTTCTCTATTTTAAAGAGAAGAACGCTTTATATTTCCCGATTTCTTCTGATTTGATAAATCTAAAACGAGGACAAATGCATGCAATATTTATTCTTAGGAATTTTATGAGGCAGTATTCTGGGTCCTGTGCTGTTTTCTATTTTCACACCAGACATGCCGCTACTTATGCTGATGATACTGCTATCTTAGCCTCCAAGCAGTCACCAATTATAGAATCTCAATTTGTACAAAATCAGATTAATCCTATTATAGAAGTGGAATATTAAAGTAAATACAGCAAAATCACTTTATGAAACGATTACATTAAAAAAACATGATTGCCATTCAGTATGTTTATACAAAGAAATTACACTAAAAAACAATAACGTTAAATATCTGGGTCGTAATATTGCCCGTTGGCTTACATGAAAGCTACATATAAGAGAATAACGAGAACAATGAAACATAAACCGAAAAAAATGTATTGGCTATCAGGGCCAAAATCTGAATTAAGCTTCGGAAACAAAGTTTTGCCATATAAAAGTATCCTTAAACCGATATGGACGCATGGAGTTGAACTATGGTGAACTACCAGTAACTCAAACATTGATATATAACAAAGGTATCAATCTAAAAATCTATGATTCATCGCTTATGCGCGTTGGTTTGTAAATAACGAAAACATACACTACGATCTAAAATTGCAATAGTCAAAAAGGAAATTAATAATTACAGAGAAAGATATCTTAATTTTAGTAAGCAATCACCCAAATGTGTGAGCAATTAATCTATTAGATGATAGTGAAGAAATTCAAAGATTAAATATGTTTCACGTTCTTGACCTACCCATTAGGAAATAGGAAAATGTTAGTAATTTTGCTTGCAAAAGAAATTTTTTGCTTAATTTGTATCAGAATAGGTTTCGCTCAAGTGTTAGTTTAATGTTTGTTTTAATGCGAATAATGATGAACTAGCAAAGGCGCTCAGTTACTGAGCTTAAGGATGTCATTAAAAATACCACTCAAATGAATTAGGTAGTTCACGAACTACACATCTCTAAAAACTCTATGTCTTTTTATAACACGTTGGCGAACTATTTTTTTATACACTGTTCTAAAATACTTTTATTTTTTCACAGCTTTTACTCCTTGTTACTGGGGAGGGTTAGGCTTGAACACGATTCTTTAACACATACATGTAGAAGCAATTGAGTGCTTTCTATATGGTAAATATATAAGAAACCATTTTAATGGCAATAATATTTAATATATTTGTTTGATCTTTGCAAAATTTGCTGGGGTGCAAAATGCCATAATAAACGTCCCTTAGAACCAAGAATTTAGATACAGCTCAAAATTTGTTAGCTTCAAAAATATCTAGTGAAGTGCTGTAAGGCAGATATTTATGTAGGTCTTTAAAAAAAAATCTTGTATTCAGTAAACATCCTTTCAAATGGGACCCTTAATAACTGATATTAAAAAATCTATACCGCTTGCCGTTGAAGATGTGGACAGGGTTATTACATTCTTTTTGACGAAATTCGCCAAAATAATTTTAAAAATCTCCAAAACGAATTTTAATAGTTTTAGTCATATTATTTACAGAATTTTTTCAATAAAAATATGTCTTGGTAAAAAAAATATAAATCATCAAAGTTGCTAAAATTAAATTAAAAAATTAAAATTAAAATAAATCATCGTACCTGACATTTGCACAACTACAATATGCAATAAATTGTGCATAAATAGAAGCAACTGTAAAAAGTGCTGTCGTTATGTTACATTCATGAGGTACTCTATATGAAAAAAAATTATCACATTCGGAACCTTGTTGTCCAAAATATCGAGGGAAATAGGAGCATATCGTACGTGAAATAAAACGGAAGTAACTTTGAGGTGATTGTAAAAATATGCCATGTTCTGCGAATTTTATAAAGCTTTGTTTTAATTGTCATTTTTTAAACAAAGTTAAATATATTTCCCTTAGAATACGTAATCTTTAAATTAAAAGAAATTTTTAGATGATTTTATAATGAACAAAATTTAATATCGTTCGTGACACACCGTACGTGACAGATTTTTCTCTTATATGATTTTAAGTAATAATATATATATATATATATATATGCGTACAAAAACTCAAAAACAAACAAAATATAACTATTCCGCGATAAAAGCAATAAAAACAATAAAGAGTCAAATTCATTTCTTACTACATACTACGTACTTGGGTTCTAGGTTTTCGCCGCCCCTTTAGCATACAACATATCTATTAAATATTAATTTTGTCTCTTAATGAATACGCTGTACGAAAAATATTTGTATACTGACTATCGTAATATGTAAACGTATGAAGTTTCTTATTTTTGGAATTGGTTGGACATTTTGCCATTTTTCTGTTGAGAATAAAAGAAAAGGGTTCAATCTCTTCGGCAAAAACATACATGAAATTAACTCCTTCCATATATTTATGAGCACATTCATAAAATGAAAAAGCATCCGGTTATGTTAATTAATATGCTTTCAGAACTTTTCTTCGGTAGACACGCTCTCTTTCAGCCTCTTTTCTCGGTACTTCTTCAGCTTTTCCTCATTCTTTTTCAACTCCTCCCTCCATTTCTTTGTAGTCTTATGCTACTTTTATCCATCTTTACAAAAAATGTATAATTAACAAGTGAACTCTCATAATTTAATTCCAATTGTAGTACTTTCAACATCGTACGTGATCAATTTTAGAAGCTTAGTCAAAAGATAAAAGCACTAGCAACACTGGCTATCGGCGTATTATTTCCTGAATAGGTAAATGCACACGTATTCATCTGTAAATTTATGTACTTATATATGCGTTTAGAAAGCTAATACTGGCGATTTTAAATTTATATTTTGTTATGCAAAGAGGTTTGTTTTAGGAATTCAAAGATTTTGTGAATATTACTCTTAGTTGGTGTTTTTAGCATATCAATGATTTTGGAGGATTTGCAAACCGATACACGTAAGTTTAATATATAATAGTCTGTCAAGATGTGAAGAACTGTTATGGTGAAGAGCCACAGAAAGTGCAAATTAGTTGTCCAGTTTTGTTGATAAAATATTGATGAGTAAGACGTATATGTGTTAGATGTCGTTTTGTGATGCATTTATTTTGCAAACAGTTGGTTGAAAATTACAAAATTAAGGGCTGTTTTGTGGGATTGAATATCTGGTAGGGGTGATTGTATTTGTTCCATTTGTTTTCTAATGAAATATTGAGTTTTGTGGTAGCACATCTGGCTAAAAAGTTTTGCCCGTATTAGATGCAGTGATCGACTCTTTTATCGATTTTCAAGAGACGGCTTAGATCGTCGAAAGCAATTATAAAAAGAGCTACGGATAGGGGCGATCTCTGGGGAACACCATTATCTTAATCAAAAATATTTGAAAAGGTGTCATTGAACAAACGCGAAATTTTCTTTTTGAAGGAAAGATTTTATATCGGTTATGTTAATTAATATGCTTTCAGAACTTTTCTTCGATAGACACGCTCTCTTTCACCCTCTTTTCTCGGTACTTCTTCAGCTTTTCCTCATTCTTTTTCTACTCCTCCCTCCATTTCTTTGTAGTCTTATGCTACTTTTATCCATCTTTACAAAAAATGTGTAATTAACAAGTGAACTCTCATAATTTAATTCCAATTGTAGTACTTTCAACATCGTACGTGATCAATTTTAGAAGCTTATAAAATTTTTATTCCACCGAAGTGAAAGATAGTAACGATCTGTGACAAATATCTTGCTTTGAATTTTTATTTTGAAACACCTGCGACCGGTCAAGTTAAAATGACGTAGACTAATGATGTTTTTGCACTGCGTACGTGACATTAGAATAACATCCAAAGCAAACCAAAAAAAAAAAAATATATATCGCTAATCCAACTCAATAATTTTTTCTTTTCTCATGAATTTTGTCTATTGTTGTTGTAACTTTAATTTTAAAGTGTAACTGCAATGTTACAAATACTTGAATTCAGTTGCTTGTGAACAGAAAATGACTTATTGCAATTTCATATAATTAACCAAATAGATGGTCAGTTTAAACTCATATTTTTGCTCCTCAATAATTATTTTAAGCTATAAATACATAAACATAATAACTTTTGAGTGCCTTTTTAGTTATTGCCATGTTAAAAAAAGTTTCAGAGGTTTTGGTTGACGTTTTCATAGAAATGCCCATATGTAATTTTTGTTTTATGTAAATAAAAACAACAAATAATAATCAAACAAATGAGAGGTACAACGTTTAGCTTAGATCTAAAGACATTTAGTAAGCGTATACATATAATAAAACAGAAACGGGGTCATTTCTGTATATGAAACATATTTTGAGATTTTTGATGTTGGTTAAGACAGTAAAAGATATGGAATACAAAACACCTATTTTTAGAATTTTTATCTGTCTGTGTTCGCATCACTTAAAAACTGCTTTAGATTTGAATAAAATTTCCCTTAGAATATTGGTCCAATAATAGAAAACTTTTTTTTTATAAAAGTGTGTTACCTCGTAGAGAAACTAGAGATACAAAAGTGAAAGCACCTAATTTTACCGTTATAATGGTACTAGAACAGTTGTCAGTATATATTATTTTTGTGTATGGAAAATGTTAAACAGTGTTTGCAAAACTGCAACAAATGTTTAGAAACACCTTTTTCTAAATTTGAATTTTAAGAAAATTAGAAATGATACGCTGTTGAATTATTTCTCATCCACTCGAATTGAATATATTATGCATTTCTTGAGGAGTTGTAAAAGAAGTGCAGCATGCGTTATCTGCGTTCATACAATTTATAACGCGAAATAAAGCATAGTTTATTGTATTTCGCAGGCGAGTGTTAGCATAATTTATTATCAAAAGCACTCTTTCAATGCAGTCATTACTAGTTGGATAAACCAGCATATAAAGTACGGCCACAACAAGTTATTAATGTATGTAAGTCTTTGGAATTTACTTTTTTTATGTTTTTCTTACTACTTAACGATCTGGCATAAAAAGGAGAGATAGTATTAAAAGTCTTGGCTTCTTACTTAACTCTTGCATACCTTTTAAGTATTAATTGTAACATGTTCTGGAGATAAACCTAAACTACGGGATATATTTTTTTAATATCGATTACCATCTTCCACTATACTTTCTGCTCTAAAAATAATTTATTATTATTTTTTTAAGATAACAGCAAGCGATGGATCTGTGCTATCTTTTTCTGACTACTGATTAGCTGTAAACCTTTAAAACATTTATTTATTAATATTATTTTGTAATTATATATTATTTTTAAATATTTATTTAAATTAATTATGAAATGATCCTATTAAAATAATAAAAACTGAACGCTCTTAGATTTTTTAAATCAGAACAATATCAATTGGTATTTAAAAACATTTGCAATGAAAAACAAAGAAAAATTTTTTTTTTCACCAAACAGGTCATTATTTTAGAATCATTTTAGAATGTACAAAAAATAACATCCCTACTACTTTGCTGTAATAATATACTATAAAATTAAAAAGATACCATGATTATAATACTGAATACACCTTAAGACATGTAAAAGTCGCAATCCGAAAAATCGTCATATTTGACATGTCTGGATGTGGACAAGGGGTCTAAAGTAACTCTCACTGATTTTTCTCACATACTTTATCAGCTTCGACATATACATCAGCAGCATCTTATAAAGAAATAAGACTTTCAAGGAAAACGGAAAACAATGTATTTAGATTTCTCTTTACTATTAAGAAAACTAAAGAAAAAATGCAATATGAACTGATGAGCTATTATCTTCAAGTGATGCTTAACCTGATTTTACAGTCAAAGTTCTTCTGTAAATATTCTGCTTTTAATAGAATCAATTTATAATAAAAAGGTAAACATATGCGCCCTTTAACAACTGTCAAAAAACACACCTTCCCATTTCATAATAATAAATCAAGGTAAATAGAAATGTATTAAGAGTAAGTGTAATAATATTTACTAGAGCACAAATGCAAATAAGTATGCTGCTATAAACATTTACTTAAGGGTTTCGAAATGATTTTATTAAAAATAATATTTACTCACGTACAAAAAAACCGGCATTTAAGTTGTACGTGAAAATAAAATCTAACATAATTTATATTTTTAAGTAAACATTTTTGGAATAGGCTTAAATTAAATGTAAAATTATATTTACTTTAGTGTACACTGGAATTTAAAATTACGTTTTTAGACTTTTTAGTGTCATTTGTAGCTCCACTTGAAATTTTTAGCCGTTTTCATCTCTATGCTGGTGTTGCCGCTTCACTTGAAAAGGCTATTTAGTAACATGGAAGTAATTTGCAAGCATTTGAAATGCTGGAATTATCTGATTTCTTTTTTATCTGGAAATTTTAAATTTCCAATAGATGATAACAAAAGCTAAAATAAAACAAATGATTATAAACCCTCCCGTATTTAAGAGCTAATAATTATTAATAATAATAATAATATAATAATAGATAATAAATATATATTATTAATTATATTTTGATAAATATGAACAGAATTTCCGAAAGACTAAGAGTTGTTTTTTTTTTTTTTCAAGCTAAAAATAATTTAGAAAGTTTTCAAACACTATGACTTTTCATTTTTCATGGTGGCTTTTTTTTTTTCTTCGTTTTGCTCATAATTTTTATCTTAATTTAAGTGTTATGTTAGCAATAAGGCAATAACGTCAGCAGAGTAATGTGACAAAATTGCTTTGGATATGGGAACATGGAAATTTGACGTTTTATGTTTGCAATAATTGTTAACGAAAATTGGCTGACAATTATTGCCGTCAAATATATGTCCATAAAGGTGTTGTCTACATCAGAGATAACATAATTTTGACATTTGCTGCAATATATGTTAATAAATTTATTGCTAATCTAGACGGTGGGATAGTGTAGAAAAGCAAAATGTAATGTTATGTCAGAATTTTTTGACAATCACAACCATTCTCATTTGAATTTATTCTAACAAAATGCAATGTAAATCTTAAGACTTGTAGTGTTAAACGGTTTTCAAAGTTTTGTGTCATATGTTATTTTCACGCACACCTCACAACAAACGTGCATTATTATTGGAAATGATATTATTTTTCGACTCCAAAAACGATATGAGTGTGACTATGAAAATGGATAGAGAAAACATCTTTGTTAAAATAACAGTAATAACGGTAAAAACGTTGAGAGAATAAAAAATAATGTGCGTTTAACCAAATATTAGTAAATGGAATTAGTGTAATAATGGTTTTTCGATGTTTTCTCTTCTTTGCCAAAAGCAAAAACAGCCAAAGGCTCATCATTGTATGTACGTTGTAAAACCAAAACGTCTAAAACAAGAATAGCAATAACAACAATAATGAACGTGTGCAAATAAGAGTATTTTTGAAACTTCATACACAAATTGGCAAATAACATTTTACCCAGAAAATCATTCAGTAGTTTATTATTACTTTCATGTGTAAATAAAACAAATTTTTCGCAAATGCCCTTTAGTTTCAAAAGTATAAGTTATCGATTCTTCACTAGCAACACTCATATGTTTACAAAATAAAGGGATTCTTAACAGGTATAAAGTTGTTGCTGTTGCTATGTTGTTGTTGTTTGCGATAAAATAATGGAAACAAAAAAAGGCAGAATTAAAAAGAATAATATGAATATGGACTTATAATCTTCTTAAGAAAGCGGAATGTTATCCTGCTTGTGCTACTTATTTTCATAATTAGACATTTATAGGCATTTGAAAATAAACTTTTTATTTTTGTTTTAACTGAGTTATTCGACATACATTTGTACATTTTGATTTTGGTTTTAAAAAGTAAAAAATAGTTTTAAATTTACTGCCCAACATTCTTTTGTGCATCAAAAATTGCAGGATTTTCAAAAAATTTATATTTTTATTTTTTCAGCCACAATTCATGTTTCGAAATGTTAACTTTAAAACATTTAAGTTAATGTTAGCTAACAAAGGATTTTCCTCTCATTTAAGCTCAAATTAAAAAAAAATAACCGTTTTAATTCTTATTTTAGACAATGCCCTTAAATGATTAATCCCTTGCACACGCAGCATTTGAGAGCCTCTTAATGTACAATTTTGCCGAGACCTCTGTCGAAAAATATATGAATTCACAGCTTTCAATATATTCAATTTATTTCCAACTAAACACTAAGAAGCACTCTCACACAAAAAAAAGAAATTCTCTACCAGAACCGAATTTATTGCCAAATGAAACTTGTCACTTTGCAGTTGAATTTTTGCAACTATATAAAAAATTATTCGAGAGTTAATATAAAATATTATGAATTTAATAAAACTATTTAATATTTTCATATACACTTCTATTTCAAAAACAATTACAAAATTAGACTTCATATAATATATCTTATGATTTGAACCATCTTCACTCCTTTTTATTTTCTCACGATATCCTATTTTCCACATTCTGCACCACAAGTTATGCCACTGCAAAGCAAATAAAAATTTTTTGAAACTATTTTTGAACTAATTTCCAATATTGGAAAACTTTTCTCCTTTTTGAAGAGCAATTTATATTTTTATACCAAAATATTGTTGGTTTTTTATTATGTGTTTTAATTTTTTTTATGTGAGAAAGTTTTCATTTTTAGAACACGTAATATATTCTTATGATCGTAGCTAACAAAATTTGGATCTCAGTTTTAATGTGCTTAATTAGTTAAGTTGCATCTTCTAATAATTAGAATTGATTTTAGTAAAGACAAAAATCGATCAGAATTTTTTTCTATTATTATACATTAACACTCGGCTGTAAAATAACCACATAAACAAGGTGAGGGTCGATATTTCACATAATCATACTTCCAGTTTGGAAACTCCAACAGAAAAGCACCTGGCTATCTCTGAATTACTTAAAACTCTAAGTCTAGCATTAAGGATTAAATAAAATAAGTGGGTTTTTTTCTACAACATTTCGATACTCCGCGTTTAAATAAAATAAGCCATGAGCTTTTATTTGCAAAACTGGATAAAATTGTTCTTAATCACATGTGCTTAAATTTCACAAAATCTTACCCATTAAGCAATCTGTCACATTAATTATTACAGTTTGAAAAACAATTATTATTTTTTACTTAAATCAGGCGTCCCGGAGATAGACACCTTGCACCGATGTTGTTTCTACAGAAGCAAATAAACACTGTGAGAAACTAATGTATGCACGCTGATGGTGTTAAATTATGTTTGAATCAAATTAATCTTCTTGGATTATTTAAAAACTAAACAAAATGGAAAATAACAGATATTATGGTTTTATGTTCTGCTCAAAGTTGTTTCCGTTGATTGACTTTGTAAGGAAACTATGGTTTATCCTGTTTCTATTGCAATTGAAGTTTGCATACTTCACAAGATTCGGGAGAAATAACTCCCCTATAAGAAAGTAACTTTAAACAGACGAGAGATAGAGCAGAATAGTGGCGGCTTAACAACGTACTCTCTTAAATATGGACATTTGCAGGTCACCCCGTTCGCGGGCTTGTAATATTATTTTCTTGGGCTACTTAAAATCCAGGGCCTACAAACATTGTCCTGAAACTTTACAAAGCCTTAATGTATAAAAAAAATATTTTAAAAATTGTTAAAATTGTTTATTCTTAAACTTATAAAACAAATTTTATTCTTCAAATTACACATTTATTCAACATGATTATTACATCCTTGAACGATGATCGTTCATACTAATAATAAGCCATGTCTAACAAAGAAGCACCAAACGGACTGTAAAAGTTTACATCTAGTAAAGATCTCTTTGTTCTCCACAGAATATAAATTCTTCGTTTTAAATAATTTTTCATACAATTAAAAAAAACTGGATTTTGGTTTGTGTTCATATTTGGAAACCGATCAAAATTCATAAAACTTTAAACGACTGTGTTCCATCACATATCTGATTATTATGAATTACAGTTGTCAACCGGATTACAAATATTTTAACCCAAGGAAATTAAATTTTTAGGGGAAAAAACAATTCAAATGTTCTAAAAATTAATTAAAAGCGAGTTTTGTCTCTCTTTTAATCAATTAAAAAGAGAGTAGTAACAGTTAAACTAAACAAACAACTTGATAAAATCATTGTTTAACAAGTTTTCTAAATTAATAAATTTTTAATGCTGGTTTTATACTTAGAAACAATCTTAGTCAAAATTAGATCAGTATGGGTCTTTTCAAACATCATTTGAATATCAAAAGACAAAAGTACGTCATTGTCACTGACCTGAATTAGTGATTGGTCTATACCTATTCGAAAATGTGTTTGGCCTAACATTGACTACAGCTGGTGTTCGCTATCAATGGCGTGAATTGGATGGTATTAATCTAGACGCCATGATTTTTCAACAATTCGCTATCAAGTGCCATATAGCAAATTAACAAACTAAAAAAATACGTTTCCTGTTCATATTTATTTCGTTCAGTGAATAATTTTACCTCTTATTGAATAAATAGGTTTATTTTGTTGTTAGACTTCAAGTGTCTAATGTTTATGCCTTCATAGAAGATGGGAAATTAAATTTATAAATTATGCAAAGAGGTCGTGGTGATTCTTTTACTAGAGAAAGAATGTACCAGAGAAGCCATGGAGCCACTTCTCAGATGTGCCTTATTATAGTCTATTCTGTGGTCTTTATTATTTAAGTTGCCACTGTCAAAATTTGATGCTACGAATTTTTTCTTCAAAAGTTAAAACATATAAATTAATATTGTTTGAAATCTATATATTAAATGACCTTTATATGTTTTTTGTAAATAAGTAGGATTTTTATTTTGTTAAGTTTGTCAAAGCAATTATTGTACAAATAACTTGCATAATAATTTGTTTAAAATCGTTAAAAACTAAACTTTTAAAGTAGGATCACATGATTGCCCCAAAGCACGAATTTTACACAATTTTTATTGAGCTAATTTTTTCACAATAAATTGTCCCAATCAAGTTCTCTGCGGTCAAATGATTGTCTCATTTAAAAGAAATTTGATTGTCGCGAATAATCGCTAAACAAATAAGTGGCACTGTAGTCACACGATTGTTCTACTGTACGACAAATCTGAGAAACAGCTGTTGTAGTAGATACCAAATTTAATTTTGCTTATGTGAGCGTAACTTTTTGAACATTTTCCATTTAAATTTTTTTCTTAAGTAAAGATTAAGATAATTGCATCAGCTTTACCCAATTATTTCATGAAAATATGAGGATAGAAAACCGGAAAAAAGAAAAATAGATATTTATCGTACATTTGCCGCTTTTGATAATTCTACTGTTTATTTATTTTTTTCTTTTCTTTTAATTGCCTTTTTGCTGATTTTTTTACCATAATAACTGCCCAGCAAAAAATTAGACATTACCTTAAGAAGTACTTGCCATATAACGACTTACTTTTGTGATTGCCAAATTTGTAACCCGCTAACAAAACAAATTACATTAGTTCGCAAATAAAGGAAGAAGAAAATGAACTAGTTCTTTAAGTTTAAAACGGAATACCTTAAAATTCGTACCAATGAGTATTATTATTTCCTGAAATAATCATTGTAATAAGTTCTCAATAATTGATTATAAAAGTCTAATGCCTTGTTAAAATCATTGGGTTAGTAATCTAGAAGGGAAGTACTTCCGCCAAAAATTATTATTTCCACACTCGATTACCTTTTCTGAAATTTTTTTGTTGGATGGTTTACAGGAAATTTTCTCAAACACCCCAAAATTAAAAGCTAAAATTTTATAGGAAAAGCCAAGTAGTGATGATATACCAACTCAAGCTCTACTGAACTTGAGTTTTGTATACATTTCATCTTTCATGTCAGCTTTTTTCTTGTTTGCATTGAAATTTTTTTTTTTTTTTTGAAACGCGATTGGATCATATAGAGAAACTTACCTACTCTGCGATTTATTTATTGTCGTTGCATGGAAATAGAAATATTAAGATTAAAAATAGAACCATCCTATCCCAACAAAAAATTTCAAAAAAGGTAATCAAGTGTGGAATTAAGCATTTTTGGGGGAAGGACTTCCCAATTGGATTACCAACCTTATAATTTTAACAAGGCATGAGATTTTTATAATCAATTACTGAGAGTTGATTACATTGACTATTGCAGGAAATAATAATAATCATTAGTATGTATTTTAAGGTATTTTTTTTTAACTTAAAGAACTTGTTCAATTATAACTTTCTTTATTTGCGAACTAATGTAATGTGTTTTGTGAGCGAGTAACAAAATTTGGCAATCACAAAAGTAAGTCATTATATGGCAAGTACTTTTTAAGATAATATCTAATTTTTGATTTATTTTTAATTAAAGTTTATTGTTTTTCTTGTTTAAAGTTTAAAATTGTGAAAAGTTGAACATGAGAAGAAATAAAAAAGTCTTTTAACTTTTCTAGTTGTATTTCATACAAAACAAAAAAGGTTCTGAATTGAGTAATTAAATTTTTAAGAAACATTTATACTATTGTCTCGTAGCAAAGGGCTTTTAAAGTTTCTAAAATTTTTATTTGTTTTATTTATTTTTGTTTGTTTTTTGGACCATTAAGTTAAAAAAATAACATGACGTTTTATGTAACCACAACCATAAAATTTTTCTTTTAATGCGAATGCTGGAAAAATAAACTTTAGCAAAGCGAAATTAAATAACTTTTCCTGTCAAGCCACATCGATCTAGCTTAATGTTAAAGTTAAAAAAAGCAATTTCAGGGAAAATGGCAAAATAATATGACAACATTATGGCAACTAAAGAGTTTACACAAATAATGGCTTAATGTTAAAATAGAATTCGAAAAATAACACAATTTTTCAAGTAGTTATCAAATATTCTAAAGTTTTCTTGAAAAAGGTCGACATTTAAAAAGAAAAGTTGTAAATTTTTAATGTGCAAAGAAAGTTATCAATTTGTCAAAACGCTTCTCGCACAAAAGTTCATTAAAAGATAAAATAAACTAAAACTTGTAATAGAAATGTATCAAGTTTCAACTCATTGAAATTTGTTAATTTAAAAAGTTTTCACAGTACGCTCACACATCCATACATACACGAATATAAGGAAAATAGTTCAAAAGTAAACAAAAAATTTTTAAATTACGAGTTCATCTTACATTGTTTATATTTAAATATTCATGGATACGCCATTTTAAATATTTGCCAACATACACATTCATACAAATAGACATTTTGGAACAAAAAGATTTTCACATACACATTAAAGAAATAAATGTGTGTGGTATGTGCGATTTAAATTTTTCTTTTCTGCTGCAAATAACCGTATTTTACTAAAAGGGTTCGCACAATATTTCTTTCTTGGTTGCATGAATGTATGAGTATTTTTAGGTTTTATTTTATTTATTTTTATACTTCATATTCGAACAGAAGGATCGTTTGTATTCCTTAAAGTGGCAATATTTTGCACTCCAGCAATATTCAACTATAATTCCAAGCACGTTTGCCAAATAAAATAACACGAACACGAATTCACAAACCTACTCAGGCATACGCACACTATTTTACTTCGATACATGCCAGTAGACATAGACCTAGTGAAAGAAGAAAACAATAAAAACAAAAAAATAATCCCAGGAGAAAGAGATTCGAGCAATTCTTCAACCAGCATTATGCAGCACAGTCAGTGAAATTGTTAGAGTATTGATGAACAGGCATATACTGCGATATAAAACATATATTTTATAAACATGTCAGTTGGACTTTCAGTTAAACGAATGATCCTTTATACCATTTAAGCGTAGCGAAACATACCCACAGTTCCATTCTTGAAACAACGATACATTTACGCAGCGTGTAAAAAGAAGTTACAGAGTGACTAAGAAACAACATAAAACAATCCATAAACTGTCGAAAAAGAGCGAATTTTGTTAAACAGTGAGGAGTAAAAATTGATGTTGAAACCAATTTAAACTTGACTGCAAATATTTATTAACATAAGATTTATAACAGGTATTTATCTTTTATGACACACTTAGAAATATTAGCAGTTGAATTAAGAACTATGACGTAGGATGATTGCAACTTGTTGATGAATTTATACTCAAGATGCCATTATATAGAAAAAAAAAAAATTGGAGAGGCAGTAGCACAAATCTCAATATAAAATGGATAAAGAAAATAAATAAAAGGCTTAGAAATTTAGCATATTGCACAAGCCTTCCCCAGAAAAAGGCTTGCAGCCTACCACAGCATTTTTCTTATATTTTGAAATTTTTTAAACATGGCAAAACATTGTTCCAACAAGTACAAGATCTGTAAAAAAGTTACTGAACTTTTTATTTATATATAATTTTTTATTTATTCCCAACCAGGATTTGAGCCGTGGATTTAAAAATGAATTTAAACAAAACAAACAACAAGCAACAAAAGCAAAAGCAAAAAAATGTACAAGACGAGTTACAGATGGAACAACAAAGAAATGTTTTTTCAGTTATGGCGACTTCTTGCCAAACATGCGTTAAAAAATCCTTTTTTGCGATAAAAATTTTTAAATTGCGAGAGGCGAAATACTTGGCGGTATTTAAAATACTTGCCGCAATTTTTGGCTATATTTTATGATTTTCTCCTTCTATCTGCTTTACATATACAACTATATGTATATTTATTTTTGCATTAAATGTCAAATTTGAAAATGCTGTCACTTTGTATCTCAAAATTAATTTACTGCAGTTAAAAATTTTTTTAAGGATTGTTTACTCAATTACGCACTTAATATTTATAAAACACAGTGTGAAGAACTGTCATAATTTGAAGTTGTCGATGGCCGTTCTTAATACGATGATTGTTCCTTTCCCTCAAGTTTTAATTTTGTCGAAATCTTTTTATGTAATAAATTCTATAAAAAATTAATAAAGAAATAAATAGCCATATAAACTTCTCAAATCTTTATCGATAGTAACATAATCATTCATTACTACGGAAGATATGTATGTTGAGTAGATGTAGTACAAACGAAATGTGTCGCAGTAATGATACAAAAGACAATAATAATATTGAAGGAAATGTATATAAAGTTTTGATTCCATGTGTGAATGTGTTCCTAAATCCATTTTTATTATTTTAAGCATTTATTAAAATATTCTATATACCATTATGATCTCGAGGTTTAATAACATTAATTTAAGCACATTGATTGACCTTACTTTTTTCAAATTAAGATGTTTATGAAGCTTTTATCTATTTATGTTTTTAAACGTTATATAAAACCAATGTACCATTTGCAAATGAATTAATTTTTGCAAAAACTTTTTTTATATTAATAAAAAAAAGAAAATTAAATCTAAATAATCTTATAACTTCTATAACATATTCTTATATAATGGCGTTATTTGACAAACCAAAACAACAATTTTTAGAAATTTAATTAATTTAATTAATCTTAAGCCGAAAAAATTTATTTGATTCGTGAGCGTCCATAATCGATAATAAAAATTAACATTCGGTCCCTAATCGACACACATCTTAATAGGCGCTGCGCTTGAAACCCATATAGAAGATTTTTTTAGAAACTTGTGTGATTTTAAAATTTAGTTTAAAAAATATTTAATGGTAATAAAACAAATTCTACGAATAAAAATACTGTATTAAGAGCGTATGTGCATGTGTGTGACTTTTTGAATAAGAAATATATTTTTTTGAGTTGAATTTTTTAAGATGAGGAAAAAACAACAAAATATTAAAAGCACATGTTTATTGCATCTTTTTTGTATGTAGTGTGGCACCTGCGACGCCATTTTGAAACGATTTTTAAAGTAAGACAAAATTTTGTCAGATTTTTGGTGATTAAATTGTACGATTGTGTAAGATAGTGAATCCGACATTGAATGTTGTTCCCATCATCAGCAATTATAATAATAATATTTCTTTAGCACTGTCTAGACTTAATTAAGTATAATTTTAAGACTAACAATGTGAAAATTCATTTTTAGTTCAGTTATATTAAATTGAGCTCCATATAAACAAATTGAAAAAAAAATAACTTGATTCTTTTTTCTTAAAAAAACAACAGCATCTACAAAAACTACACACACATTTTTATTTTTAAAGTGCCACTCTTTTTTATCTATTTCATTTAACTACTTTGACGGATCTTGATCTTAAAACGATATTTAGTTTTAGTAGCTAAAGCCATGTAAAACGTACTGTACTGTTCTTCCAATTCGCCGCCGTTGCCTTTAAAGCAATATATTTGATACAAAAAATTTTCCTTTTAAATGGCTTTTAATTATGACTATCACTGTAATGTGCACATAAATACTATAATAAATGTATGTATGTATTTAAATATACCCTACACCTCAACAGATAGGGTGGATTTAATTTAGAATATATTTGTACGTGAGTATTACGTGCGTGTTTTAAGCTGTGAATTTATGCATTCCCTTATGGCTCTTTACACATTGCTTACAGGTTTAATTTTTTTTGTCTCTTTTAACCAAGTTAATATCACCCTTTTGAAGTAAAATTATCCATATATTTCTGTATAAATCCATCGATATTCTTGTGATTTGTGTATTTGACGCTTATATTTTGTAGCACTTGTAATAAATACATCTTGAGTGAAATAATAGCATGGGATAAGAGCTGGATACATGAAGATATTACATTATGGATTTAATTTGTAATGAAGAGATCAAAGTATATGGGTAATATAAACAAATTATTTTTTAGCAGAGATGAAAAAAAGAAAATTTATTCTTAATAGCTCCTAAGCAATAAATTTTTTGAGACTTAGCAGTACAAAAGGAAAAGTAATAAAAATAAAATCACAACTATATTGTTGCTGTTTATTAAAGTTTATTTTTAATTTAGCTTATTTAACTCTCATTAAGTTTGTTACTTTTTGTAACAATTTTCTGATGAAGTAGAAACCATGTTATCTAACAATAAATATTCTTACACGTTTATTGCTGTATAAGGTGGACCATAAATTCTGTACCGTTTAAAGAAAAATACTAAAAACTATATTTATATACGTACACAATTAAAAAAGTGGGTGTAATGTAGGCATGGTAAAAAAGATCCTATTAATCAAATCAGAGCCTTAGCTATATTATGTAAAAATTTCAAGAAGATCGGTCTAGAATTCTGACTTTCCTGCGGAGGCGTGCAAAAAAGGCGTGGCGTTAAGGGGTATGAAAAATATATGTTGACCGATTCTTAGACCTACCCGATACACACACAAAGTTTTATTAAAATCGGTCGAGCCATTTCGGAGAAGTTTAATCACAAACACCGTGACACGAAAAAAAGAATTGCCTATTAAATTATTAATAATGTCTTTAATTCAAACTTTTATCTAAACTTCAACTAGAAGAAATTTCAAAATATTCTTTGTAAACTCAATATTGATTTTTACTTTGCTCTATAAATAATCAGTGAATTAATGTTTTCTTTTTTTTTATAAAATAAAAGAAAGCAAAGACTTTAACTATCCAAGCAACTTATTCACTAACACAAAACATCTAGAGAGTGCACCACAATTTAGCCCGTGTATGAATTGTAAAGAAATGTAATGAAAGTAAAAATTAAAAAATAGCAACTGCCAAGTTCTATTGCAAAAACGAGCTTAGAATATAAAAAAGCAATAAAAAACAATCAAGGCAAATAAGACAATAAAACTGAATTGATTCACTAAAGTTAGTTTGAAAATTGTTTCAAAATCATTTTTTAAAAAGTACAATATTCTTTAGAGTAGTTAAAACTGTATTCTGTAATGCAAAAAACTAAACTGAAAAGAAAGTACAAAGAAGAGCATTTAAAATTAATAGCTTTTAGTTTTAATAATGCAAAACTGAAACAAAATAATTGAAAATCTTTAGGTCTCCAGATTGTACTATAGTCACAGCATGATCACTTTTTTTTAGTTAAAGCTTAGGAATTAGTTTATACACAATATTATAACCACATGTGAGTGAAACGATCATTATGTTTTCTTAAATAATTAGTAAATATAAAAAAAAGTAAATGGCTCAATAAGCCCGAATCTCTACTTAATACAAAACTTTATCAAAGTTTAGAGGATTTAATAAATAAATAAAAAAATAAATAAATTTAGACGATAAAAAACTGATGATCTTTTGGGAAAATCGGTTGAAAATATAAATTCTATGCAATAAAAAATTAAAATATAAAAAAAAAACTAAAAAAGATTGTGGACATCGCACAGCAAAATTTACTTAAAAAAACCTAAATCAAATGCGTGTGGGTGACTGCTTTTATCTAAAAGTAAAAACACTCACAAATTTTAAACATATTTAAAAATAAATTATAAATGAAAGGAATAGTTAATTATAACACAATTAAAATAATTTAAATTAATTAATTGAATGAATTCTTTTTCAATGAAAAAATTTGCATCTCTTTGATCTCAGAGAAAAATTATTTTAAGAGAAAGCAATTTCTAAGAAGTCCTTTCTTAAGTCTTGGGTGAGTTAAAAACATTAAAAATTTAAGCTCTGAAGTATATTTCCCTTCAGGGTACATGCGAGGAGTTCGAAGATAATTTTTTCATAAAATCGTTTATTAAAACAAAACTTAGTCTGTTAAAAAAAAATTAAAAAAAATCCTTGTACCGCCGTAGCTGCCATTTACTTCTAAAAGAGAACACTTTATGAATTTCAATCAAATAGATCTTAAGGTGTTTTGGTAATAGAACACATTCTCTAGAACATTATCAAATTAATATTAAGATTTCAATTTTTTGTTTTTAATTTTTCCTGCCAACTTTGTTTGAAGGATAGTTGTGAGAAATAGCTTAGAAAAGCTAAAAAGTGTTTCCTATTCTGGACCAGTTCAAAACTTTTAAAACTGAATAATAAAATTATTGTATCTACGGACACATAATCTACGACAAATTACGTTAAAATAATTCCTGGCTTATGTACCTGCATTTTCTGGCATGACTCACAGTCTTCCTCACCTGTGAATGTCTGTGAATGTTCGTGAATTGTTTTAATTACGATCACTGAAAGCGCTTTCTCTAGGTTTGAGTTCGCCTTCTTAGCCGACGAGCTATCTAAACGATTCTTAAGCACTGTACATTTTGAGTATTTGCATATTAAACAAGCAGAAGAACGCAACGATTTAGGTGCTCTGCATTCAATGCATCTGAAGGAACATTATCAACAGCCGATGTAAGACTTGCACTTTAAAACGCTGCAGTAAAACTCTTTTTAGTTACTAAGTTTTATGATCTTAAAACCCTTTAATTGGTTCCGCTAAATCCACAGGGACCTTTCCTGGTGAGTAAAAGTATTTAACGAATAACTTGTCCTTTACAAAAAATAATACTTAAATTGTGGGTTGTGGTGCTGAAGCGGCCAAGATAAAACCTGTTTGGTTTTTATTCGCTCGCTACGTTTTACTTCTACGTCGAATAGAATCTAGTCCTAATGGATTTTGAAATCATTTTGCTTTATCAAAGAACTTCATATAACGTGTATCGTTAGATATATATATATATATATATATATATATATATATATATATATATATATATATATATATATATATATATTCCAGCAATACATACGAATACTATTTTTAAAATCAAAAAAATGTTTTTTAAATGCTCTTACTTCTGCATGGTGCAAGGAGTGTTACATGCCTATGAATAATTTAAAATATTTTGTTGTGCTTTAAAGTCCATGAAAATTTGTTTTCTTAAAGTTAACCGAACAAGTAATTAAGTCAATTATATTAATACTTTTAAGCCCGCTGTCGTAACAAGATATCTGAGCTTGTGTTCGTGCATGCTGTTGGATTTCCGTTCCTTAAGCAAAAGGATCAATAAGGTTATCGCGCGTTCATAACTTAATTTATGGGTTTTCTTACTTCTTTTGTAATTTTCTTTTTGCTGCTATTTTTGGTTTAGTTAATGTTGGTTGTAACATTTAAACAGTATTTTTTCCTATTGAATTACTCTTTTTTGCTTTCTTTATGGAATGGATGTAATTGTAAAGTGTGTGTTGTGTGTGAGTGCAAAACAGAATAACAGCAACAGCAGCGTCAGAGGCAGTCAATATATTTTTATAGGAAGCTGTTTAGAGCACGATAAGCAATGTGTGTTCAATTTTATGGTCGTTAATGGAAAGTCAATGCATATGTTCTCATCTATCAGTGTCTGCTTTGGCCTTTCCTCCCTTTTTTCACGTCTTACAAAATGGTAAAATAGTTTATTTTGTGTCGATTTTGTTTTGTGGCAATGTACAAGTCATTCATAATGTTATTGGCAAAGAACTCCTGCTGCCGATAGAATTCGAAAACCATATAAACACATTCATAATCACACACACACACATACGAGTATCTACATCTATTTATTTAAAATATGCTTAAATAAATTTGCTTAAAAATGCTTTAAAAATCTACTTTTTAAAAGAATCATAATTGCTTTCATTTTTCATTTTCTATGTGGCACAAATTATATATGTATGTTTTTTCTCATGTAGTTTTAAAAACTGATATTATTTTATAACAAAAGATTTCACATAGTGAGCGAGTAAGAAAAGTAAAAATATAATATTCAAAACATCATAATAAACGAGTAAAAGATATAAAAAAATTCGGCAATTATATGTTGTGGTCAAAGAAAGACATGCGTTATATTGTTTTCGTTAAAATAGACTATGAAATTAAAGGTTATTATATCAATTAAGGGTTCAATAATTGAATACAAAACATACAATATTTATCTTCTTAAGAAAACAAGAGATATTTTGTAAATCAGGTACCAGGCGCTACTTAAAACGTACACACAAACACATACAATAATGGCTAAAAATTCAGTGTGTGTGTAGCAAATAAGATAACAGAATCATTTTTTTAAAAAAAGTACGTAGTTCTTTTTAACCGACTTTTAGGAGGTTAATGATTCGACTAAATGCTTCTTTTTATATTTGTGCCTGCACAACTCATTTTTGAATTGATATTAATGTTTCTTCTTTGTTCGAAGGTTATGCTTAGAGATAGGTCCCGTTTTAAACACAGTTAATTATTTAAAAAATTAAAGGGTGTTTCCATACAAAATACATGTTTTTTAATCTTATTATTAACCGAAATGGGTACCACTCTAAAACTTAAAAAACTAAGTATTACTATAGCTCTCAATAGCAAAAAGTAATAGGAAAAAATCTAAAAATTAAAGGGTTTTCCCACAGTTAACGCGAATTCCCCTACATGGGCCTGTCTTTTATCCCGTTATATAAAAACGCTTGTAAAGTAGGCAAAAAACCGATTACTGTGACCGTGATAAACATATATAAATTTAAAAATATATAAATTAAAGGGTGCACCATTACTTCATTTAATTTTATGTAATTATGTCTTTTTAGAAATTAAAGGGTGCGCTAATAATTATTATAATAGATGTATGTGACCAAGCTTCTAAACCGTTATAGAAATACAGTTTAATTTAACTAGGAACCTGTATTGATATGTCCGCTATAACAGCAAGTATACAATTTGAACTTTGAAATTAAAGGGTATTCCAATAGATGATTTATTTTTATTTATGTGACCAAACTTTTAAACCGTTATAGATACACAGCTTAAACCTGTTTTAAAGTCGGTTTTTTGCAAGAATTATTTATATTGAAATCAAATTTCTTTTTTGATGATTAGCCAACAAGTGTCCTTGGAGCATAACAAAATATTCTTTTAAAACTATATAAAACATATAAATAAATAATGGAAATTATTATATAAGCGCTATTAGATTTTAAATAAGATGTAAAAATTTTTTTAAAAAAAGCTTTAGTTTTTTGTCTTGTCGCCGTCTTCAAGTTTATAACTTGTCGGTATTTGAAAAATATCCATTACAAGGAGGAAGCTAAATTATACAACTTAGTATTACAAAATATAGAAAAAAATTATATTGTTGTTAGAACGTTTTGTTTTCAGAATATTGAAAAGATAGCTTTTGCAAACTATGTTACTGATGCTGAATAGAAGGAGTCCGCAAACTATTTACCCAAGACCAACGATCGAAGATAAAAATAAGTATCAAGTTTTCTAGTTAATAATTTCCAGACAGAGTTAAGTACAACAAATGATGGGAATACAACTAGAACAATCCAGCTTCAGAATTATTTGAAGATCTAGGTGTAATAGCTTTGCTATTAAGGTAAACACTTTGCAGACCTTTACCATAAATATAGCAAAGCTATAGATATAAATGTATTCATAGTATTGCATATCCAGAACTATTTACAAAATCACTATTCAATTTGTCTGTTTTATTCAATTCGTAGTTTTTTATACTGTTATGATGTCGGAAGAACCACCGGAATCTTGAAGACAACCTTAATAAATATTCATAAAGTTCAGCACACGGACTATAGTCGATCAAAAACGTATTACGACTTTTTAATTTTCTAAACAGTTGTATCTTTCAAGTTCTCTTCAGCGTCACACTGGTAACAGGAATATATTCAACTGTATATGTTTTTTAATTACATATGTATATATTACAGTGTTTAACTTCATGCTATTAATGTTACGGGGTACTTTAACTACATGAGAATTTTACGAAGAAAGAATATATTATTGCTTTATATGTAATAAATTCTTTGTAAAAAAAGTTTGTTTTATTGCGACTGTCCTGTTTATATGACATTGGCACTTGCCATTATTAAAATGTTTACATTCTTGCCTTTTCAATAAGCTTGTTTTAAGCGTTGTTGCTGCCTTCTTCAATTCATTAAGATTGAAAACTCGTTAATTTATTTTTTCGTTAGATGTATAGAATACATATGCCGCTTCATAAATAAAACGATATCATAAATTTTAGACGTAGTTTTTAAAGTTCTGTCTGTTTTCGATTTAGAAATTTGCTCCACAATTAAGGGCTGTGAACAAAACTTTTAAACGTTTTGTATCATGTTGGTGAGTTCCCATCATTTTGGAAGGTGGCTGATGTAACACCAATCCCCAAAAAGGGAGAGGCTAGTAACCCTTAAAAATTACCGCCCAATCGCAATTTGGTCCGCGCTTTCCAAAGTAATGGAAAGTGTGCTAAATTTTCATCTTGTGAAATATCTTTTATTTAGTGACCGGCAGCACGGCTTCCGTAGGGCACGCTCTACGGGTGACTTATTGGCCTTCCTTTCTGAAAAATGGTGTCAACCCATTCACCATTTCGGCGAAAGTAAGATAATGGCTTTAGATGTTTCCAAGGCGTTTGATAAAGTGTGGCAAGGTGAACTCATAACAGAACTTACTGCTTTTGGTTTCGGTATTAGCTTCACTCGACTTATATCGAGCTTTCTCAGGGATCGCACTATACAAGTTGTTATAGATGGGATCTCATCAAACGAGTTCAAGGTAAATTCAGGAGTACCGCAAGGTTCCGTTCTTTCCCCTACCCTATTTCTTATTTTTCTTAATGAACTTCTACGTCAGACTTCCGAACCTATCTATTCTTTTGCAGATGACAGCAGCATATGCCATACATTTTCGTTTCGCAATAGACCAAGCCTTCAGGAAATTGGGGCTATGAGGAAGCACTTGGACGATATCATTAATCGCGACCTTTTGGTAATTTCCAAATGGGGCCTGGCGAACAGGGTTCAGTTTAACGCTTATAAAACCCAGTACTGTGTGCTTTCGCACAGGCGTACTGCTGAACATGCTACTGTATCTGTAATTATGGGTGATATATACATATGTAAAGGAATCAGAAGCTATCGATGTTCTTGGCATGAAAATTCAATGCGATGTTCGTTGGAGCAAGCATATTTTTCATGTTGCAAAAGAAGCATTCAAGTGCCTAGGTTTTCTGAAACGGTGTAAGAAATACTTCACTCCACCTGATCTCCTTACTATTTATATAACTTTATCAGACCGAAAATGGAATACAACTCTCATGTGTGGGCCGGTGCTCCAAAGTCTATTTTGACGTTACTCAAGCGCGTGCAGGAGAGAGCAAAGAAGTTCATCGGTGACAGTAGGGTATACAGCTCTATTGACTCACTGGAGCATCGATGAAATGTGGGGTGTGTTTCACTGTTTTATATTTTCTACAACGGAATGTGCTCTTATGAAATCAAGGAACTTGTTCCTGAAAACCGTAATTTCATACGCGCAACGCGCTCTGCATCAAGAGCGCATGCCTTTGTGGTCGATTGGCCAGTGAATCGCACAACGCAATAAAGAGAAAATTCGTTTTTTAGTTGAACAGTTCGTATGTGGAATAATCTCCCTGCAAAGGTCTTTCCTGCCACTTTTATTTTTTTATTTATTTATTTATTTATTTATTTATTATTACGGTTTGCTTAAACCTAGATATATATAAACATACATTAATTATTTCTACAATATTCAAAAAGAAGTTTCTTAAATACATTAATATTTTCACAGTCTTTTATGTTGTTTGGCAGTTCGTTATATTTTTTTATTCCCTTATATTCTAGACAATTCATATCACTTATAGTTCTCATAAATGGCAATCTATAATTATCTTTTCTTCTAGTATTATAACTATGAGCTTCATGATTACACTGTAATTTCGCATTTAAATAATCAGGACATTTTCCAAATTTTATGTTATGTATAAATTTCAATGTGTGAAAAGTAATAATTTGTTTTACACTTAACCAATTCAGTTCATTCAACATACTTCTTATATTTGTATCATAATTTTTGCTTAAAATAATACGCATAGCTCTATTTTGCAACTTTTGAAGTTTGTTCATCTGAGTTGCATTTAAAAGAAACAGTATTGAAGGACAATAAACAAAGTGTGGTAAAATTATACTGTTATACACTTTAATCTTAAACTTTTTATTTACTAATTTAGTTGATCTTGCTAGTATTCCAATCTTTTTCGCTATTTTGTTTACAATATATTTTAAATGATGAGAAAAACTTAAATTATCATCTATCATTATGCCTAAATATTTAATTATATTTATCCTATCAATAGTGTCATTCTTTATTTTTAATATACACTCATCTTTATTTACATGATTTCTTGTTATTACCATAAATTTGGTTTTACTAATATTCAATTTTAATTTATTTGCACATAGCCATATATATAAATTGTCAATATCTTCTTGCATCTTTCTCATAGCATTCTCAAGATTCCTTTCTGCAATTATTAATAATGCGTCATCAGCAAATAATCTAATCTTAGTATATTTTAAACATGTTTTTATATCATTTATATATAAAATAAAGAGCAAAGGTGCTAACACTGTTCCTTGCGGCAGTCCTATATTTACGTCAATTTTCGTCGACACCGTATCAGATACAACCACTTGTTGCTGTCTATCACTCAGATAGCTTGTCATCCATTTATATTCATTGTCGTTAATTCCCATCTTCTGCAATTTCTCCATTAATATATTTCTATCCACTGTCTCAAATGCTCTTTTTAGATCTAGGAATGTTGCTACTATATTCATCTTGTTGTTAAGACAATTCTTCCACTCTGAGAGTACCAAATTTAACGCTGTTTCGCAGGAATGGCTTCTTCTAAAACCAGACTGTTCTTCTATTAAAATATTATTTTCCTCTATGTAGTCAGTTAGCTGCTTCTTCACTATTAGTTCAACAAGTTTGGAATCGCTTGTAATGGTATTAATAGGCCTAAGTTCTTCTGCTAGTATAGTATTTGTAACTTTTTGTATTGGAACAATAGTTGTTATTTTCCACTTCCTTGGCACTACACCTATCGAAAAGCTTTCATTTATCACACAAGCGTAGAAGTAGGCTGTGTAATTCAGAGAATCTTTCAGTACACCTTCTGAAAAAAGGTTTTTACCTCCAATTTTATGTCTTAATTTTCTTGATATGTCATATACATCACTTGTTGAAACCATTTTAAATTTAAACTGTTCCATTCCACTATTAATATCTGGGGACAAGCCTCTATATGTACATTTTTCAATTGAGTCATTTATTTTCTTGACACTGTTTACAAAAAATTTATTCAGATTCTCTGCGATTTCCTGGTCATTATCATACACAATACCATGTATTTTAACTGTTTTTATTTCACCCTTCTGTTCTTTTAAGTTAGATAATTCTTTTAAATATTTCCACATTTCTCTGCCATTATTTTCGTTTATATTTATTTTATCTTCCATGTACCTTATTTTTTTAATTTTTATTAGTTTTTTATATCGTTTTTTAATAACATTATATTCATGCCATTGACCACTTTGCATTGCCATCCTATAGAAGTCATACTTTATTTTATTCATATTTGTAAGTTCACTATCATACCATTTATTCATTAATTTTATTGTCACTCTTTGCCTAGTAGTTATAGTAGACATTATCTCCATTATAATATCATCTACGTACTTTATCTTATTGTCTATATCATAGTTATTGAATAAACTAAAACTATATTGTCTTAAATAATGCATTAAAATATCACAGCTGTAGTTATTCCATATGTTTAAGTTTTTAATTATTCTCATATTTAACGCATCATTAACAGGTACATCAAAGGCAATGGTTTCATGGTCACTTATCTTATATTCATTAAGTTTATCACAGTTCAAGTTTTTGTCATTACAATACACAAGATCGATTCGAGTAGAACTATGTTCTGTTATTCGCGTATCAAACATAACACATTGTTTCATTGCAGCATTTGACAATATTTCGTTTAATTTATTTGAGTATAAATTATCTTTATTAATATCAATATTAAAATCACCAACCAATATATTGTGATCTTGTAAATTTATGTTTTCATCAATTATTAGACTTAAGTTCTCAAGAAAATCAACACAACTGCCACTTGGTGATCTATATATTACGCCAATTTTCCAATTCTTAGTCAGTTTTTTTGTTTTTACAAATAGGCACCATAAATTGTTAATAATTGCTTTACTATATACTTCTTTGAATTCAATTGTGTCATGTATATAAATTATAACACCACCAGTATGTCTACTATTGGAGTCACATCTCACACATTTGTATGTGTTAATACTAATTTCAGTATCCACAATATTATCCGTTGTACACGTTTCAGAACACATTACTATGCCGGGTTTTTTTATTTCAATAAGTCTTTGAAGCTCTATTTTATTTGATATTATGCTGCAAATGTTAACATATATGCACTTTATGTATTTATTGTTATTAAGTCTTTTACCATTATATATGTTATGGTTTCTTTCTTTCTTTCTTAATGTGCAAAGATTCAAATCAAATGTCCACAAGCACTACTCCCTCTATCCTACTTCCCACAACCTAATTTCCTAGTTCTGGCACAATGCATTGCATAAGAAGGGGTCATCCCCAGAGTGCTTGTCCTAATTTAAAAAAAAAAAATGATATCACATTTAGGTTATCTGAAGGTATCGATATAGTTGTTCTTCCAACAGGGCTATGTATATAATGTATATATAATGTCTGTATTAAACTAGAAACTGCGGAAAAAATTGATTTACTTGGAAAATTTATACTACAGTATAAATACACCTGGGGCCGACTTAGTACTTTCGTGATCAATTTTAATAGAAAACCGCATTTTATAGATACGGTATACAATTTTTCCCAAATTGTAAAGAATCAAAACATATTTTAAGAAGTTCATTGCAAAGCAAGAAAATATAAAGAAAACAAAAATTTTTAACAGCAAAGGCAAATAGTGCATGTACGAGTATAAAGGAATTACTTTTACTCTGGTTATAAAAACAATTTACCAGGATTCGCATCAGAAGGATGTTCGGGATAAGAGCGATCCAACATCACTGCTAACTCGTAAGTTAATTCCATCATGCAATTTTATTTTCTGTAAATATTGTTTCTACAAAACGTTCTTAATCTTTTTTTGCAAATACAATTCAAGAAATATTGGTTTTAGTCACTTAAGAGATAACGGATGAAGTTTAAACATTCGTTACTCAATTGCAAGCCCGTTACCATATGATACAATCCCAAATTACAATAGCACTTTGCAATAACAAAATTATAACAAAAAAAATTTATAAAAAGTTATACTTGACCAGGGATGAAATAATTCGGCCACTGATTACTAATCTGCTGCAAACATTCATATCAAAGAACTTTGCTTAATCCAAGCAGCATTTTTTTTTTAATTATAATAGAGCTGGTCCTAAAAATTATTATTGTTCAGCGAATATAGGTTGTCATAGGATGTCATTAAAGAAGATCCAATATCTTGATGTGAGACAAAATGTATATTAATTTCGCTGATAAATCGCTAACAGATAAGGAATGAAAACTGTGTTATAAATATAAAATATTCATCACATAAAAAATATAAAATATTCAACACAAAATGACTAACCGACGAGACGATAGTCAAGCATATTCGTCATTATGTCATAAGGCAATTTAGATTTTGTACAACCACGAAAATTTTACAAAAAAAAAAGAAGCGAAAGTATTAAGACAACATCCTATATTTTCGTAATTTCTTTAAATGTTAAGCTTTTTACTAATAATGTAATAATTATTTCACTTTGTCTCAAAATGTTTCTCTAAAATCAAGTTTTTAAAGTTGTACATTACAGATTATCTGTGCGCTGATAAAAGAAATAGAAGGTTAGTCTAAATTCGAATACACTTAAGGATGAAACTGAGTCAATAAATTAATACGAAGAAAAAAGAATTCTCTCAAATTAATCTTTTTTATAAATTCTTTAGTGAAATTTCTCCAATCAAAACAGAAGATATTGGGGTGACAGAGAATTAAAAAAAATTAGAGGCAGACGGGTTTCGCCCGTTACTTCGAAAGACATGGACCGATCTCGCTGATTTTCAATAACAAAATTTTCAAAACTATATCTGGTCGATTAGCGATCAGATTGAAGGAAACCGCTCAATTGAATATATATATTTTATGGATATAAAAATATAAAAACATGTTAAATTGCAAGCAATAAGTCTAAATAGAGAGCATATAATAATTAAATATATTCCTGGAGTTTGATTTTAAGAACAACATTCTCTGTCTATACTTTAAGTGTTTGACTGCGAAGTTTCAAAAAATAAGATCATATAAGTGAAATTAATGTCTGCTAATCATTGTTATATAGGCCATTAAAGTGCAACTTCAGTGAAAGTGTTGTGTTCAGCTCTTACAGTTTCAGAGATAAAAGAAAGACTGTTGGTTATGGGTACGGAATACAAAAATGCACGAACATTAATTATAACATTTTTGTTTTTTTGTTAATATTAGTTTGATATTCTTATTTCAAATATTCCGCTATGACATGGAACGTACTTTTTAAATTTGTATTAATTTTGAAGACGAAATCCAACTGTTTGCTAAAATATTAATAACTAAATATTAAATAAAATAAAACGAAAATTAGGCATAAAGCTCAATTATTATTTAAATATTCATAACAAAAAGATCAAACGAAATTAAAATTATACTTGAACGCTGTACTTTCTAAATTTGGTTTGGTTCAATGTTAATGCGATTGCCAATGCGGGTGGAAAAATATAAACTTCTTGATCTTAGTAAAAAAAATTTTAATCAACTTATTTCTATTATAACGTTCAGTTAGAAACGGAAAATGAAAAAGATTTTAAATTTTATGTAATTAAAATGGAAATTACAACGTAATGCAAATGGCACTTAAAAGATCCTAAATATGTGTTAATTAGCTCCTCACTGTCTAAACAGATATTTTGTTTAATAAGTTAATTAAGGAAAATGTTTTCAAAAACCCATTAAAGACTGTCAATCAAGCTGCTAATTATGTTACTGAACTGTTTATAATTTCAATGTGTTTAAGGGGGCTAAATTATTCATGTTTAAATAATTTCTAAATGTAAGAACGAATTGATTATCACTCAGTCACGCACATGCAAATAAAAGTGCACTGAAAAATATAAACTCTGCGCTACATACATAACGACTTCTGCGCTCAATAACAACTTCAAAACAAAATCTCAATAAATTGGTTTAGAGCAAATGTTAAAAATAATATAATTTTAAACTGAAGGCTATTTGTACATAAAGTACAAACAAATATTCCTTAAATTCAGCTGTTATCTGCAGAACCCATTTACGTAAATAAAGTGTTTGCATTCATGTTGTTCAATTTCATTCATAAATATCAATTGTTAATGTGAATTAATGAACATGTATTTGTGTTTATATATTGAACAATGTGTGCAATTTGGTTTGCTGATGTTGCTGAAATTTTACCTTGAATTATCCAGCACCTAATATTTATTCTCTGTGTTTCTATAACGAAGGACATTTTGCAACAGAGGTCGTTTTAAAATAAACCAGCCAGACCAAATACATACACAAGCAAGTTTCATGGTTAAATGTTTTACACTCTTAAAAAATAATAGTTATCTACAGTTTAAGTGAAAAAAACTTCTTGCGATGTTTATTCAAGCCTCCTGCTGAAAGCTATTGAAGTTATTTAACTAAACATTTTTCATAATTAAAAGCCTAATTGCTTTCCCTATTATAATTGTTTATATGGCGTTGACCTTTTGTGCCAGAGTGGAAAGTGATGAGTCATACATATTTCACACGTAGAAAAATAAATTTATGTTTAAATAATGCGCTACAAGAAATAATGTACTTTGTACTAAAATCTCAAAATACTTAATTTAAGTTAAAAGTGGGTTCTGCTCAATATTTCGATTGGTTTTCCATTACGTAATAAAAAGAACAAGTGTCTAAAATTGTTCAACTTATATTCTAATAAAAATTTAATTATTTGTAGTTCATAATAATTTTTTAATAAAATTGACGCATATCTTAGAAATCTAAAAAGGTTTTTACGAAACTTTCTGTTTGTAGTCTTGCTTAGCTTTTTAAGTAAATAAAAAAACATGGATATAAACTATTAAAGATATTCACCGTTCTAACTGTAAATTTGAGCTTGAATGATCGTCTGCTGGTTATTCATTGTTGATTTATTAACAGAATTTTTATGTAAAAAATGTTTTTGACCTTTATAATTAATTTTTTTTTCTTATTTATAAAGCACTAGGTCAGCTACGTCTGCCAAATTTCATTAAACAGACGAGGGCTTAAGTTTTGCTTTTGTACCTGTGACCCGTTTCTGTAACTGAAAAAAAAAATTCTTTCATAAAACTACTGTTCTCATTTTGTGGTTTAAGGATTAATTTAATAATAAAAAGTTAAATTAATTTCATACAAAAATGGGGTTTTTGCTTAACCCTTTGAGTACTGAATTATTTGGAGACTTTTATGCATATAGAACGGATTTAATTTATTGCAATATGGATTTGTGTGTAAAAGTAATACATTTTATTGGGTATATGCTTATATTGGTGATATAAACATATTTTTGAAAGAACATTTCAATTAAAAAATGTAAATAAATATATAAATGTAACAAAATTGAAATATTTATAAAAAACAAGTATTAACTTACTTATCAAATTCAGATGACGAGTCAGACTCGTCTACCGTAACTTCGCCCAAGTAAACACCTGACGAGTTTTACTCGTCAAATGTACTCAAAGGGTTAATAATTATTTTTCGAGTGTAGAAATTCTCTGTACTGAATTACGTTTATAAACTTATATACTTGGTTATGTGTGTGTGTGCGTATGTTGATAACATTACTCTACTCGCACAAGGTTAAAGGAATTGGCTATGCTGTTTTATTTATTCCCTTTTCCTTAGCAGAAGAAAATCAGGCTTTTGAAATATTTTGTGAAATTTCAAAGTTATATTAATTTTGGCTGAAATTTCGATTGAAGCCAAAATTCAGCACTATTATGTATTTTAATTAATTTATTTTTATTCATTTATTTTTCTTTTCCTCGTTTTCTTTGATATTTGTATATAATTTTTTTTTTTTTTTTTTGTTGTCTTTTGTTTCACGGATGGCGATTGCTTTTTATTTTCGTTTTTAATCAGATTTTTAAGAAAAAATTAGGTTTTCTGCTGTCTTTTTTAGTGATTTTTATGCTTTGTAATTTGGTTGTAGAATTGTAGAAATGCTTTGAATTGTATGTGGACATCGTCAAACCAAATTATTATTGATTAGTTGGTTAAATGGATGATGTTTACAATGTACACAACTTAAGGTAGATAAATGCCAGTAGCGGTCCAGAAAATGCGGCATTATATTCTTGATGTCATTTTTTTTTTTTTTTTTTGGAAAACGTCCGCATACATTTGTAAATAATTTTTCTTTCTAAAAATTTTTAGAAATTAACTTATAATACGAACTGAAGCCGAAAAAAATAGATTTTAATCCATGTATAATATTCCACAGTTCAAATCCTGATTAGGAAAAAATTAACAATTAAAATAATCAAATATTTTATCCAACTTTAACTTAACTTTAATTTTTATTTTGCGGCTTTTAGAAGTTTTTTTCATAATTAAGGATTGCGTAAAAAACTTGATTTTTTTACTTTTAATCAACATGCAAAAATTCGTTATTGTATTTATTTTTCTTAAACATATCGAAGCAGAAATTTTTTTGAATATATAAATCAGTAAAAATAATTTTCCAAAGCGTAATTTTTATAACTTCGTCTCGCAGCCTGAACAAATTCTCTATGAACTCAAAACTTGTATTCTGTGGGGTGAAACACGAATTTTGCAAACGGAAAATATGAGGGGTATAATAAACAGCTGAATAAAATAAAGGTATAAAGTGAAATTTTATTGTAAACATTTTTACGAATGAAAGAATGTGTTGATATCAAAACAAATTCCATACACACACAATGCACAATGGCGCGAATAAACAATTGCTCACTCTTGCGAATAAATAAACAAAAATTAATGGAAAACTGTATTTATGAAAAATTATGGAGTGGTTAAAATTAAGTAATCTGGTAACAATTGTTGTTTTGGTAATGGAAGTCGTTATTGTTTTCATTGGCAAACATTATGAATAGAATCAAAAATCCTTAAAACAAACAAACAAACGAAAAAGTATATGTGAAGACGAGACAGTAAATTTTTGAATTAATTTTTCATTTATCTCTTCCCCACTCTTTGAAATTTTTTTTTGCTAACGACGCAAAATGAAATTTTTAATTACCACAAAAACCAAACCAGTTGTAAAGTAGATCAACACAAAGGAAAATTTTTCACAGTAAATGTGACACCTATATTTTAGAGTGAAGCATAAAGTAATTGTTTCAATGTTATACAAAAATATATTTTAAGGAAAAAAATAATAAAAAAAAAAACAAAGACTAGAAGAGGATATTTGTAATTTTCAGCATCAATAAGCTATTGTTCCTAAAACAATAAGATTTTTTGCGCTTCAATAAATTTCAGTAATTAAAATTTTACAGCAACCACTTCATACAAATTGATTGTGCGGCAGATACTAACATTTCTAAATAAAATTAGGTCAACCATGTATGACACTAAGGGGAACTTAAAATTGTAGATATCCCATACCAATTAATATATTAGCATTCATTTGGATCCTAAACAGCAAGAATAGGCGACTTTTGCTTTTAAAAATGTACTTTAAAAAATACGATATGCTTACTATCCAGGTTAGCATAAAAAAAACTAAATACAAAGTTAGTCACTATGGACACTGTGGCACAATATTCATGTCATAGTGTTATTTTCGATGCAACGTGAGGACTTAGCCCCAACTTGGTTCAATGCATGTGAGCTGCTGTAGTACATCAAGTTCTTACTTGTAAAACTCTGGGATCTGACACTAAAGAGAGTTCAGAGATGTGCATGCATTAGAATCATTAATGCGCTAAAAATTCATCTGTCAAATCAGCTGCAAAGAAAAGAAAAACTATGAGTCAGTTTTCTAATTTACTCATAAGGAATCAATGATTCCTGGGCAACGACATAAAAACGAATATTTATTTAATTTTTTGATGCAGGCTTGGTAATCTTATAAGATATTAAACACCCCACCGTTATGCACCTGATCTGACGAGTGGTGTGTATCTGTTTACGCGAATAAACGTTAACTTACTCCCAACTATAAATGAAGTTAATTAAAAATCAATATCTAGCGTGGGATGTCGAAAGAGATCTCTTAAATATTTTTAAATATTTCATCAAATTGTTTTAAAATAATATTATAATCAAAATTTATCACTTTTGACGTAAGACTCTAAAAAACGCATTAAATAAAGCACGAATTGCCAAATTAATATTTAAAATTCAAATAGTTAAAAAAAAAATTACCAAAAAACATCAAAAAAATTATATTATGAAAATATTAGTATCAATCAGGAGTAAAAAACTTATGGATGAAAAAACATTTTATAATTATAATTTTTAACAAAATTCGATTATAGCCCGACATTAAACATCCGAATTAAACATTTTTCCAACTGAACCGAAACTATTTAGGCTGCAAACAAAAACGGGATAGTGCTCAACGTGAGAACAATAATCTTCAGCTAATCAGAAGTGATACCCATCTTTAGTTAATAGAAATTAGTTAGTAGTGTGGTACTAAGATCACAACATAACTCTATAATACAAATTACAAATATTAAATAATTTGCAGGCTGATATTTTACCAGCAATTTATATTACTGACTTTAATCAGAGCCCCGATAGTAACAGCTCAGTATGGAGATAAAATGAGTAGCCTACGTAACCGCAGGAATCAATTATTATTATAAATTATATTTTCACCAAACATAAGAATAATTAATTAGATGGAATAATTAATTGACGATTTCACTGGCATTTAACGGTAATGATTTTATTTATCATTAATATTACAATATTTTTACTAATCTCGTATGCTTTTTAATAAAAAGGATTGACTAATGACTAAATGGTATCGAATCATTATCATTAATGAATACATTTTGTACCTTTGTTCCTTAAATGCACATCTTAAAGTTAGTAGAGAATTATTTTTTTTTTCTCAGAAAAATTGAGATATTATAGAACATACTTTTGTTTTCATGTAAGTAATAAGATCTAGCAGCTGAAGTGTTAGGTAACTTTAGACCTCAGACATCAAGGGGCTTATTCTGAAAATGAAAAGCGATGCGTAAGAAAGTTGGTATTCTGTTATTTCAAAACGCGGCAACGCTGCTCAAATAAACGTCAGTGTCAACAAACGTCACTTAAAAATAAATAAATTGTTTGTGCTTGGCTGTAAAAATTGTTTAAAAAAATTTATTAAGAAAATTCTAAAAGAAAAAAATTAATTAGAATGGATTCTGTGGCCCTGTGGTTCGACGACGAAGAAGGGCATGAGCAAAATGAAAGGATACACAGAAGATTGCTTAGAGGCAAATCAGATATTCTAAGCTTGAACGAAAAAAGGTAATTTATGTTGGTGTTTGCGAAAAATATACAGTGATGGACTTAAGTATAGGCACAAGGTGCAAAATGAAGCAAACAGTAATTTTTTTGATATTGATTATCATCAAATGTTTATTTTTAGAACGTAAAATGGTTCTTACAAAGCTTCATATAAGAAGTAATCAAAAAATTTGAACAGATTTCATTCGCCGATAGAATAATAACAAAAAAAAAATAAAAATATCAATTTTTGATGGGACAAAAGTATAGGCACATTCATTGTTAACGGAAATAAAAGGCGATTATAAATTCGCCAATCTGGCAATACTGTATTTTTTGACAGAATGGAATGTTCCGTTATTATTTTCAATTTGTTTCAGTTGGTGAAAAGTAAGAAAAATTTGTTAAAAATAATAATTTCTTCTGTATTTATACCATTAAACAGAAAAAATTTATACCATTAAACAGAAAAAACACATTTTTATTTTTTAGTTGTCGCAGGGGTTGAACCCTGGCTAACCAAATTTGTAGTCAACGTGCTTACCACCTTGACCACAGCAGCCACCTTTTACTATTCGGACAATAATTAATCGTTTTAAAGGTAAAACTAACTTTGAAAGTGCTAAACGCTGTGGTCGTCCCAGAAAATTAACTGAGAGAGAACGTGCCCAAATAATACGGAAAGTTAAAATTGATCCGAAAACAACATCTACACAGCTGGCAGCGGACGTCAAGGAAAATTTCGGTAAGGACGTGCACTCTAAAACTGTTCAGAGATTACTACATGAAGCCGGTTATAAATCACGTGTTGCTAGACGAAAGCCATTAATAACTGCAGTTAATAAAAAAAGATGTATGGATTATGCAAAACAATTTGAAAATCAGCCATGCAGTTTCTGGGAACAGATTCTCTTCTCAGACGAAAGCATATTTAATATTTTTAAGCCTGATGTACATTCACGAGTATGGCGAAAACGTAATACTGCATATGACGAAAAAAATCTTACACCAACAGTAAAGTATGGTGGCTGTATGTCTGCAGCGGGTGTCGGAGAACTAGTCTTCATTGATGACTTAATGAGCAAGACTGTTTACTTAAATATTTTGAAGGAAAATGTTAAGAAAAGCGCCATTGAATTGGGTTTATCAGAAACATTTACATTCCAGCATGACAATGACCCCAAACATTCTGCTCACGACGTCAAGATGTGGCTTGCATATAACACCGCACATGTATTGCCACATCCTCCGCAGTCCCCAGACCTAAATCCCATTGAGCATTTGTGGGAGGAGCTAGACCGAAGAATTCGGAAACGCAATATTTCAAACAAATGTGAGCTTAAAACAGCGTTAACCGAAGAATGGCTTAAAATTGATAAAAATTTTACAAAAAAATTAGTACACTCTATGCCTAATAGACTTAAAGCCGTTTTTAAGCAGAATGGACTGCCAACAAAATACTAATTTGAGTTTCTGACTAGTTTTGATTCCGTTAACAAAGAATGTGCCTATACTTTTGTCCCACAAAAAATCAAGTTTTTTAAACCTTTTCGTTATTTTTCTACCACCGAATAAAATCTGTTCGACTTTTTTGGTTATTTTTAATATGAATTACTGTTATAATTATTATATGTTCTTTAAATAAATATTTGATACTTACAAATGTGAAAAAAACATATTTTGTTTCAATTTGCAGCTTGTGCCTATACTTAAGTCCTTCACTGTATGTAAACTTATGCAGAATATTTTTTTAGCTTTATTAGAAATTTTAGATTAAATAAAAAAGCATTTGTATATGTATGTATATATTAAATAACATTAGTTCGGAATGTAATTCCGCCAATTATCAAATTAACGGCTGCTTTAAAATTTCTTGGTCAAGGTGGCTACCAACACCAAATTGGTCAATATTACTTTCTCGGAATATCTCAGCCGGAAGTGTGAATAGCAATTGAAAAGGTTCTGTGCCCTAAGCATATTAAATTTGAAATGTCCGAAGACGAAAAAAAAACAAAAACTTTTTTTTTTAGAAAAAGTAATATTCCTGGAGTGATTGGAAAAGTAGATGGTACACACATTCAGATTATTTGACCCAGTGTTAATGAACATTTATATTTTATTAGGAAGCTTAAGCATACCATGAATGCTATGGTTGTAAATAATCTTTTGGTTTTTTTAAAGGTAACAGTTTTAATAATAGTTTATTTCAGATATGCGATCATAAAATAATAATAAGATCTGTAGATTGTAGGTATGGGGGGGCAAGTCAAGATTCCCATGTGTGGAATCTCTCTAATGAAAAACAAATACAGAAAACAAAGTTCGACAGCGGAATGAACGGAACTTGGATCCTTGGTAAATATTTTTTTTCTTTTTATTGTAATACTTTTACAATTCGACAATTTTTTAGGCGATTCAGGCTATCCATTAGAACCATGGATCTTAACGCCATATCGAAATGCTGCAAGGCTTCTGCGGAAGCATTTATTAATGAAAAGTTCAGCAAAGCAAGATCATTAATTGAAAGAGTGTTTGGTGTTATGAAAGAAAGATTTAGGAGTTTGCTAGCGGCCCGAGAGCTACATTACGACAGAAGAAATTGTGGACTTTGAAGATCTGCCGCAATCGAATAATATAACAAACACAAGCAATTATAATAGTAGTAGCAATAATTATACAAACATCGCTAAAATATATGAGATGAAATAAAAAACAATATGATTTAAATTTAAAAAATCCTTTTCATTATTCTTAAATACTAAATAAAATAGTCTTTAATGTTTCAAATCAGAAATTAACTTCATTAAAAAAAAAGAAAATAAAACTTACAAAAAAGGAAAACGCTTTGCATTGCATAAATCATCACCTGGCATTTTGTCGCATATTAATATTAATTAATTATATAAATGAAAAAAAAAGAAAAATAATATTACAAAATATAAATGTACATATATCGCATTAGTTTAATTTTTTGCTCTTCAATATCTAGCATCATTTTCGTTAACTCTAGTTTTTGTTTTAGCAAATTTCTGTTTTCAATTGCATTTTCTTTCCCAAACTCAAATTTTTGTCTTCCCAGTTTCAATTCTTTTTCTCTTGTTGTCATACCTTTCGGTGAAGTCCGTCGTCGCTGGCTGTTTATTTGGTACGATTGGCCAATCGTATAAACAGCCAGTGGCGACGGTCTTCACCGAAAGGCATGACAACAGTATTATATTTACTGGCGGAATAAATCCAATTATCTTTTTCTTTTATTTTTAATACTTTCTCTGATATCGACTTAAACTTTTTAAATTTTCATTTATTTGCTCCAATGTTGGTATAAAATTTGATTTTCAACTTGCTTTTTAAGCAGACCATCTCTATAGCAGAAGCTTACTGAGCGCGAACGTTTTCTTGGATTACGTTCACAGCTTTGGTTAGGTACATTTGTTGCCACCTCCGAATCAACTATTACTTCCATAGCTAATTCTTGCAACGGCACTTCGTTCAACTGTTCCATCAGAGCCATATCTTCACCATTCTTTTGGAAGCAGTGGTTGCCCCGAAGGAATGTGCGCCCGGTGATCCATTTACGTAATCCGTTATGCTTAACAATTTTACCACTTGGTCCTCTAAGGAAGACAGTGGATTATATCTTGATGGGCCACCGCCATAATTGAACGATTTCATTCGAAATTTCATTACAATCAATAGAAACAAATATTATTAAAATAAAATCATTAGCATTAAAAGGTAGTTAAATTTCTTTCATTGTCATTATTTAAATTAATGCTAATGAAATTTCAATGGTAAAAAAAATCCTAAATATGATTTTCACTTACTTTTGTAAACTTATTTAAAGTTTTAAAAAGATTTTCTTTAAAAATACGAAGCAGTGTTTTAATAAAAAGACTTGAAAATCTATTTTACTGAAAGTGAACATTAAGGAAATCAAGAGAAATTCATAATTGCAAATATTCAATTGAACTATTTCAGCTTCTTTTTAAACATGAACTATGTTTCTTTTTTATACTTATAAAATTTTGAGTTACACTATTGTTGAAACTATTATTTATCAGTTAAAGTATCAGAATATCAAGCAATCGAAATAATGTAGTAAAAAATGTTACTTGTTCAATATTTGTACGTTGAAATTAAGCCCTGAAGGCGTTCAAAAAATCATAAAGTTAAAGTTTGTTTAAAATATGAATCAAAACAAATGCTTCTACGTTCTTTGTCAATCTCTTTCCTTTAAGTGCTTTCTTCAAAGGATCATGATGACAGCAACAGACATTTTATATGTTGCTTTACATTAATATTTTCCATTTATTTTTTCTTTGTTGACTTTCAAAGCATGTCATTGAAGTCCGCAGCACATATATAACTTTTCTTATTAACTACTAAAGGTTACAAAAATAAATACTTTTAAATGAAGCATGTATAAAATTAAGGGAAAGTACAAACTATTTTTATCACCCCAAAACACAGTGTGTGATCAATTAAATATTTTGGGGTACGAAATTTTATTATGTTGTAGCAAGCGACAAAGCAAAATGTTTTTTTAATTTAAATAATTATAGGAGTTTTTACGTTCTCATTCCAAGTTATTTTCAGTAATAAATTTACAAAGATTAACTTTTAGGAAGCCATAACTCAAAACAGATAGACAGGACAGCATTATAAAAATACTAAAATAGGTAATTCAAAACTTTAAATATTTTTATATTTGTTAATTACCATTTGGTACCCAAAGAATATGTGCCGTATTCATAAAAAAGTAAAATGTAAAATGTAAAAGTAAACCACACTATCGGCGTGGTGTTTTGCCTGCTGCCTCGAAGGACGTGGACCGCTTTTGTTAATTTTCAATAACAACATATTCGAAACTATGTCTAAACGATAGGCGTATTTAAATTTTCTCTAGCTGATCTGGTGCTTTGGCAAAGTTAATTTTAACACTAATACGGACGGAGAGACGTAAAGAAGGATATAGGGCAATCACTTCGCTATTCATGCGGACTCAGAATATATATACTTAATGGGATCGGAAATGGATATTGTAGAAATTACAAATGGAATGACGAACTTAGATATACACTTTTTCCACTTGTGGTGAAGAATATAAAAGAGAGACTCTAATAACTGCAAGCTTTTTTGTGTCTACTGAATTCAAAAGATTATTTAGTTCTATTTTTAAAGTAATTTTTTTTATTAAATGTATGTTTTCCTATACAAAATCTGAATTCACTCGAGAGGCTTTTGTTCGCGTTGCCAACATTTAAATTTCTAAATATACCGAAATCTGTTTAATAACGCCTGTCTATTTTTCAAAGAAAGGACTAAAGTTAAGTTTTTGGTTTAAATTTTGAAAATGTCTCTTTTAAGTATATTTCTGTGTCGAGTTAGAAATTGTTAATTTTGTACTTCTAAAATTCAAATGTCTTGCGCACTAGTAGTTTTAAGTATTTTTTAACCTCAAAACAGCTGAAGTCAATTTATCTTGATTTAATGCAACAGTAGCCAATTAAAAATGATGTTGAAAACCAATTAAGTTGTCATTGCTTGTGGGCACAGATTTAATCCATTTCATAAGAAAAAACAAAAATTTTTTGCTAAAAAAAATATCTGTTTGTGAGTACTAAATTAAAAATCGTGTATTTGTTGTTGCTTTTCCATAAACATACTTTTTCATATTCTTTAAAGTAAAGTAAAAAATTGGCTCACTTCTGTTTATGATATTTACTCATTCTCAATTCACCTGTTTCACTTTATTAATATGCGTTATGTTGATTATAAAATTTTTAAAAAAGTTATTTCGTTTTTGCAAAAAGAAATGAAAATTTAACTTTGCTGTCTTAAATCCCCTTTTGAACTCACTGGAATACTGACTTTATCAGATAATTGGTACATTTCACAGAAGGCATTCAAAAAGGCTGAAGTATAACTTTTGGAAATTAATTTTAAAAATCACTATGATTTTTTGCCACTTCGCTTAATATATTTAATAAAAAAAATAACATACTTTAAATTTAACTTGGTGCATTGAACGTACTTAAGTTGTAATAAGAAGTATTCCATAAATCAAAAATATGCAATAGATTTGGAATAAATCTTTTTATTTGACCTTTCTTTGGTTAACAAAATCTGCTTATCGAATAGAAACAACTCAAAATACCCATTCTTAACCTACTTAAAAAAAGAAGGAGTTCAACTCGTCTGAACTTTGCTTTTTTGACGTTTGTAACTGCAGGACTCAGCAAGTTTTAGACCGATTTGCTTACCGATTGGTCCCGTTTTAAAATCAGTTCAAAATTTTAAAAATGAAAGGGTGTCCTTATACAACATGTATGTTTGTTTTTACGTGCATTACTAACCGCGAAAGGTGCCATTTCAAAATTGAAAAAATGTGTATCACAAAAGTTCCCAATTGCACAAATTAAAACAAAAATTATCTAAATATTAAAGTGTGCCCCTACAGTGACGTAAATTATCATATATGGTCGTAGACAAACGCTTGAAACTTAGATATAATGCCGATTACTATGATTGCTATAATAACAACAATAAATATTTATATTATAAATTAAAGGGAGTCCAATAGTTTATTTAGCTTGATGTATATGGTGAAACTATTGAATATCTCTAGACAGACGGTGAAAATTTAAACAGGACCTGTGTAGCTTAGTTCTCTATAAGTATAAAAGTTGGATTTGGAAATCAAAGGGTGTTTCAATAGTTAATGCAATTTTATGTATGTAGAGTTGGTTGAATTTGTTTTAAAGTCGATTTCTTTTTGCAAGAATTAATAATTAATTAGTCACAAAACAGACATTTTTAAACAACAAAAAAACTCTTTTCACGGTTTTGCTCTTTTTTAATTTGGATATAGTGTGTCTTTTACGGCAAATAAAACTAACGAAGTAGTTGACAGTGAAACTACTGTCATACTACGCTCACTTTTTGCATACATGATCAGTATTCTCTATCAAATCATTACGAATATATTAACGCTTAAAAAACGCAACTCAATTATTCAGATTTTCTATGAAAATCATTCAACTCAAATCAAATAATTCACCAATTTAATTTACCGCGAAATTGTGTTCAGTGATAAATCTAGTATTTTGTCTTAAGGGGTTCGTTAGTAATCATAAGTTCTGCATATAAAGCGAAAATAATCGACAACAGATGCTATAGACCATTGTTACGATTTTTTGTTTGAAAATATAGATGGAATTGATCAGAATAAGATCTGGTTTCAACAGTACGGCGATACGAGCAACCGCAAACAACGATTTATTGATGATTTGGCGATAAGTTGATTTTAGAAAGGATTAATATTTTCGTTATATTCAATATAAATGCAAATGAAAATAAATTTTTTAAGTATTAAAAAATTTAAAAATACACTGGAGAATTTCACAACATGCATTGTGATATAATAGTAAGTCAATCAAATTTTAAAAATTTAATTTAGAATTGTTTTCAAAAATTTTAAATGTTGAAACCTGTCAAAGATATGTAGCTCACAAACACGGCAGTAAAACTAATTTTTAAAACATAAATATAGAAAATTTTTTCCGAACTATGTAAGCATATTAAAGCAAAGTTTTTATTGCCAGTCTTACTGTTAGAAAAAAACCGGAACTAAATTTTATTATTTTTATATGAACCTTCAGATCTGTTTTAGAAAATGTAAAACAATAAGTTAAACCAGCTTTGTCATTGTATTAATGTATGATGTACTTTAAGTTTAAAATATGTTTTAAATAACAATTGAAACCATTTGAATTTGAAATTGAAAATAAGTTAGAATGCTTTATTCGCCTATGCCAAATCTTATATTCCCTTCACCATATTTAAGGCGGCACAAGAATTTCTTTCCTACAATTAAGTTTTTCTGTTCAAAAACAGCGTTGAAAATCGTAAGTTTTCAGGAACATAAACAAGGTTGAAAAGAAGATACAGAAAAATTATGAGCAGATTTGGTGTTTTTGCTTTGAAGCACATGGACTGACTGATCGGGCTGAAACTATGTCTGATCGATTGACGTTTTTAATTCTCTAGCTCATATAGTGCCTCTGCAAAGTTGATTTTAATACGAACACGGAACGACAGACGGAAATAGCTCAATCGATTTCGCTACGCATTAGAACTCAGAAAATAAATACTTTATGGGGTCGGAAATGAAAATTATAGATATTACAAACCCTTAACATAGTGAACATAGTGATCCTGTACTTTGCTTAAATTTTTAATTTAAATGATTTGTAAAATCATAAATAAATGATAATTTAAATACATGTATTTTTTGTTCGTTTTTAAAGATTTTCAAGCAAGATAAATTTCTTTTATTAATTATATACTTCGTAAGTATATAGCGCTAAAAAGCTGAAGACTTCGTATTTTTAGAAAATTTTAAATTTTGCTATTAAAAAGTGCAAATTGACGGAAGAAACTGGCTTTCTTTTGCAATCCGAACCGAGCCCTACCGCATTGTAGGTTATTTTGACCTTCCTAACAAAATTTTTTTTATTAAATCGACGTCTTATAGGTTTTGGTTGACTTTCTAAAAATATGTGACCCAATATAAAAAACTACCATGAAAATCTTCATTAAAATTTAATTGAAATGACATTTTCTACAACGAGTTCTTGACCGATATGTCCACAGATAGAACATTTTTAGGAATTCAATAACTTGATTTTTAATGAAATTGATTGTGCGTGTAAGTTTTTATGTGAGTTGGACTATTTTATATAGTGAGAGAAAAAGAAAACGGCAGAGTTGACGGAAGTCGTTATTCAAATTACGCTTTAATGTTATATAATATTCTAATGATGATTATTTTTTTTTTTTTTTTTTTTTTTTTTTTTTTTTGTTTAGCCAAGATAAGATGTAGGTGCAATACATTGTGTCTAACAGAAAAACTCGGGTCTATAGCAGAGAAAAAGGAGGAGTCGAGCATTATACGTATAAAAGCCACATGCTATTCTGCACAAATGCCCAACAATTTTATTGAAAATTGTTGTGCTTGTCTAAGTTTTGTCATAGACTCGATAGATGAGATTTCTCTAGAATGATGCTTTCGGTTTCAAAAATTCTTCGTACAGTGTTTGGTGTGGAGCTGTAGGATTTACAAATGTACCTCTAAAGATCCAAGCAACACCAGATACAATAAATTAAATCTATCCCGCCTTAACGAATTTAAATGTACTAGGAAATTATAACTATATTGTAACATAAAATATGTTCAAATTATCTAAAACTAGTGCAATTATTCTAAAACATAAAAAGATAAATACCATTCCATTTTCTAACTTTGCTTGCTTAATCACTTGTTTGTAAAGAAATACTAAAAGTTTTCTTTTAAGAAATTAAAATTATTTTACTAAAAAAAACTTGTTTGTTTAGAAATCATCTTTAAACTTCTGTTTAATTTTTAATCCCGGAAGTTAAAGTAAATTACTGGGGAAAAGAAGGGTTGAAATAAAACATGTCATAAAGTTTATCATCAGCTGTTCACATATACGACGACGTATATGTAAACACGTTTGTTTAAAAGGATTTTTCTCCACATACATATATACTGATATGAATATCTATGTATGTATGTATGTACTGAACATATAAATGGTTTCTTACAAAATTTCTTTTAGTAATGGAATACTTTACATTTTTATGGTGACACAAGTGTTGAGAAAACATACTTACTCACCTTGTTGTACTTCTATACACCTACTTGTGTCAGTACAAGTACGAGAATAGTGAACATACACACATTTACAGATGTTTACAAAACAAACAAGGTACAAAGAAGCACAACAACGAATATTATATAAATCCATTCAACTTAAATCAGAACTTGCATAAATTGCAGTCATAAAAAAAGGTTCATTTAATTTATGAAATTTTTATCTCTAAAACATATTTTTGTAGGGGTTGAAATTTTTATATCCAAAATTATATCCTATAAAAGTTAAATATGGAAAATAAAAAATAATAATATGCAAAAATATACGAAATCGTTTTCTCTCTGAAGCATGAAATATTAAGAAAATTAAATTCTAAGACTTTGCACTTTTTATAAAAATGGCATTATCTTTCCTTTGACTGCTGCGTTCCGAAACTTTCATTAAAATGTGATAAATTTTATAAAGCAATCAAATTTAAATTGCGTTACCTAGGAATAAATGAGTATCTACTACTGACTTAGAATCTACTCTTATTAAACAATAATTTCTGTATGAAGAAGATATGTTGCCTTTTAATAAAAAAATTTTATGCACATTTTTTTTTTCTAAAAATATTTTAAGTCAACTTTAACACACATCCTTTATTAGTACAGACGAAAGGGATATGCATATGTTATATTGGAAAGCAGCATAATCTGTCCATAAGATGCTGAGACATAGGCGAAAAAACCTGCACGCACCTGTATTTTTAGCATACTCTTATTGTGCTTGCTACTTGGATCTTAGGGCAAGCCCAGGTGGCATTTAATTACATTAGATTACTTAAATGTCGGTGGGAAATGGACCTGGGTGACAGTAGTCGAAAGTAAAGAGCGTATTATTAATTTCAAAGATAAGAGTGAATGTAGTGAATGTCAATATTACCATAACGGCTTTTACAGAATTGGACACAAGATCCATTTTTAATTTCAATACAATACAAAGAAAATAAAATAATATTCCTAAAGAAAGCAGTTATTTATAGTACCGTTTTGCCATTTTATTTCTTTTTTGGGAATTTTAAGACCAACAAACATTCATGCTTTATCACAAATTAAGGGTGATTTGCATTCAAAGTCTTTATTAAATTATTTATTTAGAAATTATCTCAGAATATTAGCACATTTAACCGAATAGAAAATTTAATTTTGTAAACGTATAATTTTGATAATAATCGTTGCTAATCACATACTTTTTAATAAGAACAAATAAAGAGCATCTATACTGATACTAGTAACGCCCGTTTCACACTGTAAAGGCCGGGGCACATAGAATCCCTCATACGTTAAACTTTGACAAATTCAACTGACAAGTCAGTTAAAATACATGTTTTCTTATGAGCGTTGTCACAATCAATACGTGTCCGTCAACGAAAAGTACGAAAGTTGGTCAACTTCTAACTTTTGACAACTATCAACTGCTTCTTCTTCTCTATTTTCTTTTAACTCTTGCTGTGTTTTAATTGTGTTTTGTGATTTTAATAAAACAATTTTGGTGGCAAACAATAAAATACAAATTTAATTAAATTAACAAGTGAATAAAATACGAATTAAATTTAAAAGTGAATAAAAATAGAGAGCAAACTTTAATTTAATATCCGTCAGCAAAGTATTCATTGTGCCAACCTCATCCGTCGTTACTTTGACTTTAGTTGAATTTGTCAAAGTACAACGTATGACGGATTGTATGTACCCCGGCCTTAATACAAGCTTAAAAATGTTCATTGATTGTCGCGATGGCGAATTCAGTAATTTTCGCTGAAACGGTAAATGGCAAACATCATCCAAAAAAAGTATGCATATTTTTTTACATATAAACATGTTTTCATATATGAAGTTTGGCCATGCAACAATATAAAAAAAGCAAACACTTTGTTTTTGGTTAAGTGTATGGGAAACGTCGTATTTGGTGATTTATTTTATTTGCATTTGAGGTTAAATAATTCTTGCAAAAAAAAAACAGATTTCAAAACAGACAAACTTAAAATCATAATTCTTTAGGACGGTAATTACACATTAATTTAATTATATTACATTCGAGAAAGATTGTGTCAGGGTTTTTTATATGTCGCAGGACAAAATATGAACGCAGATTAAATAAAAAATTCAGTAGTTATGTGGTCACCCTTTATTTTTGAAATTCTAACTGCTGAAATGGTAAAACTACAACTATTAGGGCACCCTACAATTTCTAATTTTAAATATTTATACTTGTTATTATACTTGTTTGTAGCGGTTTCAAAGATTGGGCCATATAGGTCAAATTACATCAGTTATAGGGAAACCCGTTACTTTCTAATTTTAAGTTAACTTCTTATGATAGCGTACTTAGTAATATTTTCATGGACCTCAGAACTTTTCATAGAGAAGTATAATTTTGCTCCATATTTTTTAAATAGCAAAAATTTGTAGGTTGTAACTCAGAGCTTTTAACTTTTTTATTACAGTTATAAAATTTTTTATATCTTATTTTCGTAACACAATATTTAAATAAGTACGGCATTGACATTGAAGGTTATAAATATTTTTCATGCGATAAACAGATATGAAACGACCTATTTTTTAGTCGGCACCTAGTACGGTGCCTTCTAAGTAGCTCAACATGTGTTTTGAATTCAAAGTTAAGTTAAAGTATGACATGCAAATTTTATCCCTTTTTCAAATTATGCTTTTAATAAACGTTTGAATTTGTGTTGACTGGGTCTAATTGTGTGCACTTACCAAAATGAAAGCACATCCATATTTTATGTATTTATGTATTTATGTATTGTGATGTTGTACATGCTGTTAATGTAAAGAGTACAAGCTAAGATATGGATCGATAATGCACATGCACACATATACCAGTATACACTTGTAAGTAGACGTCCTAACATAGGTACATCAATTTTAATTTTTTTTTTTTTCAAAAAATGCAGCGACAAGTTTTTCTTATCCTTCTACATTTTTTCTTATCCCAAACAAATACTTTTCTAATAGAAACCGGCAGACGTTTACAAAAAAAGATTCGGTGGATTTATTTATTGTAATAATAACCGAAATGGAAAATTTGATGAAGTAAAAATTAAACAAATTAATAAAAACTCAAAGGACTTTTTATGTAAAATAAGAAGTGCCTTATCTAGGTATTACTCTGCTGAACCAATGGTGTAGAAAAATGAAATCCTTCTAGTGAGCCTATATGAGTGAGGTATAAATTCTGAAAGGAGAGTATCAGAACAGAATAATGATATCGTAGCGTTTTATGACTGAGTCAAAGAGTTTATAATATGACAAAAATAGGCGTTGAAGTGGCATCATAAAATTAATTATTTAACAGAAAATATCACTGCCTTGCAGAGTAATAATCTTCCTTCCCTACTGAAAAACCCTTTATAACTCAAGTTTTTGAATTTGAAAAAATAAACGATTAAAAGTAACTTCTTTGTTAGGAGAAAGTGAAACAATATACCTTGCTTGAAAGCATTAGTTAATGGAAAATATGAGTTTTGAAGTCTACTCGTGAGCATTTCTTCTTTTTTTAATTTCCTTCCTTTTTTAAAGTGTGTTCGTATGGATGCAACCCATATCGTTGCTGCTAAAATGCAAACGCTTATAGCTGAAAGACTTTGAAGCAACGACGAGAACAATAGGTAAATTTTTTTATTTATTTTTGTGTTTCAGTTTCTTGACTTGTATTTTTCTAAATAAATCATTTTTCATGTTTGCTTGTACTTAGCCGACTCTATAGTTGGAATTAGCACGTGTGTTTGTATAGATTTTTGTACACTTGTTTTTGTTTTATTTTTGTAAAGCGTTTTGTGACTGTATGTAATTTGTGTTTATTCTTTTATTTCTTGCTAAAATTTTGATCCCACTAACAAACATGAAATACATTCAAACACACATCGCACACTTGTCATACATACATTCATACATACTGTAAGCTAGAGGGGGAAATGTGAAGTAATTTGTAAATGCGTCCCAGCCTAAAGTAATGTGAAAGCGGTGCCTTTTGTACAAAGAGGTCATTTCACTTAATCTACAATCAGATGAGATATAGGGGAACTCTAAGAATTGGTAAATCAAAGGAACAATGCTTTAGCAACATAACCTATACTTAACTGTTATAAAAGTGTCTTTTTATATGTAGTTGTTGAAGATGTTGTAGTTTTAAAAAGAATATGTATTATATTTCTTATTCTTCTTTACATATTTTTCTACAATTCTTATTTTCGATCCCACAAAAGATATATATTCTGGAATTACCTTAAACGATGCGCTACTGTTTGTCCGTGTTTGTTTAGTGGCGCTCAGAAAGGCGCCTGATCCCCTGCAGATATCAAACTCCCTCCAACACTCTGTCAAATACATATTCAAAAATTCTGCTAGTTATAGTTTCTTACACAAAGCTCTTAATAGGCCAACTGTGTTTTTTGTTTCAAGGGCAAATTTTTCTTAACTCATCTGACAGATTGATAGACTTAAAATTTGGAAAATCATTTCAACAAAAATACAGGCACACGAACTCATAGGTCAACAGCTCATTATGTAAAATTTAAAACGGATTAAACTTTTTTACTTTTTCACTTGTGGTAAAGGGCACAAAAACTGTAGGTAGGGCCCCATTTCATTGTAACTGCCTGATCCTAAATTAACCTATCTTTAAGTAAAATTCAAAGTCTGGTCTGCATTTCGATTTTTTGTATATATATTTCTATATCCGGATTCGATGCACTTTTCGATTCCATATCGAAGATTCTAGAAAGTTATCTGAAAGGTGAAATTATTGTTATTGGTTATTTTAAAGTTTACAACTTATCTTGGACTCACAGTTCGAACGGTACAGCTCTAGAACACCAATATGATGAGTATTCGCCGCGCAGAGCCATCTAGCGCAGTAAGTTAAAAAACCAATAAACATTTCGTGTGCTGAAGGGCAAAATTGCAATACTCTCGAACTATTTCTTAACTTACACCCTAAAAGTATGAATCGTATCACCATTTCAGTCTCCTTTTCTCTCCAGGAACTTCATAGTTTCAAAAACACCAAAGAAATGTTTAAAATATATGTAAAAAAAACTCGTTGGGCTAAGCTCAAGGATTTTTTTTGCGCTTTAATTGGAAATTTTGTTTTGTGGACAATAGCCTAGATTTCATGACAAAATGGTTATGAACATTAATCTGCTTCTATTGCTGATTTAATCAGACCTGCGAAAATTCAGTCAGGTTCAGAGAGAAAAAAGAGAGAATCTGAAAGGCGACATCTTGTGCCAAAGACTTTAGGTAAAAAAAAAATTACGAGCAGCCTTTCGTGCTTAAGTTCTTACTGCTCCTCGGCGTAATTCGTTAAAAGAATAAAGGATGTGTTAGTTTCTTAATCCTGCCTCTATTAAGAGATAATTAAATTTTTTATGACCCGTTTGATAAAGCTAACGGATCTCAATATAAAAAAGTTCCCTGCTCCGGGTGAAATGCCAGCACTGGTCTTAAAGCAGAGATATTTAACGTTAGCGTGTCCATTAGCAAATTTTTTTTTAGCATTTTGTACCAATTCCGAGAATTTCTATAATGTTGGAAGCTTTTAATGTAACACCAATCCACAGAAAGAGAGAGGTTAGCAACCCTGAAAATGACCGCCGAATCGCGAATTGCTCTGCACTTTCCAAAGTGATGTAAAGTATGCTTAACTTTCATTTTGTAAAGTATCTGGAGTCCAACATCTTATTTAGGGACCGACAGTTAGGCTTCCGTAGAGGACTCTCTACCGGTGACTTACCAGTGGCTCTAGATATTTGCAGAGAGTTTGAGTGTGGCATTGTGCACTCCTTCCAAACCTTATTACTTTTGGTGTCGGTGATAGTTTTTCTCGATTTACATATATCAAGGTCTGTCAGAGATCTCACAATTTCATGATAAATTCAGTGGTACAAATGTGATCAAGCTTTGAGTTAGTACCTGGCCGGAAGCCCTAACCTTGATTACCGCTAAGTGAAATACAAAGCGTCAAAGCGGCTAGGCGTAGCCAACAGAGTTGCAATTTCAAGAACATGGCTTGAAGGACCATGTTCTTCCCCTTGTTTGAAGTTTGGAGACTTTCCAACTCCTCTGTGGAATATGCAACAGCACATTCGTTTAGCACCGCACCTTTCCTGCGGACACCAAAATTTAACCGACAGCCACCTCGTGTACACCGAAGGGACCTCACCAAAAATCGACAGAGATGGGCGGCTCTCTATATAGGCCTCGGTTCCCGTAGTGCCATTCTCTTAAAGGGCACTGGTAAGCGCTTCGACAAGTACCCGACTTGTCTATCCAGATTCAGTGCCTGCACACCGGGGGGCTGGTTCCCCCTATACCCCGAGTGTACTATGTCTGTGCCTAGGTTAGAATCAGCCAGACTTGTTGTAGTACCCCTGGGGGGAATTCAGGGGTACTGCAAGATTCCGTCCTTTTTCCTACCCTATTTCTTATATTTCTTAATGATCTTCTATGTTAAGCTTCCAGCCCTATCTCTTCTTTCGTAGTAGCATATGCCACATACATATATCCACCTCGCAGTAGGCCAAGCCTTTTTTCGTGACCTGTTGGCAACCTCCGAATGAGTGCTTGCGATCAGAGTTTAATTTAACGCTTAAAAAACCCAGTCGTACAGATTGAATGTGCTACCCCATCTGCAATTATGTGTGATATCGATATTATTAAATTAGAAACTCTTTCCTTCATTGTCTAACTTCCCAGAAAACGCATTACTTATAGAGTACAAGTGTCTGTAAGTTATCACTTTAGTTAAAGACAAGTTATTCTTAAAAATAATTTAAAAATATAAACAGAAGCTTCATGAATAATATGAATTTAATTTAAAATATATATGGACGCTTTAGGAACTGCAGCATTAATTTCAATTCAATTATCTACAGCTATTTTGTTCTGTGCACCTGCGTTTTGATAAAGATAAGAAGTATAAGAAAAAAAATAGGAACGTATATACAGTGCCAACCACAAGCTTTTGCATAAGGATAGCATTAAACTATTTTGAAATAACAGGAGTCATTTATATTTTATGCCTTTCATTTAGAAGAAACAAATCACTAAGGAGGAATTAAACACCACGAATTTGGACATATGACTCTTAATCGTCATTTCGGTACGCATCTTTTCATAGGCAGTATATCCTATTACATAATATTCTTTAATATTTTTTCGCCAACAAAAAAAGCAATATGATATCAAAACATGTACTTCTCAATGTATAAACTTTTAAAACGAAATCTATTGCAATCCGTCAAAGTCAACAATATTTGTATCGATAGAAAAAAAGGCAGCTTCTTTTTTCTCAGGTATTCTCTCAGTAGTTTAAAACAAACTTGAATATCTTATTGCGATTAAGAAGCTTTTTTTAACTAGTGCAGCTTTAATTTTATATCCATCAAGCCTACCACAATTCGTATATCTCCCTTAGTTACCCCAAATTTATTATTACCGCAAATATATATTGTTACGAAAATATGATTTGCTCAAATAGGATCTAATGTTGTTATCCGTTTGGAATTTATGTGAATAGAGTACAAAGTAAAATTAACTACTAGTTATCACAAAGTCATGAGTTCAATTCCCAGCGTCCCAGTAGATTAAAATTATCAAAGTCAAAGGATGACAGATGATATAGCTAGGGAGGCATGTTTTGAAAAAAAAATAGATGTAGTAAAGCCAGGCAATAAGAAAGAGGAATATAATTATTGTTTACCTGTTATAGATATGTTAAAAAGAGCGTCTTTATATTAGGACAATACATGTAGTGGCGTTAGTAGTTATGGGGAAACTAAGAAAATAGTAACAGTGTATGACAATCGTGTGACTAGTTATGGTCGAGAAATACTACCTTTATCGGAATAACAAATTAGCACAGCGTGGTTGGCTACCTGAGTTTTTAAAAGTGATTGTAACTTAAGTAAGAAACTTAAGTAACAAATATATGCAGAGCCACAAAGTAAGAATTACGGGAAATAAAGAACTAATAAAATGCCGAAGAAGAATAAAATAAAATGTAATGAAATTGGTAGAGAACCTCTACGATAAAGGGAAAAACGAAACAATGATATATTTTTATGATCACGACATTTTGACATAATTTTTTTTAATTCCACACTATAATTAATTTTTTTAAGTGCAATATTTGGAACTATTTCAAGCTGTAATTCACATTTACACTTTACGTAATTTTACAAGATATTTTCCAGAAAAGAACTTAATATCTATACAACATCTAAGTCAAAATGATGTAGTTTCTCCTTTATTGTATTGTTTATTTATTATTATTTTTTTAAAGTGCAGAAATGTTAATCATTTTACGAATTTTCTATACCAGAATTTCTATTTTCTCACCTGCTAAAACTAACAACTTTCCTCTAAAGAAATATTAACAAAAATAATTTTGAACAACACTGTAATCGTATGACAAGATGTATATGTAAACACCTTAGCACACGTGTATATTGAAAAATACCAAACTAACCAAACCAACAAGAACAAAAGCAACGACAGCAACATCGTTATAGTAATCATCGCCATCATCATTTTCGCCATCATCAACACATACTTGTAATAACTCTTTTAGTGTATTATTTTTATGCATTTTGTTGGAAATTATGAATAAATATACGACGGTACAAAGGATTTTTTTTTTGCAATTAGTTAGATGTACTTTCGTTCTCTTTTCCCCTGTCAAACCATTGTTTGTGTTCAGAGAAAACGTGTAAAAAAGCTTTTACACTTGATTTTGCATGAAGTACTTTTTGGGTTTGCTTTTTTTTCTTCTTTTAATTCATATTCAAGAGATTGTATATTTTACATTTTACAATTTGTGTTTTTTTTTTACCAACAACCATACATATTCATCTACTCAAGCAACCCACGAACTAACAACACAACAACACTTTACACATGAATACTTCTGCAACTTGTATTACTGAGAGTGCGAGAAAATGTAGTCAGACAGTGCATTAGTAATAGGATGTCCCTTTAACCCTTTGAGTACATTTGACGAGTGAGACTCGTCATGTGTTTACTTGGGCGAAGTTACGGATGACGAGTCTGACTCCTCATCTGAACTTGATAAGAAGGAGTTGATTTTTGCGTCACCTCCGCTAGTTGGCGTTGATCGAAAACAATTTCCGCGTATGTTATAAACATAAAATAAGAAAAGAAACCATTTGGCAATGCAAACAGTGCCAGGTACCTTTACATTTACCGACATGTTCGAAATAAAATGTATTACTCTTACATATTAATCCATAAAGCAATAAATTAAATCCTTTCTATATTCATAAAAGTCTCCAAATAATTTAGTACCCAAAGGGTTAAACTTATATGAGGTTTTGATACATTTCATTTTCAATCCAGTTTTTAGACGATCCAATCCTAGCAACACGTCTTACAAAATGAAGGCATAATTGCTTTTAGGACATTTTTTTTTCAATCAGTGATATCATGTACTTTACTTAAAGCCCCAGTACAAGATTGAAATAAGTTATCAGACGAATAATTTGCCTGAAGAGCGATTATCATTAAACATGTTCGAGAAAAGAAGCGAGGATTCAATAATATGAATACTAGAGTGCAATAGTGATGTAAAAGAAACTTTTCGCATGCTCAAACGGAGTTTATATGCAGGACTTATACGCGCGACTTATTCGTAAATAACAATACTATAATTATAAGATTTTGCTACATAAACGATGAATTAAGTTTTTATTTGCGAATAGCTTACTCACGAAAGGAGTTCTTTCTTAACGACACTATTTGCAAATAAGGTGATAAATGCTGCCACGTTTTTTTTTAACTATTTAAGTGTTTAAGTGTCTTTCAGCTCTTATAAACAAACATATGACATAAAATATTAAAAAGCAAAATTGCGAGAAAAAAAATTATCGTTTAAAAACAAAAGATTGTTCATAAAAAATATTTTAGTATAAAAAATTAACGAAAAAGATTATAGCGTACTACTGCATGTGAAAAAAAATATTGAGGGCGACTTGCTTTATAAACAGTGAGATATATAATTATTCATTTGAAAATAGTATACGGAAGAAAAACGCAAAAGCATTTTTTTAAGTGCTTTAATTAAGAGATAGCTAATTATCTTTTATTTTTCCTAATTCTTATAAGCCCAGACAGTTTTTCGTTATAAAGTTTTCGCAAAAGTTGGTAACGAAGGAGAAGCTATGTAAGTAGTACTTAAAAATGCACCCAGAGTGGAAAAATCGTAAATATTGGACAGAAGATTTAAATTCGTATACAAAAACGAAAATTGTGCAGAAATTTATTGAAGATTTTAAAAATATGAAGAAAATCTGGTATAAATATATTAATTTTGTTAAATGATGGATTGTTAATAACTTTTACATTATTTAAAATGTTTTTCGAATTGCCAGTAAATATATTTAAAAACATATAAACATTCTTACATACAAATGTATCTACATTTTCTAATTTAAAAATATTTATACTACAGCCCGTTACCTCTAAACCATTTACGAATGTATGTATGTACATGTTTATTTACATTCATACAGTTGTGTACAATATTCATTTTTTATTCAAAGTAAAAACTCCCTTTTTAGTTGTTTAAAAATTCACGAATATCTTACAAAGTCCATTTTGGCAGTTTTTAGTTTCAAACTATTTATTTATTATTTATGGTTATACGAAGAATATTAATTTATTCCACAGCACAATTTCGAGGAAGAAAAATTAGTCGGCGATGTCATAAAACTGATTGGCAAAGCAGTTTAAAAAGCTTAAAGTTTAGAAGTATTCAATATTTTTATTATTATAAAACATATATTTTTTATAGGGAATTTTAAATATATTATGGGTGGAAATTTTTTGCAAAGTAGGATTATTGCTTTTTAAATTACAAAGAAATAGACGTCATTCTGAACCCACTTCCAATTCATTATTACGTAGTTTGAATGGAGCCAAGGATTTGTAAATTAGAGCTAGTGAGATGAACTCGGTTACAATTGTATTTTTTTTTTCAAACGCATCTAGATTAACGGATTATAAAATTATTAAAAGCTTTGTCGCAGTACAGTGACAGCTAGGAGGCGTTCAAAACTCCAAAGGAACTATCAGCAAATCAAAGGTGGTAATCGCATGTTAAAGAGTTCGACAGTGTGCTGGTGAATGGCCATACGGTCAAACTATGCAAATTTCCAAGCCCTATTACTGTTAAAGGCAATTTAGTTTCCGACGAACTTTCAGGGCTCTGACCGGTAGAAAAGAGCGTTAGGAGTCTAGAGTCGGTACGCCTGCCAATTCGTAGTTTGTAAAGGATACTGGATAGCAGGGTTTGGGTCAAAAATATTTTTGATGGCGGTTTTACTGGCCTTTTATATGATGTTAACCTCCCAGCGTTAAACATAAATAATCTGGCCACTGCTACCTTCCACTCTGTTCGCTTGGCGGAACATTTAAAACATTTAGGCCTGGACATCCTAAAACCGTAGTTGAAAGCTGGTAATCATTTAGGAATAGCTTTTTAATAAAACTTTAATAATAACGCTTAATAAAACTTTAAGCTTAAATTGTTTGAATATCCGCCAATTTTACTGTAAGCAACTGAAGTCGTTAGTGTGTATGTATGACTGAACAACTATTTTTTGTTCATATATTTTTATTGTTTTTTTCCTTGTGCTTTATCTCGTAGACAATTTTGAGGCAATCAACGGAGTCCATTGAATAAAAATATTTGATATAAGAGAAAATTAAATAATAAGGAGGGGAGGAAAAAACTGGTATTCAGAAATGATAAGATGTTAAAAATAATCTCCAATCAACCATAATAAATAGTTGTTGCTTTAATCAAATTGCATAATAGTAAAAACAAGAATAAAAACATCACAGTAGTAGTCATTATCAACAACATGGTCTATATCAGCGTCATCTAAATTAAAACAAGGAAACATCAATGGCAGCAATAGCAAAGGAAGTGTCATTAGTGGTTGGTTAGTTAGTATGAATAGTAACAACGGAAACATCGTTACCCACTAAATCCTCTTTTACAGCATTAGCAAGGAGGATACAATACTCACCCCATAAAACACAATACACACTCCTATACACCAAATATTGAATAAGTGAGTGTTTAAATGACTGACTGAGTGGGTGCTGATAACACCGATACAACAGCATAAAAAAAATAAAACAAATAAATAAGCAATAAAAATAACAAACAATATTTCTTGGTAGAAAAAAAAGAACATAAACTTAGTGCGAAAATACTTATCGTGTCTGCTTATAAATAAATTGCAAAAATAGGAAAACTAAAAAAATAACTAAAATAATAAATAAATAACGTTATTCCAAGAACAATTCAAAATGACAGACAAAGATAAAACAAGCAACAGTGTATTCGTCGTTAATGCCAATTGCCAACGTAATTTGGCAATGACTTAATTCAAAGTAAAATTAATACATGCTATACAGCAAAATCTTGAATCTTTCTTTTCAACGAATAAAAAAAATATTTTTGTAAATTTTCGGCACTTTATGGAAATTTTGACTTTTTGCCAAAATTAAAAACTATAGGTAGATTTTAATTTATAGATAAATTTTCAGTTTTTAGGTTTTCCTTATTTTCTTTTTTCTGTAATTTATGTCATAGCGTAAATTTCGGTTAACTAAAAAAATATGTTTTTTCTTTAAGTTTGTTGATTTTCGGTTTTGAAAATTCGCAAAATTTTTGATATTTGGTACAAATTGGATTTTTTATAAATTTAAATGAAAAAGAAAAGCATAAATATATGACTATAAGAATGTGTAATTGAACGATAAATGTTTTTTAGTGATGTTTTTAGATATAATTTTTCCATTTATTCTTCTATTGGTCTTAACTTTTTATCAAAAAATTCAGGAACTTATCTCTTATTACATAACTTCTATTTAATTTTTGTTTGGTAAAATAACTCTTGCAAAACAACTGACTTTAAAACAGATTTTAGATGTTTGTCTATGACTGTTCAAAAGTTTAGCTTCATATACCATTTTACTCCCTTCTTTAACTTACAAATATAAATTGTTAAAGCGGACTTGGCATTGCAGGTTCTTTCTAAATTTAAATAATCTGTCTAAAGCTGTTCAACACTTACGAAATATACATCAAATTATACTAACTACTGTAACACTCGTTAATATAAATTTTCAAGCGTTTGTTTATCACTGTTAAAATATATGGCCGTATAGGTCAAATTGCAACAATTATGGAAACACCCTTTTAATTTTGCATATTAAATTATTGTTATCGCGGAATTAGCGAAATTATAATTCAAAAGGTGTCCCAATATTTCGTTTAATTAATTGTATGTGGCCATACTCTTGAAAAGTTGTAGTTAGACGCTTGAAGTTTACAGCGAACCTGTACTGCTAACTCTGCTATAACAACAAATATAAAATTTGGATTTGGAAATCAGTTGTTGATAAAGGGACCTGTATTCCTTAGTTCGCTATAACATATAATTAGTTTATAGTTTGGATTTAGAAATTAAAGGGTGTTCCCAAAATTAACGTAAATTGATATATAAAAATTAGACAGAAAATTCACTACTTTGTTTGATGTAATGAGAAGTATAAATATTTTAAATTATAAACTCAAAGGTTTTACAATTGTTTTTTTAATTTAATGTATGTGTCCATACTCTTAAACCGTTCTAGACAGATGAAATCTGCTTTGAAGTCGGTTTTTTTGCAAGAATTATTTTCAATGAAATTTTTTTGGTTCACTTTCGTTTTTTGCCTAAATTCATATTTATCACTTGAATTGTAGTTTTTTAATCTTTAGATGGATTTTTAAATTTTGAAATTATTAAATTATACAAATGTTGATAAAACTTTGGCCCTTTTGAAATTGTAAACAAAATTAAGACATATTTTTAATAATATTCAAGAGATATTTCGAAAATCAAAAACTTATGAAAAAGTGAGGGGCAACTGGAAGCAATCGCTATTGAACCTGGACTAATTAACTTACAAAACACTTTCAAACTGGAGTCGTAAAAAAAATTATTCTACGTAAACAGTAAAAAATAAAAATGGCGGATAGACAATGTCTTTTTGCTGCTTATTATTCTCTTCTAATATTTTGAATATATTTACATTCTAAGGTGGCGTGGCACAAAAACATTGTAGAACTTCTAACGGTATGACAAATTCATATTCAAGAAATACATTAACATCTGTAACAGAAATGTTCACATACAAAATCTACTTTAATATTTATAGATTTATATATGTTTATGTATGTATTTGTCATGTGAATGTATACATATATTTTTTTGTGATTTTCAAATACACAAAAATTTTGATTCTACTTGCAAACAGGTCAAAGTATTTGATTTTCTTTAGAATTTTCAGCAATATTTTTATATATTTTTTCTTCTTCCTGATTTTAAAATATGACATCTTTATATAATAGAATGTGGTAGAACATTAAAAAAAAATATTCATTCATACGTTCAAACATACATAAACGCATCCATGTCAAAATCAGAAATCGTAAATTTATTTACCCACAGTGGTATGATGCGAGTTTTGTTTATTAAAAATATTTATCACAAAGAAATTGTCTTTACCGGTTTACTGTCGGTTGGCAGGCACAAGCGTTAGCGAGCCGTAACTTAGTTTACAGTCTGGTAGACGGCTGGCTTAATTAAGTTGAATAAACTCTGGACGCAGGTCAACTCCCAGTTTTTGTTCATACTTTTCTCTGCATTTGACACAGGGTTCCTAAATATTTTTCGAGTCGTGCCCCTCATTAGATAAATTTTATCCCCAGAATTCCCCAAAAACATTTTCAGGTATAAATAATAATATTTAAGTGATAACATACCGTAGTTAAGTTGGCTAACAGCAATTTGTTGGTACATATTTTTGGAGTTAAACATTCAAAGCATTTCTGAAGATGGAAATAAAGTGGTGACAACCAATTTTACCATTTTTAAAATGCATGTTAATTCTTAATAAAGATTCAAGCAACTCGAGTTGCATTTTATTTCTCATTTTGTTTTTATTGAGTTCATTTCTGAAAAAACTCTTTCTTCACTAGAATTGCTCGTTGGTATGCAAGGAAAGTATAGTAACATCTCAACCAGGTCTTGAAACGGCCTTGAAATAAATAAAATTTTGTCCAAAATTCATTCAAGTTGCTTGTTATTTGTTCATTAAACTTGATTTTTCCCAACAGATTACTCAAAGATTATAAGGAAAACGCTTAAACATTTGTTGCAATAAATTTTTTATACAAAAAAGCATGTTTCTTTTATTTATAATGATAGTGCCGAATCCGCAGATTGTAGTTCTTCTTCAAAAATATATCCTAAGTCCATTGCACCTAAAGCTTAGTAAAATGATTCCACTTTTATTGCATAATTTTTTTCTCTACGTCCTCTTCATCTTTAAAACTTCCAACTGTCGTAAGTTTTAATATTTTTGCTGCTTACAAATAATACCACCAGCATCAATTTTGTCACTTTAACTTCCAAGTTAAGTCTATTAATATTATTTAATATTGGAGATATATAAATAAAATAAAGCCTTATTCCGTTACTCAAGCACTACGTTTAAAGCTAAACCATGCGATACTCATCCTTTTGCAGAAATTGTATGTTGCAAGAAAGTAAAATTTATATAATAATAGTAAAATTAACACAAACAAAAACCGATTTAAAAAAATCCATAAAAAACCTACTTAAATCCCCAGAACGCAAAATATATCCTTAAAGAATTTCTCAATCACCAACCGAAATTTGTATCCCCATTTTCATTACAATTTTTCTATGGCCAATGGAGGAACCCGAAAGAATTTTGTGTAGGAAAATGTTAGCAATTATGAGATAATCTGTGAGAGAGAAGAAAAAAGGACAACAGTGACTGGACGGCTGTCTGGAGTTACTACAAATCATTTTTAAGACTGCTGACAGCACGAAATTCATGCAAAGTGAATAAAAATCGGGTACTAGAAGTTATTGACGGACGAAGGGGGCAAAGAGGGCCCTATAATATTAGTAGCCCAATCCAGTTTCTTCCCTCTACACAATGGTTTTCCATATTCAAAAGTAGGCAATTATTTTTCAATGAAATAGTATTTCATATTGTTCTTATATTATGGTTTAGCTTTCTTTCAAAGTCTTTTACAATTTTTTTTAATTGAAATGCCTGTTTACGCGCTTGATTCTTAATGCAAAAAATGCTATAAATAGTTTTAAAGGGTTTTTTTACTTCAACGGATTTTCAGAGCTTAAATCCATTTTCGCTCAAGTTTTATTTTTGTTATCTTAACTCTTCAAATGATTTTATAATAAAATTGCCTATTTTGTCCAACTTAGTTTTCCCAAACTATAAACGATGGATTCTGGTTTTTGTGCCTTTTATTCAAGTAAATTATTAATGGTTTCTTATTTAAAAAAAGACATTAATGGACCGATTTCGCTTACTCTTGTCAGAATATTCTAAGAATCGTAAAAACAGGATGGTACTTTCCAATAAAAAAAAGATTTAAAGACACTCACATATGTGAAGTATTTCAAAAGTTGCTTTTGTGCTTACTCTTCTGATCACCCTTGTGTATGGAATAACTTACAAAGTTCTGAAAACAAATTTAAGTGCAATACTGCACAAATTCTAGACATTAAAAAACTCTATATATTTTCATTACATTGGCTTTACTGTTTATAAATTGTCTTTCTTTTTAGCACCATCATCATCATTATAATCATCCTCCCAATTACACACTTTTTCATAAATATGAAAAGAAATGTGTTAATAATATGACACAGCAAACACTGTTTCTTTCTTGGTTGCTGTTGGATATTCTTAGGAAACTGATATAAAAAGCAAACTCCATTCTTTGATTATTTTGTTTAAAAGTGATTGCATGACACAAATACACTTTTCGTAAGAACGTGTACACATAAAGGAAGTTTCGCATGTAAACGGTTCGTCCTTATTATAACTACCAAAGTTAGCAATCTCAAAAGTAATCTCCTTGTGCCTTTGTTCTTAAAATCAATAGAGATGCTGAATATATTAACCAGACTGTAATATGATTGTACCTTTGACATTCATAAATGATATTCAAATCGTTACTATTTTAACAAACATAAATAAAAAGGTTTATCATGAAAATTAAGAGCTTTTTGAATTACCGATAAGAATAGTGTCTCTACGCAAAAATAATTTTTTTTTTCAGATCATCAATTTTTTAAAACTATAAAAGATGATTTCATTTGAAACCACATATGTTCGGTCAAATCAAAAAATAATATTGAGGGCATCCAAAAATTTATCACTAACTTTTCTGATTAGGCAAATTAGTCAATAAGCCATTCTTCTCGAACTTTTTATCATCCTGGTGAATTTTCAATGCACAGGAAGGTAACCAACGTAACACCCATCTCTAATAACAACCCTGAAAAAAACGGCCCAATTGCAATATATCCTACTCTCCCAAAAGTGATGGAGGATATGATAAATTTTGATCTCGTGAAGTATATGGAATCCAACAATTTACTAAGCGAACGCCAGAATGGTCGCTTTCCTTAAAATAAAATGATATCACTCCATGCACCATTTTGATGAAAGTAAACTGGTTGCTCTTGATATCTCCAAGGCTTTAAATGGAGTGTGGCATGTTGCGCTTAAAGCAAAACTATATGCTTTTAGTGTCGTTGAAAACTTTTCCCATTTATACATATCTTCCTTAAGGATCGCACTAAACGAGTTGTTATGGGTGGGATCTCATCAAACAAACTGACCTTCTTTGTCAAACTTTAAATCCTACTTAGTCCAATGACTTTTAGGCATTGCACATTTTTGCATACAATTCGCTTTTCATTAATAGCTCCTGTGAATCTTACTATTCATTACAGAGAGAATGTGTTTTTTAGCCGAACAGTTCGTATGAGCAATCGTCTTCCTGCCATTTTGAATGTAGGAAAATGCAAATCGAATGTTCACAAGCACTACTCCCTTTACCCTTCAACCCATAACACCTAATTTTCTAGTTCTGGCAGAAAGCATGGCTTGGTTAGGGGTCAACCTCTGAGAGCTTGTCCGAAATAAAGAGAAAAAATTTAAAGCAAATTTTTTAAAAATTTTGTACAACCAGTTTAAATTTAGCTTTCTGTCAGAAATTTGCGCTTGTTTTTAAAGCCTGTAAGAAAGTTTATCAATATTATTGACTTATGTACACACGTATATTTTCTTAAGCACTTTTAAGTTTACTCTTTAAGTTTAAATTTCGTTATTTTGCTTTTCGAACGAAAGACAAATTTAACATAAAAGGTTCTTTAATATATTTTGAAAGATTTAAATTTTGTTTAAAAAAGTCATTTATACAAACACATATTAATTCACATACATAAATGTGCTACAGTGGGGCTAGTTATAAAGCTACTTTGATTCCTCCTAGATGTATTTGCTAGACGTGATTTAGTTGTTTAATTGTTTAGCTGCTTTGGAAATTAAAAAATATTTCAATTAAATGTACAATTCTTAGTCAGGCTTAAGTTTGTGGTTATTGTTTTCATTTCTATTTTTTAAGAAAAAAAAAAGAAATCTGATGGAGTAAATTTCTTTTATTTTTGAAAAAGTAACACATCAAAAACTAAGCTCTAAAATAAATAACTTGTTTGCTTAAGTCCAAGTTGTACACTTCAGCGCGAAACAAATTGGTCGCATGGTTAAGAATCTGTTTTTGTGGACAAGGTCACAAGAAGAATTTGAGGCATTAATTTTATTTTACTTGCGTCGGCAATTATATCCAAAATGACAAATAATACGACAAAATTATTAAATAATTATTGAAGGTGAAAGCCCATTTCGATGGCCATTTTGCTACCGATTACTTTCCTTTTCAGGAAACTGCTCACTAACGTTTTAAATAAACTAAAGATTTTTGTCCAAACAATAAATTAAAAAAGAAATAAAAGTTTGAACAAAAATAGCAATAACACTGATTTTATTTTTCTTTATCCTCTGTAAACGGCTGACTTATTTTCGGCTCTTCTTTTGCGCGGGCACTTGCAAATTAAAAATTAAAATTAAGGCACGGGAATATTAAATCAAATAAAATCAATTAAAATTTTTAGATATCGTTTCCCTTTTTGGCAATTCTTTAAAAAAGAAACTTGACAACTGACTGTTTGACGTGCTTTTATTGTTGAACAGTGTGTCAACAACAATGAAAGTTCCATAGCTGATATTGGAAACAATATCATCCTAAGAGGTAAAGCAAACTTTTACCTTAGTGGCTTTGTCAATCTGCCAGAATGACGTATTTTGGGGTTCAAAGAACTCACATGTGTTCGTTAAAAGCAAAATTTATATTCACAAAGCATCACTGCTTTCAGGCGGTTTTAGGCAGAAGGTATTCTTCGATCACGAGAAAGCTTAAAGTGAAGTGGCTTTAATTGGTGCAGCATTTTATGGCAGAAATAATTTTCTGCAAAACTCTTAGTCACTTATCGTATAATAAATTAAAAGCCAAATAACACTCAAATCTTGAAAAAGAGAGTGCATATCTTCTATTTAAGCCGTAGATGCTTTCCTTTAGAAAAGGGAATAACCATGTTTTTTATGTAATTTAAAACGCATATACATATTTTATTTATTGAATTAATGGTCGGCCCACTGTAAATATATATAGAATCAGCATTTTATGTCGTAAATATATGAAAAGAGATATGTACATATGTACATGTGAACTCTATGTATACATAATATAAAATATCCTTAACATTAGAGTACATGTGTTTTGTTGTTGTTACTGCCACATCATCATGCCTGACGAAGCAAAATGAAGTAAAGGATAAACACAAAGAATATTCGAAAATAAAAGAACTTTTTCATAATAATAGTTTGGGTTTTATACATCCCACAAGTTCATTCGTAAGCAACGTTTTTCATTTACTTTTTGAAAGATACTGGTTACACGTTTCACCTACACGTGTATCTACGCACCTTTTGTTATCTGCAATCGTTGGGTTTTCTTTGTGGTTTTCGTTAGAAATTTTTTTCTTGACATCATAAAGTATAATGATCCGTCTAATATTCAATTCACGAAATCGGTTTCGAACACTTTATATGAAGACAAGCTGTCATTCAAACATATCGTTGTCTACTGTCAAATATCCAAATGGACACAGATTACAATATATTAAAATAATTATGCGAACACGTAAGATTTTTGAACAAAAAATATGGCATCCCAATATTAAAAGCTTTTAATGGCAACTTATGCCTTAATTTTAATCTGCAGTCTAATATTTACAATAAGTTGTATATCTGTTGTTTTTCTGCATATTTTGCATTAGAGGAAGTTATTGTTGTACATTTGAAGCTTTTTTCGGTTTCGAATACAGTAAATCAATAAATGGAATTGAATGGTTGTTTATCGAATATCAAACAGAAACATGAAAATATGCTCGAAATTATATATGTATGTAAATATGTTTGTACGTGTGGATAAAAGAAAACTGATATTAATATAATTATTCGTAGCTGATCATGACATAAATTCCAGTTTTATAACATGTCATTTATTTATTTATTTTTTTTTTTTTTTTTGAACAAAAATATCATAAAAAATTTCATAGTGTAAGTTGTTGCGCATGCATTTACAAAAATAGCAAAACGATTATTTATCTGAAAGTATTTACTTTTTTATTATTTGTTACTTATCTTCTCTCAAACATACAGTTTGTGGATTTTTTCCAAACGAACGCAGCCAAATGCCCAAGTCTAGGTTTACAACATGCCTTTTTTTCACGCAATTTCTCTAATTTCCTTCTAAAATGCAAGTTTCATCGATTCCCTAAGCTATGAAATTACATTTTGTCGGAATTTGCACATTTCGCTTTTTGTTTGATATTTGTTATCATGCACAACGAACGTACACAAATCAATTGTAAAAACATTCCGCTAAAATTCAAGCCATGCCATTTTGCTTACCCCGCTTGCTTCATGAAAATATTCGTCGCGTAAACTTACCCTTAGTAAAGTTGAACTCGCGACATGTACTTTACTCTATCGTTTATGTTACCTTAAAACAGATGACTACATACTTACTAGCAAATAACAAAAAAGAGTTAACAAAAAGTAGTTATTTGATAATTTTTTTTGTTCTATAACGATATTGTTGTAGTTATACTTCAAGCAAGTGTTCATACCTCGGCACTACACATGTTATTCACGCATACAAATTTTAATTACAAGCTTTTACATTTTAGTTTTTCAAGCAGAATTATGAAAATACGAATTGTAGCGATTATAGAATCGTATCACAGTTTTTTAGTAGAGAGTTATTGAACAAACGCACACTATAATTGCGAAATTGAGTGCGTAGCATATAATGTTTTTCTTTTACAGACATTTTCATATCCAAATAATTATTACTTGCATTATACATTTAACTAGAGCACATTTTCTATCTATTTTGAACCCATTTTACAAGTATGTATGTGTAACTGTTTGCTAGTGTTAGATACATTCGTTAGGTTGGTGGGGTGGGTGGTTTTTATATAATTAATGGCTTGTGGTTTTAATTTTCTTGTTTGTATTTTTGGTTTTATTTTGTTGATGTAAGTATTTTTATTATCAAGTATCCTCACTTCGAGCACTTGACACTGCTACAGCTTTTATTATAAATGCTATGGTTTTGTAAGTAATTTTATTTTCTTTTTAGTCAAAATACCCTAAAAACTATTAAATACAGTTATTTGTACTTTTATTATCAAACGTTTCAAACACATAAACTTGGTTTTAGTACAAAGAATTCACTTTCCAAAATTAATGTGGTTTTTATTATTTCATTTAACAATGTATGTCGAAGGGTCAAACTATTTCAATAAATATAAGATAATAAAAATACCTACTGATACGAGGTGTGGTAAAAAACTTTATTATTTTGCATTCACTGATGTATTATTATTCTCAAATATGATTTGCATTAAATTGTTTACTTGCTACACCGCACAGAAAAGACCTTGATTCGAAAGGCTGTCGCATGAAGCGAAGTTTTAAGTCTATTGATGGTTTTATGTTGAATCTGATATAAAAAACCCACAGGCGTATTTTTGGCGGCTTTGTGTTGTTTTTTGAACATGTGTTTTTCGCATATCAAATACACGTTTCGTACATATTTTTATATTATTTAATATTAATATTTATAGGATGTCTTTTTAAGTCCGATAGAACTTTAAATTGTAAAAAATAATTAAAAAATTAAATGCAGAATTTTTTTTATACCAAAAATTAGAAGATCGCATTAATATTTAAAGATGATTTCGAGCGTATGGCCACAGCTGCTGCTTTTGACCAAGACCTCATGGGTCACTTTTTCAAGTACTGCTGGCCGTATGTCACAAATAACACGAACAATGCTGGCCTCTAAAGCCTCAATTTTTTCTGATTTGTCAGTATAAACCAGTGACTACATGTGGCTCCGCAGGAAATAATCGAGAGGTGTCACATCGCACTACCCTGGAGGCCATTGGAGACAGGTTTATTTATCGAAATCAATTTATGGCCAAATTTTTATATCAATCAGTCGATGGTTGCGGCTGGCGTATGGTACGTAGCGCCATCTTTTTGAAACCACATTTCGTCCGGATCAATTACATCTATATGTTCAAACAAAAAATCATTAATCATGGTGCGGTTACGATCTCCATTGGCCGTACGTGAGATCCGGTCTTATTTTCGAAGAAATAAGGTGCGAAGATGCTACCAGCGTGTAAATGAACGCAACATTTTTCTGGATGCAATGGAGTCTGCAGGATGGATTTTTCTCACTCCATATGCAGCAATTTTGCTCATTAACAAACCCGTTAACCCAAAAATGGCGATAAAATAACGGGTCAGTTACTAACTACTCTAGAACCCAATCGGCAAAAGAACGACGCATTTAATGGTCCCGTGGCTTTAGTTTCTGCACTAGCTAGATCTTATAGGGCATAGGCCAAGATCTTTGCGCTTAATTTTCCACGTAGTGGATGAATCGATAAATTTGAATCTTCTTTCACACTTTCGTTTACAGCAGCGATATTCTTTTCAGTACGCACATTCCTTCGACGTGTTGATGTTACTGCATCCTCAAGAGAGTATGTGGATCCATCCACATACTTGCTCAGATGAACGATTATGTTGCTCGAATTGATGACTGATTTTCATAGTAAACTTGGATGATTTGTAGCGTTGTTCAAGCGTGAGTCTATTTATAAAGATTTTCCAGAGTTAACTGAAAATAATAGCAAAAAATTTTACAATCTTAACTGCTGCTTTCTGGCCTCGGAAGCCTTTTTTGTTAATTGTCCAACTAGTAAGATTGCTATTAGTATTATACCATTTATTTATACCCTTGTCTTTCAAGGCAGTTTTGGATCAGAAAAAAATTTTCTTGATGCGTTTTTATTGTTATTGTTGTCATATCCTGGTTTTAAAACATTTACAAGAATTCATATCTTATCTAGAAGCCTTTTATGGATGAATGTTTGCGTTTCTTAAAGAAGTACTTTATTTTTATCGCTCCTGGCTTTTAAATTTACATTGTATATGCAAGATGAAGCTTCGATTTTAGAAAGCGTATACGTGTGTTTAAAGCATTTTCGAATTTTAGCTTTTAAGACCGCAGCCCCATTTGCTAACAAATTTAAGAAAATGAAGTAATTTATAGTCCAGCTGTTATAAAGAGATTGCAGCTTCATTTGTAATAACGTATCTGTAACGGTTATAGCATCTTCACAAGCATAGCTTTTTTTTGCATTTTTTTGCAATGAGTAACTTGGATACATAACTTTGATTATAAAATCCCATACTGCTTTCCTGTGCATCCTGTTTTTATGAACAGTGATCCCTCGCTAAAACTTTTTTTTCCCAGGTTGACCACAGAATATGTTAAAAATCGCTTGCGATTCTTCCATTTCTTTGGAGAACCTGTTTATCCATCATTTAGTAAGCAGCATCATTATGTCTTACTGGTCTCTGGCTAATGGATTAAGTAAATGTTCGTTTTGTTCTTTTGTTTGGCTTATTAAATCCTTTAAAAGAGATAAAAATTTATGACTGACAAAAAAATATTTTTTTTTTTAACTTTTGAACGAATTTTTGAGACATAAATATTTGAAGTAATTCCTTTTTTAGTTATTGAAAATAACCATTGTCTATCGAGCTACGTCCATAGATATTAAAATTTCTGCTAACTCCTTTTTGCCTATCTGAACTGCATTGCATACCGTTTTCATCTTATCAATGGCAGTAAGCAGTCATTATTTAAAGATTTACTACAGCTCAACATAAAGATGTTTAGAGGATATTTTTGATAAATGATGTCCGCATATACAGAATAAACTTCCAAACTGATGCATTTAAACATATTGATTCGGTTCATTAATAATTTAATTTAAGTTGCAAACTCAGTTACGTAGTAGGATAACTTCAAATACACACACTATTATGACAGTTTTTAAATACCCCTCGTGCATTTGTATACATAAGTTTTTATTATTTTTTTACTACTATAGAAAGATTAACAATAAAACTCGTTAATCTGGATGTTTGATTACTAACAATAACCCGAATTAATAAATTCTGACTATCAAGGGTGTAGGTAGAGTTAAACATTTTCCACTGTTTTTTTTTTTTTTTCTTACTGCTACCTAAAGCTGTTTATTCCTATACGTTGAAAATTTTCACTCATATCGACTCATATAGTTGAGCTACCTACAGATTTAGATTTGAAGATATTCAACAAAAAATTATTCTTTTAGTTTTTAACGGCATCTCTGAAAAAATTTAAAATGTTCTTTAGTAACCTCAGCCAGAAAAAAAGCACAGAAGGTTAGAATTATTTTCAACCTTCTACACAACATGTCAAAACTATTTTAGAAAATATCAAAAAATAAGCTGAATCTGATTCTGAGAGAAAAAGGAATCAAAGAAATCACCAAAGTCCACAACAGGAATTCTTATGAAAACGCTCTTACATGCGATTTTTTATTTAGGGATTTTAAAATTTGTAAATTGCAACTTTTGCAGATTTTTGTGCTTCTTTTGTTTTAATGCGATATAACTCGCTCCCCAATAATTTTCAATTGCGTTTGCAAAATCCAAATGTAAGTATTTCTTTATTTTCATAGAGCAGATATTAAGAATAATTGTGAATTTAGTGAACATGCATGAGTTGTTCAGAAAAATTAAGAAGTGTTGGGCAAAAGAGATCACCAATTTACGACATAAAAAACATTTTTAATAATTATTATTTTCGAAAATATTTCTGCATAAACAATTTGTACTTTTATCTTTATACATATAAATTAAATAATTAAATTAGTTAATTCACTATACAGAAATTCTGAAAATAATTTTTATCTGCAGTTTTTTAATATACATTTTTGATACCACAAAAAAGATTAGTTTTTTGGAAATTACTCAACTTTTCTCCAAGTGAATATTATTGTTCTCAGCACTAAAAATATAATTATATTTGTTTACATCATTGGACTAAACGAAGCAATCGTATGTTACTTTATCTCGAAAATGCTTCTGCTTTGCTCACGAAGTTACACTTATTAAAGTTCCTCTATTTTTACGTTTATTTAGGTAGAAGTACGAAATTTCATGAACTCTTAAAGGTAAATAACAAACATAACTCGTTTAACACTTTTGCCACTAGTTGAAATTAATATATCAGTTAGCATATTTCTTCTTTTGAAAAATCTATATCTCAGTGAGTCAATAAATGCCTGATCATCCTTATCTGATATTTGTATTTGGAAATATCTTGGCAATATTATGGAATAGAATTTTTCGGGTTTACAAATACCTAAAACAAAATTATAATTACTTGAAATAAATTTTTGAAACATCGGTTATGTTTTTAATAATGAAAATATTTATCTATTTATGTGTTCACATTAAAAAAATTTTATACTAATTGATGACTTGTTACACAGCTTTAAGGTACCCATACACGACATGTTTTTTACATCTGACTTTTTATCTGTGTAAGTCATATGTAACTCTGCATGCTTGTCAAAATTGGTATTTTACAGAAGACTTTTAATATTTGGTCAGAAACGTACATGTATAATTATAAAATATGTGAAAAAACAAAGGTTTTTAAAAATTTTATTCAACATTCAATTCTCTAAAAATAGGAAAATCTTTAATTGAATTCACTTGAATTAATTCACTCTAAATATTTATCAGTTAATTTTAGCGCTATTTTCTTAAAATCTATTCATTATTTTCACTGAACCGAGTATAAAAACAATGCGGGTAATTAAACAATAGACAATAGCACAATAGCACAATAGTTATAAAAACACCTACAGAACATTTGAAAATAATTAACAACATCCCACAATTAAAATTGTTAAATTCTGTTTCAAACAATACTTTCCAATTTATCATAACAATCTTAATGCAATCGTGTTTTTATTTTAATTTAACACTGAACTCATAAAATTGACAACTGGAGCCAATTTGTCTGTGTTCAAACTGTTAAATCGAATAATTGAAACATTTATCTACCGTCATGTTCTTGTAGAAAAACATATTTGTAAACATTTGTTTAGAAACAAACAACTTCAAAGACATAATACGTCTCCCATCTTTTTAAATAACTGCTGTACAGTTATGTTTAATGAAATAGTAGCAAGCAGAAAAAAACTTTCTCTGCTATATTTTTTCATTTATACTCATCAGCTGATTTGGCGCCATAAGATATTAGCAAGAAGAATATCAACAATTAAATTAAGTTTAGTTTTTGTTTTGCTTTATGTAACATAAAATTTTTTAACTTTTAAGCAGTCACACGATTCTTGGCTGGCAGATAAGGTAAACAACATCTACAAATAAATCAGCATAAGAAATTCGTTCTTTTCTTCTACGACACATTGTAATCATGTTTGGTTTTAGTTTCAAAATATTTTTATAAATAAAGTTATTTTAGTTGAATATTTAATTTATTTGCATTTTATAGCAATAAATATGAGTGCACAAATTAGTAGTTAAATATTAAAGTAAATGATTGCTGAAGTCAAAGTGATAAGCACGTTGACTACAAACCTGGTTGGCCAGGGTTCAACCCCAGCGGCAACCAAAAAATAAATTTTTTTTTCTGTTTAATGGTATGAATACATATTCAAAATTAACATTAAACATTAAAACGGCTATATCTATCTTTCTCCTTTCACACCTGTCTTATCACTCATTTATTCCTTTCGTAAAGAATGTAGCACAGTTACGAAAATAACTAAATAAGCATATTGCTGAAGTGCTACTTCTCGTAAAAAAAGTATTTTTAAGTTGTTTTTTTTTTATTAATTTCAGTTATTGTATGGTTACCCTATCAGCTTAGAAAAAGTAAAAAATTAAGCAAATTTTGTCGGCACATTGTGCTTCATACAACAAACTTACACAACAAAATTTTAATGACTAATTCGTCGTGTTGGATGAAATTCGTCGTTCGTCCCACTTGTGTTCCTATCATTATTATTTGTAATTAATTATTTAACTAACAAATAAAAAGCTATTACTAAGATTTCCGGTGTTATAGTAGAGTTGTCATATTCGTAATTTATAGGCGGCAAAATATGTGATGCCCAATACGTGCTTCTCATGTGAGGTACTCATGCACTTTTCGAAGCTACCTTATTCAATGTTCAATTATTCACATTTCTTAAAAACTACCCAACATATCTTTGTAAATATTTATTTTGCTTGAAACGTTCCACGCCTGCTTTCCTAATATTGTTCATATTTTAGGCGGTTATTGGCAAAAAAAATCTACTTGGTGTTAGAGGTGCCAGTATTTCACTACTCTATGTACGTCCGTTTTTTGTTTAATTTTAATTTAGTGTTTTACATATAAAACTTCAAGTCTCTGTAGATAACGGCTTTAGATATATCAATTTAAAATTTAATTTTAAAGGAAAAATACTTTCACTCGGACAAACAATACTTCCTTAACGTTTTATAATTAATATTAACTTTGTAACGAAAAGCAACATTAACTATCCGTGTTAGCCGATTTTTAGATTATTTACACAACTTAATATTCAAATTATCGAAACAATGTTTTAAGACCTTGATTTTTTTGATTATTGATTTACTTTTATTTATTCAATTTCAGCTACCAAAAAAATACAATAATTAAGTTGAAAACACTTCCCTTTAGTGTGCCAGATGATAATAAATATTAAATTTCTATGGACGGGTATCACGCATGGTCTTCTTCTGCATACTCACCGCGGAAGACATGTCCATTGTCACAAAATATATAACGAATTATTCCTTCGCACAATCAGATAGAAAAAAAATTTTGGAAATAAATGAAAATTTCATAATTTGCAAACGGCTCATTCGGTTGTAAGAAAATTTACTTTAACAAAAAGCTTTAACAGGTGCAGCTTATTGTACAGATTTTTTTTTAGTTCTTCTTAGAAAAAAAAAATCCCACTTGTATTGTATATGTTGTAGTGTACTTTAATACAATTATCATTCTGTTTATAGAATTTTAAATATTAACAAGAATTAATGTTAACTTCTTTTTTAATAAAGATTTATTGATAACTTTGCTTAAGCTATGAGATTCAACTGTCTGTCGGCTTATCATTCAATGAACAAATATTATTTTTATTTAAAATATTAAGTTCCAAATAAAGATCAAACATTGTCAAAATTTTATGAAGATCTTTTTAGCCATTAAGAGACAAATATTCAAACATCTAGAAATACGTACATTTTTTTCATCTTATTAATATTCAAATGATTGATCATAAGCAAATTAATGTAACTTTTAAAACACTTCTTCTTTACTTATAAAAAAAAGTGTGAGCTGCTACTTTTTTCACCGGCTCTGTTATTGTGCTAATAACTGTCTGCCGTTTCCAATTATATTTTGTTTCTGTTTGTATCTAGTCGTAGTTGTGTCTACCTAAATAATACATCCATAAACAAATTAATAAACACAAATAAGTAATTATAGTGATTAATTTGTCGTTGTTAATAGTTTGAAGTATTTTTTATTTTTCTCTCCTAACTTTCGATAGAGTAATTTATCAATATTTTTTCAACATTTATTTTCCAACCTCTATATAAACGTTAGTTTTTGTACTTAATTGTAAATAATTGCACTAACATTATATTCCTTTATTAAAAAAAAGTTCTTTTTTGCCTTTTAGCAAATGCTTTTGAAAACGCAGCATGTGTTTTTATTGTTCTTTTAATTACACAATTAAACTTGTTTAGTATTATTGATTTTTTAACTAGTTAATTGCGGTATTTGGTTTATATAAATTAATAACTAAAATCTTAGTTACAAAATTTAGATATTTGTTTATCTACAATTTCGACCATTCGCGTTTGCAGGCATTTTAAACGAGAAACAGCAGCTGCAAAATAAATCAAATAAAAACTAATTGAACAAAAATGTAAGTAATTGGAACACATTCGGAATCCAAGACACTTGTACTACATACACATACGTTTTTTTTTCAAAATTAGTATTTCGTAAGATTATCTAATCGTCAATCTAATACATATGAAAATAACCACTATTTTTTTCATTTCAAAAGCCTTTGTTATATATAAAACGAATATACATAGGTCAAAGTTCGTTTCCATAACGTACTAGTAGCTAAATGTTACTTATCAGACAAACAGACGCTTTTCGATTATTTCAAGTAAATGTTATGGTAAAATATCATATTGGTTTGAACTTTTACCATAAAGTGTATTCACATTGCCCATTTCATATAAATTAAAATAAATAAGAATAATAGCACACAAATAAAAAGCAGGACTCAAAATAAAGCACGACTTTTCTTATTGTTCTTTAAAGCAGTTGATTTAACAAAAATTATCGGATTTGGTTGTGGTCTTGCCACTCTTTCAAAATTAAACTGAAACTTAATTCAGTGAAAAGACGTGAAAACTAATTACAGATAAATCATACTTTATAGAAATAAACGTTTCAGAAATAAAATGTAAAAAAATAATTTTGTATATCCTATTTCTTCCAAATAATTGTTTAAATAAAATAAAATTTAATATGTAATTACCTTGTATATAGATACGAAGAAAACTGGCAAGGCACATCGTTCTGCTGCTGTCTAATTTTAATTTTTTGTTAACCAAATAACGAACCTAAACCTAATTATAGTAATAAAACATAAGCTTTCTAAATTTCGATCATGTCTATTTACACTGTAATAAAGCACAGAAAAAAACGCTCTCAACAACATTGGATCCAAATCAGATTTTACAGTTATTCTTGCTGCTTTTATTTTCTTGATATTTCTTTGTTTGCTGTATATTGTGTATTGACGAAATTATAAGAAATTTTTTACACATCTTCAGTTGTTTCGACAATAGAATTATGTGTATTAAGAATCATTGTGATCAAAGATAGCAGCCGCTACAAATTAAAAAGTTATATATCCTGCTACAAGCTCTTTAAATGGATATATTTTGAAAGTGTTTAGTGGGTAGACTACAGCATAAAATGAATTCGAAATCTAATAAGGTCGGAGAACTAGCCAATATTCGGAGAACCGAAAATGTACTTTACAATTACAAAAAATACACAACTTTGCATAAAAACAATTTCACCAAAAAATTCGCATTTCATATTAAAAAATCATACTTAAAATTTACAACTCACACAAAAACAAAAAATATTTTCAATAAAAACCGGCAAGATATTGAAGAAAACATTATGTTATTAAACCGAAAGTTTAGTTAAAAAAAACTTGCGATATCAGAAAAACTGAGAAATTTCGAAATAAAATAGAAGTTAAATTTCTCTCAAATGCCCTTTATAACATGTCATTCAAATACGTAGCCATATGGCTTAGAAAAATAATTAAAAACAGTTTACCAGTTTCGTATAGATTTTTGATATTCAAGTTTAAAAATTTAAGTAGTCATTAACAGTTCATTAAATATCACATTTACAAACTTGTTTAAAGTGCAGTAGTTAATTAAGGATTAAAAGTAATAAACCATTTCATTCACACACTCATCGATAAGTGTGTCAATGATCTTTGTATGCAAGGGGTGGGTGTATCTCATTTTTTATACACATATGTACATGCTGCCTTTGAGAAATGAAACCGCTTTAAAAATTGTGTTTTAGTTAATCTTTTAAATGCGGCTACATAGAAAGCGTAGCAAATTTAATCTCCGTAGTGGTGATTCGCTTAAAACGTTTCATGTTTCAATATAATTAAATGAAAAAAAATATTTCTAAGCCTACAACAATTTTAAAGAAAAGCAACGGCTGTTAGTTCCACTATAATTAAAGATTTGTAATGCTAAACAAAAGAAAGACGCCAAATAGTTGCCTGTAAACTGTAAAATACATATTTTCTCCCTTAGATTTATTGACAACTGGCCATTATTTGAAAGTAGTTAAATATATTTTTATAATAGACTAGAATGAATTATGAGCATATGTTATTGTTTTTAATTTGTGAGTAACTTAATATAATTTTATTACTGTTTATTTTATATTATCACTAAAACAACTGTCATTGTTTGGAAAACAAACTATGAAATTTCAAGAACAATGAGTTGTTTTTAATAACCAACAAAGAATTGATTAATCTTTCAATTACAGTCGAACTTTCCTATAATGAAACTGTATGGAACCAGAAAATCACTTTGTTCTATAGAAATTTCTTATACACAGAAATCATAATTTTTGAAGTAAAACCGGTATTTTAGTTTAGATAACACCATTAAAGTTTTCGAAATACATCGGACGACGGTATCTATATCGTCATCTCTACAAAGGCTTGTATCAAGTCAATTTATAAAGACACCCATCACAATGTAAGTATGCGCATAGATTTTTTTTCGTTATAATATTTTATTATATGGAGACAAAAAAGCAGAAATTTTAAATTTCAAATAAGTTCTATTCAGCTCACGCCTGAAATCAACTGTTTTATTTAACAAGCTTAAAACTTACTGCCGAATTCACCAAAAAATAAAATAGATTTTAAATATATTTTTTGTATGGAAAATTTGTCATAAAACACATTTCAAAGCTATTTTATTTTTTATGAATATGGCAGTTAATATGTGATACCGATCTAATGTGTACTTATTAAGTTAAGAAGCTTTACAGCAGAAACTAAAATGTTCTAAAAATCCTTAATAACGAGACAGATTTTTTTAGTACGTCAACCATAAAAGTGTAAAATAGAACCCTCAGTCAATGTTTTGAAGGGTATATAAAATTTCGACACAGCTGAAAATAATATTCTTGCTTGTTTATATCTTTTTTTTCTAATCTTTTTACAGCAATTTTTGAGTTTAAATTCAAACCCTTTTTTATGAACAAAAGAAAACAATGCTGTCGTTCTTGCAAACTTTAATTGTCATAATTTTTTGCGGTTCACTGAGTTTTATTGTCAAAATTATTCAACTTCAAAAGAAAACTTATACTGAATTTTAAAAAAAGCAAAAGAAAAAGTAAAAGAAGTCATGTCCTGTGAAATACCCGCAACAATAACAATTTATTAAATACTAAGAAAATAGAGAAAAATTCCTTTATTCACTTTGCTTCAATAGTGTTTCATTATTTTTGTTTTTATCCTTTTAAAAGCAGTCACGTACACATTGGTCGATTTAACCACACACACATAAATTTGCAATTATAATTTATTTCAACTTTTTTTCAGTCCTTTCTCGTTTTTTTCAATCTTCCATTTGTATAAAATCACTCATTCATACATACAGAAATACATACATACATATGTAAAGCTTGTAATAACCAATCGATTGCAAAGAATGAAAACTCTCACAAGTAATAATAATTTTTATTAAATGATTCTATGAGCAGTAGCATAATGTTATAAATTTTTTTTTTTGATATGAGTTAAATTTCCGAACGTACAATATGAATCCTAGCTGACACATCATATGAATCCCAATGATTTTTATCTGTGTCTATTCATAGAATAAAACTGAAATAAGACTGTGTTTTTATATACAATGGTGAACATAACTTTTTAACCGACTTCAGAAAAAAGAAAGTTATCACTTCGTCTGAATATTTTTTTTATGTTTGTGCCTGCATAATTCAATCATTTCTGAACCGATTTTAATTTCTTTTGTAATTGAATAGATTATGCTTACAGATTGTTCCCGTTTTAAATACAGTTCATAATCTTAAAAATTAAAGGGTGTCCCATATATCATAGATACATGTTTTAACATGTATTTTAAAGCGTCAAGAGCACCACTGCAAAATTTAAAAAAAGGTCGTACCACTATAGCTCCCAATCTCAAAAAGTAATAAAAAAATCAAAAATTAAAGGGTATCCCCAAATGCGATGTTAACCGCCGTAGACAAAATCCTAAAAATTAGACATAATGTGGAATACTAAGATCGTTATAATAACAAATAAAACTATTTAATATTATAAATTAGAGGGTGCCACAATAATTAATTTAATTTTATTTATATGGACATACTTTTGAACAGTTGTAGCCAGACGGTTAATTTTACTAAGAACTTTTGTTGGTAAGTCCACTATAACAGCAATATAAAATTAAGATTTGGAAACTAAAGGGTGTCCCAATAGTTGAAGAACGTGATAAAACTTTTAAACCGTTAAAGATAGCTAAATTTACCTGCATTAATAAGTCCGCTATAATAACAACTACAGGAATTAAATTTAAAAATTAAAGGGTATTTCTATTATTGATGTAATTTGACCTATATAGCCCTATATTTTTACCGTTACATACAAACACTTGATTACAAGACAATATATCAACTTCTTTTTCTGGTATAATAAAAAGGAAAAATTATTAAAATCATAAATTAAAAGGTGTTACAATAGTTAATGCAACTGTATTAAAACTAATTGTTTGTTTATACTAATTATTTTACAACGAATTTAAAAAACGGCAATAATGTTTAAATTGATATGTCTTCTTTCATTTTTTAAAATATTTCGGTTTTTTTTCGAATAAATTTCTTGCTTTATACGGAATTGTCTAGCTTTGTTTTTTATTTAGAATTGATTACTTTTCTCGTGATTTACTTTTCCTCTTTAGCGCTTAGTTGGTTTTTTTCGGAGATAGTTCTTTATCTAATTTGTTCCTGTTCTTAATTTAAGACAGCAATTAGTTATTGTTGTTAAAAAATATAATTATTCAATGCCCCATTTACCTCTGAGCAAATTAAAGAAAAGCAGGTGCAAAATGTCAGAAATGTCATCATTGAATATAGTGGCAACTTTGTAGTTTTGTTCTAATAATATTAATTTTCATTTTTATATATTTTTTAAGTTTTTTTTAACGCCGATAAATCGTTTGTATGGTTTTAAAACAGTTCACGAAATCACGTGATTTGAGGAACAGACCTGAATATCTATATTTTACATAAAATATTCAATATAAAACCCCAAAGGGAATAAAAGAATATATTGTGAAGCTATAAAATTAAGAATAATTACAAATTAAATGATTTATAAAATCAAACGAGTTGAACAAATAATGCTTTATTATAAAATAGAAGAGTAAAAAAAGCCATATCGTTGCAATCTTTAAAAATAAAATTTAAATAAAAAACGTTTATATAAAATTAACGGAATGGTGAACTCAAATTCAAACATAGCACGACAAGAAAAATACATGTATCTCAACAAAACAAGTTTTAATATTTTGTGAACAGAAGAAATGATTATGATTAACTGTATAAAATGCTCAAGTTCCTTTAAAAAATATAGTTTTTCTTCATATACTTGAAACCCCAATAATTTGCAAGAGTTTTATTAGAAAATGTTCTAATACCGGCAAGTTTGTGTTTATTTGTAGCAAAGTGCGGTGATTTCTGACAAGCGTAAAATCTTCTATGGTAATGTTTTCCACATTGTTTTCCATATGACCGCCCGTAAGGATTTTTAATAATATAGCAAAATCCACACATCAGAATTTCTTACTTACTAACACTTACAGTTTATATTTGCGGCATTTATTTTTGTTGAGCCCAAGATATTCAAAAATATAGAATAAATACTAAACACTTAATGAAATAAAGAACATTTTTATGCTTTTATCTTATGAATTATTCACCAAGAGCAAAGCTCTTAAATTCGAACCTATCTGTGTAATATGAACGGTCACCTTATAGATGACACCATTACAAATCTCGTTGGGGGTGCAGTTTGTCATCAACTTTAAAAAAAACTAACTTTAAAAAAATGGTGCTGACTTATTCCGCATTACATAAACGATACGGTTTGATTGGCTCTCCTTTCTTTTGAAATACAACCATGTGTTTTATACTCAATACACATGAAACAGACTGCATCTACGTATCTTTTTGATAGCGTTTGTAGATAATTATTTACGACCAATGAAATGTTTGTATTCCTTACCCTTGTGGTTTCAATTACAAGCGTCTTGCATTTCCGGGATCACGATAAAAATCTAATTGTTACAACAAAAAAAAACTTTAATTTGACAAGAAAAATTAAAATTCCAATAAATCATTGAGGTGAAACTTCTTTACTCAAACAAAAATCATAATTTTGGCAACAAGAAAATTTCACAAAAAAAACTTCACAACAAATTAAATTTTAATAAAATTAAATGTTTGCTACAACTCAAAAACTTTGGGATTTTATAAAAAATCATAAATCCTGAAACTAAAAAATCTCATGATTTTTTCAAAACTTTGCTAAAACTAGAAATTTAAGCAAAAAACCGCTCAAAATCGAAATTGTTTTCGCAAACTATGATTTCACCAGGTAATCACCAAAAAGCTCACATAATAATAGACGAAAGAAAATACAAGTAAAGACATAAATTACTATTTTTTTCTATATTGGCTTAAAGTTGTTTTTAATTGTGATAAATTGTAAAGAGAAAATTTAGATACCGGCAGAATGAAATGCGCTCTCGGGTTGGCTACAATCTTTGTCAATATTTTTCGTATATATCTACAAGAATTTGTCAATTAAAAATTTTTCCATTTATTTAACTATTTAGAAGAAATAAAATATGAGAATTTTTTCTCTCATATCGTATTTTGGAAATATTTGCAAAAAGTCGAAATTTATAAAAAAAAGATGTAAATTTTTGCGAAATGATTTTAGTTTTTTACTATTAAAGATGTGAACATTGTTATTATCACAAAAAATTAAATATTTTAACAAACATAGACTTCACTTAGTAATCATTTCTTCTTCAACGAACTAAAATATCACGTAGCATTCCCCAAACACGACTTTTCGCCAAAAATAAAAAAAACATGCTTCCGATAGCCTGCCGATATTCCGATTCTGCTGGGCAAAATATTGCATTATTGCATGTTTAATTAAATCTTTACGAGTGATGAATGAATGGGTACCTTGTTGGCTCTGCTTCCTTAATAAAATTATTATTTTTTATTTTTTCATTTTTGTATAATGTCGTACAATGCAATGCTAATGGAAAAATCATAACATCCATTTGATATGTTGTGTTATGTATTCGTTATTCAATAAACCGGAAATAATATCTGAATTCAAATTTAAATGAACGGAAGTAATTTTAACAACAAGCACAATGGCAGAATACGAATTCAATGGACAACCTGCAATTTAACAATAAATATGATTCAAACAGCATCAATTCATTCCAGTAAACAGACGCAAACACGTAATACATACTTAAAAAATATATTATTTACACATATATATGTATTTGTTGTAGGTGTATTCATGTGAAGGAAAACGGAGGTAGTGAAAAATCTATAAATATGTTGTGAATACAAATAAATGAACGAATTTATTACAAAAATAATAATAACAAATGCAATAATAGCAGCAAAATCGGAAGTGCACACACACATATATATACGTATATATACATACATACGTTGAAATAACCTTTTATTTTAATAAGAAATTTGAAAAATCAATTAACGTAAACTAATAAAGTTATGGCTGAGTGCATTTTTAAAATTTATTAATTGCATAAACGCATAAAGTTTAATTTAATTTTTTTTTATTCAGTTAGAGTACTCACAAGGTGTCATAAAGTCTTATTGTCTTAATTTGATAACACGCAAATATATGACTGTTGTTAAAACTTACTCATAACACAATGTGATATTTTAAATTTAACTCAGCTTATAACAACAAAATTATAATAAATATTAGTACGTTAAAATATAAAAGAAAATATAATTAAGATTTTTTTAAATTATTCAAAACAAGTTTTTCTTTTTGCTCACGATAAACTAAAAACACAAGATATAACAACAACAATATTTAAAAAATATTTTAAAAATTTATTATTTTATGACTAAATTACCCAAGTATAATTTATATATATATATATATATATATATATATATATATATATATATATATATATTGTGTGTAATACGCATTTGCATCATCTATATCCATATCCATAAAAAGAGTAAAATATTGGAATCAAATTTTAATACTTGTTTGTTATGCCAAAAAAAATCAATAAAAAATAATAAACAAATAAAGGTTCAGTTAGAGGAAACTAAAAATATTAAATATGAAATAAAATTATCAATAATTGAAAAACAAATAAAGTTATCTGTGAACATGTCCATCCATCAATTAATTTCCAATGACAAAAAAATAAAACATTTAATTAAAGAAAATCCCACAATTCTAAAATAAGGCTATAAATAACAAAATTGAACTTTTTACTCTTTTTCTCATAAAGTCCACACATGGATTTGGGCTCATGAAAAACAATTTGGAGTACATATAGCTTTTTTACGGCATTTTGCTTTTTCCGATCCCATAGGGTAAGTCGATTTAAAATAGGTCAAATTGAGGGACTTCCACCTTTTACGAGGATGATCAATTTTATACAAAATTTAGTTTAAACGCACACACATATAATTAGCTTCAACAAAAATTAACAAATTTTACATATGTATTCCATGAGAAAATTTATTTCTCAATGCACAAAAATTTAATAATTTTGGATTTTTCAAATTATAAAACGTAAAATCTTTAAAATTTTTTCCAAAATATTTTAAACTTTGCTCGCTAACTACGGTAAAAAACTTGTTGAAAGTAGTACCCATATTTTAAAAAACACAGGTTATCGAAAATTTTAATTATAAGAAGCTTATAATTCGAGCATTTAAAAGCATAAAAATACAGATTAAAGAAACATTTTGTAGGTATTGACTAGGATTTTAAAACTGTGTAGTTTTCAAAAATGTTATATTCGGCCCTGCCATATCTTATGTAAATCTATTTTAGTAAAATAATACCAATCAACAAAAAACAAATAATGGAGTGACAGAGATTTAAAAAAATAAGAAAAAAAAAATTAACACTATATATAGTCTTAAATAAAAATGTCACCGGCTCTTAATGGGTTAAATATTTTTTTTAAATTTTAGCATTTCCTTAAAGATCTCGTTAAAAGCTTTTAAATGATACTCATATTGATACCTTAAAATATGTTGTGCACAATCGTATTTTTCTATGAAAAGATCAGAGACCCATAACTAGAAAAACATACTCGAGCATAAATTGTTCCACTTATTTTTTAATTTTCTATGGCTTTATATATTTGTTTTTTTATTAGAGGTACTTCATAGTTCAAAATGATATGGAAAAATTAGCGGACAAGGTTGGTTTTTTAATAGCAAATTTTTCGAAACTACGTCTGATCGATTAACGTATTTAAATTTGGACTGACGGACATGGCTCAATCGACTTCGCAATGCATGAGAACTCAGAATGTATACTTTATGGGGTCGGAAATGGATATTGTAGAAATTACAAACGGAATTTAAGACTTAGATATACCATTTTTCAACTTTTATAACAAAATTATAAATTGAAGGGTAGTGCTATCTCACAGTGATGCCTACTTTACCACAGAAGAACACATAAAATTTGTTACTAAACTATTTGAAATATGGATGTTTAGCCGATTTACGGAAGTACATGACCCTTCGTGATGGAGTCAAGCTAACACTTGGCAGATTTACATCTTCAAGAAGTATTTAATTTTTATTGTTTTGAGCTATTTTTTTGTTGACAATTTGTAGTTCGATTTGTAAAATAAATTTTTATCTATAAATCTATATTGTTTTATTTTTTTTTTTCATAAAAAAATTCATTTTTGAATGAAAAGAGCAAAAAATAAGGGTTTTGAAAAAAATTATTTCTTTCAATAAAATAGTGCTACACGTTTTCCCCACACTGTATGATTAGGTTTAAGAATAAATACACAAGTATTTATTCTTATTAAGTTCTTAAGGAAACCAAAAGGACTTCTGCCCGCGATTTGGTCCGCATTGTCTATAAACTTGTTCAAAGTAAAAAAGTCTACCTTTTTCAAGTCATTATTCTAGTCGCGTTTAAGATCGAAATGCTTAAATAATGTAGAAAATGTTAAGCCATGTTAAGATCCGTCTGTGATAAAATTTTGACTTAAGTTGCTTTTTAACATGCTTTTTAATTTACAATATCAAAAGGATGTATTAGTTGAATATTTAATTATTTAAATTTTATTAAATTGAGAGAATTAAATACATTTTTAACAAAATAACAAAAGCGTTGTGGATATTATTTTTAAAATTTGTTTCAGTGCGCAACATGGTATTAACTATTATTTTCGGAAAAAATAAATTAATTTAAAACTTCGTAAAGCTGTGGTACGCATTGTTTTTAATTTACACAGATTTACTTACGATTAATGCGATTAGTTACTTAACACGTGTGCTTTATGTTGATTTTAAATTAAATATTTAAAGCTGATTTAAAAATTTAACAAAACCAAATGTTTGAACGCTAACTGAAGCATTAAAACAAAATTTAGGTTAACTAAACCATAAAATATAAAATATTTGTGCATTAAGTTACAAATTAGTTTTTTATCTTGGAGTTTGTTTTCACAGCTGTCTCTTTTTCTAATCAATGTTCGTATAAAAAATCACTAAAAAATACCCAACGTAATGAAAGAATAAAATAAATATAAAAATAAATTTATGACTTTGGAAGGAGTATGAAAGTAAAACACAAGAAAATATGACAAGAAATATGTATGACAAAGTAAAGATGGTGGAACTAATGTGAGCAAGTTGAACTTAACAGAGTTGAAAATTTGAAGGAGACGGTACAATGTGAACTCAAATTGTTATTGAAAATAAACATAAAAGTAAAGAAAATAATCAAGCTTCATAAATAGAATATGATATGATGTGATATGATATGTTATAAAAAAGCACACTTCCTTATATTCATGCGAGGGTGATATCAAAACTGCCCGACTCCATGTGACGAAAAAGTTTGGAAACTCTTCAAACAATACTGATTTGTTTCAGTCTCCTTTCTAGAGTATTTATAATATATAAATTATTTTTTATAGGTTCTGCAAACATAATAAAGTTATTCACAACAACAATTTCACTCTTGAGGAATTTCAAAATTTGTTTTTAACTTAAAACAAAACCACATAAAAAATTAATGCGCACTAAATTTTGCACGACTTTTTACCAAGTGCGTAAAATACATCAGCTCAGTTGTGTTGCCAACCTTTTAAAAAACTATATTTTCCCTTCAAAAAATAAAAATAGTCAGCCGAAAAAAAAACAATTCCGCAAAACCAACCAAAATTAAAGGGGAATTTTCTGTTTGACTTAAAAAATATGTGCTACGAAAAATAAAGTATTCACGGAGTAGAAAATGCAGTGCTTATACGTTCTAATCACAAATTTTAGAATAATCATACATACGTATAAGAACATATACTTATGTACGGGTGTCGCCATTTAAACATATTTTTTATTTCAATTAAAGAACAAACAAAAATATTTAACACTTGATTTTTTAAAATCTATGTGCTGTTTCCCTACTACAAGCGATCAACATAAATGAGAAGTTTGTATGAAAAGTACTCCTTCGTTTCTTAAGTTATTTCCATATAAATTTTCCAGACTATTTTATTGCTTGTTGACCGTGTTTTTTATTTGTTAGTAAAATTTTACGTAAAAGGGTTGTATGTTAATTTTGTCGTGTTACGGTTGCCAAAATGTAAGCTGACGTCGACTAGTATTAAACTATGCACTTTCGTATTTTCACAATTTGTAACACAAGGGAATACATTTAATTTCATTAAATCGTATGCTCAATGATGCCAATTTTTTAGCAAAGAGAAAGAGTTCACCACCAGAAAACGTCCGATATAGAAATATAACTCACCAACTCTCTCTAGGTTTGTCAAACTGTTTTGTTAGAACTCATTTCACCGACAGCACCATGATTCTCTTTAATTCTGCGATATTGAGTGTCAGAGCGAAAAATATTTAGGGATGTAATAATATTTTTGTCGTTGTATCTCGGTTGTTGTATCTCGGTATTAAGAAAGTTAGACATCTTCATCAAATCAAGTGGACTGATATGTAAAAATAATATGTTATTTCTAAAATTGTGTTATTTATAAAATTATTATGCTGTTAATACTTAAATATCATACATTTTATTTACTTCGTATATTAATAAAATCTTTCAATCTATTGTTTTAAAAAGCATTATCAGCTCATATCCAATACACACATACGCCTTAACTGAAATAGACTTATCGTATGCTCTTCATTAGATGGTAAGCCTCGCGAGTTATTAGAACTTTGTGTATCGCACAAACCAATCCACCTAAGAGGAGCTTATTTTATATGGAACCATCTGCAAAATATGAGGATTTTAATTATAAGCAGGGCAGCAGCAGTTGGAGTGTCCTATTATCATCATCAAATGCTCTAAAATCAACATTCTGTATCTGCAAGCCTCATACGGTTTCATACACTAAGCATCTCGCGTAGATTTGTCTTCATTGATCTCAACATACTTCTTGTTTTATCTCATTTGAGAATACTATAAGCCAGTTTAAGAGGCCCGAAAAGGCTTCACGTTTGCCAAGTTTACTTATTGAAAATCTTTGCTTTTATTCACCTTTCATAACCAGTTAGCCCAATTTAACCTGGCAATCAAGCTTTTCAAAGGGCTAAGTAATTATTAATCGTCACTTTGCGGTACAGTTTATTTATTTTAAAGCGGATAAATGGTAGTTATTTAATCACTATTCGCTCAAGCGAGATCATTGGGAACCCATTATAAAATTCCTAGAAAATTATTATTATTTTTTTTAAATTAAAATTATTTGTCTTTTTATTTTTAGAACCATGAAAACGAAGTAAATCGACGACGACATTTTAAGATGATCCACGTACTTTTCAGCGCACACTTTCAAACCCATTAAAACAAGAAATTTTGCTTTGATTTAAGGAAATGGCACAAAAAAGGAGCATATTGATTGACTTAAATTATATACAATTTCGCTTTCTTGTGCTCTGATTGAAATTTTAATATTTTTTGTGCGACATTCCGTCAAAGTGCCAATGAATGAATGATGACTGACTGACAATACTTCCTTAACGACTTGGAATAACAAAGTGAATTTAAAAAGTAATGACGGTGTTTAATGAGGAACTTAACTTAACGACGCACTAAACAAAACTTGCAATTTAACTACGGTGTCACAGATTGACAAACATACTTAAAACCTCTTATACACACTCAAACCACTCATAAGTACGTACGCATATTAAAAGAATTTTAAGTGAAAAATTTTCTTCAAAAGAATAATATTTATATTGTTATAAATAAAAACAGAGTGATGTACTTCTGAAAAAGTGTGCACTACACCCCCAAGCGCTGAGATAAATGTTGACTTTATAAGTTCCCTTAACCTTAGAAATAAAATTTAAGTAATTTCTTACTTTTTTCTATCCTCCATTATTATCAAAATTACATTTTTATGATAAAGAGAAGAAAGTATATTTTTTATTAAATTTTAAATCTGTGCCAGCCCAGGAGACAACATTTAATAATATTTTAGTCTCATATATGTTTCATATTTCATCATCCCTAAAGCAGTAAAAAGCGTCAACTATGCAAATGAGAAGCGCACAGTCATGTCTTCATTTTTTTATTTCCCTATCGTTAAAAACTTTGAAGAAACTTTAACAACTCTAATGCTTTGTAGATGGAAGCAAAAAAATATACTTTGAAATTTAAAAATGAATTTGCAAAAGTAACATTAAAGAAGTTTTAGTATTGTTGCTGCTAAGAAAACATAATGAAACTGGTGCTCGATTCGTTTTGTCCAAAGCAATACAAAATCACTACACGGTATCGTTGTGCTTATGGACAATAGTAATCGTTTGAAAATTAAAAACAAATGCACGAACTTTATATTTTTAAGCAAATTTTCAAGCGCTAGTTCCATTTCCAACATTTTTCTTTGTTTGTTCCAACATTTTACTTTGTTTCATTTTAACTTAAAATTGTTGACCTTAAAAAAGCGGCCTTTATAAGAATATGATCGCTAGAGGATGGCCTGCCATTTCACATAGTCGTAACGTTACATAAAGAATTTTAATTATGGGAACAATTAAAGAATTTTTGCAAATATCTTTATCAAGATTTTCACCGATCTTCGCACACAAGTCATTGAAAATTTCTTTAGCAGGATGAAATACCGTGAAATAATCCAAGCAATAGATTTGACAAAAATGATCATACCTTCTTTGAATTTTTTTTTTTTTTAATTAGGACCAGCACTCAGGGGATGACCCCTACTTATGCAATGCATTGTGCCAGAACTAGGAAATTAGGTTTAGGGATGGGGGATAGAGGGAGTAGTGCTTGTGAACATTTGATTTGAATCTTTGCACATTGAAAGTGGCAGGAAAGACCTCTGCAGGGAGTTTATTCCACATACGAACTGTTCGGCTAAAAAACGAATTCTCTCTGTAATGCGTTGTGCGATTCACTGGCCAATCGAGCACAAAGGAATGCGCTCTTGATGCAGATCGCGTTGCGCGTATGAAATTACGGTTTTCAGGAACAAGTTCCCTGATTTCATAAGAGCACATTCCGTTGTAGTAACGATAAAACAGTGAAACACACCCCACATTGCGTCGATGCTCCAGTGAGTCAATAGAGCTGGATACCCTACTGTCACCGATGAGTTTCTTCGCTCTCTCCTGTACGCGGTCGAGTAACTCCAAAAGAGACTTTGAAGCACCGGCCCATACATGAGAGTTGTATTCCATTTTCGGTCTGATAAAGGTGACATAGATAGTAAGGAGATCAGATGGAGTGAAGTATTTCTTACACCGTTTTAGAATGAATGCTTCTTTTGCAACATGAAAAATGTGCTTGTTCCAACGAACATCGCATTGAATTTTGATGCCAAGAACATCGAGAGCTTCTGATTCCTTAATATATGTATCACCCATAATTACAGATGACGTAGCATGTTCAGCAGTACGCCTGTGCGAAAGCACACAGCACTGGGTTTTATTAGCGTTAAACTGAACCCTGTTCGCCAGGCCCCATTCGGAAATTACTAAAAGGTCGCGATTAAGGGTATCGTCCATGTGCTTTCTCACAGCCCCAATTTCCTGAAGGCTTGGTCTACTGCGAAACGAAAATGAATGGCATATGCTACTGTCATCTGCAAAAGAATAGATAGGGTTGGAAGTCTGACGTAGAAGGTCATTAAGAAAAATAAGAAATAGGGTAGGGGAAAGGACGGAACCTTGCGGTACCCCTGAATTTAACTTGAACTCGTTTGATGAGATCCCATCTATAACAACTCGTATAGTGCGATCCCTGAGAAAGCTCGATATAAGTCGAGTGAAGCTATTACCGACACCAAAAGCAATAAGTTTTGATATGAGTGCACCATGCCACACTCTATCAAACGCCTTGGAAATATCTAAAGCCACCACCTTACTTTCGCCGAAATGGTGAATGGATTGACACCATTTTTCCGAAAGGAAGGCCAATAAGTCACCCGTAGAGCGAGCCCTACGGAAGCCGTACTGCCGGTCACTAAGTAAGCTGTTGGACTCCAGATATTTCACAAGATTAAAATTAAGCATACTTTCCATTACTTTGGAAAGCGCAGAGCAAATTGCGATTGGGCAGTAATTTTCAGGGTTGCTAGCCTCTCCCTTTCTGGGGATTGGTGTTATATTAGCAACCTTCCAACATGATGGGAACTCACCAACATGGTACAAAATGTTGAAAAGTTTTGCTAATGGACGCGCTAACGTCGAAGAGCACTGCTTCAAGACCAGTGCTGGAATTCCATCCGGACCAGGGGACTTGTGTATGTTGAGATCCGCTAAAACCTTTTTAACTGCACGTGCTCGAAAGAATATATCTGGCATAGTTACTGATACTCTTTCCAGTGCGGGCAGTGGTTGATTGCTCTCCGGCAAGTAGGAGTTACTTGCAAAAATTTCAGCCAAGACGTTAGCTTTATCAACCGGGTCGTTAGTTATTTGATCATCCTTTAAAAGAGGCGGAATTGAGGAACTAGCATTATCCTTCACTCTTTTAACGAACGACCAAAAGCTCTTGCTACCCCGAGAAGTAGTAAGAACTTTAGCACGAAGGCGCTGCTCGTATAAAGCTTTTTCGCGTCTTAGTACTTTGGCACACGAAGATCTCGCCTTTTTGCGTAGCAAATCAGTTACGGCGTTTTTGTTACACCGCCATATACTGAATGCTTCCTCTCTGGATCTGACTGCATTTTTGCACGTCTGATTAAACCAAGAATTCTTTCTTGGATTAACCCGGATTTGCTTAGATGGAATGAAAGTTTTCATTCCAAGCAAAATAATGTTCACAACCATTTCTGCCATGGCATCGACTTTATTGTCCAGAAAACAAAGTTTCCAATTAAAATGCCGAAAAAATTCGTTGAGCTCAGCCCAACGAGCCTTTTCGTACATATATTTTAAACGTTTCGTGGCCATTTTTGAAACGTTATGAAGATTAGCGACCGAAAAGGAGGCGGAAATGGTGCAGTGATCCGAGTTACCGAGAGGCGCAAGAATACTTACCTCATACTTATCAGGGTGTGAGGTAAGGAAAAGGGCGAGAGTATTATGTTGTTGCCCTTCAACACACGAAATATGTGTTGGCTCGTTAATTAATTGCGCGAGATGGTTGTGCGCGGCGAATAGCTCAACATATTGGCCCTCTAGGGTTGTACGGTTCGAATGGCGAATCCAAGACGAGTTGTGAACATTGAAATTACCAGCAACAACAATTTCACTGTTCGGACAGCTTTCTAGGATTCTCGATATGGAATCGGAAAGGGCATCGAAGCCGGAAATAGATTTATCCCTTCCCGCGTTTGGGCTTCTGTATAAAAACCCGAAATGTAAGAAGTGTGACCAGATTTTGAATTTAACCCAAAGACAGTTAAATTCAGGATCATTTGTGCCTAATGATTGAATTACCAATGTATTTACAAAAAGTATTTATTAAACGTATGCAGCGATGCCAGAATAAAGATTTTACCTTAGTTCCAAAGATTTTTTTATCAAAATAAGATTTAAAGGTCTTTTTCCAAAACTGAGATTTTTTATTTTGTTGTTTGATAACTAATTTTCCAACTTCTTGATAAAATTTCTTAAACATTCGTATCTATATGAAACGATTTTATTTTAAACTAATACTCTAAAAGAAAGAAAAAATAATTAAGGTGCACATATTTTTAAAAACTAATACATATTTCCAATACAAAGTTTAATGCAACTGAATTAAATTAATTCATTGATTATTGTATTGCCTTTAACATTAAGGTCTGTAAACAAATAACAAAACGATTTGACTTTAACAACGCAACCTTAAAAATAGCTTTCTTATATTGACCCTCAACACGTTATTAACAAAAAAGTTTTTATTTGTTTATTTTTAAAATATAATAAAAGTTTTTATACAGATAATATTGAGATTTCACTTATAAGTATTTCAATTAATAAGGTTCATTTAAAATATCAGAGGAAACTATTCTATAACTAAATTATTTTAAGAAAAAAGTTGTAAAAACAAACTTATTTCTACAAAAGAGAATTTTTAAGAAGTTCTAAGGCCTGCACTATGAGATATTCAAGGTTGAAGAAGTCAAAGAACTAACTTTGCAAATTTCTTATCATATAATAATTTTAATATCTGTTACGACTTTCAAATCTTAGTGTAATATTACTAGTCACTAATGAAAATAAATTTTAATTAAAAACAAACTCTAATCAAACAGAAATTTCCATTGTGTACGTGTACATCTACGATTAAAAAAAAAGGTAAAGAAATCAGCTAAAATAACAAAAAAAAAAAAAAAACGATAGACAATATAAAAATCTAAGAGTAAATAAATCAATATGATTTAACATCTAATTATTATAAAATAACAACGACATCACTTGAAGGATGACGCTACATACAACATTTGTTAATACACATTGACAAATTGTCATTATAAATAAACGTTAATGGCAAATGGCGCAATGCATGTGTCGTTTACAAAGACCAAGGGATATCATGTGATGAATAAAACAAAAATCTAAAAAGGTACCTGATGATAACCAGTCATCAATCATAGAGGATATGGAGATTGAATGTATGCATGTTAATATTCTATTAGAAAATTGTACAAAAACCGGTAAAAAATTTTCACTGGGGGACAGGCATTTATTGCCATAAACACTCACAATCTTAAAACTTTTTAACACAGATTCACATTGATTTGTATGTTTTCTTTCGCGAAGTTTAATTTTAAGTACTTTAAGTGCTTTAAATGTGATGAGACACCTGATGATGGTTTTGATATTTGTTATTGAAAAAAATGTATGATATTTAAGTTGAAAAATTTTTGCTATTTTATATCTCAAAAGCAATCGTTGTTCCGTTTTTCTTTCTATCCCCTTTACTATACGATGTATTAGATATTTATACAAAAACTAGAATATGATAGACGGTAAATGTTAGCAAAAAATTGTTAGCCTATCTATACACCTTGCTGATGTAGTATTCATGTTGTAATTATTATTTTTGCGCATTTTTTTTAACGAAAATATATATTAACACAATCGAAATACAGAACGATTCGCATTTTCAACAAGAAAATAGAAGTTTCACTAGAACCGAATAAAAGCAAAAAATGAAAATTATTTATTGCGCTACAACATCGAAACATTAAGTGTGCAACTGATAAAACAGAAGTAAATGAAGACAAGATTCAAGGATGATTTCTGTATCCTTCGCTATTTAGTGTGCATATCAAACGCTGATCAAAAAACTAGACTCCTTATTATCAAAACTATTGTCTATCCAGTGATGTTACGATGTCAATTATTGCAGTCCACGTGAATGCGATATTAAAGAGGTATGAATTTGCACTTAAGACGATCAGCACCTATCAGAAACAAAATTGTATTATTCTTTAGTATTCGCCTTCATTATGCCGCCTAAATTAAATGATTAAAATGCTTTTGCAAGACTTGATATACAAAACTTTGCTGAAAATCGAATTTTTAGGCGAGGATATCCAACAGCCCACAAATTAAATAACTTTCTAGAGACGGCGTGTTTATCTGCTGAAAATCACAAGCTCGATCGTAGAGAAAGAATTTCGCAATATAAGAATTTCAATAATGGGTTGCATTAGGTTAATGCCTACAAAAGCGCTTGTTGCATTGCCTTATATGAGAGGCTGAGAGTTGTGCTTCTCTATTGCAAACACTTTTTAATACAAAAGACTCCCAAAGGTGAAAGAAATTAAAATCCAGACTCCTTTCATGCTGAAGTAATCTAAGCCTTTTGTTGGATTACTCTCTGCCTTCAAGTATCGTATCAGCAATGTCTTCTTTAATTTTGCGTAAACAATATTTAGAGTGCAGCTGTTTGAGCGTAAGAACAATCCCACTCTGGTTAAAACCCTGTTAGTATCCATGTTAAGTTGCAATAACAGAAATGGTTTCCTGCTGGTAGGAGTGAGTTATGTATTGTATGTCCTTTCTTAAACTCCCAATGTTAATCACAATCTAAATTTCTTGCTTACAACTATCCTCCCTTATTTTTATATTCGTTTTTGTTCGGGTCCACGTAAGCTGAAAGCTCATACAGCTTTATCCTACCGAATGAAGTGTAAGCAATTTAAACTTTTATATGAATATCTATTTTTACCCGTTTCACATTTTAATACATTTAAATTTGTTTTTGTAAAAAAACAATCAAATAAGTATTTTCGCCTAAGCTATTACAATTCAACTAAAACAAAATTTATAAGCCGAGCAAACAAACTAGATAAAATAAAACATCTTAGTTCTTAGAAATATTTGATATTTATTTTATTTAATATTTATATAAAATTTGCTTCACACTTAATCTTAACACTTAACATTACAGTGTTAAACGGGATTCAGGTAGTAAAACTTACGAATAAAATAAACTTTGAACTTCCCGAAAGTTCAACAAAAAAAATGTGTTACTTTGAATGTATCCCTGATTAGTACTCTATTTCAATTTAGCAAAATTTACCGAATTTTTTTAAAAGTTTATAATCGAAGTATCCTCATATCAGCATATGCTAAAGTCACAGCTTTTCTAAGCATTTACGAATCGAGGTAAGGAAGGTGGCTATAGAAATAACGTTTTGTTAATAGAAAAAAAAACTTAAGCATATAATTTTAATTTTGCAGAGTATCTTGCCCCCTATTGGAGTGAAAAATCGAATTACACCTTCATTCTCGCAAGGTAAATACATTGTTGCACATCTAGATAGACGCTCAACTTGGCAAAGCTATATAAAAGCGAAACTGACACAAATGAAGTTTTAAGTAGTTAAAATAAACTGCCTTCTTGTCAGAAGCCAGTATGTCATCGGTGCTAAGTTCACAAAAAACTATAAAAATTTTACGAGTTATTACTGCAGGCCCTGATGGCATGAAGACTTGAGACAGGAGAAATTAATATAAACACATTTCAAGCACTTGCTAGTCCTAACAACCCAAACGACTGTGATTACATTCGACTTAGAAGGAGTCATTACAACAATAAAAAATTTAGTCTTATAAAATTGTTAGATCTAGGATTCTTACACTTATTTCTAGTTCCCTTTTAATGAGGATTTAGGAAACACGTCTAATTCTATTAAGCAAATTTATTTAACATTGACACTCACGCTCTCCAGTGGACATACATTGGCATCTAATGCATGTACATTAACACCACCATCCTTCCTTAAAAACCCCTTTAAGACAAACATTTTCCTTTTGCTTTTTCTGCTAAACACATCAATTTTTTAAATTTATAAGTGTATTGTGATTCTCAAAGGAGTTGAACACAATAGATTTGTTCTTATTGCATCAAATATATTTATTTATCCATAAACAAGTGGTTTGTTAATAAATAATGAATTTCCCAAAAAATATATTCTAACATGTGTATGAATAAATGAAATGTAATTCATAATAAATCAACTCTATCTTAAAAAGGGATAAAATAAAAAACACCAAGAACAGGAGAGGAAGAACTTAAAGCGTTTTAACTTTAAATACATTTATCGATAATTTATTTATTGTACAAAACATTCATTAACACATAAACAAAAAAACGAACTAAATAAATCACTAAAAAATGCCCAAAAATAATAAATTAAATCGGATACAGCAAATAAAGTTTATAAAGACATTAAAATAATACATGATATTTAAACAATCACAAGTACATATACATATGTAGATACATACATTCATATAAATTTGTACAGTTAAGAGCACAATTCAACTGCAACAAGAGTAAAATTTTCAGATTTATTTTACACTAAGTTGAATATTGATTGAATAAATAGAAGAAGAAAATATTTTCTGAATATTGCTTTTTAATGCACTTTTATTTTTTGTGGTAAATTTAAACTGCTGTTTCTTTTTAACTTATCGGTGTTCAAAACATCGATTTAAAAGAAAGCACTTACCGATATTAAATAGAAAAATTTTAGAAAAATATATCTGACAGATCGCTTAACAAATAAGTGAAGTCCGCAAAATAGTTATTTAAATATCAATATAATTTTGCGGACAGCAATTAGTCGGGATGCAAAAAATACCTTTGGAAAAATGATTAGTAAACGACAAAATAACTGTTATTATTATAGACACGTGTATAATAAATGGTTGCTTTTTTTGCCTGTAACTGTAAGTACTTATTGTCATCTTGTTTCAATAATGCCATAATTGAACTAAACTTCAACCAAAATTTTCAAACATTTCAAAAGTTTATTTTTTAAATGAACTCATTTGTGTGAACATGCAAACACTTGCGTACAAAAATAACATAACGATATAAAACAAGCAAAAGGATAATAAACTCAATTTATTGCAGATTTATTTATAAACAATATTTTATTCAAAGTTTTTTATATTTATAACTTTTTATTCACTATCCGTCATTCTAAAGTCTCGTAACTTTCGGGTGGTTTCATTCTGTCGTCAACCGTAGTCAGCATCTTAAGATGCTTATCCTCTCATCGTCGCTCTACCCTTTCATTCCATAAATATTAATATTTGTTTATTGTTTTTAGTTGGTGTAAAATTTTCAAATCAACGAACGCAAACATTTAAATTTATTTCTTTTACAAACTGTAAATGACAGTTTGAAAACATAAAATTAATGCCAATAACTTGCCATAAATATATTTTTTATGTACTACATAAGTACGTAGATATAACAACAACAACAAAATCATTTACATTAGGATGGTAATGATTAAATTAAATTTAAATTTAGTTTTTATTGAATTCTGAAGGAAATCATAACTTAAGAGGTCAAGAGGTACAATCCCATTTTGTGTATTTTTCATAAAAAAAAATAAATAAAAATACTTATTTTAAGAACAAATTTTAATTTAAAAAATTTTTTAACTTTATTCTTTTTTAATGGGCATGACTCACTTCTTGTAAAGATAAATTGCAAAACTACAATTGTTCCAATTAAGACTTAAGGCATCTTCATTAACCAAGTTTATTCGTTAAAATTAAATTATTATTTTTTTTTATGCTTTGTGAAAAACTTAAAAACGGAAAACATTATTAAGGTAACGTAAAACAACGATATAAAAGGTTAAAAATTATGACAACTGCACAGTGGGGCAGAATCGAAATATTTTAAAAATAACTCAGCCATTTACAAAAGGCCGACTGATCCAAAAGTTTATATGAGCAAAGCTGATCAGTATCTAAACTTATTTTATTAAGCTGGCTACCATGTAGCTGGCGATATGTAGTCTTAAAATTGAAAACCTAGCAATTGGAAATTTTTTAAATTTTAATTTCTTAAATTTTATCTATTTTTTTTTAATTATTTTGATTTGCTTTAGACTACATCTTTATGTTTAAAATTATCTAGTTATAAGTATTTTAAAATAAAAATTTTAGATTTTTTCAGTTTATTTAAAATATTTGGTGCAACGCTTAACAAATTTTTTTTCATTTCTTATCGCAGTGACCAAATTTAAAATATTTTAGATATATTTGAAGATTACATCTTTTCTAATTTGAAAACTAGATTATTTTCATTTTTAAGAATCATAAATTATCGCATTTTTGTGTATTTTAGCCTAAAAAGGACCATCAACCTCTGTTTTGATTGAAAAAATTTTTTTAAGAAATGTTTTTTTTTTTTAATTTTATTTACGCTAAGTATATGTTTGCACGTTTAAATTAAATTTCATATAAAATTAATCATTCTTTTACAAGATGGAGGTTCTTCAATATAACCTATTTTACATCAAATTTTGACTTTACTTTGCTCTAAAATATCAGAAATGGGCTCAGAAAAAGAATACTGTTATAAAAAGCTATTTATACTGCGAATTGTTGCACCAGTCCATAACTGGACTTTATGATCAAAAGAAAAAAATCCAATTTTCGATTTTTGGTGCTTATTTTGGGAATTATGGGATTTTCTTTATTTTAATATTGCAGAATTGTTGCTCTTTGATTTGAGTTGACCAACGAAAACAACACAAAACATTAAATTTTTTTGCTTAATTTTTGAAGATTTTATTTCATATTTAATACGTTTACTTTCCTCAGCTTTACAGTTTTTTTTAAATTATCAGAGATCACCAACAAATATTCAAACTTTGCTCTAATATTTTGTTATCTTTCTGTATATAAATATTGATGATATAATTTTCCACCAAACAAAAAAAATATACCTTACTATTATTCTTATGCGCAAATTTATGGTTCATATATATGAGTGTTCAAATATCTACGAACGATAAGAATTTTGTACGTTCGCGTAAACCAATTCTGTAAAAAACCATTATACCTGGAAGCAGGGTAACTGCCTAAAAAATTTCTTGCTTCTTGGGTTTCTTCCGCTGATTCTCCAAGAAGAAAAATATTAGACAGTACAATTGTTTCACCATGACATAATACATCTTGTACTGTGAGCGTCGTATCACTCAACGGATATAAGGAGACGAGTAGCTGAGAATTAATTTTAGTTTTGGTATTAATTGGCATTAAAACTACTCAACTTCTTGTCAATGCCAGTTATGCTTAAAATAGTTTCAAAATCCCCAAAAAATTTTCTTGCAGTATTTTCGTCTTCAGTGTTTTTCTTACTAATTAAACGCTATTCGGCTATTAACTCCGTTTACGCACTAAATTTCTCTCGGATTCTACTTTTCGCCAAAGCTTCTAAAGTTTTCAGTTCGTAATTTTTTTGTTTTTTACCTTTATATATAAATTTGTTAAATTTGTCTACAATATCTATTTCCGATTTCATTAAGTATATATATTCTTTTGCGAAGTCGATTCAGCGATGTCCGTTTGCCCGTCCATGTTAGTGTTGAAATTAACTTTGCAAAAGCAGAAGATGAGCTAGAGAAAATTTAAATGCACCAAAAGAAAGAAAAAAATTGCTGTTGAAAATCAGAAAGTTCGATCCTTGTCCTTCGAGGCAGCGGGTAAAACATCACGCCTGCCTTAACCCATTAGGAGCCGACAATATTTTTGTGTAAAACTATTAATAGTACTTATTTACTTGTTTTTATATAAAATTTTCTGTTGTATTCTGTATTTTAAAATATTATTTTAGCTTAAAGAGGGGAGATTCTGAAAGGTAGAACTTCTTTGTTGAGTATCTTTTTTGTATCTGAGAATTTAAGAATTACCTTTTGGTTACCCGCGTACAAATTTTTATCTTTTGTAACATAATTTTATTAAAGTGAGATACCGATTGGAACACTTATATTTAAAAAAACATAGTTTTGCCCATAAGAATGATAATGAGACGAATCCTTTTTTGTTTAATAGGAAATTTTATCATTTATATTCGTATACATACAAAAATATAAAAAACAACCAAAGGAGCAGGTAGCGCCCTAATGGCACTTTATGTTGGTTTAACTTGAAGTAATATTTTTATTTAAACTTGTAAGATGTTATAATGCGTATCATCATTTTCTCATTTTCCCTTGTCAATAAATACGATACCAATGTAAAAGTACATTCATGCATGTGCATGTGAAAACGGATAAAAAAACTTATATCTTGTGTACTTGAAGACACAAAACAAAATATGAGCTTGTGTTCATATAAAATAATATTTACTGTCACTTACGAAATATTCTTTTGCAACTTGAATTATATACTTTTAAAAATAGTTTCAAAAATACACTTAAAGAGAGAATTCAAATAGCTTTTGATAGTTTTCAATATTCAATATTTTAATACATGTCATTTTTATATTAGTTCAGTTTCAATTCATATTAGAAATTATTTTTGGCAATTTAAGTGTTTGTTCTAGCACTTTCTTTTTTTTCTAAGAGGTGTTTTTAGGATTACGGATTAAATACAAAAGTATATGTAGTTGTATGACTTTATATATGTGTGTGTGTAACTAAAGGCCCAACTATAATGTGCATATACTAGCTTATGCCAACTTATACAACTGTGCAAATACATATAAATCAAATGTGGTAAACTATAATGTACTTGAGAGAACTTTTCGTCAAGTTTCGTCAAATGTCATTTGCTTAAGCAATGTATAAAACTGATCGCACATTCCGTACAGAAACAGCTGATTGCGCTTGGTGTATACATACTTAAATTAATAAAGAAAAAATTGCAATGGAGAGCGACAGTGAAAAAGATTTTTTTCATTAATTTAGTAGAAAATGTAGAAAAAAAGAGCTGTTTATATAAAAAAGGACGCGTTTTATTATAACAATTCGCTAAAAATTTTTTAATTTCTTTCATATTAGATCATGCACACCGTTGCATCTTTTGGTACTTTAGGCCAAAAATTCACAAACAAGAGAAAAACATACAATTTTTATCGAATTTTTTTGAAAACTAGTAAAAGAAAATAAATTTATTTAGCTCAATATTATTAAATATATATAATATATTCTTTCGACGCCTTTTTCTTTACAAATTTTATTTATTTAAAAAAATATATTTTTGGGAAAGTACGATTTAAACATAAATGTGCAACTGTGGCAAATAAGTTTTTAAATTGATGTAAGTACATTGCAGCCAAATAAAATTCTTTAAAGAATTACCTAAGCATTTGACAGGCTTTTCGTTGGGTTTTTGACATAAGCTCAAGCTAGCTTATGCACATTATAGTTGGGCCTTAACAGTGTATCTGAAGTTTTTAATTTAAAATATATTCAGAAGGAACTGAATGTGGATGAAATTGGTACTTTTTGCTTTAATGTGATTACGTTTCTCAATTCTTCTGCGTTAAACTGTCAGGGTGAGTCAAAAAGCCTTTGCTAAATAAAACAAGAAGCACTAAGAATATCAAATATAGCAAGTATTAAACAGAGCTGTAAATGAATGACTCTTTTTCGAAAAATTCCTGCAAATATTACTATAGTTAGGCTAATAAGATGTAGTAGCCTCAACATATCTGAAAACGAAATAGTATTGGCTGCGTTAAAAGTGGTGTGTTCTTGCTTTGAAACAGAAGATTACAAAGTTCATGAGATTGAACGCATTATCGGAAATGCGTGCAAAGAAAAAACAAAATAAAACAAAAAATCAAGATCAAGATGATTGAAAAACAAAGTTCTTGTTAGTAATTGGAAATGGGACACAGCAGTTATAACCTCCCGTAAAGAAAATACAATTATTGTGTAAAGCCATAGCAGATAATTTAGAAAAGACGTCTATTTAATATCAAAGCATCAGGTGTTCTTGTAGAGCCCTTTGTAATAAGGAGAAAGAGCTCTAGATGTTAGTGCAGGAACGTAACAGAATGACAACAGTGTATGGTGATGTGATGTGAATATTGAATAAAAAGGGTTGGCTGGCTTGGTTATATAGCGTAAGTGGTCTTGCTGTTAGGCTTATTCCAAGCACTGCATCGAGCAGTTCATTTCTCGCCGGAGTAACACAGCAGAGTTCTGAAATATTAAACACTAAAAAATCGATTAACTGTTCTCTTTCAAGTTTCCTATAAAAAAAACTAAAAATAAGGGATGAAATTTTATCTATTTACGATTTAAACTCACGATAAATGAATTTTAAATTAAAATGATTTTTTGACCTTTATAATTAATATTCTTATCTTTTTTATAAAGCACTTGGTCAGGTTTTAAAATAAAAATATTGTTTTTATTTTTTTATTTTTTACAATATTTAGCCACACCGTTGGGTGACATCTACAGGAAACAGAAACCTAAATTATTAAATTTTTGTGTTTTTAAATACAAATTTTAAATTCATTTTTCAAACTAACTCAAAAAATGTTCAAAAAACAAACACAAAAAATTCAAACATGTTAACATCCCAGTAAAAAATATATGGATTAATCCATAATCGAGCAATAAAGGAGTAATGACTTGTTCATCCATTTGGAGTAATAAGGGAGCTATCGAAACTTTTTTGTTTTATTGTTTATGCCTCGCTTAATACTCCAAATGGATCAATGGGGGATGTATCAGTTCGTTTTTGGTTTTTTTTGACATAGCTGTTAATTGTTGATGTTTTCGTTTTTTTTTTGATTTAGTCAGTTTAATTTTAAAAAGTGTTCTTAAAAAAAGCGAAAAGGAACGGGTATAATAAAAAATTTGTTAAAAATGTGTGAAAATTTAGTTTCTAAGCGTCATTTAAGACGACTAGTTAAAAAAGAAATTGGAAAATACTCAAATTGTAATCCGGAGACTTTAAGTGTACAAGAAGCATCAGCACCTAACAAAGACAATGATATATCGAATGAAGATAGCCAAACGGAAAACTTTGACGTTCATTATAATATCAATTCAAACAATATCAGTGAAAATTTTAATAAGAAGCTTGCTTCTTGGGTAATTGAAAATCGCGTATCGAACGAATGCTGTAATTCACTACTCTACATTTTAAAAAGTGAAGGTATGGACGTTCCACTATGCAGAGAAACATTGTTGAAAGCAGTGCATGCAGAAAACCCATGCTGCTTCACAGTGAGCCCAGAAATAACAGATATGGCACCAGGTGAATACTTTCATTGTGGTTTAGAAAAAGCACTGATAATGCACGGCCAATACTTATCACTTAATGCAAATACCGAACTACTGATCGATATATTTGTGGATGAAATGCCGCTTTATAAAAGCTCATCAAAGTCATTATGGCCAATCCTAGGTGCCTTCTCAGAATTTAAAAACACAGAGCCATTTTTAATTGCTACATATATTGGCCCATCAAAGCCTCCAGATGTGGCAATATTCCTAAAACGGTTTGTGGAGGAATGCATTAAATTAAATAATGAAGGTATTAAAATTAAAGACAAATCGTTCATTCCTAAAATTAGACTTTTTGTTTGTGACACACCTGCAAGGGCGTTTTTAACCGGCACAGTGGGTCACACTTCTGCCCAAGGTTGTTCGAAATGTGAGCAAGAAGCTTCATATAAAAATAGAAGACTAAATTACACTATAGTTCCTGGAAACGCAAGAAATGATATGACTTTCAAATCACGAAAAAGCAAGACTTATCACATACCGCAATTTCAAAGCGAAATTCATCCCTTGGAATTATGCAACATCAACATGGTCACACAATTTCCGCTCGATACTATGCATTTGATTGATCTTGGAGTATTTAAAAAGATGTTGCGTTTAATTCTACAAAACAAGAAAGCAAAATATAAATTAAGCATTTTGGAAAACAATGAATTGAATCGCAAAATATTATATGTAGCGAATTATGCGCCAAAAGAGTTCGCTCGGAAAGGAAGAACATTTGATGTGGTATGCAGATGGAAGGCAAAGGAATTCCGACAAGTAGTGCTTTACACAGGAATAGTAATATTCAAGGATATATTACATGCCGATTTATACACCCACTTTTTGCTTTTACATACAGCATATCATATTGTTTCCTGTCCTTCGAATTGTCAACAGAATTTGCAATGCGTTCAGCAACTATTGGAAGCTTTTGTTGCCGATTTTGCCTTGATATATGGAAGTGAAATGATCAGCTATAACGTGCACAACTTACTTCATTTGGCGAAATGTGTTGAAAGCTTTGGAAGTGTTGATAATTTTTCAGCATATAAATATGAGAATCATTTGCAAACCTTAAAAAAAGACTGTCGGAAACCGTCACAGCTTAGCCAACAGCTAAACAATCGTGCCATAGAACGACATTTGATTTTAAAAACGGAAGATCCTAAATTTTTACCACTTGGGAAAAAACACGGAAACAACTGGTTTTTGAGATATAAGTTTGACACGTTTTTCTTATCCGGGAAGTCTCCTGATAATTATTGCTTCACTATGAATATGGTTCCCATTAAAATATATGGTTTCCAAATAGATGGCGGCGAAGAATACTTAGTCGGTAACAAATTCACAGATGCTGTAAGTTTGTTTCAGTATCCCGTAGACTCTAAAAAGTGTTTAGGAATTTGTAAGGCGAAAACTCTTAATACTATTCGAGAGAAAATTAACGTGCGGGACATATATTGCAAAATATTTTGCATACCTAATGGAGAATACTTTGTATTTATTCCTATTTTACATCACTGTCAGAATTGAGAATGCCATATATTACATAGATACAGTAGAATCGCCCAATTTTCATTAAGTTGTGCAGCAATATTTTTAAACCAATTAAACTGAACCTTATGTAAAACGAGACATAAAAATTTTGATTTTCATGATTAACCTCTGTTTTTATGTAAAATAAATTTTGATTAGAAAATTTTAATTGTCTTTAAAAGAAAAACTTAAAATTCAATAAAAGAATATTTTATAAAAAAATAAAAATAAGTTTTTAATAACAAAACAAACAAACAAAACTAGTGATCAATTCAGATTAATATTAGATTCATACGCTATGAGTTTCAAGACAAATATATTCCAAACGCAGCCAATATTTACGCCGGAAACATTAACCAGCGCTTCAATTAATGTGACAGGTAAATACATAGAGCCTCCTTGTTATAGTTCTTGTAGCGTGCATTTTATTTTTCTTTGATTTATATATTTCCAGAAGCAAGTTATGAAGCTAAGGAAGCAATAAAAAAACCTGGAAAACAAAGTTGATATTCTAACAAATGAAGTCGGATCCTTAAAGCAAATTATGTGTAAACAGAATGTTTTATTAGAGCAGCTTGCTAAACATTTACGGCCAACAAGTAGGGATCTTAAAATTTTCCCAATTACTTCTTTGGAGGAATTAAATTCTGCAGAACAGCTGATTAAAACCGAGCCTGATTCAGAAGTGGTAAGACTGAGTTTTTTTAATGCAACCAGTTAAACAAGTATTTAAATTCTCTATTATTTTAATTTATTTCAGATTTCTTATATTAAACTCAGATTTGACAAAATTAATATTGAAAAAGCACTACGCAAAATGATCGGCGAAAACATGTTACTCAAACTAAATTGGGATGGATCCAAAAATATGATAGCCTTAAACAAGTACAAATTGTTTAACTTTTTTTATTTTGGTAATAGCTGAATTTTTAATATCATGTCGTAAATAATATATTACTTGTTATCTTTTCTTTCATTTTCTTGCAGAAGCACTTAAAGGTACGTATCCAACATACCCGGAATACGAAAAATTTTTAAGGTGGCATTTCGTAAGTGTAAAGCAAATGTTTACCGACAGACTTACTTGTCAAAAACTACGACATCGTCGAATGCAACAAAAAAACAATAACAACATTTTTGAAAAAAACTTAAAAAAAATAAATAAATATTTTCTTGTTCTTGTAAAAAATAACAAAATTTGTATTTTATTTTTACTTGATTTATGTTCTTTTAGGAGACAAAAACGATTACTCCCTTTATGCTCTTTTAGGAGATGAAAACGATTACTCCCTCTGTCGTCATTTTAAAGATCAAAGAGAGTACTCCATAAGGAGCTTAAAAGGAGTACTCGTGTCTGCGGACATGCTATGTTAAAAATCCAATGAGTTTCGGAGTTTTACGGAGTAATCCATTACTCGCAAAGGAGCGCTCCAAGATTACTCCTTGGATGATCCTATTTTTTCCTGGGCATAAACATACATACATATAAAAAACTTCAATACTCAAAATACATTCAAATTTTTAAAATTTAAAAAGAAAATTTTAAATATAAAAAAACAATATACATATATAACCGCAAAAATTTTATTTAATATAAATGATACAACCAATTAAGTTAGATACATTGTAACGTTTACTATTTTTTATGCACTAAATGTCTATAACACTGCGCAACATTATCAGTATCAGCCTTAAAGTTTATTCTTTTTGTTGTTGGAACCTTAATTATTTGTAACATCTCAAACATATACCGACGTTTACAATTATTTTCTATATTTAAAAATGATGCATCTTCAAAATTAGGATGATGATTAGACTAGCACAATGGGAAGATAATGCAGTTTTTTGTGTATTATTTACGTCTCTACTTCTTTGATCAGATTTATGTCTAGCTATTCTAGTTTTAAGTTTATTCTTCTTTGTACCTTCATATACTTTATTACAATCTTCACTATCCTTACCATTACAAGGTATTTTGTATGCTACATTAGACATGTCCCATTTTTGTATTTTATCTTTTGTTTTACTGAATAACTTGTTTAAAGTATTGAAAGTTTTGTAAGCCATTTTATATTTTTCCGAATCAAAAATTCTTGCTTTTTCTACCCTTCTTGCTATTCCTGGTACATAAATTACAGACTTGTAAGCTTTTGTTTCTGTCACACTTCTTGTGTTACATGCTTTTCCGTACGTAAATTGTTTAAACAAATTCTTTTTTAATTGTATTGGAAAATTATTATCGGTTAGTATCTTTATAACTTTATCTTTATTTATCTTGTGAAATTCCTTATCACTTATCTTAAATACTTTTTCTATCAAATTTTTGCCTGTATTAATAATTACTCTTTTGTTGTGTTTGGAATAAAAATTAATAATTCTTCCGGAAGCTGTCGGCTGTTGATACCAACCCATTTTTAGTTTATTACCTCTTCTTATTACTAACGTATCTAAATAGAAAAGCTTAAAATCGCGTTCTATTTCTATTGTGAATTTTATGCAACTATTAAATTTATTAAATGTTTCCAGCATATTTTCAATTCCAGATTCAGAAATAATACAAAACAAATCATCTGCATATTTAGTCATTAATCTTGGTTTAATACTTAGTTCTTTAATGCAGATGTCTAATAATTTCTTCATAACAATATCTGCCACAATTGGAGAGGCTGGGGATCCTATTGGAAGACTTTTTGTTGCAAATATATGTTATCATTATATTGAAAATATTTATTATCTACTATACAAAATTTTAAAATCCGTAAAAATAAACATTTCTCCATTTCAGTATATCCCTGTATCACGTTCCATTTTTCTTCTATTATATTTATCGCTAAGTCAACAGGTATGCTCGGAAATAATGATACTTCATTAAATGAAACTAATTTTTCCTCACTCTAAATACACAGGTTCTATCCTTAAATTCTATTGAGTTCTTAGCATTTTATTTAGAATTCTCAGTAATCTTTTTCAATATTATTGAAATATATTTACACAATTCCTAAGGTGGAGAATTAATAAAAGAACAAATGGGTCTTAAAGAAAATTCTCTTTATGAATTTTAGTTAATCCATATAACCTAGGAGCTGTAGCAACATTTATTTCGTCTGTTTTTCTCTAAAATAGTAATAATTTTTGCTTAATAAGTTCTACTAAAACAATATATATTTTTTGTAATTTTATTGTTGGATCTTTATTTGCTAATTTATAATAAGAACCATCCCCTTCAATATTGTTAATTCTTAATTCATAATCAGTTTTACTTATAGCTATCGTTATCTGCTTTCAAAATAAGTATGTCTCTATTTCTCCATAAAAATGTTCAGCCTTTTCAACGTGCTCTAACATGAATCTATCTCTATTAGTTAATATTAAGTTATATAAGTGATTATCAATTATCAAAGTGAATTTAGTCCTAGCTATTTCCTGTTCTTCTTTCGTTTTTAATGTTTGTACAAAATCTTCTCCGTCCGCTACCATTTTTAAAACGGGAAAATCTTCTCTCTTAATTGGCAGTGCATGTTTATGCTCTAATAAAAGAATCCACTGAACCTCATCTGGAATATCTAACTTAGTCTTATTGAGAAACCACTTTTGCAACTGTCTTAAACAGTCAAACTTCTTTTTATAAATATTATTTACCTTAATTTAAAAACAGCTCCTAATCTGTCCTCATGCAGCAAAAATCTTTCTAATAAAAATATAAGTTTTATAAATTTAGATAAGTTTTATTTGTATATTTGCTTATGCTTATAATAGCAAAAATAATTAACAATATTTTTGAATTCTAATTGATCAATATAAATTTTCGTTTGATTGTTGTACGTTTTGTTTGAGCTTTTTTTAATTTTTGTATATATTCCTAATGTTGCTATTAAATGAGAATGAAAAATATCGATAATTATAAATATAATTTTAGATCTTAAGCTTACAGCGTTTATTTTTAGTCAATCAGCTCTATGAAGTCGTTAGTCTACTTATATAATAACACAGTGACGGGGTCATTTCTGCACATGAGCTGTTTTTTGAAAATGTCTTTCTGTGTTCGCATCATGTAAAAACTATTAAATGGAATTAATTATTACTTTAAAAGGGAGTCCATTAGAACCTTGGTTTAAATATAGATCCTTTTTTTTGTAAAAATATGTCATTTCGTAGAGAAAATAGAGATACAAATGTGAAAGCTCCCAATTTTACCGATTTAATAGTACTAGAACAGTTGTTAGCAAATTTTATTTTTGTAAATGGAAAATTCTTAACACTGATTATAGAACTCTGCAACAAATATTAAAAAACACATTATTCAATATTTTAATTTTAAGAAAATTTGAAATGACATGAAGATTATGTCGTTGGCGTCGCTAGTACCAAATAAAAGCATATTTGTAAGCACATAAAATGCCAAAATTACTTTTTTTACGTTTAACTTTCATACCCTTCACCACAGACGGAAATGATATAAGTTTATCATTTGTAATTTCTAAAATATCAATTTCCGACCCAATTAAGTATATATATTCTGAGTTTCTTTGCATAGCAAAGCCAAATAACCTATGTCCGTCTATCCGTCTGCTTATACGGGTAGTGTTGAAATTAAATTTGTCAGGGCATTAACTAAAGTAGAAAAAAATTAAATACAATAAACGCTCAGACATAATTTCGTAGTTTTGCTATTGAAAAATATTGTCCTTCGAGGCAGCCTGAATCTAATTCTTTTTTTTTTTTTGGGTTGTATACCCCAAGCAAAACTTGCAATTTTCCAAAAAAAGTTTTTTTTAACAGAAAAACTTCTTGAGAGGAAAGAAGAAAGAATTTCTCATGCCGATAATTATTTTAACTATTCAATGGGAAATCTGCAGTATGGTACACGTGGTCATACATATTTCGCGAAAGGTATATAAGACTTGGCGTAGCCAAATATAGCACAAGTTCTGCTTTGTTGAAGAAAAACTATAATTTAGCAGATAATTGCAATATTACTAAACCAACAACATTTGGTAAAGTAAGTAAAAAAATCTCTAGATTAGCAAAAAATTTTAATTTAACTAAACGATTAAAACCTCACTTAAATATTTATTTTCACACATTTCACCAAAAATTTTAACTTTTCGAAAAAGTTGTACTTGTATTAAAATTGATTAATAAACTTTGCTAAAAAAAACTGTTTTGCAATAGAAAATTTTAAATTTCATTCAAAACCTAAAATGCACAAAAATTTATATCTAACGACAATATATAAAACTTTTCTTAACAAAAACCCACTTAAAAAAAATAAAAATAAAACACATTTACATTAGTGAAGACTAAATATCTAATATTGGTGATTTTATAAAAAAACCGCTACAAGAGGGACCTGAACCCACGAGGTTTTTAGTGACCTTTTTAGTAACCTTATTTCATACATAAGCTGTACGGTAAAAAGATATTTCATAGTCATGAACTTAAAAAGAAAATATTCTCCAATAACACTAGAGCTGGATAACCTAAACTCATCCCAGGAGCTTTGCTATTAAATTTATATATATATATATATATATATATATATATATATATATATATATATATATATATATATATATATATATATATATATTCTTATTCTTTTAATAGTCGAGCTGTAGTGCACCGTATTAATTTATTCCAGTATTCAAGGAATAAATGTCTTTTTGAATTGTTACCACTACACGTGCAGAATGTAGTCATACATATATTGAAAATATTCACACATAAGTTAAATATAATAAGGACGTTTTCAATAATAAAGTTTCTTGAATTTTGACTAAAGGCCGAACTCTAATATACACTAATCCACATAAGAATTTTATTCTATTTGCCGAAGAAGAAATTTATTCTTAAAAGTATAAAAGCTAAATAAGTAAATAAGCAATACCCGCTTCAAAACTAATTGCTACTGCTTTCAGCCAAAGGTGCTGCAACCCTGCACTGCTAGAGCTGGAAAATTAAGCTTTTTATCTATCACTCCTATTTCCCTTTCTCTTTCCCCTTCACTGAATGAAACACAAGTAGCTAGCAGGCAACATTGCTTGAGTGTCATTTCTCCAAAAAGAAAAAAAATATATATAACAATACACGGCATATCTGTCAGCAACTATCGAATATCTATTGTTTCCGAAACCTTTCCTTATTTATTCACATTTTAACTTCATGTAATTAACACTGTTAAATTTTAAAGGTACAAATTTATAACTAAGTTAACAAAAATACAATTGCAAGTAATTTTCTTTCTTTTCTTTTTGTAGTAAAATTTTATAAGATAAAAGCCTCAATCAATCAATTTGTATTGCATGCATTTAGGCAAGAGGTGTTAAATAAAAAAAATTTTTTTGATTTTATTATATTTTAAAACAGACTAATTAATTATTGAGACACCCTTAATTTTCTAAATACAATTTTTACATTTGTTGGTATAGCGGACTTAACAACGCAAGTGTCTCGTAAATTATAACTGTCTGTCATTAACGGTTAAATAGTTTAGCCGCATACACCAAATTACATCAGCTATTTGGACACCCTTTAATTTTCAAATCCAAATTATATACTTTTTGTTATAGCAGACTTAGCAATACAGGTTCTTTGTTAATTTCAACCATCTGTATACAACTGCCAAAAAGTTTGACTTTATACATTAAATTAATAAACTATTGGGGCCTCCTTCAATTTATAATTTATACTCGTTATTATAACGGTCATAGTAATCGACATTCTGACCAATTATAAAATGTTTGTCTATAAGGGTTAAAAATATAGGCTCATATAGTTCAATTTAAGTTAAATATGGGGACCCCCTTTAAATTATTACTTTTTGCTATTGGGTGCTATAGTTTTACGCAGTTTTTTTATATTTTAAAGTGATGCGCTTTGCGGTTCATAATACACGTAAACACGTGTGTTTTTTACAGGGATACTGTTATTAAAGTAATAGAGAACTGTTTTCATAACGGGATCAATCGTTACGCATAACCTTTCAAATAAAGAAAAAAAATTTCAAAACCAGTTCAGAAGTGACTGAGTTTTGCGGGAACAAACATAAAAAGCAACATTCTTTTTTGCAGTCGGTTAAAAATGAAAAAATTTTACACAAACCTTCAATTCTGAGCGCTATATTCACGGTAGTTTTGCTTGTCTGTAACTGCAGTTACTTAAGAGTAACTTTAGTGTAAAGCTGTTTTTTCACCCCAAATTAAAATAATTAAGAGACTGATTGCTTGTCCGGTATCCTAAAATTTCCTACATAATCGTGGTCATAATCGAAGCAGAAATCATATGATCAGAATTTAGCATAACAAAAATAAATTAATTAAAATTTACTTTTTCGGCCTTAGGTTTATTTAATTTCTAAACATGTTTAGAAATAAAAATGTATGAGGACGTTTTCCAAAGAAAACAAAACAAATTAAACGCCGGCAATAATAATTCGGTCGGAATAATCAATATTCCCGAGATTTGAAATTTTAATTATTTAATTGCAAGTTCCCTTGCAAAAAAACAAAAGTATATTATCAAATTGTTTTGTGATATTTTATTGTTGTTTTTATTTTATGTTATTTTTCAACATCTTTTAACTCTATAAAAGAGCCGAAAAAAAGGTCAGCCGTATATAAAGTCAATATTGATTATTGTTGTTTTTTCTTAAATTTTGATTTTTGTCTTTACTTTATTATTTGTACAAATAAATGTAAGTGAGAAGTTTCCTGAAGAGCTAAGTGACCGGTAGTGAAATGGCCATCGAAACGTGCCTTCACCCTCATTAGTCAATATCGGTGATTTTAATAATTCGGTCTGGATAATTAGCACGATGTTTTAAAGTTTAAAGTAAAATTAATAAATATTCCCGTGATTTGTAATTTTTAAAATTATATATTGTATTTGAATATCGTACAACCAGGAGGCTAAAATGACTTTTTGCTACAAAATACGAGCATGAATCCATTTTTAATACTGAAAATAAGCATTATTAAATCGACTTTTTTACCATTTAAAATCAATAAATGTACAGTTATTTTAAGTATGTACTCACAAATATATGTTGTCTCAAATGCAACTTTTTTAAAACTATTTACTTTTATTATCGGCACATTTACTGAGGTATGAAAAAACATACACACATACATACGTAAAGACTTAAAAGTTCTTTTTGTACGTTTATAAATACAGGCTGTTAAATGGAAAAAAGTGTTGATCCCAAAAAACATTTTCAACAATTCCAACACTTGAAAACCAATCAAAATTTTTTTAACTATCAACTTATTTCGCCGTTCTTAAAAAAGCAATCGTGCAGAACGCCACAAAAAGCAAGAAACGATTTCTTTTGATTTTGACAAAGGTGTTTAAGAAAACTTACAACATTCAGGACACAAATATAAAAATATAAATAAAAAAGGAATAAAAAAAGGCACAAGAAAAAAACTAGTTTATCACGTCAACTGTTTGTAGTCACAACTTATTTTAAGAAAAAAAACACAATTTGTTAACTTTAATTTTGTTTTCGCTACTAAAACATAAATTTATTAGTTACGAGTAGCACTCGTACCAGCCAGCAAACAGTTCTTGCTTGAGTACAAGAACAACGAAAATTAACGATTCGTTTATTATTTTCTGTTGCACTGTGGGGCGAATGCTAAGGACATGATAAGTTACTAAGAGCTCTCAACAAAGTTATTTGTTGATTAAAAAATTAATAAAAAGTTTAGAAACGGTTTTCATATCAATAAAATTTATTTCAAATAATCATCTTTTAGACATAACTAATGCACGATGCTTTTTTTATTTCTTTTATTTTAGAAATAAAATTATAACGTTAAAATCTTCTTAATTTTAAACTTTGCTTGAAAGAAATAAAAAATATCGAATTACGAACCTAACTTGCAAACAAAGAATTCTGTGGCTTATAAATTTTACATAAAAAATATTACTATAGTGCCTACAAAATAAAAAGGTGTTCCGAAAGTGACGTCATATTTATAAATATATTGGTATTTTTTATTTTTTCCCCAATCAGGAAATATTATAAATAGACAGTTAATATGATACTGATAAAGCTTCTATAATGTTGTGAGGAAACAAGTATTTAAAAATAAAAATTTGCATTTCGGGGCTATACCGATGTTTGTGGTACAAAAGACGTGTTGTAAAGAAAACAACAAAGAAATGCTTTGAGTTGTGTGTGAATTTCGTCTAATCAAATAAGTATTAATAAGTAAAGGAAGATAGATACGAAGAATGCTGATAAAGGTTGTAGCGGTCCGTAAAATGAGGCATTACATTCTGCTATCGCGTAATTTTTCTTGTTTTCTTTAGAAAACGTACGCATACCTTTGTAAAATAGTTTTTGTTTCTAAAAATTAAATTAAAAAATGAACCGAAGCCAAACAAGTAAATTTTAATTCATTAATAATTTAAACTGTGAAAAGCAGACACGTCAATTTTGCAAATATTTTATTATGACAAATATTTCCTTATCTTTTAATCCGTTACAGCTGGAAGTAGCATAAAGTATATCCTGTTTTGTCTTCTGCAAGGACAAGTTCAAAGAAATGAAAATAAAATTAAATTTAAAGTAGTATTTTTAATGTGTCCAAAATATACATTACTGTGCTCGTTGTAACAAATTATAAAATAAAGTTAAAAATTAAGGGATAGTCCAGAGATGGTGTGTTAGTCAAACCCGCACTTGGCGAAATAATTTAGGTTGAGTATAAATTGGAATTTAATTTATCGAAAACAAGGTTATTATAATAGTAATTGGCACCAAACAAAAGTAGGTGACAAGTCCTCCACTCATAAACTTGTCATGTAAGAAGTTTGGTATCACCCTGTCCTATCATAAAAAGTCTTTTGCAAACAGTCGTGAAACAAAGTTAGTTAGGACAATATTTCAGACCTGTATCTTACTAACCGCAACTGGATAAGTTTATTTAAATAAAATCGTCGCTTAAAAACTAGTTACGTATTAGTTCCTATCTTCCTAGAGATACAAGACAATAAATAAAGCCAGAGATCCATTGTTTGTTCCGACCCATAGAAACCCCTCTTAGCACGAGAAGATCACACCAACCGTATTATTTTCCGGTCACAAGCGCTAAAATTCCAAGTCGCAAAAATCAAAACTGATTCACCTACTAATGCAGTGACGCCTAGACCCCAGTCCATATCTGGGTAACAAACCTTTTTCTATCATTCAATACCATTTCATTTATCTTTTAGCTTCATAACTCATAACGTTCTATGGTGTGATATGGTTAAGTAAATTGTAAGAGAGATTTAAGTTTTTATTTAATGCCAAACAACAATTATTATGTCGTAACAGCTATATAATAATCTTATCTTATGATCTTATTTTATTTCAGTGATGTCAATTTAAAATTGCTTGGCGTTTCTTTAAAAAATAGATTTGGTTTGGGATTTAATAAAAATTTAATTTATTGCGTAGTTGGGTTTTAGAATAATAAAATAATATTTTTTAAGGCCACATCAATTTTTTGTTTGGCTTGTATTTGAATTGACAATATATTGAAGTATTTCTCAGAAGCAATAATTAGCACAGTAATTTTTTACAAAATAGTAGCAAATACTAAAGCTAGACAATTACCAAAAACACAATTAGTTGAAAATTAACAGGTGTCCGATACAAGAATCCTTTTATTTGTAAACAAAGACAATTGAAATTATCACAGGGTGTCAAAATGTGTAGGTACTTCAAATGGAAATGCTAAGAACTAATTGGTGTCAACACAAAGAGTCATTGTAATTTTTTAAAACGCATATACTTTTTTTTTAAATTTTTGCAGTTCTTCTTTGCAGGTTCTGTCATCACAACTGAAGTATTTTTACATGTCTTATTATACTGACATCTCCTAATTATTGGTTGCCGCCAACAAAAATAGAAATGAGTTTTATTAAACAGTAACGACAAAATCAGCATGGATATGAATAAACCTGCCACCTTGTTGTCCTGCTGTGGTCAGAATAATCATTCTCACAAAATTTTTCTCTTAGTGACCTTGCGGATACTAACAGCCTTCAATTGTTTAACAAATTTAAGTAAACACATTTTAGGGAGAATTATATTTTGAATCAGTATCGCATTTTCCATATTAGTAAAATATTCGTTAGTTCACGTAAGATTTTTCGCCAACACTTAAGTAAGTCGTTTAAAACTTTTCCGTAAACAATAAATAAGTAGATATATTGAAAAAAATTACGTTATTGCTTCTCTTTATTTGGAAGTTTTACATCTAAAGATCATTACAAAGCGTTGAAGATATAGTCGAACTCTGAAGTACTTCCACCCACAAACTTAAGAAAAAACCCAAAGTATTGCTTTTACTACTGACCTTTTAATAAGAAAGATTTAGTTTAATTTAATAAAATGTGCAATATTTTTAATTTTTAGAGCCGAATTGAGTAAAATATTTTTCTATGTCAAGAATAATCACTTTCACTTTCTCTTCTTATATCCTTCGCCACGGGTGCAAAAGGGTATATCTAAGTTTGTCATACCGTTTGCAATTTCTACAATATCCAATTTCGTCCCCATAAAGTATATATTCTGAGTTCTCATGCATAGGGAAGTCGATTGAGGGATGTTCGTCCGTGTTCGTCCTGAAATCAACTTCTCTTCAAAATCTTTGCTAATAAAAATCAACAAGATAGGACCATGTGCTTCAAAGCAGCGGGCAAAACTCCACACCTGCCTCCATTCAATCGTGCGATTGTACCATTAAATTTGTATTTTTTTTTTTTTTCAAATTATGCTTTTGCGAGCCACTTTAACGACTTTTAGTACGCATTTTGAAGAGCGCATTTGACTCTTGTAAATTAAGCTTTTACGAGTCATAAACAATCAATAAGATTGTTGCACGATTATTTTTCATAAAATTTCACATTCGTAATTTAATCTTTCTGGCGATAGTAAGGCAAACTTATTTCATGTTTTCCAATCGATTTTTATCAACTTCAAAAGAGTGTAAGTTTGTTTATTAATTTAAGCATCGTGGTAAGAAAAAAGTGTTTCAATATGAAATTTATTTTTCTTGTGTATATTTTTTAGTTCTATGGAAACGTTTTAATTAAAATTCTCTGAAATTGATGACGCTGTTGATAAAAAATTTAAAAGGGAAACAGAACCAAATTAAATTTAATTTAAATTTTTCAAATTTTTGTTCCATAAGATCCTTTCATTCAATAATTGAATTCATAATTATTGTTAATTTATAATTAAAACTCCTATGTTACAACAACAAAAAAAATAACAATATAAGACTCTCAAAAAACACTTTTATTTTGCAGCATACTTTTAAGACTCACAATTAGTTTATTTTTATAAAGACGATTGTTTCACTACTCGCATGAAATAAGAATTAAAGAGTCTTACAAAATTGTTTTCGGAGCATCGTAGACGACTCTTAAGGAAGAGTCGCTTTCAGTGTGCAGTTTCTCCTATCAGTATACAGTTTCTCCTATTAATCTGAACTTGCGCGATCGAAATACAACATCACAGGCAACACAGACAACATCACTGCTCCGATTCGTTTTAAACTAATTCACCTGTAGCTCAATAATGATAAGAATAAAATATGTTATATAAAAAATCAGACATATGAAAAAGCAGCACAATTAACAACAAATAGTTATGGGTAAGAAACCACGCTTGCCATAATTTGTTGGCTCATTTGTTCATATAGTGCTTTCATTTTTTTAGGCTTTTGTGTTTGTTTGTAGAAGATCATTCCACAGAGGGCATCCAAACGACAACAGATGCAATCATAAAACCCCAAGAGCAAGCCCCCACAAGAATGTAAACGAGCCACAGAAGCTGATGAGAGAAATCCTTCGGGTGATAATGCACCTCAAAGACGAACAGTAAAAAAACGGGGTGTATATTTTAGGTATAACAAGCGGCCGGTAAATAGGTCCCAGGAAGCGTAAAAAATAAAGTGTTCAACAGAAGAGAAATCAACCAAAAAAATCTATGGACCAAAGGTAGCATTTAGGATGAATGGTCCCCATAGGCGACCAATGTGAAGTTCGCTTTCTTCAGGCTTTTAAAAGACAATAGGCATACCGTGGACCACAGGAAGGAAATAATAATTGGCACTGAATTGTCATTGAATTTTAAGGGATTCCACCTAGAATACGGCATGGATAGTTTTGAATTCGTTTTTCCAATTTCGTTTTAGGTTTCGTCCTTTTATATGCAATTTACGGCAGCATGGTACTCTAGATGTGTAAAACAGGTGTGGAACAGCCTACAAGGAGAAAAAAAAACAACCCAGCATATCAAAACAAACTCCTCTCAAAAATATATGTTTTAAATAAATAAGTAACATTCCTCTGGCGAATGGCGTAAGAAACGCGGCATAGCCGAAATTAACTTTCTTACTTATTTTTAATAAAATATAACTTCGCCTTAAATATATACACAAGCTTTGGGAAAAACTTCATATACTGTGACTCTTGCTATTACTTCTGCTTAAACTTCAATCGAATTTTACCAATTGGTGTTAGTGTTTGAACTGATCAGCAGGAGCTGACCCTAATTTATATGGAAATATGACTTAAATTTAAAATTTAAATTTTCTTTCAATAGCATAAAATTCTCATTCACACTTAAAGTAAATGAAAAGAAGTGGAAAAAATAAAAATTTTGCAAGATAACACCATTGTGCGCTACTGCCTCTATTGTTTATAGTGTAAGACAGTACTCGTGTTTACAAGTAGCCGCTGAAGCAAAAACCCAACATCCAACACAAAACAAAAATCATCAAAATATATTGAAGAGAGGCACACAAATTGCAAAAGTTTTTTTCTTGATTTGTTCTTTCATTTTCTTTTCATTTGACTTTTTTATATTTTTACTTCAATTGTTTTGCTGCTTGGGGTTTTTGGCATCATAAATAATGCATTATTGACGACAGCTTGTTACACTACTGTTTTCAACTGCTGATGCTACGTACCAGTAATGATGGCGCGGGAAACAAAAGGAAGAGATATTGAATCGTAAAAAAGAATTCATCTACACATTTATAAATAATAGGAGGGATGGAGGTTTTTCGTGAAGCTAAAAATAATATAAATTTAAATATACAAACGAATGTGTTTGCATAAATTTTGTTGCTGCTCCTTTTACAGCTTAATGATATTAAAATAAAACTTATTGTTGAGTAAAAATTATTCTACCAAAAATAAATTTCATTTTTGCACTGGATCAGAATGAAATGAGGTAAAACTTTAAGAATAATCAAAACAAACAGAGCAAAAAGGAAACAACACTCAAAATAACCAAAATAATGTGTAATACAGTGAATAATTGTAAAATGAAAATTTCCTGAACAAAAGAAATTTATTCAGTTGTTTTTGTTTCCTATTTAAGCTAAAATTTAATCCCCTTGAAATAAAGCTTTTATGAAAAGAAGCAACTCAAGCGAAAGTTTCAATTTTAAATTATTTCTTCAGGCGTTTTGGCAATTTTTTGAATATTAGCTTGAAGTGTTTACGAAACACTGCATCGCCTATAAGCCGTGACAAACACTATGCTTTTTAAATTCACACTGTTTCATACTTGTAAAATAAAAAGGTAAAACGTATATTTTTTCAATCACGAAATTTTTTGTCCAAAAAAACCTTCTTAATTTTTTACAAGACCTTCACATTAGACCTTCATCTGGATGATGTCTGTACTGCGAAAACGGTGAAGAAGCTCAGGGATACCAAAACGGTAGGTTCAAATTCGATTCAATTACGGAAGTCGGTCCAGTGCCGTATGGTCTGCCAGGACCACGATTACGCAAATGATGCTCTGTGATGCTCACAGATATTCTGAAATAATAAGCGAACTCCATACAACAGAGAAGATGTACGCAAGAGTAGGACTAAAAATTAACTTCATAAAAACTTAAACATTGTACCAACTTGTACATATAGCTTCTTTTTGTATCTGTGTTGCACTATCACAAAAACCAGCGACTCAGATCAAGATGTGAAAAGCACATAAGACAAGGCAAGACGGGCCGTGGCTATGGTAAATTATTTATAGCAATACACCCAGTTATCTACCAACACCAAACTCAGAACCCAACTTGAAGTCTATATAGCTGTATTGCAGTAAATCTTGGAATACTACATCCAAACATGTCAGTACGTCAGTACGTCAGTAGTATCAAAGTGTTTGGTAACTGATATCTCAGTAGATTCTTACGTATACTCTGGCCTGAAAAAAAACATTAATCTTTGAAATATGTACCACCAAATACACATCCAGTTATAGATATATAGACGTAAGTGGCCCTGGGCTTACCATATGCCTGGAAAGCTACCCGACGACATTAGCAAAACAGCCATCGACTAGAATCCCCAAGGCCAACGTTGTATTTTCAAGCCTGCTCATATTTGGAGGAAACGGTGGATGACAATATAAGAATATCAGGACACAGCTGCAGCGAAATTAAACATATTACAAATCAATGGGATGAATAGATAACCCTTTGTTTCTTACAGAAACAATAGAAGAGAATATAAGTCTGTCAGAGACCTAGTTTATCTACTAGAAACTGCTACAGTCCCTTCGTTGGGTCTCAAACATTTAAGAAGACTCGAAATGGTACATTCCCATGAAAGACATTAACATTTTTACAGTTCATTACCAACCGCTTCAAGATACACAATTTCCCACATAATAATAACGCAGCTTAAACATATCATACTCTTGTACGTAAAATCTGTGCAAACTTTAGCACAAAAATTATGCTCAAAATAAACTCAGTTGTACAGTCAACCTTACAAGAAATTACATTTCTACTTGAAAAAGTACCAAAGTGCGTAACTATCCATAAACAGTTAACTGAAAAAGGTTTTTTGATTCTTCATTTGAAAAATCTTTTAGCCTGCAAATAAATCTGTATTTGTATATTTTTTTGTACCCTATAGAAAGGCAACCAATCGATTTGAAATCTTGAAACAGGCAGGTTATCCTATATTAACGGTTACAGAGAGCGGAGACAGATTTTCCTTACACAAAACATTTATTAATTATCCTACATCCCGAGAAATAAAATAGTGGGCATCATTAATTTATTATAGCGAACACTTAAAACTGCCCATAGAGAGAAACCTAAATTTGATACATAATATTCTAATAATAACGTGCGTTTCCGACTTAAAGCTTGGCGGTATAGGCCGAGGTGGATAGCAGCTTCCCAAATATATAACGAACACCGGCTTTGCTTTCAAAATATTTTCAGCACAGCCAGTTTATAAAAACGTTGAATCTTTCTTACATTGAATAGCATAAATTATACCTATAATATTCATAAACGTTTTGACTCGACGTTGATGGACATTATGTCACATTGCAATGAATTGCATCGTAGTGTAAGATATTATCCATGGACATAATGTCCTTGGATATTATGACATGCCGCCTTAAAAATCACTAGTTACAATTTTCTTACTTTCTATTTTTTTTTTCAAAATAACAGGTGTAAAATATATGTGTATGCAAAAACACTTAACGCTAACACATTTGTGAAAATCAGGGTTAATATTGAAATACATAATAGAAGCAATTTAATTTACATGAGACATATTTATCAGACGTAGGTCCAATTGAGATGGTTCTGATTCAATAAGTAAAATAAATTATAAATTTATTTTTTCTTTGCAATATTTTACATAAAAATATTTCATAGCACTTAGTTTTAGTTCTTGGGTCCATTAAACGCTGTATGTAAATCGAAATATATCTTTTTTTTTAAACACACTGAACAGAGCTTTTTTTATTATGATTTTCTTTTACAAGATGCGTAATCAATATTCCTATACTTTTAACTTCTCCAGTTCGCTGCTTTGATTTTGTTGCTTAAATGGCTTGTTATTGTTCTATCAGTTTCTTAGCTGCCCTAAGATGCCCAGTTAATGTTAGTCAATAAATAATCCATCCGTAATTTGTACGAAACTTTATTATTTAATGTTGCTAAACACCGTACAAATAAAAGAAGAATTACATGGATTTTGGAAATCAATTTATATTTAATAACTGTTTACATCTGCATTAATACTTATTTTTTAACAAAACCAGTTTAAGCGATAAAGCACACTTTACATTAAAAGTTTAGTTAATCGCTAAAAAGTAGCCACTTTCGAGATTCACTAAATGTACATGTAGTATCGAAAGAGTGCACACATTTATAATGAGCCCATGAAGAGTTCTAGATAATGCATGAAAAAATTTTTGGCCGTATTGTCCTTTACACCAGTGTTGAGAATTGAATCGCTAGATCTAATCATTCTACCCTGTTGGAAAATCTTAAAAAAAGAAAATGCTCTCCTTGAATTTCCTTCCTTTAATGAAATTTAGCTAAAACATGTACAAGAGTATGCATATTCGTAATGGAACTTATATGCCCAATGTGCTTCGTGGTACATAAGGTCCTCTACTGTAAAAAGACAGCCTTTATTGAAGTTTAGAAGATTTGTAACTACTACTGCTGTTTATATGTACGCTTTATCCTAACAGCAATAATCGTATCACATTCGCTATCCATAATTAGAATTTCAACACTCTGCTTATTATAGATAGTTCCCTAGGTATACCATAATTTTTTCACTTTGTATGGAAGATACCACTCCCACTGGTGTAGGCAGCTATGACTTTCTGTTAAACAAACAAATAAATATTCATTTTGTTAGATAGATATTAATGGAAGAAAATCATTCACATTATGTGAAATATTTAAGTACAAACAACCACTGTAACAAATATCTGAAGTTTGTTACTGAAATTTTTTTAAATTTTTGTAAGTACAAAGATATTGAAATACAGTCAAACACATACACAATAATGCTTCTAATATACTCTGCTCTACAAAAAGCTTTGATGTGCTCTTCCTTTTAGAAAAAGGTAACAACATTTTGTGTTTTTCTACTACAGTAATTCATGTAAAATAATTTATTTAGATGGCAGCAAATTTGAAAAGAAACAAACGAAAGAATATTTCAAAATATAAAGAGGAAAATTAACTTTTGATTGATGTTTGTTTTTTTTTTTTCTTTTGTTGTGTTATGGGTGTGTTTGTGTGTATGTGTTTGTATCAACATGTATCTAAAGATCATGTTAATGGTTATAGATGCCACAAACCCACAGCTAGGCTACTCCAGCTACTTTAAACAAAAGAATTTTAATGAAAAATAATAAATTTTTTCATTGTATCAAATGCTTAAAAATTAAACAAGGCTCTCACACACACATACACATGTACGAATTGATACCCTCCAAATGTTTTCTATTGAAAAAGTCAATACGTCGTTACTTTGAAACGTGTCGCGTACGATATCGGATTCTATTCTAATTAGCATCTTCAGTAGGGGATTAACGCAAGTAATAGAAAACTGCGTCTTTTTCAAATATCAAATGATATTTTCAAATCTTATTACAATTGCAATTTTTTGGAATAACAACATTTTGAGTAAAATTTAGTATAGCAAAAGCCCAATTTTTTTTTAATCTACCAGTTTTTTTGTACTGAATTTTAAATTTTTATGAAATTTCGATTTTTTATTGCAAAAACAATTTTTAAGCAAAGTTTATATTTTTAGTGAAATGTAGGTAAAATGTAATATTATCGTAAAATTTAGATGGTATCTTGAAATTTCGATTTCAATACAGCAAAGCAAAAACAACAATAACCAACAAACAAAACACAATTAAATCTAAAAATATGAGAAAAATAGAGGCGCTTTTTGGAGTTGTTTTTTTTTTTTTTTTTGTTTTTGAATTATGGACCGATGTTGCAAAAGCACATCGTTCAAAAATATGTCAAGATAATGCTAGTCATATATTTTCTACAGCTCTTCTGAAAACTTGGCATATCTTATTTCAACTCGATATCGGACAGACAAAGGCACACAAAATTATATTTTAATCTAAAAATGTAACAGAAGTGTGCCCCTTTCTAAAAATGTTCTGTTCTACAAAATGCTGGCTGGGTGTGCTTGTATTTATAAAAATGTTTATTATAAGACTGACATTGGTAATAACGATGTTGTTGATTATTGTGTTTTAGGCGAATGGATATCAAATACTTTTTTCATTTCCATTGAATAATTTTGTTTTTAAGGAAGTAATTTAAGTACTTTTTTTAACAAATTGTGTAAACAATCAGGCATGTTTCTCAAATCGTGCTGTTGTAAAATTCAAATGATTTTTTGTATAAAACTTTTAGTTTTTGTTATTTAGACACAAATAAAATGGAACAGAAAACGAAATATGAATTCATTTTGAACCTGTAGACATTAATAACAACAATAGCAGAAACATCAATAACATGTAAAATAACTATCAGCAGTAACAAGATTGTTTTGTTAGAATACCTACAATACCATGCAACAACAACAAGAACATGTTTTGATGTGATATTCAACATAACAACACTTTACCCCTGGTCAATCATTCATGTTGCTGTTGAAGTTTTTGTATTCAATTTATTTATTAGCATGATTTTTGCTGTATTTTGGTTTACTATTCTTTGATAATACTGCTGCACAATGGGACGTAAGGACCGTAATTTTTACTACAACTGAAATATATTTTTTTACATTTTTTAAGAAAAGTTACTAACACTCAGACAATAATTAGTGATGTTATTTTGTGAAAGTCTAGAGAGTAGAAAAATTCATCCCTATTGTGAACATTTTTTCTCTGCTTAAAGTCGCAAATTGTTTCCAATGTAAAAAACTCACCTGTTTGAAAAAATATGTCATCACTTTTTTTTTTTTTTAGATTTTTCCCAATAATTATACGAGTTTTAATCATTTTATGAGTGAAAAATTGCCTTTGAATTATTTCATCTTAATTTTCTGCATTTAACAGTGAAGAGTCCAGTTGTTACTAATATTTGAGTGTGATCGATTAGATTTCTGTTATACCAATGTTAACAACCAATAAAATATCTTCAAAATAAAATTTATTTCTTTTTTTTTTTCTTAACGCTAGACAGCTACCCTTCGTCAAATCGACGAATACATAATTAAAGTAGTAGTAGTTAATATGTTCAAAAAAATTTCAACAAATATATACCGCCAACATTATATATCCTAAAAAGTGCTCGTCGTAACGACGTATGGTTAGGCTTAAAGAGGTAGTCTTGAAGATGAGCTGTCTAGGGTTAAAGAAGAAGTTGTATCACGCAAGACCGAAAAAAATCTTTCTTTTTTCGATGCTTGAATTTAAAAAATAAAATGTTACATCCTTTTAATTGAATATATAATTTCTTTGTTTTGAGTAATTATAACACTTGGTTAACAACGAATTATTTACATACTCTACCAAGAACTATCCATTGCTATTCCAATTTTATATTTTTCTATTAGCTATGCTAGCTTACCTTTGTTTACCAATTAAAGCAATTTTCTATTAATAAATTATATTATTTTTAATACAAATGTGTTAAAACTTTCTTTGACGTACCCTTCTGATTTTTAGTGATGTTTATTTTTTGTTTTTTATTTAAACTATTTTTAAAACTGAATTATTGAGTTTTTTTAATTTTAGCCACAAAATAGTTAAGAATAAATACAACATTAAAAACATGTAGTTTTTTTTAGTTCAAACACTTTCAATGTTCCATTGTGCATTGTAACTAAGATATGCTGTTGTAAGCAATTTTCGTTACTATGATACGCTTTCAATTTGTGTAGTTGCTTTTGCTCGAATTGTTCTTGGAAAGACGAACACCATTAAAGTAAAAGGAAATATGTGGTTTTTGTGTTTTTATTATTTTTTTTTTTTGCATGATTGTATTTCTTAGTTTTCCCTTTTGTAGATTTCTTTTTTATTTTTCCCAATCATTTAGCCTTATGTTTATTGTTATCGTATTGATTCAATTCAAAACCTATTTACTTTTATTTTACTGCTATTGGAGCATACTTCGAAACACAAATGTTCTTACACTCATACATACATACAATATCTTTAAAATACCAAACCGAAAAAAAGGACATTTCATAATGGCTTTCACAAATCTTTTATGCATGCATAGTACAGGGTTCTCCAATAGTATTTACTATTTTCATAAGATTAAAAACTCAAAGTGAGTCCGCGACAGGAAATAGTTTTTGAAGTTTCGCGAACATCAAAATGTAATATGGACATTTATAACATGTACTTTTTTCAAAAACCCAGTATTGTCCCTACCATCATATTCAGTATAAAGTTAAGTTTTTTCTCTATTTCCATTTTTTTGCCTTCATTCTTTAACAACAAACATAAGTTTTTATTCTACTACTTTTATTGTTTTGTGGAATCACCCACCTACATACATTACATTTATGTATGTACATCCCCGTGTGCTATACGTAGTACCTTCTGGAACATTTTTGGGATTTCCTTAAAAAATAAAAAATAATACAAAAAAATATATTACAACAAAGCAGGAAAAGCATAATACATCAGTATCGAATAAAAATATCCAATTCACAGAAGGCAACCACACACACACAGGCACACAAGTAATAAAAATTTTTGTACTTGCAAATATGAGGACGTATGTAAAAATAGTTTAAAAAATTAGTTGAATAATTGGAATCTGCCCAGGAACATACACACACACTCACACTTGAATATATTTTCTGGGAAATTTTATTAAATCGGATGTATAGCCAGTCGTAGCCAAATAAACAAAATACACTTAAAGAAATGATTGTTGGACGTTTGCCTTTCAGCAAATCGTTTGTAAAGGAATCTTGATAAAAGTCAAAAAGCGCATGATAGCCTACCAAAGTCCCAGGACTGTTACATTAAACTTTTTCGGATAACGTGAATCGAAGAATACTCAGCGTTTCAGTGACAAAACATCTAAAAAAAATATTACATTTAAAGGATTAAAGCACTTCATTTTACTTCATCTTAAGGTAATTTGTAGACATTTGAATTGACTAAAATTAAAAGTTAATTAAATAGCCTTAGGCCAAGACCACGCGGAGCGGTAAGCGGTAAAATTTAAAACATATGAAATACTACTGAATTGACCATGCAATGCGCTGCTTGGAATAAAACTAATTATAAATTTTAGTTTTTTTCTTAGCGCCAACTACTAAATGTGTACAAAGCCAAATTTCTTTATGGCGAGACAAATTTATAAATTTTAAAAATAAAACCGACAAATTATGGAGTGAAGTTGGTATAATTTGTAGTTGCGTAGGTATGATTTTATTACACTTTTGGCAACAGCAAGACAAAGTAATTCTCAGACATACGAAATGTCGCCTTGCTATAGGTGCTGTAGCTTAATGATTTGCAACATTGATCTTTACCCAGCCACGGTTAATTTAACAACGTTTATTTTTCTTATATTTAATTAGCCTTCTGACAACAGAGGCGTTGCAACGTTGTTCCAGAAATAAACATATTGTAAAAATATGAAGCTTTCTATCTATCGCTCTAACTCACCATCTATATTCTTTAGCCCTCTCCAAATAAGGTAACATATACAATAAGTAGGCATTATTACCAAACTCATACTTCTCTTTTAAAAAAAGAGATAAAAAATCACAGGCAAAATTATGTTCCAAAAAATCGTTAAAACGAATTTTTTTCTTTGTTCACAATTGAGATGAATTATTATTTATTATTAAAAATGTTTATAAAGATCACTGATGCAAACACAAATTATCTATATTTTTTTTATATATTAAAAATTTTTAATTTTATAACCAACAAATTTCTCTATGTGTCTTGAAACTATGAAACATTTGTTTTGCTGAACTTGTAGTTTTTGATTAAATTGCAGATGATTGTTTAGGAAATAATATTGGCCTTTAACTCAGATTAAAATGGCCAAAATAAATTAAAGGCTTTCTTAAATAATGAAAGGTTTAATTTAAAATAAAAAAAGCAAATTTATTAAGGCAACTTACTACAAACAGAGCCCTTGGGTTTTTAATCGTTAAAGGATGCAACAAAGAAAACCAAACAAAAGTGAAAAGGCCTTACGTTTGCAAAATATTTTTATACCCTTCACCACAAAAAATGTAAAGTGTATGTATACATTCGATTGAGCGATGTCCGTCAGTATTAGTGTTGAAATCAAGTTTGCCAAGGCACTAGATGAGCTAGCGAAAATTTAAATACGCCAATCGATCAGATATAGTTTCGAAATTTAACAAGATCGGTCCATGTTCTACGAGGCAGCAAGCAAAACACCTCCCCTTCCGCTAATTTTTCCAATCCATTTGGAAAAATGAAGTAACTCCAATTAAAGAACAAATATAAGGTGCGATAGAGAATTAAAATATTAGAAAAAAAACATCAAATCAAAAAATTGGCAATCGCCCATATTTTCCGAGTTATGGGCCTCTGAGAGCTTTTAAGAGATCTTCCAAGAAATAGTTACCCCATTAAAAGCCTACAACATTTTTGTGTAAACACTTTTTATTGATTTTTTATTCTTTGTTACCTCAATATTTGTTCTTTTGATTCGAGTTTCTTCACTAAACTAGATTAAAATACTTGGTGAAGGGTATATAAGACTTGGCATAGCCGAATATAGCACTCATGCTCGGTTTTTATTTCACATTATAATTTGTTTGCAATAAAATACTTTTTAAGTTTATATTGATTTAATAATTTTGAAATGTATTTCATAATAAAATATCTTTTTAAATCTTTATGGTGACCTTTAGGATGATTAAAAACACGAAGATAAAAAATACAATTTATTATTTATTGCACACTTGTGTATAGAATAAGTCCCTGCTTGACAAATCATCAATCACTATTTTAGCCCTCTAAATGACTCGGGGGAATTAAAAACATTAATTCTGTGTACCAAAATAAAAAATCATGTTTCTTTCATTTTATTATTTTTCTTTTATTTTATTATTTACATGTGAGTTGCGAAGTAGGTGTTACCTGGATAGACATTTTTAACAACTTTCTTATCTTCATTTGTACATTTATAGTGGTATTCTCGATCGCATGACAAACATATTTGTGGTGACACTTAAAACATTTGTGACAAGTACAACAATTTTCTCTTCTGGTTTCAAATAAATCTATTTCTGTTCTAGTTTTGGTTGCATGTTGAATAATTAAGAATCGACGTAAGTATAAAATATTTTTTTCTAAACTTTAACATTTTAAGTCTCATTAATTTAAAGTAGTTATAAATATTTATGTATATTCAAACATTTTCTGAATATGTTTCTATAACTTTTCTTAAATTCTTTATAAAAACAATTTTAATATATTCAGTTTAAAGGGCTCATTATTTTGCTTTTCATTTTTTCCCCTAAAAAATGTACAAATTGCTTTGTATTTTGTATTGTAGGCGAAAAGTAACAAACAAAGATAAACAGAGTTTGGTGCACAAATATTGTACCGCAGGGAATTTTCAAATAAATTTGTATCGTAAAATTTTTTGTTTCGGATTTTTGTTTTGTTTAGCTGTAAAATATTTATTTCTGAAAATATGTAACGAGGTAGAATTCCAAGTTTATTTATTAAAGGAAAATATACTAACAACACACTCACAAAATAAATATACATGCAACAGTGGGCCAAATCAAATTGCTTGAAAATAATTTCTAGGGTTTTTAATTTTGTGGCATAAAAAATATATGGGCATAAAACATTTCTGTTAGTTTCTAATGTGGCATATTTAAGATGTACAAAATACAAATTATTGGTTTCTTTGCTTTGACTCTGATTTATAAATAATATGATAAAACATACTCGTACTACTAATCTCTGATTGTTAGCGAGATATTAATAAGTATTTACAAACTCGAAATTCCTGTTTTTTTCACTACACTTAATTTTGAATCACTTTTCATCAAAAAAGTTTCATGGATCAATATTTTTTTAGTCATGAAGAAACTGATAGTGTATTAAAAAGTTTTAAAAGTTGATATTTTATGTTATATTTAAAAAATTATAGTTAAAACTAAATTGCCACAAAGAAATATACCTCCTTGGGCCAATAATACAGAAATGGCTAATTTTGTTTCCCTGACACACTGTACTTTATTTGACGTGCATATACACCCAGTTGGCCATAACGTAAACTGAAGATGAATAAATTATATCGCTTTCGTTGGAATCAACAAGGTTTAAACTGAACTAGTTTTTCATCTCCTCTCTATAATCAATAAATTGAGTATGAATCACTGAGATTACTTTGCGCGAAACTTATTTGCGAATAAATTTTCGTTTAATTGATTTAACTTAACACCACCATTTATCGCAAACAATACACCATCATTAAACAAATGTTTAACGTTTTAAAACGAAAAGAACAAGTAAAATTTTCATGCTGTTCTATTTAATAAGATTTTGCTCTCTTGAGGCTTTTAATATTTCAGGTTGTACTATTTCAAATACTCTAGAAGGATCAGGCTTTTTTGGCTTCTTCCAGAAAAGTACAGAGAATTGGTTACATTTTCCTTAAAGCAGAAACGCTTTCATTTCAATTTGTTTTCTGGTTTGCTTAAGGTTTTAAATATTTGTAATATGATAATTGCAGCACTATTTTTAACAGCAAATATTCAAATTAATTACTTTCAAGAAAAACTTGTCGCAAGCCCCTTTTAATGTCGTCTTATAAACAGACCTTGCAAACATCTGTTGCTCCTTGGATCCGACTCTTGGTTATGCACGCCATACATGTGGCCAGTCAAAATCGACACTAGCTTATTTCGCGCTTTTGGCATCTCAGGATTGATTCTTATTGACCATGTTAAGCACGATTGCGTTAACAAAAGTTAGGAAAATTTGGTCAACTGGGTATGTGGGAAACTTAATACCCAGAAAGCCTTAACACACAGTTGCCGAAGAATAACTTTATTTTGAATTGTATATACTCGTACATGGTTTCTAAACAATTTCAATTTAAAAACCAAAATGTTTAATTTTTGAAATGTGCATGAATTAATAATTTAAATGGTTTAAACACTTTCACCTTTTTTAGTCAGTCCAGAAAATACGTTCTACTAATCTAGCACACGATGAACTATAATTTTCTCTTGTAACTCCAATTAAAAACCTATAGACAAAACATATCCAAGGCAACACTATAAAATCTAGTAATCTCTTCACATTTTCCTTTCAATGTTACAGCCTTAAAGTTTACATCATATCAATGACTTCCCGAAAAAGTTCTTCTAAAACAGGATCTTACAAGCACAAGTGCTTGCAATTTGCTAGTTGGAATATTGAAATCGACCCTCTTTGCTTTCAAATATTGCACTTTCTTTTGTCTTTAATATCAGTAAAAGACTATTAGCAGAGGTAATGGACCTCAAGAAGCAGCCAGCAGAAAACAAAGAGGTGGCTCAAAAGCATTAGAGTAGCAATAAACTATAGAATATTCCTACGATGAGGCCAAGAAATAAGCGCCAATAAAATACTAACCAATTAGCACATACAAATGCATATATCCTCAAAATTTTTATTTAATCACGGCTTAGAGGGAAACCTAAATATTGGTTAAAATAGACTGTTCAAAAATTAACAGCAGACTTCAACTTGCCAATAATGATGAAGTTAGCAACTTAGAAATAAAAATTTGACGGCTGACAGTTTAGGGTTAGTAATAATTGGAGTATTCTACAAGTAGACGATTAAGTGATTAGCAATTTTTGATCCCAAAAGAAACTAATTTATTCGTAGTTTAGCCACATTTTGTTTTATTAAAATCTTTAAAAATGATTCCGATGTGCGATTTAATGCATAACTCTTTTTCTATATTAAATGATGCATTAGTTTCGAGGCACATTTCATCAGTTTTATACAGCGTTTTCATATATTTTGCAAAATTAATTCCCTACCAAAATTCATGATTAATGCCATAAATGAGTTCTGATATCAGTGGAATGTAATACGGTTTCATATTTGTTTTACCAAAAAATTCTGTTTTTAATAATCGAACTATGAAATATGTGCACATTTAAGTGTGGATTTTAATTAATTAGTGTCTTTCCAACAAACAGACAGAAATATGACAGAAATCTATTTGTGAAATTTTCCTTAACTATTGTAAACACTGGTTTGGAACTAGTGAGATTCAACTTGTTTTATAACTTACATTTATATTTTCGTTTCGATTTTCAAAATTATCCCAGACTGGATACGTGAAACATTGATGCCATTTATGCAAAGAGGATAGTCAAAAGAGCATAATATGTTAGAAGCACCACACATATTTGTTACATGTTTGAACGTAAATGATCGGCATTTAACATTTTGCCCGGTAAAAATAGAAGAAGGTTTAGAGGCTTTAAAAGTTTTTTTTGTATTGCTTTCGTACCAAAAACAATAAAAAACAAAATACTAAGAAATCATTCCAGTGTCATAAGCGATGATGTATAACTTCAAGCTACAAAAAAGTATTTTCTTTAAGAAACAATTTAAATAAATACAATATCTTACATCACAACTTAACAGGTGTTACAGGTGTTACTTAAAATGTGTAAAATTCTACATCAGTAAAATGTTGATAAAAGACATAAACACAATAAAGAATTTAAGGGAAAAAAACGCTAGAAATTTTTTATTATCTTATTAACGAGTATAACTAAGAATTTCACACATTTCATTTAATTATTTAATTGCCATATCTATACAAAAAACACAAAAAACCACTACCAACAACAAAAAATTTGTGAAAAAAGTGCTAAAATAACTAAAAACAATATAATTTTACTTTCCTTTTAGTAAGTGCATTTTGTATAAATCAAGAAATTCAAGCAGCTATTACAAATTTTTACAACGTGTAAGGTTCTGATGCTTTACGAGAACTTCTTGTTGTTGTAATCCTTCGGTCACCGCCGAGTTTCTTTATCCCCATCTAAAGTGGTCGATTAGCTTCAATACAGATTTGCAAGCACCGCTAAGCACGAGAATTACACCTTATATTCAGTCTTATGCTAGGATCACAACTTTGATCCCAAAGGTTCGTCTCCAAAAATGAGACATATTTGAGTATGTAAAAATTCACACAATCATGACGTCGGTAATTCGACATACGCGGTAAAGTCTGCAACAATTCATTTCTATTTCTTAGTCTGGCGAACAACGAACAAATCAGTTTATTGTGACCATGTTTGGGCTTAGTTTAAAAATATTTTGGTAAATAAAATTATTTTACTAAAATAATTATTTTATTTTTATTTTACGTCATTTAAAACAAGTGCACAAATTAGTAATTAAATACAAATATTGTTTTTAGTTGTGTTTTCATTAATGTTTGATTTTTAAGTATTATTTTTTTATGGTCACCGTATCGAATAAACAAAAGACCACTTAAAAATACATTCATGAACCTAATATATCTATTGAAGGTTTAGAAAAAAGAACGCCAGAACCAGCTGAACTGATAAAATCTTATACCTGAGAAAGCTCGATGTAAATAGACATAAGTTCTATATCGACATCAAAGGCAATCAGTTTCGATAGAACAGCACAGTGCCGCACTCTAGAAAACGCCTTTGCAATATCTAGGCTAAATTGTGGTAAGCCCCACGTAGAGCATCTGATACAAAAGTCATATTGGCAGTCGCTTAAAAACCTGCAGGACTCCAAAAACTTCACAAAGAAAGCCAACAAGCTTAGCTCTGCCGAAAATGCGCCGGATCTTAATAAATATTTGTCATTTACCTTTTGACTTGTTGACCTTAAAAAAAGACTGTCTGCCATTTTGGACAATTGCACCTGTTGCTGTTTACATTTCAAAGATTAATTGTAAGAACGAAAAGTATTTTATTTATCGGTTCTATAACTTCTTCTCGTCTATAACTTATAAACATTAACTAAAAAATTATTTAACACTTTTTGTATAAATTTTTGTACGCGAATTTTAGCATAAAAATAAATTTTAAGAGTAATTTTTTCGGCATTAAAATTAATTGAAATATAGATGAATATGTGTTATATTTTTATAAAATTCAATTTAATAATTTATGACATACTACCTAATATGATAGTACCCACTACACATGTGTACAGTGGTGGGCAAAAATGTTCAACTTATATAAGTTTTTTTTTTTGTTTTCAATTACAAGCATTTAGCTGTAAATAAAATAAAATTTTAAACAAAGCCGGTTCTAGGGAGAGCCAAGCAAATTTAACACTAATGTGTGGTGTAGCCATTATTAAAGCACCTTATAAATTCTCTATTCATTTTATTTTGTAACTGTTTGCAGATACTCACGCTAAGCTGATGCTCCGCCAATACTGGAATAACTTATTGCCATAGCGTAGTGACTCGAACTGACAATCCTCTTTGCTATTTTCCACCAAGAATCTTTTAACCAGCTCAGCTACGTCTGCCGTATATTATTGGTATTTTGTTCATTTCTTTACTAAGCACTAACGCTGCTTCATTACCATGGCTACATAATAATTGTTTTTCTTCACTTACTTCCTTGCTTCAGTAGAAAAAAATGCCTTTTACCATTTTAGCATTGGTTTTCTTGTTACAGTCTTCTAAACAATTTATCTATCGCAACTTCACACAATAATTAAAACTCGGAAGGTTTGTCCTGCTGTTTTCTATTACTCTGTCTTTTTAAAGAAATCGGTCTAACAAAAAAAGAGTTGCACTTAAAATCTTACATTTCATAACAAGCAATGTAACCATTGCTGTTGCTCAACATGTGATAGCCAACTTTTCCATTCACACACACTACACTTTGTTAGAGGTTATGTAACCTCACACTCTGTTTTCAGAATCCAAATGGATTGTCAAAACTTATTTATGTACGAGTAACAACACTTTTTAGCACACCAACAAAAAGAAGACTTAATCTTGAAATTCGGATCTCAGCTACTTTTGACCTTAATCTGCTTCCAAATTCAAAGGGTATGAGAGCAAAAAATATTTGAGTGGCACAAGCTTAAGTTATTTCTATATAAATTTTCCAGGTAAGTTGATTGTTTTTTTATAAAATTTTATAAAAAATACAAACAAAAAAAAAAAACGCCGAAAAAACTAGGCCATGTTCTAGTTGATCGCGTGAGCTTTTAATAAAAAATCATCACCAAAACGACTAGTAAAAATTACTTGTTTGTTCAGATATATTAAATTTTTTAATAACCAAAACTAAAATATCTTCAAAATTATGAAAAACATTTGGTCGATTTTTTTTAATTTCTTAATTTAGCATTCCAAGGAAACATATGTTTTTGAAGAATGCAGAATTTTCAGATGCAATTAACTTAATTTTAAGACAAAAATCAATTCAAAAGCCTTGTCAAAGGCTCTTAAACTTTATAATTATCTTTAAGTCTAATAAAAAACTAAATAAAGTGCCGCTGCTGAAAAATATTTTAGGAAACTAGAATTACATCAAATAGCGTTGCATGTTACCTCTTGAGGTGAGTTTCATACATGATATAATTTTTAAAAAAATTATGCTCAAAATGTTTTGACCACAACTGTATGTACATACATATGGTACATGAAAATGTACTGGTATTTATTTAAATTTGCATAAATGTATATCAGAATCAATTAACTTTACACATTGCTTTTATTGATGAACAATAGCTACGAGAGCATGTTTAAACTCGCTTTCATGCCTCTCCCCTTCTGCAAAGGTTTATCGTTTTGATGAGTTTACACAATCGACATATTTTTATTGAAAAACATGTCTACGTTGCGAAAAATTAAATTACTATTATTTTTAATTGAAAGATGTTAAATTTGTTACTGTTAAACATTTTGAAAATAAGATCGGGATACTCTCAGTCAACGATAAATATCTGAAATGGGAAACTGTAAAATTAAAGAAAAATCAATAAATATTTAGTCGGTTTGTAATTCCCGCAATATTCATTTTGCATCTTACGAAATATAAAACTCTAGATACTTACGGAAACGATTACAACTACGCAGATTTGTGGATTTTTTATTGTTTTTTCATCTGTCAAATAAAATCCCAATTTATTATTTTTAAAAATTGTAGTCGAACATGTGAAAAATAAAATATGAGGCTTTTTTTCTTCACAGACTTTCTATGATGTTGTTGTTGTTACACGCTCCACCACAGGTAAAAATGATATACATGGCGTTTGTAATATTCACAATATTCATTTCCAACCTCATAAAATATATGTATGTATATATTTAAATTATGCAAAGGCACCAGCAGCATAACAGGAATATCAGACAATATTTTCGAGATAGCTATTGAACTTCAGTAACATCAGCTCATAAATGATGGAGAGAGATGTAGTCAAAAATAGTGCCTAAACTATATTATAGCCTTTTTACACTGATCAACATCTAACATCTACCATAAATTTGCGAAGATGGTAACATCTTCCCATTATAAAAACACGAGGCTAAAAACCAACATCTTTCAACATCTTTAAAAGATGTTCCTATCCAAGTTTGTTCCACCTTACATCTTTGATAATTTTAGTGTCATCCCTAGAAAAATGGCAATGATTTCGATATTCTGGTGGCATCACTGATAAAATAGCGTTGAAAATATAAATAAATATTTAAAAAAAATGAGCGGCACATAAGTTTTTGTTTTTAAATTAATTAAATAAAAACGGTAAATTAAAAATCCAAAAAAATTGTTTTTATTTTATATTTTTTATTTATTTTAGACACCTTTTTCCCAAAATGTTCCATAGCGGCTCCTAAGATGGTTTTTCATTATTTCAATCCATGGCATTAATAACTTAATTATTAATATTTCCTCGAAATCAATTTTTTTTAATCTTATTTTTAGCACTAAAAACTATACGTCGTTTAATTATATGTTTTTGACAGCTGAGTTGATGGTAGATGTTAGACTGGCATATTACACTGGCATATGTGGGTGCATTTGTCGTTCTACAATCACTTGTAAGTTCTTCCAACGCTCAATACAGTAACGAACCTATCAAAATAACAAACACTCTAAGTTGCTTAGAACGATTTTACTCAGGGACCTCTCATTAATTTTGAAATATTATAGAATTATAAAAATTCTTAACTTTCAGCTGTCAAATTCTTTGTTAGTTTAGGGTAGAAAAAGGCGACAAATAAAAAATCTTACATTTCATTTGTGACACCCTTTATTTAGCGTAGGAAAAAAATAAAAGATATCAAATAATTTATTTAAATTTATTTTTATTTAAATTATTTGCTAAATTCGATTTTATTTGTATTTTTTTTATTCTTGTTTTTGTTTTGTTTGTTTTTGGTTACTGAAATTTGGCTTTACGAGACGGACATTATCAAATCAAACTCCTTCACAAATAGAATAATACAAATATAATAATTCCTAAAACATATGTATAACATAACATTTAGAAAGAGTACAGAATTTACTTGATTATAGATTCTTATACTTTAGAAATTTAAAATCTAGTTTAAACGAACCTTTGAAAATGCAACAGACATTGTCATCAAAAGTAAATTTTTGCATTTAAAATTGGCAAAATTGTAATCAAGTGTCAAATTTTACATAAAAGGCCATATTTTTATTACGTTCAATTCTTAAAACAAACTCTAACTTTTAAAGTTCATTAAGAATCCCAGTTTTAACACTTTATTAATTTGTACAAAAATAAAAGTAGACTGTGAGACACCATAACAATTATGCCCTGCTTGGGATTAAAATGTTTGCAATTTTAAATGCAGAATTAATTAAATCGTTAAAAAGTACGTTTATTTTCAGTTGGGTCTTAATTTGTTATGATTTGTATATTTTTTATACTTTATGATGTTTAAATATTATTGCGTCATGTACATATTAATTGTGCATACATGTAAGCTAGGGTGATCCCTTTTGAGTAAAGTCTTTAAATTCTTAGGTTAACCCCAAAAAGTCAGCAAATAAATTAAAATAAAAAAAGTAAATATTTAAAATTTTTGCACAAATTAAAATACTGTCTTCTTTGTTTTCAAAGTCTTGAATTGCTTTGCTTCTGATTTTAAAAATCTACAATTTGCCACCTTATTAAAATACACAAAATCGAAGAAATCCTAGTTTCTATAACTTACGTAAACAATTTTTTGCATGAAAATGTTGTTTCGTTCATTCTCTTTAAGGCGAGCGTAGGTATTTTTTTTTTAATTGCAAATACCACTATGGCACATTGTAAATTCTCTGTTTCTTTACTTTGTGATTTTACCTCTAGTTATACTTCTAGATCCTATGGTTTCTTGATTGTTAAACGCAGTCACTCACGCTGCAATGTTGTGTTAGTCTGGCAAGACATGAATTACTTGATGCCTTGTTTAATAAACTAGTCATCAACAACCTCAGACCATTTACGCGCTGTACATCCACGCCACTCATCATCTCTCCCTTTTATCCAATCGCCACAACACACGTTTGCCATACACTACAGAGTTTTTTCTTCTTTAAAAATGGCACCTTGACAATTATCTGGTACTCTAATTTCAAAGGTGGCATTTCATAACGTCCAAGGACACTGTGCCTATCAACGCAGAGTCATAATGTTCATGAATATTATTGGTATATCCTATGTTTTTTAAGCTGGCTTGCAAAAAATCTTTGGTTATACCATAGAGGAAAGAATCGTTGCATTCGGCCAAAGGCCGGTTATGCAGGAAATCTTCGGTAAGCGAAGCCCTTATTAAGTGCGAACATTGTGGCACTTTTGTTAGTGACACTTTGTCCATATTAAAAACGACGCAATGTCCTTGGACTTTTTGTCACCATTTTAAATAGATGTCTTCAATAACTTTTACGCCATGGCTTCACATAATGGTTTTCTTTTCTTTCCGGGGAATTTTGTACTGTTGTTGCTTATTTTCAATTGCCTTATACTAGAATTATCATTTTTCAATTCTATGCATGTCCGACGGTGGGCTTGAAGCCATGATGTGTTGTTTTACAGCACTCAGCTCTAAAAACGCAGCCAGTGAGTTTTCTTAACTTGTGGCAGCTAATTGTCATATTATTCTATAAAAAGCAGTTTTGGTGAAAGTAACTTAAAGCCGGAGTATGTAGAATCCGTCATACGTTGTACTTTGAAGTATTTATCTTAAGTCGAAGTAACGACGGATGAGGTTGGCACAATGAGTACTTTACTGAGGGGATATTAAATCAAAGTGCGCTCTCTAATTTTATTAACTTTTAAGTTTAATTCACTTGTTAATTTTATTTAATTTGAATTTTATTTTTTTCCACCTAAATAATTTTGTTAAAATCATAGAGTTCAAAGAAGAAGCTGCCAAAGTATACAACGTACGCAAAAAGTTAAAAGTTGACCAACTTTCGCACTTTGCGTTAACGGACACGTACTGATTGTAACATTGCTCATAAGAAACTATATATTTTAACTGAATTATCAGTTGAATACGTGAAAGTTTAACGTATGATGGATTTTATGTGCCCCTGCCCTTATTCGTCTCCGTTTTTTTACCACGCACATATGGACAACAACAGGGTTTTCTAAATCTCACTAAATTTTAATAAATGAACTAAATATCACAAAACATTGCAATGCAAAAGGGCATTTTTATTCAAGAATATTTATTTCACCTTGTAAAACCTTTAAAACGGAAATGTCTATATGTCTTGACATAATAACAAAAATATTATGAGAACAACGAGAGACATTAAAAATCACACATCAAATCCACAAACAGTGGGAGATTTTACCAAAAAACGATAAAGTGGAAAAATTTCAATTGCTCGGTAAGAAGAAACATATTCGATCATTTAAACATGGTCTCAGTCTTTTAAAACTGTTTAATCCATTATAGAAAATTAAAAAGTATCTCTGTTTCGAAAGCCTTAGGGTGGAGAATAATAAAATAATTAGAATTAGAGAAATAATATATATTTTTTTTCATATAATATTTTATATAAAAATAGCTTTCAAGGCCAGATAAACATTTTACACGTTTAACAAATTTTTAGCTAAAAGATTACAAAAAATTGACTTTTTAAAGCAAAAAATAAAATTTCCTAAACTATAAAGTATAAAGTAAATAACGCTAAAGATTTAAGGATTTAAAGTTAATTTTATGCATCGCTTTCTTCTGAAGCAGACTAAAGCTGGATTCACCCATTGTTCACCATTGTCGAGCTTAAGTTTTAAAAAGGGATATGAAGCTGGATTCATGCATTGTTTCGAAACAAAGTTTTTGTTCCGAAACATTTTTTGACGTGTTTCGCCCTCTCTCTCAAAAAGAAACACGTCAAACTACACATAAAAAAATGTTTCGGAACAAAAATTTTGTTTTGAAACAATGGGTGAATCCAGCTTTATATCCCTTTTTGAAACTTACGCTCGACACAGTTTGAAGTTTTAATACAATCGGACTAGCCGTTTAGAAGTTACAGAATTATTTAGATTTTTCCATGAAACAAAAAATTTCGAAACTTCATAATGTGATGTAAAATAATTTAAGTTTTTTAATTGAAGTTTATTATTTTTTTAGTCCAAAATGGCTTGAACTTTAAATGCTCTTGATTTAGTTCCAAATTCATTACAGAAAATTCATTTGAAATGAACTCGCCTAACAGATAGCTGGCTGAACAATAATACCATAGATCAGATGTTTTCTTTCAAAGATATAATTAATCTGCATTCATTAAATAATGTGACGTTAGGTCATCGTTTTGAAAATATTCATAGTAACAGAACGCCGATCGATTTTCTTTATTTTTTCACTGCAGAAGGAAGTGTGCTTTTTGTACTGCTCTCAGTGTTGCATAGTTTGTTTTGTCTTCATCTATACAAAAATATATAAGTTCACATTTAGTTTCATGGCTTAACTCATGCATGTACACCATTATGCCCAAATGAACCACAACTGATCGACTGACTATTACGGTTCAAAAATAAAGCCGCGTTTTGTTTTTTAATTGAATTCAACATCAATTGATAACAACAAACTGTATGTAACTAAAGGCTATTAACATTAAAAACTTCGTAAAACTTTGAGGTATTCGCACATAAGTATTTTAAAATTTTTTAATATTTTTATTTCAAAAGTTATTATTAGAACATACTTAATAGAATCATCTAAATGAAAAATGATTTAGTCAAGTTCAAGTTCGTATTTTTATTTTCAGTAGAAAAATAATTTTTAAAATTACATATGTAATAATTATTTTAAGTTTTTCAGAATTATGTGTATCTATTCGCTTAAGGTAATGTATGCAGAAAAAATTCATCTGTTAAACCAACCTTTTTTAATGAAAAGATCTATAATAAGCTGTTTATAACGATTTCCTCTGAGCTTATTTTATTTATTTATTTATTTTTTTGCTTTTTATATGTGGGTTTTTTAAGTAGGACCGATTGGTCCTAAGCCTTACCCTTCAAACAAAAAATAATAAATAAAAAAACATTAGCCCCTGCAAAAATATTTTGCTTATACATGACCCCCTAAAAAATTATTTTCTAAAGCTTATGCTAATAACGTTTTTCTGCCTGTCTGCCTGGAATAAAAACTTATTTAGAGAAAAATTGTTGCCCATTGAAAACACCACTCAATGTAAACAGCTGATAACCGTTTGAGAATTAACCGCTTTTTTAGGTAAAATCATCTGGTTGTTACCAACCACCAACATGTAACATGAAACATATGTTTGCATGTTTAGTCTCTCAATTACTAAACAACTGTTTAATAAAGTACTTCATTTAAGCTCTTGCGCATAAGCGAGAAGAATTGAGTTAATATACTTAACACATCCGAAACAGCTCACTCAATATTTGAGTGAATTAAAGTAAAACTATAAAAACCGTGCATGGCAACCGGCCGGAATAGTAGCTTTGTAGCACTGCTGCCAGACGCGTGTTTAAGTAAGGAGACGCAAGTAACACATCTGCAAGAGCACAGAATGTGAAAAACTATATTAAAGTAAATATCTTAAATTGTAGTTGTTTTTTTACAGTGCTTTCGTGTGATTGATTGTTTGGATTTAAAGTTTATAAAAATCAACTGTTTGAGACAAACTGGGCTGTAATTAGTAAAATCAAACACAACAATAACAGATAATGACGTTGTTGATTTGTTGTAAAATGTGTGAAAACAAATACAAATAAAAAAAATGATATAAAAACTGTGTGAATATTTTTGTTATTGTTATTCTTACATTTCTGCAATAATTAGCAATTTTTTCTGCCCTTAGCAACAAACTAAAAAGAATTGAATTACATGATTTATTATTATTATTTTTGTTTTTGTTTTTTGTTTTGCAATGTTTGATAGCAGTATTATTCACAGCATTGGTTAATTTATTAAAAGCTTTTTGTTAATACATTTTTTAAAAAAGGGAATGAAAGGAGAAAAAATAATGAACGAATTATACGCTTCAGTGCTTGCAATCTAAACAAAATATTGTTTCAAACAAACAAAACATATCATCGTTTTTTGTTTGAAAAAGATAATAATATTATTTTGTACATATGTACATAAAATAATCTTTTTCATCTGTAAGCTCCTCTTTTTAGTAAATTTTTCAAGTTTACAATAATTGAGAAAATCTAGTCATTGTCAAAGTGTCAAACACCATCAAAGACAAAAAGCAATTGCAGAAATATCACATACACACATTGAAGTAACCTATTGAACATTTTAATAAAAACACAAAATGCTGACTTCGTGAGTCATTTAACGAAAAAATCCCAAAACGTTTAAAGACTTATTTCGAGTTAATGAAAGTGGCAATATAGGTATATCCTAACGCAGAAACCTAAATGTCGCACTAGAGGTCAAATAAGGCTGTTTTAAATATATTCGTATTGTCGCTGCCATCATTTTTAAATAGAAGTCACTTCTTTGTTATTTCTTTAGATCAAAAACTTAATTTTACAAAAACAAAATATATTTTTTATCGAATTAAGATCTTCTAACAATCACTATTTCGTCTCTACCAGAAGTTAATTGGACAAAAAGACCCTTTATGTTCATACAAAAACAAGAGTAACTTTTTCTCAACTACCAGACGATAGTAAGTTGATTGCTCAAAAATTTACAAAACCAAATTGCATAGGCATCACATATTGATCGCTTATAGGTCTCAACTCGACTCTATTAAGAGTGAATTAATTAATCTAACAGATAAAGAAAAACACTAAAGTCATTTAGTTTGACTTGTGCAGTGTTCAGTTATGTTAAATGCATGTGAAAAATGGCATAAAAGTGGCATAAGACGAAAATATTGATAAAAATAAAAATTGATAAAAATAAAATAAGAAGATATATATAACTGTAAGTAGATTTATGTTAGCAAATTAGTTATTTATAAATTTAAATACAAAATATTTTAAAGGTCAGAATTTTCTTAAAATCTATATCGTATTACGCATTCTAATTTTACAAATTCCTAAAACTAAACATTTCTATAATGTTAAAATTAACATTTTCTGTTTTGATAAAGCAGAACTCCGATACTTTTAAAAGTTAAAAATTAGATACTGTTAAAGCCACCTATTTCACACCATCAACAGACATATATTCGACACTAGCAAAATACTCAATTTTAATCCTTTTTAGAGAGGCTTAATAGTTTCCCATTAGTTGTATTACTGTAGTTGTGCGTTTCTTCCCGACTAGGAATACTATTTCAACGCCATGAAGTAACGATGTAGTGACTTTTACGATAGGAAATGCTTACAGGGATGAATATATGATATTATTAAAAATAATGACGATCAATGGAAATGGGAAATTGTTTTTTTTTTGCTAAGTTTTTAAAAAATAGAAGATATTATTAAAAGTTAAAAAATTGCACAATGTTAGATGAATCAACTGAAAAAGAACGGACTAAACGAAAAAAGGTTGTTGTCTCCATGTAAAAATTATAATAATATTATTGTCAGACCTCTTCTAAAATTTACATTTTACTTAAGCGAATTTTACTGAACTTTATAACAACTTACTATCATAGATAATTAAATTGATTTGTGTTTATATATATCTATATATATATATTTTTTTTAGTAAATTAGTTGCCGTCTGATTATGTTGAATATTTGTTAAGGCATAATTTATTCTAATTAAATTTTAGAATAGCCTGTATTTTACACATAAATATACTTTGTTTTTATTCTAGAATAATTACATCGATTTAAATGTTATTGCATGTCTGCTTATTTCATATGATACGGTGTATTTCTTGTTACAAAAGAGACACTTTGACTCCATGTTTAGAAATAGAACACTGTTTTCTGTTGATAAAAGAGCACAGGCTAATCTATTCTCTTTTGCAGAATATGTTCTGAAAAGATGTATATAAATATTAAATGAAAAATATAATTTTTTAATAAATGATGTTATGACGGAATAGCGAATTAAAATTGCTTTACTAAATCTAAGACTTTGACTTGTTGTGCAGAATTTAAATAAATAAAATAATATAAAGATCCTGATCATTGTTAATATGTAAAAGGGCAATTCGGTTTATAAGCTATTTCAATAACATCATAGATGCAGTAATAATTTTTATTCTAATAGTATTAAACTATATTATTTATTTATCTTTCTAAATAAATATACAAAATTATAGTTCAGAGATTGTTACTGATATTAAATTAGATTTGAAAAAATGTTTGCTGGGCTTACTCAATGTATGTATGGGTTTGTAATTTAAAAACACAGTTTGTTTTATATGATTTTTCTGTATTGTTTTTCTTAACATATAAAGCAAAATAAACATTTACTTACGTAAAAATCTGGTTTCACCATCTGGAAAATCAATTCGCTTAAAATTTTCAACTCTATTTCTTTAGTTATTAAATCAATAAATTTTATCAGATTTAAAGCTCTTCATTTTTAATTTCTGTAGCTAAATATTTTTAACGACAAAATATGTATGTAGCTACTTTCAAGGTCATGCATATAAACGCAGATAAGAACAGAATGCTAAGCTGGGATGTTACGGTTTAAAAAAATACTAGAAATATTCCTGTTCTTTTTGACAACTAATTGTTTCAAAATAAGTAAGTCATACCTGATAAAAATTGTTTTTTGGTTATGATTCAATAGTTTGACAAGAAAAAATTAATTTAAAAACCTGATAAAATTTGGTATAAAAATAAAAACAACAAAAAGGATACATTCCGATTACAATTCAACAAAAATGTCCAATTTTGAATACAACTATACGCTTGGAAAACACACAACATTAAACATTTTGTGAAAAAATTAAACCGTCAACACGTTACCACCAAGTCCTTCACTTGAAACTGCTGAAGAAGCAGCAACAATTGATCAATGTCGTACACATAACATCGATAACCGCTGTTCAGCTTGTAGCCGTTGCGATTATTCCACCAGTTTTTCATTATTACCATTACAAGTTTTGCCACCAGCTGCACAGTGTACAAGTGTACCTGATAATTTATCGACGCATAGAACGGTTGTTTCTACCCCTACAACTGCCGCAGTTGCAACAAATCCATCATCATCTGCTTCACCCACCTTGCGCAGCAGCAGTAACGTTTTGATCGGCTTGGATCACATATTAACATCATTCCTTATGAAAATGGAAGTATTGTCCTTGCAAAATCATCACATTGAAAAACAATTTGGCGTCATTGGTTCAACCAAAGCTAAAGGAGGTGAGTTTTTTTTTTTGTATTTATACGAAATCGTATTTTTTTAAATGCTTAAAAAAAAGAACCGCTAAAATTTTTAGGAGTTTTCTACATGAATAATTAGTAATTTCTTCTTTACGGCTGGTTAATATTAATAAGACGTCATATTTTCAAAACAGAATACAGCAGTTCTTTAGAGGATAAAGCTCTTCTAACGTTTTAAAAACTTTGTATTTTGTTTTTATACTTTTTTTAATATTTTTTAATAAAAACGTGTTATAAAAGTAATTTGTGCAATGGTAAGTTCAATGTTTTTAAATGTTCTTAAGCCCCAAAATTATAATTTATCAAAAAACGATGGGCTGGTATAAAACCAGTTTTAAGAATTAAAAGGGAGGCCGTAGAAAGATCTTAGTAAAATATGAAAAAAAATTGGTAAAAATTTATTCTGAAATTGCAATTTTTATGAGAGTTCAATTTTTAAGGAATAATTAGGTTTTGGTAAAATTATTTAGCGAAATTTCGATTTAATTTGGATTTCTTTTTTTTTAACAATTAAAATGTTGTCAGCAAATTAGAGAAAGATTTCCAATGCAAAACCATCCTATAAGCCAATATATTAATATCGTTTTTTTTTTTTGATTATTTTATTACAATTATTAATATTTTATTGAAGCAATAATTTTTTAATTATTTTTCATTTATGAATAATAAATCCATTAAAGTAATCAAGAAGTGATCCTTTCATTATTTACAGTATTATTTGCTACCTTTAGTTTGTGAAATAAATGCCTTTATTGTAGGAAAACTCACACCTAATCTTCAAATCATATTGCCAAACTTTTCCCTTCCACAACCATTTTTTAGATCCGTACTAGGTATATTACAAATAAAAAATAAATTTTCAGTTACCTTAAATTAAGCTCGAATAATTAACAACCCAAATGCATATCCCATAATTGTTTATACATAAATCCATGTTAAAAAAATACCACAAAAACCAATTGAGTTTTGAGAATAACTGCGAACTCTTCTAGCGTTTTTTTTTTTTTTAAAGTAAAAATATGACGCCTGTCGTACATAATTATTTAAGCAAAGAAACAAATAAAAATATTAGAATAATTTGAAAAAGGTCATAAATTTACATGTTATAAATTGAATAGTGCATTTCAAGATTTGTAAGTGTTTAATTTTCTTAATAATTTCACTTATATTGAAAAGGTCAGTCACAGTACTGACATCAGCCATGACTGAAATCGCACGATATGCGTGTAGAAAGTAATTATAATAAACGGGGTACCAACATTTATTCAAGATTTAGTTTTCTTATATTTGTTTAATGAAAAATGACGACATACCGGGCAAATGATCCCATGTCTTTATATTTATAAGTATAGATTTCCTTTCCATGGTATCAAAATCGCATGACCATAACAAAACGCCTTTATAGTTTATAGCTGTAGTCATTGCAGCTCTTTTTTGCGTCATAGCTTTTTTTGTGTAACTAGTTTCCTTGAGAATTCTGATTATATTGTCATAAGGGTTTTTAAAAAGTATTACCGATCTTCTTCATGATCTTCAAAAATTCATTTCTTCCTCCAATTGGGTTTTGGAAGCATAGAAATACAGATCTTGAAGATAAATACATATTTACACTGTCATATGAACGGCTTGGTACGAGAACGCAAAAAAGTATAGCATCCCCAGTGTTTCACTTCCTTTTAATTGATCTCTTATTCTGCCGTCGTCAACACAAGGTGACGTCGCTTTTTATGGTTTGCTTCATTCATATCGATGTTCACAAAATATTTTTAGAAAGCAAAAAGAAACGAAAGGATGTACAAAATAGAATAAAAGGTGAAAGGAATTTAAATTACTAATCTAAGCCTATTGAAAAAGTTAGACGAAGTGTTAAAAAATAATCCATCTCTTGCCAAAGAAGAAACGAACGTAGAAAAAAGTTAAAGAGAGGAAGAACTGTATAAGGCTGAAGAAAAATTTAAATTATCTATAAACTAATAATATTGCCATTAAACTGCTAGTAATGGCAAATTAATGTCGACGTTGAATTAAAGCGGTGTTAGAATTGGCTACTCTATTGATGACGACAAAAATGAGGGCTGAATATACGACCGTAATTTTATCACATTTGAATAATATAGTAGATTATTATTTTTATTTAAATTTTTGTTTAGTTAGCAATATTTTACTTAAAGAATCGTGACAAATTCTAAGCTTGCATAAATTTTCAGAAACTTTCTTGTCACTTTATAGTTTTTCATATGTTTAATTCATTTAACGTAGATTGTTCGAAGAACAAACATTCCCTAACGTTCATTAACTACTCGCAATTATTTACTTAAATTTGTAGGAGAAACACAAACACGTTACTTTTTATGGCCTTAAATAAGAATTTGTAATTATTTTTTACATGCATCATGCATAAGTCATTTGCATTATATCTTTTCCAATTCATTAAATATTTATGTAAATTGTAACAAATATTTTCAAATGTTTTTCCTTTTATACATACAGAAACCCTTTTTAGCATAAAAAATATTGTACATTTCAAAAAAGTTCTCAGGTTACATTTTTAAGTCAGGAATTTCCTGGTAATAAACAAAAAACATTTATTACTGTTCAGTTATGGAAGTGTCAGATATAAAAAAATGGTCAATTTATATAATGGTTACTTTTTCCATGAATAATTATGCAAAACCAGTAATAAAATATAAGTTTATAACGGTCATTACGGGTAACACTTACAGTGTTACACGATATTGCTGTACATTAAAAAAGGATTCCTGTAGTATACGTTGGATATTAAAAGCGATAATGTACAACCAAAAATAAAGATTTTATTGTATTAGCGACAACGATAAAGTTACACCGCTAGAAAATTTGAGGAAAAAATAAATTTCAGATTTTCGGTATTGTATTGTTGTGAAAAAACAAAAAAAGGAATATTAAAACATATCAAGTAAGAGTGGTATATTCGGCTATGCTGAATCTTATATACCCTATCAACAAAAACACATATTGCGCTGACAGAGAAAAAAAAATAATGTCATCGGCTCTTAATGGGTTAATCATTTTAAAAAAATGTTTGTATTTCCTGTTAGATCTCTTCAAAAGCTTTAAAATGATACCAACATTGCTGTATAAGAAATATTAAAAATTTTAGAGGTTCGTAACTCGGAAAATATGGGCGAGCGCAAAATTTTTCACTTGATGTTTTTTTCTTATTTCTTAATTCTCTATCGCCCCATACACTTATTTTTTTGAATGTAGTTACTTCATTGTTCCAATTGACATAGAAAAATTAGAGGTATGCGTGGTGTTTTGCCCGCTCCCTCATAAGATACGGACCGATCATTCTAATTTCCAATAGAACCTCTCTCGACACTAAGTATGTCTGATCGATTGCGGTATTTTAATTTTCTCTAGCTTATCTAGTGCCCTGGCAAAGTTGGTTTCAACACATTAGCGCACGGAAAACGGATATTGCTCAATCGACTTCGCTATGCATTCCTTCCTTTGCGGCGGATCTTATTCGATTCATTGCAAGAGTACGCCAACCTTCCATACATTTTTAATTTTAAAAGTTTAATTTAAACTACCGTTACCTAAATTGTTCCCTTTAGGTCTGTAGTAAATTTCAATGCAGGAATATATCCACTTTAAATACATCCTTAATTTTAAATATTAGGTTAATACAAATACAATGTTAATAATGAAAAATCTTATATATTTGAAAATATAAATTAATAAATTATTTGAAATGTAAATGGTCGACTTTGAAAAAATAAGCATAACAACTCTCTTCCATATATACTAAATATTAATTGTCCTTTAAAACATATTTTTAATTTTTTTTTCACTTTCTATTGTGTGACTTTTCGATCTGTACATCAGTAACAAACAAAAAAATTAAAACTACATAAATATATTCTCTAGGCGTTTGTCTTAAATGAAAAAGTCTTATGTTCCTGATATTTCTAGGGACTAGTTTCTTTGTATTAGCACTCTTGAATAAGAAATACTTTTTGAAACACGTAAGAGTAATAAATTATCAATATTTTATTCTATAAATTATCAATATTTTAATACTTAAAGTTGAAATATTTGTAAACATTGTACCAAACTGTGACGAATCAATTACCAGGTGGCTGCGTAGGCGAATTCAGTATTTTTTGCTGGTATCAAGCGAATTATTTCGCCATTGCTGGTATACACCACTGTCAAACTCGATATATAAAAAATGTGTCTATAAAAAATAAATCTATATTTTTTTATATATGGAGTTTAACAGTCGGTAATCTTACTGTCAAACTTTATATACAACAAATCTGTAAAATATTTTCTTACATGTAGTTTAACATTCGGTCTAACTTCAAAAGTTAACAAATTCGCAATCGCGACCACCTTAAATTTGATTCCCTTTGATATGCAGTTTGATATTCTGCAAAAAGGCGAAATAAGTGATTTTTACCGTGGGTTTATTGTTTTTTTTTTTTAATTTTGTTTTTTGTTCTTCTTAAAATCTTCTTTTTCTCGTATCTTAAAAATAAGAGAAGATTTCCTTTTATTGAATAGAGAGTCATATTGATCCTTTATCAATATCCGCCATATTTCGTTTTTAATTTTGCCTATGAATGAAGCACTGTGCCATTTATGAATTTTTCGTTCAAAAACCGCATAAAATTTGCAAATTCCATTTGTTGTGTCGCATGGATCTGTTTTGAAACTCACATTTAGTTTATTACCGCGGAAATAAGGTCTGTACACAAATTTCTGTTTCCATTCAAAGTAGCATTTTTACCTCATTTCACATTTGTACATTTCGCCTGCATTGTTGGAGAAAAGTATGAATAAATGTATATTTTTCATGTATACAAGTTTAGGTTGGCAACAAAAACTATAGACATATACAAAAAGCAAAATAAAGCAGAAACACTGAAAGCCTAGTAACGCCGTCATACACTCGTGGTATGGATTATGCAACATCCTGTTTAATCCTGTCACCAAATAATTGTATGTACATACTTTTTAAGCACATTGATGGACATACATACACCTAAATAGAAACGAACATTGAAATTGAAAATAAAAGCAAAAAGCATAAGAAAATAATTCGTAATGAAACACAAAAATCTTTGCAGCTCTACTTTCGTGTTATTTCTTTTTTTTTTTTTTTTTTTGTAAAGAGGTAGTTTTTCTCAAAAGTTTTGTAGAGTTCATGTGAGGTTTTTGTTTTTCTTTTCCGGCAAATTGTAGTCAATTTAATTTTGCAATCAAACACGCTTTTCAGATAAAAAAAAAACTTAAAACCTGGCACTTCCTAGCAGCAGGATCATTTAAAGCGTATGTATGTGTATTTGTTTTATTGCCTGAATGGTCCCTGCAAACATTTTTTATCGTAAAAGTCACTACATCGTTACCTTATGTCTTTGAAATGTAACGCAAATGAGACCGGATTTTGATTGAATGTTTTTAGTATCCCCAGTTGGAAAGAAATGTGGAAGTGGTACAACTAATGGGAAACTATTTAGAGTCCCTTAGAAGGATTAAAGTTTAGTATTTTGATAGGCAGAAAATCTTTTGGAAGATTGAATTTTTAAACTAAAGAAGTAACGAAGAAGTAACTTCTATTTAAATATACTCTGCAAAATGTTGGCAGATGTTAAAAAATGTACACAAACGTTTGCAAACAATTATTATGTGCTTCCATAATACCGTAACTCACTCGCACATTAACTAAACTATTTATTGGCTTACTGTTCGTTTAGCAACACAAAAATAACTGAAAAAAGAAGTGTGAAGGATACAACTATTTAACGTGTTTTTTAACAATCTTTAGTTTATCCGTTCGTTTGCTCACTCGTTCATTATTATTTTTTTTTTTTTTTGCAATTGCCTCTTTAGCAGTCTCTGTTGTAATTAAGGCAACAATTGTAGCTTGATTACAAGTACAACAAATTACAAAAAAGTATAAATATAGACCAAGTGTAGCATTGCATTCCTTTCGTAAAAATATACTTTAGTTAGTGTTCTTTTTATTTTATCTTTTTTTTTTTTTTTGCTTGGAAGTTTAGTTTTAAACTTTTTGCCTGCTCTGTCTACGTTTCCCGTAAACACATATACATACATACCCAGTAAGCATTTTCTATCGATAAAAGTTAATAAAGCTCTTGCCCACAACACTCCCTTAAAAATATTACATGAGTTTTTATTTATAATAATTAGATTTTTACAAAATTTTACTTTTAATTTTAATTTTGTGAAATTGTTGTTTTGGAATTTTTTTAGCACTTTGTATGAATCCCATAAAATAACAAATATTGCGGTGGTACTGTAGGTTAAAGCCGGAGCACATAGAATCCGTCATACGTTGTACTTTAGTAAATGCAAAAATTATACCATCGTACATTTTCTATAGAATGTTTCTACAAAATTAAATCAAAAACTGAAGTCAGTCAGCTTCACTGATTTGTTTATTTTACATTGAGTTACTCATCCAGCTGTTAAGAAATCACTGATTTATTTTCAAAATATTTCCTTTCCCCGCCCTGTGTTGTGGTAAAGGGTTTCTAGTTCAGTTTTTGGTAAAGCCTCCAATTTTTGGTCTTGCCATTTTTATTAATCAAGATGGCAGTTTTTCAATGTCTAAGTTTCATTTAAAAACAGCAAAGGCAATAATTATTCTATTAAATTTTTTTCAAGTTAACCGATTAACTGATTAATGATTGGAACTAAGACTAATCTTTATTTTAAAAAGTTGCTCATAGACCGATTTTATAATAGCTAAGTATTTTTTTGTGCCATTTTGCTTACCCCGTTTGATTCACTACATCTCTTCCTAACAAACAATAATAGAAAAAACAAGTAAGAGTGGTAAAGGGTATATAAGATTCGGCATGGCCAAATATATCACACTTGTTTATTATTTAAATTGTTATCAGTGCTGCCAGTAAAGGTCATTTTCTGCAACGGCGAAAATGAATGAATGGCGAGCTCTAGAAAAAACTGGCAACACTAGTTGAATGCGAGAGAGTAAAATTTGTACTATTTCTATTAAAGCTTTTATATAGGGCTACCAAACTTTTAAAATCGCTTCTACGTCTCGCATATGGGATTGAAATTTGCTTCAAAATATCTTAAAACAATGCAAATCGATAATATGTAAATATAATAGCTCAAGCGGTGCACAACTAAGCCGAATTTTGCAATGCGAATTTATTTTATGGCTAATGCCACCATCTGATATCAATTTACATTGTCTTATAGCTTCACAAGATTTTATTTTTAAAATACTTGTGACAATTAAACTCCATTAACGTAAGCAAAAACCTTTGATTTAAGCAGCATCAGAAAAAATGAATGTACTTTGCAAAAATTTTGAGTGAAAAATGTTTAAATTTTAAAAATGAAATAAAATATTTATTAATTTCATTTAAACTTCTATTTTTAACAATCAATAGACTCATTGAAAAACACACATTTTTCAAACATGGAAATATTTAAAAAATTTATTTTTTAGTTATCTGTAATTCTGTAGATTTTTGAACGAACTTGATATAATGACTTTTAACATCTTCTAATGTACGGTACGTTTAAAAACAATTAAAAAAATATGATATTTGAAAAATCTTAAACTTTCACTCATTTAAAGTTAACAGCTGGTTTAAGCAATTTTGCTAATTTTTTCGTGATAAAAACAATATGAGTTTAGGATTTTGGGTGATTTCTGCAACTGTCTATGTTGAAAATGTATCGAACAATTTAGTAAAATACAAGCTTTTATGCGAAAAGTTTCAAAATACCACAAAAATATTAGGAACCAAAGTTCTTATTTTTCCATTCCATTTTTTTAATATAATATCATTTTAAACTTGCTATATTTACGAATATTTTTTTGCTTTTACTACAAAAGCGTTCGAATACTTTGAAAAAGTTTACTACATTTTCTGGATCTGTGAAACTTTAATATTTCTCAAATATTTTACACAATAATGTAAAAAAATTTTCTGTTACATTTGTCCTTCTACAATTTTGCTATACTTCTTCTCATGAATACAAATTACAATTATTCTGTTTTACCACAGTAAGAAAAATATAGTTAGTGTATATATTAATACGCATAAATGTTATATTAATTATTGGAAATGCGGCTTATCTAACAGATTTCTGAAACTCTTTATTTAAAAAATAAACAGAAAAATCAATAGCAGTGTTGCCAGTTGTTTTAGATTTGTCGCCAAATGACTTGTCAAAAAATATGAAATACCAGTTACGAAAACACTTTTATTTTATCAATAAAAATATTGTAAAAATAAAAGGTTGCGTAAGAAGTTTTCTTCAAAAGCCGAAAGGCTGTCAAGGCGATTTTAGTTCGTTAATATATTTTTGTCAATTTTATACATAATATATTAAACTGCTTGAGTTTTTGTTGATATAAAAATTATAACAAATATAGCCAGAATCTAGCTAATCAAGTTTTAAAAATGTTTGCGCCCAAATGGATTTATCATCACCAATTTTGCCGAAAAGTCGCAAGAGCCGACAACACTGCTAAAAAAAAAAGTTTACAATTCCGCTCAAATGTTTTTTAGAGAGAACAAAATACTTTTGTGGAACGTAGATAAAAACTGAGAATTATTTGAATTGTGTTTTTTAAGCTTCTCAAAAGCTTTGGATGAGAGCTTTTGTTAAACATATGTTTTCTGCACGCGACCTAGAAAAAATAATTGATTCCTGACCTGCGCTTTAGTGTGAGACCAGCTGATTTACACTTTCAGAGACATGTGTTAAAAATATTTGACAGACCGGTAGAGTTGAGCCAATCGAAGAAAAGTGTTAAACTTGTGACTTATGTATGTCCTTAGGCACATGTTATGGATATTTGAGGTACAAGATACTTAAAAGATATTTCCTGTTAAGTGTTTAATTATTAATGTTTTCAAATTAAGAAGTTAAAGTTTGCGAATATTTTGACGGCATAAGTAACAATAAATCAAACTACAAGTACATTTACACACATGTGTATTTGTTGAAATCATGGCCATTATACAAGCCTTTTAGAACCTAAAATATGCACATTTACAATAAATAACTTACAAAGTTGCTGTTTTTTATACGTAAGATTTATATAAATATTTCAAATGGTTTATATCCGTTTACAGACTGGACAAGTTCTCTCACACCACCTTCATCGAGACCAACTCCATCGCCCTCAAATCTGCAAGAAGCTCCTACAACACCATCTACAAACACATCTGTACACAATTCTCTTCATATCCCAATAGAACATTTTGACGTTGTTGATGGGTTAAAGCCGCAACATAATTCCGCTTATATTACTCACACCACTTCCAGTAAATCTCACTCCGAGCACAGTTATAGTTTTGACATGGAAACTGCAGCTTCCGCATCGCCTACATACAATAATAATCTTCTATATTGTAAACCCAACACCACAACAGTTGACACCACTACTACAACAGCAGCCTCGAATCACACGTCATATCATTCCCCTCTAATCGGCATACCTCTTGCCGCTTTAACCCCTTCGCCTGCGTCTTCAAATTTGTCTACACCCACTGAGGCCACGGAACATTTTGGGATTGCACATGATGACGAAGTGGATGCTGCTGCTGTTAATGAACTTTCGCAGCGTTTGCAGGCTGAATTACGTGCTGCTAAGAGTCGTCATTTATCGTGTACTGAAGTCTCATTGCCTTGGGACTTAACACCTCGTATAGCAGCAGATATGATTAAAACATCAGAGAGGGAGCCATGTGGTGTACGCGGTTGTGCTATTTTTATTGATTTTGAAGATGGAACGGGCAATGCCAGGTACCACTTTGTGAACACTCTGCATGTTTCTTTACTTTAAAAGAGTTTTTGTTACTTTTAATTATATTATAAATTAATACTTTAAATAATTTGAAAAAAAAAAACACAAAAAATCAAATAGTGAAAACTTAAATGGGTTTACACCTAATCCTGTTTTTACACGGTTTCGGTTTAACACGGTGTAGAAAATGAAACTTTTATATGTAGGTATATACGTTTTTTGTTCCTATTTAACACGATTTAAAATTTTTGGACTTGAATTTGTTTTTTGCCGAATAAATTTTTTCAAAATACATAAATACAAGTGTAGGTATGTTGATATCACAAATTTGGGAGAATTCCCTTTTTGTGGATACAAGTAAATTTATGGTCAGATCAACTGAAATGTGTTAACATTTTGTTAACTATCAATGTAATCAGACGTGTTTATTTAAGAAATTTTATTTTTCTTAAAAATGTAATAACCAATTCTTTGTTAACAACATATCTGTTCAATATAATTGCTATTAGTTCCTGTACAGAAATTTAATTTAAATTACTTTTAACCTTGGAGTGCAAAAAAACATAATACAGTAGGTACATATGTGGTTTAGCAAATTAAAAATGAATACTTGTTCTTAAGAAATCGTTGTTATTTTTTACTAATTTTAATAGGTTTTAGAGACGAGGATCCAATCAACTTTTTTTGCACACGATCAATGTCTTTTTTACACATTTTTTTTTTTTTCTAAAAACAATCTGTCATGTAAAAACAGAAATAGGCGTACTTTACATCACTATCAAGTGCCATTTGTGCCGCTGTGTTAAAAGTGTAAGAGATAGTTTGCGACTTTAAAAATTCATTTCTATTTTTTATTTGCTATTATTTATTTATTTGAACTTAATTTTCCTTAAACTGTAATGATTAATATTTTTTAGTTACCTTATTTATTTATTATTATTAAATAACATATGGCATCGAACTTAATCTGTTATAATATTTTTAATTGTAGATTCCTAATAGACTTTATTAACCTTTTTAGAAATACTCACCATTAAATCAATGTTATTACAGTTAAACATATATGCAACATAAAACTGTCTAACCAAAGTCTCTAAATATGAGAAATTTTCGTACTTTAATTTAATTTTCACCAAAATCAAAAATTATTTATCATTTTAATAATATATGATGCATTTATTTGCAATATTTTTAACATTAAGAAGCAATGCAAAAAATAATTAAACCATTTAAGTGCTAGATGGACTCACAGGGCTCTGTTCCCTGTTCAGACTAACTTTTAATTTGTTATTGAAAAATTCAAGCGACTGCCTATTGCGCTTTAACACACAAGACGTTATACATAAATCTGGTATCTTATAGAAATACACTTTAACTTTTTAGATATATTTTTATAGTAGACACACCTCTTGATTAGTTTCAAATGTAAATTTCCTTATAGCTGACATAATACTAAAAACTCTGTTTAAATATCACGTGTTGCCTAGAACAGTTTAAAAGATATGACTATATTTGTCTGTATGCGGATATCCCTTAATTTTCTTATTTTATTTTGGAACAAATCAAGTTTACGGGCACCGCTCCAAAAAAATGTTACCTACTGGGTGCAAAATGTAATTCTAAGCAAAAAATGTTAAGGAAAAAAATTGGCGGCAACCCTTAGTTTTGGAGTTACGGACCTGTATTGTCCCATTCCTTTGTTTATGGAATGGGACAATATGGGTATCATTTTAATTTTTTTTTTAATTTTGGTGTGGTACTCGTAAACCGGATTGAGGCCTAAAAGATTAGGTAATATACGTAAAAATAACAAACAACTCTTTGGGTACACCCTTTAATTTATTTTATTTTTTACTGCCAGTTAGAAAAATTTATTTGTTTTTATTTTTTTTAATTAATTGTCCTTATTTTTTTATTACAGGCGTATTGCTTCCTTTAAAGTGGACCCAAACACCGTTTCAACATTCGAATTATTTTTAACATTAAAACAGGACAAAGGTGGCTGGACTTCACTATTGCCTCAATTTCTCAAGTAAGTGTAATAATATGTAAGAAATGTTTAAAATTGCTCTACAGGTGAAAATAATAAAAACGCACTTCTTTCTAACTTATACTCCCTGTTCTCCAATCAGTGCATATTATATATAAAATATTTAGTTGGATTTAAACTTAATCTAAATTAATCTTATAAATATCTCTTACAGAAATCTTACCCGCAGCAGCACAATTTTAATAAGTCCACATTTTACATTAAACAAACATAAACTTTATGCCTGTGAGTGAAAAATTTTTTATAACTTAAAATGAAACATCAACAACAAGAGCAACGTAAAAAACCACCTAAAATGTACAAATGTAAAAGAAAACTGAAATCAGAAATCATTTAAAATTAATATTTAATATATAAAAAGAATTAAAATAAATATGAAAAATTTAACCAAATAAAACCTTTGATAAATTTTAAAAAATAGTTAAAAGTTTAAATAAAAAAGGCATTGTCAATTGTGTTACATAATATTAATATTTTAATATAGTTTATGATATTTATGATAATATTAATTAGTTAATCCCTCCGATTAAATTGAACAAGTTTTCAAAGTAAAAGAACGTAATTATAATGATTGAACGACAATGAATTCCGTTTATTTATTTTATTTTTCCTTTATATCTATTCATAGTATCGTGACAATGTCAGCAAAATAGTACGACAAGCAAAATACAAAATTTTATTATACTGAGAAATTCTTGGACCACATTTTCACTAACAATCACTTAATGATTTCTCTTTAAATTTACTTCAGGAAAAATCTTAGTGATAAAAACCCCTCAACTCAATTGTTAAATAAATACAAATATTCAATTAAAAAATATTTTATTAAACAAGATATTTCTTTAAGATATTAAAAAAATAAAAAATGTACGTACATCTAAAAAAATATTGTAATGAAAACAAAAACACCACTAACAAGTAAACAAAACAAACACTTTCTATTAAACTATACTTTTTTCACTACTCTTTATTGTACAATAATTTAAATACACTACTTTAAACTGCAGAGTTGCAGGCAACTTTAAATTAAATTAAAAAAAATCACTAAATATAATTAAATTTTTCTTAGCAAGATAAAATGATGACTGACATTTTTGGCAATTAAAAAATATATAAAACAAAATTTACAAGAGCGAATTAACAAAATTTTTTATTTAACAAAGTCATTCTAGAGTAAAATCAATAAATTATCGAACCTAACAATTTGATTAACTTAATTTTAAAAACAACTACCCGACAACTATTTGGTTTTTCGAGTTTTTTTCATTTAAAAAATATCGTTTGATCTTTATAAGAAATAAAGAAACATTGTCAACCTCACAAACATACAAATCAGCAAGGTAAACAAAAGGCAACGGAAATAAATATCAAGTTTCAACGGAAATAAATTTTTGCTAGAGATTATTATAACGTTTCCTTTATATACTGTTGTTCTGTTATTTTTTGTCTTCATTTAAAAGAACATTTCACTAAAATAATGTATACAACAAACAAGAAAACTTTAGTTAAGCCAGTATTATCAACACATATTAACACTCCAAAAAAATCTGTTAAGAAATTTAATTTCAGTTTAGTACTGTAAAATATGCTGTAGTTATTAAGACCAAAAATTATCATAAGTAAACACAATGATGATTTTTAGAATACAAAAACAAAAAACAAAGTCGATGTGATATTAACCTATAAATAACAAACGTAAATTACTCTAATAGTAATAAGTATTTAATATAAAAACAAATTTTAAAACTAAAAACCAAAACAATCTTAAATTGAGATTAGCTTTATGTTAAAATTTCTTCTTCTTTTTCTAGTTTATTTTTCTCTTTAAAGTATTTATTTTTATTAAATTTTCCTTTTATAGCTGTGTATGTATTATGTTTATTTAATGTATTCTTTTAAATGTATTATGATGTCAAAAAAAATCTAGTTTTTAATTACATTTAAAATGTGTAATCTCAGACAAAAAATGAATTTTTTCTACAAGTATATTTTAATACATATTTCTTTTTATTTTACTTTAAATCCCTGCTAAAAAGAAAAGTTTTCTGAAATTAAATAAAAGTCACCGCTTTTTGTTTAAACACTCTTTATTTTACATACTTTTAACTTGTTCTGTGTAAGAAACTCTTTTTAAAAATGTAACTGAATCGTTTTAAAAACAAACTGTTTATTTAGTATTTTAACTTATGTAAAAAACTAATTGTTGAATAACATAAACAAATTATTAACCTTTACAAAAAAGGTATTAACTGTTATAACAAAAAAGAAAGAAACATTTTGATTATTTAAGAACACTGCTAAGCAAACTCTTAAATATTGAGTAAGAAATTTATCGCTGGAAAATTTATAATAAAACTTTGACAAAATGTTTTTGAAATAAGTAAAGCCATCTGTGTTATACATTTTAATTTAAAATACATGTACTAAAAAACAAAAAAGCAAAACTTCTTGTAATTTGGCCCCTGGTTTTTTTTTTGCTACTATTTAATTAAGTGCGGTTCTCAACTCCAAAAATATCTTAATATAAAAATGGCCATTTATAAAATATTTCTTTTATAAAAAAGTTGAAGAAAAAAATCCGCAAATGGCGTAAAGATTAAAAATAAACATTTAAAAAGAAAATTAAATTAAATCACTGACAGCTTTAAATATACACAATTTATTTTCTACTTTTCTGTAAAGCACCCAATTTAAAGTTAGCTTTTCAACATCCTTCAAGAATTTCCAGTAATGTGATGGAAATCGATCGATTTTAAAACGATTCGTTTTGGGATATATTTTGAACCATTATAAAGAAGTTACCCTAAAGTAGAAATTGAATGGAAAGGTATAGAAAACTAAATTGAAGATATTTTAAAAACAAAAATAATAATCATATCAGCACCATACTTGGTTTTAGACTGTTTCGATTTCGAAATCTATTTCTATCAAATAAAAAAACAATGTAAGTGAAATTAAATGTAATTGAAAATTCATTATTTGTAACTTTTTTATTTTAATCTACTTTAATTGCGCTTAAAAGAAAAAGTATAGTTTTCAATGGCCCAATTGTCCTTCTGCTTTGTCGAATCAATGTAGTTCTCATTTAAATTATTAGGCATTTGATTTAAGACTCTTTACTCAAAATTTGGATAGAATACGCTGATGAGCTATAAAACAGACGCGAAATGGCCATGTGAATATGCTTTTCCCGTGTAGTAGTTTTGTAGTTTTAAGAAGAAATATTTTATAAAAATCTCACAAAACAATTATATTTGAAAGAATCATGCAAAATTAAAGTAGATTTTTAACAATAATTCAAATGATTAAATATGCACATTTTTTTGCTTCATTTGTTATTGTGTTAAAAACTGCAAGTTTAAGGCCACTAGCTGACTTATGCTTATGTTTTACTTACACATTTATATCAGATATGAAATATGTGATTGTGTTGTGCATTGAATTGCCTATGTCCTGTTTTTTATAACTTTTTCTACACAATTTGCAAATTTCGTAAGGCAGATGCCCGCGTCCTTGAAATTTCTGTACAAACATTTCAAAAATTAGTGCTGTTATCAAAACATGTTATTTCTTTTTTAGTCTCATTGTTTTAAATATAAAAAACGAAGTAATGATACCACCACCTGTGTTACTTCTAATGAACAATTCTTGAGCGATAAATTTGATGAAAATAATCGTGTATATAGTCATAAGAATTATAAGAAACATCGTGAAATCGTCACAGATTAATAAGTTAAAAATAATTATTGTATTATCAGTCTTATAATATGAAATTTAATTTTTAGTAAAATTTTATTTTTTAAATAAAAACTTGTCAAATTAAATTTCTAAATTTTTAAGAAATCTATTACTTTTGTCATTTTTTGTTTTCATTCAATTGAATAAAAATTAATTCACTGTTAACTGAAGAATTAGGTAAAATTAACATGTCCTAAAAAACTACATTAGTTTCGAATGAACGGCTTAACTTTTTTTAGAAAACATTTTTCTAGAACATATTGAAATCAAGAACATTTTCATCAAAACTTAAAATTATTAATTTCAATCTATTTTAATTAATTAGTTTTGTTCGAATTCGTCAAATGAAAACATATACTTATATATTTTTTTAATTCGAATAACATGTAGTTTCTTAGTATTTTTGCGATCTCTTAGTAAATTAGTTCTTTCCAAAGAAAATATTACAATATTGAGGGACACCTGGGTTTTTGTCTAGTTTAATAATATCAAAACAGGCAATTGCCCGTTTAAAAAAATTAGAGTTATTCCCTAAAATCGTCAAAATATAAGGCGTTTCAAAACAAAACCCAAGATTGTTTTGTCCTTATGAATAAACTCGCACGAAATGATGTACATATCGTTGCCTTAATATAGAAAGGCCCTAACTAACGTTTGCCCTTCCTTACAGTAAAAGGTAAAAACCTGATAAAAAGTACAGTTTTTTAGTTGGAAATTTTTTATTAACGCATTGTGTTATTAAATTCTCTAAGCAATTTAATACTGTTACAACTTTTTTATTCTTTTAGTGGTGCATTTGGAAGAATCATTTATCAAATTATGTATAAAACTTGAATTAAAAAAAAAAACGATTTAGGGCCTTTCTATATAAAGGTAACGATATGTAAGAATAAAATACCAATTTTTTATTTAAAAATAATTATTATGTTGATTAAAAAACGCTTTGTATTAAATTAAAAGTTATTTTTATTTCCTGGAAGTACAAAAAAATTATTTGTTCATCAAAAAGCACGATTGAGCGAAGTGTGTGCAAATTATCAAAACTACCTATCTCTGTATTTCTGTGGTGATGTCAAATCTGGTTTTCCCACTAACATTTATGTATAAAAGATGTTGTTTTCCAGACACTTCTTTTTTTAACTTAACTATAATTTGTTATTCACTAGGTCATTCAATACAAAATAAAAATTTTTGTTAAATTTATAAACTGAAAATCAAAAAACATCATCTGTCAATATGTAAAATTTATAGAAAATGAGGGAAGCAAAACATTATTACTGTTCGTTTATATTGTCTGTATTCGGATGGATATAAGGCATAAGTTTTTAAAATGTTAAGTGTGGTGTGCGCTTTCAGTCACAAACAAAATGGATTTAACGAGAATTATATTCAATCAGCAAAGAGATAAAAAGCTGTTTTGTAATGGTGGTTTACTTTACTGGATTCTTGTTAAAAAAATAGAAGTACTTAGAAACTTAAAATAACGCGATTTTTTTCAATTTTCCCGAAAATTACAAAATCGTGAAAAGCAAAAAATTAAAATAATAATAATGCGTGTGTTACTGTTATTTTTTGGAGTATTTTTTATTAAGCTTAAAAAACACAAAATAACTTTCTTTCCTTTCGTCATATAGTACAAAATATTTCTGGAATAATTATTCGAATATATTGCCTTGTTCCTAAAAATGTTGCAATTTTGAAAGTTTAAATATTGAAAAGCTTTTCAGAACTTTGAGAGTACGTTAATCTCTTAATGGTTAACATTATAAATGATCAGTAGCAATTTTATTGATTCATCTATTTAAATTATTGTACTTTCAGATTTCTAGACTGTTGAAGTCTTGAGTCAAATTAAATTGTCGAACGTTGTAACAAGCGGTAAAAAAAAGTAGTTTCGAAAAGGCCCTAACAATTATAAAATTTTTTATTAAACGAATTTTTTTTTTTATTTTTTATTTATTTATTTTTTTATTTTTATTTTTTTTTTTTTTTTTTGAATCAGCCATAATGTAAAGATAAAAGATTGTCTTGATCTAGACAGAAATATCGTTTTTGTATAAAAAAACAAACCAATAAAAAACAAATTTTATTTAAAAGATATAAACTTAAATCACAATATTAGGAAGTAAGTTAGCCGTTTTATTCAAATTTTTAAATTTTATATGTCTATTTAAACAACTATTATCCAATAAAAATACACAAACGAATATTTATAAAAAACAAAAATACACAATTGTTATTTCAAAACTGTATATAAATATATTTTTTGTGTTAAGTAATTGTTTTTTTATATTAAATTTTCTTTAAAGTAGCGCTTTCATTGTTGTTGGACAATTAAAAATGTAACAAAAAAAAAAATTATAATAATAATTAAAAACAACAAAACAAAACTTAATATATCAAAGCTAATTAAAAATAAAACAAAACTTTTTTTAGCTAACAAATTCTTAACTTAAAAATGTAAAACAGAATTTAAATTTATATTTAATTAGCGTCGTGTGTATGTGTTTGTTATTAATGTCATAAAAGCAAAAATAATTAATATTTTATTTGAAATAAACAATTAATTTGCATATTAAAAAAGAAAAGAAAAAACATCACAAGATGTAAAAGAAATCGAATACAAGTAATAAATTTTAATAAAAATCTTTAATTATGTAATTTATTTTAAATGATTAAAAAGGTTAGTAAAAATACAATATTTAAAATAAAACGAAAGTTTTAAAAATAACCAAATCCAAGCTGGTATTGACTTTTATTTAAACATCGGTTTATTTTTGCAGAGATATTACTACAGTAAAAAGGCATATTTACAGTCCTCAGGAGAACCAACATTTCAAAATTGCAAGCCAAGTTAAACAATTTTGGAAAATTTCTTAGGAGGACACGTAAATTAAAGTTATAAAAATATATAAAGTTATCAGTCCTTCGAAATGAAACCGATCCTAGCAGTAACCAAAAATACTTAAAGCTTGAAACACTGGAATGGTGTTCAAATAAAACAACTTCTGACATCATGGTTTTCGAGGTTTCTGCTTCCAACCAAATTGCATCAGAAATCACAACGTTTGTCCCCGTGTGCTTTTTGAGTAAAAAAAAATAATTTGTGAAAAACTTAAAATCCCTATTTTAACCTAAAAGAATCGACTTAAATTGACTTGCGCTGTTATTCACAGAATTGGGATTGTCACATTTTTAAAACGATTTTGTTTCTTTTTTTTCATTCAAAAGATGATACTTACAGCTTTGTTGCATGTTCAAAAAATGAATGAGGTTATAAAAATGTGTCCCCATACAAAAAAAGTAAATTTTTCGCATGTTCTAAAGCGTAATTGACTGATACGCCAGACTACCATATAGTTTGTTCAGCTATGGCCCATAGCAACAAAAAGCAGTAAATCTTTAACTTAAAAAATAGAACGACAAGTATAAAAACCAAACTTTAAGTATAACTTACCCAAAAAAGCAAAAAAAAAAAAAAAACTTTAACAAATCTTTTCAAAATTAGGATATATTTATCGCGAATAAAGAGACAACAATTTAAAAACTCAAATATTGAGGACGTAAAAGTTGTATTGAGTATCAATCTTGATTAAAAAAATGCTTTATTTTTAATTCTCATTAAAGTATTTTACTTATCGCTAATAGCATCCGCCTCAATGATTTTCTACTTTCAGGCTAACAGAAATTCACAACACATCCTATTTTCTCCAGTCAATCTGCTGCTTCATTCCAAGCTGTCCCTATGTGTTCTCTAACCTACATCAATGTTAGCTCATTAACTAAGGCAAATCTGCTAGGTGTTAAAGCACATTCTACCACCATGAAAAGCAATTAACAAGGAAACTAAAAATATTGAATGAAAAAAGTTTATTATTTTGTTCATTAGTATTGTATAAATTATAGTTCTTTTAACATCAGCTTTGTAATGATTCTAATTTTAATCGCAAGGTATTTTATGAACAACTATCATTTTTGTGCTTGTTTTCGTTTCCAACCGACTAAAAAAAGGAAGTTATTAATTCGTGTGAACGTATTTTTAATGTTTCTGCCTGCAGAACTCAGCCATTTCTGAACCGATTTTGAAAATTTTTTCTTTATTTGAAAGGTTATGCTTAGAGATTGTTTCGGTTTTAAATCAGTTCATATTTTAAAATATTAAAGAGTGTCCCAACAAGTGGCGTAAATTGTCCTTTATTGGCCTATCTTTTGAACCGTTATAGATTATTAGATGTATGTGACCAATCTTTTAAACCGTTGTAGACAAACAACTGACTCTTACAAGGGACCTGTATTGCCAAGACCGGTATAACAACAAGTATATAATTTGAATTAAGAAATCAAAGGGTGTTCCCATAATTGATGAAATTTGACCTATACGGCCCTATTTTTAAACCGTTGTTACAAACAATGGAAAATTAGACAAAATGTCCACTAATTTATCTGGTAAAAAAATAAATACAGATATTTAAAATTATAAATTGAAGGATGTTACAATATTTGATGTATTTTGATGTATATGGCCTAACTATTGAACTGTTATAGACAGACGTTTTAAATTTTAAAAGAACATGTATTGCTGAATCCCATAGATTAGCAAGTGTAAAATTTTTTAGTTGAATTACTCTTATTTATGTGGGCAAACTTTTTAACCGTTTTAGGCAGATAGGTGGAAATTGTTTTGAAGTAGGTTTTTTGCAAGAATTATTAAACATTTGTTTTCATACTTTTTTTAAATCGTTGTTTTTGGTTTTTGTTTTAAAATCGATTGCAATTGATCATGGCCCTTTAAAACTATTGCTTTCTAAAAATTACCTGATAACTTACACTTTTATGTTGTTAAACTTGGAAATTTGGAGTCGATGGACCCAAGCTAATCCTTCCCATTAGTCTTCAAGGTATTTTTTGGTCATAGCAAGTTTTAGTTTTTTACGAGCTACATCCGAGTTTTTTTATCCACCAGCTAAACTAAGCGCTCAAGATGGACTTTAGTTGAAATTTTCAAACTCCTAGAAATGTGTTTAAAGCTAAGAACTTCTAATACTAAGAGCAACAATTTCTTGCAAATCTTTTGTTTATTAATTTTTTAATCCTTGTATGAAAAAAAACTATTAACTTATGAAAGCAAAACTACTTTTAAGCACTCATGTCATGTTGTGAATGTTAAAACCACAACAAATAGGAACACAATCAAAAAGTCTACAGTCAGTTGAGTAAACGATATACGCTGAGCATATAATACATTTTTTGTGGTCCGCAATAGGGCCGATTATATTTTAATACATCGAAAACCAGAATTTTTTTTAGCAAATTTTAATAAGTTTCAGATTGTAAGATAAAGCAGTAGTATTTCTTGTTTCAGGAATTGCAAGAACATTTCCAACTGACACTAAACTTCGCTGGTTACTTAAAAGTTTTTCTTGTTCATTAATATTTATTTTCGGTATGCGTTTGATTTTGTTTTGGCGAACTTTCTTTTCATTTTTCGAAAATACGAATTTGTATTCCAGAAGAATAAAACAGGTAAAATTTGGAATTTTGTTAAAGTCAAATGGTTTAATTTTAGAATTATTCCCATCGTATATGGTCTGAAAATAAATAGTCCTACCACGTTAAGTTTTATTAAAAAAAAAGTGACAAATTTTTTATAGTGTTCGCAAAAAATAAAATAAAAATGTAAAATAATTTAATTTTTTTAATGTAACACATTTTTATTTCTTTTCATTATGCATTTTTATTAAAACTCAGCAATGCTTTACAATTTTGTTTTTCTTTTTAATTTATTTGTTAATTATTGTTGTTGAAAACAATATTACTTACTATATTTGTGTTTATATGTAATAATGTAGTTAGTTATGTATGCATGTATGTGTGTTTCTGTTTGTATTTATGTATGAGTTTATAATAGTTTTTTTTTCTTTTTTTTTTTTGTTAATGAAATTATTTGGTGAAAACTTGTAATGCAATATATGTGTAAGTTTGTATAACTACATTTGTATGTACGTATGCACTTAACATAAATACATACATCTAAGCATTAATCTTCCTTTCTTTTGTCTTTATTTTTTGCATTTTCTAATAAAAATACACATTTTAGAATTAATTTGCTAAAAATATTGCATGTTTTGTTTTTTAGTTATCTTATTTTGTTTAACATTATGTGGCAAAGAATAATTAAATTTAATACATAAATTTTGCTTAACGTTTAAAACTAATAAACACATGTTCTTAAATCATTTATTTTTTATAGAAAATATTTCCTTTTCTTAATCCATTTCTTTCAGAAATTATATGAATGCGTTTTAACTTTTAACTTTCACTTTTAATTAAAATTATTAAATTCTTTTTTATTTATTGTTTTTTGTTTTTAACAATTGCATTTTAAATACAATTTGTATTTATATCTTAATCTTTATTTTAACGTGTTTTTACGTTTACGTTTACTACAGAGTACTTGCTGTTGTTTTGTTTGCTGGTAGTGTTTGAATAACTAAGTAACAATTGTGATTGCATACTTTTAGGCTGAGGAAATAAATTTACATTTAAAAACGGTTGAAGGTGTAGTGTTTTTGGTGTAAAATGTGATTCAATGCGCAGAAGTGTGTGTTAGTGAGAGGAAGTTAAAACTTTTATATTATAAAGTAGTTTGTTCTTTAGTTTTTCTAGTTTGAAACAGCATTTCTTTATAGTCATTTAAAACTTAACTAATACTTTTTTATTTTTTCACTATATTTCTTTAACTTTTTGTATTTTTTTTTCACTTTATTTATAACAATTTTTTAATAGAAAAATAGTTTGGTTTTCTTTAAACTTTTTTTAATTGTATCTTTTATGCCAAGAGTTAGGTGTTTACTTATTTATTGCTAAGATTTTTGTAATTTTTAAATGTGGAAACGTTTGAAAATAAATAAGTTATTTAAACTTAAAAAAAAAAAAATAAGAAAAAACCTACTCCCAGTAGTAGTTAAAATATTTAAATGAAAATTTTATGATCGCCTAGTCATTATTACTTTTTGATTACATAGTTGTTCTATATCGAAAAGTATATAAAGTGTGTTATACATGTTTGTAAATTGAATTAAAACCATTGTAAAAAATTGTCTTTATATTGCTTTGTTAAAGACAAAACAATTTAAAAGAATTTTAACATTAATGAACGCATTATCAAGTTTAAACTATTTTATTTATTTTTATTGCAGGTGGAACTTGTTAACAAATGTGTATTTACTGTCTAATTAATTCAACAATTTTCATTTGTTTAAGTTGAAAGTTCCCAGTTAAATTTTGTCTTAGCGTGTCTTAATAAGCGCAAGAAACCCGAATCTAAGCTAATAAATGTAAAGGTCTGTTTACATATTTATTTCACAACAATCCCTATTCCTATAATTATTAAAATTTTGGTTAAAACTAAGATTGTAAATGTTCATTTCGAAGCACTTTCTAAACTGTTAACAAATGCATCTACTTCATTTAATACGAATTCTCTTAAAACCTCGAAGCGACACCATCTTGCATTTGATTAATAATTTAACATAATATTTTTAATAATATTTTTTTTTTGCAGCAGACTTTTATTTTTGCTAATTGCAATTAAGTGGTCCTCTACAGAAGTTGAATGTCTTTGTTGTTTTAAACTTGAATTTAGAGAAGTGGTGTTAAGAAACCTTTTATGCTCTTGCTAATCAATGATTCCTGTTTAAGGTAATGTGAACTTAAACTACTCTCCAACACTTGCACGGAGCTATTTTCAAAAAGTCCAGCAATCACAAAAAGCCTTTGGTGAAGTTAAGAATTCTAAAATTGCTCGAAAATCAAGAAAAGTTTTGTGACGTATGTTTTCTAGAAGCATGCTTTTCTCATTGATGTTTTCAGCTGCCAAAACCAAACACGTCAAAAATATATTTTTTCGAACTGGTTTTGCCCATGCGACAGTGTGTTGTGTCGAAGATATTAAAGTTCATCCTGATACTATTAATTAAAATCAAATGATTTATTTTTTACTAAAAAAGTGATATTTTTAAAAATCTACACGGACGTTTGGAATAACTTTTTGAATATTTAAACACAAATTTTTTATTAATAAATTTACTTCAATAGTTCGAATATGTAAAAAGACATTAATAAGAGTTTAAAGCAAAAGTGCATATGGCGTTTTAATTGTGTAAGCTTTGGCATTGTTGTTGTAAACAGTTAGAAGAGCGTGATATAATTTTTACTACTTATTCGAGCAATTATTGGCTAATTGGCGATAATTATTAAGTCGTTTTCTTCGTTATCGAGCTTAACTAAGAAATTGCCAATTTTGAGTCAAATGTTTTGTTTCTGTTTTTTCAAGTCAATGCAACCACGGGTGAAATAATGATATTATAATAGAAGATAGTTCCATTTCAATATTTGTTAACCTTTGCGGCATTGTTTCAAGTATATTTTATGTAAACAACAAAATTTGCGTTTCAATATTTAAAAAATATGTGTAATTTATATAATAAACTCACAAAAATATAAATTTAATTCAAATGTACATAATTTTCCATAAATATAAAATTACACAGAAAAAATCCTTTGACTCTTGAAGACAATTTTATACAGAGGGCTTAATATAATAAATTTGCTTATTACATTTCTCATGTCAATAACAAAGTTATCTTTTTCAGAATGCAATCAACACACTAAAGGTGCTTTGTCAAAGCACTTATTGGGAATTTAAAAAAATCTTACAGCAGATTTCTGCACGAATGTGTTGTACTGCTGCAGTCAAGAAAAAGTCAACTCATTTGTTTTTTGTTTTTTGTTAAATTTGTGTGTTTGATTTTATTTATTTAAAATATTTCTTCTTTGGAAATTTCATATAAAATAACGAAAAATTAAAAACAGGATTTTACCAATTTTTATGGTAGCAACATTTTCATAATTCCCACAAATGTCAGAACGTTAATATCGTGAGAAAGTGGACAAACAAACAAAAAAAAAAAAAAAACACATTCAAGAGAAAATTTTACATGTGTAACATTAATAGGAATTACAAAGTTACTGGGGAAGTTTATAATTTAATTAAATACAAAACAAGGAGAATTTTTTTTAATTTAAAAACTTGTTTTAAGTTTTAAAAGCGTAATGAGGTTTTGTTTTATTATCCGTTTTATTGAAATTTAAGGTGCTTTTAAAAGATTTTTTCCACTTTTTTTTTGTATTTACATATATTTTTTGTTATAATCGGGCTAATACTTTGTTTAATAAAATGTTTACTTATATAAATATTTTTCATTTATTATAAAAAAAGGATTAGTGTATGTTTTAATTTTTAAATTTTATTGTGGTTAAAGGAGCGCAGCAAGTATTTTTGCAAACAATTTTATTCATTAAAAAAAAAATTCAAATTAAATTCATTTAATTCTTTTAAAATTTATTTCTTCTTAAATGCATTTTGCTTTTTAACTCTTTGCAATACATATGTATTTCATAATTTCTTTATTTAATTGAAAATAAGTTTTTTTTTCTTTGAAAATAGAAGTCTGTTAGTTTTATTTTGTTTGATTTTTTTTAAATTTTCAAATAATCTCATTTAATTTATAAATTTTAAAAATTAAAGCTAAAATAAAGTGTCAGAATGTTGTTTGCCTAATAGTGTAGACATTTTTTAAATAAATATAGCGCATTAGTTTATTGTTATAACAGGGGGCTTACTCTGTGTTTCGATTCGAAGGAACACACTTTCGAAACGCAATGAATAAGTAATAGAAATTTGAACGATTCGCTTTTCGAAACGAAATACTGCGTAACAACCCTGATTTAAATTTATATAAATACCTGACTTAAAAACAACTTAAGTAATAATGTGTTAACAGCACAGACAAATTTGGTTTTCTTCTTTCGATATATAAAATACATAATTTAATTTTTTTTATTTTACTTTTAACAAACTTTTGTTTAAACTAATAATTGTAGACCCGTCACAGCGTGCTAACTAATAATTAAAATAATTCGTATTAAAGTTTGAAATTTATATTTCAATCAACAAAATCTTAAATCATTCAAAATTTATTGTAACAAAAAAAATATTATAAGAGAATGAGTTGGCCGACTTTTTCCTCTATCGTAATATATTGTGAACTATTAAAAAATGCTTCAAACAAAATATAATCTTAAAATCAAATAATTAAAACACATTTAAGTATCACTTTAGAAACTAAAAACCTGCAGAAAGCAAATTTGTTATCACATTATTTCCAGTTGTATTTATAGAAATAAAAAGCCACAAAATTTTGCAAAAATAGCAAACGCGACGATTATCGACAGTAACCTACAATGGAATGAATATAAACAAAACTTCATATTCAAGAAATAATGCAGCCAACCAAAGTATTGCAACGTTAAAAAAATAAAAAATAGTTTTAATTATAAAACTATTTTGTAAACAAAAATTTTTGTTTTTATTTATTTCGTTTCGATACACATATATTATTTTTCTTGTCGATTAGTGAACATATTTGATTTAATTACCTGGTTGAAAACTATTTAAAATATAACTTTTTTCATTTAAATTTTTTCAATAAAAAAGACTAGAATTTTTAAGATTTAATAATTTATATTTTTAAAATTTATAATTGATAAAATTATTTTAACAACCAATAAACTTAAGCGAATTGCCATCGAAATGTGTTTTCACTTTTAATAGTCAATATTAGAACATTTTAAAGTTTAATTAATTTAATTTTATATTCCCGTGCTTTTAATTACTTATATTGAGGCGGCATTTTCGTCTTTCAATAGCCTGTTATAAAATCGATTTTATTTTTTAAAATCGATGTTTGATTACAAAATAAATTCTCTCTTTTTCTTGGCGTTCTGTGTTACTCTTATTTTTCTTTTTTGCAATAATCATTTACTTATTATGTGAACTCATTTAAAAACTATTTTGAATGTTTTTCACGTTTAAGGAATTTTGTACACTTCCTCGATCAGGGTTGAAAAATAACTCGCGCGTTTACTTTTTGTATTTATTTCGATTCAAATGCCAACACTTTCGGAATACAATGTGTAAGCTATACAAATGCGAATGAATTTCTTTTCGATATGAAATACAGAGTAACCCCAAAGGTCCTTGTATATTTGGCTTTCTTCGAGAATTAAGCGGTCTCGCGTTGGCCTTTGACTTGTTTTGAATGTCGCCTACAGGGTTTTTGCGGTCTTATTTCATTATCCAAATGCACTGAATTTGTTTTATATTGAATATCAAAAACATATTAGTTTTGAAATACAAAAAATAAAAATATAATAATAATAAAAGAAAACTGATATAAATATATTTATCTCAGAGTGAATATTATAGAAAGGTACGTATAAATCGACAGTTGGCTTTTGTTGCAAGCTTCAGTTCATATAACCTGTCAATACCACTTTTCGGGTCATCGTGAAATTATTTTGGAGTTATAGAATTTTTCCCGTTTCTCTTCTATTGAGATTTCAGATGTCACTGCCTTTATTCGCTTGTTGATATTTTTTATATAACAGCAGCGATGTACAAATTATTTCATAACTTTTTGTTTGGTGTTTAGTGTTAAGTATCACACGAAACTCGGAAGAAGGTTTTAAGTTTTGAACTGAACGAGGTTTGTTACATGTTGATTTTTAGTGAAGATCCTAATGTTGTGCCCAAAAAAAAATTCTCGCAAGCATAAAAATTAGTTAAGACTGTGCATGTATTGTAGCCTGATGTTTCACTAACAAAATCTGGGCTTGATTCAATTTAATCCGGGTGTGTGTTGGGAATTCCTTTCACACAAAGATATAAATTTTATCAACAAATAACAAATATCTTTATAAACTTGCAATCTATAGAAATCCTGTCTGGATTAATAATTTTTAATATTTGTCTACAATAAACTATATTTTCGCTTTCATAAATTAAGAAAGCGAAAGTTACACAAAAGTTTTTTTTTTTTGAAGATATAAAAAATTTCTGATAAGTAAACGGTGGTTAGAAAACTTAAAAATTAATAAAAACTTAAAAAGGTCGGTTTTAGTTTAGTATTTCCGAATAATTGTTGAATTCTCACCGGCCATTTTTAAAAACAAGCAATCCTGTAAAAAAATCATCTTTTTTAAAGTTTATATCTCTGAATTTTATCGACGGCAGGGGATTTGATTTTAAACTTTTGGTAAATTAATTTTTTATTAAATATTCTGAATAAAAAAATTATTTTTTCGCTTCAGTTCATTTTTCCAATTTGTAAAAACCTTTTTTTAGAAAGAAAAACTGACTTACAAATGCATGCGGACGTTTTTTAAAGAAAACATATGTCCACAGTTCAACTCATAATTTCATAAAAAAAATTAAATTAAATATTTTGTTTAAAAAGTATAAATTTGTAGAAAACCCATCAAATTGTTAAGAGATTATTTTTTAGCATTTTCACCTAATGACTGAAAGTTTTTATGCTTTTTAAATAAATCCTTACAATTATTTAAAAACAAAAAACTGAATCATAGAAGTCAAACCATTCATTTACAGGCATTAATAGTTACGAATTATTTTATGACTGCTTAAAGTACGCAAAAAGATATTAAATAATTAAATTTTACTATTTCTGAAGCACCGTTAATTAATCGATTACAACTTTAAAATGAAATCAGTCGTATTTTTATTCTAATTATTAATTACATTTGCAACAAAAAAAAATTACATTTGCAACTACGAGGAGCAAAGCTCCGACTTCTAAACAAATATAAATAGCTAAAAATAGATAAATTGATTACATACACAATGTATTGGATCATGTATTACAATATTTAGTCCATTAACCGAATCGATTACCATAATGAATGGTTGTTAAAAACGAACTATTGAACATTTAGCGTTCTGTAGAAAAAAAGTGCTAAGAAAGTGTGTAACATAAGCCAGAAGAGCTTTTTTTGTAATATTAAAAATTATAAAATCAAGGCTTGAATTTCAAGCGCAAGGTATTTTTTTTAACAGTCGGTTTACATTCGGCCAAGTTTTTCTTACTCAGTTTCAAAACGATTAGAAATTAAAAATTTGGTTCACAAGTCATACATTGCATTTAATTTAAACAATATGAAACAAAAATTGAAACATTTTCATTAATTCAAAAATAATAATAATAAATTAATTTTCGTGCCCTTTTAATTTAGTGTTTTATAAAGGAAATTCATATAAATTGTAGTGTTGTTGTTACTGTTCTGAAAGCTCTAACCAGTAAGAAAAAATGTTCGCTAAATACATTTGTTGCTGATTGTGTATAGTAACAACTGAATTCTAGCCTTCTTCTTTGTTAAAAAACTGTTGTATTTTTACGCTTGATTTTATCGTTAAAACAACTTAATAAATGATATTCAGTTTTTTAATACAACTGAAAATAACGGTTCATTTTGTGTTATAAATTTCTATAAATTAAACAGATAAATTTGCTACGTTTTATTGTATTTTGTTTCATGTATACTTTTTTCCGTCTTTTTTGTCATCGTTCTCTTTTACATAAAAACTAATGAAAGTTAAGTTTTTTTTAATTTTTTTATTTTGTTTTTTTTTTTTTTGTGTTTTTTATTTTGTTCTTTTAATTTTTTCAAAATTAACATTCATCTTCAGTTTCTTTATTTCTTAACTTGGTTTAAAACTATATTTAATATTTTGTTTTTATAAAGGAGAGATAGTTTAAGGTTTGTTTTTTATTATTAATTTGTTTGTTGTTGGTTTTTGCTTTTGTTTTTGTTATTATTATTATTATTTTTTTTTGTAGCAGTTGATGTTGTTGTGATTTAGGAAAAAAATATAACAACAAAAGAATAATAATAATATTAATTATACGAATAATAATTTTAATAATAAATTTATATATTTAATCTAAAACAGCTATGCTGTGGTTGTTGAAGTGGTAGCATTTGTTGCTGTAGGAGCGTTACTAGCATTGCACTGTATTAGGCCTGTATTTTGCGCATATGGATGATTATGGTGATGATGATGCACATTGTTGTGATGGTGATGATGATGATGGGGTTGATGCGTATGAGGATGATGTGCTAAATGATTGTTGTTGTTAAGATGAAAATTTAAAGCGCCCGCGCCATTATTACCATTTGCTGTAACGGCCCCTACAGTTGACTGTTGCTGCTGCTGTTGATCGGCTGTCGTGCAGGTGCTGTTCGTAGAGCAGGTGTTGGGAGTAGAAGTGTGATTGGAGGAGGTATTGTTAATAGTAGAGGAAGCAGGAACTGCCGAAGTACAATAATGCATAGTATCACCAAATTCGCCACTACTTAGGTCACCTAAAATACCACCAATAAGACCACCACCACCACCAAATTGTTGTGACTTTATATTGGCTTCGGGTTGTGTACATATTGGAGGCTGTGCCGTCGTATTACAATCCATTAAATTATTGTGTTGCACTGAATTGACATCCTCTACTAAACTCCCCCCCTTAATTGAATCCACACCACCACCACCGCCCCCACCAGTGGATGAGGAATTTGTTTCTGTTGCATCATTTTGTGAACTACCACTGCCAGTAATGCCGCCTGTTGTATCATCCGTTAACCTTAAAGCCACTTCTAAATCACGTAAGACATCGGTCTCCTTTTCATCAATTAAATTAAAACGCCTGTGTAAGGCGGTCAAATGGGCAAATGTTAAATTAAGGTGCGTATGCAAACCCAATAGGGCGATTTCACGAAAATGCGCCGCATACAGATGTGCTATCACATGAAATTGCAAACGTAATATTTTACGGGCAATCGATTCAAACGAACTGGGAAATTCGTTGGCATATTTGGTAGGAAATATCGATTCATCGCTGACAGTTTTTTGGGTAAATGTCATCACATAATCGATATATTGAGGAGCCGCTACGCGGGTCTTTTTCCCTTTCTCATCAAACCATAAGTACGTTCTGTAAAATATTAAAGACAGACATTTAAAAATTCAACTCTTATAAAATTAAATAAAACAAACTTACCTGTTGCCCGGTCCTGTCATATCGGGACAACCTGAAGTGGTACAAAATTCACTAATGGTGCCATAAACCAAATTTACGTGTTCAAAGAGAGCCAAAGCTAAAATTAATAAAAAAAAGAGAAAATATATTTATTTCTTTACTGCTTTTATTTTTTTTTATTGCTTAAAAACGAATAAGAATTATAATGAAACTCAACGAGACTCTAAAACAAAAAATAACTATATTTGAGTTGTTTCTTTGCTACGAAAAGTAGGATTCTGGAAGTTCCTCAGGTAAGCTTTTAAGCAGAAAAAACCACTTAACTCTATTTGTTCAAAGTTTCCAAATCTATTTATCTAATTGCCTTAAATCAATTAATTTTAATATCTAATAGTGTGTTCATATATGCACTTTTATTGAGTCAATATTCTGTGTATTGACAAAATTAGTTTGGTTTAGACGCAATTGGTTTGTGTCTGATGTTTAAATTTCAAAACTTTGCTTAGTTTAGACGCTATTGGTTTGTGTCTGAGGTTTCTGAACGGTGTTGTATTTTAATTTCTATTCAATATTATAAAAATTTCGTGCTTATTGCGCAATAAATTATTGAGATTTTGTATGGAATATTGAGCTCAATAATGGCTTTTATTGAAAAAAACCTAAATATTGAGTAATGTGTGAACAGGCTATAAGTCCAAATTTAAACAGGTGAAACTGTGGAAGAAAGAACTCTGAAATTCTCATTTGTTTTTTTTTTTTTTATTCGCGTTTAAGCAGATAAACATGTTGTCGGCAACGTTTCTTCTTTTTTGTTATTATTTGCTTTTAAATGTTTGCAGTAACGAACGCAAAAACGATTCTCTTTTCCCTTTTTTCGTGTCTGAACGCACACTAACCTGCACTAACATACATCTGACCATACTCTCATTTAAATAAATGGAAACTTTTCTAAGTAATCACTTTATGTAATTGCAGGAACCTGCCAAATAATAGTGCCGGAGAGGGAATCCAACCCACCATCTTACAGAGTTGGACTTCCTTTCAAATTATGTCAGGATAGATCTCTGCGAGTACGATTTCAATGTTTGAAAATATCAGGATAACGACTTTTCTCATTACTTCTAAACTGAATTCATCGAAAGTCGGTGGCAGACGCCATCACTTTAAAACGTGAAAATGTATTTTGTTAATGTGTGTTTGGAAGGTCACCGAGGATCAGATTAGTTTTGGAGCAATTCAGATACCACTTCTTCCAAATTAAAACGCAACTAGGGCACAACTTCTCTTGGACTAACCCTTTGGTAGCTTAGCTTCTGGGTCTAGATTTAGCTGAGTTAGATAAGCCATCATTAAATGAACACGTATATTTATGGTCACGCTGTTGCAAAAATCATCATCTTGACAATTGGTTTTTCATAGCCAATTTTAAATTTCGTTTTTGGTTTTGAAATTTAATTTGAAAATTTCTTATTTTTGTAATTATTTTTAAAATTTCGACGTTTTTTTTAATAAGGACCAGCACTCATGGGATGAATCCTATATATGCAAGGCATTGTGCCAGAACTAGGAAATTAGTTTGTTGGAAGGGGGATAGAGTGAGTAGTGCTTGTGCACATTGAAAGTGCATGGAGTTTATTTCACATACGAACCGTTCGGCTAAAAAACGTTGAACACAAACAAAAATCAGCTGGGCTATTAAGACCACTTGCTATTACGACCGGCATGAATAAATTAAAAAAAAAATTCTAAAACTTAAAAAAAACCAATGACGTACCTTCATATACATAAATTCGATAATCAAATTGTAATAAAATAAAAAAATAATAATAAATTAAAGCTTAAGTCATTTGCAAAAATATGTTTTCAAAATTTGATTGTTTGTGTTTCTTTCGTATAGAAAGTGAAAAGGAAATATATAAAATAACATACAAATCATAAAAAAGTTTCTTCTATTTAAACTGGTTTAGACATTACAACAACAACAACAAGTCATTTTAAGCTAAAAATAATATATTACGACTGAATCCTATTATGGTGATTGAATCAACTCCATTTATTTCTAACCTTTTCACTTTTTCGCATGTTTCATCTTCTTTATTAAGTCTGGATTGATTAATTTGTTTATTTTTTACGAAATTTAAAAGTTAAACGTGTGATGTAATATTTGCCGAATTAAAAATATTTTTTTTAATATAAACGGTTTTTTTTAAAAAAAAGGTGTTACAAAATTAACAAAAGAGCTGTTTTAATTATTGTTAAGAACAAGCAAATTATAAACACAGCTTTTCTGCTACAAAATACTCCTTTTTAAAAAGAAGAGAGCTAAATGGTGACATGTTATTGTTTTTCTTCACACATGACAATTTTTTTCTAATTTGATGCCAAAAATCAGTATTCACTATTGATAGCAAATTATCCATTTGATGATTTCTTCTTTCTGTGAATGTCCATCTCGGAAATCTTAGTTCTTGTGCTAAATAATCCTTGCAATCAAGGAAATGCGAATTTTAAGTGACAGTAATCATAAAGCCGCATCAACTTTCCTGAATTAATTTAGAAAACTGTCTCAAACACTGCTTCAATATATATTTATTCGGCTTGTTATTGGAAGTTATTTTTAACACCACTTACAAAATGTGGTGTGTATAAGGAGAATGAGAAGAAAGGTGGGATTGCTAAACAATTCATCGAGTAGTTGGAGTCTAGCCGCAGTTACAGAGTTTTGTGTTGTGAATGGCTGGGTAAACAAGAGATCGTGATAAAAAATCTAGCCGTGGCTTCAAGCTGTCAAGTCTCGTTCTTTTCGTTTTTTCATTGCAAAATTTGGCTTAAAAATTAATGGCGGAGAAGTCGAAAAAATATTCCGTGAACTTTAAAGCACCCTATACTCTTAACACAATAAAATTTGTTGTTTTTTTCATGAATTTATTTTAAAATGATGATTGCTAATTAAAAATCAGGTTTAAATCTCTTGTATCAATTCTATTCTGTTATTATTTCAAGGTTGAATAAAATCAATTTTTTTGTGTTTTGTGGTAGAATGTAAATTTTGTATTAATTTGGCAATTAATAAAAAATTACTTTAAAATACAAGTTTGTTTAAATTTCTACACCTTTTGAGTGGTAATACCGCTAGGCGATTTTTTTTTACTAATTCGGTGTTATGATAGCATTAATGACAAATAAATTTGGTTATAAACATTCTCTGATTTTCATATATAAAAAAGCACGTTAGAAATTTGCACATAAGAAAATAGTTAAATGTGACCGCATAAAATTTAAAGTCAAAATAGGATTCTAAAAAAGTTATAGGTTTAAAAAATAGGAGAAACTATAACCCTGGCAAACTTAATAAACCCTTAAACTAATAACTCAAGGCATAGGACAAACTTTGTATTTTCACCTTCCATTTGTAGTATTCTAAGCAAATAGCGAGTTGATTTCACACACGAAGGGTTCCGTACCAGGTAAAGACTAGTCATCACTTTAAAATTGTATGTTTTTATTTCTTTGCATGGAGAATTCGAAAGGGTTGTCTAAGCGGAAAAGTTTATTTATTTTTAAGGAAAATTATATTCTTTCTGCTATTTTTGTTTGTTTTTTGTTTGTTTAATAAAATTACTATAAAATGTGTCTTTTAGAGAAAGGATTTAAAAAATTCCCGTTTTTATAATTAGAAAACTAGTGTTGACAAGATGAAGTTAACCTTTACATTTCCAAACAAAAAATGGAATTAATAATTCTTATATTTAATCTGACCTTTATTAAGCGTTTAATTTTGTTTTTTAAAAGTTTTCCTTGAATTGAAAAATAGTCTATTATGTATTCACATTTATCAGATAAAAGTGAAATTCATTTGATGTAAAATGGAATATTTTGTAAATAAATTTTTTGTTTCGTATTACAATAATTACATTTCAGTAGGTTATTAAATATTAATAAAATTAAAAATATAAAGCAGATAAGCTTATCAAGCAAGCAGGTGTTTCTTTTCATCATATTTTTCACGATTGTTGTTAAATTTCAGCGTAAAAAGTTTACAATTATACAAATTTTCATATGTGTAATAAGATTACACTTCCTAGAATATTATGAGGAAGAGTTTCCCACTCTTCTTCTAATATATTTTTATTAGGTAAGAATTACTGGGTTGTCTATTGTTTTATTTTTATTACTAACGTTTTGATTATGTCAAGTTTAGAGACTGACTATCCTTCGCTGCTGAATAATGTCGTATTGTTGAGAATAATAATTACCTCAGTCAGTTTTCAAAAGATGGTTGCGTGATTACGATAATCTTATAGTAACGGTAATTGTGTTCCTTAACCCATTTACACCCAAATATAAGCCAGAAGGAAATTTTTGAAAATAAATTTATTTCAATAACTATTAGAAGCTAATAAAATATTTTACAGAAATAAATTAAAAAAAAAATTCTTCGGTTTGAAAATATATGGCTGTCCCCATATAGGGCCAATGGGCTCATATGTAAAATTTTTTAAAACATTCATTCGGTCAAATGTTGTCCTATATTCCAAATTTCATAATAATTTCAGTAAAAGACTACATTTAAATAAATTCGGGCTAAAAATATATAATAGCACCTACGCAAGTATAAAAAATAATAACATAAATTTGGTCTACAATCTAGTTCTTCACATAAATAAATTTAACCTCCAATTTTAATAAATTTAAGCATATAAACATTAAACTTACTATGTTATTATAAAGTCACACTCTTTTGCAATGCAACTTTGTTTATAAACGGAATATAAAGTACCGGAACTACCTATTAAAGTCATATGAAGAGCCGTCCTAATATGAGTACGCCGGGCGTGAATGGATTAAAGTGCGATTCAAAATCTATAAAATATATGCACTGCATACTGCAAGTCAGCTTAAGAATAAAAGCTTGTTTGTTTTGCTTCAATTGATAAATGGTGGCGGGAACGGCTTCTACATTTAAGGAAAATTATTTTAGTGTAAAAAAACAAACCTAGAGGAAGGAGCTTAGAGAATCGTTAGAAGTCGCGCAATAAGAACAAAAATCCACAGTAATTATTAAAAAACAAGTAATAGTGCTATATTCGGCTATGCCAAATCTTATATACCCTTCACCATACATGTAAATCTAGTTTAGTAAAGAACCTCTAATAAAAAAATATTGGGGTGACAGAGAATTAAAAAACAGGGACCGTAACTGTTATAACTTTTATCGTAAAAGTCAGAAAATAAAAGTTATTTTTTTACTTTTATTTTTTCGAGCAGAAATAACAGTTAGTTTTTGATTTTAATTTTTTTGAGCAAAAATAACACTTATTTTTTAACTTTTATTTTTTTGAGCAAAAATAAAAGTTATTTTTGACTTTTTTTGTTTCGAGCATGAATAAAAGTTGTTTTTTAACTTTTATTATTTCGAGCATGAATAAAAGTTATTTTTTAACTTTTAATTTTTCGAGCAGAAATAAAAGTTATTTTTGACTTTTATTTTTCCGAGTAGAAATAAAAGTTATTTTTTGACTTTTATTTTTTTGAGCAGAAATAAAAGTTATTTTGTGATTTATTAAAAAACTTTTTCAAACAAAGATAAATTTTCAGTAAAATAATTTGCATATGCTCAAAATCTCCTCCAAATTTTCTTCCGATAAATTGTATCTTAAGTTTCCCAAAATCAGCTTTAATGCCGAAAACGATCTTTCTACACTAACATGCGTAGCTGGCACCGAGTGCAAAATTAAGGCAAGTTTCCGCAGACAAACTTTTTGTTCCTCCAGTACTCCATTAAGTCATCGTCAATATCTATTCTTTTTTTTTATAATCGTCAATTCCGTAAAAAGCTTTGCGGGTATTTTCAGAAAATTCATACCCAACATCGTCATCATCAGAAGACGATTTTAAAATTTCCAATTCACGAAATCCACTTCTCAGTAATGATGATGAAGAACTCTGCATACTGGATTCATCGACTAAAACTTCATCCGCAGTATTAGTGTTATGACCACATTTATAAGTCATTTTTGTTCGACGTCAATTTTGGCGCGTTTGCAATAGTGAATCGTTAAATTTAATTATTTAGAAAAGAATATTTGGAATATTACATAATATTCCAAAGGGGTTGAAAACACAAAAATAACTTTTATTTCTGCTCAAAAAAATAAAAGTCAAAAAATAACTTTTATTTCTACTCGGAAAAATAAAAGTCAAAAATAACTTTTATTTCTGCTCGAAAAAATAAAAGTTAAAAAATAACTTTTATTCATGCTCGAAATAATAAAAGTCAAAAATAACTGTTATTTTTGCTAGAAAAAATAAAAGTTAAAAAATAACTTTTATTTTTGCTAAAAAAATTAAAGTTAAAAAATAACTGTTATTTTTGCTCAAAAAAATTAAAATCAAATAATTACTGTTATTTTTGCCTGAAAAAATAAAAATCAGATTTTTTAAAAGCATCGCATTTTCTGACAATTTGGTCCAAGACTTTCAAAGTGTCATACTTGGTTTCATTCTCCGACATTTCCTTGAGGTTGCTTTTTTTCATCAAAAATTCAAAAATAACAGTTATTTTCGGTCTCTGTTAAAAAATAAAAAAATAAAATTTACTACTATATATAATTTTACACCAAAAAAGGGGTTAAGCAAAAAGAAAGATCTCTTTAAAAGGTTTTATTTGAAATCCATATTGATATCTTAAAAATTTGGTGCACTTGGTACTCTATGAAAAGTTCAGAAGCCCATAGCTCGGCAAATATAGGCGAGCGAAAATTGTTTCCCCTAATGTTTTTTTTTTTTTTTGCTTAATTTTTAATTCTCTATTTTTTATATATAATTTTCGAAACTATATCTAATCGATTGGCGTATTTAATTTTCTCTATCTCATCTAGTGGCTTGGCAAAATTGATTTCAATCCGAACACGGAAGGACAGACGGACATCGTCCAATCGATTTCGCCATGCATAAGGACTCAAAATATATATACTTTATGAGTTCGGAAATGGAAATGTTAATATTACAAACGGATTGACTATTTAGATATAACCTTTTTTCCATGTGTGGAAATGAAAACAAAATATATTAGTATATGATTTTTTACTTACGAGTAGCTGCTTAGACAATCAATATCATTAAAAAATGTGGTTCAAATGTTAAGGACTTGTACGTTGCATTTGGTGGTATAAAAGGCGTTTTTCTGAGATTTTTTTAAGGTGGATAAACACATACTGCAACTGATAATTCGTTTAAGCCGGGGATATTAAGTAGTGCCCAAGGGGGAAATTGCTCTTTCAAATGACTAGTTATCGTTCGTAAGGATATTTTTATCAGGCCCTTGCGCAGAAAATTGAGTGAAGTCAACAGTGCAGAGGCATTAAAAAAAAATTTAGAAAACTATGGACAGAATTACAAAGCAAGGTTTCTAACTGCCTTAACCCAACCAAAAAATCTTGTAAATCTTCCGACTGAGGGCATATCGTGCTTTCAAAAGTCTTTTTTTTAGAATGATAATTAAACATTTGTATTTATTCTAATTCTCCTAGTCAGGGCATTACATCGAATTAATATACTTATTGTCGGTTCTTCAACTAAACTATCAAAATGTACAATTTAACATTTTTAGCTTCGAAAAGTACGTAAGACAATAAACGTACGTAAAGAAATACCTACAATTTATCAGTGATACAAATAAATGGGCCTACTAAATTTTTTTGTTGAAATACGAAAAGCAGATTATTTTTTTGAAAATGACGATGTTAAGACGAATGTTTTAAGGATTTATGAACTTTTCATTTTTTTAAGCATTCGGAAAAATAATAGCCTGTAAGATATCTCGTTAGACATAAGATTTATAATCCACTCCATAAATTTTGGCAAAGTCTACATACAATAATTATATCTTAAACCTACTTTGCAGCCAAATGACTGGGACGTTTTAACTGACTTTGTTATTCAATCTTGTGAGGACTCCCATTTAAAGACTCTACAGTTTTTTATCACTCACTCTCTTTGATATATAGCAATGCATGCAAGTTGGACAAAGAAGTTTTTTATTTTCCCTTTAACTTTTCCTAAATCATTGGCTAATGGCTATTTTTATAAAATTTGAAATAAGGACAGATCTATAACCACAGCGAAAAGGAGGCTGTATCTGTTCAAAACTTGTAGCCAGTGAGGTGATAAGTGGGGATAACCGACATTTTAATTTTTTTAACCATTTTAAACACAATTTGAAACATTAATAGATCTATATGGTGTAGTATACTATGCCTGATTTCGAAACTTGGATCTGTAATATTGAAGAGAAAAAGCGGAAAAACAAGTAATTTAAAAACAAAGAACATTTTACCTTCACATTTATAAATTTAGGATCAATTAAAGAAACTGTTTATCTCTACAATTACTCCTTCGATTTCAAAAATTATTTCTGCTTTATTTGGAATGGAGATATAGAGTGAGCTAGTGCCTAGAAAGACACAGAATGCCATAAATTAGCCAAACATAAATTCAAAACGCTTTACATGTTTTCGATAGTATCAACATGGCTAAATACGTCACAAACTTTAAGAAAAATAAGTTTTTTTCAATACAATGTGTTCAATAAAATTTTTTTTCTCTGTTCCTAAATTTGATTAAAAAACTTTCAAAATACTGGAAATAGTTCTGATGTTTCCGCATTGTTGTTTTGAATATTCACACGCTTATACTAGAGGTGTAGTCGAGTCAAGTTTTGATAATAGCACTGCACAAGCTCTAAATAAACGCTGCTAAACACATGGACTATCTTTGCTAGTTTAGGAAATATTCGACTTTTAAAACTAAATTTTTGATTCAAGCTGAGCCAAAAGCCTTTCCATTTTTTTTCTCAAAATTTGTTTTAGATTGGCAAAAAATTGTATTGAATTTTTTTTTTAAGTTCACGCTATCGGGGTAGAAACTACGGAAATAAAAAAGAAAATTTTCAATAAAGCCCCCACCTGATGAGGTTACACAGTTATAACTTTTTGTCTAGAAAATGGGTCAAAATACGTATAGGAAGTCCATCGTTCTGACGAGAATTTTAACAATCTTTTTTTAGAATTACAAATTTAATAAGTTTTTAAGAATTTAAAAAAAAGTATATGTACTTACTATGTGATGCCAGCCATTCATTATAATCTAAGCCAGCTGGTAGATCTACTAGAGCTTTGAGATCAGCTTCAGGTAATTTGCGTTCTAAAACACTTTCTTCCAAATATAATTTGGTATCTGATGAGTTTTGATCACCATCTCGTTCTTTGCGACGAGCTTTTCTGTAAAGAGACAAAAAAATTTACAAGAAATTATTTACAATTTGCTTAAAATAAATAATATTTAATTTTGTACTTAAAATTAAACAATAAACAATACTTGACTTTTTTTATTTTATTTTCAGTTGTGTTTGTGGGTTATAAAACCAAAGTAAAGCTGAGAGCTTACCCAGCTACACATATAAAACTATCAACCGAGGTTTGTGCATAACGGTAAAAAGTACTAATAGTTTCACCAATTTTTGTAGGTAAAGTTGTAACTTGCCACATAAAGCGTACGGTTTTTATTATACATTTGAATACAAACGATGTTGAATTATTTGGTGGTGCAGACGTTGATGTTTCAATATCTTTCATTTGTATTTAAGGCTAAACAATTATTATTATTATTGTTGTTGTTGTTGTTTCGGTGGTAAGTGGAGGTGTTAAGTCTTAATAATAGTTGCAAATGTGTTTGTTTTTGGTGAAGGAGCGTTTGTGTTTGTTTGCTTGTTTGTTTATTTGTTTCAAAGTTGTATATTCTTTGCTTTCTTATTGTTATTGTTGCTGTTAAAGTTTCCAGGCGCTACTTTTCAAGTGCTTCTTTTGTTGTTTTTAGTTTTAAAGTTAAGCTTTGTGCTTTTTTCTTTGTGTTTGTTGTTAAAAATATAAACTATAATACTTCTTTGGTATGTTTTGTTGTTTTACTAATTTTTATGCTATTTGGTTTATAACTTTTTATATTTTTATATTTTATTAGTATCTTTTAATTAAATTTGTTTTTTATAATTTAAAGTTATTATTTTTTTTAAATTTAACACAGCCATTTGAAAGTAGATTAACGTTGTAAATAGGTACGTCACGTTATTAAATTCTTCTGTTAAACAGATTTTAAACAATTATTTCTTTGTTGAACTTAAATACAAACATTATTACACTAAGATTTTTTTATAAATGAGTGCTTTTTACACTTTTTTGCTTTAGAATAATTTTGTTAAAATACAAATAAATTGAAGAATTCGTAATCTGATGTTTGTTTTTCAGTTGTTGTTATCAGCATTTGAACGTAAACGAATGAAATTTTTAAATAAAGAACAAAAACAAAAAATCAATTTATTTTAATAGTCGTTTGTTAAGTGTCAGTTGCTACCTCTACTTTCTACTTATTGCTATACATCACTCTTTCTACCACTGATTAATGTGACAAACGTATTTGTAAGTATTTCTATCAACTTCAAATACTTTTGTTTTACTTCTGGTATGTAGTTTGTGGTTGGAAGTGGCAATTGTAACCACTATCTTATTTACTAAATTGTGGTAATCACACTAAAACGCGTCACAAATCAACTCTTATTTTTATACCCTTCACCACAAGCAGAAAAATAGCAAATCTAAGTTTGTCATTCCGTTTGTAATTTCTAGAATATCTATTTTCGACATCATAAAATATATATACATACAGGCATGTTCTGAAATCCACACGAAATTTTTACTTTACATTTTTTTATACCATTGTTGCTATAAAATTATTTTTTTACAAAAATAATGCCTTGAAGAATACAATTGTATAGAATCCGGAACATGCCTAATGTTCTTAGTTTTTATGTATTATAAGGTCGATTGAGTGATGTCTGTCCATGTTCGGATTAAAATCAACTTTTCCAAAACACAAGATGAGATAGAAAAAATTTAAATGCGTCAATTGATCATAAATTAAAAAAATTTCGATATTAAAAATCAGCAAGATCGTTCCATGTCCTTCGAGGCAGCAGGCAAAACACAACGCCTGTCTCTAATTTTTTTATAGCATTTGGAACAAATCTCGTTTAGGAAAGTATTTTCAACTAAAAAAACAAAAAAAAAACAAAAAAAAAAAACAAATATATAGTGATATAAAAAGTTAAAAAATTAGAAAGCAACATCAAAGTCATTGGCATCTGAACTCTTCATAGAAAAGTACGTTTGTCCACCATAATTTTTAAGATATTATTATAGTGACATCTCATTATGTCCAAGGACTTTATGTCGCACTCAAAAGTGACGTAATGTTATTTTTAAAAAGGGTATATAAAATTTGGTATAGCCGAATATAGCACTCTTACTTGTTTAAAAATAATTTTTGCACTAGTAGAGAAATAGTGTTTTGCCAGAGCTAAAAAAGAACTGTTTTTAGTATGATAAAATTATAAAAATAGATTCAAAAAAAGTAAGCGAGAACATTAAATAAAGTGTAAAGTTTATAAATTCTTTAAGGTTCATGCTAGAAAAGGATAATTATAGTTTGGTTTTAAGGTGACACAGAAATCCGTGGGCATATTACGGTACGCGGTATTGATTGAAATTTCAAAAGCATTAAAATGTAAATTTCGATTGATATTGAATACCGTAGTTTGCCCCTAGAAAACTTAATACAATATTCTTTGTGATGTGCCCTCATTCACTTTTTTATTCTCTTTTTTTTTTTGCAAGTATTGGAATTAAAATAACGACTTACTTCATGTGTGGCACGAAGGTCTTCGCTATTTTAACCCAATTTTTTTTTTTTTTTTTTTTTTTTTTTTGTAAATTTTGGATTTTATGCTCATATTCAATAAAAAGAAGACACCAACTTTCGGGCAAGTGAGTAAGACTTCGAAACGATATAACATTTTCTGTGCCAATACCAATATTTCACAAGACGGATATAATCTCAACATTTGAAGAAAATATGCAACTTATTAAAGACGATTTTTCTAAGCAAATTAATAATTAAGGAGCGCGCTAACAAGACAAATCTGAATATTAAGTATAAGTCTACCGACATGGAATTAAAGATTTGTTTGCGCTTTTTTAACCTTACTTTAACCTAATTTCTTTAGAATAAAGCCAAAGCTAGACTGTTGGTTTATTTGAAGTATAAAACAAACTAATTAACTGAGCATTTAGAGTAGTATTTTTTCATTAGATAAGCTTCGTGTGAACCCAGCTTTAATACTGAAACAAAATACAAACGATTCAAAAAATTCGTATCATTTAAACGGATGTTGTTGAAATGTTTATTAAATAAAATAAAAAAGCTAAGAACACAGTCTCTTAAAGTTTCTGGTATGATTTTATTCTCACACTTTATTTGGGAATTAATTTACTTACCTACGAACAAACAGTTCGTTTGAACAACTTTAATGAATTCTATTGCAACAAAACTTATGTACAAGTTTTCTTATCGCAAAGTTTTGACATTCATTTTAAAACAATTTTAGTTCAAGGAAATTCTTTACGGTATATTTTTTTTTTCAGTTATTTTCATGATTTTAATATTGATTTTAAAAATTTTAAGTGTGTATTTGCACTCTGTTAAATTCGAAATAACTCTGTAGTAATGTGAATAACGGGTTTTAAGTCAACAAATGTTTGTAAGTGTAGAAGTGTGATACAGTAGATTCAACTAACTTTATTCAAGCACAGCAAAAAATACCTAACAATAATAAATTGGTAAAATTATTTTCTTTTTACTATACAATCATACAACGGTTTTATTTAAATTTTAAACTAAATTCTTTTTAGCTTTATATTAAACAAAAGATGGAGAAAAAATTTTATAAAAGAAACTATAATTTATAACCTACCCTCGTAGGTTTTCATGCAAATAAAGCATGGATAATTAAATATAAGTTGAAAAAAGTTTATTAGACATCTGTACGAGCGTTGAGTATTGTAAAAAATTGGGTGATTTAATTTAAAAATGATCATTCAATTGCAAATAGAGAACTCCGCTTAGAATGTCTAGTTAAGTTAGTTGTCACCGATGAATAAAAGTACATGAGTGATAGCAATTTCCCGCTGTTTTAAGAAAACCTTATCGACAACTTTAGTGACTCTTCTTAAGAAAAAAAATGTAAATGTTGCTTTTGTTATTGTTGTATAATGCTCCTATTTTTTCTGAAAATTATGTAACTCGGCCAAAGCAACAAAAAAAAAAAAAAAAATACAACATTTTAGTTCGCCAAAGCCCCATACTTTTATTTATCGATTGTATTTTTAAAAATTATGAACTTTCATTTTAATGTAACCACTGTATTATTTGATGACCCTATTTTTTCAAACACTTTCGATAATACCTATCTATGTAAGCCAAAAACAGCACAGTCCCTGATTTTATGCTTTTATTGGCGAAATAATGTCACACTCCATTAATATATCAATATGTTCAAATAAAAAGCAAACAACTGTTTTCATCACTTTTTTAAGCACTTCTTATCATAATTTTCTATTTTGTTATAATGTGTATTGGTTGCAGATAAAAATATACATATAAGAAATATACAAAACAACCGTTTGTTGATTTTCAATATAATACTAGAGGCAACGTAAAAAACGGAGAACCTATACAAAATTCCTATTGTACCTCTATCAAACATATCAGTTGTTTAGTTTATGTAAATAAGAATATGATTCATTTTTTTAAGTAAGTAAAATGAAAAACTAATTATTTTTACACTATGCGCAGAATATGTTTATTAAAAAATGAAGCGTGATGAATGGTGACTCAATGAAGGGTGTATCAAAATTCATGTAAAATTTAAATATACCATCAGTTGTAGGGCAAATTCTAAAAAATGGGAAAGGAAATTTGAGCGTTATTATAAATAAAGCTTTGCACGAGATAACCATACGTTTTCATTTTTTAAATTACAATGAAATTTAAAAAGGCAACATGTTTCAAACTTGAAAAAAAGTATAAAAATTAAATTCACTGCAGCCGTTTGGAACAAAAAAAAAATACGAACCCTTATAAAGACCTTAACCTTACATTCAATAAAGCTGAAATCCTAAATCCTAACAAGACGGGGTTTGATAAAACACCCCATCTTAAAGCCATCAACGTATTAAATGATAATGGTAACACTCGACTAAGAAGATACGTTTCTTCAGTCAAACTCCACAGATATAAATCCTAACGTTTGCAGCTACTTGTTGGATTAAAGATTTGAATAATTAAATTAGTAGTTTTTAGTAGATATAATTAATTATTCTTCTCCATATATCGACTTTTACTGACAACTCAGCTTTTCCAGATGTTCTGCAGTACATAATCGCAAAAAATTTGTAGACTTTAAATCACAAGCACATACTGAAGTGATTAATATAACTTGAATAAACCTTAAAACAACAATAAAATTATACATAAAATAAAATTAATATGTTTTCTTTTAGCTTTAACAAAAACTATTTTTATTTTTACGCAACTAAAGTCTTAAAATATGTTCTTTGTTTATCAATTGTTTAATTTGATTGTTTTTTGAGTACTAACGATTTTATAAAAACAACTTTTCTACTTGATGTTCGAAAAAATATTAGTATTAGTGCTGTTAAGCGTATAGTCGGTAGTCAAATAATATATGCGGTTATTTTGATTTCAAATTCTCATAAAAATATTAGGCTTTTATCAAATGTTCGATTCAAATGTTATGGTACCTTAATTGATTTATTAAAAATACTCTTAGACCAATCAGAGTTCCAGATGTGGTATATTATAAATAAAAAAATAAAATAAGAAAATTTATTTCAAATTACTGATTACTAACAACATAAGTAATCTTTTGATTCAAAGATGCTAATTGCAATATCATTAATAGAAAATCCATTTGCCAGCCAAAATATTTCTTGCTTTGTGTAATTTTTTTTAAATTAATACATATCCATTGAAATAATGTAAGTTTGTCTTTTTTTAATTCATTCTTTTGCAATTGAATTTTTGTAAAGAAATTAAACTTAGCAAGAAAGCTGGTGGCATTTTGTTTTAAATTGTGTGCATAAACAAACGCTTTGCACCTCAAAATCATATGTTTTATTTTTCGATCATAACTTTAAACGGAAAAAAATTGGCAGCAATAAACACAAGCGGATTTGCTTGGTAATATATACTGTAAAGACTGTTGTTGTGGTACATAGTGGTGAACTCATGCAAATGCGAAGAAGGAAACTTGACGGAAAAGGACAAAAAAGCTACGAAATCAGCTTCATATATACATCGCTGTAATTATTCACGATTTTGTCATCTTGTGATATACTTGACCTCCACTAATTAGACATTTGAAACCTGATTATGGATTTTATCTTAAATTTTTTTCAAAAATTCTATCGGGCATATTTTAATTTTTAACATGTTAATGTTTCTTATATAATAATACCCTCGTATGTAAATTAAACCAAAATATATATAAAATTTAGTCATCAGAAAGGCAAAGTAAAATTAAGGAAAATATATTTAATATGTAGATAACATTAAAATAAATCAAATATTTAAAAAAACCAAGAAAATAAAAAAAATATGTAAAAGGAACAATTGCAATGAAAAAAAAAACAACAACAAATCAGGACATAAGAATAAATATTTAATTTCCTTTATTTTTATTATAAAATAAAGGATGCAAGCCATAACACAGCAATTAAATTATTAAAGCTATTTCGTTAACATTTCATTTAAAATAATAAAAGAGCAAATTGTCTAGTAGTATCAAGGACAATAGTTATGAAAAAATAATATATTTATTAATCTAAATATTATTAAAACTTTGCAGGTAATTTTTCAAGCAAATCAAAAAATCAGCAAATTTTTTAACTATTGTAAAATATTGTAATTTTCTAGGTTAAATGCAAAAAAGTTGTCGGCATTTAAACGAATGCGTGGGAAACCAAATTTTCATTCAGAAGCTTGTCAGCTTTCACAAAATTGATTTATTTTGCCAACCATTTTTGGGAGTTAGAAATATTTGGACAATGATTACAATAACAGAACGAGGAATGTAATTTTTTGTTTATGAACAACACGCATATATTTATCATATAAGGGATCCATGAAGTATGTATGTCAATGAAGTACATATTTTATAATTTAATTTTTGCCACTGTATATTTAACTATGCGCTTATCTACAGAATCCCACGCCGCATTTAAGCCAATTATTTGAAGAATTATGCAAATAATCGGCAAGGCATATTCGACATATGTTTAAACACACAAATTTTTATGCGGTACTTGGGTTGAATGAAACTTTTAAACGAAATATATACATACACATACTTAAGGCATCAAATCAACGAATACACACACACATTTTTCATAATCTACTGTAAAAAGACACACAACCCGAATCAAAAAATTTTTTTTGGATATTTGGTCAAAAAGCATTTAATTACAAAACCAAAATTAAATGTATCCGTAAGGACAGAAAAAATAAAATGTATTTTATACTTGCGGTTCGAAGCCGCCAAGTAAACAACTGATCAGATTTAAAAACATCTATTTTTCTATTTGAATTCCTTTCAAAGTCCTTTGTGAGGATAAAAAACACAATTTTTATTGTGATTTAAATTTATCCAGTTGGTTTTTTTACTATTTATTTCCACAAAAACTTTGCTAACAGTATTAGATAATTCTCAAAAACAAGGTAGAGTGCAATAGTCGGCTATGCCAAATCTTATATACCCTTAACCAAGCTGCTAGTTTAGAAAACAAAAACAAACAAAAAAACAAACAAAAGAAAAACAAATTATGCGGTGACAGAAAATTAAAAAACAAGAAATAAAAAATATGTACGATAAATAATTTTACAAAAAATGTCATCGGCTCTTAATGGGTTATGTATTTTTCAAAAAATTTTAGTATTTCATGAAATATATCTTTAAAAGCTTTAAAATGATACCCATATTGACCATACTGACGATCGAACTTTTTTATTAAAATTTTAGAGGCCCATAACGCGGTAAATTTGGGCGAGAACCATTTTTTTTAACCTTTTTTTTTTTCTTTTTTTTTAGTTCTCTTTCGCTCCATATATATATATATATATATATTTTTTTTTTTTTTATTGAGGTTACTTCATTGCGAGAAATGATATGGAAAAATTAGAGGCAGGCGTAGTATTTAGCCCACTGGCTCGACATTGCTGATTTTCAATAGCAACTCTGTTGAAACTACGTCTGATCCGGGAAAACGGACATCGCTCAATTGACTTAGCCATGCATAAAAACTTAGTATAGTTATTCTTTATTAGGTCGGAATGACAAACTTAGATATACCCTTTTTCCACCTGTGGTGAAGGATAATAAAAGACAATCAAACAGACTGTAAATAACTATTAAGGTATTTTTCTTAATTCGTTACTTAATTTAAAATAGATTTATATAAGTATTTCATTCAATCAATTTTAAACTTTGGAGCACTTGCAGTAAGAATAGAAAAGACATGTCTTTTAGTGTATTATTTCACCATAATGATTAATTTTAGCACAGCGCATGCCATATGTTTAGTTTAAAAACTGATATTAACTTTTATTAGTTTCTATAACAATGTGTTTATATTTAAATAAAATCTATATATGTGCAAGTGTTAACTACGTAATAATATCTAGAATTGATAACAAAATAAAGCAAAGTTTAATCGGTTTGAAGGTGATAACTGAATACACATACACAAACATATTAGAAACATACATATGTATGTACATACAACGAAAATACATAGATATAGAAAGTTTAAAACGACTTTACACATTTATAATAATTAATCATTTTCAATCTTATTATTTGTTGTTGTGTCAAATTAAGTTTTTCATTTTCAATCTTATTATTTGTTGTTGTGTCAAATTAAGTTTTTCATAATGTTAAGAGGCAGAAAAGAAGCTCAAGCAATAAAACTTTAAACATATTGATTAGTGTCAAATAACTGTATTTACATTACATTATAACTTTTTCTTACTTTTTAGATTTTTTAGCGATTGATATATTTAGCCATTGATTTAAAACATCTTGCAAAGATCTTGAAAAGAATAAGTGATATTTTCTTATTAAATAAAATAAAATCATATTTTGAATTTGGTTGTATAATCATTATTGACAGACTGTTTGGATACATGTGCACATACATGCACTTTCCAGAATAAATATCCGTACACTATTATGAAAATTGTATGTTCTTGTAAGTCGCAAATAAAATAAATACCGATTTTTTTTGCCATTCAGCAAATGTAATACGGCAATATAATGCAACAGAAAAAGTATTCGTACGTGAATAATCTAACAATACTAAAAGTTGAATCCATTTTTTGTTTTCCGTACTCATTTAAACGTAAGTTTCGTATTTAGGCGTTTTTAAATTATTATTATTATTTTTTTTTTTTTTTTTGACTAACGAAAAAAGGGGTCTGAAAGTTAAAGAATTAGCGGTTGGTGAAAGAAAAATTATTTGAAATTAAGAGATGAGGGGAAATCGTACCGTGAAATGGCAAATATCGTTAGTCGGAGTCACTCTCTATGTCATCCAAACCTTCAGAAGCACTAGACCTCGTTTAGGACGGCCTTCTATACTTGCCACTGGGGAAAAGCGCGCTATATATGCTGAAGTAAAAAAAATCCAAGAATAACTGCATCCCAAATCAGCTCTAATATAAAAGAATCTTTCTGCAAAAACATTAATGAAGATACCATCATAAAGATATTGAAAAAAGCAGGCTTTTGCGGCCGTTTAGCTTGTAGAAAACCATATGTATCGGACATCAATAGAAAAAACGAATGGACTTTGCAAACGAATTTGTAAACAAGCTTTCTGAGTTCTGAGAACGCGTTTTATTTTCAAATGAGAAGAAATTCTGCATATTTAGCATCAAAGGCAAATAGGTATTGTGGCGAAAAAGTGGTACAGATTGGAGAAGGAAATCTTGTATTTACAGAGTCCAATATGGATCAGACTGGGTACCTAAACATATTAAAGTAAAATTTAAAGCAAAGTGTGGAGAATGTGGAACCACGAGAAGACTTTAAGTTTCAACAGGATAATGATCCTAAGCAAACTGCGCTTAATGTAAAACTTTGGTTGCTTTACAACACAAAAAATCAACTGAAATCAGTTCCCAATCCCCGGATCTTAATCCGATAAAACATTTGTGGGACCAAATCGAACGAAAAATTCGTGATCCCAACGTTAAAAAAAAATATCACAATGGATGAGTGGGCAAAATAACGGCAGAAAATACTTCCAAGTTGGTCCAGTCAATGCCCCGTCGTCTTCCAGAGGTTTTAAAAATAAAGGGTTATCATACAAGCTATTTATTTTTTATTTATTTTTTAAATTCCTTTTTGCTGTTATGTACGAATGCTTTTTCCTATGAATTGCTAAGCTATTTTAAATTGTTTTTTTTTTAATTTTTATTCTTTCAAAATAATTAAATTTTAAAATATACCAATAATTAAAAAAAAGATACTTTGAAAATTTAATACATAAATAAGGGTAATATTATTATAATAGACTGTACGGATATTTATAGTAGCAAGTGTATACAATGTGAAGAAAAAAAAGATAAATAAAAAAATAAAAAATGTAACTGTTATTTGAGCAGTTCAACACTAACCGTTAACTTTAGTTCAAACAAAGGGAACAAAAAATATAAAGATACATTTAATACTCATTCACGCACACACCACGTGTAAATATTGGTTATTTGTTGTAAAAAACAATGAAAATAAACAGTTTAAAATAATAGAAAATTCTTTTACTGTTTATAGTAATTTTGGTCTAAAGTGGGTGACAAACTTTGAAATGTTTTATTTGAATTCTCAATGCTTGTATGACCTGCACTTATTTCTTAAAGACCGTTTTTGTAAAAAAAAACACGCACGCTATCAGAATTTGATCATTTAAGCATGTGTATCCCGCTAAAGCAATTCTATTAACTATTGTAAGTCATCAAAACATATACAATTGGCATTGAAGACTTAATCTCCTTAAACTTTTATCTAAAAAGTTAACAAAAAGTAAGGGAAAATAAATGTGCTGCAATTACGCTGTCTGTTAGTTGACAGATTGCATCCTGAGTTGCATTACGAAATTTAAATTTTCTAAACAATTCGCAATACTTGATACTTTTATTACACGAAATGCTTTTCTTAAATATATTCAAAAATTTTAGAAATTCTTGAATGTCTAATACTTCTTCTCACCACTGTGTATTAGTTTTATACTAAGAAGACTTTTGCTTAATGACTAAACTTTAAAAAAACAGATGATACGGTTTTTTACTACTTTTGCCAAGCTATTTTATAGTAAGTAGTTGTTAAAAGATATCTAATAAAAATACTGATACAGCAAATAAATACAAAATATTATACAGTGGAGTTGAAAAGTAATTGACAATTGGTAATTTGATTTGCTACTTATTTACTTTCCGTTCAGTGACGAATCAGCAGATTTTATTTTGTTTAATTTAAAGTTAATTTGTGTAGTTGTACTTTTGTTTTCAAGAATTCTACGTAAACTGACGTAAATTTTTTTTATTACACATAAATTTTAAATTGTATAAACTTTTTTAATTTGTTTTTCTTAAACAACAAAAAGAAGGAGGAAAAAATATTGGACAATGTTTAGCACCCTAGTTTAACCTATAAAAACAAAATTTTGCATATCTAATCAATCAGTGGTTTTATAGAAAAAGTAACTACCTTAATAGAACAACAGTGCGGAACTACATACATAGAACGGGAACAAAACATACAGACTATTGAAGCCTTAAATCAAAGGCTATTTAAAGATCAAGAATTATTTTTTACCATCTAACTTTTTTTGAACATTACTGATTTTAAAACTCATCAGATATTATAGTTGTTGAGTTATAAACTGTCATGCCATAAATTAAAATTTATGTATTTATTAATATAATCATCAAAAATTATATTCCTAAAAGTTTGAACTTATTGGCATAGAAACTGATGTACGCACAAAGCGTAACACACAGACCGTTAATACGAGCAAATGCACAATACAGTAAGCGAATTTATTATTATACAGAACAATGGCGGGACCTAATAAATTACTGCGGTAAAAACTTACATACAACCTTTTTTACAAGATGAATTCAGGTTTCGTCTGGTAAATAAAAAAAACGATACCTTAGTTCAGAGGGCTACCGTTAATCACTTACTTGTTAAGCTCTTGAAATACAGCAAGAAAAAAGCTAAACTTTAAATTTTTTTGTGCTATTTTTCCGATATTGAACTATTTTGAAAGCCTATTTCAAAAGAAACTCCTTTTTAAAGACAACTCCTATTACTTGCTCTGTTCTTTAGTAGAATTATAATTCTTAATTTATAAATAAATAAAAAAGAACTTATTACATCACAAAAATAAAAAAATAAAACAAAAATAAAAGACAAATGTAAAATTACACAAAATCTGAACGATAAAATGGTAGTAGTTGAAGTTACTGCAGCGTTGTAATTTTAAAGTCTCAATCATTTGTTGTATATTGGACTCCCTGTTGTTTTTTTCAGCTCTTTATTTACGGGGTAAAGGTGAATAAGAGTTACATATACACATAATGATTAATTTTCGAAACCCTTCAGTTGCACATTGTCATTGCTTTAAGGACAGTGGTGCCGCTTCTGGTTTTAAATAAGCGCAATGTATTTTCTGAAGATGGTCAGCCCTTTTATTTACTCCTTGAGGTGCCTTTAGACAATATGTGTTTTACACATGACTTGTCGGATTTTCTATAGCAAAATACATATGTATCGTGTAAACGATTTAAAACGTTCCTTGTGTTAAATACATTTAAAAATGACTACTTTGAGATACATAAGAAATTACATGCGGATTTTTAAACTGACAAGTCATATGTAAAGAACATTTCTTCTAAAGGCACCTTTAGTTCGCCGATGATTTAATCTGTGAAATAATTCCGTCGTAAAAGGTTTCTGTAAAGAATACTAAGAATATGGGAACAATTTAAATTGATAAATGATGGGATATAAACTCAAGCCTCCAAAACCAACACATGCTAAATTTGTACTGTTGTTCCATTAACAAATAAATTAAATATTTTATAAATTTTTTTTCTTGTAAATTTTTTTTGTGACTAAACGGGTTTTTTCTTTAACGAAATAAAACAAAATTTAAACGTATTTGTATTAATGCAACGCAGTTTAGTTCAGACAGTGTGCTATAGCAAACATAAACAGTTAGATGCTCTTTAAAACTAATATGAAAGTATTAATATTATCATAAAATTGTCTGAAACTAAATTATAATAAAATAATAGTTATTGTTAAAAATCCATAGATTTATTTATTAAAGCACTCATAAGTTTTAATAATTAAGTCATTTAAATAACAAAACAAAAAAAAAAAAAACAAAAAAAATTAATTTATGTAGGTCAGTGTCAATTTAAACACATAAAGACAGTACGAGTGATATTAAATATTAAAATTTTAATTCTAGCGTTGTAAATAGGAAAAATATCATTTTAAAGTTAAAATAATATTTTCTAGTATTTTGTAAATATTTGTTAATGTAAAACAATGTGATCTGATACCAACACCCGATTTTCTCTGAGTGTAATGGACATCATGGTTTTTACAATAAAAAATAAATAACAATTTAGATTGTATCAAATTAATGCAAGAGATTGTAATTATTACAAGTTTCTTTTATTTTATAAATACAAATACATCTTTTTAATTCTGTATGTAATTTCTATCTACAAAATCCATTTCCGCCCCATAAAGTATATGTATATATTCTGCATAGCAAAATCGATTGAGCGATGTCCGTCTGTCCATCTCTCCGTCCGTGTTCGAAAGAAATCAACTTTGCCAAGGCACTAGATGAGCTAGAGAAAACTTAAATACGCCAGTCGATCACACAGAGAATTAGAAAATTTTGCTATGGAAAATCAGTCCATTTCCTTTGAGGCAGCGGGCAAAACACCACGCCTGCCTCTAACTTTTCCACACCATTTGATACAGATCTAGTTTAGTGAAGCGATAGATAATTAAAAAAAAAAAAAGAAAAAAAGAAAACCATCAAATAAACATCAAGGCTGTTGTAAATTCCATTTACAACTGCCTTGTATTGTTGTATTTTAATATAATAGTTTTTCTAACAACAATACGAGTTCACTTTACATGTTCTTGGAAAATAGTTTAAAGTCCACACGTGCGTCCTAAAACGTAGGGCCGTGTTCAAATTTAACATGCTGATGGGAATGAGTGTTTTTCAAATTAAGTCCGTTGAATATGTAGTTATCTTTTCGTTCCATGCTTTGTGATGACTATTTGTACATAGTTATCAGTTTAAAGTTGCCGTGCAGAATTCAATTAAATATTATTTTTTTGACGTTTAGCCGTATAAAGAGAAAATAAAATAGAACTGAACGCTCACAACCATTTAACTGAAAATTGTATTTTAACTAACGATGAACGTTACATGAGGAAGTTTTAATTTGAATAATAGTTTTTTTCTTTATTACAAAAAATCATATTATTTCTTTAAGTGTAAATGTCAAAGTACACAATTTAATTAAGCGTCAATTGTAGTTATTCTCTCAGTGTTTTAATTACACTTTGCCCCTCTCTTATGTTAATTAAAACAAAGCAAACTAAACAACAAAAAATTAATAAGAAGCAATGAAACAAAAAATCATAGAAAATCAAACGGTTTAAAATTTTAATTAATCACAATTACCCCACATAAAAATATTAAAACAAATTGTGGTCTTACACATACGAACGAGCGTACTTTTAAATTGAAAGGCAAATAAAAATTTAAATTTGACGAATACAAGAAAAGCAATAACTTATCAAGGGAGTTAAAGGTATGAAACTGTTAAAAAAAATAATATCATTCTTAAAAATAACAAGGTAATGAACGAAGCAAATCTGTAAGGCAGAAAGAAATAAAAATCGTATTATTAGAAGGGCACAATGGGTTTAAAGTTGATACTAATGCCTTAACTCCGTTTTTTCGGGATACAGCGGGGCTGCAGACTGTATCCTAGCAATGGGTGGTAGATTGCTTTAATATTTCGTTCCCTCTCTTTTTTGCTCTTTTCACTTTTTCTTTTTCTTTTCTGCAGATACTAGGCGGAACCAAGTGATCCAATTAAGGCTACCTGCTCGACCTAACCTAATCATAATGTACACATAATATAACTAACAGGGGCTTTGATATTCACTCAAAAGGGAAAGAGGCAGGAGTCTATTCCTTTAAAGCTTCTCGGGTCAGTAGCTAACCTAGCGTGTAAGGTGAAGTATAACTTCCTTGGTGTAAACTATCTAAGGACAATATGATGAAAGCAAAGAGGATTTTGCAACAGTTGTAGATGGAGAATCTGACCTGAGGCGGCATACTGGTTAATTCGCATTTTAGTGAAGGTGAACTTATCTTTGCATTTTATTTTAAACGGGATTCCAATTGTGATCTCTTCAGTTCGAAAGAAAAGCAAGAGAGCTCAACGCATCACCTTGTGAAGTCTAGTCAAAAGTTTACACAAAACACTCGTTGTAGATGACTACATATATGATTAATACACATAAAATAACATTAGAATTTTAAGTGGTTAATCGATTATGTCTTATTGTTTGGAAGACTGTGTACATTTAGCCACGAAGAAAAATTCTCATTGCAATCAGTCAGATGCCAAAAAGTGTCCAAAAGTTAAGTAGGTCTGCCTCAATAAACAAAGTAACTCCGATGTAGATGAAATGAATATTCAAAAGGGACAACAGCTTCTAATTTTTGTAGGCCAGACTCCAAAACACCTTTGGAGATATTCTGATGCAGGCCACAAGGTCTTGTTGGCTAAGGGCAACCACATGCAGGCAAGCCGAAGGAGCCCTTAGGCAAAAAGACCAAGAAAGTTCTTGGATACAATCGAAGTACTGCTAACTTGAAAACCATATTGTTGGCAAATCATGACAACTTAAGATAAGCACCGATGAAAATTATGTTTTTAGGATTTGCCTGGAATAGTCTGAGATGGCAGCGCTCATCGTATGTAAAGATCACAGGAGCAAAACGAAAAAACACTACTCTAGAGTAAATATTTTTTGGATGGCATTGTTAGTCGAACTTTTTGTGTGGTAGAAAAAAGATCTGCTTCAATAAAGCCAAATAGGTGAAAGAGGAAAAAGTTTTCAAAGTTTTTTCTTGGCCTAGTTGACTCTTGTAAATGTTGTTTAAAATGTCTTTACATTTTCATTGGTTAAAAGACTCGGTTTCAACTTGTTTACCTTTTTTTAATATTTCTCCCATCAACTATTTCCAAATTCTCATTTTGATCGATAATATTTAGGCGCTAAAACTTCATTTGAAGGACCGATGCTAAGAGAAGGCATCTTTATTTGACTGGCAAATCATCATTTCTTTACGAGAAATATGACCGATCCAAAAACAAAGTACCTTCGTTTTTTTACACAAAAAGAAAATTGTGTGGTTAAGAACTTTGTACGGTACTGCATTATAAAAAAACAGCCTTTTATGAATACCTGAATTATGCTGAAATATTCGTTACATAACAAAACAACAAACGAAAGGTCAGAAGATATAGAAAGTTTTATATGGTCAGCAGTTTTTAAGTAATTCAAAATTTTGAATAAAATAATTTCATATTTTTTTTAATTTATTAAACGGCAAAAAGAGACAGTATTATATTAAAAAAAAAAAACATAAAATTTATTTAATTAGCAAAGTGAAGATGACTGATTTTGTTAAAAATTATTCGTAAATGGCGAAGCAGTAATAAGAAAACCCAAAAAACGTAACGTGATTGAAAAACTCTAAAAATTTGTTTGCACTTAACGCGCTAAACCATTACTTCCATCTTATACTCATTATATAGAGGATTTTCCTTTTCAGGTCAGGCTGTATTAAAAAAAGATAACACAATTAACATTAAAAATTTAAGGATTTTATTCTTTGTGATGTCTGAGTTTTCGTAATATTGACAACACATATGATAAACAGATAAGTGGGCAAAAACTATAAAATACGGAAGAAAACTTTAAAAAAATTAAAAATACATTCTTACAAATATACTCATATGTACATAAATTTGTGCAACAACAATAAAAAAACTATAAAAGAAATATTCATTAAAATGGGTGATATGGTGTTGTTCATTTATTAAAAAGAAAACAGCACTCATATCAAGAAAAAAACAGAAACAACAATTCAAACAGAATATAGAAACAAGAAAATATTACAAATTTTATTAATGTGAAAGAACATAAAATAGAAGGCGAAAAGCTTTTCGTGTCAAGAACAATGAATAATATTGCAATATTCAATAACAACAACAAGCACGATATAAAAACCAAAATCAACTTATAATAATCGAATTAATATGATCTTTTAAATGATCAAAGTCAATAATAAAACAAAAAACTGGCAATAAAGTCTGCAAAGACTTATTGCATTTGTACGTTTAAAAACAACACAGAGGTGGGAGTAGGTAATGATCTGAAGTGGTTTCAAAATTGTATGTGTATTTTTATGTATTAAAGAGGCTAAAGGTTGAACTTCGAGAAAAAAAGGCACTCATTTATAAGAAAATTTCCTAAGATTTAAAATTGTGCAATGTAAAGCAAATAAAATTGTGATAAAAAGAATATTTTGTTTTTTAATTGGTTTCTAATGTAAGATCTTATTTCTTATTAGCAAGAACTATTATTATATTTTTTAGAAAGCAAATGTTATTTGTTATAACAACAAAATAGTTTGAAACGTTACATATTAAAATTGGGATGATTGCAGCAGCAAATAAACGAAATTTTTGTACACACTTTGACAACTTTTCAATTTAATATTAAAACGACTTAATTCTATTTAACACAAACGCGACTTAAATCGAAAATTCAATAGATTTTTATTTGTAAATTTTATTTTATAAAAATTTCAAAATAAATTTTTTAATTTATGATGTTTTTTATATACAAGATTTAAGAGAACTAGTTGACAATCGTATTTCGTATGTCTTGTCTTTCTTATTTGTTTCTTGTCGAGAGCTCACTATTTTTTTTTATTTGAATTTAAGTTTCTTTTCAGTTTTCAAATATATATATTTTTTTGCAGTCGTCTCTTGGGTACTTCGCGTGCTATTCAACTAAAAAATCATATTTATTGTGGCGCATAGAAAGGTTGAGTCAGTTGAACAGTGTTGTATTGGATTAGAGTGTTGAGAATATAGTGTTGAGTAGTGTGGTGTTGGTTCGCTAACTGGTGGCGGGCTGGTTGGCATGCCTTTATTTTGCTGCCTTTTACCGATTATTATATGCTGATGATTGTTTCCTCAAGAACTTTTTTTCCGCCATTTCATTCAAAAAGAGCAACAACTAAACGTGTACATTTGTATTTTATTTATTCTGTTTTATTTCATTTTTTATTATTATTATTTATAAGTTTGTTGTTGTTAATGTAGTTGTGTTGTTGGATTTTAATTTATTTTGTAGCGTTTATAATACACGGCAGATATCTTATACGGTGTAAAATCACTAACAACAATAATGGCATTAATAATTATTTTCGCTCGTTGCTAAAGAACAAAAAAAAAAATAATTTTGCAATAACAGATTGGTTTTGTGAGAGTTTTATGCATTTAACAAATGACGCGTCCATAAGTTGATACTGAAAAATCACATATAATGTAATTATTATTTATTTTCTTTTAATTACAAAGTCAGTTGTGAACGTTAGTACAAGGTAAAGTCAACATTTCTTTAAATAAAAACTGATTTCATTTAAAATGCTGTTTCCAGCTTTTTTTCATATTTTTAAGGGATCTAAATATGACCTTCCTATTCAAATTTAATTTTTTTTTGTCGAACCATTAAAAAATTTTGAAAACAGGAAAGTGACGCTATGCACATATATGCAAGTGGAAGCATCATAAGTTTGGATATTATTTTGGTAGATCACCTCATGTTTTTTTTTTTTTATTTATTGTCTTAATTTGCTAAGTTGTATTCTATATTCATTGGCGCGCTTTTACAAGCTGCCAATTCCAACTATTGAATTTTTATATATTTTCAGTTCAAACAACATCACTGGAATTTAAATATGCTCAACAAGTATGTTCGCTATAACTCATCATTTGAGTCTTTATTATGAATTTTATCCAGAATTTTTTAAATAGCTATCATCATCATGTATAAAAATTTTAAAGAATTAAATCGAATAACTACGATAATCTTAAACGTTGAATTCTGCATTTATCTTCGCCTCTTAAGTGGAAGTTTTTAATGAAATTAACATTTTTTACATTTTTCAAAAATGTATATCAAGACTTGTCGTTACCAATCCATAGCAATCCATTATAGAACATGCTTGCTATGGACTAAGGTTCTGAAGCAAAAAATTAAAATTTTAAAAATTTTGAATAGGGCCATGCAAGCAGGGACACAGTGTTGTAAATATGCTTGTACAAAGACAATCTACCGAGCAAGAATCAAGAAAGCTTGAAAATTGGTGAAAATATAGGAAACCCTTTTTATTGATACACTGCCTTATCAACGAAATGTTTCATAATAACTATAATGGAATATGCTCTAATCTTGTCTGAGATTTAGTCTCCTAAAGCAAATCTTTTATGTGTACGACGTGCTTTACACTCAGAGCACGTCTGTTCGTTATCGATTGGCAAATAAGTTGCACTAGATAAAATTCATTAAAGCATAGTTCGTATGTGAAAAAACTATTTTTTTTCTGTCATTTGCAATGTTTGAAACTTTAAGTTATACGTCGAGGTCTTACTTTCTCCTTTCCATTACCACATTTACTTATTCCAACACACCGCATTGTGAACAAATGCTTAATAACATATTGATCTAAAATTTTCTAGCTGTCTTAAGCAATTTCAGTTATTCTTTTTTTTTAGAAATCTCTCTCAGTTAAGAGTTTCATAAGATTTTACAAGGTAAACATATCGACCGCCTAATCATTTCAAGCTTTAATTGACGCAAATCATTATAAAACAAATGTAGATGAGAGTGTAGGTGTGCATACATGTGTGTGTATGTGTGTGTTTCTTACGTTTTTATTAAAACACCTTTAAAATTTATTTTAAATATATATTTTTTAATGATTTTAAATATTTGTCTAACAGCAACAGCTGTTTTTAATCTTAATTTTCCTTTTGTTATTGTTTTATTTGTATGTTTTTCTTTTTGCACATCATTTTGTATATTCGCATTTGTTTTTATTATTGTTTGGTGTATGATGGATACAGTGCTGCATTTTAAATTCTCTTTTGTTTACCAATTTCAATATTTAAATGTTAAAAGATAAATTATTAATAAATTATAAATTGCAACAACTAAACAATTCCTTTTTATTTTGCTTAAATAAATTGTTGTGAAAAACAATTTGAAATCAACAATGATTGAAATAAAAAACCGGCTGACTGACTGGTTTTATTAATTAAATATTTGCAAATTAACCAGATTGTTTTTGTTCATTCTTTGCATTTTAGCTGTTTAACAAATTTTTAAAAGAGAGATAAATATATATTTTTTTTTCTTCTAAGAATCATGTAATGATTTTTATATCATTATGGTATAAACACAATTGGAACGAACGACGAATTTCTCATAGCACAACGATTTCGTTATTAAATTATCTTTGCGTAGGTTCGTCGACTGAAACTCAATTAGGACGACAAAATTATTTATAAATTTATTTGAAAATATATTTTTTTACGTGTGCCACTTGCTAGAGTGACTTCTATTCAAACTTTTTTTATACATAAATGAATTATTATTACTTTTTTTTATAAAGTTGGCATAGCTTATAGGAGTAGGTAAATAATACTTGTGGTCAACAACATTTATAATAAATAACAACTCTGTAGAGAAATAAATGTTTCTAAAATTTTTAGTATTTTCTGAAAGATGTCTTCAAAACCTTTTAAATTATACCCGTATTAATATCATAAAAAAAACATGAAAAATACAGAGGCCTTAGCTCGGAAGTTATATGCGATTAATTGGATTTTTTTAATGGAGTTACTACACTGGTCCAAATAATATGAAAAATTAGAGACAGGCGTGGTGTTTAGCACACTGCCCCGAGGAACATAGACCGATATTTCTGATTTTTAATAGCAACATTTTCGAAACTATGTCTATGTCGATTGGCGTATTTGAATTTTCTCTAGCTTATCTGGTGCCATGGCAAAGTTTCTTATAACACTAACACGGACGGATAGGCGGACCTCGCTCAATCGACTTCATTTTGCATAAGAGTTCAGAATATGTATACTTTATGGCGTCGGAAATGGACATTGTAGAAGTAACAAACGGAAGGGTATCAAAACGATATATCTTTACATATAATGAAGCTGTATCAGGATACAAGAAATATTTGAAAACTTGTTAATGTAGATTCTACCTACAAAATTGCAACAAATGTACAAGACGTGTTGTAGAGAAGACAACAAAAAAAAATGCTTTGAGTTGTGTGTGAATTTCGTCCAACCAAATTAATATTGATTAGTTGGTTAAATGGATGATATTTACAGTATACGCAAATCAAGGTGTTGGATGCAAAGAATGCTGAAGATGGATTTGGCGGTCCTGAAAATGCAGCATTACATTCTGCCAGCGTCTAATTTTTCTTGTTTTCTTTGGAAAACGTCCGCGTACATTTGAAAAATAATTTTTCTTAATAAAAGTTAAATTAAAAATGAACCAAAGCCGAAAAAGTTAAATTTTCATTGGTTCTTAAAATTATTAAGTATTAAGTTTGAATCAATGGAAGCGTCTTCTACTGTATGAAATATTTGTCATTGCAGAATACCAATTTTCAGATATAAGTGCTTTCCTATTGTATTTTGTCAAATATTAATTATGTTACGTGGTAATTCAAGCCGCAACATTGACCCCAATTCCTTTTTAATAAGTTTTAACTTCATTATTTAGTCACAAAATAAAAAACATGAGAAAAGTTTCAACTTAATTTATCTTAAATATTAAGAATTTAATTAAATCAACGTTAATTTTTGAAGACCACGTAACAAAAAATATACAGGCTGGGGATGGGAGATCTTTTTTCATTCCTTTAAGAATTCAATAAATTTCAAACTACGACTCAATGACACACAAAAACACTACGGACAATTCTATTGATTTCACTTCAATCAGTTAGATTCTCTTTTTCCATCGAGAGTACGATTTTATGATAACCTGTCACATAGTTCAGTCGCTTTTGGGATTAAAGCTCCTGGTTATTCTCTTTAAAGAAGCAGACAGACACATTTAATATAATATCAATCAATCCATTTTCTCTTTCTTTAAGACCTTCAAAAATCTTATATAATGGAAAGCTCTCCTACTAATAGTGTGATGTCTAAAATTAAAAACGTTTAAAAAAAAAAAGAAATCCCATTGAAAAAACGATCGAATACCGTCGCATTTTAAAAAATTTTGCTTTTTCAGATTGAATTAAATTTTATTTCATTTGTATAAAATTAAATACAAACATGAAAAAATGTCTCTGAAATCTAAATAAAATAAATTTTTGAACATCTTAGAAACATTAACAACAAGCAAACAAATTTAGCTGCTATAAATTACTGTTATTTCGCTTAATAACAAACATTATATTTCACCCTTGAGCTATTAGTTGTAAAAGCTCTAAGTCAGACTAAAAAACTTTGTCATTATCAGCCGCAACATCAGCACCAAAGGCCAACAGATAGTTAATCTTATAGAAACACCAAAGGTGAAATAATTTAACATGAGTTTCTCTTCTCTTCTATTTGATTTAATTTTTTTAAACCGAAATAATCATGTTGCTTTCTTTTATTTTGCAAGTTGTTTTTATTTTTGGCGTGTCTTTTTTTTTTTTAGAAAATTATTTTTAGAAAATTTCACTTTTTTGCTGAATGACAAGTGGGTGATAAATGACAGAGACCGAAGCATTTTTCTGTTGCAGCATTTAGATTTGGTGAAAAATATGAAAAAACTATTTTTTTACTTTTTTAATATAAAGAAAACTGCCAAAAGACGTTATCTGAAATGGAAATGTCATTTAGACATCAAGTTAACGAATATAGTTTTAAGACTAAAACGCCACACATTGGACAACTTAAATTTATTTTCATCAATTTGACCTTAATTAAATAAAGGCCAACTTAAGTCTCACAGTTCGTATCATGTGCAAAACTAAAAATATTATTATTTTAAAATAATCTTAGTTTTTAATTTGCACTTCCTGAGTTGCAAAATCTGAATTTAGTTTAAGCTAAAGCCAAAAAATGTTGTTGCACAATAGAAAAATTAGCTAAACTTAAGTTTCATTAGTTGAAAATTCTAATTTTACTCTTCAACTGAAAAAACTAAAAGCTTGCAATTCACTACTTCTTCTTTTCTCCTACTCTTCCAGGTTTTGCAGTTTCTGTCGTCTATGTTTGAAGAAAGACCATAGGGAACGACTACAAGCCGGGGCACATAGAATCCGTTATACGTTGTACTTTGAAAAATTCAACTAAAGTCAAAGTAACGACGGATGAGGTTTGCACAATGAATACTTTGCTGACGGATGTTAAATCAAAGTTTGCTCTCTATTTTTATTCACTTTTAAATTTAATTTGTATTTTATTTACTTGTTAATTTAATTAAATTTGTATTTTATTTTTTGCCCCACCAAAATTGTTTTATTAAAATCACAATACACAATTGAAACACAGCAAGAGTTGAAAGAAAACAGAGAAGAAGAAGCAGTTAATAGTTGTCAAAGTATTCAACATACGTCAAAAGCAAAAAGTTGACCAACTTTCGTACTTTGCGTTGACGGGCACGTATTGATTGTGACAACGCTCATAAGAAAACATGTATTTTAACTGACTTGTCAGATGAATTTGTCAAAGTTTAACGTATGACGGATTCTATGTGCCCCGGCCTAAAGGCATTAATCCCAGAAACTCTAGTTTGCTTTTTGATACGGTGCTAACGCCTTAAGTGTGTGTCTATACAACATTGTTTCATGAATGCTGGTCTGGTAAGAAAATTGTGTGCAAACTTGCTAAGACTTGATGAGCTCCTTCGTGTCCTATTAAGTTGCTGTAGGGCGAACTTTAACGGGAATTTTTGGAGACTCTGTACACCAGATGTCCTAGCGAATTGTAAAACAGCAAGAAAATGTATAAAATGTGGTCACCTTAATTTTCAGCATCACCCTTTGTTGGGTAATAGTGTAGTGTGTTATAACTATATTTTCCCACTAATATATTTATTGTTCTTGTAAATTTACTTTGATTTCTTTTTAATCACTATTATTTTTTAATTTTTGGTCGAATCATTTGATTTTAACATAACATTTTCATAACATTCATAAATTGCGAATCTGTATAATTTTTTTTAAATATTTGAATCATAGCATAAAGTAAAAACCCATTCAGGACTTGTCGTACTAATATTTTTCGATGAGTGTATTTTTCTTTGAATTTCAAGTCCGATAAAATAATTTCTTTTATTAATTATAATCGTACGAATTGTTTAAATTTATTTAAGCCATGACTCATACGACCCTTTTCATTTCCATGTCGAGGTACGTGCTTTATTTTACATAATTCTTTTGCCTGATGCATATTTTTTTAAATTAATTTTTTATTTTATTCTTTAAATAGTTTTCAAACAAACCGTATGTCTGTCTGCCTTTCTGAGTGTTTGTACTTTGAGTTGCCAATTGAAAAAGGGAACCAACAAAGAAAAAAGTCGTTCACAGCATTTTTTGTTGTATTTTGTTTAATTTAGTTGTGTTGGTTTTGTTTTATTTATTGTTAAGAGGGGTTTAGGAACAGTGAGTCATTTAAGTTTTGTGCTCTTTTTTATAATTTACAATTTGTTGTTTATATTTTCAATTCTTGCAAATTTTGTGAATTCATCGATTTTTTATTCACAAGAAATAAAAACAAAATTTTAAGGTCACAAAAGTTTTAAATTTTACGGAATTTGAAAGACAAACTGTTTTTTGTGGTATCATAATATTTAAAATGAAGAAAGAGGTTAATATAAAAAAAACTTTGACTTTTTTTAAACATTGTTCTAAATTATTGCTTAAACACCTTTAACTTTCAAGATTATGGCAAAAGGATCTTTAGTAAAATTTTCAGCTTCACTATGGCCAACATTAACTACTATGCGCCTTAGGTGACATGGATGTAGTATGATCTTGAAATACAATGTAGACTACTAATTTTTGGATTTGAAGGCTGTATCTCGACATTGATCCGCACAAAATGTGTCCTTTATTATATTCATTGTCCCATTCTGCAGGAACAAAATGTCTTCAGTTAAAATCTCATCTCCCAATGGTTTGAAGATGATTTATTATGGAAATAAATCGATATCTCATGAACCACTTAGAATATCCTATGAAACGCAAAGCATAGGTGTTTCTGAGTGGAGCTGTGAAAGGTCGGCCACCTAGTTTAAAGAGGGGCTTCTGGGTAGGCCCTCAATGTTAGGTGCCTCAAGCGTATAATTTTTTGGAAGTGTTATGAAAAGTTTATTTTATTTTAATTTGACCTCGAAAATATCTTTAAAAAATGTGGTTACATGTTTAGGTTAACTCCATTATTTTGAGAGAAAATTTGCGTACAATTATTTTAATTTTTTGGCCGACCTTAACTTAGTATTATCACACTTGGCCGAAGACTAGTTTGGACATTATAACACTTTAACAAGTGATACTATGTCCATATTAAAACGACACAATGACATTTATTTACACAAACAAATAGTTTTATTTTGATTTTAATTGAAATAATATTAAGTTTTTAGTTGATATAATTATACGTTTAATTAAAAAAGATATATTAACATTATTCTCATCAAAAAAATAATTAAATCGGTTAAATTTTTTATTAAAAAAATAAAGAATTTGTTATCAAACGAGTTTTTGAATCAATTAAATACTTTGTTAAATTACATTTTAAAACCAATTAAACCTTTAATAAGTTTAAAAACTTTTTTCTGTGTACACACATACAAATATATTAATTTAGTTTTTATAGTAAATTAAATTAATTTTGGCTTAAGTTCATTTTGATATTAATTTCTAGTTTTTTTTTTTAAAAAAAAGGTATTTACAAATGTATGCGGACGTTATCCAAAGAACAGCAAAAAATTGGCCACCAGCAGAATGTAATACAGCATTTTATTAATCGGATTATTACCCAAGGACATTTGCTCTAATCTTAACAAAATTTAAAATAAACAAGATTATAGTTTTGTTTTTATAGCGCTTTCCGTTAAAAAGTTACAAGCCTCTGACTTGAGAAAATGTTAAAAACACCGTTTTTAAGGATTTTCTCTATAAAGATTGTATTCCGTATTTGCTTATGTAATAAAAATTTTTAGAACAACCTTTAGCAAATGCGAAGAAAAATTAGGTCAAAAACTATAAAGGTTCTTGCTCCAAGCCTATGGAAACATAGCCGATTTTGAAACAAAATTTTTGTAAAATTATTTTAAGATTCCTTGGTGTGTAATACACCGATTGAAATAAGGTAACCTGACTTTTAAGTCCCAAATTATTAGCTACATACTCCAGTAAGGATTTGAAAGCCAAAAATAAAAAAAAAAAAAAAAAAAAAAACAAGTTCAAGAACATCCCGAAGCGTTTTGATATTGCGGAAACTTAAATTCTATATTGTATTTCTCAAAAAACCACCTGAACGTGACTTTTTCAGTTTCTGGGTTAAATTTCTTAAAAAAAATTGAGCATAAGCTTTCCTGTAATAAAACTTACACTTACATTATTTACATATACACAGAGCATATAAATAATTATAGGAGCTTCCTAACTCTGCCTCGTCATTAGTATCTTTTTCTTATTTTATATGTAAAAATTAAAAATGTATATAAAAACACTTTCTTTAGAACAGAAATACATAAACAGCTAACATTAATCTAATTGACCGTTTGCGCGAAGTAGAACCATTACGAAAACGAACCAATCCTACAAACTAAGATTTTAAAAGAAAAATAGTTCAAATTTTTTAATAACAAAATTATATAAAAGTTACTTTTCGGTCCGTTATGTCAGAAGATTTAGACGTCCGGTAATAAATTTAGGGTCTGCCAATACAATTAAAGTCCAAAAAGAGGAAAAGACTCATTGAAAAAAGCAAGTTTAGTTTTAGGTCCCCAAAAACTTTTCTAATATTCATAAATGTTTCATTAATAAATATAAATAAAACAAAAAACTCATAGTTTCTTAAACTCAATACAGAAAGCTTAAAACTGATGAATGCCTTGAAAATATATACGTATAATGCTGAAAATGCAAAAAAGAAAATGGTAGACTTACTCAGGCAATACTATTTATATTAAATTCCAAGGTACTTACCTAAAAAGAAAAATAAAAAAGAAAAAATTTTTGTGAATACAAACAAATTTGAAAAGATTAGTTTTTTTTTTCTTAAATTTTATATTCGAATATTTTTTACATAATTTTTTTTCATATATCATACAATTCAAAGGTCCGGGATAAATGGATTAGTGTAGTAAAGAACACTAAAGCCTCGGAATCATGGGAATACTTATGTGACAATTTAAATAATTATTAAGTTGTTGGGATTTTTAAATCTCTAGAGTCTGTCTTAATCACGGTTATCACGATTATTTAAAATAGAGCGCTAAATAAAAAACAACACGTTTTTTTTTTTTTTTTGTTTTGTTAAGAAATAAATTTAAGTGACTTATTTTTCATAGTAAATCATCCTAATTGCTGCATTTGGAGTTTAGACAACCTAAATAAATTTGTCGGAAAGGAAATGTATCTGTGTCACTGCCCGGCTAAAAATTTGTGAGAACTACGCAAAACATATTTGTTACATGAGAGGGGTACAAAAAAACATAATAAATTCTGGCTGGTAAAAAGAAGACAAAACACCAGGTAATTGGTTTAAGAGGTAAAAAACAAGAAATCCATCGATAATTTTACTGGAATATATGAACCCAATACATATGTGTTAGGACGCGTTCTAAAATTTTGATTTTTCGGATGTCGACCATCATTTTACAGCATCATCACGTAATTCTTAACAAAACATAGCGAGTTTAATTGAATATTTTGTTTGGAACTATATTAATAATTTCGTGCTAATAAAATTGCTGGTCAGCCTTCGAAAGGGAGACCAACAAAAGGCTGGTCAAAAATTCATTTATTTCATTTGGGTGATGGCTAAGATTTTCCCAACAACTGACAGTAGAATAAAAATGATTTGTTTTCTTAGTTTTTGAATTTAAAGTAATTTTTAGCTTCTTAACTATAGGGGAAACCAAAAAATACCTGACAATACTAAACTTAAGATTTACGTTCTTGATAGTAACTAAAGTTTGTTAATTAAATTGTCGTCAATCTCCGTTCCTTTTGCTGATAACTTTGTTTATCCTTAAAAACCTCAAATTAGATTTTAGCGTCGGAGTTTCCATATGTAATATTCAAACAAAGTTGTCCAGTACGAAATACTGTTTCCAATGAAATTTAGAATGGAGATAGATGGCTTGGACGCCCGTCAAACAGAATGGTTTAGATTTAGTCTCACACTTCCATATGTTTTCTTCATGCAAAATTAATCCCATGTACTTCCACACAATAAAAAAATCACCTCAAACAAATTATACTTTCTTCTACATTCAATTTTTATGACACCTGTTATTATTTTTCAAACAAATAAATAAAGTTCTTTAACTGGTTTTAAGAGAAAGAAAAACTTACATTTATAACAATAGAATGTATTATTTGTTTTGTATTTTTTTCAATGACAATAACTATTTTAATACAAAAAATTATTTGTTATTATTTATTATATTCAATTGAAATAAAACGTTCAAAGTCACTTTTAGAGTTATACGGAAAAACAAATAAATTAGTTATTAACAATTAATTTTAAATACTGCTATTTTTAAGTGTTGCCAGCGTTTTGATTCCATTTGCTTTTCGTAATAGAAGTACACAGTTTGAAGAGATGTCGTTAAAACTTAATATTTTCTTAGCAAACTTATGCAAATGGCACGCAAAAGCAATTAAAGGCTTTCATTATTTATAAGGTAAATGGGCTTCTTGCAGAGCTGTAAACAAATCATTCAATTTTTAATTAATTCGCAAATCATTCATGCACAGAGTTAGCATTTTTTGAATTAATTCTTCTTACACCAAACAAAAAAAATGAATTAAATGAAATTTGAGTGAATTAAATGAAATTTGGTAAAAATGAATTGCTATTCGTTTTCGATTCAAATGAATTTGTAGAATGAATTGCAATTCATTTCTAATTCTAATAAAATTGTCAAAGTGAATTGCAATTCCTTTAAATTATTTCAAATAAATTATAAAAAGCAGTAGGCAATTCATAAACAACTCATTGATTAAAATTTGAATTGATTTTGCAAGTAAATACGCAGTAAGCAATTCCATGTTTTCTTTGATGTTTGATCATTAAATTGATTACTTCACAAAACCCCTTGTATCCGTGTATGCTGTGAATTGTTCAATTAAAATAAAATAGTGTATGCTTGGTGTTGGAAATTTTCATGTAAAATTTCAATACACCAATACACTTTTATTTTACATGTTTTTAAAAGTTGTATTGATAATCGTGTTATCAACTACATGTGAATTCTATATCACATTAAAAAGAAAATAAACAAAAGATATTTGTATTGTTGATGTTAAAAATTTGTTAACAAAAAAAAAAAAAAATTAATTTTGCTTTTTCAGTCCTATTGTCCGTTTTACTTCCTGAAAACCTTCTTCTGAATACTTATTTTCTTCTTCTTATTTGCTTTTTGACGTTTAATATACAAAATAAATTGATACAATAATACACTGCGTGTTCACAAGCATATAAAAAGAAAGTGTATTTAATACAAAATACACCATACAAGATTTTGTGAATTAAGCAAATACTTTTATTTTGTAAGAGACATTTCCATTTTTCATTACCCCTAGATCTGCTCTTGAATTCGATAGATTAACTAATTTTTTATTTTATTGATTTCGATTGCAATTCGTTGTTCTGACTCATTTAAAATAATTCATAATTAATTAATTCAAACGCATTGGAAATGAATTGCAGTTCATTTTAACAAATTCATTTAAATTGAAAATGGAAACTCATTATAGAAATTCATTTGAATTGGAAACGAGTTAAAACTCATTTTTGCCTAATTCATTTAATTCATTCAAATTTCATTCAATTCTTTTTTTTGTGAAAAGGATTAATTCAAAATTTAGTTAATTTGTAACAAATTTAATTTTTTTTACAGATTAGTAGAGCTCTAAATTTGCGTTTACAGCTCTTCTTTATTGCAAAAAAAATAAATTCTGTATATGGGTGGTCCGCAAGTCAGTTGCTTATCGTTTTCTGTAAGGAATATAAAAAGGAGATTTGGATTGTCATAGGACAAGTCAGAAAGAAAAAAAACTATTGAGAGTAAAGTACGCGCGTAAAAATTGTGAAAATTATCTGACAGGAATATTTTTTATTTAATTTTTTTTCCCATTTTTGAAAATAGTAGTAAAAGTTCATTTCGAAGTTTTATTTTATTGGTTAGAAAAATATTATTTCTCATTTTTTAAGTGTTATTTATGTCTTAATAAGAGTTATGTTTTGAGTCTAATGGTTTTGCTTAAAAATTTTAAAGTTTCTGTTTTTAATTATTTTTTTTTCTTTAGACATTAAATTTTGTTGGCAGACACACAATTGAGGTAATAAATATAGAACAAATTGAGGACCTGGTCTAGATCTAACCCATTTTCTAAGCAAAATATAAAACTTGAAAAATGTTCTATTCTAAGTAAAAACAATAAATAAAAATAAAATATTTATTGAAAACCATGTTTTTATAATAAAACTTTTAATCGTTGCAGCCCCCGCTAATAAGTGTTTGAGTATATTACAATTTCACTAAGCCCCTGCTAATAAGTGAGTAGATCACAATTTTAATAAGCCAAGGTACAAATTATGAAATTATTTAAATTTTTTCCCGTCTTACATATGCACAAGAGTTAAGCAGCTAATTCAAAAAAGACAAATAAAATAAGAAAGCAAAAATACATACATAATTGGACTCACGGAATAGAAATGTATCACGAAAAAGTTGCTATTAATCTATGACACAACGTTGGCAACATTGGATGCTTTTGTTTATTTATTTTTTGCAGTAAAATGCTGTCAATTGATTGATAAAAATAAGTTAAGTGTCTCTTAAAAGGTCAACGATTGGGTTTGTTTAAATGAATGAATTTTTTTTATTTGAAATGACTAAAAGACGACTGCTAGTTACGTCGATAAGTTAATGGGTTGGTTGGCCAGTTTTACTTGCTACAGTCGATTCGATTGTTTTTCAGTTTTTTCGATTCGTCAGAATAGTTTATTCAAAATATTTGTTTTAAATTTTAACTAAAAATGTCTTTAAAAAATAAACAAAAACAAATAAACACAATAAAATTTTAAATTTAAATTTTTAGAGGTTAAGGAATACAAACGTAGCGTAGCGGCAGTGTTGTATGTAGTTTTAGTTTAAGTTTGTGAATGTTGTATTGTACTCTATAAACTGACCTTGACTTTCATTACAAAACCCAACAAGTACTGCGAAGAAAACAAGAATTAATAAATAAATGAGTGAACCAACCGCTGGTTAAATCTAGTTCGTTTGACGTAACGTTGGCAGGGGAAACAAGGAAAAAGTAGTTGTGTGTGGTTTTTTTTAATGGAAATAAAAAATTAAAACCATTTTATTTAATGATATTTCTTTTTATTTGTTTTATACATTTACAAATATACATAAATTTTTAAATAGTTCAGCGACTTGAAAAGTTTAAAATACAACACATGCAAAGTTCACACCGAAAAAAAAAACAAAATAAATAAAAGGAAATACAAGTATAATTACTTGGCTAATTAAACAAGGCCATTACTATTATAAATTACCTTTTCTTATTAAGCTTCTCTATTGCTATTGTTTTGATAACTAAATGATGTTAATTATTGTTACGTAAATAATTTCAATTTGTTTGTATTTGTAAGTCTGATGTTTAAGTAAAAATTATACAATATTGCAATTAAATATAATTGATTAGACCCACACAGAATCAAATTAGAGTTGTGCAACCCAGTTTCCCGATAGTTAAAACAAAAAGGAAAGCAGTGATGGAAGCCCATTAAATTGCAATTTTCTTGGGAACACATGAAAAAAGTTTTCAGCCAGAAATAGATCAAGTAAGGGAAATAGGTGGTGAAGAGGGCGGTAAAAGGAAAGTTGCTCAATTGGCAGCGGCTTCAATGCGAAACCAGGCCATCAAATGAGTTACACGCTGAAAAGTTAATGTGCCATGTGTGGCAAATAAAAAATAATAAATATTAATTTACTAAGACCGAATCCTTAAAATTGTTAATTCGTTTTCTTATTTGCCCGCTTTATACTCCTCTGGTCACAACGTTACCGAAAACACAACAGTTCTGTGACTCAATGAAGGATCGTTCAGTCTAACTAATTGTCCGTGTTGCAAATTTACTATATTTTATTAAAAATGTGATTAGGTTGAGACTTGAATCAGAAAAAATCTGTAAAAATTAAATGGGTAATAACTAACTCCAAGCACACAAACATACAGATATCAGAAGTTTGATTGTTTCGTAAAATGATATAAAATTAAGCTAATTGTAGTTGAACATTAAAGTTGACTGAGTTTAGGGAGATGCCAGGCAAATAGAAAAAAATCTTTAGTTCAAATTCTAGTGATCGCTGAACACAGTTTTACTACATTTACATTTTCTGAATAACCTTTAAAAATTTGATTTTAATGCAAATGAGAAAATTTTGTGTCAAAGCGGAAAAATATATGCATTGCATCCGCTTTGATATTAAATGTTTGAAGGGGATTGAAAACGGCAAATATTGCGTTTTTATTTTGTAAACGTCTTCCCATCTGTGATGCATTATATTTTTCTGTGCCATCTCTTAAAAACCTTGACACACTAACCTTCAAACGTCTACTCTTCTGCCTTTTTTTTATACACTTCTTATTACTCTTTATTTTCTACATTTGTGCATTAAATATCCAAATCTGTGAAAAATGTGAAACTCTTTATTATTTTCTTTACAAACAGCCCAAGCGGTTTATATGCGATACTAACTTCTTAAAGTTTGGGACATTTACACAATAAATATAAAATATAGAACAACAATCTTTTTTTTTAGATTACTATAACTGTTAAGAGATTTTAAATCGTATCAACTCAACCAGCATTAACTATAAAAATGGAGCTTAGAGAGTTCACATAGAATTTTTTGTCTTTATCTTTAATTTCATTTTAATTTCAAAGAATTTAATATTGATTCTACAGACATTTTCTGTAAAATAAAATTACGTGATTCTGATATGAAAATTAAAAAGACCTTGAAATGAAAATTGTGGCAACAGTCTCTAAAATTTTTAGTTTGAGCATTGAAATATATTAAGGTCAGAACATTTTAAAAGAACATTCTAAGTTAAGTTGTTATTTTGTTAATATCAAGTTAAATTTTTTTTAAATCTTAAATAAATTAACTGAAATAAAAGTGTATTAGCTAAGATTTGTTTGTTTTATATATATATATATATATGACTTCCTACATGATAGACTTAATATTGCAGGGCGTTGAGACGAGATTAAAAAAACAGCAAACTATAGTCGCTACCTGTAATAGAAATAGTTATATATATATATATATATATATATATATATATATATATATATATATATATATATTTTAAACTTTACACAAATTTTAATAAAAAATTATTAACTATTTCTATTACAGGTAGCGACTATAGTTTGCTGTTTTTTTAATCTCGTCTCAACGCCCTGCAATATTAAGTCTATCATGTAGGAAGTCAGTTAAAAAGCTGGCACAAACGAGACAGATCTTAAATAAACATACATGTGTAAAAAGTATGTTTGGGTTAATGAAAACTTCCGGCATGATAAAATATCTAGAAAAACATAACAAAACAAACAAATTTTTCTCTTTAATCCGAAACGCCTCTTATCTGCAGATCAAAAAATCCTGCACAACTTACAAGTAAAGACATTAATTTGTTGTATTGGAACAAAAAAAAGTATTGTTGTTGTAACATTTTAGATTGTTTGTATGGTTGCTGTAAATAAAGGAGGGAATAATTAATTTTGTGACAGAGAAAAAATATGGCCTTGGATGCATTTAATGCAACGATTTGAAGTGTCAGGAAATATTATATTACCATATCAGATTCTTAAGCAATGCTTGAGTTGACAGAGTTTGCTTGGCAGTTGCAAGGCAAGGGCAAACATATAAATCTTAAAACATTATAATTTCTGGATGGAAGCATCATGTTTTTTCAGTAGTTTATTCACCTGTTAACCGCTTGCGAAACGAAGTCAATTTTCAAAATAGTTTTTAATGTTTGTCATTGGATTGGTCTCAAGGACACAAACTCACGTCAAAGCAGTATAGTTAAAAGACGATACTTCTGTCAAACTGTCATCAGAAAGATACTGTAATAAGAAGAAGTTCTTGACATAAAGACTCAATGCGATGTTCGGTGGAATAAGCATATTTTACAAGTTGCAACAGAAACATTTAAAGGCTTAGATTCTCTGAAGCGGTATTTTAATCTTTCTGATATCCTCTACATCTGTCTCACCTTTATAAGACCGAAAATGGAGTACAACTGTCATGTATGGGCCGATGCTTCAAGGACTATGTTGGAGTTACTCGACCGCGAGCTAAGGAGAGCGAAGAATCTCATCGTTGTTGACTCACTGAAGCATCGACGTAATGTGAGATGTGTTTTAAAACTATAATACACAGGATTTGACTTTGTAAAAGCAAAAGTAGACTGAAATATCCCTTCACAATTAAAAAAAAAAAAACGGCAGCAAAAATCGGTTGACTTTTCTTTTATTTATTCTTTTTTTTAATAATTGTGTAAAGCAGAATCTTAATAGAAAGAAATGGTACTGCATTCTGCAGTATTGCCATAGATAAAAATATTATGGACGTTTTTATACGGTATCTTTTTATATATTGAAAAAAATCTTCTAAAAAAATTATTTCATTCATATTAAATACCTTGTTTAAAATAAAATATGTTTTATTGATTTTAAATACAATAATAATTTCCACTGTTGTACACTGATTATATTAAAACACATTTATTTTTTCAAATGGCTTTAAAAATAAAAATTACCATCCGTTTGTCAAGTTTTTATCCATACTCTCTCTTTGTTTTGACAAATGTGCCCTGGCAATGCTTAAAAATTTCTGTTTTGTCCATCCCAAAAATGCAAATAGAAAAAAGACATGGTTTCAAAAAAATTATAGTTATTTTTAGTCACTATTTTTAATTTGTTGATGACAGTAAATGGACATAAAATACAATAAACTAGTCACAACTGGAGCTTTATCATTTTTTTTAATGTTTAAGTATTTGTGATCATAAAATATTTTTAATAATTATTTAAAAAAATGTTGACAATGTTTTCGGTTCATTATTTTTAATGAAAATAAATTCTACTTAAACTAGGTAAACATTTACATGTTTCCCTAATATCATCATCTAATGTTCAGAGACAACCATATTGAAATAATTTCGGACCATATTATGGTTATAGAGCTTCAGAGCATAAAAACGCTTTTCTTTATCTTTATGTCTTAAAAATACTTTTATGATTCTAAAAAAAAAAAAACTCTTAGAATATGGTCATTTATTTTCGTGAATTAGTTTAAGTCTTTTATTGCTTACAGCAATGAAAAAGTATGAGGATTTTGAGATAACTCTTCGTTTATAACAGCGTGTATAAAAACGCTGGAAAGCATTCAATTAATTATTTTTAACAAAAAAAATGAATAAATAAATAAATAAATAAAAAAAGAATTTTAAACCAAAAAAAATTGTTTAAACAAAAAAAAAGTTAAATAAGAAAAATCTACTCTATTAATCTATTTCCGTTTCGAGAAATTAAAACAAAAGATGGTTAAACTCAATTTTCGATTTGTAAATATTTTTTTACACAAAATTATTTATAAATTTTGCTGTTAAGACTTTTTCAACGGTAGCCAACGATATGTTAATCGTGAATGGCAATAAATAGGTTGTTTAATAAGTTTTTTTGCTGTTGTTATTATCTAGTTTGTTGGAGCAGGTCAATGTGACACAGTTAGTTAAATAACATGGTTGGTTTGTAAGTAAGTGAATGTAAGAAAAGTATGAGACGGACGCACATTAGAAAAAAAAACACGGCTACAACTCAAGAAATAAAAACAACACCAACCAACTCATAAAACCGGGTAAACAACATTGTCAAGCCACTAAGAACGTCATCCGACTAACAAACAGGAACTTTCTTACAAACAAGCAAGCAAACAATTACAAAAAAAAAAAAAAACACTGTAGTTCAGATGAAAATTCATGCGAGTGTCATTGAAAAAAAACAGGAAAATAACTTCTATACAGCAAACATACAGAAGCACAAATAATTTTAATGCTAAAAGCTTCCAACACTGGCCACATTATTTAATACGAGAGTTTGGTGTTGCAAATTTAATAATGTCAAGAGGGAGAAACAAAAAATAAAAACAACTATGACTGACATAGAATTTTAATTTTATTAATTTTTGTTAAACTTTGTTTATAAAGATAAAAACGACTCTTGCTGTGGCTTAATAAAAACAAAGAGCAGGCCCCAAAACATTTTATAAAATCATATAAAATAAACTTACACAGAAAGTAGTAGTTGAAAACTTAAGGTGTCTATTACGATTCAAAACATGAGGCAATATACGTCAGAATCAGGTTTTTTACGGGACTCCCTTTAAGTTTTAATTTAGTTCTTTTTACTTGTTAAAGCAGACGCCAAGTCTGTGTAACTTTTAATATCTGCTTTTAATGATTTAAAGAATAGAACCATATTCGTAAAAATCACGTCTCTACTAGGACACCCTGTATTTTTTTGCGGTTTGAGGTTTAAAAAAAATGTTTATGTCCGGGATTACACAAGCTGACGTTCAATCTGACGCTAAAGGTAACTTATTCTCCACATTTCGTTTCTAGTGCTATTTAATGTTTTAAATTCAAGAGAATGTTTTGACGAAAAGGGAATAAAGATTTATCTTTAACAAATGCCTCTTTCGAAAGAATTAGCAAACAGTAAGATTAAGTGCATCTTCTGTGATTTTTAATAGCTGTGGCTCACTATCCTTTACAGTCGTACCATTCAACTATGAAAAGACTTTTAAAATTACGTTCTAATTGGAAAAATTGCAAGAAAATCTGTGTGTAGGTGAGACACTATGTAGCATAAATTATACAACAAAAGTTGGAACTTTTAATGCGCACAAACAATTATTTTTGAATTATTGAGAAGAAAAATCTGTCATACGCCTGTACTTTAAATGCACTGTCATCATAATTTTTCAACCTACAACCAGTTTCTAACAGATCTAACGATTAAATCAAGTTCTAAATCACGGCCTCAACTACTTGTTAATTTCTCCTCGTATTTATTTTAAGGTTAAAAATTATAAATCAATAAACGAAGTTGAATAAAAATAAAATTAAATGTTTTTAATAAGGAAATTATAAAATGTGGTTATTATTTTACAATCTAAAATCATATAATAAGTGCATTTGTGTAGTCATGGTTCAGTTATGAAAAATAATTTGTATTTATTTATTTATTCTCATTGCGAAAAGAAAGAAAAACAAAAACAAAAATAAAACTTTGGAGTTTGCACAAGACAGCAAAATATTTTTTTTCTTTTTTTTTTTTTAATCCAACAAGATTCCCACAGAAATACAAAACTTTGATTTATATTGCAAAATACTGTAACAAACAATGACAGTATTAGGGGTATTCACTCACACGTTTAGTTGCTTTCTGCGTTGGAAAGATTTTTCTGGGAATCCATTTTAATGCACTTTTTTTAACGGTAATTGAAAACAAAATATTTCGCAGACAAAAATTTACTGCGAAACAGCTATTTCTGTAGAAAGCGCAATTCGTTCTTAAAAAATATTTAGAATCTGTTTGACTAGCTACATTAGACACTCACACAAAATCATTTAGGAGAATAAATGATTTTTCACACCGAATATTCCTTAATTTATTTTCGGTGGAATCAGTGAATATTTATTTTATTTAAATTGCAATCTATCAATACAAAATAAGCAAATGTGAGAACTCAGAGTATATATACTTTATGGGATCAGAAATGGATATTGTAGAAATATCAAACAGAACGACGAACTTAGATACAAATATATTTGACTCAAATTTAAGTTAAAAATTTGTTTCATTTAAGTTTACCTTCGGAGCCACAAAATACATGCAAAACCTCATATATTAGGACGAGCCCTTGAATATATGTATTTAACATGTACTTAAGCCCCTTTCACAGAATGAGAATTGTTGTGATTGTCAAGAAATTTTACATTTTGTTTTCACACTACCACACTTCAAATAAAAAAAATTACCAAGCTGGTATCAAATTTAAGCAACGACGACTGAAGAAGTGCCGTCTCATGACGGTTTTCGGCCGTTCAGCTTCTTGGTAAAAAAAATAAAATGAAGAAGTTATAAAATATTGCAACTGTACCTTGTTGTAAATGACAAGTATAGGGGCAATTTTAAGCAACTGCAAGACAAAAAAACATAGCGTAGATGATGGCACGCTATCGTCTGCGATTCAGTCGGCATGTTTGCTTTTGAAAAAAACAACCATTATAAAATTAAAAGTGTTAGCGTTTAGAAAAATTTCTAAAAATGGTTCGGTTTTATGGGATGTCAAATTTCTTTTCGAATTGTTTCATACTTTGATAACATATTGCTTTCATACCATTACACTTTCTCATAGGAGTTAAGTTTTTGAGAAGTCTTAGTACTCAGTATTATAGTGTGAAAGCGGCTCTATCTTGATTGTTTTAGTTATAAGTTTTACTTTTTTTGCATTTGTGTTTTTAAAATAATTCTCATTCAGGTTTTAGAAGTTTTGATAAATATTTTTAAGCTTTCTTTAATAATAATGTGGAAAAATAGGATGCTAGCTTATTTTTTACTATAAAAGCATTTGAGTTATAAGGCTAACTAAGCTTAAAAGGTCTAGGTTTGATTCTCTGAGGCTACTCATCATACATTCCCATATAGTTGATAGCTTTTGCGCACTTTTTTAACGTCCGCAACAAATTATTATCAGCCATTTTATTAATGGCCTTACTTATTACCAGGAGCATTGCAAAATTTTTCCAAATACTAAAAATAAAGCACATCTGCATTATTTTTCAAAATGCTTTATTTCTCTTGTTTACTTCATTACCTCTGTTTACTGTACTGTTGTAACTTTATACATATTTCGTGTAGTGTAAAAACAACAAAATTTTGATTGTAGCTTTGCCATGAATACTTTTAATGTTAGTAGTGTTGCACAAGACAAAAAAATAAACCTTTTAAGAAGCCTCCATATTTAACGTCTTAATCTCTTCTGAGATTTGTTACTTAAAAGTTTCTTTAACTTTTTGTACGTTAAATATTTTATTTCAGTTTGTTTGAAAGCTTTGTGTGCATTGATTTTAAATTAGAAATTAAAGTAATGAAATCGTTAGGACGGACCATTTAAAGCAAATAGACACATCTAACATTTGTTCAATTTGATTACGTTCATTTTTAAGATTATTTTTTCTTTTACTTTATGTTGACATTTTTGTTTGTTTGTTTGTTTGTAAAACAAGTAACACACTTCTTTGCCTTTCAAATATACTTGGTTATTTTGTAATTTATCAAAGACAATTTATGGTTGCCAAATAGACAAACTACATCAATGGGAAACAATATTCCATGTCACACGATTTGTCTTAATTTACCATGATTGAAATAAACTAAGCAAAATTATTTTCTTTGACTTTAATTGAAGCCTAAATAATGGTCTCATGCTCCTTCTAAAGACAATAAAAATATAGTCATATAAATAATTAAAAACATAAAAAAGTTAATTTGAACGTTTAGCAATTGAAAGAAGTACAATATCCAACGACCACGAAGATTTCGTTGCATCACTGTCTTATTTAACTGAAAAAATACCATAATGTTTGAAACTAAATTACAACCAAGTTTTTAAAAACAGTATTTGGCTTCTCTTGAATATGTGTGAATTTTGAGTGAATTTTTGGACCCGTCTTCGGTTTGTTAAATTTGTTATAACCTCTGCTTGCTTATAACAGCTGATTTCGTTTCATACACACAAAGCAATTAGTCGTTCAGCTGCAAGGCAACTGGCTCCGTCGTCCTGATATTTTTGCTTGGGAAGAGCCGCCATCAATTATCCCAGAAAGTCTCGGCAGTTAACGTTTTTTTTTTTATATTTAGATGCTGCTAGGATCCCTGGTCACAAAGTGTTATTATACCAGTTGTTGGCAGATCCAAATAAAATATTCTGCGAATGAACGAAATTTTGACTAAAAAAATTTAACGTGTAAATGTAAAAACGTGTCGTCTAAAAGGCGTTAGTTAAATCTTTTCTTAGTTTAAATAAATGCACTTCCTTCATTGAAAATAATCTTTAAAAGAAATCCATTTAATAAAACATGTATGAAAAAAAACTTTTTAACACTTAAAATTATAAATAGGTTAAACAAAAAGAGTCCAAAGAATATCAAGTGTCTGGCGTTGAACATGTTAAACAAGTTTATTACACTCATGAAAATATTGTTTAAGAAAATGTAGGTGTTGAACTATTCTTTTACTAGCAATTTCTAAGAGATATTTTTTTTGTTTGAATGACAAGGAAAAAAAAAGAAAAAAAAATTATACTGTGACACAGATACGTAGCAGAATGTTAAATGATTTTGACAAAACATTTTTCTAAAATTTTTTGTTAACATTTTTTTAGGCATTATGAACTATTGCCCAAAACATTTTAGAAAAGAATTTGAAAATCTAAAACAACAAGCAGGCAAGTAACAATCGCAATTAATTTAAAAAAAGTATAAAAATTTAAAAAATAAAATTCCGTTAGTTGCAAAATCAATGGCTATACATATGTATATTTGTTGTTGCTTTTCGTGTGAAGATTTGTAAAGCAAACAACGCAAGAAATTACTAATAATTGATTATAAAAATTTATAGAAAAAATCTTTTAGAAAAGCTTGAAAATATTTTTTTCTTTATTAATAAATTTAGCAATTTGAGTATTTGTCAACTTAAACAAAATAAAAATTCATTTGTTGTAATACTAAAATAGTTCGTCAGAACTATTAAAATAAAATAAAAGAAACTAAACACCTGCCCCGTTTTAAAATAAAGCAGATGAATCTGAATTAAATAGCTAGATGTTGTTGCCTATCAAGAAGGTAAAACATGCTATGCCTGACTTTAAAACTTGGATTTATTGATGAGAACTAAATTCGTCTTTATGAATTGGTCCTTCTGCTGTTTTTGGAGTGAAGCAACTGTGTGCCCGAAGGCTACATTTAATTTTTATTTCACCCGTGTCTAAAGAAAGGCAATAAAAGTAGTCCAACGGCGATGACAATAAAAAATAAATGAAATGGATTTTTGGAGACATTAAAGTTTTTTGGATATATGTGTACACAACACCGCCTAAGATTTTTTCATATCCAATGTTAAATTTACATTCACATCTAGAAGGAAAATGTCTTTCAGGCACTGACTGAATCGACCGTCAATCGCTCCTTTCATCTAGCCGCCACCGAAAATAGTTGTGCATATTTTAATTGTCGGAGTATATTCGGTATTAGCCGCTGCCACTTGACATATTGCACCGGCTTCTCGCTTTTAGTTTAGATTTATAAATAACATTAGTCATTGCTATTATCATTATAGAACTTTTAGAGCAACTGCTAAAATTCGTGTACAGAAGCAATAGAAACCTCGAACGCAACGAAAACCGCCAACGAACTTATTCGAAATTAAATTCTGCAACGTTTATTTTCAGAACGAACTTTTGAAACTGTAAAACTAATATGGGGGCACGTAATATATGGACGGTAGAGTCTTTTAAGACAAGAAAATTGAGTCATTCATGAAGTCAATCTGCGGCATTGAACTGCGAGGTATCAGAAAGTTTGAGTAACGATTACACTTATTTTTTGGGAAGCACGCTCAAGATAAAATGCCAAGCCCACGATGTAAAAACAAAAACACAAAATAAACGTTTTGTAGCCATAACTCCAACATTTGCCCATGTAACATTACTCTACTAATCCCCAGACTGTTAGCGGTTTACAACTTATTTTTAAAATAAAAAATAAAAAATTTTCAAAATAACAATAATAAGAAATAATTTAAAAATAAGAAAAATATATATACAAAAACAAGAAACTTACGCAACTAAACCGCCCAAAAATGCAACCGGACCACCACCAATTAAACGTATTTTTCGATGACAGGAATCAAAAAGCGACGAACGTGATGCCGGTGGGGTTTGTGAGGTTGGTGACATTGATGTTGTTGTGGCAATGGGTGGTGAAGCAACTGCAACAGCTACCAATAACGAGGTAGGAGCAACTACACAGGCTGTATTCGATATTAAAAGAGGTGATACTGATGTTATTGATGCGGACAAGGGTGGTAGTGGTAGTTGTGGTGATGATGGTGATGGTAGCGTTGGAGTTATAGATCTATTTTTTGCTATTGGAAATGATTTTATATAATTGTTATTATTGTTGTTGTTTTTTATGTTTTTGGTATTGTTATTGTTGTTGTTGCTGTTGCTGCTACAACTACTACTTATAATATTGGAAAAATAACCCGTACGTGTTGTTGTTATTGTTGTTGACTTAGTTTCTGGAATTGAAGCACCGGTTTTACAATTGTTATTGTGTTTATTGTCGATGTTGTTCAACTGTGTCTTGTCTTCCAAGTCAAACAAGCGTTTCGATGTCTTTCTAATTTCTGTTGTTTCTGCTGTTGCAGTTACAATTGCCTTTGACTTTTTCGTTCTCATAAACGAAAATGGCGTTGTTGACAGTAGACCACGACTGAGTATATGTTCTCTGAATGTGAATGTTGTTTGATGAGATGCTGTCGAAGATGACGACGAATTTGTTTTTGTGGTTTTTGCTGACACCGTTGATGAATCGGTAGATGATGTGGTCGACAAAGCTGAACAGCCCGAAGATGATAGCGAGGAGGTAGTAGAAGATTCAGATGACGACGATGATGATGTTGAAAATTTTTTACTTTTCTTTAGTTTTTTGTTGCAAGAAATAGCAGTTAAAGTAGATTTTGCGGCTTGTAACTGTTTTTCTTTTTCTTTATCTTTCTGTTTTTGATTTTTGGTTTGTAATTGATATTCAACTACCGTTGTTGTTGCTATCGCTTCAAGTTGAAACTTTTGTTCCTTTTGCAGTTGTCTTTGTTGTTGCTGTTGATGCTGATAGATAAACGATTGCTGTAGTTGTTGCTTAACTTTTGGCTTATTGTTTTTATTGTAGTTGTTGTTTGTTTTATTATATTGATCATAATACTGGTACTTTGTACCTGCTGCTGTTTGCAGTTTTTGTATTAAAGGTGTTGTTTTTGTTGTTGTTGTAGTCGTAGTTACATTGGTACCAATTTCAACAATATGCGTAGGTGTTCTCAACATTATCTTGGCATTAATTGAAACAAATTAATTTTTGTTTTGAGTTTATTTTTTTTGTGTTTTGGTTGATTTTTAAAACATATAAATTATTAATTTATCTTAATTTTGTATGTCGAAAAGTTAGAATTTGTTGCTGACACTTTGTAAAATGTGAACAATGTCTTTCAAATACGTTTTCTTTTCTAAAAAAAAAGTGCGCAATGCCACACAGTTGAAAATAAAATACTTATAAATTAAAAAATTTCCGGTTTTTTTTTCAGATTATTATTTCGGAGGGTTGTCGCAGAACTACTCGAGCATAATTACATAATTAAAAAACAAAAAATATTTTTTTTACTTTTGAAGTAATTTTGTTTAGTTCGACCGAAAGTGTTGCTTTATCTGTACGTATGTGTTATATAAGTATTAAGGAATCGATGGCCTAAACACATTTTTCAAGTCTCACAGAAGCCTTTAAGTTTTTTGACAGATATTGAAAATTGTTCCCGATATACGAACGTTTTAGCGGACAACACGCACTTCATTAGTTGCTCATCCATTTGTGGCCAGTAAACCACACTATGCATTACAGAGAGAATTCGTTTTTTAGCCGAATCAGTTTCCTACAGAATTCTTCCCTGTCACGTTCAATATTGGAAGTTTCTACTACTTCCCTATCCTCTTCCCATAACATAATGTCATAGTTTTGGCACAAACCTTTGATTAAGTAGGAGCCATCGTCTAAGTTCTAGTTCTAGATAACAAACAGAATCCTCCGGAGTCTGTATATCTTCGTGTAAAACGATAAAAAATGGATTGCAGCATTTTGTAGTGGTATTCGAAATAGGGGCTGTTTATAGCTTGTTAAGAGATGTTTAAACAATTTCGAGCAAACCTCAGGTTGGGCTGCGATTTGTTGCAATATATTTGTTGTTTTAAAATTTTTAAATATTGCATTGCTAAAGTTCTGCACATTCCCTTAGTTTTTAGTATGAAAATGCCCTACATGGAGTTCTTGTGATTGGATACGCAATTTCAAGTGTAAAGTTTTGAAAAATTACAAAAACCGTTAAACGAAATATTAAGCCGGCAAAATGAGTAAATACGCAGTTTATTTAAGGCCAAATAATAGAAAAAAATTATTTTTGATCAAAATTAAAAATGGCGAAACCAAATTTGGCGTAAAACACGGCATCAGCTATAAAGAGGTTTTCACTTTCTGTAATAAAGTGAGTAAAACTAATCCAAAATGCTATTGCACTTAATTATAATTAAGAAATATATATCAAGAAGCTTAACGGCATTAACTTCTAAAAGGCTACCCAACGTATCGACTAATGCTGTCTAAAATGACACCGTCCGTATTTCTTTTTGTTTCTTTCTGTTTTGCTCAAGTAATTCTCGAACCGCCGACGTAAGTTTGTGCATGTTTCGTATTTGTTTGATATATTTATTTGATTAGTGTATTTATTATAGTTTTTCTCTTGTACAAGAAAAAAGTAAATCATTAATATCTCTTACTCATTATTTACTCTTGTTGTGCTGATATTTACTTTTACACAAAAAAAAAAAACAACAACTTTAGAATAGTGTTTATTTCCTTTGTCTAAGAAAAATAAGCATAAAACAAAATAAAGTAATGTAATGTAAAATAATCCCTATATGAAATGATAATATAAATGCGGTAAATGAATGAAGCCCTGAATAAAAGAATGACATCCAAAGTGGACAGATTAACCAAAATTAAAAAGCATTTTCATTGCATGGCTCCATCACGACATTTTCATTTCATGGGAATATATTTTTTGTTTGTTTTGTTTTTCAAGGCGACAATAAAGAATACGATGGAAAAAGAAAAAATCTTTGCTGGTTTTTTTTTTTTTTTTAATTTACAGTTAAGTCTTTTTAATTTTTTTTTTTTTTTGGAAATTTTTTACTTACATAATTTGCTTGTTGCCACTCGAGTAACTCAAACATAAATAACTAGAAGTGCCCACGACTTTGTCTGCTTGTCATTTCTATTTTTCTTAAAATTCAAATTTAGAAAAATATTTTTTTAAATATTTATTGTAGAGTTCTGTAAATATTTATAAAAAATTCTCCATCAACAAAATAAAATTTGTTGAGAATTGTTTTAGTACCATTACACCGGTGAAGCACCCAAGCTTTAACATTTGTCTGCCTATTTCCTCTATGAAATGACTTTTACGACAAAAAAAAGGTATTCTATGTTTGCACCAAGGTTCTTAGGGACCACCTTACACAATTTTATTTAAATCCATTCAGCAGATTTTACGTGATGCGAACACAGACAGATAAAAATTCAAAAAGAGGTGTTTAGAATTCAATATCGATTACTATCTACACCAACAACGACATTTTCAAAAAATATTTCATGTACAGAGATAGATGATCCTGTTACAGTTTTATTTTATGTATAGATTTGGCTTGTCAATGGGATTTGAATATTTTCAGATGTGTGTATAAATAAATTCAATACTTTTTTCAACAATTTTTTTCCCATAATTCCTATTTCGTAAAAGAAAAAATTACCAGTGCCCTGACTTTTGCAACGCTAAGTTATTTAAAGTTACAAAATATTGTCTCGAATGACGTAATCTTCTCTCAAAGCTTTGAAACTGGTTAAAAAGTTGAATCTGGAAATACTCTAGGAAAGTTCGGAAATTTAAAAGTGAAGCAAAAGGTGCTTTTCGGTAAACTGAAAAATTGTCATTTTTGTTGATTTGTGCACATGGAGAGCAGTTTTTGTGTATATTTTAACCAAAAGTAGTAAATCATAACACCGTTCTTACCGAACCATTTTACGAATATTAGGCAAATGATCGGCAATGTAAGCATCTCTACTATTTTTTCCGGTCTTAATCCCAATTTAAAAGAATTTTTAATGTCTTGTAAACAATATTTCTGGCTTTTCTCGTTAAAATTAAGTGCTTCATTTAAAAAGTGTTTTTTTCAACTACAGAAATATAACAGAGACTTTTGAAATGGTTCTAAAAATAGCATGCTTCAATCCAATATCAACGTTGGATTTATCTTATTTAAAACTATATTTTTTTAAATAGAAAACTACAAAGAGAAACAGAAACATAAATTTTCGAATGGTAGATTTATCGTTACAGTTACTACTGATTTTATTACGGCCAGCGTTATTATGTTTATCATACGAGCTTTACTATTTTTTGTATTTTATTTTACTGAAATGATTTTGAAATTAATTCAAAACCAAGTTTCGTAAAAAAAAACTACCAGTTTAACTTTACTTAATATTTTTTATTAATTTCTACTTATCATCGAGCCTGTAAATCTCTAATGTGTAATGTAACAGTAGAGAAACTCTCACTGACTTCGTTGCCACCTCAGGCATAGGCAGCTAATTCATCGAAATGATGTTCAAATGAAATTTAAAATGGTGCAAACGCGTGTAAAGTTTTATCACAATTTTTTGTTTAAGGGATTAAAATAATTTAAATATTTTGAATCAAATTTCTGATTACTAAATTAAGCTAACTTTTATCGTTCAATTATGCCAACAAAATTTCAATTAAATCAACACTTAAAATAACACAAAGTAAAATCTTAACATTTAACCTTGACTTAATTCATTTCTTTCTTTCAAATAACGGTTTAATCAGTAAAAAAAAAGTATTAAAAAATTAAATTAGAACCAAATCAGTAACTTAGTGTGTACAGTGAGTAGTAAAAGTGAGCCATTGTCAAAAAGTTTTTGTAAATAATTCTTTAACTGTATGTTCCATTTTTTTCTGGATAAACATATTGTTTTAATTAACAACTATTTTTAATAACGTATGAAACACGATAACCAAAAAAGTGATTTTTCCATACAAAATAGCATATTTGTTTAAAGTCATATTTTTTAAAGTTTGTTAATAACAAGGATTGATGTGGGTCTCTAAATAAAAGTTTGCTGTTTTTTTTTATTCAAATGGCAACTCTGAACAGCTGTCTCCTATAAGTACACCAAAACAAAGTTCTAGTTTAACACTGCAATCTTCTGTGAGGTACAGCCACTTCTTTATCGAAAAGCCAAAAAAAAAATTTCACCATTAGAACCGCAAGGAACAAGAGGTGCCGTATTATATATCAGACTTGTCAGAAAATGCCTTAGGATTTTAATAGTACACTCTTTTTATACACCGTATAATCTAAATACTTTAGTAGAAATATAAATAAGTTCCTTCGATCTTTTAATTTCAAGCTCTTTTTTGCCCCACACTGTATACATGTATTTAACATTTTTTTTAATAAAAGATTACTTTAAGTACCAAACAAGCAATAATTGTTAATAAATATTAAAAATTAATTTCAAATTTGCATGTTGTTGAGCTGATTGTTAAAAATATAAACTAGCAAATGAAAAATAAAATCACACCATCACGCAATTGCGTTATTTTATTTAACATTTGTTTTGCAAATTTAGCATGGTTTTTACTTAAAAAAAATTTTGTTTAAGGTTATTTTATATTTCAGTTCTTATCGCTATCGAAAAAATTTTTGTTTTATTTTTAAAAATATAAACTAAAATTTTTTATACTCTTTGAGTGATGAAAATAAAAACATTAAAGAAAAGAGATCCTTTTTATTATAAAAGGTTGATATCAGCGGACAAATTAGGTTTTATATTTTGTGCATATTTTTTAACGCGGCTTTGTCTGTCTAACTCTAAATACAGGAAAAATAACTTTTGATTAATAAAAAAAATTATGTTTTAAAGGTTGAACTTTTATTTTGATTTTAACAGCAGCGTTGTGTATTAAGTCCAATCTACAAGGTTACGATCAAGAATAAATAAGTGAAATTTTATCATCACACAGTTAACAACGCCGCATAGTTTTCTTAATGCTACCATACCGCTTGAAACTCCGATTTATATTTACAGGTGAGTTAAAACGTCCACACTGTTTAAAAACTAAAACTTCTGGCAGTTTGCCCCAGGTTCTGTATCTATGTATGTATGTGCAAGAGACAACCTATTGAATGCTACAACTTTTTGCTTTTATGGATGTAAATTTATGGATGAGAGTTTTCGTAGGACTTTTGTGTTGTTGTTAAATGTGATAAAGTATTTCAGTAGAAGATAGTAAATCTATTTTCGCAAAAAATGTTTACAAGTTTGAACACTTACTTTATTTGAGGTAAACAAATAAAATTTAAGAAATTTAAAAGAAACAAAAAAAAAACAATCCAACTAACTGTTTAAGAGTTTAAATATTACGGTTTTTAACAGGTTATCTGCCCGACGTATCACATGTGATACAAAAATATTTTTTTGTAACATGATTACAAAGTCCATATATCATATATGAACACATTTAGAGGTAATTTTCAATATGCTTTTTAAAAGACGCATACGATCAAATTGCAATTTTATTACACGGACGTACTGAGTACATTGTCTAGTTTAGTTAAAAAATAATTTTTATATGGGGACAGGGAACCTGTTGATAAAAATTTCTATTTTTATTTACTAAATAAGAAAAAAATAATAATAAAAATAAGTAAAATATAAAATTGGGTGATTCTGTTTTCTGTCAATATTTTATTGTTGGCTTATTATTTGAAATTTACTGTATTTATAACAAGATTATGATCACACAATCCAATACCAAATGAACTAATGTTTATTATATAAAAAATTAAAGCTAATTAACATTTCATTTGCATTCGTTAAGTATGTGTTAATTGGACAACCTAATCGAAAGTTGTTGTTCGTTTTAACGTCAGTAAAAAAATAAAAGACAACAACTTAGAACTTTGAATTGCATATTTAGTATATTTAATTAACACTCTTGTTTAAATTAATAAACAAAACAAAGATAAGATAAACGTGGCAAGAGGAGAGCACTGACACATAGAGAATGAATTTTGTTGTTATGAAAATGCAAAAGATCGTTTAATTGGCATCAAAAGCAACTGATTATATTTTGCATTATGCCCTATTGTTGTGTATTTATTAAACATTTGTCTGTATTTATTTACAAATTATTTAAGCTTTGATAAAATAATCAAACATTGAAATTATTTAAACAGGTGAATTGAAAATCCATTTAGACAGTCAGGCGGTTTCTATTATTTTTTTCTCATCCTAGAGCTTATTCCAGAGCCTAACCTGGCTTGATAAAGGCCATCAAACTGCAACAATCTGGAGTCCAACATAATCTTGAATTTCACTTGCTTAATATTACAAAAGGATTCCTTTCGAAATTGATTCACTTTTTTATGCTATCAAGAAGGTTTACTGGCTGGATCAGGAACCCAACAGCAAACTTTTTTACAGCAGAATCCTTGAGGAACTCGCAGACCAGGTTGTCTAACAAGCTAAGCTGCCTAACTTTAAAGTAACTTTGGTCCCAGTGCTGTTTTAGGACAATTGCAATGTTAGTGAGTTAATTTCAAAATTAAAATTGTCTGTTCTGATAGTTCTCTATACTTCATGTATACAAGAACTTTCCACGACTTCAGCGAAACGACTGGACTTTCTGTCAATATTGCAGATCATGGTAGACTTTTAATTTGCGATACAAGAAGGATAAGCTCATTAAACCGGGCATCTTCTTGATTTAGCACTGGACCCAACATCGAGCTTCAGGAATTGCAAGAATTTACTTCTCACTCAGATATCAGAAATTTATAACTAGAACCCTCGTTAGCCACTTTTACTGACCCCAAAAGTACTGACGGCCATTCAAATCTAAACTAAATTATCCAGATTGAGTCCGGATTCTTTTTTTATGCTATCAAGAAGGTTTACTTGCATTAAAAATGTATTTTGGGTAATAATGGTTGGTTTTTAAAACAACAGTTTAATTCATAAAAGAGATCATACAGATATGTGGCATTATCTATTTCGCATTATTTAATATTTTGTGTTAAATGGAAATGTGTAAAAAAATTATTTTATGTTGTACAACATTTAATTTTTTAATTTCAATGAAAACATTTTATGAATGTGCAATTTTGACTCAACCATTTTTAAAGTTTATTGAATGTTCTAACCAGTAAGTAAAGTATTTCATGAATCTTTATTAATTATAAGTAAAAAGTAATTTATTCCAATGTCATTATAAGTTTTAAGATTCATAAAATGGATTTGAAAAATAGAAGGGACGGATGTAGAGTAGTAGACATGTTTTTTTATTATTATGGATCTATCGTCGTCGTATATAGTGGAAATAATCCAATGTTTTTAGTATTCCTTTTTTAGGTAAAATGTCTAAAATGAACATTTTCTTCTATTGGCTGTTTTTAAAGATTTCGTTGAAATAAAATTCTGCAGCGAAATTTGTTGTACGAAAAAAGTATTTCTAGTTCTATCAACCCAAAAATCACGGTCATTTGGTAAAAGGGAACAATGACCAGATACAAAAAGATTTATATCTTTCGTTTTAATATTATAATTTGATAACTTTTGACTCAGATCATTTTTAGAACAAGCACAAACCACATCTATTTAACGTTAAAATAAAAACTATTCATAAATGGTTTGTTTCTAACAGTATCATAAAAATAACAGTGGACTTATTTCGTTTAAATGAAGACGGTGTAAAAGATTTGATAAACTCATTTTTTGTTTTTCAACTTTTAAAATTAAGGCCACATATCTTTACCTTAATATAGAAAGGTCCTAACGAACGTTTGCCCTTCTTTACAGGAAAAGGAAAAAACTTTGGTAGTTGGAAATTTTTTACTGACGCCTAGTGTTGTTAAATTCTCTAAGTAATTTAATACGTTTTTTTGAAAATTAGTTGCATCTAGCATTAACATAACGATAAAATAAATACACACTTAACACATAAGCGACATTATCTTTCTTGATCTTTAAAAACAAAAAACAAAAACGCATACAGCTTTTTTGCTTATAATGCCATCAAGAAATTAAACTTTCAAAAACCATAAGTTAATGTCATTATGTTTTAAGCACCTTGAAATTAATACAGTAGTTGTAGTTTTTTAGTTTTCATTAATGTTTAGTGTTCATCACAATTTTAAAGCAGTAATAAAACTAAAAATAGTGTGTTTTACATATAACGTATTTTTATTTCTTAGAAGTATTTTGGTAACCCGGAGAAGTATTCAAGCCCTTGTTGTTTTTAATAATTTTTTTTGTTTATAATCTTTTAAATTACTATCCTTTCAGACTTAAAAGGTTCTTCCAAATTATCCGCAGTGATAAATAAGGAAGAACTCAAAATAATAAATTATTAAGGAAATCGTTTTAAAAACAATTCTCTATTTAATGGTGAGCTAAAAAACGTTAAAAAAATTTTTTTTAAATTGTCCTGCGTGACTAAGTGTGATTGTGCGTTATATTAATCGTGGAAGTGAGTCTAGAGGCCAAATCCAAAAAAAAAAAAAATATATACACCGGTCAAGTTTTTTAGTTCCAATTAATTTTCGTAACAAAGTGGGAAAATGTGCCTGCAGAGCCGCATGCAGAATGATTTCAAATTCAAAATGATCTTTAAAGCTCAACTTTTAAAATGAACAAAACCTGAAACCTTATGGTCATAAAACAACAGAATAAAAAAAAAGTTCTGCAAAAGATTATAGCTTAAAAAAATTAACTGTGTGATATCACATGCATTAAACATTTTCTGGTCTTGGTAATTAGAGTCGGATTTAGTTCTTTGGGGCTTTAAATACGGCCGTGCCTATTTTTAATCTACCTTATTTAAAGTAAATTTTTAAAAACTGAATGATGTAATTGCCAAACCGATTAACTCCATAAAAAAAAGTGTAGATTTTTTTTGAAATAAACACTTCAAATGAACGATAATTCCTTTTCCAAGTTTTAGTGTGGCAGAAATTCCATTCATACCAATTCATTTTAGAGTTTAATAAGAAAATTTACCTTAAGAAATAAAGGAAAATTGGTTTTTGATTTTCCTAGAATTTTTTATAAAATCTCTGGAACATTGGCAAACCAATTTGAATAAATAATAAGCGATTTTACCACTGAAATTTTTTAATATTGTGATTTTATTTTAGTTTGCAATATTGTACTTTAAATTAGTTTTGTGATTAAAAGTACTTCATCAACTTGACGTATTTTGATATTTGCTGCTGCTGATGACGACAATGAACAAGAAACAAAAAATACCATTGATATATATCATCGAATTAAATGAGAGAAAATAAATAAAAAATTTAGTATGCAAAACATTCATTTAGTTAGTTTAATTTTTATTTAATTTTTTTTTTTGTGTTTGTTAGCAAATGCAAGTTCAAGTATGAAAAAAAAATTGTTTTCTGTTCCAATTCCCTTCTATGAAAACTATTATTTTAAATACGTTACACTTATTTATTTATTTGTTTTTTTCTTAAATTATTACGTTGCAAGAATTCTTAAAAAAGAAAGTTTCTTTTTCATGACTGATTATATTTATTTAAATAAATTACTCGTGCTGTGTTTTCTTTTTCTTATTGTTTAAAGCTTAAATATCAGTAGAGTGTTTTCGTTTGCTACTTCTTAAAAAGAAAGACGCTTTGAAAAAGAAAAGTGTTAGTTCGTGCTTAATTTATATTTTTTTCTTCTTAACGTTAAAAGCCAATGTAAGATTTCTTAAGAAATAAGCAAAAACACTTCCTAGATAGAAATATATGACTTGATGATTTTCATTTTAAACTGAAAATCAAATATTCATTTTACTTTAAAACTTTTAAAAATAAAATGTTTCCTTAAGTCGACTAAGAAAGTAGTTAAAATGAAATTTATTTCTTAAAAATTATTCCTTTTTATTTTATATTTATTTGTAGGGTATCAACACATTTATTGAAGTCTGTTTATTTTGTGTTTTTAATATTTTAGCGCGAATAATCTCAATTTGTCTTATAAAGCTTAACAGCAATTCATTTTTTAAAAGCTCTACCCACCTACAAATGTTGCTTTCTTTTATACCTCAAACTGTTGATTAGATTAGATACAAAAAACTATTTATGAAACATTAATTTTCATATCAATGACAACTACTATCCTTAATGAAGGGTGCCAGACAGAGAGAGAGAGAGAGAGAGAGAGAGGGAGGGAGATTACAATCGCCTCCATAAATATCCAAATATTTAAAATATCATTTATTTAAATTGGAAAAGTGTTTGCAATAATGGAAAATTAAAGTTAATAGGCAAAAATGTTCATCTATATCATCTACTTTGTGCAGTGAATCAAGCTCTTCTAACCGAATAAATAACCTATAAATACACTAACTTAGAAGTTAATTACCACGGTTTACGTTTTAATAGGCGATTAGATTATTGCTGACGTAGATGAGGCTACTGCAGACACATTAGTAAGCACGTTGACTACAAATCAGGTTGGCCAACGTTCAACCCCTGAGGCATTGTTATTTGAAGTTCTCTTAAAAAAACAGTGCAAATGAAACAGACTTATTGCCAAAAAAAAATTTACACCTGGCCTAGACTTCAAACAGTGTTTTATAATACAATCCTAAGACCCATATTGTGTTCTGTTATGCGGCACTGCCTCTATTTTATTTTCTTTCAAAAAATTTGCGAACGATCACTGATCTCACTGTTATAAACAAAGTTCCACTTTTTTTAGTGTTGTTGATTGAAGTCAAAGATGAATAAAGTCATTTTTTCGTTATCAGATGAGGTAAAATTCTCAAAGAGCTAATTAATAATAAACACTTTGTCAAATAAAATCAATGAACACAACGTTTCAAAAAGTTGTCGTAAAGGCGTGTATAAATTTTTAAATAAAAAATCTTACACGTGAAATGTAAAAAACAAGCCCTTCAAATCCATCTTCAGGGAAGTACTCCTAAAAAATTTGAAGAAAGGATGCGTATTTTTTTTCATACAAACTCCTACTCTTTGAATTTTAAATAAAAACAATTTGAAATACCCTTTGGCTGTTTAAAATTTTATTTTATTATTGTTATCCACAATATTTAATTTAGTATGTCAAAGAAAAGCTAAAATTACTTTTATTTTTTAAGTTTTAACGAAGCCTTTTATTTATGTTAAACTATGGTTTGGGGAAATTTTTAAAAGCAATTGGGGTCACAAAAGCTTTTAAATTGTTTAAACCACATAATTTGTTAAAGAAAAAAGAAAATTTTTACTTTGCTTTACACGAAAATCAAAGAGTAGAGTACTTAAGGTAATTTAGGTAATTTTTTTTTTTTTCGTCTGTTTGAGTTTTGATTTTCATGCGAGTGGCAGTAATCAGGCGACTATTTGTTAATAACATTTGAATAAAACAAATTATTAACATTTAAATAAAGATGACAAACCTTAAAAATACGCCTTTCACAACTTTTAATTGTACTTAAATACTTAGAAATATGTAATTGTGAAGAAAACTTGTAATAAAAAAATAAAAAATAGAAACAGACCAAATAAGAAAAAACAATAGCTTGACAAAGTATTCAGACCTAAGACCTATAATTTGCAAAACCAAAAGAAAAAATTTTCATTTTAAAATTAAATGCGATTTTCACATCACACGCAAAACAACTACTAACATCTTGTTTTAATAAAACAAAAATCACGTAATAAACTTAAACATTGTAATTGTTGTATGTACTGTGTGCGTTAAAAGAAATTAAACATAAACAATTATTTTATTTGTATAAAAGCTGTTATAACAGCATTGCAATCAAAAACTGAGATGAAATTAATTAGTGGCAGCTTTGTTTGTCCTCCTGAGACTTGCTGGCATCGATTACACGAACGGTTTTCCTTTTCGGGCTTATCTTACGCATCCTTGTATAAAATAAGCCTAATTTTGATTTTACTATCAAGATACCCCCAACTGTTTTAAGAAGTGAACTTAAAACTCCTACAGCTGACCGCACTTAACAGGTCTGGAGTTAGGACTTCCCACTGCCAGAGGGCTGGTTAAATTAAGTCAAACGTATTTTGGACACCTAACCACCTCCAGTTTTTTTATAGACTTTCTTGCGTATATGGAGCTTTGTTTGGGTATACATATTTGATCCCTTTCTTAAAATTTTATGAATTCTAGTTTAAATAAACGCGGCGACAGAACTATGAAAATCCAAAAGCTGCATTAGTCACAGATCATGGACGTTTTAAACATCATTTGGCAAGAGATATATTATTTAGAATGTCCAGCTATTGCGAACTTTAGCCTAAGACAAATGTTAATATTTCCAAAAGACTCAAGTGTTAAAAAAAACGTCGACAGTTATAGGCCAACTGTAGTCGGATTACAGAAATTATTGAGTAATGACTGACGGGAGTCAGGAAGAGATATGTAGTGTTACTGTTATAAGTCCTCTTTTGTAAACTCTATACTCTTGCGATGATTAGCTTTTGATGAAGCTTCCTTACTATATTACTAAATCTTACTATATCTTAGTGAAGATAAGTGCCTGTAATATGTTGTGGTCACTGGCGTCGGTGTAAATTCTTAGCCGCGTGGTGATTTTGAACGTGCAGTGGCAACAAGTTCTTCAATTCCAGGCAGATTTCGCGTGGCTCTGCATACCACCTATAACATAAACTTTGCCATTTTTTATCGTACTTTGCAAAGACTGCAATAATTTTTTTTCCTACATTTACCTGCTTGAGCTGTTTTTCAAAATTCTTAAAATATAATTGACAAATTCTGACGCCTCGCAATATAGCAGCATTGTTAGATTAAGAAAATTATTTTTGTCTGCTGCTTTACTGCAATTTAACATTTAAGCTGCAATTAAACATTTTAATACATAAAAATAGCGGTAACGTAAAAGAAGCTTTTAAAAGAGAAAAAAGAAAGAAAAAAACTGTTTATTTTATTTTGACGCTCACAGTACAAATTTTTTCTTTGTGTGTAGCAGCCGTTAACAACTATTCGTATAAAAGGTAGTTATTTACAAGGTTGTAGATTTAAAGTAGTAGTTGCTGGTTGGGCAATGCTAACAATAATAATCGTAAAAAACAAACCAAATTTTATAAATGCAAAAATAGCAACAAGAAATAAACAAAATCACATAGTTACAAATAACTAAACGAAAAACATTTAATTAAAATGTAATGTATTTACAACCACAAATCTACAATCATAAGACGGAACAGTTTAATAATAGAAAATTATGAAAATTTAATTAATGAAAAAAAAAAGTTTTTTAGAAATAACTACAATGATGTTGCTTAACACTGCGGCTTAAATTCACATTGGCAGGAGGCACTAAAAATCAAGTTGAGCAATCTCCAGTAACTAACTTTGGCAACTTAAAAGAAAAATTAAAAAAAAACAATAATAACGAATAATGCATGAACTGAGACAGAGCTCAAAGTTTTGAGTCGACACAAATGATTTAATTGACACATAAGATTTTAAGTGAATTTCTAAATAGGCTTTTTGAGCAGTGAGATGACATCATCATTTGAAATGGACATTATTCTGCCGACCCTGATTAAGATCCTAACGTTAATTAACTTTAGTGAGGCTGCTGTAGTTATGGTAGTAAGCACGTTAACAAATCGAGATGTGTGTTAAGATAAATACGTTTTTTTTTAATAAAGCATGAGATAAATTTTTCCCTCCCTACATAAAGTACAAATTGTTTAGCGACAAAACCTTTCGATCTCGGAAAATCAAACCTATTGGGAAACCAAGGGCACATACAAAGGTATAAAAATGTTTATTCAAATTGAATTTTAAGAATTTTTATAAGGCGCGAAAAATTGACAAGTGAAAAGAAAAATTAGCTATGCGGCCGACACGGGTTTGCATTAAAGTGTCAGAGCGCAAAATCGCCGCCGGGTTTATTTTAGTGTTAAGACTTCCCGATTTATCGGCTCATGTCAGCTTAAACTTTTGCGCAGATTTGTTTTCAACTTAAATGCTTTTTATTTTATTTTCTTTTGAAGTTTTTATTTTGAGTGCGAGTGCAAATAATATTTGCGTATGCTGAAAAATTAGCAAATACGTGTGTGCTTTTTAACAAACAAAATTTATTATTATTAGTTTGAACAAATATATTTAAGAATACTTGTATTTATTTTACATTGAACACTTGGTTTATTATTCATAAACTTCTTAAAGACACGCATTTCATTATTTGCATTTTATACAAAGAATCTAGTTATTGGCGAAACTGTTAACATGTGAAAATAATTTTTCAAGTTGACAGGTCTGACACTTTACCTTAAAAAATTTAACAAAACTCAAAAAAGAAAAAAAATTTAATTTGACTGTATACGCTTTGCAGTTTAAGCCGTAAAAGACTGATGTTTTCTGTATATTAAACAGATTTTGTACAAATACCTGCGCTACAGCATCAAGTACTAAAACATAAAACTAACATTAAAAGGGTGACCTAAACAATACGTTTTACTTACAAACATTAAATTATTCTCTGAGCACATTTTAGAAATGTGCGCTGAGTTAAAGTTTAAGGTTTTCCCCTAACAGACGTACTTTTGAAGAATATCCCATTTTAATTTTTATGTAAGATTCGATGACCATCTTAAAGTCTCTAAGCGACATTTCTTGCAAAAACTATTTTACCTGAAGCAAATTTGTTTACAAAAACGTCTACGTAATTGAAATTTAGGTACAACAATTGCTTTATAAAAACTATGTTTTAAAAGTGAGATTTATTCTACTAAACTGTTTTTTTTTTTTTTATTTTAATTCAACGTATTGCCTTTAACCAACAAAAGTTCGCGAACACACCTCACATTTGTACTTTCTAACAAGATTTAAAAAAGAAAAAAATATATTTGTCCTAAGTTTTTGTAATTATAAAAATTAAAAATTACATATTATAAATAATTTAAGCAAATATTAACAATTCGTTTGAGTATGTATCGTTTACATCTGTTTTGCAATGAATGTCATCAAATTTTATCTGTTAACAATTTTTGACTTGTACGAAGGAAGGAACTCATTTCAATTTTATATTTAACATTTAATTATGAAAAAAAAAATTAAAATTGTTTTTTACCTTTCTTGTCTTTTGTGAAAAAATATAAATATCCTTACAACCTGCCTGTCAACAATAAAAGCGATTATCAGCATAGCTACAAAAGCGTGAACCCAACGGAAGAGAAGGTAATGTATCGAAAAAAAAATTCTCTACAATTGAACCAACAATTTTCGTGCGTTTTAAAATCGGTCACTGAAGATTTTTCTACCAACACATTTATGATGGACTATCATTTGTTCCATCTGTAATAGACAATTTAACATCCTTGACGAATACCTAATATAAAAAGCATCAACTGATACAACATATACAACTGATTTTCCTTAAAACGCATGTAAAAAAATATAAAACTTGTGTACAAAATTTTTGTCATCATTAATTAATAAATTAAACAGAGTTAATTTAGTTTAAAAAACAATATTTAGCTATACCTGGAGTAGAAGGCCTAGGAAGCTAGAAATCTTTCTTTTAAATTGTTTTATAATTCCTAATTTGCATATGTACGAAGTACATTTAAGTGAAAATTTTGCCTACACTAATAATCGAATAAAGATTTTTAAATAACTGGTTCTAAAGCACACAATATAAGAAATATCTGACCTAGTTAAATAAATTTAATTAGTCTGTCATGACATCTTACTTAAATTTATGGCATAGCTATAATTTAAACACTCTGGTAACATCTAAAATGTGTAGTTCAACTACGTTGGTTTACTGTTATATGATATCATTATTGTTGTTTGTGTAACTGCCATATTTCTATATATACAGCAAAACCCCTTTGGTAGTTCAGCAGTAATAATTGTTGTTATAAGTTCCTGAACCTTAACCCAGCGAACATAAGCTTGAAAGATTGAAATAATATATTTTTATTTATATGTTATGTGATATTCCGGTGATATTGGAAATAATATTGATGTTTGTTACCTAAACATATTTGACATAAGACAATATAATATCAATTTAATTGTTAAATCATTATAAAAAGTGTTTAAAGGTAAATAAGTTTAATCAATTCCCTCTTGAATTAAAAATATAAAGAAATTAGAATTAATTGTGGTTATTATATTCTTACCAATACCAAGTGATAGAATAATATAAATTAGAAACTTTTATTTAGTTTTTAAGTTGTTATTCCTAATTCTTTACGAGCCATAGAATTGAACAAAACATGCACATAGCGCCGGCAAAACAATAGTTTTAATTTGTCCATGTTCATGTATATGGCGAAAACGTAAAGATGTGTAAGCATTATTTTCTGTTTATCGTCAGGGTTGTTTGAATGTTTTAAAAAAGGAAGTGTTCGCATTGTTGATCAAGAGATGGCGCTAATTGGAAATGGAGAAATCCGACTAGAGGTCACATATATAGCGAACATTATTGCTCAGCCAAATGTTTGGCCAACGATGGTTGGACATGAACGTAACATGAACATTGGCAGTCTACACTAGCCGATTTCATTTTCGACATAATATTCACATCAAATTGATGGCTGCTGGAGTCTTCGGATAAGCTAAAATATAATTGGACAATTAAATTTAAAGTAGTAATGATAACGATTTTTTAAAAGCAGCTAAATGTATAACATTCGAAGTTAATTTGCCAAAAATATGCGATTTGAAACTCTCCAGCAATTATTTTTAAAACTGCCACATTTTATTTACGGGACAGTTGTAACATCCAAATGAAAAAAATAAATAAACAGCATTTTGTTATTGAAGTGCGCTTAAAAAAATTAGAGCCTAATTGCCAGGTTATAAAAACGCGTCTTATTATAAAATTTTAATTTCAAAATGCATGAATATGAATAATAAGTCGAAATAAATAAATTTCCTAATTTGAGAAGAACTACGTTTTTTTTTTCTTTTTTTTTGTAACGTTTTTTTGAGATTATTATTATATATATAATTCATTTTCTAATGCTAAGATAGTGTTTAGCTATAAATCACTTTAATATCAAACTGGTTTGTTTGCTGGGACACAATTTTCTCTCAAGAGTTACCAATTGCTTCTGTATATTAATTTTTGTATTTTATTTATTAACCATGAAGTATTGTTGTAAGAATAGTGTAATAAAATTGCGGCAAAATCTAAATTTCACACGCTGTAGCACATTTGAGTTGTTGGTTGCAACAGACAAAGAGGTAAAAAAAAAATAAACACAAGAATGTGTATCAACCAAAAATAGACAGACATGTTGTTATAAGTAGGTTGGTTAAAATGTTAAATTCACAAAAGTAATAATCAGACGCATGATGAAATCGACAAATAAATTAGTTTGATACACAACAGTTATATTACACTGAGCGAAATTATGTTCGATAGTTAAATAAATAAGTTTTTTTAATATAACAAATTGGGTAATTATTTTCCAGAGTAGTTACTTAAGAGTCGATATAAGAGTCATATTATAGTTAATACTTAATGCTAAATGAAACTTACGTACGCTGGAGATAATCAATCGCTTAAAATTGAATTAACGGTGAGCGATACAGAAAACAAAAAGATTGTTAACTCATTTGTGCCCTAATTAGAAGGCTTACAAATTACAAACTTTTAGCTTCAGCAGCGATTAGTGCATCTGTAAACTAGTCCCTTTTTCGTAGCAATACTTGCGCCTTTATAATACCTGTCCTTTGGATATTTTTAAAGTCCCATGTCTGAACCGATAAACCAAAGTAACTACGCTACTGAAGCTAACATTTATCAAAGTATTGCCGAAATAAAAAGCAAATTTAGTATAAAGCGCTTTGCACATGCGCAAAATCATTAATACAATTAATTTTAGAAATATTTACGAGTTAAAGTAGAAAAAATTTCAAGCCAAATTTTATTTAAAAACAATTTTCGAAAAAGTTTTAATAAAAAGTGCTTAAGTTTTCTCACAATTTTATTAACGGATATTTCTTCAAGTGTATTTTTATTGTAACACACAATTAATAACGACTTATTCGAGTTTTATATGCTTTAATTAACTAATTTTTTCACTTTAGTATTTTTTGTTTTTAAGGAAATGTTTCATATTTAAAGTAGATGTTTTGTTAGTTTCTTCATATTTTTAGAATTGATTTTTGAAACAGATCAAGAAAAAACATTTGCTTTAAAAATATTTTTAAGGGTTCTAAGAAAAAAACACCAGTTTATTATTTACAAAAGATGAATTTATATAAGAAAACTAAAAGAAACTCTTAATGTGTTTACACGTGCCAGAATGCGTAATAAGCATATAGTGCAAAAGGGCAGGGACTAGATGTGCCTCGTTGAGCGGACTACCAAAAATTAAAAAAAGACAATTTAATTTCAATTTTCCATTTGCATGTTTTAGATTAAAGTACAGATTGGCTTGCAAATGAATTGTAAACGCTTAATACTTGTTTGAAAAGTTAAAAAATGATATTAAGTTTTTTTTTAATTTTTTTTAAATTTAAAAAAGCCTATGGCCGTGAATTTCGGACGATAATTTTATAAGTTTGTATACAGGTTTGAAGTCCTTTTTAGGCACAGTAAATTTTTTTTATTTAAGAAAAACATAAACATAAATTTCCATGATGCCTTTCAGATACCAATGCTCAGTTCAGAAAGTCGAACTTATATAGACCAGACTTTTAGAAAATGTCCATTTTTGTTACTGCCTCACCTTATAGTCGTGGTATAATTCAGGTGGCTTATATGTAGTTGCCCAGAATGTTTTTCTGACAGAAGACGGACCCCTGGGTTTTGAATCCAAAGAAGTTGTTGTTTATCTTTTCTTTTGAAAATAGTTTTGTTTAAAAACCATTCTCTTTAATTTTATGCTACCACTGTATTCAACAAGGAATGTCGCTTAAACTTTTCTAGGCATTCAAATAATCAAATTATTTTTAAGCAATTTCGGCACTGTTTTAAATTTAATTTTAAATTAAGGAAATGCTTACGATAACTACTCTTCCTATCTAAGTGCTCTTGTTGTCAACATTTATAAATTTGTGTTAAATAATTGCGAATGTAAATAAATCAGTTCATATATTTTCTTTCTTGGCTCCAAATCTAATAAATTTTAGATTGTAGGATGTTTGGCATTGGAATAAAGCACACATTTACTCATATTATTACATTGTTTTTTCGGTCACAGTGCGTAAGGCAATACAAAATAATTTTAATAGGTTTTTCTAATGTATGCCAGTCATATGGTTTCTAGTATTTCAGCTTAATATTGTCATAAAAATGTCATTAAAAAGTTTTAATTACTTTCAATGAGCAACAAATAATATTTATCATTGTTTACTTTTCCTTTCTTTTGTTATTTGAGCTTCATATCTTTTTTTCCCATTTGAAAAATTTTTTTGTTAATTTTACTTTTACGACAGAAAAAGATTAAAGTTTAAAAAAGAGTGAAAACTTTAAAAAAGCTTATGCATCAAAAGATAATAAATTGTATTTAAAAAAAATATTTAAAAACAGGGGGCAAATTATGGTGTTCGATATCGATCGAAACTTACATTAAAATTCTATTGAAATTTCGATCGTTATTTCATTTTTCATACAATCGTCAGCTGACAGTTGTAAAATAGCGGTTAATACAGTTCGTTGTATACTACCGCACTGTGGATAACGCAATTAGGATCTTGAAAGCGATGTTATCTTCATAATGGAATGGAACTTAGAAACAGGGTGTTGAGTTTTAATGAAGAGAGATTTATCTCAGAGTTAAATTCAGCTGAAAGGAAAAGAATGGAAAGTTCAGAAAGTAAGAGAATCCGGAAGAGAGCTTCAGGGTTATTTGTCGAACATCGAACAAAGAACTAACAGTATGTTAAAAACTTTGTTTTTTAAATGTTTTGAATCTACAAGCTTACGAAAATATAAGGTGACCGTTGCTTGTAAATTAAGAACATACGTTGGTATGCTGTACCTTGATCTATTCTAGAAATCGAAATCCATTATGGCCTTAAGTCATAAAGCTCAGTTAGTTAAAGCACACTTAATATGACCAACAAGGAGATCTGAATTTAGTAATTAGGACAAAGGAAGGTTAAATAATGAACTCAAAAACTTAGTTGAACAAAAGTTTGAGATTCTATTATGCCGACATTTTTATTGGCTTTCATTTGACAAGAAGGAAACACCCCACCCTCCATCAACAGACTTTAATAAAAGCATAAAAAGCGACAGCAAAAGATATATTCAAATTATAATCAGCAATAAATATTCGAAAAGAAAAATGCGCAAGAAATTTCAAATAGAAAAGGAAAAAATAAAGCAGCATCGCTGGTTAATGTTAGAAGCAGATAAAGAAAATAATTGAAAATATTAGAGGAATAACAAACAATTAAACAAAGAAATATATACTTATGAAATGCGTACAAATTAAATCCGTTAAACAGCATATAACTTGTCAGAGATTGATGACGACGATGTATTTGTTGTTGTTGTTGCTGAGTTTTTGCAATATAAGTTTTTTGCTGCGATAATTGCAGTTGACGCATCTGCGATACATTCGTAGATGATGAAACCGTACTTGTCGTCGTTTTTGTTGTTATTGCTGAAGCAGCTGAAGAATTATTGTTGTTGGAACTGGAGGCACTGGTGGTTTTATGATTCAAATTTTGTAACGTATTCGTCGTTGTTGCAGCAACTGCTGGTGCAGTGGAAAATAATGACAGTACGCCACCCATAAATATGCACACTGACGTTGTGTCGTTCGTTACAGTAAATCTATTAGTTAAGGTTGGTGAATTAAGGTTTGGTGACGAAGGGGTGGAGGAGTTGACAAAACAAATATTAGCAGATGATGAAGTTTTGAGATTAAATGTAGTTGTGAGACAACAACAAAAACACATATATTTTTTTTTTTTTTTATTTTTTATTTAACTTTTGCTTCTTACAAATGATGCTAGAATTAATTAAATAAATTTTCAAAATTATATTTAAAGCACAAAATTGATCTTTAATTCGCCGCCATTTCAATGAATGGTTTATTTTTGCAAACATTAAAAGTTCTTAAGACTTTTAAATTATTTATTTTTATTTATTTATTTATACATTTTTGTTTATTATTAATTTTTTTTTCTGTATTGTACAATAAACATTTTTGAATATTGAATATATGTATTTAATTTGATTGGCGAAAATTCGAAATAACGGAAAATCAACAAAAACTCATTAAAAATTCATTTATTTTGAAATAAAAATGTGTGTATGTGTTGAATTCCGAAATGTTATCGAAAAAAAAAATAAGAGGAAGTTTAAGTGACGTAAGCGAAAAATTTCTAAAAACACTTCATAAAATTTTAAGTGTAACAAAGTGAAACAGATGGCAAAAAACAAAATAGCTACAAGCAACTTAAAGAAAAAACTATCTTTGACGAACAACTAACCAAATGAATAAATTTAAAAAACTAAATACAAACTGAAAACAAATTAAAAAAAATCGCACCACAATTTAATAGTGATGTGTAAGAAGAGGAATATGTTTGTAAAAATGGTAATGAAGATTAATGAGCAACACAGGTGACATTGGCACTTTCATTTTGTGTTATTGTTTTATTTTCTTTTTCTATGATGATTTTTATCTTTTATTTTAAACGAAAGAATTAAGCAAAAAAATATAGTCAAATGACAATGACTGACAATAGAAAACACGTAAAATTGTGTTAAAATTTTCTTAAACAGAGATGCTTAACATTTTTTTTTTATATTTTTTTCAATATTGGTTTTAAATAAAAATTAATAAACAAAAATACTAAAACATAAATAACGTAAACGACAATAAGGAAAAATTCTAAACGCATCATTATTGACATCTATATAGATTATAGATATTATAGAGCATAAACAGTGCTACACAAAAGTCTACGTCAAACATAAAATTATAAAAAAAAAATACATTAAACAATTTTTTTAACGCTAAAATTTAATTAACGTAAGTTGAGCATTTTCGCAGTTTGACTTTAATTATAACAATAAATTTGAAAAACATGGACCACTAATGTAAAGCATTAAAAGATTGTTTAGAGTTGCTTAGAATACAGTAGCAGGAAATGTAATATTTAAGAAGAGTATTTTTTTTTTATTATTATTTTTATTACAACTCTGTTTTAGAATACGATTTAAAAGCATTGGGTACATTTAAAATTCTCCAACCAGCATTTGCATAAATCTGCGTGCCTGCGAAGGAATAAGCCGCTACTAGAATGTTATTCTTCAGATTAATAATTGATACGAGTCACCTTTCTTCCAGATAACCATTTAAGTTTCAACGCTGCAGTTGTCAACAAGTTCATTTATACCATTTTTTATTGTATACGATAACAACAAACAGATATTTAAAGTCCAGCATCATATGCCATTAAGAAACTATGAAATACTTTGTAAAAAAAAAAAAACAAATGTAGCAAATATATTGGAAATTTAAATGGCCGAAGCTGTTAGCAGCTGGAGTTTCGTTGCAGTTTAATCTATTCGTACCGCTTGTGGACTTTTTTTATCAGTAACTTATTTTCTTTTTTTTGAAACGTAATACTCAAACAATCATTACCTCTCTTTCGTTTTCATTTTTTTAAGTAAAATTATGGACATAAAGGTGAAGGTATTTAAGGGAAAAGCTTTTTTTTCCAGTAGCAACAGAGCTTCTAGTATTAAGTATGCGCGTTAAGACTGGCCAGCTGGATTTACGCGCCAAAAGTTTATTTGTAAAGGCCCATAGAAATATCATGCTTGGTATAACAAGTAAAATGTGTTTTTTGTGGCCTAGGACATCATTCTGTGTCCTAATCTCATTGAGGATTTTGTATTGTAAAAATTTAGGAAGTTCATCTACGGTCTAAAACGATAATGAAATTTATTTTGACTGGACAACGACTTAAGGCTGTAGTTATATTGATTCTAAGAGGGTAGGGCAGTTTTTATGAATGATTCGAAAGTAAATGTGGGCATCGGAAGTTGTACATAGTGTATTGTTAGTTGTATTTTGTACAGTGTACTCCATCCTGGCGGAAAGAGAGAGAGAGAGAGAGAGAGAAATGTTCAAGTTATATCTATGCTGCTGCCTTTTATGTGCAACAAAATCATTAGAAATTACATCGAAAATGTCTAGTAACTGTTTTGTTAGCGATGTCATAATTTCTTGTACTCTAAAAATGGCGATATTCAAACAGTAAGCTGCCCATGCATTATGCCATATTATTGGATATTATATTATCGTTTAAACCTTAACTGTTTAATAACTGGCACAATAATTGCATACCTGCAAAAGATTTAATTATTCTTTAAGATGTTATTGTTACCACTAATGGCTGCTTTTTATTTTAGCGAAAAAATTACTGTGCAATTAAAATTTTGGAAATTATTAATTAATAAAGTTTTTTTTATCTCTGAAAACATATTTTGCCACCTTCAAAAACAGCAGACTCGATATTATTGCACAGTGTGAAAATTTGCACAATAATATTGAGGGTCTACTTTTAATTAAAAAATATTTAAATTTCAATAAGCCTACTCTAAACAATGATACGGCGTAACAAAAAATTCTGGGATTCCAAATAAATCTCTGTTTCGAAAAAGAATCATATATTTTGGTGTGCTCAGTTTTTCTTCTTGCATATAGTTGCTTAATGTTGGAAAAGCTTTAAGCACTTAATATTGCAATTATCTTCGCCTTGAGGGGAGAGGCAAAAAATATGTGCCAACCCTGGAACAGACTTGAAATGATTATATACTTTGTTTTTTATGGTTTTAAAGTAGTTCGTACGCAAACTTTTGTCAACTTCTGTAAACATGAATTCTTCTTTTTATATTTTATTTTAAAACATTTTGTTCTCATTTTATTTAACATATTTTCTTTTAAAAAAAATTGTTTATTGCTTTAACAACACATGAATTTTATTAATGCTGTAATATTACAAAATATTAGTGTTTATTTTTGCTGAGCAAGGTCAAAATTTGTGTTGAGAAATCGAAAGACATTTTTTATAATTATGGAAAAACATTTTTAATTAAAATCGTATACTGCAATAAAAAGAAGAACAAGACAAGCGGAGCAAAAATCGAATTTTAATTATTGCAAAACGGAAACATCTTCTAAATGATGACCTAAAATATTAAACCTATGTAAGTATGTATGAAAGATATTTGCATAAAAAGGGACTTTTGGTATTATTTAATAAGAAAAAACTTACAAACGTGATTGAATAGAATGTTAAGAAAGGGTAGTAAGTGAGGGCCTTTTTAACTAAATGCCAACACACAATTTCAAAATATAAAAAATAATTTTTGTTTTCGATATAAAAAAGCGAAAGAAATACTCGTTTACATTTGAAGAAACAGGTCCATAAATAAACATAAACAATTATTGTTTCAGTATTTTGTATTTATTTTTATTTTCTTTTTTTTTTTGCGTCACTATTTTATTGTTAGAACATGGATATTTTAGGAGCATGTTTAAGGTTATTTATTAAGCATTTAAAACAAACTTGAATGGAATGCATCTTTCAGTGTTTTTACTGTTATTTTCATTTTAAAGTTTACTACTCCCGTAATTAGCACTTTGTTGATTTCAGTAAAATTTTTATATATTTTTGATATCTTTTTGTATTTTGACTAAACGAATTTCCAGTTAACAATAATTCTTTATCATAAAGATTAATGTTAAACATAAAAACCATGTTTGTATAACTCTGCTTAAATGATTCCTCTCAACTGCTTGAAACTTTTATAATGATGATTGTTTTTATTTTTAAATCGCTGTCATAATTTGTGTATTTAATGTGTTAAAAAATAATATAATTTGTATACATTTTTTCCATTAAAAAATGCTTATTTAAGCATTTAAAAAATAACTGACCATTGAATAAAACACATTTAGCTCTTTTCACACCAAAGCAAAATAAAAAACTTTTTAAATTTCTGTCTTCTTAACCTTCATCTATAAAAATTGTTCTTTGTTTCTGTTTGTTTTTTTAATATTTTGTTTTTCAAAGATTTCATCACCAATTATTAGAAATGACTTGACATTGTTGCTTTTACCCATTCAGATGACGATGTCGAAAGTGAAGAAAATGAAACATCATCGTTAAAATAATGTTGATGATCATTATGTTGTGTGTGGCTTAAGGTTTGTTTATTTAACGAAAATGTAAAAAAAAGACCCAAAGAATAACTTATTTTTGGTAATTTATTAAAGAAAGAAAGAAAGAACTAATACTTTATTCTCACAATTACACTGCAAAGAAAATGCAATAATGCTTTTTATGACCAACTTTGTATGATGAATGTTAAGTAGTCAGAGGAATAATATTGTTGCTATATCAATTTTTATGTACCTACGATTTTTTTTACTTCAAATGAAATTTTCTTAAAATGCTCATAAGAATACTATTCCATGCATGTGTAGCAATAAAAAGTTTTTCGTATTGATTTTACTGCTCTCCTTGCAACAAAGAAAAGCCTTGTTAGAATTAGAGAACAGAGATGGCAATTGTAATTTTTTTATTTTTTTATTTTGCTGGTTAAATATAAAATAGTACTTTTCTATATCTTTACTTTATTAATATGCCATAATACTGAATAAGTGCAAAAAGCTTAATTTACTTAAATAACACATGCAATATTTTGATAATCACGTGATTGTTAATTAACATATGCTTTTTAAGTCATATTGGATGCTTTGTTACAAATAGGGAGAATTTTTCCAGCGATACAAAAAAAGCAAGTGGCAAAATAAGTCACAAAAAGAATGAAACAAGAATTAAAGGAATTGAACCAACGTCATGGTGTAAATGTTGTCTTAATCATTTCAAATAAACCACAATCAGAGCCAGAAAAGAAGTTAATAATCTGTATAAAAAACACTCAATTTTTTTAGCTGCTACCTAGTCAAACAGTGACTGTTTTCGATGTTGGATAATGCGATATACTTTATTTGTATAACATTAATGAGAATGACATTTGTATGATTTAAAAAAGCGTAACATGCCATACAACTTTAAAAAAAATTATTGTTGTTCGAGTGATTAAAAACCATTAGATTTACAGTGGGGGATTTTCAAAGGAGTTCAGCAATATTTTTTTAATAAATGGCCATGAAAATATCGACAAAGAAGTGACTTTTGGCGATGTGCAATTCTACAAAAAACATATTTAAATAAAAAAATAAAGGACAAATAAAATCTATTTTCTATTTTAAACTTGCGTACATAATGGAATCCCCTTTAAAATACATTTAAGTACTTTTTTTAACTGATAAAATTTAAAATTGACTTAAACCAGAAATGTACCGTTAGAAAGAACGATTGTAATTAATTTATCATCCCTGTTATGAGATGACTTCAACTGCTATCTTAAGAAAAAACTCGCATTGAAAAACATTCAATATAAATAATATTCACCGTTAAAGGTCAAACAGTCATTAACACTATAGGGAACAAAGCAGTCACATTCAGCCAGTAACGATTAAATGTTAAAGCAACAAGGGCGAGGAAAGTATAAATTATAAAAATAAAGAAAGGCAATCAAAATTGCCAATAAAAAATTAAATCTGAATTAAAATTAAAAAAAAAACTGTGAAAACATTGCATCATAGTGAATCATCATATTGATGTGACCTAGAGTTTATGATGGCAAAAGTTTTACACAACTGCTTTTATGTATATTAATTTTTTAGTTTTTTTTTATTTAACTACCTTTTTAATTCAAGCCAAATGCCAAAGTAATAATCGCTGCATGACAAAAGTGAAACAGAAACAGCTGATGCATAAAACAGAAGAGCGACAGTTTGTTCGCTTGCGTTTTGCAGGTTTGTGTATTTGTGTGTAGGCATTGTTTTTACATATAAGACATGATTGAAAAGGGTAATGATGCAGAACATTTTAATGCCAGCTGTAAACTTTAAGAGTGGCCAAGTTTGTTGTGTTTTTAATTATCTCGAACATAGATTTGAATTGCTTTCGCCACAAATTAACTAAATGTGTGCTTTAGTTCAGCAAAATTAACAAACTAATTAAAATACTTCAAAAATATATCTTTTTAAAAAATATAAATAACTGAGAGTAAAATCAATTATGATGGTGATGATGATGATTTTTTTTAGTCTATTTTACATAGTTTTTTTTTTAACAATGATAATGTTTTTTAAGTCCATTTTACATAATGTTTTTCGGACAACTGTTCTTAGTGCTTTTGGTGTTTTTTTATGTTTTATAAAGGAAAAAATGTTACAAATACTTTAAATAAAAAGTAACCAAATTGAAAAATTTTAAAGCTTTTCAAAGTTTTAAGCAAGAATTTTTAATAAAAAAGCGCAATTTCTTAAATTAAACGTTAATATTATAGGTTTGCTCGACTTTTTTTTCCTAACACAGCCTACATCTGCAGCATTCAAAACTAGCCAGCATTTTTTTTTTTTGTACTCTATTGCGATACATAAACGTTGCACCAGGTTTTGTACAAAATTTTCCTGTTTAGGACACCTTATATAATATGGAGATTTTCGTTGTTCGAAGGTTTGTTGTTTTCGCAAATTATTTACTAAAAAACATTTCGGAATATTCATTTGACTTCATTAAAAAATTTTAAGAAGCCAGCTAAAGTTCTAAGTCTCCATTCTTGCAAAGCACAAGTCACATATGTACATAGCTGGTTAAGTAAATGGATGACCTTAAACAAATCAATGCTGACGTTCTCAGAAAAATCTAAGAAACTTGACGGTTTCGAAATTGAATTAGATTCCCAAATTACATTTAGACCGGAACTGCAAGGTGATTCGCACAGTGAAAAGCAAGTAAATGCAAGTAAAATTATTTTATTTAAATTTTTCAATTTAATATCCACCCGCTTTAACCCAAAAATGTATATGAAATTGTAAATACGTTTTCACCCCTTTGTTACTTGTCACAATTCCATATCCGAAATACAATGGTTCTACAAAACGTGATTCCTTAAATAATAATTTTATGAAAACGAGTCTTTTCAGCAATGGTTACTTCCCATAATTTTATTTAAAGTTAAAAGTATTGGTCCACATCCATCTGTGTATTATTGACATAAAGCCTAAAGCTGCATTACACATTTGTTTTTACATATCTAATCACATTTGTTTTTGAATAAGAAATTTCCTTGATTGTTACATGCGCTGTCATCCTACTCCTTATCTTAATAGCATTCAGTTTAAAAAAATAACTCCAAATAAAATGTGTTATCTATTTCATTCCAGTTTAATGTTAAATCTGGAACAATTGCAATTTTTTTCATACCCTTCACCACAAAAAGTAGAAAAAGGATAAAACTAAGTTTGTCATTACATTTGTAATTTCTACAAAATCCATTTCCGACCCCATAAAAATTGTTTATACTTTCTAACTTCTTATGCATAGCGAAGTCGATTAAGTGATGTCCATCTGTCCGTCCGTGTTAGTGTTGAAACCAAGTTTTCCGAGACACTATATCAGCTAGAGAAAAGTTAGCCAATCGATCATATGAAGTGTCGAAAGAGGTTCTATTGGAAATCAGCATAGTGTTCTTTGAGGCAGTAGTCAAAACACCATGCCTGGAACAATAAAGTAACTCCAATAAAAAAAAGCAAATATATGGGGAGATAGGAATTAAAAAATAAGAAAAAAAACACCGCTCTCGCCCATGTTTTTTGAGTTACGGGTCGCTGAAATTTTCGAAATTTTAAATATATCAATATGGGTATTAGCTTTTGAAGACATCTTTAAGGAAATACTATTTTTTTAAATATGTAAAATTATATATATGAAGTACTTAATTTTTTTTTTTTTTTAATTTTCTGTCATTGCAGTATTTGTTTTTTTGATAGGATCTACTTCACTAAATAGATTTAAGTAGACGGTGAAGGGTATATAAGATTCGGCATAACCGAATATAGCACTCCTAATTAAATACATATGTATGTATATATTTATTCTGAAGAAAAACGAGGTAATAAATAATTTGTTAAATAACTACAAAGTAATTATCAAAGTTATATTTTTTAAATAAATGTTAGCATTTGTAATCAACTAAAGATAATGCACACAATTCTTAAATTTCATAACCAAATATTGACTTAAGTAAATCATTATTAGAAACTAGTGTTTTTTTTTTTTTTTTATTTGTTTAGTTTTTCAAAACAAAGGAATAAACACAACAAAAATAGGTCAAAAAGCCTAATTCGAAACCAACAGACAACAAAAAGCTTACTGCAAAACTTTCTAAAACAATTAATTAAAAAGCAGTATGGCAGTCCTGTTTTTTATGTTTAAGCTGCTACAGTTATCACAAGTGAGTAAGTGATACTTAGCTCTCTTTTCTCTATAAAACATATGTTTGGTGCATAGACCACATCAATAGAACCAAAAAAAAAAAAATAAAGATAACTGCAATTACTCGACAGTTGAGGAGGAAACTGTTGTTGTGCGAGTGAGTACTCGTTGTTTTTTTTTCAAATGGCGTGTAGAATGGCAAAATGTTTGCTCTAAAATTGTTTAGTTTTTTTAATGAGAATGAAGTCATGGAAATTTTTTTCTGCGTTTATATTGCAAAGTCAGTAAGCGTGTCAGCAAAAACAAAAACTCCGTAACAAAAAACAAAAAAAAACTTTTACAAAAACAAAAATAACAACTTTGAACGTGTTGGTAAAAGCGCAACATCAGTAGCAGTATGTACATTTGTATGCAAACAAATACCACAACACTTAATGTTAATTTAAATAAATATTCAATATTTAAACAAAAGTGTGCTACATTTGAAATGAATCGAAAACAAAAATATTAACAAAAAGCAAATAAACACAGTTTTATTCTTTATATAAAATAGTAATTTTTATGGCTTTATTTTATTTTATGAAATTAATTTAAACACGAAAAATTAATGCAATGATGAGTTTTAAAAGAAAGTGTGGAAACAGTTTTAAAACAAAGGCGGATAAAAAAAAGTTAGACGACTTTTAGAAAAAAATATAATTTTTGTAGCGCATAAAAATTTAAAAAAAATACTTGTGATCAAATTACTAAATTAAACGGACACTTTCAAATTTCGTTTCTTCAACAGTGTCATATTTTTTCGACAAGCTTCTGCGTGAGGTTTAAACCAAGGCATTTCAAAAATAGGTTAATTCTTTAGCTCGGCCCACCTCGCAGCCTTAGATTGGCCGTTTTAGGTCAAAGAGAGATTCAATCTATATTTAATTAAACAAATTCTTAAAGTATTTAAAATAAAGGCGGTCGTGCAAATATTTTTCTTTTGAATCGAAATTACTATTCTACACAGTTGCCTTAAACAGTTGTATAGAACAAAGCACTTGAGATAACTGTCTGCGTTTTTTTTTTTTTTTTTTTTTTTTTTTTGAAATTTTAATCTTCAGAAAAGTTCAACAAAAATAATATGAATATTAACGGGTTGCCATCTAGGTCTTATAATGGCAGCGTAAGTAATTTCCTTTTTTTTATCAAACGCGATACCTATATAACTGCCAATTCACTTGATCGTAATGAATGAAAATGTTGGATGATATTCAGAAAATTTTACACCACAAACAATTTTTGAGTGAAAAAAATATTTGAAGTTAAAAATGTTAATTTTTTGAATCGATTTGATTCTTTTATTTTTTTTTTAATCTACAAAATTTTGATTAATTTGCCATTGTTATCACATTGTACTGAAATTGTCTTGGCTTTTGAGGTGATGATAAGTGTTGTAACTGACTGGTTTTTAACAGAGGCTTTCTTTTGTTTAAATGTTTTATTAATTTTAATAAGTTTTTTATTAATTTTATGTCTTCTGTTCAACAATTGAATTAACAGTTATTTTCATTATAAAAATAATTAATTTATCTGTTTTAACTCCAATCCATTTTAACATAGTATAACATTTTAAATAAACTAAATGTATGTCGAAAATTGCAATAAACAGAAATATTAACAAAAATCGTACAAAAACTACAACAAAATGATGCAGGCATTAGCGATATGTTGGGCTTGGTTGCTTGCATTGGCAGTTGGCATCATTGGCAGTAATACAGACAAAATATATTTGTGTGTTGCTGAGTAGTTGGAGTGGCAACAAAATAAAAATTCAAAAAATAGAAAATAATACTGACTTAAACCTGACGTTAATGGCGATGTTTGTTGTTGATTTTGACAACAATGATTATGATGATGTTGATAATGAGTATATTTTTAAACTTTTTGTTTTATTTTTGCATGGCTAAACAGCACGCAATATATTTTAACAGAATTATTTTAGTTATTTTTCAACAACAGTTATTTTTCTATAAATTTTTTTAATTAGAATTTTTAAGGAATTCCTTTATTTTGTATTTTGCTCTAAACTAAGACTGGTTTTGTCATCAGTTTTTTTATTTAAAAATTTATTCTGCTCAAAACACAACAAAGATTTTTTAAATTTTAGAATTTAATTCATTACTTTTTTTATTTACCACTATTTTTAAATTTGAATACAAGCAGATTAAATTTTACGTTAAATACTTTTTTTTTTTTTTTTTTTTTTTTGGTAAAATTTAATTCAGTTGCTGTTTATAATTTTAAATGTAAAACGATTTGTTTGCTTAATAATATTCGCAATATGTTTTTAACAAATAAAAGCTTAAAAACATAATTTATTCAAAACGATAATTTTTTGTGTCTGTTAAAAAATAAAAGATTTATTAACTTTAAAACGAAACGTTTAAAAACGTGCACGTCACGTTATATATCCGTGTATGCTACCGGTATCCCCGCTACGATCTAATCATGCCAAAAGAAGATTTCAGACTAAAGTTACTTTCGACTAGTTCTGTATGTTTGCTGCGTACTTTTTTAATTTTTTTGTCTGTCATCTGTTGTTTCACGACGACTACGATGATGACGAGTTGTTTGTTTGCTTACTTGGCCTTACTACACAACACAATACTGCAGCTGTTATAGCTGCGACTGAAATTGGTATTTGGTGGTCTGGTCTGATCTGGTGTGATGCCATAAAAAGCCCACTTAAACTACAAAAACAAAACAAAGTGAATGAAAAAGAGTCGTGGAGAACAACAAATAAACAACAAAGCCATGGTTGCCAGATTTTACGATTTGCAGATTTCTGCTCAATATTTGACGATGTTTTTAAATATATTTAAAACTTATTTTTACATATTCTTTTGTTAGGAAATATCGTTTTTGTCGAAACACAATTTGCATTAAGCAACTCAGGGAAAACTTTACTTATTCCTTCAATAGAAATGGTAGCGCTCTTTGTGCCCTGGCATTGCGTGGTTTTGCTTAAAAATCATTATTAGTTAAAAAAAAAAAAAATGTTAAGCACTTATCACCCATTTTTTATAGTGGGTTAGAAAAACCTTACAGTAAAATGATTTTTAAAACTCTTTTCACCACCGCTGATAAAGTATTAAAAATCATTATGATTTATCAATCGAGAATTTTATTGCGGCACTGCTTATATAAAAAAAGTTCATACAACAAATAAATTGCATATTTATTTCAAAATGTTATGGATTATTAGTATAATATATTATATATTACAAAAATTTTCATAATAATTTTGTATAAAAATTTATTATTTGCATTCGTTTTTATATTAATTTACTTTAGGTGTGCTTGACTCCTGCAAATATATATATTTCATGACATTTTCATGAAATATTTATTAATTAAACCTACAATATGAAATATATTACTGCGGGGAAAGAATATACATATGGCCATTTCGCTACTGCTCATATAGGTCATCAGTGGATTCTAAGCAAATTTTGTAAGAAATACCTAAAAGTCTTATATCAAAAACAAATTGATTAAATGAGAATCAATAAAGCAAAAAGACAATAATATCTCGAAAATAAATAAAAAAACATAGTAACCATTGAAAAACTATTTTTATTTTTTCCTTAATTTTTCCACATAAGAGATCCCATTGAAAGCATTCGTATGTATTCAGTTTTGCAGTTCGACTAGTTTCTTATTAAATGCGTTCAGTTGTAAAATGAGCAGAAAAGTCAGAGACTAACAGAGTTTAAGGAATCTGCTACTTCCTTCTTCAGCATTCTCCACAGCAACCCACCAATTTAAGTGAATATAATGTGACAGAAAGTTCTCTTTACAACTGTTTAGTTAAAACTCCTTAAAGGTTTCTTTTCTGCATTATTTATCTTTTTTTATAAAACTATCACAACTTCTTTCTATTATACACGTTTTATAAATAATGGCCTCAATACAAATTAGAAAAATTTGTATTTTATTATTTTTTTTTTTTTGTGTAAAGAGAAGTAGCACTTCAGGCAATAATGCCTATTTACTACATTCTTTAGTAAAGGGATAGATGAGAGATAAGACAGGTGGTGAAGAAGAAAGGTAGATATATTAGTTATTTTACTTCGTCGGCGAATATGCTATGAAGAAATACCGACGAAGGAGGCTGCATGTTTAATGTTAATTCTGAATATGTATTCGTACCATTAAACAAAAAAAAACATTTATATTTGTTGGTTGCCGCAGGGGTTGAACCCCGGCCAAGCAGGTTTATAGTCAACGTCGTTACCACCTTGGCTACAGCAGCCCCAGTAACAGTATTAATGTTAATCTTAACAGGAAATATCTTGTAATTCTTTCAAAAAAGCTGCTTAACACTTGCCGATTTTATATCATTTGGATCTGGCAACTATAAACGAAACGGTTATACATACCATGGCATGGAAATTTATATGGGTATTTGTGCCTGAATCACCAGACAGTTTTTGCTTTTTACAAATTGAGAATCAGAGAGAAACATAAGAAACTGACTGACTTAAATAAAAACTGTAGAGAGCTAAACAGTAAAAATGAGAGAAATAGAAACCTGTGAGAATTTTGGTAAAACAACCTGTGATGTGTGTCAGGCCATTTAAAAACTTCTTACAATCACTCTCTTCTGTTGTTTATGTTTAATGCCTCTCTTTATTTCATAGTTTTAACATTTCTTTTTAAATTTAATCAAACTATAACGCGTATTAAAGGTGGTCAGATTGTAAAGAATTTTAAAGAAGCAAAATAAAAGTTCAAAATTTAAAGTATCTAAACAGAGGAATCCTTTAGCACACACGCAACAATATGAGTAAAATATAAGAAGTTACCCTAAATTAAGGAATTTAGTGTACGAAATAACAGTGCAAATACTTACATTCCTCTCATATGCTGTGCTTTTTTAAACTAAACTTAAAGTGCAAATTTTGGCTTAGAAAAAAATTCTCCGACATTTTAATTGGTATTTTGGTCAGTGTGCGCGTAAAAACTGAATAATTTGTTAATTTCAGCACTGTGCATAAATAAAATAAAGAAAAGTATGCTAACACATATAAATCAGCAGCTTTGGCTTTGACAAACAGATGGTCATAAGCATGAGTTCTAATCTCATCGAAGCGTTGAGGATAAGAACAAATAATTTTTATTGATCGGAATGAGTTGTTTAGAAAAGTCTCGATTGGAAAAGCAAAAATAATTAGAGTGAAACTGCGGCATATACATTGGTGAATGTTTCCTCACTTAAGAGCATCATATGAAATGGAAAATAATTGTTGAATAATTGCGGTGGAAGCCTGCGTGTTAGTTAGGATGGAGGAAAAAAAACATTTGGCCAGTTGGAACACAAAAAAAAAGGTACAAATACGAGAAAAGCTGCAGCTTTTTTTATATCCAACAATTCACTTTTATACTCTCTGATGAAATTTGGGTAATTCTTACTGTTCTCTATTGCTGCCTTTTTATTTCTAATTTACATTACTGCTTTCTACCAAATTACACAAGAAAAACTATAAACATCGATACAGAGGAGGGATCAAACAGTTTCAACCAAAGCTCCTGCGTTTTAAAAGGAAAAACGGATTATAACGTATATAAAGTATTATAACGTATATATGTATATTATATTGTAAAAATATTTTACAACAATTCGCAAACATCAGGTCTCTTAAACAATACTTTTGAAGAACTACAACACCAGAAGGGACCACCAGCAAATGAAAAAACTGGTTGTTTTTTTAGTACATGGTCGTTGAGAAATAAATTATAATGCATACATAAAAGTTATTGCTTTTTAAAAAGGAAAGCCGTTTTCAAGTTTAAAGCATGATTGGTTTTACGTATGCATATATGCTAGAAAGAGACAGGCTTGTAGAATGGGTCATGTGTTCAAAAGGTTTCGAGCAGTTTCATTTCATTGATGAATTATGAATACGAAGAAATACAGGCGTCTTCTGAAATCCACACGGAATTTTTACTTCCTATTTTCAAAGCATTGTTGCTATAAAATTAATTTTACAAAAACAATGCCTAAAAAATACTAAAGTGAACATTTCGTGTGGTATTCAGAACTTGGCTGATATAAAAGTATAAGCAAGGAAACTAAAACCATATTAACAAAAACAACCGAATGTTGGTAGCATGCATTTCCCTATATTAAAAACAAAAAAGTACCTCAAATAAAACAGAATTTAATTCCTATATTGGCAATATTTAAGCCAACTGTTTATTGCTATTAAGTATTTCGTTACCTTAATATAGAAAGGCACTAACTCGTTTTTTTAATTCAAATTTTATACATGTTTTGATAAATGATTCTCTAATGCACCACTAAAAGATTTAAAAAGTTGTAACAGTATTAAATTGCTTAGAGAATTTAATAACACAATGCGTTAATAAAAAATTTTCAACTAAAAAACCATACTTTTTCTCAAGTTTTTCTTTTCCTTTCAAAAAGGGGCAAACATTAGTTAGGGCCTTTCTATATTAAGGAAACTATTTGTAAGCTACCACGAAGTCGGAATGGCAAACTTAACAAGAACAATATGAATGTATAATAAAAGAAAGCTTGAAAACAATAGTCTAATGTAATACACAAGTATTTTAAGAGAAACTTATTTTGTGAACTAAAATTAATTTTTGGCTGAAAATCATTTTTATTTTTTAAAAACCGTTTTTAGAAGGAAAAATTATTTTACAAATTTATGTGAAAGGTTTTAAGAGAAAACAAGAAGAATTAGAAACCAGCAGAATGTAATGCTGCATTTTCTTGACCGCTAAATCCTTCATCAGCATTCTTCGTATCTATATACCTCAGGTTGTGTAAATTGTAAACATAATATTTTTAACCAACTAATTTTGTAAGTAAGAATACGAGGAGTATTCATATCACTATTCTCTTTGTTTTCGCTTTGTACCAACATCGGTCCATCGAATGATCACGAATGCAATTTTTTATTTTTAATCATTCTATCATATTGATTGTTATGATTTAAGCATGAATGTATGTAAATAAATTTTATTTAATTTATACTCACAGTTCAACTTCTAATTTCATAAAAATTAAAGAAACTTATTTTGTTTTTAAATTTGCCTACGTAATATTGAATATGGTTTGTGAAATTATTCCTTTAAATTATATTTTCACATACAAAGTAAATAAAAGTCTTTGGAGTTCAATAATCATTATTTTAAACTTCAACTCGAATGGTTTAAGGTTTTCATTTTAAAATTTGTTTCCACTTTTTGTTGCATTACGTGCTCGGCATTTCTAAAATGCTTAACAGCAACAATAAAAGAAAACAATGAGTTTAAACCACTTGTTCTATGTCTGCAAAGAAATATTTTTTTATTTAATACTTTTTCTCGTTACTCTTCTATTTTTATGAGTATCAATAGATTATGTTACGAGAGAGTTGCGAAAAGAGGAGTCCCTAATTTCTTAGTTAAAATAAAGGAATTTTGTTTTTAATCTTAATGATTTGATATAAAAAAGTTGAAAAGTACCTTTTAAAAATATAAATAATTTTCCTAAAAGTCCACCAAATCGCCCAAAGAATGTTTATACATTTTTACTTAAAAACCCTTTAAAAAAGCGCAATCGGATTATGAGTCCAAAGCTTTAGAGTGCTATTATCAAAACACTTGAATGCTTTTTAGATAGAAAACGTATTTAATAATTTTTCCGGCATAAATTTGATTTAAAAAACATGAGATTTCATAATATTCCAAGGATATTTTTTTGCTTTTACTTTTAATAAACATACATTTGCAAAAGTTGTAAGCTCTGAAGTATTTCTTACACTTGAAGTTGTCTGCTAAGACACTCTATACAAGTTCTCTGTTTAGTACAGACTGTGTCCATCCAAATGCAATTGTGAGCAACTCCAAATTATAATGCATTTCTCACAGTCTTTTTGCTTGGTTTATTTGGGGAAGTATTCTGTATTTTTTGTTCGATGTACGAACATCGTACAGGTGTCAACAAACAAGTCATTTCTGCTTTAATTTGTTCAAAGCACGTTTTTATAACTTTATTAGTAAAAATACTGCTTTTATTTCTAACTTTTTCCAATAATATTAGTTTTGTTCCTCTAACTTCGGCTTATCTCTTGCACACTCAAATTTTTTCAGCTCTTCTGATCTGGTTTTCTGAATTAATATTAGAGGAGCTACAGTTTCACATTTTTTACCTCCTCTTTTAGGCTTTGTAAAAAGTCTTAACCATTGTTTGGAAAGTAAGGATACCGTGTCTAGTTAGGTTTCGCCAATTTTGGTTCTTCAAAGGTGTGGTTACGGGTCGCAGTTGGACTTGTGGTAGATTGTTGCTTTTTATTTTTCAAGATGTATAGAAGTTAAAACAAGCCAGAAACTGTGAAACACATTATCTTGTATTGTCTAAGATTAAAATGCCAATTTCTCCTTTTCTTTGGCGTCGGGCGACATCGCAAGCTGCAGGTTTAATACAATAAGATTAATCACGGAAATCGTGGGGCTTAAGAAAGAAAATGAAGTTCAAGCGGTGATTATTTAATATATCAAAGAAGAAACGCAATGGACCAGTATGTATGCGGTTATTGGCAGCAATTTAGAGGTTTACTTTCTAACCTTTCTTAAGAAAATTACTTTCGTGAACCACTAAAATGTTTTCTAAAGTTCAAAATTTTAGTTTATATTAGTTCTGAGCACTTTTTTATTCACTAATTACGCACCGACAATTCATTAAATTCTGAAAATAACTTATCGTTTTTTTAAAAGATTTTTTTTAATCATTAGCGGAAAAATTTATTAAAACAGTATGATTTATTTTTGTTTTTATAAGAACCTTAATATAAATTTTGAAAAACACCAAATATGTCAGTCATATAAATATATACTTGGGATGATTTTTTTAGCACAACTGTAGCTACAGTTGTACTGCATTTCACATGCCAGATGACATCGCATGCTTACCTACATTTTGTTGTTGCATAAAAAATTAAGATATTCAGAAAAAAAATATACCAAAACAATCAACGTCCTGTTTTAATACACATCAAAAATGTTATGCAGAAGAAGAAAGAAATTTTGTTAGGAGGGTTTTTAACGTCTAAAAGTGAGAAAATATGCACACATAATGATGGAGAAAAAACAATTAGGAGTGCTTTATTCGGCTATGCCAATTCTTATGTACCCTTCGCCATGTATGAAAATTTAGTATATTGAAGTAGTTTTTATCACACCAGAAAAAAAAACATTTTAGGATTTAGTATATTTGACCATCGAACTTTTCTCCGAAAATTTCAGAGGCTCATTACGCGGAAAATATAAGCGAGCGCCAATTTTTTAACTTGATGTTGTTTTTTTTTCTTATTTTTTAATTCTCATCGCTCTATATAACTGTTTTTGTTTTATGATTTGAGCCACTTTATTGTTCCAAATGATATGGAAAAATTAGAGGCAGGCGTGGTGTTTAGCGCACATTAGCAACTCCTTCGAAACTATGTCTGATCGATTGGCGTATTTAAATTGTCTGTATCCCATCTAGTGCCATAATCCTTGGTGCATATTCATGATTGTAATACAGATACTTCGATAACTGCCACAACAAAGTTATCTAAAGTGTTGTCATTCATCAGGTGTAAGAAGGAACTGCAACGTGCGTTAAAACGATAGTTTTTAGTGGAGTTTGACAAAATCATTTCTTGCTTTTAAATATGTAGTTTTTACACTCGTACGGTTTAGGCATACAATTTCTAAGGCATATTGTGTCCTTTTTTGGATTAAGCAACAAATTCGAACGTCTCGCACGTTTAAGCATATAAAGTTATTATCCATGGATATTTAATGCCATATTATAAATAAACATGTATTGTTTTTATAACGTAATTAGAACGTCTGTAGTTTTTAACAAAATAAGATTCAGAAATAAGTTCCTAAAACAGGAAAATCGACATGAATCTTTCTTCATCGCCATAATGCAACATAAAATATTTTGTAAATCAAGGCTTGGTCAAACTATTTAAAAATTTGACCAAAAAGACTGAATTATGGAAAAAGTTGTTTGTTCTTTTAAATTACTTATGAAAAAATATAAGATCCTACGAAATACAAAAGGATAGATATCACACTTATTTTATTATCAATCGACATTCGTAATAATACGTGTCAGGAAAGATTGAATAAACATATAAACAATGAATAAGGATAATACTTTTTACCACTTACCCATTTCAATTATTCAAATTTATATAAAATTAAGTTTTATACAAAATTGGTTAAATTAAATTTTTTCTACCGCTAGAAAGCACCCTGTAAACAAATCCAAAACAATCCATTCCAGATTGTCACTCTTACGTTTTTCTAGAGTTCATTTTGTGTTACTTACCTAAAAAGAAAGAGACAGAGAAAGGAAGTTAATAAAAAAAAAAAAATACATAAAAATATGTGAATTTTTATTTTTGGAGAAATAAATTTAATAGACCACTTAAATTTTAAAAGGAGAAAGATAAAACAATTTTGTTTTAGGAAAATACAGGGATGAAGATCTAAGGTATTTGTACTGTAACTTGATTTTATTTGAGCATTAGTAACTCTGTTATTTTAATCTTTGTTTAAAAACCTTTTGGTCACCTTAAATATGAAGTCATACGTTTTTTTTTAGTTTACATTTAATCAACTTGTTTTTGAGTCACTTCTTTTTGTTGTTTTTGGTTATATTAATGATTAGTGGTGCTGCTGCCTTTGTTATTGTTGTTGTGTTTAATGGTCTGATTATTTTTTATAAATAAAATTTTAACACCAGCTGGTTTCTAAGAACCGTAAACGAAGTAAGAGAGCGAGAGGCAAATATTGAGAAAGTTAAAAATTATTGATACAATAAGAAAATGAAGAAGTTTTGAAAAAAAAGTAAATTGATAGCTTTAATTAAAGCTAGAAAAATTTTAAGTAAAAGGAAGATAGTTTCTAGTTCAAATTATGGACGGCCAATATGCCGCCAAAAAAAACCCCAGGATTTTCATTACATAAAAAGAACCAACTTGAGTTTATATCTAACCAACCTATTGGGCTGTCAGTGGCGTCTCCCTGAAACAAGTGCAGATCGTAAAGGAACTTTTAACCCAAGCATCTGAGCAGGCTTTTCGTTGCAGACATTTGTTTAACCGGCCATTTCTGATCGAAACAGCTCCTGCAGCACTCTCTCTCTCTCTCTCTGCCTCGACATCCGTCTGATGGTACAGTGGCAAAAGTGGTTAATATTTCTGGTAATTGTAGGCAGCATGCTGTCTTATCCAAGCATAAATATATATCGGAACAATTTTTGGCTTAAGAAAATAGACTGAAGAACTATATTTCTCCAAACAATAATTAAAACAATAAATAAATAAAAAGAAAAAAACTTGTATGAAAAGTTTTTCGGGTCACTGTGTTTATAACAAAATATTACCTGCGGCATTATGTAGCTTATCCATTTCCAGTTCCTTTAAAACAATTGTTGTAATAAAGGAAAAACTCTAAAATGCCATCATCTTGATATTTTCTTATAAAACAAAAGTTGTACACATTCAGGTACCAAATTTAGTTTTATAAAAAACAATATTGTATTTTGAAGGAGGACACACTGTAACTAATTAGTTGAAGGGTTAGTTACAAGACTCCAGGAAGATTCATTAAAAATTTGTATCTGCGTTAAGCATTATAATCGAAGAAATTTCAGAACAATGTTTACAACTGCTTTAATAGCTTTAATCATAATAAGAGTGTTGTATTCTGCAATGCTGAATCTTATATACCCTTTACCATATATGTTAATAAAAAGACAAATATTGGGGTGACAAAGAAATAAAAAATAAGAAAAAATTTAAGTTCTATATAAAAAATGTCATCGAATCTAAAAGGTTAAAAATATTAGCATTTATAAAAGATCTCTTTAAAAGCTTTTAAATGATTCCCATATTGATACCTTAAAAATAAGGCTAACAATCGTACTTTTCTATGGAAAGTACAGGAGCCAATACATTTCTTTTTTTAATAGAGTTACTTCATTTCCTAAATGATACATAAAAATTAGAGGCAGTCGTGGTGTTTTGCCCCCCGCCTCAAAGGTCATGGACCGATCTTGCTGATTTTTAATAGCAACATTTTCGAAGCTATATCTTATCGATGGACGTACTTAAATTTTTTCTAGCTCATTTAGTGCCATGGCAAAGTTGATTTCAACACTAACACTAACGGACAGACGGACATCGCTAAATCGACTTCGCTATGCATAAGGACTCAGAATATATACACTTTGTAGTATTGATATTGTAGAAATTACAAAAGGAATGACAAACTTAGGTACACTCTTTTTCCTCTTTTTGTGGTGAATGATATAAAAAATTAAAATATCAAATTAAAATATCAGCAGAAATTTAGAAATTTTTCCATAACTTAATCCATAATTCTTCTAACTCTTTTCGTAATTGGTCCTAAACTGACCGCCTTTGGAATAAATCCCCAAAAGTTGGTATAATTTGATTTTTTTAAATATGTTAAACTTATTTTTATTTCTTTGACGATTGAATCCTGTTAACCCGTCGAAAAAAGTGTTGTAAAAGGCCCTGAAACAAGGAAGATGGCCTGCTTGGTCGAATTAAATCTTTTCCCACCATGCCATTTCTTGAAAAACTGTACTAATGCGAATCCAAGCATTATATCAATTTCTGCCCTTAAATGATAGCTATGCACTTATTATTTTTTCAAGTAGTCAATTTAAAGCCCTACTTCATTCTGGTCGAATGTACTAACAAAATGTTTGTATTACTACAAAATTAAAAAATAAAGATTTTCTGCTTATTTATTCCTCTTTCTAGGAACATGAAAAGTTAATACAGGATTCAGGAAAATTTTCTTATGTATTAGACATTTTATGAGAACTAAAAACTTTATACCTGGAATGACTTAGCCCTCCCTAGAAAACTTATCTACGCCAATGGAGTTTTGTTAATTTGTTCAATTTCTGGTACGCTCAAACAATATAAATTACCTGGAAATGAAATTTAATTAATTTTATTCAACATGGAAAAATGCAGGATGTATTAGTTTAGTCAAGAAATCAATTAAAAGATGTATGCGTGTGACTTAAATAACGCCTTCTAATTACCTCCCACGTAGTGTTCACAAGTTCTAATTTAGCTAAAACACATTGACATCGTGAACTAATTTTCCAACACATTAACGAGTTTAATTTTAACTCAAAATTTTAAAAATATATAAAATTTATAAATGTATATTTCCTTTAAAAAACTTGTCTAAGAAACGCTTATCAATTAAACACGTAAGCGTAATCAAAAAGAAGAAACAAAAGGACAACACGTCTGCGTCATTATGACGGGACATTCATAGGCGACATTAATAACAACGGAGACGATAGAACTTTTGTACACGCTATCTAACTAAGATCAGCCAAAAAATATAAAAGACCACAAAGCTGTTGATGAACTACAATTGGCGGCGGCTAATCACTAATATAACCGGAGGCTGCTCAACAACTTTCTTAAATATTTGGAAATTAGATTTAAGTCTGATGGACAATATCCTTTGTTGGTAATGCATTATAGCTAAAGATTTATTATGATTTTTATTATAATCATATGATGAATAAAAATTGAACAAATATTTTGGACAGTAGTAGTCAAATAGTGCTGGCAAAATAAGAGAAATGGCTTTCAGGTACCTAGTGTTTACAACTTTTTCTGAATTTCTCGATATCCAAATGTAGTTACTCCATAATTTCATAATCTGTCTGCGCTTTAAATAAAATTAACATCAAAAAAGAAAAAAAGTGTGTAATTTTTTAATAATAAAAATAAAAATGTTTAGTTTTTAAGTAAGATTAAGTGGCCGCAGTTCAGGTGATATTTCGCACCAAAGTATATTGTGAGTTCAGTATTGGACGAAAAACAGACAATCTTTGGCAACAGATTTAAACTTGTTGTTTTTAAATAATAAATATATTTTTATCGGATAGAAGAAAAATGAAACGTTAAGACTTTAACTAAGCGCAACGGTATAAAATCTTGTTAAAGTATAGGATGGTCAACCGCATCAGAGGTCTAAGAGTAGTCGAGGAAATATAAAAACAATCAGGCATGTTCTGAAATTCACACGAAATTTTCACTTCTTATTTTTCAAAGCAGTGTTGCTATAAAATTATTTTTTACAAAACAATGCCTTGAAAAACACAAAAGTGAACATTTCGTGTGGATTTCAGAACATGCCTAAATAAGTATATATCATTAAGATTTTCTTGCGATCGGTTATGAAAAAGATCTTATAGTGCTTTTGAGAAATGAGACGAAATTGGAAATTGAACAATGTTTATTTGCCGCATTTGGCACTACACAAATCAATATGGCCGTCATTCGATTGTTATAGAAAATTTTTAGTGATAATAATAGTTTTAACAAAGTGTATAATTAATTTAAATGAAAATGTTCATAGCAGATTAATTTTCGGGAATATCGGATCTTCATTATCCTATGCGATCGAATTTGATTTAAGGTCATATGAACTCTCGAACGTCATCTCAACGTCATAGTGCAAATAAAGTTTTTAAATGACAAGTGGTCATAAGTATTATGTTATGAAAAAATAAAATAATTTCATATAAAAAGTACAAGCACCAACTACAGATTGATAAAATTTATAATCCACTTTTTATCAGAAAGAAGTTATTCTTAGCAGGTCTTTTTAATTGCTTGGCAACTCATTTTACTGAGTTTGCTCCGGTGCCATTGAGATCAAAGCATATCCAAACTAACAACTTTCAACATAGCCATTATGCCATATGCCATTTCTGAAAAAGATGACCAAACTGCTTTTAAAACGCCTCAAAACGGTTCCAAGCTCAAACGAGTACTGTTTTTTTCGTTAATTTATAAACAGAAAATTGCGTTTTATTTCACTTAATACTTTATAATTAAAAAATAGAGCTAACAAAATTTTTTAATAAGCTGATGCGGCTGACCGCTTACTTTGGCGGCGACTATTAATTAACTATTTGGCCTTGCGTTTTGATAAGAAAACATACATTTTTGTTGTTGCCACACAAAATGTATGTGAGAGATGGAAAAATTTGAAACAAGTTCGAGCATAAAAATATAAAACTACAATCAAACGTACAAAAAACATGGCTAAATCAATATGAAATTAATTTTAAGAGCCTTTAGAATTTTAAGGCTTGTGGAGGATTTGAAGATGCTAAAAATAAATATTGGATTATTTATGACAATACTTTTGAGAAATATATAAATAATTTCGCGTCGACAACAAGTAAATAAGTCTTACATACAGCCAGACCTAAATTAAGGCGCTAAACGCAATTCAAAAATTCTTATGCACATTCAAATTGTGTAATGCAAGCCTAAAAGCGCACAACAGCGCTAAGCAGTTGGAAAATCCGATTTTGACAGTGAGTTAAGTAGTGAAGTTTTTGAGAAGTTATGGCAATTTAGCTTATTTTAGGACAATCTTTTTCATTTCTATAAAGTGGTTTTTATGAAACAAAATTACTTAACACTAATCATAGCAACACTTTTTAGGTACCTATTTCTAGCACAACGGGTCAAATGACCCGACTTCACGTTTACTGCATAAACTTACAAAATATGGATGCCAGGAAGGAAATAAACATAGAAAAATTATTAGAAATGAACAAAATAGTATATTGACCATTTTTATTTCAAATATAAAAAAAATTTTTTAATTGATTGCTCATCGCAGTTTTTACATATAAGTGTGTCCATTGTACATTTTCCACAAACATATTTTTTACATTTATAAAAAATTTTGTTGGTTTTATATTCTTTACAGTATCCTATTTGAAACCTTTTACGTTGATAAGCATCTGCAGTACACTTAGGCAACGATTCTTTTGTGGTTGGTCTTTCTTTTGGTTGTTTAGTAAAAAAATCTTGTCCCAAGATATTTTCTCCTGTCGTTTGCTTGTACAAAATCCAGGCATTTATGCCAGCTAAATCAAAGATATTGAAAAAAAAATTGGAGAGGCCATCTACAGGACTTAGATTTTGTAGTAAATTTCCTCGCCATTTGATCGGTCATGTTTACACCAAACTTGATTTTATTGTAGTATGAAACAGTTTCAGGTAAACGCTTACCTTTTTATTTGGCTTACTTTTAAAGATAGAAAGAGTGCAATTATCTGTTCTAAAAATTTTCGAATTTCGGAACGATAGTTCCATATCATCTTTGTTTTGCTTTGGAGTACCCCGAATTAGACAAAATGAAAAAAACGGTATTTGGAAAGCGAATAAGTGAGTAACGAATCCAGCCCGTCTACAGGCGGATTTGGGTACTAGAGGGCTAATATTCACTTTATTCCGTTTCAGCCACAAACTTGAAGCTCTTATTTAGGTATGACACTTCAGCGTAAGGCAATCGTTAATTCGCGTTGCGCTTAACGCGCTGATTTAGTCATGTTGCTGCCTCTATGGTATCGAATTTCTTTCCGAGGAACAGTAATCCGGATTATTTTTGTTCTGCCAATTACACTCTAATAACAATGTTACCAGACTAACACACAAAAAACTACTGAAATCTAACTCCTTAAATGGGTTTAACGCCTTTTTAGGGGTTTCGAGCAATATGAGTATAAATACAAAAATCAAGAATCATCAAGATCAAGAACCCTCAATTCATTGTCCTGCACTGTTATGTCGGCGACTATAATTTATAGGGCACTGCTACTATAGGAATTGTCTTTTACTTCTACTACTTGAAAGTGTTAATCTGACTTTTTTAAATTTTATTTTATTTCTGTTATTGAAGCTAACGCTTTTATTGATTTTTTCTTAAAGAACGGTAAGTAAAGTTAATGAGTTTCTATGACATGTCGCTCTAGAATAAGGCTAGGTTTTCTTCTGAGCAGTCTAAAAGTGTTTTTATTTCTTTTAATATTTTCTTTTTTCAATTTTCTAAAATTACCAGATGCAATATAAAGACCACAGTCTTTAATTTTGAATGTCCTGCCTGCTAATGCTGATCTGCTTCATATTTTTTGAAAGTTTATTTGTTGACACAAACTGCAGTGCAAACCTAAAATACTTTCTGTTCATGTGTAGGGTATTACAAAAACAAGCTTAAGTTTAATCAAAAACTAGAAACATTTCAAGTTTTTGCAACTTTAGGTTTTTGGAGGCAGGTCTCTTCGTTTTAGGTTTTATTTAACATTTAGAAAAATCTATTATGAAATAAAACTGCCTAAATATTTTCGTATACTATTGTCGTCACAAAAACAACAACAAAAGAAATAACACTGACCATGTTAAGATACACGAGGCTGCTGGTTATCGGGAATGTATTTTTTTTTTTGTTGTATGCTTGTATGGATGTATGCAATATTATATTTATACATGTGTTGTGGTATTGTTTTTGGTTTTTTTCTTAACTGAAGGTTTCGCACAAACTGTAAGTTAATATTTTTTTTTTATTCGAATGATTTGGCTTATTTTTCGTTATTGTGAAGGACGAATTATTAAATAAAATATATTTACAAAAAATAACAAAACTATATTAAAAGAGTATCGACAGTGGAACAGTCTCAGAAAACGGCAAGCGATAAGAAATATGTAAATAAAATAGCTCTTATCAAAATTAAATTGCCTTCACATGAAGAATTTAAAAGAGTTGATGTACGAACCAAAAAGGCCTTGACTATACAGACTCTACAGCTTTTAAAATTCCTTGGGAAAATAAGATTTTGAAAGGCCTTCAACGTTAACTTTTATTGTATAATGTTCTCCTTATTAGATATAAATCTCGTGTGTTTTTTCATCAAGTGACACCTTAACTAAATGGTTCGTTTTTGTCTTGATATGTTAAAAAATTTAGTTTAATATTCGACTTTTATTGGAATAGTGGCCTATTTTTTATTAAACTGTTTTGGGATTAAATTGTTGTTACTGACTACAATTTATTTAATTTTATGCTAATAATATTTCAAAACAGTTAATAATAAAAGTGCTAAAAGGATGTTGGCTGATATTGAACTGATTACTCAAATCAAATCAATTATCAGGAAACCTAAACCAATAGAGGAGAAAAATAGGGGTCACTTTTAACACACTTTTTGTCCTATGGGACAAAAAACAGATTAACAAAAAAATTAAAATAAAATATTTATTTAATATTTATTACTTAGTGCACAATACAGACGCAAAATTTAAAAAGATCAAAGTCAACGTCAAAGTGCTAAAACCAATAAAAATTATCAGAGTTTGGTTTAAATTTTGCAAACTTTTCAAAAAAATGGATTGCAATTAGTTTTCTCAATCACGTTTTGTTTTTCGTGAGTTAATGGAAATTAATAACTAATTTTTAATTGCAAACAAAACGTTCGTATAATACAGTAGAAAGAACATTTATTATTTGACAATCCTCCAAAAACTGCCGCTGAAGCGATAGTCAATTAACTTATTTTCAGCTGCAGTTAAAAGGACTAAGCTAGGCGTCCAAATTTCCATTACCATAGTGAGTCGACGATTAGTAAATAAGCATCTGTTTTGACATTAGCAAAACGCTAAGTGTTTGGAAAGAAGTTGATATTCTCATTGGCAAATCTTGAAATGTGTTGTAGAATGAAGAATCAAACATTAATTTAATTGGCTGATCAAAGGTGAGACATTCTAAAAATTAACAAATAGACTAGAGTTTTTTAAATTTATTCAAAGCATTTTAAGACGCACAATTTTTGCCACTAAAAAATCCAAAAGTATTTTTTAAATGCAGTAAGAAAAATGAAATTTACTTTAAATTTTGAAACCGATTGAGCGTAGAGTCGTTTTTGCTTTTATTGCAGAATTACGTGAATTGTTCAAGTTCAATTGAACCTGGAAATTAAAAAAAAAAAAATTAATTCACATTTAAACTGTTTTACTGTGTAACTGACCGTGGTCTCAACTATGTTTAGTCATTTTAAATTATCGATCACTTAAAACTGTATCATAAATACATCGATTTAATCTTCAAATTGCAGTGCTTAATATAGGTGTCGCAGTTTTATATTTAAATTCTATTTATTGTTAGTTCGAGGCATTACTTTTATGAGCCATTTGCCAAATTCATTATTGTAATCTTTACTCTGCGAGATTTTTTTTTTAAATACAGCCTTTAGAATCCAACTGGCCAAGAGTTTAAGCAAAATTTACTACAGTGTCTTTGCTTTATAATAATTTAGAATTAAAAAAAAATACACTGCCAACATTAGCAATCACTGCCCTTACAAAATTGTCCTGTTTTAATTAAAGAGTGTTTTAATATGAGAGTGTAGTCTATTTAAGAGAAAAACTCATGACAGGGCTTAAATAAATTATTAATTTAAAGCATAACAGCAACAAATATTTTATAATAAAAAAAATCTTTTGTTGTCTGCTCATGTTCGTGTGTGTTCCAAATTCAAATATAAAAAGTGATTTGCCTGTCCTGCTTGCTCCTCCTCTTTGTGATGGGATTTTTGGGCATTTTTTGTTGTTGTTTTTGTTTTTCTAACAAAGCACTGGACTATATTTTAAAAAGGAGCTACTTTTTTCTATATCAATAATTTGTGGTCGTGACAGATGTGTCACTGCCTCTTGAAACATTAAATTAATTCGATTATAATGGATATTTTTTGGGGTTTATTTAACAAAGTAAAGCCTACAAAAAGTAAACGAAGAAATATTGCAATCTGCCAGATTTCAGAATACAGATTAAATTTTTTTTGCAAAATTTATATTAACACATCATCCTTAAATATTATATACATACACATATAGATATGAACATATATATAAGAACAAAGATGATTTGCTGTTGCTACCTTCAATTATTTTTCTTTCTTTTTTGTTTGTTATTTTGTGCTTCGATTCATTTTTTATAAGCACAAAGAAGATTAATTAATAACATTTCCAAGATAATGGATTTTAAGTGAATATTATTTTTTTATTTTACTTTGCATTAATTTAGGTTAATGACAAGTGATAGAAACACTTAAACATCATTCTCTGTAGTGAAAAGAAATAATAAAGGACACTGAAAATAGTTTAATTTTCTAACGTTCCTTGCATGTGCCAGGGTGGTGAAAAAGCGAAGACAGAATACGAGTTGGCAAGATATTTCTAAAAAATTAATAAAATAAGCTCTGCTTTTACCTAGAAAAATCTAAAGATGTAAAACATTAATTGCTTGTTTAATGACATTTTAAATTGTTGCTATTAGCATCTGTTAATTTAAATCGGCAATTAAATCTGGCGGTCTGAACAAGCATTTCAAAATGGGAGATACTCAGCACGGAAATTGATGTCCCGAAGTTTTCGTTGTAATCTAAACATTGCGGTCAGTTGCTCCATCCTGCTTTTAACTTTTGCGTCCATAATTTTTTTTCATAAAAACTCGTCGTCTTAGCTTCTAATGACAGGCCTAATTTGTTTATAATCATAACCTTAATAGATTTAATCTGCTTTGATTAAGTTCACATTTACACATTTTTATCTCAAGCATTGTTGCCATACTGACAGACTTGATATTAAAGAACTAAATCATCGGAATTATGATCAAATTGTTATAATATTAAATATAATGTAAAATATAAAGTCTTAAAAACATCCGACACATTGAAATTTTTGTTTTCCACATAAACCAAAAAAAAAAAGAAATATGCCTTTTTGGGATAACCCAACAAAATGTTGTATGTTTCATTGCTCTTTACAAACAGAAATGCGTTTACATTTTGTTGTATAGTTCAAATTAAAGTTCTGAATGAACTGGCCATTCCCGAGTATTACGTTACGATAGTCTGAAAAATAATTGATGGCGAAAAACAACAAAATAGAGGCAGACTCAAATGTTGCTCTTAAAGTACACAAGTGTGCAAACCTGGATAACTGCTGTTGCTGCAAAAAAAAATCAAATGAATTAATTGATATTGTGTTATTTTTCTTATAACTAGAACAAGATATTCCCAGTTCACACACGTCAAGTTTTCTTGCAGCAATTCTGAATTTCGTGGAAGAGAAAGGAATGCAGAATCATTTTATTTCTCGTTTTCTCACCCACAAAATTCAGAATTGCTGCAAGAAAACTTGACGTGTGTGAACTGGGTAATATTCCAACATTGAGTGAGAGTTAACAAGATGAGCCGTCGTTGCAGAAATCACACTCCCTTCACACTTAGGGAAAGTAACGAAATAAATTTAAAAGCTAAAGTGTGCCCCTATAGTGACGTGATTTTTACGTATAACGTTTTATATTTTAAATCGTTTTAAACAGAGGCATAAAAGTATTTAACGATATGTCCGTTATAACGATAACTATGAAATTTAAACTAAAAACTATCGATAATTCAACACCTAAAATTTATAAAATTAGGTGTTGAACTGTAAATATTTTTTATTACTTAAGAAAACTTTTTTAGAAAGAAAAATTATTTTACAAATGTATGCGGACGTTTTTCAATGAAATCAAGAAAAATTATACACCAGCAGAATGTAATGCTGCATTTTCTGGACCTCTACATCATTCATCAGCATTCTTCGCATCTATCTATTTTCAGTTGTGTAAATTGTTAACATCATATATTTAACCAACTAATTTTGTAAATAAGAATACGAGGAGTATTCACATCAATCTTAATTTGGTTAGACAACGTCGACACACAAACCACAGTATTTCTTCACTGTTCTCTTTGTAACTTGTCTTGTACATTTGTTTTTGCTTTGTACCAACCATCGGTTTTTAGAAATTAAAATATGAACTTAAGCGAAAAAGATAATTCAGAACTTCACTAAAAATTAGTTCGTTCCCTGGCTGCGGCAAAATGGGTTTAATTTTTTTTTCTTGTTTTTTTTTATTTTTTTTTTTTTTTTTTTTTTTTTGTAGATAATTTAATCTTTTATTTCATTCTTAGTTTAGATTTATGCCATGCCATTTTATGCAACTGCAGTTTTATTTTCAAGTCTCTAAAGGTGTGGTCAGATTAGTCAAATATTTGACTAAAATAGTGTAACCACTATTTTTTCAAATGTTTATTTAATCTTTCTCGAAACTTATCGTTACTAATATCGTTACTAATAGCGATTTATAATAAATGTAATAATTTCATCTTGTATTGTATTTATTAAAAAATTATTTGTGAAGGGCAACATTATTTTCCCCCATAATTTAGTAGTTACGCATTTTTGGTCAAGTATTTGCCTAATCTAACCGTACCTTAAGTTCCAGCGATATGCATTATTTTACACAAAACAATAGCAACAATAACAAACCCTGTGCCATATTGCTTATCCCTCTTGCTTTACCATCAAACAAAAATTTCGTTTCGTTAGCTTCATTAGAAATTTCATGGTGTAAAAAAAATCTTAATTTAGATGGGCAACTTTTTATGTTTGCTGATGATGTGTGTTTGTTTTATCCCTACAAGTTCGATTTATCACTTAAAACAAGAATTGAAAGAGATGCTGCTTTGATATTTGAATTTGCGCGATTAAATCGATTAGTTCTTAACCCTGATAAAACCAAATTAATACGTTTTAGACCACATGCTTTAAGTATGAACATTGATTTCAACGTGTTTGTTAATGGAAAAACTGTTTATGAAACCCATTCCGTTAAGTATTTGGGAATCACATTGCAGGGTAACTTATCATGGGATTTACATATAATCGATTTGAAAAGGAAAATAGCTCCAGCAATTGGAATTTTATATAAATTAAAAAATAAATTGGATGTAAAATCAAAGATGATGATATTTCAATCTTTGATTCAATCGCATTTGAATTACTTAGCAATTATATATGCTTACAATAAAAATAACATTTCACTGAAATCGCTTCAATGCATGCAGAACAGAGCATTAAAAATTATTTACAAACTACCAATACTGTATTCAACTGTCACATTGTACAAAGATATAAGCAAAACAATTTTACCAATTTATGGATTGCATGAGTATCAGGTGTTAATGTTTGTTTTTAAATGCATTAACCATATTGGTCACCAGAGCATAACATTTTCTCAACAGCAATTTAGTTTTAACACACGAAACAGATTAAATTTAAGAATTCCTCGATGTAGACTAGAAACTACCAAGCAACGCATAGATTACGTGGGTGCTGTAAAATTCAATAATTTACATGCAAATTTGAAATCAATTAATCGAATTTCGCTATTTAAATCGTCTTTTAAACAACACTTATTTAACAACTTTGAAACGCTTTTGTAGATTTTTATTTTTTTATAAATAGTTTTTATACTTATTTTTGTAATTAATAATTTTAACATTAAGTTAAATCTTTTATTTGTACTCTTAACAATGAATTAATTTGCCAACTTGCCTCAATAATGCCTTACGGCGCTGAGGCCGAAACTGAAATGTAATGTAAACATCTTGGTACAAATAAAAAATTTTTTCTGTAAAAAAAAAAAAAAAAAAAAAAAAAAAAAAAAAAAAAAAAAAACTGTCGCATAGTGTTTGTTTTTTAAACAAAACAAAATTTATTGCTTCCTAAAAAATCGGCTATTGATTCAGTTTTTATAAAAGATATGGCACAACTGATTATAGCACTTAAGCTTTTTTATATTAAAACTGTACAAGCTGAAAACAATGAATGTAAAAGCTGATGGTTCACAAGGGGAGGCCGAAATTTTTACAATATGCATTTTTAACCCCATAATTTATATATAATCTGGATTCTTATTTATAGGGAGACGAGCTGTCAGTCTATCTGTTTGCCCATATTCGGTTTAAAAGCGGTTTACCGAGGGCTATTTAATTACAGCAACATCGGTTAAAAAATTGTGGAGATTAGGTTATTTTGCTTTTCTATGCTTTGATAGCGAAGACCAGCAGAAGTTGCAGGGGAAGCTAGTGATACTTGGGCCTCTGGTGGACTAATTTAAAATTATATTTGTAGAATTTTAATGTTTTCTTTCGTTTAGTTTCGTTTAGTAGCACAAATTATAAACAAACGCAGAAGCCCGGGCGGGTACTAGTGGAAGGCTACTTGACTCCCAAGGCGATAAATAAACAACCCAAGTAAAAAATTTTCACCAACAACATCTTTTTTATATCAAACATATCTTCTGCCAAGGAACCTATTTTTTTTTTTAACAAATAACACAATTCCTTTCGTGAAGGCTATATAAGATTTGGAACAGACGAATAAATCGCTGTTGTTTGTTATATTTAATTATAATCGTTTGAAACTTTTGTCAGATAAAAACACATTTATGATGAAAAACAAACACAAATACTGTAGAAGAACTTCAATATAAAACACAATGCAATAAAGTTTTTATTTTTGTAATTTTATCTTAGTAAAAAGTCTTGATATTGAAATGAGCTGTACGTTTAAATAAAAAGCAATCCAAATACGGTCTTAGGTTTTCATTGATAACTTTTTATTTTCTTCAACTTCACGATACAAAGCAAGTGCTGAAACCTCTTCTTACTTAATCATTAATGCACAAAATAAACAAATGTTTACTTATTTGTAATAGCTCAACATAAAGATATGAAAATTTCTAGAATACAACAAACTACCAAAGAAAAAATATGTTAAATAGCATCATAAACTGCAATCTATTGCTTTTGTCGGCAAATTATAACAGATCTATAAAAAAAAAATAACAACAAAATTATTTTTAACTCCTCATTATAAATCATTTCATGAAAATTACAAAAATCATTAAAATATTTAAACGTTAAAAAAAAAACAAATGCATTAAAGTTCAGGCCTACAGCGGGTTGCTAAGCAGTTAAGAAAATCATAGACAAAAAGTAGCCAGCCATGCAACTCAGCTGTAAATCTTTATTCAAGAAAACAAAAAACTAATAATCAAATACATTAAAGTAAACGGTAAATAGCATGAAGAATGAGGAGAAGAGAAGTAGTGTTGCAAAAGAACAATATGGATAAATAGATTGAAAATTAAACTGGTCACGGTCTTTTTCACAGAAACAAAGCAATACTAGCAAATAGCCAACAACAAATATAGAAACAGATATTCATACAATATTTAACAGCAAGAATATCGGTACAGATGGTGGTCGATCGATCGATGGTCGAATGATTGCTGAAATGAATGAAATGGTTTGTTGGAAGTAAAGTTAACCGTAAATACACATCATTTGGAATTGTGATGGATGAAAGAGTGAAAGAAAAACGAAAGGTTTGTTGTTAAGCAATTAGTGCCAAAGTAACAAACATGCATTGCATACGAAGTCGGTCTGATAAGTAACTCTTATTTATGTGTCTAACGTGTTAATAAAGGTTAAGAAAAGAAGCTTCAGCGGTTTGCTATTGTCTATGATTACAACAACGATAAATGCGACAAATAGCAAGGCATCTTACGCGCTTATGACGTCATACTTAGTACGTATTATAACCAAATGAAGAGTTTTAAATGCGGCCAAGTTTATCTATATTTTAATTTCTGAATTTAATACGAAAGAAATTTTTTTACATTTAATTATTTTTAATTTGTTATTTAAGGAAATCAAAAAAAAATTAATATGATCACATGAACCATATTATGTTCCCTGTCACAATGTTTCTCTGTGGTAAACAAACTATAGTTGTTTCAAATAATACTTCAGTCAAGAACAAGAAGTGCATCATAAATAGTTTGAGCATGATAATTTTTTGCTTGAGTTTCACCACACACAACAACACTTTTATAAATTTCTCGAGACATAATAGTATTAATAACCATAATTTATTATTAATAAACATAATATTTAAAGATTGTTTTTACTTAATCAAAGTATGATTAAAAAGGATTAAAGTCTGGTTTTAAAAATATTTTGTCTTTGGCAGAATATCTTTCCATCAGTTCAGCAATTTGTTTGTAAGCTTCGGTTCATTTGAAAATAAAAAAAATAAAAATTCTAAACAGTTCTAAATTTAAGCAAATATATTATCTCTTATCATAGTAAAATTGCATAAATTATAAGATGTATAAGTGTAAACAGGTTTATGAAATTACTTATCAAAACGCGGCTTGAAAATGATGACCTCACATCGAAAGCGCTGGCCAAACGTACCAAATTAACAGCCAGTGACGACGGTCTAAACCGAAAGATATGACAACAGTTTATGAACATTTATTTTTATGTCAACAATATGATTCCGATAACAACAGTATTATAATAATTAACAATAATATGATTTAATTACTACAACACTATAATTCAATCATAATATGTTTCTCTTTAATTACGGTACAATGTGTTTTTCCTTGCGCTTATATACAGCTGTTGCTAAATGATGACCAGAGGTCGCTATTCAGAGAGTGTACTTTAAGAGAGAATGTGTTGCTAATTTAACACTAAAACAAATTTCTGCTTTAAAATTATCATAATTTATCAAATTAAATTATCATATTTACTACATTAACCAACAGACAAATTTTTTATATAATAATTGAGGTATTGAATAACTAAATGCGTGTTTTATGATTATTAAGCCCATCATTATAACCTACCAATAGTTGAAGTAAGTATTTTGTAAGGCAATTAATTAAGTCAAAGAATTGATCAACCAATCTTAAGATCATCGAAAGTTTTATTAACACGTGTCTAACCCAAAGCTAGTTATAGAAATTGTATGATCTTAAATTCAAATATTTTGAAATATTAAAAAAAAAACTATACAACTAGCTTTTCATATTCATATACCTCTAATTAGCAAAAGTGCTATTTAATAAAGGTAAAAAAAAATACTAAAACTTACATAAGGAAAAAGGGCAGGCAAATTTATAAGGAGTTGTAAAAAAGTTTATTACTTTATATGCGACTTTTTAGACGACCTGTCTAAAAAATATGCCAAGTGTAAAATACAAAAACAAAATATGCGTTTGCGTTATTGAAGATAGAGAACAAAGAAAATAAAAGCACACACCTGCCGACAAACAGTGGCAAGCGTTGCCAGAAACATAATTAGTCTAATGATGATTTTTTAACAAAATTATGATTTTAAACATATTTGATTATTAAAACATGGTTATGATTAAAACATAACAATTCTTTGTTTGTATGTTGAATTAGTTCAATGTTTATACTAAACATTCGGTGTTTCACTGTCAATCAATATTTCTAACGCTTCTACATTTTCACAACTTTACGAACAAAAATAAAAAATCTGTTTGATTTGTTTTAATATTTAGCATCAACCTCACACAACCCCAATCCCATAAAATAATATTTTTAAAAGTTTTTAACTCGAACCTTTTTTGCTGAACTATTTCTTATACTCTTTTTACTTAAAGAACAGAAAAGATCGTAGGAAGGAGAATCCGGAGAAAAAGCTAAGAAATCAAATCTCAACATCGAAACTCGACATGTATGAACGACCCCGAGCATTTTCTTCGTGCAATATAAGATATTTTTTCTTAATTTTTGTGATGAAACAAACAAAACAATCCTTAGCCGAATAAACTGATGATTTTTCTGGCAACGCTATTCATTATCACCAACGCTAAAAGAGGAAAAAGAGGGTAAGAGTGCAATAAATATTCAAGGGTACAAAAACAAAACCCTAATGAAATTAAAAAAAAAAATTAAACAGCTGGTGTAGCCCACCTTTTTCATGCAAAACAAAGATTTAGAGAATTTAGAGAAATTTTCTTCACCTGAAAATTAAGTCTGAAGGTTAAAAAAACGAAATAAATATTTGTTGTTTTTGTTATAATTAAAGCTTAAGTGACACACAAAACAGAATATTGCATGCAATGTTTAATTACAAAAATAAATAAAGTGTCAATTAAGCGCTAGAGACTACAAATAAACTAAATACTAAAATAGTTAAACTAAAAAATAATAAAACTAACAAGCAATTTAGCTCAAAAAACCGAAAGAACATCGCACAACGCCAACGAAAACTAAATAAAACTTTGACGACATATAAAATCGATTTTAAGGAATTTCGTAAGGATTCTTCTACATGCAAACTTTTCTTAGAGAAGCAATCATGTCATCATAAAATAAACAACTAAAATTGTCTTAAAACCATTAAAATGGCAAAACAAAATGAAATAGAAAAAATAAATTAAATAAGGAATAAGTATAGAAATGGAAAAAAACGAGTAAAATACGTCACATTTAATAAGCGGCTGTTAAAGAACATAAATATTTAATAAAATTTCTAAATTATATTGTTGCCAGCATAAAACATTGTTTAGAAGTGTCTTCTATTATGATACGAGGGATATTTTGAGAGAACTGTCCAAGGTCTTGGATTAAGTTAGATTAGATAAAAGGAGTAGTGTACGATTTAAACGTTCTCAGGTACCAAACATTTAATTTCGTGATTAACAAAAATAACGTAATAAATATTTTAAGATTCGTTTTGATATCTGAAGAAGTCAGTTTTAATTTTACTATGGGTAGGAGAACTTGAATAGAATCGCGTGAAGTTGTAATGAAATAACGTAATAAATATTTTAAGATTCGTTTTGATATCTGAAGAAGTCAGTTTTAATTTTACTATGGGTCGGAGAACTTGAATAGAATCGCGTGAAGTTGTTATTAAGCATTTAAGAGATGTTCAAGTAAAAGAGTGACAAATAAATCGAGAAATAGCCGAATAAAATAAAAAAGAAAAAGAAGGGTGAAAATACTACTCGTAAGCAAGATAAAGTCCCACTAAAACTCCGTTTATTTTGCCTTTTCGGATCTGATAGTATGTATGGCGAAAACCAAACACGAAACTGCAACCAAAAAATTAACTCGGCAAGTAAGCACAGGGATGATGGCCATGTGATTATATGCGATTGCATGCTAGGGTCGGGAGCTTTGTATTTTTTAATAAAACAATAAATGCGATATAGTTAAAGTCACGAAGAAAAGACTCTTTTATGAATAATAAACTGAACACAAAAAATACAGTCTCGGATTCCCTGAATTGATAAAAGCGCACTAAATTTTAGTAACGGTAAAACAAAGCCACAAATCAATAATAAGAGTTGAATAAGCCACCACCAATTAAAAGCTTCTTTGTCCTCTCCTGTGTGCGCTCAAGTAAAACTAAAAAAGATCTAAAACTTTAGCCATACAGAGAGTTCAATTATATTTTCGGTCTAATAAAGGTTGTAGAAATAATAAAACTATTTATTGCTTGGAGTGAACTATACCTTATACCGTTTCGACATTAATTTTATGTAAAATCATGGCCCTATAATAATTGTTTTACTATATTCCTACATTTTTTGGTTGACTGTGGCAGCAACTATATCCCAACCCATGATCCCTTCTTTACCAAACATGCGCCTTAAAAAACACATCCTTCCTTACGATTATACTCTTTACCTCAACGAGATTTGAATTTAAACTATATTCTTGCTTAGCAAATAAGCTCCCGAAACAAGGCAGCAAACTTTAATGCAAGACCGGCGATATTCAAACACGCAAGCTCTTTCTTTTTTGCCAAAAAGGAGCCTTAACCAACGCTGTCACGCACTTTTGTTAAATTCTTTTCTAATACTCTCGTGAAATTTATACTGCGATCCGCTGCTGCTATATAAGAACTTTTAATTTAAGATCCCGATGTGATTGAACCTCTGATCAACTGTTTAAACACTAGCGTCTGACAACTTATCCACAATAGTTACTTGACAATTGTTACCTAAATTTTCTTGCACTCATTTTACCACATTTTATAGTGGTAGAAGGTTAGTTAAAATTGTGTCCTAAGATCATAGCAAAAGCTAAAGGCTGAAAAATGCAAAAAAACAATTTTGGATAATTTTCATAATAAAGCAACAAGAAAATTTATTTTTATTTTTTTATTGCAGCCGTCGTTAGTTACTAAAATTTAAAAAAAAGGTTGTTTTATGTTTAAATGGTTTGATGCACTAAAATAAAACAGAAGGAGTGGTGCCAGTGATCAAAAACATGACAACAATAAGATATTGTCTTTTTGTTAATGCTGATGGTTGTTGTTTAGTTAACTTTGATGGCTCTCAATAATAATGTTAAACAATAAACAGGAAGAAACAACGTAAATCATTGTTATTTGCTTCAGAGAAAAAAAACGAAAATAAAAAAATTTATTAATTATGCAAAAAAGAGCATGCAACTTAAAAACTGAAAAAAAATTAAAACAATAGAGAAAAACCAAGCAGGAACCTGCTGGTTTTACAAATTAATTGCAACCACAGAAAAAGTAGAAGAAAAAAAATTAAAACCGGAATTGTATCCTTAATTACAGGACACCTGCAGTAGATGCTAAACAACCCCTTAGAAATGTTATGTTTAAAACTAAATAAAAAATATTATTAAATAGGAAATGAACAAATTTGCCAGCATAAATTAACGAGGGAGGCACTCTTAAGCAAACATGTGTGTGTGTGTGTGTTAAAAAAGGAAATATAAACGGCAGAAATAAGGTACTTCAAAACACTTAAAATATTTTCATAAATACTACCGACTAAAACAGTTTAGCTTTAAAGGGATAATTTTTAAGAGCATTGCCCCTAACATCCTTTAGTGCTAAAGATAGTTACCATGGTAAAAAATGAAATGAAATATGTTTTAGAAAATGACAGATCTCAAGAAAATCCTGGAAAGTTTTTAAGAAATATTTGTTATCAGTAGACAACCTTCCAGATTATCCACAATTGGATAATGAATTAAAACGTTGCCGTACAATCATATATAAAAACCTGAATTAGTTTATCAAGCTGAAGCAGTTACTCCCAAAATCATCTGCGATAGTTTTTGGCGATCGACTAACAGTAGAAGATTTTGTAACAAAAAATGCAAACATTTCCATATCTTCTACATAACTGTGTCCACAAGCAATAACAGCTAAAGTCGAGTTAAGAACAAATTGAGTTATTGCTAATAATATACTTCTAACACTTAAATCTGTAGTATGAAAATTGAGTATTTTTTTACCTTAAAATCTTAACAGCTAAAGTCGATATTCCCTGATTTAACGCAACAATATTAAAATTAAAAATGCTGTTCAAAATTTCCAAAAAACGAGTTAAGCTGTTATTGGTTTTAGCCACAGATATATTCAACCGAATGTAATTTTTAGCTTTTATTCAATTTAGAAAATCTCATCTGACAATTAAAGAGGTATTAGACTTTCAAAACTACATTTTTTGTTTTCTTTGATTAATATTTTTTTTAGCAGTGCGACAGAAACCCTTCCAAATAAACTTTATTTCTTAATATTATTGTTACCAATAGAATAGGAATTTGATTATTTACCTGTATCGCTTTCAAACAAATAGTAAAGAAACTTTGCACACAGGTTATCAGTGGCGTAGTTTTGGGCATACAGCACAGTTTTCGAGACAGAAGAAATGACTTTTACATATTCGTCTGTTTTAATTCATAAAATTATTATCTTCGAGCGTTTAAACTGAAAAATGACTAGATCGGGTAAAAATCAGGGCAGGTAATCGATTATTCGACAGTTTTCAAAATCCAGTTTTCGAATAGTTTTTTTTTAATTGGATTTTTTGTTTCAAAATTCAGAAAACAAAACCTTTTACCGATAAAATTTTAGTGTTGACGTCGACAAAAATTATTAGTAACAACGCTTCACTAGCTACTTTTAAGTTTTCTTATTGCAATCCTAAAAATATTCTTCGCCGGAACATATCTTTCTACGAGCCATGTATTCACCACTGTATATAAGAAATTATGCAGCATATAAAATAATATATTTGATAGTGTGAATTCGCGCTAAAGAAAGCAAACACAGTCAAATTTACTGACAATCTTCTTTTTAAATATGTGATATTATCTACATTGACTAATTAGAAAGAAGGATAACGATAAACGTGTTATCATTATTGTTAAACGAATGTAATAATATTCGCCAATTCATTTTTGAAAGAGGACAATAGTCAACGTTCGAATTACCATCGGTCTTACTTAGTTTTCCAGTCTTTTTAAGAAAAAAATAGAGTCTACAGGATAAATGGTGAAGAAAAGTAAAAGAAATCTTAAGGTTTTTATAACCCTGCAATTGAACGCTACTTGTTGAACAGCAGCCAAGCGCATCTAATCTTATTTTTTTTTACATCGCCAAAGATTAAGTACTGTAGGATAATGCAACGAAAGAGGGCGCTCTTACACAAATATAACCGTAGCTGCTGGGATATTAATCCAAACCATCAAATACATCATCGGCCTAGGGGTGCTAGCTCTCCTAGTCACAGCAGATCATTTGCGTAGGGATAAAAATATTTCTAAAGTATAGAAAGTAAATAAGAATACAAACAAATAAGAATGATATACACTTAATGGGGTCGGAAATGAACTTCTTGACCTTCCCGCGAAACTTAAAAATGTTTTATTATTTTCGTGTTTAAATTTTGTATAGTTTTTCTGAAGACAAATCAAATTTGAAGTCATTTGTATTGCTTATACTTTTAATACTTTCTTGTGAGAAATGCTAATCTATTATAGAATTAAAAAAGATTTTAAATTAATTTTTATACATTGATTGTCAGTCAGTATAAAAATTTAACCTGAGGCTTTTAATTAGAAAGCTCAGAACATAAGGCAATGGCAAACTTTTTACTAGAAAATTGAGAACAAAAAAACGACAATTAATCAATAGACTGACAAAAAAAAAACACTGTTAAATTAAAAAAAAGCAGAAAAGGCAATTAAATAACGAGACTAAAACACAAAGTTGTTCTCGTTATTAGAAAGTTTTAACTCTTTTCTAACATATTAATTTACAAATAATTAACTATTAAACAAATATTAACTGAAAAGGAATATAAAGAAAAGATTCTGATTCTGTAGCGAAACAATTTTAGGAAAATATTTGTACAGGCATTTAATATTAATTATTCAATAAATTTAACGGCAAATTGTTAACAATTAATAAGCAGTAATTAAACTTACATCCAGATATAGTCAAACTGTATTAATAAAATCATAACGTTCAATAGAAACTGGTTTTTTCAATACAGCTTTACCACTGTTACAGTAGACCTACAATAAAATGTTTAACAATATCTATAAAACGCATTAATTTCTTATAACATATTAACTTTAGCAATAAGTAATTGAAAAAAAAAACAGAAGAAAACTTTAATTGTTTCTGTAGCTGCAGTTGCAAGTCTAATTTATGCTGCAAGTTTAAAACATGCAGATGAGTTTTTATTTCTTAGTTTTTTATTTTTTTACTTTGCTTTAATCTTCCGTTTTGCTTGATTAGTTTTCTTTTCGCAATGACCTTTCTTTGAGACGTGAGTTAGTTCAAGTGCTGGATCACGTCATTACTCTTTGAAGGGAATTTTAAATGTGAACAAATAATGCAGATGTACAAAAAATAGTGAAAAATATTTTTATTGTAATTTTCGATAAAAGTTTTAATACAAAATTAAGGAAAAGTACCTTTTTAAACCTAAGGGCCTGTTTATATAAATGCAAATGAAAATTTGTTGTCGCACATTTACATTAAAAACAAAAACAAATTTTGGTATTTTATTGTTACATTTTTTTTCTAGTATAAATATCCGAAAGAAATATTAGTTAACAGTTTTATAAACAGGCTCTAAATCTTTTAAAATGAATCGTAACTTTTTTGAATAGAAAAATTTCTGTTTGCACATTTCCAAGAAAACACAAAAGTACCTATTTATAACGGATTTATTCTAAAGGTACCACCGAAAATTTCCATTAACTTCTTAAATATATTGCGAAAATATTTAAGAAGAACTTAATGCAATAAAAGAAACCTATAATAAATCAGTTTTTTAAACATAACTCCAAACTTTGGCTATATTTTTTTATACCCTTGACCACAGGTTAAAAAAGGGTATATCTAACCATCTGTGTTCGGTTTGAAATGAACTTTGCCAAGGCACCAGACGAGCTACAGAAAATACGCCAATCGATCAGACATAGTTTCAAAACTTTTTGCTATTAAAAAACAGCAAGATCGGTCCACGTCCTACGAGACAGTGGGCAAAATACAACGCTTGCCACTAATTAAGTCTTTAAAATGATGTCCTCACATCGAAAGCTCTCGCCAATCGTACCAAATAAACAGCCAGTTACGACGATCTGCACCGAAAGGTATGACAACAGTATAATAATTACTGGCGGAATAAACTTGATTAAATTAAAATTTTCCTGTTTGAATAGGGACTTACAAACAATATTCTTTCTTCTCTGATAGTAAATATTTTCGGGCCACCCGGACGTGACCTGTTTTTTGTTGAACCTTTGGAATTATATTTTTCTATGATCTTTTGAACAGTAGCACTACTTTTATTCACAACACTCGCAATTTGTCTTTGCGGGTTTTTTTCTTTAAACAACTTTAATATGAGACCCTTCAAATCCTCAGATAGCTCCTCCCCTCTGGGTGCTATTATAATAAAAATTGTCTTTAATCAATTTATTTTATTTTTTTATATTATTACATTTGTTTTTAATATTAATAATCAAAATTTTAATGTTAAAGCCAGAACTTTCCTTCTTAAATGCTAAATAGTAACTTGATATTCTCTGATTGCATACCTACTTACTTTTGTGATCATAAAATTAAAATTGAAAAAAAAAAAAAATAACGGGATCATATTAAACGGTTGCAATTTTTGCTTTTGTTATTTACATAGTAAGCAAAATAAATTATGGAAACATTAATTATCTATGATAAAAAGAAAATTGGAAAAACGTTGATTATTATACTTTTTTTTTTAGTGATACACTGTATGTATTGCCATAGGATTCACACTTACACACATCATGTTATAAAAAATTGGTTTTCCAATTACATATCAGTATGTAAAAGAATACAAATTTCATTTGCTATTAGAAATTGTCTACAATAGGGAATGATAAAACTGTCCGAGCACAGGTGAGAAACGTAAGTTTATTTGCTGTGAAAATATGCCTTAATTCAATGTATCTTCTAAGATACATATGTAGGCATATAATTATAAATTAACACATTATTCAAAATATTGTAAGAAACCCTGAAAACATGTTGCTGTGTCCTTAGCTTTTTCAGATTTGAAGAACCTTTAGAATTTACAAAAACACATATGTATGTAAATTTCTAACTCTTGAAAAGTAAAATTTATAAATCTACCTATTAAAAAAAAACAAACACTTGCTTTACTCACCTTGCTGTATTATTTAACAACTACTGTTTTCTGGCCTCATATGCCAGCTTTATGCAGTTAAGTAATTTTTTTATGTATGAAGAAATGCTTCTGGTGTTTACCTTTTACTTTTTTTATAACGAAAAATTATATACATTATTTTATTCATTATATGTAGGTATATGTAGGTATGCATGTATGTTTGTATGTATGTCGTCTGCATGAATGTTATATCTACAAACATACATGAAAGTCAATCAATAATATTTTTTCTACAACAAATACTCTTTTTTGCTCTTTCTGAACTCTCACTAGTATACAGATTCTCTGGAAGAAATACAAAAACAGTCAAACAGATGTTTTTAATATGTTTTACAAAAACAAGAATCAGCTGTTTAATATACCAACCTATTAAGCAGAGAAAAACAGAAACAAAACAAACAGACAATAATTTCTTGGGTATCTGGTGTTTTATTTTAGCAACTGCGGTAACAGTTGACTTCAACCGCGCAGTAACAGAACAGCTGTCTCTATCTAGAACAGTGGTCTTTACAAAGAGACGCACAAAGGCAGCAAAAAATCTTAAGGCAACCTTAAATATTTAAAACATAAAAACAATTAAAATAATCCGACTCCGTTGAAAGCTAGCAAGCTACGGAATTAAATTTTTGTTTAAATGTTTTTTGTTGTTAGTATGGCTGTCGTTTAACAGGATAGGAAGTTTTGTGGTGTTCTACTTCACCAAAAGAATGGTAACTTATAAATTTTTTTGAAATTGAGAGTTTTTGGAAAATGTTTACATTGTTAATTGTTTTTTGCAAGTACATTGTTTAGGAAAAATTAAAATATTTGATTTAATTTTTATGATAAGTATGGGTTTTCAATGAAATTGCACAAAAAAAAAATTAGCAATTAATTAATTTTCTGTAGTTCATCTTTGGGACTTGAAAAAAAAATTTTAATCCGATTACGTACATAGCTAAATAGACTGTCCTATTTATAAGGATCAAGAATAAAATGGGATCAAAAGTAAACCCCACCTGTGGTGAACGGTATAGTAACAGTTAGTTTCGGAACATTTTGAGAATCGTTGTGGTAGAACTTTTTTTTTGTTTTTTTCAATCCTGGTTGTAATATCCACAATGCAAAGAAATACTCAAGCAAATTCGTTAGCTAGTTAATATGACTAAAGACCACTGGTCTAAAAACAGCAACATAAAGATAAAAGTAATACATCGTAAATGTAAAAAAAGAGTTCATGTAGCGAAATTTATTAGTGTGACCAGATGTCGAAAATTATAAAAAAAAATTACACTGCGATTATTTTATATATATAAAATATACTACTTTGTATTTGGAAAAGTTCCAGTAAAAGGTAAAATTTAAATCACATGTGATATAAAAAATTTGAAAAAAAATCGATGTCAACAAAATGTATTAACTCACTTTATTGTTTTTAGTTATATTTCGTTCGATAAAAAAAGTCGAGTTGAAAAATTATTTTCGTGATTTCAAACTGGGAGAACTAAATGAAAAACGAACCTAATAATTTATAAAATTAATTTGTAACATTTTGAAATTATTAGTTTAACTGGTTTGATATTCCCTATATCAAATGAATTAATTAATTTGGCTTAGGTTAGTTTTTATTTTAATTTTTAAGTAAAAAATAATAGCAATTTTTTTACATTTTCTAAATAAAACAGGAAAATTTGACAAAATTTAAGGCAGCATTTTCTATCCTACATCCGTCATCAGCATTCTTTGCATCTATTTAACTCAGGTTCTATACATTTTAGACACCATCTATTTAACTAACTAATTTTGTAACTAAGAATGCTGGAATATTCATTATCAATCAATATTAATTTGGTTAGACTAAGTCCATTCACAACCAAAAGCTTCTTTCGTTGTTGCTAAAGTTGTGTGTTGACTTCGTGTGAAATTCTTGGTGCGTACTCAATTTTGGGATTCCGCCGGATCCCAATCTAACCGAAAACTGCTCCCGTAGGTCAAGTTTGGGTAGAAGAGATAGCTTTTGAGAGAATAAAATTCTTCTTCTTTCTGCACGAAACAGCGCAGACTTTTTATTTGAAAATTGTGTGTAAACTGTAAAACCATCAGCTGATTGAAAAGTAAACAGTAGCAAATACAAAAAATTCTATGTTTCATGCATGCAAATGTTTTACAAAAATTTTATTTTTAACTTTGTTCCTATAAATATTAAAATAAATTCAAGAACATACAAATATTTGTGTTTTTATGTTTAATATAAGCAACTGCATGTATATATTGCTCGACATCTTGTTTGGAATAGTAATTTGGTTTTTTATGTTCACGTACTTTTGGGCGTTTTTGTCTTTAATTGAGAATAATTCATGTTTACTCTTATTTTACCGAACTTTACCCAAAAAGTACGGGAACGGAGCTGATATTCATACTGAGAAGTTCTTAAAATTTAAAATAAAAAGTATTTTTTAACTGTTTTGAAACTCTATCAGAGTAAAAATATATTGCCGATTGTTCTCGTTGCACTCATGTTGTTATCACAGTTGCCAGACATATTGGAAGAAAATCACAAGAAATCTCTTAAACGAGTCCCCTAAAACCGATTGTGAAATAATATGGGCAAAAAGAGTTATTTAATGAAACTTTCCCGACAAGAGAAAAAACTAAAATAGATAGCATTATATTTCCAGTGCGCATTTCACTATATTTACGCTATTAATTAATTAATTCTATAAGTCAATTATAATTAAAAAAAAATATTTTTACTGTCCTATATTCTTCTACACAAAAATCAATTCCAATTAATTACAGCAAATTATTTGGTTGAAAAATTGAATGCTTAAAATATATCTAAATTTACTTTCAAATTAAACTACACAATAATTGGTTTAGCTTTAAATTTAAAATTTATTAGTTTAATATTTTTTCTCCAGGCTTAAGTTCTAATTTGATGTTTAATTTATGACTAGCAAACCATTTAAAAAAATGTTTTTCATATAAAAATTACAAGTGGAAAAAACACACAAAAAATGACGAAATATTTACAAATTGTTTATAAGTAGTTTTTGGTCGAAACTATTTTGGAAGTTTTAATGTAAGTCTTACTTTGATTCTTTGTTCGAAAATAAATCAATCAAAAGAAAAAAATCAACTAAATCAAAAATAGGTAACATTTTCACTAAAGCATATTTATCTCTAAACCTGTCTAAAAGTGAAGAAAAAATTCGACAACAGCTTTAAAAGCAATTTATAAGTAAAAGTAAAATATTCGAAATAGGAATAAAATTCTATTGAAAAAACTCTCAAATTTAAGGTGAAAAATCGCCAATTTCTTTTGGTTCTATCAATCTTTAAAGTATAGTAAATCATAAAATCTGGCATCTGTACTGTAATTTTAACTCATACAATTGCAATTTATTAAAAAAAATTACTTGCCTCTGTACGCAGATACTTTTCCGTCAAAGTACAAACATACATTAAAAAAAATATGAATACCTATGTGTTGTTCATAAAATATATACACTGCGCAAAAATAATTACATGTTGGGTATTAACAAAGAACCTAGCGTAAATTCCCAGCATGTATCACACAAAAATGTCATTTTTGCTAGATTTATGACAACAGATTTATGACAACACCAGCTAGAAAAGAACTAAAAGACTTCAAGGAAGCATCAAGAAAAAATTATTTAACTTCCTTTTGAACAAAATAAAAATATTCTATAACGGTTTTATGAATGAATAATAGACGCATCATCATTGTATTAGTTAATTGCTGCTATTATTTTATTGTTGTAGTCTGCAATGAAAACAGTTTGACTTCGTGTGTTTAATAAAAAAATTTCCTAAAGACAGAGAAGGACTTATAAGATTTTGTACTTCCTAAATTTCGAATTACACATACATAAATGCTTTCATAAACTCTGTAAAATGTGAGTTCTTTAAGGAAATAATAAAAAATTCATATGCCTTAGTATCGCTGACCTGATTGAAAATTATCTAAAAACAAAGACGAGTGCTATGCCGAATCTTATAAAACCTTCACTATCTACGTAAATATAGTTCAGTGAAGTAACTCCAATCAAAAAAAAAATATTGGGGTGACAAAGAATTAAAAAAATTAAAATAAAATTGGTACTGCATATATCCATGTCGTTCGAGGCAGCGGGCAAAACACCATGCCTACCTCTAATTGTTGTGTCATTTGGAACAATAAAGTAACTCCAATCACAAAAATAAATATATGGGGCGTTAGAGAATTAAAAAATAAGAAACAAATATCAAGTGAAAAAATTGGCGCTCGCCCATATTTTCCAAGTTATGGGGTTCTGAAATTTTCAATTTTTTTTTTTAAATGTGAATATTGGTACCATTTTAAAGGTGATTTTGCTAATTTCCAATAGCACCTTTTTCGACACTATATCTGATCAATTGGCGTATTTATATTTTTTCTACCTGAACAAATGCCTCGGCAAACTTGATTTCAACACTAACACGGACGGAAAGACGGACAGACAGACATCGTTCAATCGACTTGCATAAGAAGTCAGAATATATATACTTTATTAGATCGGAAATGGATATTGTTAATATTACAAACGAAAGGACAAAACTAGTTATACCCTTTTTCCGCTTTTTGTGGGTGAAGGGTATAACTAGAATCGAAATTTAATAGAACCAATATTTCAGCTGAAAGAAACTGTTTATTTTAATCAGAACCTCTGAAGTTAAGCTATCATCTTTCTTTTGACTTAATGTTGAGATCTCAAAGCTGTTAGCTATATCCTTCATGTATTGAAGTGGTGGCAGACAGGAACAGCGGCTAAGAATACAGCTGTTGGATCTTGTGCAAATTCTGTTCGGACAAGATGATGTGATACTTCTCATTGAATAATAAGCTTTTTCTAACTTATTACTCTTCCATCTCAGTGTAGAGCACTTCCTAACGGCTGTCAGCGTTGCCAAAATAATAGTTTTTGATGAGTTTTAAGCAGAGATATGTTATAGATGTCTTCTGCAAATTACTTTTTGCCAAAGTGATTTCAAATTACGCAAAAGGTGTTTGCCGTTTAAAAAAATATTGAAATCAAGTCATTTTAAAACGTCAAAATAAATGAGTGACAATTTGAAATCACTTTTTTTCTTATTATTTCGTTTCAAATTTAATAATAACAATTGAGTTTATTTTTTGACCCGTTTGTTGCTGAGTTCCAAAAGAAAAATTATTTTTTAGGCTCGAGTTGAAATACATAATAATGATTTTTATAAACTTCTATTCTGTCAAATATCTTTTGATCTATTTGGTAATGTTAGTGATTTATTTTTCCTTTAAGCAGTCAGCTGGTTTGTTTTTAGAAGTTAATTTTTATGTGGACAAATGTACACAGTCGTTTAAACATGACGTGTAGTTATTTATGCCATTATTGTTGCTAGTAGTCAATATTTGATTCGTTTTTTGTTATTTTTTTTTTTTTTTTTTGTAGTATCATTAATCTTCATCTTTTCATGTTTTGTGAATTTCTGTTTGACAACAAATTTCAAGCGCTGCAATCATCTCCAATGAGAAAATGTTCTATTTTAATTACCAAAAAAATAAATCTAAGCATCAGCTGTTTTCTAGTGTTTTCAATGAAAATCTTTACATCGTTTGTGTGGTTTTAAAATCGATCATGATTTGAAATCACGTTATCTTCCAACAGTCCTGATAGTTTTAATAGTTTTTTTTTAAATAAACCAGGGTACAAATGAACTCATTCGTGATCAAATAATCAGATTTCGGTCTTGTTCAAATAGATAATAATTTCGAAATGTAGTAGAATTTTTTTAATGTATTTCAGAGAACTTTTCATAGTTTCTATTAAATAGATTCTCTACTTATTATACTTTAAATAACTTTCTTATATCGAGCGGCTTTTAAACATTTTTTTCTTAATTGAACTTTAACATTTTGAAGTTGTGGCAATGCTGCAGCAAAAAAAAAACGATTTCTTTTGATGGTTTGTTTAAAAGTGGGGAATTTGCAAAAAAAAAATCCTCCTGTTTATTGATGTAAATATTTCGCCATGTGTCAGTATTAGCTTTTGATTTGAATAATTTTCTTTACAAAGATTAAAAATGTGGCAACTCTAATTCACAAACTTTGCGTAAAAATTTAAAGGCAAGATTATCTGCACACTTTTTTTTCTCAGCGTTTATTTCCTGTAAGTTGAATACTCTACCATGAAACGCTTATAAATTAAAAATTTTTTTAATTAAAAAACTATTAAGATTTATTGTCCCATTGGAACATAATTCTACCTTTATCATCGTAAAGCATTTAAAAGTAACGTTAAGGAAATACGAACAAAGTTAATTAACAAGTATTTGGGGTAACGGTTTAACTTCTTCCATTCGGCTAACCAAAACAAAAGTGCGCAATATCTATTAAGTCTAAAAGTGTTTCCTTTTCAAAACAAATTGGAATATGTCTACAAACAATAGTACCAATCTTAAAATTTTTTAAAGTTCCATACATCAATTGTTTTGCTGAAGTAAAAGTTGAGCTACTTCAAGGACTTTAAAAAAAGGTTGTTGTGGTATGTTCATAAGAACAATCTGTAACAATATATGATTGCAGAGAACAAATTATTACATGATTAGAGAAATACTTTAGTCTCGATTAAAAAGTCTTTGTTAGCATTTGATTTCAAATGATATTTATAACAATAATATATTTTTAAAAAACATAATGCAGCGAAATATATACAAGTTCTAATGTTGGTCTTTGGCATTTACACCCAATAAAAATCCATTTAAATAATATCGCGATAAATTTTTCTGTTCTTTTTGCAGCATTCTTTTATTTGCATCATATTCACACTCAAATAAAAACACGTACGAAATAAAGGTAAATAACACAAAACAAGTTCAAAGATCTTTTTATAGTAAATCAATCTAGATGTTTTTACTCGCCTATATATTGCTTTTCCGAACAGTATAGCAATATTAAGGAATAATTCAAACAGAAAATATGTTTGTGCACAACAGCAAATTTGATGTTTTTATTGATGTTGTAAACATAATTATACAGTGGCATTAAAAAATAATTAAACGTGTGCTTTATTTTGCAATAACACAAACACAACTAGTAAATAAAAACATAACAAATTATTATTTTTGCCTTTGGTCGAAAAAAAGCTCAAATTAATAAACTGTCAAAACTGTCTATGTCTTAGAGCTGCTTAACCACGTATAAAATGTGGCTAAAGGAGGCCGTTAGTGGCCGCAAGGTATAGAAATAAATTGACCCAATGAAAAATCATCAAAACGAACTTTATCTGAAACAAATTAATTTGCAATCGATTGCGATTAGCAAACCATATGCTAGAATTCGTACCTTAGCTGCTGATCTGTGAACGTGAAAAAATTTATGTGAATTAAACCCTTTAAAGATTTTATTCCAACAAATCCTCTATTATATTAAATGCAACAACACATTAAATGCGTATTTTTATTTATTGAGAGCTAGTCCTGTTCAAATATGCAGTTTAGTTCTTCAATACATTCTAATTGGATTCAAATAATAATTCAAACAAGAAATCAAGTGTCTAATTAGATTAAAAAACATCATTATTACACAATTATTACAAAAGCAGCAAATTTTTTGATACTCTTTTGGTAAGACCAACCAAGAAAAAACTGTTTCCTATTGCAAATTTTAAAAATTATAATTTAAAAAAGAATAACATTGAATTTATTTAAAATATTAATATAAAGTTTAAAACTTATTCTTCATTAAAATTTTTAATAATTTAAAGAAAATTTATCGCTTTTAATTTTATAAATTTTTAACTAATTAAAAAAATTGTTTCGTTGTTTTTAGTATTTTTTCGCCTATCGAATTTCCGCCAAAATGAATAGCAGCTTTTGTTTTATTGCTGTTGTTGTTACTGTCATGCTTTTTTTCTTTTTTTATTATTACTATAATTTTTTTGCTTTACCTACAAAAACAGGTTACGGTCTCTTCAACATCCAACGGCAAGGAAATTTGAGTAGCTGTCGTTGCTGTTGTTGAGTTATGGTTATGAGTTGCAGCATTGCGAGGCACAGCACGACCAGGGACATGACGTGAAGCATGCAAAAATGTAGCAGCAAAGGAAGACGATGAAGAAGACGTTTGATTTGTTGTCGTGGAAGACGCTGAAGGAGTTTGAGGTGCTGATTCGGCCTCAGCCAAAGGAACTTGAGAGTAACGAACTAAAATGGCGCGACTAACGCGATTACTTCCGGTTAAATTTGATATGGCCCAATTCATAATGAACGTTTGAGCCTATTTCTAACTTAATATTTCGCGTTTAGCTCAAACAACTATTAAGAACGATAACAAGAACCTCATAGAATTTTTAAATGTAATTTATAATAAAAAATTTTTGTATCATAAATTTCTTGGGTTTTATTTATTTTTTATTTTATTTTTTTTGTGTTCTTCTAATAAGTATTTAGTACAACCACCAAGCACTACGAAGGAATGTCAAACTAAAACTGAAGGGCTGCGAATGGCTCGAAAATTGTTGGAAGAAATTAATGCAACAATCACTAAATATACTAACAACAAAAACAACAACAAAAATAACAAATAAACATCTTAGTCATTAGTGGCAGCAACTTGGATTGATGGTTATACGTACGTACATACGTACACACTCCTTGAATGTAACATATGTTAGGCAAGAATACAAAAATAAAATAGAAAAAATGCAGAATAAAATAAAATTATTTTAAAACACCACCGCCATCGCCTCCATTGACATGTAACCCAACACAAGTAGTTGTTACACACAGGGTCACTTAAGAACTCGAATGGGAAAGAGGTGTAAATGAATGTGTTATTTGGTAAAAGAAAGTACTCACTGCCGTACATGTGTGTGTGTATATATGTGTGGTAATAATTAAAGCCAAGTTTCAATTTAAAGGAAATATACCGAACAAATCACAACTGTTTCTGCAAATCTTTTAAAAAGATCTGAATTCTTTACACTCCACAAGCTTTAAGTTATCAGAACATCAGTGTCGTCAGATTAGGGAAGTTATTCCGAATATTACAATATTCTTAATATTATTGTAATTCGATTATTATTCAAAACAAAAATAATAACTTTTTAAATTCAAAGTTTTATTTACTTGCATTTGGACTCAATAAATTTAAGTTGTAATTTTGAGAAAAAAATTCAATATGACGTTTTTTTTTATTAAAAAGTTTATTGCAACAAATGTTACAATTAAATAACTTGAATATCCGAATTTTGGTAATAAACTCAGTTTAGACAAGAGATAAGAAAAAGAAAAAATGTTATTTTTTGTTTTTTAATTTTTGATTCACCTCCAGAAATGGTAACACGTTTTATCTTTTAAAAATATGTAACAAAGGATTTATTAAGATAATGATCAGCGTTGTCAGATTCGAGGATTTTCCTCTATTTTAAGAGGAGTTATTAATGAGAATTTGGGAATAAACACATGTGAGTGGAAAATGTAGGGGCTACAAGGTATATTTAGGGTTGCTTAAATAGCTACTTTTCTACTGTGATATGTTTTTAGATTCGCTTGGGTCTGTTTGAGAAGATTTACATAAGGCGTAACTGTTTACTGACAACGTTTGAAAATTACTTAATAAAAAAATCAAAATAATGCTTACATACGTACATTTTTGATTCGGTGGATTTTTGTTTAAAATTGGAACAACTCGGCTCTGCCATATATCTAAATCTAGTAACTACAATACAAAAAAAAAACTAATATTGGAGTGACAGAGAATTTAAAAATAAGAAAACTAAAAATTAAGTACTGTATATAGAATTACAAAAAAGATATTATCGGCTTTTAATAGGTTAAGCATTTTTTTTAATTTTAGTATATCTTAAAAGATCTCTTCAAAATCTTTTAACCGATACTCATATTGATATCTAAAAAAAATATGGTACACAATCGTACTTGTCTAAAAAAGTTCAGAGGGCCATAACTGTAGACTTTAAACAGGAAAAGAAGCTAAACGAAGCGGTATTGTTTAACATAACTATTTCAGCTGAGCATCATTAAGATTTAAACTTCCAAATATTAAAAAGGCAATTGCTGATTTCAACGTGATGAAAGTATTTAGTTACTTCATCAGCTTACTTATTATTGCTATGGTCCCTATGAGCAGGAACCCAAACTAAAGTAATTTTACAAAGATATTAATAGTTCCAAAAGTATTTCTGTCCTCTTATTAGTCATGAACAAACTTCTGTCATTGCTATCTCAGCTTGACACTTGCTACATTCATCAGGCAGAAATTATGAAATTCTTACTCCAAGATCATCAAAAATGTCACCGAATCTAACATTGCATTCAACTTGGAACCATCTGTATATCTAGTGCATCATTCTTGCTAAGAAGGAGCAGGAGCCTTTAATATTTTTACAAAATTCGTGTAGATTTAAAAAGATTAGTGTCCAAATTCTCTTGTATTATATAACCTTATGAAGATACATACCAGTATAAAAAAACCTCAAGCTGCCAGATCATTCTAGATTAGACAAATTTACAGGTTTTTACTCACTTAAAAAATATAATCGCAGTTGGAAGCTGTACGGCAGTATTAGGCAAATCGTCAAACAAATAAATTGGGTATGAATAGTAATGTGTGTGCTGTTTAAAAAGTTAAGACAGATCAAAATGAGTTAAGGAATATAAAATTAAATTAACTTATCGCAATTAAAACAACTTATCGCAAAAAGGTTTTAAAAGGTTTTTAAAGTTATAATGGAATCTAGAGATTTTCACTGAATACATTTGCTTAAACTTGGCTCCTAAGAAAACTACAAAATCAGAAAACCCTTTTCATCCTTACAAATGCAACAATTACAATAAAGCTAATAACACTTAAAATAAATACATACGAGTAAAGCTGTAAATGAAATCAAAATTAAAAGAAAGTGTAAATGAAAGAATACCTCTTGACAAGGCTAATGAGGGTGGCAATGATGATTAAAACTACAATGATGATGATAATTTTGTAAGAACTGTAATGAAAGCTTTAGATATATGCATAATATGAGCGTACGAGTTTTATATAAGCGTCTATTTAATGAATTTTAAAATAGTTATTCTCTTGTCTAAATAAGAGAAAGTAGAACTAAAGCATTCATTCAATATTCTTGGTCTATTATGTAAAAAGTTAGTTCTTTGCCTACTTTCATATTATTTAAGAATTGTTAAACACTGGGTGCAGCAGCAGCATCATGATGACGCTGCTATCCTCTGCATCATTGCCATTATCACCATCATCAACCAGCATTAAAAATTCTACCGCATTCAAAGCCACAAAAAAATACTTTAAAACCATAATTTAATTAAATGTAGATTTAATTTTTACAATACTCGTAAACAGTTTTGTGTAAAATCCGATTTTCTTTCTTTACCTCTTAATCGCCTTCTTTCATTTGCTGTCGTATGCGAAAACAAAAGCAAACAAAATTTAAAACGATTGAATAAAAATACTAAACGGAACATTTTAAAGATTTAAAATGCACCTTTGAAAATAAACATTTACGAATTGGAGAATAAAATAAATCGTGTTAAACACGTCACGTCATGACTGTATTTATGTTAAGCGTGGGAATTTGTAATTGGAATATACAATAACAGATATCTACTGCACGACTCAGTAATTTCACCATTTTCGAATCTAGTTCGAAATAATTGGCAGTTAAAAAGAAAAGTGTTAAATTTGTTGAAAGACAAAGTAACCAGTTAAGGCATTAGAAAAACGTTAAACTAAAGCGCTTGATCTAAGCACTGACACACAATAATAGCGAAACTGTTACCGTACGCATGGTGTTCTGTTTATAATTTCATGCGAAATGTCATCAAAAGGTCAGATAAAAGAAATCGCGATACAAAAAATTATATTGCTGAAGAGGTACTAAGTCACTCTAACTGCAAAATTTTTCTGGTTACCTTTGTTTCCAATATTGAAATATAGTGAGCTGTTTCGAGCGGAGTTGTTACATGCGTAAAACAATGTTACTTAAAGGTCTTTAAGATTTTGGAGCTATAACTTTTAGACTTATTGTCGGATTTGCTTTAAAATAATCTTTTGGGATTTTTGTTTAACGTTTCGGGAATTTCATTTTCATGAGTTTTTAAAAGACACGGTACCGACAAACTCGAGCAGCTGGTACTGAATGCAAACAGAGTCTTATTGATCCAGCTTTTTTGGAGTTGGAGTTGATCGATCATACAGAACTATGAAATTCACGCTGTGCTAAGATCAAACAATTTTTTCTATAAAAAAAATAAAACATTTTTACGTTATTGATAAATATAGTTTCCAAGGTTTTTACATACAGGTCGAAATTACGACTGATGTTGCACGTTATTTACGTAAATTGTTCTATCCAATAGGGTCATTTATTTAAGGGGTTAAAATTCATTCATATTATTTTTAATCAAATTAAGTAGATTTTGAGTTGTAATTTTTTATATTGAATATCTTTTACTGAATTGAAAATTTTACTAACACAAATTAATCTATCATTTATTCTTAATATAAGATATAACTAACTTTCATTTTTATTTTAAAGCCTTTTTAAAACACTTTAATTAAATGTCTAAAAGTTATAAAACTTTGTTTCAAAAATTTTCTTTCAGTTAAGTGCATTTTATTCAATAGATTTAACGAACTTAAAGTTTTATTGAAATAAAAAAAAACTTTAGTTCTTAATATTCTAGAGTTTCTCTTTATTTCCTTTCGAGCTTTTAAGCCACAATAATTACATTGTTTTTATTTCAGTTGATAAGATTTAGAGAACAAACAATTCAAGTGCGTTAAAGTGAAAAATTAATCAAAAGAAAATTGCATTGAACATTAATTACTGCTTTGTCCTTAGATTTGTTATACTCTCTCTATTCAACAGACGAGAATAGCGACAGCAGCCGCTATAATTAAAGTGTGTAATGTTGAAATAAAAATAATATTAAAGTAGTAAGTTTTCAAGGTTTCTTCATCTTTCAAGTCGGCAGCTACACGTCAATGTTAACGTTAAGTTCATGATTTTCATTTCATTCGGTCAGAAAGACGTAAATAGATATAAGTGGATGGGGATGTGAAAGAAGCAATCAATATGTTTCGTTTAATTTTACTTCCATCGCAAAAGAAAAACGAATATGCGTGAAAAATATAAATAGAAAAAAATACACAAACAGCCTCAACCGTCATGTTTTTCTATGAGCAGTGATGAGTAAAAGTGTTACACAAATTGTCAACCACAAGAAATATTTAACAAAAAATTAAAATATAAATTATAAAATATTTGTACAAACCACTTAGCTTAATCAATGCAAAAAAAAAAAAAAAATCAACAATGCGATTGTATTAACGTCGGATATAGAAGAATTCAGCATTGAATAGAACGAAGTAACGGATGAATTTGGAATGCAACGTTCAACAGACGAGCATTGAACTTGAAAATGGTTTAGTTTCAGCCAAAGTCCGAGAATCTAACTTGGCGGCAAGAATTATCCTCTTACATACAGTCTAAGCAATCGGCAATAATTTAATAATCAGAGCTTTTCATTTATTAAAAAGAATTATTGTAAAACAAGAAACGACTTTAAAACAGACAAACTTAAAATCATATTTCTTTAGGACGGTAATTATACATTAATTATATTTTATTCGAGAAAGATTGCGTGATGATTTTTTATAAGTCGTAGAACATAATATGAATGCAGATTAAACAAGAAAATTCAGCAGTTATGTGGTCACCCTTTATTTTTTACACTTTTTATTGCTGACACAGTAAAACAAAAATTTGGCCATATACATCAAATTACAACCATAAGGGCACCCTTTAATTTCTAATTTTAAATATTTATGCTTGTCATTTTACTAGATAAAGTAATGGACATTCTGTATTATTTTTAAGAGTTTGTCTGTAACGGTTTCAAAAAAAAGGCCATATAGGTCAAATTACATCAGTTATTGGGATACCCTTTAATTTCTAATTTCAAGTTTGGTACTTGTTATAGCGGATTAAGCAGTAAAGGTTCTATGCAAATTTCAATCAATTGTCTACAGCCATTTAACAGCTTGGTCATATATATATATCAAATAACAGCAACTATTGTAACACACTATAATTTATAATTTAAATATTAATACTTCTTTAAATGTCAGAAAAAGTAATGGACATTCTGTTTAATTTTTAATTGTTTGTATATAACGGCTTAAACGATAGCGCCATGTAGGTCAATTTACTTTAAATATGGGAACACCCTTTAATTTGTAAATTAAAATTTTATACTTGTTGTTATAGCGAACTTAGCAATACAGATTCTTTGTAAATTTCAGCTGTCTGTCTATAACGGTTTAAGAGTTTGGACACATACATTAACTTACATGAACTATTGGTACACCTTTTAATTTAAAATTTTGAATGCTTATACTTGTTATTATAACAGTCATAGTAATCGACATTCTGTCCAAGTTTCATGCGTTTGTCTATAAAGGTTCAAAAGATAGGCGAAAACAAGTCAATTTGCGTCACCTGTGGGGACACCCTTTAATTTTCAGATTACTTTTTGCAGTTTGAAGTTAAAGTTTTTTTTTAATTTTAAAGAAGTGTGCTTTACGGTTCATTATACACATTAAAAAAACGTGTATGTTGTATGGGGACACTCTTAAATTTTTAAGATTATGAGTCCTTTAGGCACAAACATTAAAAAAGCAATATTTAGTCGACTTTTCAACCTCCTTCTTTTTTTAAAGTCGGTTGATAAATATACTTGCCATGAGAGTAAACTTCCTTAATTTTAAATTTTTGAAACATTTATACGTTTTTTAAGTTTATTTCTTTGATTTGATATCATTTTTGTATTTGTGTTTAAAATTAGATTTTCTCTATGCAATAAGGAAATATCGAAACTGTCTTAATTAATTTTTTAAATAATCTTCAATATCGTTTATTTAATTAAGTGAATTTAGCGACGATTTTTTGATCACTTTGGTTAAATGTCAATCTTTTTTACCTTTCTGCAATTTTATTGTCATATTTAAATATCGGAAGTTTGCCAAATCCGACAGAAACTTTCATAGGGACGTGTGAATTCTAAAAGCAATAATAGTTTTTAGTAAACATTCTCATAGGAAACTTAAGGCGTCATGCTACAAAACGTTTAATTCACTAATTTCGATATCAATAGTTTTTTAGGGTTTTATTAACTTTCATACACAAAATTTTTATTAAAATATTTTTATAAAAAAGAAACAAAAAAGAACGATATGGAATTGTTTTCTTCAAACTTAAAAATTGTTGCCGTTTTAACATAAAACTCTATCTGGCTTGATAATTAGCCAAAAATATAATTCAATAATTTTAAAATTATAAAATTTTACCAATTTGCAAAAAATTATTTTATTACGTCAATAAACATTTAACATTATCGTAGCTAAGAAATGGGGGAGAAGGGGGAGACAGTCGTTCACCCTCACGGCGAATTCGCCCCTTATCTGTCTATAAACAATATTCTAACCAATTACATCCTATATTTTCTAGCTACTAGAGGGAGCTTTTGCCCCCTCTCTGGTTTATAACCGATGCAGCGACAAGTGCGGTTTTGTCAGAGAGGGGTCCTTCGCTTTTACTTACATTGCGTGTGGTAAGCTACCACGAAAACAGAATAAAATTTAGGATTATCATGTAAATCAGTTTAATAAATGCAACCAACACGAAAAGAGAATTAGAAAAAAATCGAGCAGTTGTATTATATAAATTCCGAACATTCAGCTAAAGATAAAATTGACCAACACTGTAACATGTACATACATGAACATTTAATTTGGATAAGTTTCTAACAAAATAGCATAAAGGAGCAGAGTGAATAAATGTGTGTTATACAACAGTCATGAATTTTTTATAACCCTTTATGACGATACAGTATAACATCCACGGAACTAAAGTTAAACAAAAACAAAAAAAAACAAAAGCTTTGCAAAAATGAACTAAGAAGGTGGTCTATCGTGTTTAGTCTTTTATTTCTATTTCACAAATGTTGAATGTATCTTGCGTAAGGCAAGTTAAGAAGCCAGATAATATACTCAGCTAAAAATCAATAGTTTATGGTTCCACTTTTTCGCACTAATTCTGACTACTGATTGCATGTTCACACACTGAACGCCTGCCTTTTAAACAAATTTTAAATTAACGTAATCAAAACTATACAGACAGATTTCGCATTGCCAAAATGCGGATTTTCAATGTACTCCATTGTAGCCAGAGATTTTCAATGTACTCCATTGTAGCCAGATGCCAAGACAGAAGTTGGGGGATGATAATGCTGTTGTCGATGACCATAAAGACAATAATGACAAGAAGGTGTTAGTAAGATAACATAAGCTTAACTCATGTTTGCTTGACGTTGATAAGATGCAGTAAAGATATGTGACACATTTCGCACTTACTTCGTAATTATTAATTTTTGTTTATTTTATTTACTTCTTTTATATTTACTTTTTCTTTTATTCATTTTCGATTTTCTGCACTTATTTCTTATATCCTCTTGCATTTTACTAGACAGTTTTTCTATCCAAGCAGAAAATATTTATAAATGAGATTGGCAGAAAGCCAAATAACGAGTCTTATAAAACCATTTTTATTTTATTCCTTAGTAATAAATATGAAACAATTACAAACACTACAACAATTACAAACACTCATTAACACAATCAAAGGACTGACTCTTAGAAAATGTACAATTATAAAATTTTGTCTTGAAAACAAAAGAATAACCGATTTGAAATAGTAAAATCTTTTTGAAAAATTTCTCGATATTATGCCCGAGTTAGGTTTTATACTCAATTTAATATTGGACTTTGAAAGATCTGTGAGAGTGGGCATTCCAGTAGCCGAGTTATTAAGGTGGTTGCACTGAAATAAAAATAGTGTTCTGAGTTCTTGTCATAGCATGTACAATTTACTACCAAATTTCCAAAATTAAGGAAAACAAAGGAGAAAATACAAGAGAAGAAGACACTTTAATATAATTCCTTGGCAAACAGTAGACCCTCTATGGGAGACCGACCAATTTGACAATGAATATTGTGTGCGGCTTCAAGGTTTAATTTAAAGTATTAGACAATGAAGTCATTGCGTTCTGCCCGTGTGTAATTTTTCCTGTTTTCTTAAAAGCTTCACATAAAAATATGTAAATTTTTCTTTTGTAATAAAATTTTAAATTAAAGTAAGCGCAAACTTAATCCGAATCAATATTATTATTTGTTATAAGGCACCGCGCATTTATGTTGTAAAGAAAAATGTATGGAAGAAAAATAAAAAAAAAAAACAATAAAAACCGACGATTAGCTAGAGCAATTATATGTGTCGATTATTAACGAGAACAATGAAAAAGCTTATTAAATTAACATTAATTGTTTCGCAAAATTCGTCGTATTCAAGATCAAACAAATTCAGATTACATTTTGTTCGTGTCTAATTTTTCCTGTTTTTTTTAATTATCAAAAAATTTTTAAATAATTTTTCTTTCTTAAAAGTTAACAAATTAAAATATATGTGATAAACTTAAACCGAAGTAAAAACATCATTCAATACAAAATCATGTACATTTGGGTGAATAAATTTAAAACGTTGTCTTACGTCTACAAATTATTGTAAAAAGGCAAAATGAGGAAGTTGCTTAGAAAATTATAGGTAAAATAAACGATATTGTTGGCACATTCGAGTGCAAGTGTGCGAAGTATTTAAGGCCACGGGCTTTTTACATGGTTAAATGATCTTTATTAGACATAGAAAATGGGGTATTCATCCTTAGGTAGCACAAAGGGATCCAACGTCTTGGACAAAGATAGGCTGACGGTTTCTTTTTTAACCTAGTCTAACCTTATTTTCCATGCGAAGAATATAAGAATTCGGAATCACTAAGTATGAAGCTAAAAAAAAATTAAAACGATTTGAAAAAATTGTTTTATAACGACTTATTATACTTTCCTCACCTAGAGACTGCCAAAAACAAATAAACTGATTATTAACTGTTGCCTTTACACTAAGCAATTTAAGACCCACTTTGTAAAATCTTCCAAACAAAAATCATTATTAATAATAAATGCTGTGATTGAAAAAAAAAAATTGTACACTTGCATGCAAAGATTTGCAGAGAAAATTGAAGTGCTAAAATTTTCTTTTAGAATTATAGAATTATATCGTATTATTATATTCTATTCAAAAGCATTTAGAATAAGGTTTTAAAATTTCATCACTATTGTTGAACAGATATCGTCAAACCCCTTTTATTAATTTGTACTTTCAACTGCTTTGTATACGAACAATTGCTTGTGTTGCTGCAGTTTATTAAAAAAGCATAAACTTACGAATTTCGAAAAGGGTTTCAGAAAATTAATTACTTTTTTGTTAAACTTTTTTGCTTCTTCGTGCGACTTAAAATTAGTTTTTGCTTCCTTTATGCAAATATTTATTCTTGATTTTATATGTATTAAAAATTTACATAAATACTCATATTTTTAGCAACACAATCAATAAGCTTCAGCAGTGGGGAAAGAAAAAAGGGTGGTAAGAACTAAAATAAGTTTTTTTTAAGAGCTGTTTTAATTATAAACTTTTTTCTGATTACTTAAAGTCAAGTACGACTTTTCACTTCGATGGGATTTTATTGTTGGTAAAGAAAAAAAATATTGTTTTAAATAATTTTTTCTTTACAAATCACAGCTAAAAAATGCAATTTTAATTTCAATTATAAAGTTCATTGGCCACAAACAAAAGAAAAACTTAATTATAATCGCAGTTAAGATTAATAAAAGACGAGGAACACATTAAATTAATAATAAAAAAATAATCTTTGTTGTGTTAATTTGTAACAAACGACCATGAGACCTTAAAGCTAAAATAAGAAGATAAAGATTTTCGCATTCGATTGACTGCAGTTCGAGACATATATTCGTATGCGTGATTTGACTAAGAATAAATCTTCAAGATTGACAAAGCTAATTTTATTGGGCTCCTTGACAGTTGTATATATGCTGGGAACAGTTAGTAAATATATCGGGGGAGAAGAAGTAAACCCCCTTTTTTAAAGTGGAACAGCATATTTTAGATATTGGTGGCCAGCTTGGTCTGTATTACGCCGACTCTGCATGCTTGTCGACCTACAGTTTAATGATAGACTTATTTAAATTCTTCACTTCTCCTGTGTGAAAAGGTTTACAACAGCTCACTAAAGGACGTAGTACTTAACCTAGAACAGAAAGGGTAGTGTAGTTAGTTATATACCTTGCAGTCTGACAGATATTCAGAACAGGAGTTAATCAGGAAGCTACGCGTACTGCAGTACAAACAAGCAGACACTATTTCGTGTTTCAAACTAAAAGAAACAGATAAATGACATTGGTATTTTTATAAATACAATGTTTTCTATAGGGAAATGTGGGAAGAAATTATCTCACTCTTAACATGTTCTGCCTGATGCAATCGAAATACCATTTAACCTGCTAAAATGCATCCTAAATCTCAACAAAGCCAGCAAAAGGAGGCAATAACGCAGGACTCTAGGAACATAAGGTTAATTAACAATTATCATTCGACGTTTAGGAATTATTAGTCTAGAGTAAAAGCCGAATGAGTGATCAGGTCAGAGCTCGAGACATTGCGTTCACCATAACTGAATAAAGTGTCTTCCGCTAGCAAATTTATACAGGATAGTTTCTTAATGCCATTCTCCAACTATGCAGGCACTGGTTCAAGTCACTATTAGGTATTTTACCCGATTACCACTCTCGCTCCATCTGTTATAATTTTATCGACGTAATGTCGGTTTATCTTCTCTTCCTTTTTAGGGTTCTGTATACATAGTGTAAAAATGTAACCCTATTGTTTTCGTCAAACTCCAAAAAATAAAGCGTGTTCCGAGAGAGACGTGATATTCATTAAAATATTGTTATTTTTTATACCCTTCACCACAGATAAAATAAAATTATATCTAAGCTTGTCACTCCGTTTGCAGTTTCCACAATATTTATTTCCGCCCCCATAAAGTATATTCTGAGTTCTTATGCATAGCGAAGTCGATTGAGCGATGTAGGTCTGCCCGTCTGTCTTTCCGTGTTATTGTTGAAATCAACTTTGCCAAGGCGGTAGTTGAACTAGAGAAAATTTAAATACGCCAATCGATTAGACATGCAGTTTCGAAAATTTTGCTTATCTCCAATTTTTTTGTATTTAGTTTATGTAGTGAATAAATTCCAAAAAAAAAAAATTAAAAAATAAGAAAGAAAAAAATCAAGTGAAGAAATTTGCACTCGCCCATATTTTCCGAATATAGGCCTCTGAACCTTTCATAGAAAAGTACGATTGTACGTTTTGAAGAGATCTTACAGGAAATAATAATATTTTTAAAAATGCTTTTTTCTCTGTCACTCCGATATTTGTTTATCAATTGAAGTTACTTTATTAAACTAGATTTACATAATTTTTTATCTTCCTTCTAATTTCTCTACACATGAACAAATATCTTTTAAGATACCTTTGTTGTTTATTTTTTTTTTTTATGCTTGTGAATTTTCGGTTTTGATGTGATTATTTTAATTGTAGTTTGTTTTAATTGTTGTTTCTTTAAAATTAAATGTTCTTGTGAAATTTAGATTATCGGTAACTAATTTTTTTTGTCGTTGTTTCCAAAATATAATGAAGGAAAATAGTCGGGCGGACTAAAGAATAGTTTTCTTCACAAATTATATCTTTGTTGGAATTAAAGTATGGTATTCAGAAACCGGTTTCTTTATTCGGTATTAATTTTGTTTTGATACTGTTTACTGGTTTTATGCTTTCAAATTTATAATTAATACATAAAAGCTCTACTTTGTTAATAAACCAGGGACATAAAGACGTAACCACTAAATTTTGGAATGACATTTTTGTCTTTCTCAAATACCTACTTATTAAAACATATAGGATCCTTCTCATACAAAAGGTTGGATATTATACTTCTTATATTATAAATCGTGATCCGTAATGGTAAGTGTCCGGAAAGTTTGAATAAACATTTGTTAAAATAGTGGTGGTTTGGTCAAATATTTGAGTAACCTGACGGAACCCTTACAAGCCAAAAAATTAATATTTTACAGCAAAATAAAATGTGTGTGAATATTAATACGTCAAGGTTAATATGTTTTTTTAATGTTGCATGCTATAAATTTTTTATTTATTTTTATCAAGAGAAATACCGGAGATTACTTATTAAAAATTAGATTTGGATGTTCAAAAATAGTAATCCGATTTTTTAAAGTTCTGACTATGTTAAAAAATGCACGCTTTGACCTTTTCTCCTCTACTGGTCTATTTCTCGTAAAATTTTTTGGACAAATTAAAATTGCTTGTGACATTTACTGAAATTGCAACTTTTGGGGACGTGGCAACCCAATAACGAACAGGATGTACATATCGCTCATTTACTAGAACAACGTCATAACTCAAAAAATACAATTTTTGAGAAAATCATGCAAAATTATTCGTTATACATAATAATTCATATTTTAAAAAAAATTTTATTAATATCTCTTATAATCTCCACATACGATCGAAAATACTGCCATGTCGTGCATAGGACCTGCATATGAATTAAAAACTTTGAACTCGTTTTTCTCGAAATCAATTTTTGTGAGTTATGAAGTTGTTTTAGTAAATGAACGATATATACTTTATGGGGTCGGTAAAAAATAAATTCTAGAATTTACAGAAGGAATGACAAACTTGAATAAACTCTCTTCACCAATGGTGAAGTGTAAAAAATTTATGTAAATTGTTGCTTTCTTCTTTTTAATTTATTAAGATTCACAAAAAGCTTTAAGATTTATAAAGTCAGCATTAACAAACCAAAAATTTTTGTTTTCATGATATCATGTCTTTAAGGAGAACGAGAAAGACAGAGAAAGGGATTTAATATTCATGTGCGATTTTAATTAACTGTTGTTAGTTGCCATATTTCTAATTTGTCGTAATTGAAGCGTTATTATTAGCCAAAACTGGAATATAAAAGATTTTTGTATCTTGATTCACATTTTAGTCCCCAATATTATATAATGCAACGCAGCATCAAAATACTTATAAAACAATAAAAAATTTAGTCTACGATAATTGTGTCAGATTCCTTTCGTGATATTCACAAGAAACATTTATAATTTAAAATTAAAATATGAAAATCTACGTTAATTGTGCTTGATTCTTTCAAAAATAAATACCTATTCCATGATATTTTAAATACATACCTATTTATTATTTAAAGCAAAAACATAAAACGTGTTACGCAGTTTCTTGAGCAAACCAACGCGAGAATTTATTTATGTTTACATATTTTTTAAATTACGTCGACGAAAATAGCCCACTACTTTTCGTTTAATAAAGGTGCTATTCCACACATAATCCAATCCTAAAAATGAGCACAAAATACTCATTGGTTAACAAATGCTTAGAGTTCTATAACAGACAGCAAGACGGACCCACATTGTAGAAAAAACAATAGGGTTACGACTAGGCCTTTAGATATTGAAATCTTCAAACACTAGAAGCGAAAATTGGATGAGTTACAAAGACTTAATGGCACTAAGACGATAACCATTTGCATTATTCCGTTGAAAATGTTTTTCGTTCAAGGACAAATACAGCCTTTTTTGTTTCAACATTTCTATCAATTTTGTTTTAATATTATAAAACCGTTTTATCAAGCGACATGTTTTAGAAGAATTTATAACTAGAATGTCGTCACGATGACATAGGAGGAGGAATACAAACTAACAAAATCAATATAGAAATAGAAACAAAACAAGAAAATTAAATATAAAAAAATGCGAAAAAATCAAACACAATTTTGCAAAAAGGCAACCTACCAAAATACGACGAAGACAAAAATCTATAACACAAACATTAGCACATTTGTATATAAATACACACATATGCTTGTATATACATACATAATTATATATTTTGTACTTACAAATAACATGCGATATTCTTTTATTTTCATGCCATCTTTTTGCGACATCAGATAAATATTAAAATGTGTTTGTAAATACGAATAAAAAGTTGCTGTTCAACTAACACAAAATCAGCAACATAGGCATGTATTGCATACATGCAATATGTGCAAAATAAAAGAAACAACAGTAATGCTGTTAGCGTCGACGCAGCAAACGTTACAGTCAAATACACAGAGAATGAATGAAAAGAGGTGACCATAAGCAGAAAAATACAAGAAACACAACAAAATCAAAAACTGATGAAAATTTTTAATGAAAACGAGGCCAATTGGCATTAAGCCAAATGATGGATATAAAAAACTAAAGAAAAAACCCATATTACGCCAAGCTAACAACAACAGTAGCTTCTGCAAAAATACCAAGTAAACCAAAACAAGTCAAAGGAGGTGGAGAATTACGTCGGGTTAAAAGATTATTAGAAATCCTTTATAATTTTAAGTATAAGAAAAAGGAGATGATCAACTTACCCCATTAACCAATCGACAGTGTCGCGTAAATACTCCGGAATACGCTCCAGTTTGGCGGCTCTTTAACAAAACACAAATCTTTAAAAAAAAAACTACTATTTTCTTTTTATTTAAACAATTTTATATGTGTGTATGCCTGCTATGTATGTATTTTTATATGCACAATTGTTTTCCTTGAATTACTGTTGTTCAATTGAAAATTTAATTTTGCAATGCAAAACACTTTCTAAATAAATGTTTCTAATTGGGATTTATGCACTGACTCTGAAAATCATTATAGTATCAATTTTTATTGAATAATTTTTTTTTTAATTTTCTTTTTTCATTTTTATATTGTTTTTTTAAGTTTTATAATCAGACCACAATTTTAACAAGAAAAATTTGTGTAAGCGAAAAAGAAACTGAAAACAGTAAATAAGAAAAAAATCAGTTTTTTGTTGTTGCTAGAAAGAAGAAACAACCAAACTAATTGACTTTTAGCTCTGTGGAAAATACGACAGGCAGGAAAGAGCCAAATATAGTCATTTTCTTTAAATGGAAAAAAATTTATTGTTTTTGTGTTTTTACCCCATATATGCTGTTCAATCAACTTGGCTGCACTTAAGCTTAGCCAAAAATGTTTATAAAAAGGTTTGGAAAACCAGCTGTTTAATAACTAAAATAGTAATTTCAATATGGGCAAGCAACCACCAATACAGAATTGTAATTATAGGCCATTCAAAAATTAAATATATAGGAATTATTTACTTTCGACTAAAAAAAAGTATAATTAATGTACATAAGATTTATGATTTGTATATACTTCCATTATTAATCAATACTGAACTTTACTATTAATTATCTATTAAATGTTTTTTTAATATTGTTACCAAGGTACATTTATTTTACTAGGTAGTGTCGTCCGCCCAGCCGGTTTGTAGTTGGACATGTCAAAACTTGTTTATATTTTCCTACTTTTGCTTACGAATTTCAAAAAACACTAACAACAAGCATATGTAGAACAAAGAGAGCGTTTGTTTTTAGACCAATTTTCTCTTATTTTCTGTTTTTATTTTTAACATTTCCACTCACAAAGCAACAATAAAATGCCATGTTGTTTTTACAAATATTGTATTTGTTGTAGAACCGCTTTTACCTAGTAAAATAAATGTACCTTGATTGTTACTATTATAATCTCGTAAAAGTGCTGCCAGATTATTAAATAGCTAATGCACAAATAAAAGGTACTTTCGCGAGACCAGGTGATCTTAAAGTAGCTGTAATGTCATTACCACAGGGTATATACCCTGTGTCATTACTGTTGGAAATACTTTTGTATATACCACAAAAAAAAAAAAAAACAATAACAACACTTCTTTTGCAGCCAACTTCACTTTTTACGCGCAGTCAAAATTGAATTTTTCAATTGTCCAACGTCGCGCTATTTGGGTTGGTCTCATACATTTTGTAAGGGCATGAGAATTTTTGACAGTTAAATAACGTCTTACGCTCGTATTTAGGGTGGACTGTTAGAGTTAAAAAAAAAAAACGAAAATAGAACTATATTTTTACTACCATAATTACATAATTATTAATAATATTTAATACTTATGTAGTTTTAATTAACCGAATTTCCACTCAACTCTGATTAAATATTTGCGCGTTTTTCTTTTAAAGCCCCTTTAACCGATGTTTCTAACCAAGTGCTCTCAGATATTGTATATCAGGTTTACCTCAGGAAACTAGGACTGTGATTCCATTCATTTTGGGACGTTAGACAGCTTAGCATTGATAGCGGTATGCTTGCGGTCGTTCTCTTGTATGAAAATATAACTCGCCGTCAGACACATTATTTTTTATTTTTTTTCCTGGAGACAAAATGGGTTTTCAAAATCCAAACATGTATTCTGTAGTCCACAATGCCATCTATAACTCATCCCCATACCAAAACTTGGTTGGGCTTTCCCTACACTTTTTATCTTCCATCGTTACCATATAATTAAAATTTACTTTCGTATGTAAATACGAATCCAGATTTCCATAGGCTTATCTTTATTATCGTCAAAACGTTATTTCTTATTGATTTTGCCTTTATACGGCATTTTTCTGCCGTCGCGACCATGAAAAGCAGCTTTATATAGCATATTGTGAAGTGTATTACAACAAATATTGTAACCAGATCTGTTTTGATTTCCCGAACTATAAATCGTTTTAGAGCTTCAGATATTAAACCCACAGCTTATTTGTTAATTTTTCGTATTTTTTTTTTTTTTAATTTTCGATAATCTTTTTAACGGCTGAGTATAATCCTGTAACTATTTATTTAATTATTATTTTCCTTCCGAATTGTTAGTTTCTTTTCGTTTCGAAGACACGTCTTGCAATATTAGAGATATTAAATTTAAAATTTTTTCAATTAATAACAAAACAAATAATGAGCGCTCACTTTTGTAGAACAATTTTTACAGATTTTGTTTTTAATGTTTGGAATTTTGAAGATCTCTTTAAATTTGTAGGTACATAATAATTAACTTGAATTCAAAAATTTTCTAAATTTTAATAAAAGAAATTAATTTAAAAATTATAGTTGTTAGAGAGCACTCAGTCTTTGGAGCGACTGTACTTTCGTTGTAGTTGAGGCTTTACTTTTGTTTTAAAAAACGGAAGAGGCCTTAAACAAAAAAAAAATATGACAATTTATTGTCCGCCAGTTGGTATTTGCCAGATGCACGACTTCCCTTACAGTAATGACGGTCGGGATCCGGTATTAGCTAAATGAGTTTGGCAAAGAAAAATTAACTCTTTGATATAACAAGGCAAAAATCATTAGGCGGGGGTACGTGACCAGGATGGAGGTTATTTCCAGGATGCTAGAATGTGTCCTAATGGTCTATTAACGGGGAAACGTTGTTGAGTTATGTAGATGTATGCTTAAATAAGTATGCAGTAATTCTTAAAAAATTACTTATAATCTGGGTACTTTAAGAAAATATTGAAATATTGAAAATTGACTTTAATAAAATCCACCAGTTTTTTGATCTATTGACCATAACAAGACAGAGGAAAAATTTCTTTTCTTCACCCATGTTTAGATGAAATCGGGATAGCTATTAGTAACTACCGATTTATTTCCCCATTGTGCGGTATAGAATATGAAAATAAAAATCCTTATGTTAACCAAATACGTGAATACACCTATTTTAAATGATTAAATGCAAAAACAATTTTAAAATGTTCGAAAAATAACGGTAATTCGATGCTCTTCTTTAATTAAGTTTTATACATTATTATAAAAATTTCTATTGTTTTGTGATAGTTTGCGGTGCGTGGTTGATTGCATTTACATAAATTTTATTTTTATTTCTGAAAGTGGGAAAAATGAGCATACAAGATGAAAGCTTTCCACGCGATGACGACTTAGAACTCTCTCAGAATTCAGGTAAAAATTTTGTTTTTTCACACCACAAACCCCGTCGTAATAATGTTGTAGAAAACAAAGGAACAAATGACGACCATGACGATTTGTCTAAAAACAATGCTTCAATAACTTCACCTTTAGCGAACGAAGATGATTCAACACAATCATCAAATGATTTTTGTTTGTCATCGGAGACTAGTAGTAAAACAAATGCAAGTGAACCTAATGATTTGCAAGGTAAAAAAGCCGAAGAAATTTCTTTAAACTTAAATTCTGCATTATTTTCGATTTCTTTTTTTTTTATTTTCTTATGTGCTAGTAGAAACTGAAAACAAAAAGGCGTCTGGGTTTTTGCGCCACAATCCAAATAAAGCAGTTTCCTATCAGGATATACACTCCGAATACACTAAAAGGCGTTACAAACATGTTGAAAGTAAAGTTGGTCAGTACATTGCCAATATAAAGGCCCAAGATGATAAACGTCGCAATTCTGGCAAATTTCAAAGGCATAGCTCTTTGCCAGAGACGCTACATGGAAGAGCAACTAATGTGGCGGAATTAGAAAATAAATCTAAAAAACATGGTCTCCTTCGTTGCAGTACCAATGACTTAGATTGTATTCAAAATCAACACAATGACCTGCAAAGCGAACACGATGGCGATAACTATGATAATCTAACCTCTACAATATCATCATTATCCACTAGAGATTTGGCTTCGGAAAATGGTATCTTTTTAGATAAACAAACATATGAACAACTGTTGAGCGACAAGGAACGCAAAGATTATTTGCAAGCCAAATTAGAGGAGAAAAATGCAGAAAACTGGCGTTTAAAACAAAATCTGGATACAATACGTGTTGAATATTCTATTTGTAAAGACAAACTAAAGCAACAAACGCAAGCGCAGCGTTTTACTGGTTCATTCGGTAGTATAAATACAGTTTCCGTTTTGGGAAGAACAAATTTACAAAGCTTGTTGTACCCGCAAGAAACATTAGAAAAGTATACACAAACGGATAAGGTTCTTACACCTTCACCCATACCACCTGAAAGTAAACCTGGCAATGACAACTTTGTCACACCGTTTACACCGGATTCCAATAACAATGCATTCGATCGTGCTGCAGTTGGAGTGTTGGCACCGGCCGCTCACAAGGTGATGAAAAATGTAGCTACCATACAGCCCATTTCTTTAAATTTTAGCAATCTTGTTGATCAAGATTTAAGTAGCAGCAATATAAATACGACCATGGGTGAGTAAAATTTTTTTTAAATACCTAAAACTTTGGGTTAAAAATTAAAAACTTTAGAAACAAGTAAGAGTGCTATATTCGGATATGCCGAATCTTATATACCCTTCAGCATCTATATAAATCTAGTTAAATAAAGCAACTCTAATCAAAAAAGCAAATATTGGGGTGACAGAGAATGCAAGATTAAGAAGAAAAATTTAAGTACTAAATTTTACTATTTCCTGAAAGTTTTCTTCAAATGCTTTTAAATGATACCCATATTGATATCTTAAAAAATATTGTGCACAATCGGACTTTCTATGAAGAGTTCAGAGGCCCATAACTCGGAAATATGAGCGAGCGCAAATTTTTTCACTTGATGTTTTTTCTTATTTTTTAATTCTCTTTTACTTCATATAATTGTCTTTTAGAGGCAGACGTGGTGTTGCCTCGAAGAACATGAACCGATCTTGCTGATTGCAAAATTTTCAAAACTATATCTGATCGATTGGTGTATTTAAATTTGCTCTAGCTCATTTAGTGCCGTGGCAAAGTTGATTTCAACACTGTTAGACGAACAGACTGTTAGACGAACAGACGGGCATCGCTCAATCGACTTCGCCATGCATAAGGACATGCTTTATGGGAAATGGATATTTCACTTTTGCTGAAAGTGAAAGGTATAATAAATGTAAAACATTTTATGTGCATATTTTTGCTATTTAGTCACTGGCTTATAGTGACATATTGTTTTACATACATATATAGTACATTTACTTTGAAAATGGTACTATTGAATAGTCCTACCATACAGTTTTTAAGTCTTACATTTACTTGCTAATTTTTGCTAGTAAAGTGTTTTCGTTTTACTCTCTCGTTGCTAGTTTTTGCTAGTAAAGTTACTAAACAGACCTATAATTGTCGTATGAAAAATTGCTGAAGTCTATACAAAACAATGCATCTTATTAAAAATTAAGTTACTAAATTTCACTTTATTGAATATTTTATGAAGAACATCAGTAATTGTACTTCAAATAAACAGTGAGTCTTCTTTTTGAAGCTGTGAGGGAATTACTTTGTGTAGGGTACCCTTCCACAACTTTAAATATTTGCAATTACGCCGCTTAAAGTTATACATTAAAAAAAGAAAACATATTGTTTTTTTTTTTTAACATTTTCTATAAAATTGCCATATTGAAACAGCTAAACTCTGCAACATTTGGCATAGGATCCGAAAGAAAATTTTATTCTTTTATCTAACGATATTATTTAATAATTTTTAATTTTTCTGTAGGTTTTCTGCGTCAACGTTCAAATTCATTGACAGGCCGCAAAAAATCAACTCCCTTACCTGCCAACATTTCGAAAACTAATTCAACAATGAGTAGTGTTCCCAGTAGTAGTGATTCTGCCATTGATATTGAGGTAATTGAATCGCCTGGAAGTGAACGCGAAGAATTTACATACTATAGACAACCTATACAACGCTGTGCAGTTGTAGAGTCTCGTGGTGATAGTAAAAATTACACGGATTTTGAAAACAGTACGATAGAGGGCGTCATGAGCAAAAGTAACAAAAGAAAAGGTCGCAAACGTCGTAATTTACGCTCACGCATGATGCGAATTTTCGGAGCTTGTACGAGATGTAAGGATCCTAATAATTCCTTAGAAGTTGCCGAAAGCTTTAACCATTCCCAAATTCCACTTTTGGAAAAAAGTACATCGAATTATTGTCCAAATGTACGTTAGAAATTGTTTTGTGTTGAGTATAGAATTTATTTATTATTTTCAAATGAATTAAGAAAAATACACAAGCTTTGGAAAATTTAGGCAACATTTTTTGTTTTTAATATGCATTAATTAACATTATTTCTTGACTCTTGAATAAAAAAAAAAATTCATTTGAAAATATTAAACTTGAAGTTTCTAAGATTGTTTGCTGTTAGAAAGTCTATGATTAAATATTAATTTATATATAAATGTTTGTTAAAATAAGTTTTTTGTTAATAATTATAGTTGTTCAAATATATTGGGGTATTATTTTTTCGTTATTTTGTTACAATAATTTTTTTTTTGCAATTATAAAAAAAATATTATTAAATTTATTTATTTTGATATATAATAATTCTAGACTTATAAAAAATAAACTCATTTTTGTTGTCTTTATTATGATGACTTTTTTTATTTCATTTTCTCGAAAGGAAGGATTGGTTGTTCAAATAATTTAAAAGGATATAAAACCGCAGTAGAATATATGAATTAAAGGAAAATTAGCTTAAGTTTTTATTTAAACCATTTAATGAAATAATATTTTTAAAAAGAACATTTAAATTAAAATATTAGAGGATAAACTGAATATTAATGAAATTCCGTTAAAGTTTCTAAGTAAATTCAATTTTCAATACTTTGTCCAGGGGCCTTTTGCTTAAATCTTGCTTCTGACACGTCTTAGCATACTTTCGATCAAGCTTTCAATAGTGTGCTTTAGAATATTTGACAACTTTATTTTTCGTTTTATTATTTTTTTTTTTGCATTTAATTTGAATCATAACAAATGGTTTTAGTAAAAACCTGAGGGCAATTTACTGCATTCGATATCCAACGAAATTTCCATTTAATTCCTTCTGAAATTTCGATCGATATCGGATGCCGTAATTTGGCCTCTGGTTTACTTTGACTTATTTTTTACGATTTAATGCATTTTTAAGTTATACTTGAGATACAGGTATCCACAAGTGATCGCAACTGCATTCTAAAGAAATATTTTTGACAATGACAAAACTTAAATTTACTAAACTCAAAAGAAAACAAAACAAAAATATATTTTTAAATTTATATTAATATTTGGTCTGATCAAAAATTGTTACTTGTAACTGCTAATTGTTATTATAACGTGTTCACATACTCGAGTGTGAGTAAAAAACAAAAATGCTATCGACTCTTTATGAGTCAAGCGTTAAAAAAATTTTAGTATTTCCTGAATGATCTCTTCAAAAGCTATTAAATGATAGCCATCTTAATATTTAAGAAAAATATGGTGCACATTCGTACTCTTTTATGAAAAGTTCAGAGGCCCAAAACTAGGAAAATATGAGCGTGTGTCATTTTCTTCACTTGATATTTTTTAATTCTCTATTGCTCCATATGTATATATACATATATTTTTTTTATTATTGGACTTACTTTACTAAACTAGATTTGTTCCAAATTATATGGAAAAATTAGAATCTGGCGTGGTGTTTTTCCAGCTGTTTCGAGGGACTTGGGCCGGTCTTGCTGATTTTTAATAACAAAATTAGTGCCTTGGCAAAGTTGATTTCAACCTGAACACGGACAAACAGACGGACATCGCTCAATCGATCTATGTTAATTGTTTTAAATAGCAAAAAATTTAAAGCTATGTCTTTTCAATTGGCGTATATAAACTATTTCTAGTTCCTTGGCATAAGAACTCAGAATACATATACTTTATGTGGTTGGCAATGTTTTAATCTCTCGTTGCTAGTTTTTGCTAGTAAAGTTACTAAACTAAACTAAAAAGAGTAGGCAAATTGCGGTATATATATTTTTCGTCATTTAAATTTTAAAGAAGAAGGAAAGTTACATCAATTGGAAATTACACAGATAGGATAGTTGTTAGGGTCTTGTACCCACGGAGCGTAAAAACGAAAGCCTTTTGTTTTTGCTGCAATTTCTGTGCGTCCGGCTATCTGTCTGTCTGTCACAGGTCTTTATCTCTGCAACTGTTATGGCTAGAAAGGCTGTTCCCATAATGACATGATTTTTACAAATCTTTCAAGCAGACAGTTAATGTTTGGCAGGAAGCTATGCTGCCACAGCCCACTTGGGTTCATTGACTAGTCCCTGTGTGTTAGCTGCTGAGAAAGAAGAGGAAACAGGGAGATTGAAGAAAATCAGAACACAAAAAAAAGAGAAAGAACAGTATGCGTATAGAATGCAGAGAAGTTCCCGCCGGACAGGCCCATTGGCCAAAGAGTGTGCTCATTTAACTGACTGAGTCACAATGTCTAATTGTGGGCCTGTGAACCACCCACGGCACCCACAGTGATGTAATACCAGATAGGCTCGCGTAGTACTGTTGACCGAAGTATCTCATTCTTATTTACCACAGCGCAGGGCTTCAAACAATTGCTGCTATAATCACCAGTATAAAAAGTGAAAAAAAACGTGATTTTCAGGCTTATGGAACGATTATATGTGCTTTTGGAGCTTCTGGAAGAGTGGATTTATAAAAAATAAAAATGATTAAAACAGGCGCTTTAAATTTTCAATAACAAAAAAAATTATGTAAGTATATGCCCCATACAGCTCCAACTTGATTGACTACATTATTTTACATTCACAATATTTCTTAGAGTAATTATTATATCGTGAGCTGTGTGGCATAGCACCGTTCTATTTGATTAACATGTCAGCAAAAGAATTCCATTGAAATTAAGTACGATGACTGTTATATTCTCCAGACGCATAAAGCGTATCAACAATGACGTTTTCTAATCGTTGTAGTTTTTTAATGATGGACTGTGATCTCTACAAATTCGACAATTCTGTTCATCACCGTATCCGTTTTTAAAGTGTCAAATCTGCAAATCGGTTTTCTAGCATTGCAAACACACCTATTAATTACAAAAACAAAGTCCGAACGTTCATAAAATAACGGTAATCCGTTGTGCTTTTTTAGTCTTTGTTCTATAAATCAATAAACAATTTGTAATCGTGAGGTGATATTTTGTGTTCAAATAATTGTTGTTTATGTTGCCTTAGAAAAAATGAACATACAAGATGAAAGTTTTCCATCCATTGATGACTTGGAATTGTCTAATAATTCAGGTAAAAATTTTGTTTTTCCACACAACAAAGCGCACCGTTATGGTATTACAGAAGAAACACAAACAAATGAGGAAAAAGAAGTTTTCGGCAAAAAGGGCACTTCATTATCTTTGCCTCAACAAAACGAAGATGATTCAACAGAATCATCAAATGATTTTAGTGTGCCATCGGAGGAGACAAGTAGCAAAACTAATAGAACTGAACCTAAGGACTTGCAAGGTGAAAAAACACAGAATATTTCTTTAAACTCAAATTCTTCATTATTTTCAAATTCTTTTTTTTGCGTGTGTGTGTACTAGTAGAATCTGACAACAAAAAGTCGTCTGGGTTTATACGCCACAATCCGAATAAAGCGGTTTCCTATCAGGATATACATTCCGAATACACTAAAAGGCGTTACAAACATGTTGAAAGTAAAGTTGGTCAGTACATTGCCAATATAAAAGCACAAGATGAGAAACGTCGAAGTTCTGGTAAATTTCAAAGACATCGTTCTATGCCTGAGGCACTACAAGAAAGAGAAACGACTGCTACCATATTAGATGACTCTAAAAAACATGGTCTCCTTCGCCGTAGTGCTAATGATTTAGATCGCTTGCAAAGAGACCAGGACTCTGATAATTATAAAAATCTCAGTTCAACATCATCCCTATCCACAAGAGATTTGGACTTAGAAAATGGCATCTTTTTAGATAAGCAAACCTATGAACATCTTTTAAGTGAAAAGGAACGTACGGATTATTTGCAAACAAAATTGGAAGAGAAAAACGCAGCGTACTGGCGCTTAAAACAGAATTTTGACACAATACGTATTGAATATTCTATTTGTAAAGACAAATTGAAGCAACAAACTGAAGCTCATCGTTTAACTGGTTCATATGGTATTAATGCAGTTTCCTCTTTAGGTAGAACATCTCCACGGAGTTTGGTGCATCTACAAAGGACAAAAGATAAGTGTACACAAACTTCACCAGTACCAGCTGAAAATAAACCAGATAACGACTTGTTTGCCACACAGTTTACTACGGATACCAATAACAATTCATTTGATTATACAGCAGTGGCTCTGCTGGCAGCAGCTGCTCACAAGGTTTTAAAAAGTGTAGCCACCATTCAGCCAATTTCTTTAAATTTCAACAATCTTGTTGATCAAGATTTTAATAGCAATAATATAAATACAGCGACCATGGGTGAGTTAAACTCAATGTGTTTGTTAGAAAGTTAGTTGGTTAGTTCTATTAGACTAAAAAAAAACACCCTTTACAATCTCTATTTTAGTGAATTTTGTTTTCTATATTTTGTAAGTCGAGATGGAGTGTCTAATTGAAGAAACAAATACTCCACTTCTGTTTGCACACAACGCAGTAATTCCTCTAAAGAGAGTGAACTCAAATTTTAAGTAGAAGCAAAAACCTCTTTGTTTTTTTAAATATATGCTAAGAGGTACTCGTAGTGTTTTGACCGCTGCCTCGAAGGACACGGACAGATCATTTTGATTTCCAATAGCACCACTTCCGACACTATGTCTGATCGATTAGCCTATTTAAATTTCATCTAGCTCATCTGGTGCCCTGACAAAGTTGATTTCAACACTAACACGGACGGACAGACATTGCTCAATCGACTTCGCTATGCATAATAACTTCGAATTTATAAATACTTATATACTTTTTGGGGACGAAAATGAATTTTGTAGAAATTACAAACGGAATGACAAACGTAGAAATATTCTTTTCCAATAAGGCAATAATAAGAACTGTAATTATCAGGAGCTAAATTACGGCATTCGAACTCAAACGAAATTTCCATTCTGGGCAATTTGCGCCTGGAATGTAATATGTAAATTCTTGTGAAATAATTGCTTTTGATGCTATTGCACAAAATTTTTTGTTACGAGGTTTATCTTTTGAAAAGTATACGTAGAACTCGCAACGAGACAACGATATGTAATATTCTGAACAGCCGAATATAATTATTTTTTTGATTTCGAACTTACGTTGGACATTATGAATTCTGTTGGTAAATTAGTCAATCGAAATTATAACTTTCATTTTTTTAAGGTTATTTACGGCAACGTTCAAACTCTTTAGCAACTCTTCACAAATCAGCTCCCTTACCCGCTAATATAAGTTCAACAGCCAGTAGTGTGCCAAGCAGCAGCGACTCTGCAATTGATATTGAAGTGACTGAATCGTCGAACAGTCAACATGAAAGTCGTCGCGAAGAATTTATTTTTTATGAACAACGTTCACAACGCTTTGCAGTTGTTGAGACTGATAATGCTACTCCAAATGATGCAAATACTGCAGACTCCAATAGCGAATACAGCACGATTGATAATAGGAGTAAATGTCGCAAGCCGCATTACTTACGCTCACGTATGATACGTTTGCTTGGAACTTGTGTTAAATGTAAGGATGCCAATAATTAATACGAAACTGTAGATAATTCTTAACATTCGCAAATTCTACTTTTGAAAAAAAGTGTATAGAATAATTGCCTTTATTTGTGTTAAGAATTGTCGTTTATTTATTTTTTAATTATTTCCTTTTATATTTTCAAATAAATTAAGCATTTGTGAAATTATTGAGCAAATGTTTACTTATTTTTTATTCAATAAATATTGATTATAAGAACAAGAACATTACCTTTAGTGTCTGCTTAGGGCAACTGTTAACTTTATTTTATTAACAATTTTATTATTTGAAAAAAATAAGAAATTTATTTGAAAATGTTATAACTGGAATTAAAAAGCTTTTCACTGTTAAAAAGTTTTTGAAACTTTAATTATCTGTATTTATTAATTATTAGTTTCTAGATGTGTTTTTTTGTTTTGTTATTTATTAGTTGTTAAAATATTAAATTATTAAAGAGTGAAGTATACATTTTTGTTGTTGTCCTGATGACAATATTTAAATACCATTGTTGCGAAAAAAAAAAAATAAACAAAGCCAGTTTAACACTTTCACATTATCTATTTAAAAACAAATAATTTCTTTTCTAATTATTTAAAGTAAACATTTTTTTTTTGGTTAACCTTATTTATTTAATATGCAAAAATTTAAACATTGTATGATACATTAAATATATATAACAAACAAATAATTATACAAAATTTATTTTGTGACAAAAACAGTAAACAAAATTATAAAAAATAAACAATTATTACAAATTACAATTATTACAACGTTCATTTTAAGGATATTTAAATATTAGCAACATAACTTGGATAATTACTGACCGATTTTCATCATTGAAATATGAAATAAAATATAGAAGCAATTTTAATAAGGAATGATTATTTTTTAATACAAAAAATAATTTAACAAATTTATTTATATCTGCTATTAAAGAGCGACAAAGTAATTTGAAGATAAGTTCTGAAAATATAAAAAAGAAAGTTTGAAATGAAATAAAAGTTGTCATAAGAAAGTTGCATACAGTTTCACATATTAGACTAAATGTTTCGTACTTCTAAGTTAGCATTTGGAAGATTGTTTTAACAAAAGTCACCACAGTGAGTGTGCTTTAGACTACTTAAGATGAGATCAAGGTGATTAATCAGCTGTGCGTTTAAAAAAAGACTCGATTATAATTCCGATAAATGCAAAGAAAGCAATTTGTTTAAAAAACAAAAAGATACAAAAAGTAAATGTTCGAAATGTGATTGCTTTTAGCATCATTTTTTTTTTTTTTGTGTAGTTAAGATAAATAAAATAAAAAGAGTATTTAATTTGTGAGTTTATAAACTAAAAAAAAAAGTAAGAGTGCTATATTCGGCTATGCCAAATCTTATATACCCTTCACTATGTATGTAAATCTAGTTTAGTGAAGTAACTACAATAAAAAAAAAATATTAAAGTGACAGACAATTAAAAAGTTTAAAAATAACATAAAAATGTCATCGGCTCCTAATGGGTTAAATATTTTTAAAAATAATTAGTATTTTCTAAAAAAACTGTTCAAAAGCTTTTAAATGACACCCAAATTGATATCTTAAAAAATATTGTACACAATTGTACTTTTCTATGAAAAGTTCAGAGGCCCATTTTCATTTAAAGTTTTTAATTTTTAAATTAAATTTTTTTATTGGATTATTTTGTTCCAAATAATATGGAACAATTAGAGGCGGCGTGATGTTTTGCCCACTGTATCGAAGGCCATGGACCAATCTTGATGTTTAATCTGTTGGTGCTTTTAAATTTTCTCTAGCTCATGTAGTGCCTTGGCAAAATTGGTTTCAACACTAAAATGGACGTATAGACGGACAACGCTCAATCGAATTCGCTATGCATAAGGACTCAGAATCTCACAAATTAGAACTACTTTGTGCACAGGGTAGTTCGAATTTCTAGACGTTTTTTTTTCTTACAGAAAGTGATTATAATACATGAAACTAGTTACGTAAGCCTTATTTTTAACACAAATTAGTTTTTGTTTATTCTAATAACTCCTTTTCCTCGATTTATGCACGAAATCTGAACAGAAATCGAGTAACCTCACTAATATCATTCGAGAGTAGTTCACCACCGGTTTTAAAAACCTTATTTTATGCCGGGTTTTATGTTTGGAAAACCATCCATAACTTACAGTATCCAGGTGCACTTCCTTAAAAATTGACTTAGCTTTTGCTTTTAATATGGGTCCTGTCACTATGTTCTTCTTTTCACGTTAATTAAAAACCCATTTATAAAGGCACTCGTCCATTTCCACATATTCTGCCTTATGTAAAGATTTTTTTTGTTGTTTCCTGATAGGTGCTGGAAACTGCATCCATCCATTATTTTTTTTTAAATTTTATGTAGCTGATGGAAGATTTTGCCACATTAAAATCTTGAGCTAAACGATTTCCACTCACCCCTTCATTAAGTCTTTTAAAAATTTTAACCTTTTTATTTTTTTACGTTTGTTTGGCATTTTTTTATTTAACTTTCAAACGCGTGAATACTTTACTTGGGCCTTCAGTTATCAACTGAACCAATTTCTAGGGCGTTTAAAATGGCTTTTCTCCTATTATTGTTTTCTAGTGCAAATAAAAACGACAAAGAAAAACACTCTCTAAAGTTAGAACCATACGTTCCAATTTCAGAGCGTTCAATACATTGAAATAGGTGGTTCTAATTTGAGGACCGGAAATAACTACTAGAGAAAATACAAACGGAATGACAAACTTAAATATACCCTTTTTCACTTTTTGTGGTGAATGTATAAAAACTGGTGGGATAGGACCCACATAGTTAATTCAAGCCGGTGTGCGAAAAAATTTTTAATAAATGAAATGTTATTATAAAAATTATATCTTAAATAAAAAAGTAGTGCTAAAAATAATAAAAAATTATATTGGCCATGTTTGATTTTGAGAAATATAATTAGAAATGTGCGTAAAATATTATTTGAAGAAAACTGGCATATGGATAGTTATTATACGACTAAAAAATGGATTAAAAAATACTTTTTTACATTCCATATTTATTTATTTATTTGCTCTTTACTTTTAAGATTCGAAAATGAAATAATCTCTAATTAAAAAAAAATACTCTCAAATAGGTTTTCGAAATCAAGCAGTTTTGGAAACAAGAAAAAGAAAATATCCCCTTCAAACTCATTTATTTCGCAGCAACTATAGTCCCAATTCGCACGATGCAGGAAAATAAGACTGCTTATTTTCATTTTCTTCTTTGAACTTTAATTGACGTTCGCACAGTACAAGTCTTATTGCTTAAATTGTTCAGATTTTTGCATGAATGTACACACACATCTGTGTTTTTTGACATTACGAATATGGAAGCAAAGCGAATTGCAAGTAAAAGCAAGTCTGTACTCATTTAATTTTACCTCACCCCGTTGCCTACAACCTAATCAGCTCAGCTTAAATACTTGCATCGTGCGAATTGGGACATACTACATATTCTCAATTACTGTACTTCCTAGTGAACATATACATTTAGTATCTTTACCGATTGACACCAAGAATGATTAAGAAAAATTAAAAAAATACTTTGTTGTCAGAATTTTGATTTGTTAAATCACAGTAAAATAAAATCTTTTATAACTCTTAAGGTGCGTTCAGAGTAGTCAAATATTTGACCAAAAAGACGCAACTACTGAATTATGAAAAAATATTTTTGTCCGTCTCAATTAAAAAGGTATCTTACCTTTTTTTATTTCACATTAATTGTATTATAAGTCCTCATTAGTAATGATACGTGTCCGGAAAGATTGAATAAACGTTTGTAAAAATAGTGGTTACATCTTTTTGGTTAAATATTTGATTAATCTGAACGCACCTTTATACTGTTTATAGAAAACTGTGCAAGTTAACAATTAATTGCATACAAACCTGATAAGCTGCTAATGATCATAACTGGTTTTTATATGTATCCACTTTCTGCTAAGGTCTTCATCAACTTCTTTAGAATATATTGGGTTTAAAAATAAAAAAATAATAAATTTCTTTTGATAAAAAAAAACGGCAGTACAAACTTACATTAATATAATTATAAATATTAGATTTATGACGCATAAATAATGTAGGCATATAGATTAAAGGGAAGCATATTTTTCATTATGATAAAATTTGAAAATTTTGCAATTTCAAAATTCATGTGGGAATAATAACCGGTACAAACATCATAAAGCCAGTTGAATAAGGATAATAATATTGATAATAGACGGTGCTACCTGTAAATTTGAATATTTTTATTATTGTTTTTATAAAATATTTAATTAAAACTTAAGCAAAGCTCGGCTTTTGTAATATTTACTTTGAAAATTATTTTCAATACCTTTTAAATTAATTATATTGTTATTGAAGTCGATAAAGGGCGTTCTTTTCTATTTAATAATCTGCAAATAGAAATTAATAAAACAAAATATGTATGGAAATATGTAAGATATAAATGTTTTAAAATTTTAAATAATCTAGAAGCTAAAGCAAATGTTTTTTTTTTGCCAAGTCTAGGTTTATTATATTTTGATTTGCTTTGTCAGTTTAATTGAAAATATTAAATTATTAAAAGTATTCAATTATTTAAATATATTTTTAAGATTTGTTTTCTTCTCAAACGAATCGATGTGATCAATTTTCAACATATAATTTCTAAATTTTAACAATAAAGCAAATACTCGCTGAAAAACTTTAAGAAATTTTAACAAACCAAAAAAATATATATATGCAATTTTTAGAGCAGAAGGACATAATTAAAACTTACTGGGTGGTGGCGCAGTAAAACCCATTGGTCCTGCTGATGGCGGAGGACCTCCAGCAGCTGGATAAGGAGGATATGGAGGATACCCACCACTTAGTTGTTGTGGCGGATATGGAGGATACCCAGCTTGAGGTGGGTACATTGGATAAGGTTGTGAAGGTGCTCCGTATGGAGGTGGTTGCTGATACCCATCTCCATAGCCGCCTCCACGAGGAGGCATAGATAATTGTTCATTTTGTTGTTGACGTTGTTGATGACGTTCTTCCTCATCGGGTGGTGGCAAAGAAAAACCATTCCATGAGGGCATTTCCTCTTGTTTTTGGGACTGATTATTTGCGACATTAGGTTGTTGTTGTTGATTCTGATTCTGTTGCTGCTGTTGCTGTGACTGTTGTGGCATACCAAAGCCACTAAATTCTTGAGCTGGGGGACTATATGGATGTATAGGCTGTGGATTGTAAGGTTGTTGCTGTTGTGGATTATAAGGATGTGTCGGTACCGGTGGATACAATTGTTGAGGTTGTGGACTATAAGCTGGTGGCGCTATATTAACAAGTTAAACAAAAGTTCAAAGTAAAAAAATTCTTATTATTAAGTGAATTAAAATTTTAATAAAATAAAAAACAGAAAATTATTTTATATTTATTTTAAATATTATTTTTTCTTAAACAAAAGCCGAGTTCTTTTAATAACACAATGTGTACTCACGTCCTCCAATGCCTGGATATGGTGGTGGATTATCGCTCATAAACACAGTATTCGGTGCTGGGCCACTAAAGGCATCATGTTGTGGCAACCAACCATAATAACCAGGTGGTGGCTGATAAGCTGGTGGTGGTGCCTCATACCAATTTCCAGATGGTGTATATGGTGGCGGATCATTGCAGTCTCCTCCATTGTGGTAATTGCTTTGAGCAGTTTTAGCTGCACGCAACAAAGCCATACCATATTCAATGGCTCCACCAGATTTGAAGTAGAGCTTGAATTTAACTTCGCCTATAAAATTGCCATTGGGTTGGGCACGTACTTTTCCTCTAATGTAGTTAGATCCAAATACAGGTTGTTCTAGCTCAACCTAAAGGAGTAAAAGGGTAAAAATTTTTGTTTAAAAGTTATGGGTTTTTTTATTGGGTTTTAACAAAAAACAAACAAGTCATTATCAACTCCTTAACGGGTTTCTCTTTAATTTGAATTGGAAGAATTGTCATAAGAAGCGAAAAAAGGGACTGTTGCATATGTTCTAAACTAAAATAGAAAAATCTTAAATACTTAAAGATAACGATATTTTGTGAGTAGATGATTTATCAACAAAGGAATTTTACAATACCCAAGGCATCGTTGCTGCAGCTGATTATTTTTTGCACTCAATTGCCTGTTTTTCTTTTTATTGTTGTAATGTTATAGCGGCGCTGCCAACTTATATGAATTCGCCTTGACAATACCTCATAAAAAATTACCGACCTATCTCCCATAAAGGCGACATTAAAATTGACGTGATAGAATGGTGTATTATTCCTTTACTTCTAACTGAATTACTATTTTCTCACTTCAAGTTTTTTCCTCTGTTCTCTTTGTCTAGTTCTACCCTTAAATTTGAAATGCTTTACAAAACTAAAAAAATAGATCTGATTGCGTAAGTTATTGGTCAAACAAAAAGCTGTTTTACGAATAATGTAAAAATATTAAACAATAATTGTTCTGGAACAATTAAGGCCAGATTAGAGTCTTATACTTACAGGTGCCTTAATGGTATTACCCACATACATTATCCTGTTAAGCTGATAAATATAATTTGTAAATGAAAAAAAGAAGCAAAATATTGTCATCTACAATCTCAAATTTCTCCGTTTATCATAAATAACCATATGTGAATGAGGGTATTAGCGGCGAAGTACAAAGAAGCCATTGATCTAAAAGCGACTCTTCAAAACGCCATTTCGGGAGAGTTTTCTTTCTTTAACACAGTTGTCAACCATTATGAGTTAGTCGATTATCGTCCACAATTCGCTTGCATTAACAACTCATAATTTCGAATTGAAAACAGTTATCATGTTGTGTAACATCGAATTATAGTGTAACTACACAATTGTGTAGTTACACTTTTTGATAAACAATTTGATTTGGGCAGTGGTTACGATCAAAGGAAAGGCATATGGTCAAGAAGCACAGGCAGAGTGTGGCAAAATACCAAAGAATTTATGGTTCTGTCAGTGTTGTTTTGGAAATATCCCTTCAAAGTGGCAGGAGGCTAACTCTGTGTGGCGCTGAAAGCATCTTCAAAAGTGTGAAAGGGTGGTTGCAGCAAACACCTTCTGTTACTGAAAATAAGTGCCGATGAAAACGCTTGCGTCCTCAAAATGATCTGCAAAAACCAGAAAGCGTCAATTAAGCGGAATTAATGAAAGTAGAGGAGGACTCCATCCAACTTTTATAGCGAGGACGACTTGGCAGTCAGTCTTAAAGGTGCCATCATTGACCGAGCCTATTCAGATAATAAACCGCCACCAGTAGCGTAGGAGGAAGCAAGAGACATTCAAAATTTGTACAGGGCGGTTAATCACTTCCGAGCCGTCTTGTAGTTTACCCGGCCTTACTACAGAATGTCTCCGCACACGTGTTAACTCTCTTCAGGGATATCTCAAGAACTTTTAATGTATTATGTGCATGTTAAGAGACAGATTATAATGAAGGGTGGAAAGGTACCAGAAGCCGATCTTGCTGAATTTAAAAGCAAACTATGTCTGATCGATTAGCGTATTTAAATTTTCTCTAGCTTATCTAACAACTTGGCAATGCATAAGAAATCAGAATGTATATACTTTAAGGTACGGTCAAATTAGTCAAATATTTGACCAAAAAGACTTAACTACTTAAGAATTATAAGATCCTCCTCTATATTAAACTTATCACATTTAACATATTTTAAATCCTTATTCATAATGCTACGTGTGAGGAAAGATTTAATAAACATTTGTAAAATTATGGTTACGCATTTCTGGTAAAACATTTGACTAATCTGGCCGCACCTTAAGACTTAACGACCACACGCCTATTGCGAGCTTAAGATTTGCCGTTTTAGAAATTGTATACCTATTAATTTTTTATGTTAAAAAGACTTACATCATTCATTGCAATAAAGGGAGCACTAAACGACTGCATTTCGTCTCCAGACTTTTTGTTATTAAAAATCATGCGATGAGATGTTAAATAGATACGACCCTGTTTAGAACCACGAAAAGTGGAATTGTCCTGACCCGAAAATTCCATTGTAACATTATCGCTATGGAGTAAGATGCTGAAAAATATATATAATTAAAATAAAAATAATAATAAAAGTATTCCAGGAATAAGTTATTGGAACAATTTCAAGAAACAATTATAGTAAATGTAACATAAAAACGTTTATATGAATTTTTCTAAGACGTCATACGATAAAAATTGTTGGCTTTTATTACATTACACACACTTTTATGAATTTCATCACAAATATGGACACAATTTTTTTTTAACTTACTATTCTCCAGCATGTATTAATACGCCATTATTAGCGTGGGCTGTGTTAACAGACATTTTTTTATACAAATTCTATGATTTTTAAAATAAATATATATTTTAAAAAACTCAAAAATATTTAACTTGTGACTTCGTAGGAGAAATTTTTTTTTCTAAAATCTTTTCTGGAAATGTCAAAACAGATGATTCACTTTTTTTCATCAATATAGGCAACAAAACATTATATTCAGCTGGCAATGCTATACTTAATGTCAAAACGTGTTAGCATTCCGTAATGAATTAGAAAAAGGATTTTGTATTTGGAACAATTAGGGGCGTTTTCTTATCGCCTTGTGTAATATAAAAATTATTTAAAATATCAAATAAAATCCATTAAAAATTGTTAAGAAGTATTTTAAGAAATGAGCTTAAGTGATTTAATAATGTGAAATGGCCTTTAATTACAGTAATATAGGCCAACAAGCATTAGAAAATATGAGTAAGTTATGACAGACAGTTCTTGGAGTAAGACAGTTTTTGATAATTATGCTTTCAAAATATTAATGTTAATAAAACAAAAACCAATGTTTTATTTTGTAAAACTTAAGTTTTAAAAGAAAAATCTTGTATACTTAATTGTTAGAGATTTTTAACATTTTTATTCCATTTTTATGTTTTCGTGCAAATTGTCATGCGACGCCATTTTTTCTTATTTTTTAAATATTTTGTTTTAAACCAAAATTTATCAAATTATATTTTATGCGAATATATTGCTTTGGTTTTTGTTTTGGTATGTTAATTCTAAACACTGCTTTTTTATTTGTTTTGCTTTATAATTTGTATCTGCTTGTAATAATGCCAGATTCAAAGTTCAGCTGTCCAATATTTATTTCTCAAAACATTTATCGATACTTCAATATAATTAAAAAATAATCGATGTATATGTAAACAACCGTTAATTTGCTTTTTCATGGGTGCTAATACGTGCTTTAAGTTTTTTAGAGTCATTATCTGTGTTATAATGCTTTTTAATTTTTTTAAATGTGAAGGGTGCGCAGTGCCCCTTAGCCAAACTATAACACCATATAGGTTTTAGAATTAAATTTTAAAGTAAAAGTTTGAAGTTTTATGTAAGTGTACTGTTTATTTCAATGGGCCAGTACATTTGTTCTGCTCTTAATTTCATCTGCATCAACTTCGAAGTTGAATGTCTAATAAGACGAATAGCGAAGTATTTATTTACTAACTGTAAGACGATTATTTGGTCATTTTCTAAACATCAGGGCTTAATTTTCTTCACCAATTGAATGTTACATGTGTACATTATTGCTCATTTACCTCAATTCTCCTCTTTTTAAACCTGTTCTACAGGAATTTTTTTATTCTCCTAACCAAGAGTATAAATAAGTTTGTAATTTCTAAAATATTCCTTTCCGACCCCATAAAGTATATATATTTATAAGAGGTCTGCACAAATATATTTGTACACATGAAGTGCATGTGCAGTGGCGAAGTATAAACACTTAATCAAAGTATGAAAATAATAAGGTAAAATTTTTTTATAACAGCAAAGCTGTCAAACAGCTATTGTTGTTACTCGCTTGCATTAAGTATATGATCATCGTTTTTTGGTATCATGTATGATGGAGTAAAGAACATATAACGAACTTTACCATTATTAAGGTACACAGTTGCGTTCGTGTGAGGAACATGTCACGAACTCAAAACTTTATGATGTATTTAGGTACTCTGTCAAGCACATAAAACGATTTTAAAACTGAACGTTATTTTTTGAAGATACCCATGTTAAATTTTTGTGACGATACCCATGTTAAATTAAGGTACTCAGCGCTTGTGTCATAAAGATGCTACAAGCTGAGAACCGCATATTAAATTATTGAAAAATACTGAATAAAAAATTTTTTTCATTTTGACAGACAAGATTAAACGAACTAAATTTCCGCTAAGAAAATCAAAACCAAAAAAATATTTTCCCCAAAAAAGTATTAATTGAGTTTTAATACAAATATTTTAACTACTATCTTTATGAAATTCAAAACATTAGGTACAAAAATTAGTTTTTTATAACCCATAAATATTTTCAAGTCATTATGACATGAAAAAATATACGGGTAGATTTAGCTGCTTTCGTTTGACATTGATCTATTCTGTTGGCTTTTTTATTTCAAGTATAAATTAACCTGTGATTTACTGGTGTTTATCGGTATACCTTTTATTATGTATTTGTAGACTTTCATTAAGGAACTTCCACGCTTTTATTTGGACGGTTTTTGGCGTCCTTTTTGGTTTAGCCCTAGCAAAATACTAAGGGGATTATTGTTAAAAACGCATAATTTAGTTGTTGTTACTATTGTTCATTAGAAATAAAATTACCGTAAATAGCTTGTAGCCATTAAAAACCTCACGCTTTTATGTTTAAAATATATAAAAAATCTAAACTCTAAAAAAACAGAAACAATATTTAAAAGCCAATAAGTGATTACTTCTAAACAATTGCTCTTATGTTATTTTTATACATAAATGCATACATATAAAATTTACGTTGTAAGTGCCATCAGTAGCTATCTAGTATTATTAGTTTGTTCTTCTTCACACATAAGCCCGTTGTACGAAGAAAAGGAACTAATTTTAGCAGTACCTTTTCTCTCACGTTCACATATTTTTATTATCATACTTTTCTGTGTGAAATTATTAAGAAACATATTTGGCTGCGACTACATGCTTGAGCAATGTCCGCCTTTTAGTTCTTGTTAAGGTTAAAATCAACTTTTTGCCATGGTACTAGATAAGCTAAACAAAATTTAAATACACCAATCGATCAGACATAGCTTCGAAAATTTTGCTATTAAAAGTTGCGAGATCGGTCCATGTGCTTCTAGGCAGCTGGAAAAATATCGCGCCTGCCTCTAAATTTTCTATGTAATTTGGAACAAATCTACTTTAGAAATGAAACTCCAACTACAAAAAAAAAACAAACAGAATTAAAACTTAAGAAAACAATCTTTCATCGAAAAGCACGAATATGCATCATATTTTTCTTAGTGAAATCGTCAGCGTAACCAAATAATAATTTCTTATAGGTACGCAAGTAAAAATATTTTTCTCGAAATCAAATTTATTTTTTACCCAAATATTACAAATTTTATTTCTATTTAATACGTATTTTCACCATATATGGCTTTTGTTTTACAACTAGAGATGAGCGATATTTTAGTACCTGGGATTAAATCACTGTAATTAAAAAATCACTGGTCACTACAGTGATTGAGTTTATCAAGTAACAGTGCCAGTTAGAACGTTCCTAAAACGTTTGCACACATACAAACTTAAATCTGATTTTACTTTGTGCAGAAAAATACAAATACTTTTGAACCTTTCACTTTTCCATTAGTTAATGCGGTGTCATTAATATACTTTTTTCCAAACTTTACATATATATATGTACACATGTAACAAGAAAGGGAAAATTTTTGTGTGCTTTTTTATTTGAACCTATAACCAATCAGTTTACCGAACTTTATATTTCTGACCAAATTTAATTACAGCTGCCTTGAATGTTGATAATAAAATAAATTTTTCAGTGTGATAACTGTTTGCAAAAATATTTAATATGTATTCTATATACTTCCTATACAAACATGTATGCTTAAATAAAAAAAAATTGCGAACGGTGATCACGGTAACTATTTAAAAAAAACAGTTATTTGAAAATTACGTTTAGTACTAACGACGTTCCTTAAAAATCACGGGATCGCTCATCCCTAAATACAACGTGGATTGAACAAACAAGTTTTTTAGGTTGCTGACACTTTTTAAACACTTTTTCATCTTTTGCTTTGGTGATTAAAACGATCCTTTTAAAATTTGGACAAACGTTTTCAAAGTTTTTATGTTTGGGTTTTGTTTTGATTGAAATCGATTGAAATTTATTGCATCCTTTAAAACACGCTTTTTCAAATCGATCTACAATATTTAAACTAACAGTGCTATTCTAGATTGAACGACAAGCATATTTTACATTTATTTTTTATTATGGGTTTCAAAAAAAAGAACCTTTTGTTCCAATTCAAAATAAAAATTGTTATATGATAATAACAAATGAACGATAATCGGCATGAATGCGAGAATAGCACGGTTAAAGAAAAGAGAAAATTTACAAGATTTTTTGTAACGTGGCTGTGATGCAAAGCCTTAACGTCGTTGAATATATACAGTATGTCAATAATGTCATTACACAAAACAAAATCTAGTTTTTTCATATTTCATATGAAAAAAACGCTTTTTATTTTATGAAATATAAAGTTTTCTTTATTTATTATAAATTTTTACACTATTTGTAAGAGTATAAAATAAAAAAAAAAATAAAAAAACGCAATTTTTACAAAAACAACAAAAATTTAGAACAAAAACAAACACTACTCCATTTTTTTGATGTCAAGAAACTCTCTACACAATTGTTGACATTTTTGTTAAGACTAAATAATTAAAAAAAAAAATACATTAGAAAATTTTAGTATTTTGTATGGCCACCGTTTGCATCTATCACGCATTGCAATCTCTCTTTTTCATAGAACTGATTAACTTCTTTAAGTCGTAGTTGGATGGTATGTTTTGCCATTCTTCTAAAATTGCTGGCGTCTAGCAATCCTTTTTTAAATAAACCCACAAATTTTCGATAGGATTTAAATCGGGACTTTGAGCAGGTTTATCAATGACTTTGCCGCAATTGTAAAGCAACCACATCCGTACTATATGTGACTTATGTTTTGAATCGTTATCTTGATAAAATTTAAATACAGACTTATTCTCTCTTATAAACCCAAATTACTTAGCATTATTAACTAAATGGGTCTGCAAAATGCATAATTATTGTCGCGCATCTATTGTTGTTTCCATGAAAGCAAAATCACTCACTTTGCTGGATACGCACCCACAAATCATAACAGACATTTTTCCAAATTTGACTGTAGGAAAGATGTTGCGGATTTCTAGCGATGTTAGGGGCTTTCGCCATACTCTATTAGGCCCATCGTTGTAATACAACATCATTTTTGTCTCGTCGCAAAATATGACATCGTCCGAATAGTCTGCTGGGTGCGAGATATTCGTAACGGCGAAGGAAAGACGCTTCTCTATATTGTTTAAAGAGAGTAATGGCTTTTTACGTGCAACTCTTGAAGAGTATTTGTTCTTAGTTATAACCGAAATGTTTAATGGCAAACAACTATTCCGCACTCTTTTTCAAGCTCATTTGCAATTGCTCTTGTAGAAATTTGAGGGTTATATACAAGTTTTCCAATAACTAGGAGCTCTGCTCGTTTATTTATTTTAGGCTTACGGCCACCTCCACACTTTAACTGCAATCTACCTTCGTTTTCAGCTCGATTAAGCACATTGTAAATGGTCTTTCATGCGACCGAAAATCTCTCTGACAGTTCCTGAACACTTGCACTCAATTGGTGGTTTTAGTAAATCAGTTGAATCACGTCGTACAATAATCTTTTGCCTGGCATTATTTACTCACAATAAAAAAAATGACACGAGCACTGAAAATTTTTATCGTCAACTGACATCAAATATTACAGAAATATAACAACGTACGTGATAGATAACGGTTAATTAAAGTTGATATTAAAGTGACATCAAAAACAAAAAAAAATAAATAAATTTTTATTATGTTTTTGTTTTTTGTTTTATACTTTTACAAATAGTGCAAATAATTATAATAAATAAAAAACTTTATTTTTCACAAAATAAAAAGATTTTATTTTCCTACAAAATGTGAAAAAACTAAAATTTTTTATATGTGTAAAGACATTATTGACATACTGTAGTTTCCTGAAGAAATAAAAAAAAATACATATTTTTATTATACTAAAATTATGCATTTTCTTTAAAGACATGTAATTTTAAGGTACTTTTTCGTGTGCCACTTGAATAAGGAATATTTAAAAACTAAGCAAACTGTAATTTAGTTTAAAATTTTAACTTATAAAAACAAAAGTTATCTTCTAGCGTTTAATTAGCAATAAGACTGCCACCATTTTTAGTAACAACCTTAAAAAACCGCTCTTGGCATCGACTTCTATAACGACTCTAAGTAATGTAGCAAAATTGAACTCCATGCTTCCGTTATTGCATCCTTTAAGAATTCTATCGTCCCAAATTGGTTTTTTCCTCTTTCATAAACTTTGCTTGCAAGCCAACTCCAGACATTTTCTATTGATGCAGATCTCGTAAATATAGGGCCAATACAAAAGTTGAACACTTTGTTGAATAATCCATTGTTTTACTGCTCTGGCGGTATGAATCGGAGCGTTGTCGTGTTGGTACGTCCAAGGTGTGGGCCCAAAGAAATAAATTAATTTTGGAAATACTTTCTCCAGAATGTTTTTGGAAGTCGTTGCAGTCATTTTGTGGTATACAAAAACCAATTCTATGGAACCATAAAACGTACTGGCACCCATACCATTATTCCGCCCTCTCAGCTGTATCTGCGGCTCAAAAACAATTCCTCCTTACTTACGTCATTAAACTTTTTTCTTCAAAAAATACAACTTTACACCATATATCGGACCATGTCATTGTATTTTTGGAAAATTGGACGTCATGATTTACGTTTTTCATTAAGTGGTGGTTTTATTTACAGTTTTCGGTTTTCGAATATGTATTGACACGACTTTAAAATACGTTGCACTGTTCTTAGACTGACAATTCTAAGAAATTTTAAAAAATTTTTCTTTCCATGTTATTTAAATAATTGAATTTAGTTTGGAGCGGATTCTTCTTTTCATAGAATAAACGGTCCAATTCGTCCCACAAATTTTCAAATGAGCTTAAGTCAAGCGACTGGGGTAGAGAATGAAGCTGCTTAGGTAAATTGTACAGCAGCCACTCCTTTACAATAGCCGCTGTATGTTTGTGGTCGTTGTCTTGTTGGAAGACCCAGCTTCCAGACAGGCCCATTAATTCTTAAGATTGTCTTTTAGTTGGTTCAAATACATAAATCGATCCATTGTTGTGTCAATAAAAACTAAATTTCCAACCCCAGACGCCGACTTACACCCCCAAACCATAACGGAACCTCCTCCATGTTTAACTGTCAGCATCAAGTCTTTACTCTGGAGCTCCTCGTTCTTTTTGCGCCAGACCTTTTTTTTCCCATTCCATCTTAATAAATTAAACCTGTTTCGTCGCTGAAGACTACATAATTCCATAAGTTTTCGTCATCTTTTACGTGTTTTTTTTTAGTAAAATCTAGTCGCTTGGTCCTATTTACTTCGCTAATGAACGGTTTTTTTTCGAGGAACCTGTTAGACTGAGTATGCTCTGTTATTGGAAAAGTATCGTTGGCTAACAGTGGGATTATGTATACTTCTCTATGTGTCAAAAATTGAGTTTCTTTATTTTTTTGAAAAATGTATATTTTTTCATAAACTATTTTTTTAAGCTTGTTTAAAATTTTCAAAATGAGAGTTACGATATAAATTCTGTTTACAAAACGTTCAAAGGTTTTGCAAAAATGGTGTTTTGTAGGTGGTATCTATAGTTTTCTGCGCGACTGTATGTCTAGTAAACAGAGCTGAAGAATTTGTAACTTTCCTTTATAAAGGATTTTTTATGCTCAAATTTTGCATATTTAGATACGACAGTAGATTTTTTTTACCTGAGATCTCAATAAAATAAGAAGTCTTGGTATGTTTCATATTTGACAGTTATAAGATAAATGCTTAATTAAAGAAACGATCCTTTTTAAAAAAAAACATTTGTTTGGCAGAAAAAAAAAACTTTCCACAAAAATTTTCATTCAATTTATTTATTTCTAGTGCCTTTCTTTAATACTTTGTCAAATGGAGCCGCTATGCAACCACAATCCAACTTTATAAGTCAATTAGCTGCCGCGATTAATAACACTCCTACAACTCTGCATAATACTTCGCAAACTACATCGGCGGGAACAAGTAGTTTTAGTACAGCAAAAAATGTAACAAAAACTTCAAGACGTAATCCAGAGCCTCCACCACCGCCGCGGTTAAGTTCTCCAAGCCCAACACGTGTAAAACCCAATCAAGGCACTGCACCGATGGACTTGGAAAATGATTTGGAAAATGAAGCGCCCACAACAGTTGCTACACTGGCATCGAGCACGCAAAGTGATTCTGGTCTTAAGATTTTAGCAGATAAAATGCCATTAAATATGTCAGATTCAAGTTTGTATTTAAATGGTCTTTTAGCTGGACAAATGTGTGCGAACCCAGGATTTATGTTTTTTCCCACAAACCCTGCCGCTGGTACTACAGCTGCAAATACTTTAATGGATCAAGCCGCTATGTTGGCCGCTATGCAGCAAATGCAGCAATATAGTGCATATGCTAATGGTGCACTCACAGATGCCACATCTACCATGGATCCTACTAAACTTGGCCAAGCAAGCGCAGTGGGTCTGTTCAAAAAATTCTTGTTAAAATTCACTAAAATGTTTAAGAAAAAACGGTTTTTATTTGCAGAAAACTACAATGGTCCTCCGGTTGCTGCAAAGGAAGTAATAAAAACTAAAAGCTGCATTTTATTGCCGCCAAATCCAAGTGCACCTCCGCCAACTATACGGGACAGGCCACCCGGTTGTCGCACGGTTTTCGTAGGTGGTCTTCCAGATATTATAACCGAAGAAGTTGTTCGCGAAATATTTGAGAGTTGCGGTGAAATCTCAACGTTACGCATGTCCAAGAAAAACTTTTGTCATATACGATTTCGTCAAGAAGAGTCGATTGATCGTGCTATCTATCTAAGCGGCTATCGTATTCGTCTTAACAATGTTAATGATCAAGCCAGTTTCGGACGTCTTCATGTTGATTATGCCCAGGCCAGAGATGATCAATATGACTACGAATGCAAACAACGTCAGTTACAGCGTGAGCAACGACATCGCGAACGTATGTCTTTAGATCGTTTACGATCCCAATCTCCCCCACCCATACCTCATTATACGGATCATGAGGCCTCTATGGTGGCTGAAAGTTTGCGCAATAATGAAACCTTCGTAAAAGCTGTACAGACTATAATCGTTTGGCTTGAACGTGGTGACTGTACAAAACGTAATGCCAACGTTTTCTACTCTATGATACAAAGCACTCACGCTCATGTTAGACGCTTGACGGGCGATAAGCAACAGCTGGAAGATGATTTGCGCAAAGCTCGTGAATATTATCGCAAACAAATGTTGGCTATGTCTGCTCAGTGTAAGTTTATTTATCATAGTTGTTGCATTCATTTAGAACTTAAAATGTTTTTTGGTTGTTGACGATGTTTTCTTACACGGTATGTTAGTGTCATCTAAATGATTGAATGGGTTTTGAGTGGATGTGTGGTGTGGTTGAGTAGGGAAAAAAATTAGAATACAACCAGTACTGAATGAAAAGTGAATTTTAATGATTACAACATGACACAAGTTTGAGGCTGTTATATAAAAAAGTACTAATACAATTAACATCGTAGTTGTGGCATCATATTCAAAAAATCATAATCACAAATATTTCTTGTAACATAATGCATACATACGTCTTTTAACTAGTTATGTAGTGTTTGTTGCAGGACATTTTTTCTGTTCATTATTATTTAGAAATGAAACAAAACTAATTAAATGCCAACACTGCTGCTTACAGTAGTTTTCAAAACTTTAATAATTTAGTATACATTTACATGCATTGTCTCAAAATTGTGTCACTGTTTGCAGGGATTTACTATATTTATGTTTTAAGAAAAAACCTGTAATATTACAATACTAAGAATATTAAAATCTGGTGTAATTTTCAACAAAAATTTCCATTAAAAATCTTCAACTCCAAATGAAAAGGTAAAAAACACTTTACATAAAATAGTTCTTTGAAAGACCTAAAGCCAAGTAACAAATTAAGTGGCCATTTTTGAAGCCACTACTGTGAAAAGGTTTGTACGATGATATGATTCTGTCTGAGGAGGCTCATATTTTTTTGGATAATTAAAAACGTAAGAAAATAAAAGAATCTAAAGAATCTGGTCAGAAAAGTTGTTTCTAAACATTAAACAGAAAAACCAAAAAACAAAAACAAAAAAATATATATATAAATATATATATATATATATATATATATATATATATATATATATATATATATATATATATATATATATATATATATATATATATATATATATATATATATATATATATATATATATATATATATATATATATATATATATATAATTATATAATTATATAATCATATGTATGGGTAAAACACACGAAGGCCCGTTATTATAAGTTACCTATTGGTAAAGTTGGGATTTTGTGAAGCATGTAATTGGTTTTCGGTTACACTTTAAACTAAATTTGAGACACAAGTCAAAGAGTTCATCAACGCATTTAAAGTTTATCGCATTCTTTTCAACTTGTGTCTATCTCTAACTTATAACAACGAGCTCAGTACTTACAGTCTTGCTCATAAAATAAAATTAGTTACAGTTTTATGAAACAGGCTTTCTCAGAGGTAATTTAGACTTAATAAAAGAGGCTTACAAAAGTAAGTGGGGAAAGAAAAAGGGTACATTTGTAAATTCCCTAGATGTGCACTTTCATCACAGTTAAAAAAGTTTAGCGATTGTTACTTCCATTTTGCACATGAAAGTAAAATCGAAAAGTAAAAATACACTCACTGTTTTTTACTTACGCACTCAGGTTTTTTGTTTTACTTTTTTTTACCTGAAAAAATGCATTTTTAGCCGACTTCAAAAAAATATGAAGGCTATGAACTCGTCTGAGCATTGCTTTTTTACGTTTGTGCCTGCAGAATTCAGTTATTTTTGAACTGGTCTTGAACATTTTTTCCTTATTTTAAAAATTAATGTTGTAGATAGACGGTTGAAATTTACAAAGAACCTAAGAATTGGGACTTTTTTAGAAAAGACAGAGTTTGAATATTTTTTTGCGTAGGGTATGTCAAAAACGATATTCAATTTTATTCATTATAAAATCATTCAAAAACTGTTTATTTATCAAAGACGAATTGTAAAGGAAAATTGTTTGGCTTAGTGCAAGGATATATATAATAAAAGACTAAAACAAATTTTACTTCCTAAAGTTGCAGGCATCGAAATCAAATCTTTTTTTTTTGTCATGTACGATATTTTGTTCGATAATTTAGACTACGATGTCTCAAATGTGCTTTTTAATCTTTTTTAAATTCGTGCCCTCTCAATGGAACATTATTTTCTTATTATTTTTCGGATATTTTCATATATGCAATATTTATGCCACCCTAGAGGCAAACAAGTGTTGCGTACGATGCCATAGAAATGGCCATATGTTTGTGCACAACCACCTAAAAGTAAACTGAAAAATTTAATCGAATAGTTGCACAGTTTTAATCTGGTGAAACACGATGAATTTTTTCATGAAATTAATTCAAGAAAACTTATGTTGTGGGCAGAAAGAGATTTAAAAAAATTGCATGAAAAAATATTTCAAAGAAGTGTGTCTAATAGATTAAAGAAATCAGAAGTTTTATTATGAATAGAGTTGTTAAATTAAAAAAAAAATATTTTTAATAAGATGAAAACTTATTTTCTAGTACCTTTTACCTATGTATACAGTCCTCTTAAGTTTGTTGTGTTTATTGTGTTTTTTTTTTTGTAATTTTTTTAATTAATTTTATTATAATTATTATTTTATATTATATACTATTATTGCCTATTATATTATAAACTATATATATTCAGTCACTCAGATTGAAAAAGTGTTTAATGCTGCTAGTCACAAGAAGGTTTGGGACCATTTCACCAAAGCCCAAAGAAAAAACATCGATCAATGGAAAAAAATGGCAACGGTATGTATAATTGAACCCAAAAATATGCGTTTATTTTCGAAAACAAGCAAACTTTCAAATTTTACTAACACTTTGTAAAAGTTATTTTTGTTGTTATTGCTAAAAAATTAACAGTTCATTTATATACATTTTTTTAAAATAAATTTTTACGACCTTGAATAAGTTAACGCATTAACGTTGCAAATTTGAATATCTGTCATAATTGACCAAATTTATTTGATTCTTTTTGTTGTTGTAAGAGCTCAAACTCGAATGACTTTCATATCAAACCGAAGTACACACTTCAGCTTATTATATTTTATAATTCGCTATTATCGCCAAAGAATGAGGGCATCTACCAATCAAAGTAGATGAATGCTGCGTCGTCTCGTAATAATTTCTTCAGTTTTCGTTTACAGACGCTTTTTTTAAGATTAAGATTAGCAGATGTAGAACAGTGCATATAAAAGTTTGACCGTAACTACAGTGCAGTCAAAGAGTTTTCTAGATACAAACTGTTAAAAATACCCTACTGTCTTTAAAAACGCGAAATAATTTTAAAGAAACCCAAAAATATAGATATAAAAACAGTTGCTATTTACACGCACGAGTATGAGAGTAAAATGGAAAACTACTTGAAGATATGAATCAAATCAATACTAACAAAAGCTATGCCAAATCTTATATGACCTTTACCAGACATGTAAAACTAGTTTAATGAGTGGGTTACTCCAATCAAGAAAAAAAACAAACATTGAGGTAACAGAGGTTTAAAATATAAAAAATATATCCCAATATATAATCTTACATAAAAATGTCATTGGCTAGTAATGGGTTGAGCGTTTTAAAAAAGTTTTAGTATTTCCTGAAAGGTCTTTTCAAGCTTTTGAATGATACCCATATTGATATCTTAACATATATGGTGCACAATTGTACTTTTCTATCAGAGTGTTCAGAGGCCCATAACTCGGACAATATAGGTGAGCGCCATTTTTTTACTTGATGTTTTTTTCTTAACTTTTAAGTCTATAAATTTTCGAAACTATGTCTGATAGCTTGGCGTACTTTACCATACGTCTCCACGAGTTATCAACTCGGTGTGAAAATCATGTCGCACATGAATTCGGCTAATTTAGACACCCAATGTTCATGTTTCGTTCATGCGCAACCATCGTTGGCCGAACATTTGTCTGAGCAATGATGTTCGCCATCAAATATGACTTTTAGTATGATTCCTCTATTTTAAATCAACGCCATCTATTGATCAACAATGCGAGCACTCTCTTTCTTATTAATAACATTAAAACAACCCTGACGACAAATAGAAAATTATGGTCAAACAGAACATGAACATCGACACGTTTTCGCCACATACAAGAGCATGAACAAATAATACTGTTGTTCTGCCGGCATGTCTTGTTCAATTTGATGGCTAGTGGAGACGTGGGGTAAATATTCTCTAGCTTATCTAGTGCCTTGGCAAAATTGATTTCAACCCGAACACAGACGGATAGACGAACATCATTCAATCCAGTTCGCTATGCATTAGAACTCAAAATATATATTCTTAATGTGTTCGGAAAACGATATTGTAGGAAATACAAACGGAATGACAAAATTAGTTATACCCTTTTTTCACTTTTTGTGTTGAAGGATATAAAAAAACATTAACAAATATATGTAAGTATGGGAGTGATTAATTAGATAGACTAATTAATTGGCAATTGCATTAGAATTGGATGATAATTTTTGGTAATGATTTTTAAACATCACATTTATTTTTACTAATGTTAATGCTTTTTAATTAAAGCTTTCATTAACAATTAATAAAAAAAAAACCAAAGCAAAGCATAACTATGTCTCACATAAAATTAATTAATTATTTTTTCAATATAGATCTAGTTTTTAAATATAGATCTATCTACAAAAGGCTGAATGTTCATTTTTTATGCAAAATTCTTTTTGAAGATTCTGCTATCATAAAATTAATTAATTAGTTTATTAAAAATTTCATTACCATGGCTGAAAACAATTATCAAATAAAAATCATTAGCATTCAATGGTACTTGAATGACTTTATTTCAAACACTGCCAATAAAATTTTAACGGTAACGAAACAATCTCAAGTATTATTTGTGTTCTTATAAATAAATTAAGTAATTCTAGTCAAATCATTTTGTTTTTTCCAAAATTGCAACTATATAATTTTATATTTAACGTATAAAATAGAATCCTTGATAAAGTGATTCAACAATTCATAAAAATTTATAGCAAAAATCTGGCTATTTCTTAACATAATAGCAAACTCGGCTTTATTAGCTGAACTATTAAATAAACAGAAACCCAACTTGGCCAAAAAGGTCAAAAACAACGAAATAAAAAAACATACTTTTGGAACATTATTTTCATGAAAAATATTTATTATAAAGACCAAGGCGAATTCACATAAGGTGGCAGCGCGGCTACAACAATACAACAATAAAAAGAAAAACAGGCACTTAAGTGTATGATAAACTTTAGAACACAAATAATTACTACACTTTTTTCTTACCCTTTTCAATAACGTTTTTACTGAGATTCGTTTTTTCTTTTTTAAAGAATAATAAAAAAAAAGAAATTTTGTGATATAAAATGATTCACTTTTGACAGCTATTTTACACATTACAAAATTAAACAAAAAATTTTCAGCTGCCGCAACGATGCCACCTTGTTAAGACTTGTTAAAGACTTTAATATTTCGAAGAACTTTGCCCTACAGCAGTTGAGCTATTACAACAACAAAGTACTCACTATACTTTTAACAATATTTCATAGTAGATCCACAATTATATGTACATAATCTTAGTCATGCTATCATTAGATATTGGAGAGAACTTATTCCAGGTCCTAATGTTATTTAATGGGTGTGTATGTTTTATGTCTTATGTTTTGTGTATATTTCTTTTTCTTTTTATTAGTGGCTGCATCTTATGTTGTTTGTTTACTATTAACTACTTATTTGCACGTATTAACTAACAAGCACTTTAATTTATAGTCTTTAATATTATAATGGTTAGTTAATAAGATTATATTTTAAATGTAACTTAATAATTATTAAAAAAATATTTTAAAAACTTTGTCTACTTGTTAAAATAAGAAGCACTTGCATTTGTCAATAGCTAAAATAAATGTCTAATTTTGTGACCTGTCTATGCATTTTTTTAATAAAAATAGCTAAAGCCTGGTGTTCTTCGCTTCCCAGATCGTAATGAATCAAAAATTATTTTAAAATGTTTCATATATTTACTAATTTATTCATTATTACGGCCGATAAAACGGGAACATCTAGGATAACTTCTACTTTCTACCCCTCCACTCAAGGCAGGACAACGAACGACTAATTTTTCTCTAATATTTTCTAATATGACCGCGCCGCTAAGGAATCCTAGATCACAATGGAATGTTGCTTGTTACAGATTTACAGGAGCAATTATAAGTCGCACATACGCTTATACGGTTGTTTTAGAAATTAGAGCTGTCAGGATAAAATTGGGTTCAAAGAAATTTTGGTTGTCAGCTAAGAATTTTTTAAGTATTCAAAAATTAATTACAACATTTATTATTCAAAATAAAAAGTTAGAAAAAAGTATATAAAATTAATATATTACGAATAAAATAAGTCATATATTTTATTAATATTTTACTTTTCAATTTTACCCGTTTTTATTTTTTTTATTTAAATAAACTCTTTTTGCCAGTAGTTTCTAAATAATTTAGAATCTGTTGAGATAATTTTAATGCGCAATCTATGATTTTTTCTAAATCGAACAAACCGTTCTCAAGTTATGGTGAAATATATTAATAATCACAGCTTAATTATTTGCTACGCTCCTTAAAAAGTCTTCATATGTTGAAAGAATTTCAGTTTTCTCGTCATATTCTTAATACTCACCCTATTTCTTAAGGAAGCGTTAGTGTTGTAAAACTTTATTGACTTACACTCGTAATTATTTAGAAATAACTTGAACCTGTTTTATTATTTTTTTAATTTTAATATACATACAGTGGCTCACAGCATATTTTATGCAGTGACACGTTCTAATTATAATCTCTATAAAAGTGAAACTAGCATAAAATAAATAAAGTATTCTGCACCATTTTAAAGAGAAAATGTTCAGGCTAAACAAACAAAAATCTACATTTAAATCTTAAAATATAATAAAATAAAATATACTCCTTTTTTCCACCTCACAGCTTATATTATGCAGCCATTTGTTTCTATAAGGGTACCTCAATGCATCGTTATTATTATTTACGTTTTCTTTATTTTACTTTTAGCGATGTCTCGCATTGAATTTTCAGATTGATTTTTTTACGTGAAGTCTCAGTTTTAAAAAATTCAAATGAGTCTGCGACAACGATAGAACAACGGGAATTGGTTTTAAACCATTTCAAAAACGGCTACTCACAGCGAAAAATAGCAGAAATGGTTAACATTAATGCTCCTACAGTCCAAAAAATCATCGAGCGTTTTATTCATAAATTAGGGTTTATAACAAAGGAAGAAATGCACCAAATAAAATTTTTACTGAACATGACGAGCGATATATTTTAAGAAAAATAAGGGCAATTCCAAAGCTTTCTGCTCCAAAACTAGCTGCTGAAGTTAAATCTGAACTGGGAAAACAATGTTGCGTCGAAACTGTTCGTCGTGTTTTGCGCCATCATGTTTTTCATGGCCAAATTGCACGTCAGAAATCTTTTATCAACCCGATAAATCAACTTTGCAGATTAAATTTCGCCAAAGAACATGTTACCAAGGATTCAGAATTTTGGAATTCGGTTATCTCTGCCGACAAATCAAAATTCAACACGTTTGGTTCAAATGGCATGTCTTATGTATGGCGGAAACTAAATACGAAGCTAAACAAAGAAAACCTAAAAGCAACAATGAAACATGGTGGTGGCAGTGTTATGGTTTGGGCCTGTGTCGACTGCTGGTACTGGAAATTTGACATTTATTGAAACAACTATGGACAAATTTAGGTACCTTGAGATCTAAAAGGATAACTTTTTGGAGAGTGAAGAAAATACGGGTTAATTTATAACTGTCTACATTTAATGACGCCGCCACCACAGTCGCCCGACCTTAACGTCATAGAAAATATATGGTCAATATTGGAAACCAACATAAGGAAACACAAAATTTCAAACAAAAATGATTTGAAGGAAACGCTGAAGATAGAGTGGGAGTGTTACACAAAAACTGGTAGCATCTATGCCAAACCGCCTAAAATCTGTCATAGACAATTAAGGCTACCACACTAAATATTAATTCATTTAGTTACCGTTCCTAAGCTCGAGCTATATAAAATCATAAGTACCTGCATAAAATAATCTGTGGGGTGAAAAAATAGTTATTTTAAATTTTATATTTTTTTGTTAAAGAAGAACGAACGCTTTTTATTGCATTATGTCAAATTCTTATTTATATTACTGTTAGTTTTGTTTTTATAAAGAGTTGAAAAGCAAATTAGCTACTGCATAAAATAAGCTGTGAGCCACTGTATTTCTAAAATAATTTTCGAGCTTAAAGGCAATTATTTTATAATTTAATTTTTCTCATTTGATAAAATTATTTTATGTGTTTTTACAATTTCTATTTAATTCTAATAATTCTAACTATTGAAATGGCGAATCAACGAAAATAACAATAAAAATAAAAAACTCAGTCCTCAGCCTCGAAAAGTTATTAAAAAAAAAATTTAAATAACTTTACTAAAACTACTTAACACCAAATAACTTTATTTGTGAATAGCTTTTGCCGAAACGTGCGGTCAGATTAGCCAAATATTGGGCCAAAATGGCGTAACCTTTTTTTTTTTACAAATGTTGATTCAATATTTCCTGACAGAAAGACGATTTACAACATAATAAATGAGATCTTATATTTCTTAATAAGTATGTGAGAAAAACAACAAATATTTTCTATAATTTAATGGTTACGCATTTTTTGCCATAAATTTGACTAATCTGACTATTTCTTAAGTTAATATAATTTTTATACATATTTCTACATGTTTAAATGTCATTAAAATAATTATTTCACGGCTTAGAACATTATTTCTTAAATCTCTATTATTTTTTGAGTATAAACGATTTTAAACAAGATAAAGAATGCTTAAAACTTATAAAAAAAAAACAACAAAAACCATTTAATGAATTAGATTTTTACAAAGTTAAATCTATACTTCTGTTTTTATTGAAAAAGGTCAAAGGTAAGTACACATACACAGAAAAGGCAATGAAGGTATATTCAAGGAAATTATTGAAAAAAAAAAAAGGTTTTATAAACAATATGTTCGAAAAATAGTAGTTTAAAAATTATAAAAAGAAAATAATAAATATTATTTGAAATATTTAATTACATGTCTGCTCATTTGTTTGCTTCATAAAAATGCAGGACTTACGTTCAATACAAATTGAAGATGATGAAATGGAAATGTCGGATGACGATCGTGATTATCAAACAACATCACATTCAAAACGCAAACGTTATGATAGTGATAATTTGAAGGTAATTATTTGTTTTCACTTTTGCTAGTAAAAAATAGCTTTTCGAAATACATAAAAACTAATGTCTTGAAGGAGGAAAACGATTCTTTACGCCATCAATTGGAAGCCATGCGCAATGAAATGAGTCTCGAACGCACTGACCTCAAATATAATAGTGATTTTCGTGAAAAGCAAATGAAAGTTCTACAAGAAACGATACGCAACATGCAGACACAACTGCTGCAAACCAAAATGCGTGAACAAAAGGATGTCAAAACTATAGAACAATTAGAGAAACGTTTGAAAGAGGCCGGAGTTAAGCAGCTTTTGCTTAAAACAAAAATACGTGAATTAAAGGAAAAATCAAGAGAGCGTGAAGCCTGTGCTTCGGTTTATTCTGAATCGAGTGAAATTCAAGATCTAGATGAGGAAGTTGTCACAAAGAAAAAACAAGACAATTCGGAAATAATCGATATTGATGTTGATAAAAGTGATGATGAGGTAAGGATTGTTGAAGACCAGCAACAGGAAGAAAAAGTAAAACAAGAAGAATCGAAAGAAATGGAAACACTAAATAAATTAAAAGACAATGAAGTAAAAGTTGAAAAAGAAGAAGAAAATCTTTTAACATCCCAAGTAAAGGCAACATTAGACGATAAGGATCCAAATAAAAAATCTATGAATGACGAAATCGAGGTAAGTTTCCACCTAATTGTCAACCCTGTTTTGTAATTCGAATCCGAAGAACTCTAAAAAAATCATTTAACCTGTTTTGCTTTTCACACTATAATACTGAGTATTAAGATTTTCATTGGATTTTGTAAGAATGAAATCAAATGAGAATTGTTGTGATTGTCAAGAAATCTAACGTAACATTACATTTTGTTTTTACACTTTCACACTTAAAATAAAATAAAAATTACCAAGCTGGTACGAAATTTAAGCAACGGCGACTGAAGAATATTATGTATGGTGTGGAAGTGCCGCCTCATGACAATTTTTGGCCGTTCAGCTTTTTGGTAAAAAAAAAGTTATAAAAAATTGCAACTATACTTTCACCAAGTTCACACACGTCAAGGTTTCTTGCAGCAATTCTGAATTTTGTGGGTGAGAAAACGAGAAATAAAATGATTCTGCACTCCTTTCTCTTCCACAAAATTCAGAATTGCTGCAAGAAAACTTGACGTGTTATATCTAGGTGTTTGTTGTAAATGACAAGTATACGGTCAATTTTAAGCAATTAAAAGACAAAGAAAAGATAGCGTAGACGACGGCGCACTATCGTCTGCGATGCAGTCGACATGTTTCTTTGCTCAACAGCTGCTTTTGTATTTTATTCATTTGCTTTTAAAAAAACAACCCTGAAAAATTAAAAGTGTAAGCGTTTAGAAAAATTTCTAAAAATTGTTAGGTATTATGCGATATCAGACTTCTTTCCGTATTTTTTCATTCTTTGATAACATATTGCTTTTACACCATCACACTTTCTCATAGGATTTAATTTTTTTACAAGTCTTAATACTCAGTGTTATAGTGTGAAAGGAGCTTTAAGCGCATTTTTATAATTGTTTTTTTTTTCTAACGACAGTTTCTTATTTTTTAAATTTAAGTTAAAAATTTTTTAAATTGAAGTTTATTTCAAATAAATGTTTTAAATCGCATGATTTACAAAACGGCAAGTAGTCAATTTTTCGATTAACAAAACAGGATTTTTATTTAATATTATTGCATTTAGTTTTTTATTTCTTGCTTGTATTTTTTTAAATTTTTAGACTTTGAGCTTAGATGAGGCGAAACTAATAGCATTGGCCACAGCATACTTGCTAATACAACCCTGTGGGTCCTCAACGCAGTCAATTTGTTCGTATATCAAAAATATTACAAAGAACTCTCAACTGCAGGAACTGCATTTAAATAAAGTTTTACATAAATATTCAAATATTTTTCAAACTAATGGGCTTCTTGAAGAATCCATGGACGCCAAGGATCATCAGGATGTGCTGTGGAAATTTTGTGCTTTAAAAATTGAGGAAAATACATAATTTGATTTTGTTTATAACAATATTTTAAAGTTCAGAACAATTAATTAAAAGGAGACCATTTTTAAAACAAAGACATTTTACTGCATTTTAAAGCTTGTATATGAGTTAGTGCAAAAGGTTTAGTAACGCGAAAAAATAATGTTATTGCTTTTGTTTAATTTTCTTTTTACGGTAATTTTTAAAAAAAAATTTTAGAGTGCGAATATTATGTATAATTAAAGAAAATACTAAAAATTATCACCAGTTATTTTTATCTGACTTATAGGTTAATACGATTCGGTAATTAAAAATCGGCAATAAAGTAAAATTCAGTCAAGAAGAATAAAATGTGCTGACAATTCTTTTAAGACCATTGTACCGGCAAAATTGGCTGATTTCACATTAATATCTCTATTTTCTATACAAAATGAATTGTTTTTACAAAAATAAGTATTCTACATATAAACCAAAATTTTATTAAAATCTATCTTTTTACGTGATGCGAACACAGACTGCTAAAAATGCCAAAATGGTTGTTCTGTATTTCATATCGATTACCATCAACTCCAACTACAAAATTTTCAAAAAATTATTCGTGTACAAAAATGATCCTTTTATAGTTTTAAAAGCATTCATTTTGGAGTTATCAGTAGTCTTAACATGTTTCTGCAAGGTCTTAGTTTACCAGATCCCTTTTTACTACCAGTCCACAAAAAACAACAAAAAAACTCAAACTTGAGTGTGATCGAAATGATGTTTCTTTAGTTATGATACCTAACGGATTCACGCATATATTTCCGATTCTAGCTTTGGGATTTTAGAACAAAACGAGAATAATTTTGATGTAAAATAGGTAAAACTAAAGGACCTCCATCTTTTGCAAAGATGATCAATTTTATACCAAAAAAAAAAAAAAAAATTAGTTAGATGTGGATTGTGGGATGATGTAAAGAAAACAAAGCCATTGAAATTATTTTTCATTAAAAAAATTAAAATAAATAACCCGTATTTATTATTTTGCGAGTCAAGAGTTGTCAACCTGTATGTATTTAGCTTAAACAAAAACATAATTTTTTTTCTATATTTTTCAAGAAAATTTTTTTTGTCAAAAAAAAAAAAAAAAGAAAAAAAAGATAAGACAATAATTTTGGAATTTTTATGTTGAAAATCATACAAATTTTAAGTCAGAAAAGATATTTTCAAATTTATTCCAAAATACTTTAAATTTTGCTTGGTAACTACCAAAGTATATCTATAACAAGTACATGCTGGAGCTCAGGTGATAGTTTTATTTGTGTGCGTGTTTATCATGTTTTGTGTCAAAATTTGTTTACATTTTTTAAAACGTTTTTTTAAAAAGTAATTAAAAAAGTAATAAATTAAAATAAAATTAAACAAAAAATTAAGTTTGTGTTTATTGTGAACAAATTGAAATTGCAAATAAATTTCAATTGTTATTAAAGTAACTGTTATAAAATTGCAAATAAAGTGCATAATTGTGTTGTTAAATTGTTTAATTTTACATAAAAAAAATGCAGTGTATTATATTATCATTTCTTTATTTTTATTTTAATATTCATTTCTCTTGTTTGTTTAAGTAGTTCTTTCAGTTTTTATTATGTTTTATCAGGGATGGTAAACTAAATCTACAAATTACACTTTTCTAGCTCAAATTGCATTAAGAATCCTTTTATTGAATTCTTGCTTAAATTGACATTGATATAGTCATAAAAAGTCATTCTGTTATTTTCAGGCATGTTCTGACACTCGCATGTTTTTGAAATCGCATGTGATTTCAAAAACGCCAACTTTTGTTTTACATGTTCTGAAACTCACGCGTTTTGCTTGCGATTTGCTTTTTTTAAAACTTATGTTCGAAAAACAAAAACATATGATTTGCCGGTGCAAAACATAATCAAAAGAAAATTAAAAAAAAAAATGGCAGCAGCCTTCTTGCTTAGTTTAATTTCTTCAAATTAACATTAAATTAAAAAAAGAAGAAATTAAAAAACGGATGCTTAGAGATAATTTCAATCTATTGGATATTCCAATCTAATAAATATTTATTTTAAAAATTTTATACAAAGCAAGAAATATTTTGGCGACAAATGGAATTTCTATTAGTGATATTGCATTTAGCAACTTTGAAGAAAGAGATTACTTAGGTCATGAGTAATCAGTACCTAAAAATTATTTTTGTTTATTTTGTTAGTTATAACATACACGTTCAAAACGCAGATCGTCCTAAAATTAATTGAGATATATTTATTAACGTACCTTAACACTTAAATCGCCCATTTAATAAGCACCCAATATTTGTTTAAGATTTTAAAATGTAAATAACCGCATTTTTATTTGACTACCGACTAAACATTTAACCGCACTAATACTAATATATTTTCGAACATCAATAATAACAGCTGTTTTCATGAACTCGCAAGTATTCAAGAAAAAACCAACACAAACAATTGATAAAACAAAGGGCATATTTTAAATTTATTATTTAACACTTTATTTGTGTAAAAATATAAATAAATTTTGATAAAAATAAAAGAAAACATATTAATTTTTATTTGTGTATAGTTTTATTATTGTTTTAAAGTTTATTTTAAGTGAAATTTATAACTTCACTTCAGTCTGTGCTTGCGATTTCAAGTCGCTAAATTTCTTGCGATTGTGAACTACAGAACACCTTTCATGCGATTTCAACTCACATCGCAAGTTTTAGGCGATTTGCGATTGTCAGAACATGCCTGTTTGTTTATAATAATTTAGCAAAATTCATATTAATTTTTTATTAGAAAATATATAAAAAAATTCCGACTTTGCCATCTCTGACCTGTTTTTTTACATAAAACATGATTTTACACAAACAAAATGCCTGTTGTTGTCCTAATGTTGTACTTGTAGACCTGAATATACTTGATATAGATATACTTTGGCAACTACAATAAAAAATTCAAAAAAATTGAAAAAACTAGACCTGGGTATCAAAAAATCAAAAATTTTAATATTAAAATGCTTATGACTCGATCATTTTAAAACATAACATGCAGACTTAGGCACCATTTTGTAGGTATTGACTAGGCCTTTGAGACCATGTATAATCAGACAACTGAAGAAATGTCAAGCATCTGAAAAACTTCCAGGTACGATGTACCCAACTTTAAGACCACATAGCGCCATTCTTGGAAAACTAAGTTCCTTCGTTTAAAAAAACACAGCTCTAGTGAAACAATATGGTTACGTTTTTACCCTTTGGTAACGGAAGCTTAAACGTAGAAATTACCGTGTTTGCGGTCTATTTTGGCAGAAAAGTCTTTTGCACCAAATTTTGAAAACTTACAGATATTTTTTTTACAGTAATAAACATGTAAGTAAATTGTTCAATACACAAGAATTAAAAATAAAAACAAAAGTTATAGGCCTAAATTCAATTCGTTTGGTATTCGAACTTTTTTGATTGCAGCCTAGACTTGTAAAATTTAATTAAAATTAAAAAAATGGAAAATTAAAAGTTATCACCTCAACTATAATTTTTACATTTAACTTGCCATAAAGCAGGTAAACCACAATAAACCAGGCCAAAAACTAAGGCAAAATTAAAGAATTTACGATTCATTTCAGAAAACTAGCTAGCTAAACTTCTGCAGAACAGGTAGCAAAATCAAAAGTATTTTTTTTTATCAAACTAACAATAACCAATACGAGATTTAGGATACACACAATTATGGATTATCTGCAACTTCTAAATTTTGTGGTCCACATGTTTTTATTACATAAAATAATTAAATATATTATAATAATAACTTGTTGTCTGGGTCGAATCTAAGGACCTTTCTGCAGTCTTATTTTGTATTTCTTGTAGCTAAATCTAAACCTCGATCGCTTAAATTAAATAACGGCAAAAAACCAAAAATCGTAAAGTACATTTTTGAGATTTTAAGCGAAAGCTGGCACTGTTAAATATATTATATTTTGTAATTGAAAAAATAATTTCGGACATAACATATTATATATTTCAGAAGAGGTGTCACCTATCTGATCCAATTCATCGATTCTGTGACCAAAGGTACGCAAACAGAATTTAATTGCATTTCCGCGTTCAAAAATAGTGGCACGCTTTTTTGTTTTATATGAAATTATTGGTTGATTTTTTGTTCTGTCATAAAATCTGTATTTTTTCTACATTAAAATTTTTTCACTTTGGTATTTGTATTGCTCGGTTCATTTATTTTGACTCATTTTTAAAGGAATTTTACTCTGCAACTTCGGATATTAACATGCCCTTTTTATAAGTTATTTAGTAATTTACACAATTTACTGTCTGAATAATATTTCAAGACAGGATTTTATTTTAGCTTTAAGTTATTGTATAAATGCAGGTCATAATGTTTAATAAAGTTTAAAATGACCATTGTATTTGTTGTCCCCAGATAAACAAGTCTTCGATTACAAAGTGTTGCATGTCATATTTTAAATGCCATCCAAATATGGCTTCTTTCCTTCTAAAGGCAGCACATTTACTTTTCCTTAAAAAATATAAAAAAGCAGGGGTGTTACTCTCGAAAGCTGCCTTTAGACGAAATCTTTTTTACATATGACTTGTCAGATTTTCCATATTAAAATACATAACTATCGTGTAAACGGCTTAAAACATTCCTTGTGTTTAATACATGTGTAAAAAGCATATAACAAGTTTTCATTTAGAGCGTGTTCTATTTTTATATGACAAATCATATGACTTCTAGTAGTGCAACTTTTTATTTATTCACTTATACCGTTTTTGAATAACCAAAAAGTTCAAAAGGCACTAAAATCGTTAAAAGCACAATAAAGTTGACTTTTTTATTAACATTAAGACAGCCGCTCACCAAAACAACTGTTGTAAACAATGATATATTTTGTAGGTTATGTCAGACGTTATTTGCATGTGCGTTTAAACGTAAAATTTTAAGCGATATGTAAAAATGACTTCTTTGACATACATAAGGATTTACATGCGGATTTTCAAACTGACAAGTCATATGTAAAAAACATTTCGTCTAAAGGCAGCTTAATGCGATGCGAAAGAAAAAAACAGTACAAAATCGAACGATTATTACTCTTTTAAGGCGATCTTGTCTTTCGCATCTCTTTTTTTTAAATATAATATAATTTTTGATCTTTGTAATTAATTTTATTTTCTAATTGTTCAAGCACTAGGTCAGTTTTTTTAAAATAAAAATATTGTTTATTCTTTTATTAAAAATAATAATAAACAGGTTATTTCAACAATTTAGATACGGAAGAGCAAGTAACACAAGAAATGTGACAGGAACAAAAGTTTACAAGTTTTCAATTTACGTACCAGAAATAGTTTTTGATTCTGAAAAATGTGAAATGACATTCAAAACTTATAATACCTTAAATATATTGTTTAGTAAAACAAAAGATAGAATACAAAAATGGGACATGACAAAGTAGAACACAAAACACATTGTGATGGTAATGAAAGTGAAGATTGTAATAATGTATATGTAGGTACAACTAAAAACAAACTTTAAACTAGAATAGCTGGACATAAATCTGATCAAATATATAGAGACGTTAATAATCCACAAAAAACTGCATTATCTTCCCATTGCGCCAGATTTAATCATCTTCCTAATGTTGAAAATTCATCAGTTTTAAATATAGAAAATAATTATAAACGTCGGTATATGTTGGAGATGTTTTTAAAGTGCTAACAACAAAAAGAATAAACTCGAAGGCTGATACTGATAATGTAGCGCAGTGTTACAGACATTCAGTGCATAAAAAATAGTGAAAATTAGAATGTATTTCAACTTAGTTGTCTGTAACATTTTCATAGTTAAAATTTATGTTTTTTTTTTTTTTTTTTTTGTATAATGTTTAATGTATTTTTATTTTTTTAAATTTAAAATTTGAATGTTTTTTTTTTGAGTATTGAAAGTTTATGAGTATGTATTTTTTAAAATGTTGGAATTTTTTATCTTTGTTTTTTGAAAATGTTTTGGTTAATTTGACAAATTTTTTCAATTGAATTAATTTTTGTTTTTTAAAAACATTTAATTTTTAATAATTTTGTTTCCTGTTTCCTGAAGATGCCACCCAACGACGTTGCGAAATATTGAAAGAAAAACTAAAAACTAATAAACAGTATTTTTATTTTAAAACTGACCTAGTGCTTGTTCAGTTAGAAAATAAAATTAATTATAACAAAAGGTCAAAAAACATTAACATTTAATTTACGAAAGTGATCATATATTAATGAAATAATTATGAATTATAACTTTCTTAAAAGAAATCGACGGATGAGAGGACTAGTTAATCATTTCAAAACTTTGAGGGAGATAATCATTAAAACAAAATCCACAATAACTTTTTAATTCGGTGTCGCAGTTCAGGAAATGTTCCCAAATTTATTATAAATTCAACCAAGAATATCCTTAGTATTTTCAAGATGGAGAAAATATGGAGAGTTCAAAACATAATGGAGAAATATTTATCTGATCTAGGAAGCTAAATTTTAAGATGTGTAATTTACGAAAAACACAATTTACTGAGACATTTTCAAAATGAACTACTTCCTATTGCTGTTCTGTTCCGTGCCGTTCTTTTAAATTAAATGTAATTAATTTAATTATTTAATTTAAATTATTGTAATTAGTTTTTCTGTATCGATATATCAGCTGATTATAATAAGCAAATAAAACACAATACACAACACAACAAAAAAAAAAAAAAAAATACAATTACAATTACAATTTGTTTACAATTTTGCACTCACACTACCAAACAACTTTTAAGTAACTTAACGTTAAATTCAATTTTTTACTGATTCGAACGGAACAGAACAGAACGTCAAAGTAATAACAAATCACAAGTACATATTTTCCATTTAACAGAAACTGATCAGCTGATTCGTCACGAAACGAAAAGTATAGACTAATTCTGCCTTTAGGGAGTAACTCCTCAGGATGTCTTTTCATGTCTACAACTGTCATTAACTTTGGTATAATTTATAAGAGAATATCGGGATAATAATGAAATTGATATGTTTAAATTTATCTCTATGCCAAACAAGAAGAACACTTTATCATAAAATTTCATAATAATCTGGCAGTCGGGCAATAAACGCAACTAATTCTTCGCGGGTTCTTTTGCAGCAAACTTCCAAAAATGTTAAATTTTTTTAATAATAAAAAATTTAATTATTATTGATATTCATAATATATGTTTATATGTTAATATTTATTAAACAAACAAAAAATATGTTGCGTTAACAGTTTGTGTCATGAAACCCCCAGCTTGTATTTTGCCAATCTAGCCGGACATTAAGCCAAAAATTAAAATCAGGGAAGCTGAGTAAACTGTTAACGTTTTAACTTACTTTTCACAGTATCGAGAAGTTTACGATATACTTTTTGTAGCTAAATAAACAAATATAGATTTTGTGTAAATTTTAGTTTTGTGAAAGGATATATTTACAGGTACTTGTATTAAGTTGTAGAAAACTTTGATTTTTATTTTTTAAGATAAAAGATTTCGTTCGAAATTAAAAAAAAAATATTTTTAGTTCTTTTTTTTTTTTTGTAAAAAAATATGAAAAGTTTTTGGTACTATAATATTTGAGATTTTTACTTTAATACTGTAGAAAAAAAGTTTTTGCGATTTTTGCACATTATGTCCTTTTTATGTTTGTTATCACCCTGCATACATATGTAGATACAAATAAAAAACCTTTTTGATAATTCCATAAAGATGTTTACTTAATGATACTGCAAGTAGAATAATGACATATTAAAAATATGTTGTATGTGACTCGAAAATAGAAGAATTCATCTTTTTGGAATTATTAAGCGAATAGGGGTGCGATGGATTACAGCAGGCACAATTTAAGCAAAAGTTATAAAATACTGCCTTAGGTTCTAATATTTTTCGTCCCACTTTGACTGGTATATGGTAAAAAAAAAAGAATTACATTATGGCAAAATCCAAGCACATCATCAGTGCAATATTAGCGACCTATTCGCATACAAAGAAAAGAAGCTGTGGATGAAATCCAAAAAGAAATTGACTATGTACAAAATGTTATCAGTACATTCCAAAACAATTTCTTATCAAAAGGAAATTTTTAATCCATAAGCATGGAACGTGTTTTATAATGATAAATGCAAAAGCAAGTAATGCAGCTACACAAATCGCGTTTACAATGAAGTGCTGTATTTGAGTGAGGGTGCTTAAAACGAATTTAACAATTTAAACATCACAGACGTAGATGCACTTTCTTACGGATTATCTACTTTGCACGCCAGCATTCGTCTATTTGAGAGTATATTGCACCTATCGTATAAATCTACATTGAAAAACTGACAAATAAATCTATTGCGAATAAGGCCATTGTTAAAACAAGGAAATAAATTTAAAACACCAACGATGGTCCCATGATGGCAGAAGATTTTTTTCTAATCCTCAATTAGCTGCAGAAATAAATGAAATTGTTTTTGTCGTCAAAAAATCGAATTGCAGATTATTGTTTAGAGACTATAAAACTTTAATCTATATAAGTAGCATCCTGTGACAACTGTTGTTACATCATTTTTGCCAATTGAACTGTTATCAGCAGAAGCGGCTGATGCACGGAACAAATATTACCGCTTTAACAGGAAGAATTTTCCTAAAGGCTTTAGAGGGTTTAATGTAACGTAGATATTATTAAAGCATTTTGCTAAATTTTGACCCATTCATTACTAGTATCAGGCCAAATCTAAAAAAGGTCATTACTTTTAACAAAAGAAGCGATTTCTTTGATGCTTCCACTTGTACTTGTCTAAGAAAGATCTCAGATTAGAAATAGGTCTTTGAAGAAACAGACGAAGAAGAACCATGCCACTCATCATCATCGTAGTGCAAAAGATAAGTTATTTTTTTTAAAATAATTTGAAGTAATTATTACTATTATAAATCAATTATTATGAATAAATTGATAATTGTCAAATAAAATAAATACTATAAAGTAATAAAGAACAAGAGTTTTTTTTCATTAATTTTTTAGTTATAGGGATTGATTAGGCATGGGGAAGGTTCGATATAAAAGCTTAGAAATAAATATATCTTGAAAATTACTAAAAAAAACAACTCTTAGAGATATATCTGGGGTAGGACTGGAGGGATACACCCGCCTGCCCATAGAAACTAAGAAATTAATTTTAATCGTATCACGACGTGAGTTTTCCATTGCTTTGAATACTAACATTATTTTATAATTAATATTTTGTCACCGCCCACAAAAGGAGGTGGGCTGAAAATGGAATTTTAGAATCTACTTTTGCTGACATTAAAAGTTGTATTTGCTAAGCAAAAGTATGAGAAAACTTCGGAGTTGGGATTAGATCTTCTAGAGAAACTTTTTTCTCTTTGGTCAGATTTTTTTTATTTTCAAAATTTAACAGCATATAAACGTTTATTATAAAAAAAAAACAGGAGTAATGTCCGGCTGTATTGCCAAAATTTACCCATTATGCAACGAGTACAAAACAATAATAAACGACGGAATACAATTCATCATCGACAAACAAACAAAAAAATGACTACGTACAAGACCAAAAGAGCAACAATTTTCTTTACCTTTTCTCGACGGCTTATTGAAAAAATTGTAGCTTATCTTGTCTTCAGTTTCTTTTCACAGAAGGCAGTATATAAGACGTTGTGGATTACATTGTCGTAACGGCGATATCGTTCCCTTACCGTTAATATCATTGCACTGCATGTAAGAAAAATATTTCTAGGAATAAATGTGACGTATTTAAGCACAGTATTGGTGAAAATGGCGAAAATCTTTAGTATTCAGGAAAATTATAGTGAATATAAAATTTAATCGTAAAAAAAATTAAAAAAAGAATAAAACTTGTAAGTTTTCTGGAAACTCTATCGTATGATATGACGAAAAAAAATTTATGAATGAATACAAATTTGGAAATATACAGATTCTAATGAAGATGTTTAAAATTAATTTTTTAAAAGGCTACAACATTATAAAGTGTACTTCGAAATATTTTTTCTGGAAAAGGGTTTTGAACGTTCACTAATAAAACTTAATAAAAATGTGTGTACATAATATAATTTGTATAGGAACCTGTAAAATTTAGACTAAACCAAAAAATTTCTAAGAGGTTTTGATGATAAAGGTGGAAATATTAAGGCTGCAAAAATATTGCGTATCGGACATACATTTCATTTCTCTATATGCGCTTGTGAAATAGTTAGATTAGTGGGAGTAAATTTTTACAAAATTATTATTTTAAAATAAGAGCACCATAAAGGAGCGTAGGTGGATGTTTGGTGTGTTCAGGACAATGTTTGGGTTGTAAATGGGGGTTGGTCTAATTTTTCACAATTCTAGGAATTTTTGTTTTAACATTTGGGAATGAAACTCCAACCTAGATCAAGTTTGACAAATGACAACATAAAAAAATATGAAGAAGCGCTTTACTTCTTTGGCTTTAAAATGTTATACTTGAGACTGATTTATTTAAATAAAATTAAAAACAAAAAACGAAATGGTGAAAAAACGTAAATACTATATTTAGAAAAATCTGCAATAAGGAATCAAAAAATTAAATAATTTTAGTTTAATTGTGTAAGTCTTACCCACTAAAAGAGGAGAAAGCGCAGGAGCTTTTAATGAAGTCAAAAAGTTTTAGGAAGAGGTCTTTTAAAATAGCTGCCGTTCATAATTTATCATACAAAATGCACTCTTTAACAAAATCACAACTTTATAACAGATGTATTGAAAATGTTTCGCATCGAAATTTACTTTCGAATAATCGATTAAAAAAGCGATTAATAATATGTAAATTTTTTTAAAAATTTCAGACATAAAACGTTTTCTATAACTTTCATTTGTGATAAAAATAAATAAATAAGAAACTGTTTAAAACAAAGTGCAAAAACTTCATCAACGACATGAGTATTGTTTTTGAAGCACATTCAAACATGTTAAAGCTTTAATAAAAAATTACCAAACAAACCGCGCTCCTATTTTTCTTTCTGCATTTAGTTGATTACATGCCGACTCTGAATTAAGACATAAGGAGAATTAACAAGGAAGAGTGCTATATGCGGCTATGCCAAATCTTTTATATCCTTCACCATGTATGTAAATCTAGTTTAGTGAAGTAACTTCAATAAAAAAAACAAATATTGTTGTGATTGAGATATATAATTTTACATAAAAATTTCATCGGTTTTTAATGTGAAACAATTTTTTTAAAAAATCTCTTTTATATTAAAAAAAATAATGAATATATTTCTATAAAGATCAGGAGCCCATAATTCGAAAAATTTGGGCAAGCCCCAAATTTGAGTTACTTCATTGTTCAAAATGATATGAAAAAATTAGAGGCAGGCTTGGTATTTTGTCCGCTGCTCCAAAGGACATGGGCCGAACTTTCTAATTTTCAATAGCAAAGGATTCGAAACTATTTCTGATCGATTGGCGTATTTAAATTTTCGCTAGCTCAGCCTTGGCAATGTTGATTTCAACACTAACACAGATGGACATCGCTCAATCGACTTCGCAATGTATAAGAACTCAGAATATATAAACCATGGGGTCGGAAATGGATATTGTAAAAATAACAAACGGAATGACAAACTTTTTGTGGTGAAGCTTATAAAAATAAGACCAACAGAGAGATTTTCGGGATTCAGTAACTCTAAACACATTAAGCTTTTTGCAGTTCCAGTTTTTTTCATTATGGTTTTACTTTGTTTGGTTATGGCATCATATTTTTGCTTGATATTTCAAAAACTGTGGCTAACTAGTAACTAAAAGTGTGCTGTTGTTTGAATAAAAATAAAACATAATTAACAAAAAAGTGTTTTTAAGTTTTTTCTTACGTCCTGCAGTTACAGTCAAATAATGTTTGCTGTACGATTGTAAGCTTAAAGTCAAAGTTCACAACTTTTTAATTTAAGCATTTTTGTACTTTAATTTAAAAAATTAGATCACATTTTAAGACAAAACGCACCTTTGACAAACGTACATATGTATTTTTCAATAAAATGACAGCACCTTATACATGTACGTATAAAATTAAACCAAAAATACCATCAAAACAATTTAATTAACTTCATTGATTACCATGAATAATAAACAATTTTTGAAAGAAGAAATACTCTTAGTCTTTACACAATTGTGCGCAGTGGGAAAATGCGTAAAAATAACAATAAAAACAAAAAAATTATTAAAAAAAATCTTGAACTGAAACAAAAAATGTTGGATGGTATCACAATGCATTAATGTACATTGTGTGTAGGAAGTCACAAGACATTCGATATCGATCGAAATTTCAATACGATGTAAATGGAAATTTCGTTCAATATCGAGTGCCGTAATTTGCCCTCTAAATTAGTTTATAGCGATTGCTTTAGTTATGCTTTAAAAACATTGCTAAGAAAGCATCATACTCAAACGGCCGAAACGATTCTTGTGAGACTTGATTTATAGACAAGTCTTAATATTGAATCATTTATTAAAATTTTAAATTAAAAAGCGCTAGATTGGGTAAAAACTTTCTGTCTTCCATTTGGGTTGCATATTGGCTTTAGATAAAAAAGTGCTTATAATTATAAACCTTTTAATGATTCTATGTTTTAAACAATAGACAGACTTTTTAATTATTTCACTTGTTGTCAATTAGTCATCGGACCATCTGATTATGCAGGTCTTAGAATCTATTTAAAATTGTGAAAAGATTAAAGTCATTTTTTTTGTCTTAAATAAAAATTAGTTGACTTGGGGTCATGATATATTTTTGACAATAACTAATTGCATATAGGGCATCTTAAAACCGTTTTCAATTCTTATATCACAGCTTTGGTGTTTAAGAACAAATGGTGTAAAGTTAAAGTTTCATAAAAAGATAGGTAACACATTTAAAAAATCAGTATTCATTAAGTTCATTTAAAATTTTTCTTTTTATATGGGAGAGTCTGATGGTGTAATAGAAAGCTCTTGCTTTAGACTGAATGCCGTTACTCTTCTGATACTGATATGTGAATTTTTTCAATCGACTGAGTCTTGTTTTGAAAATATTTTTTTTGATTTGTTTCTAAAATATTTTCTATCTATTTGGGTTAAAAAAGCTTATAAAATTATTTCTATTATATTTTTTTGGCGTTGTTAACTTTCCAAAAAAAAAAACAACAACAATAAAAATGAACAAAGAATCCTTCTCTAAGGCTTTATTTGGCCAACAAATTTATTGACATATTAAATATAATTTTAACAAACCATCTAAATGCCCTATATTACAGGCCTTAAATATTGAGGGTCAGCAGATGCAGAAGAAGAAGACCAATATCATACGGCCTCGTTAAATATCCTTTTAAATTTTTTTCATTTCACTAATTTTGAATTTAATAGTCTTAGATTTGTTAATTAAAGAAACGAAATGAATCACTATTCAAAGGCAAAGTACCATTTTTTACCTCGTTTCACTAAGGACAGGAAGAAAAAGTACAATTTGTTTCGACTGTTTTTTCTTACTCCGATCATTTCACAAATAATATTCTCATAGTTTTTAACATGTTAATTAAAAAGTTACTACAAAAGAATACAATGATTTCTCATTTCGCTTGGGATTATATATAAGTGCAATTTCATAGTTTGTGTTGTTAGAATTAAAGAAATTAAAACTTAAGTGCAAAAGAGGTACCAGGTATATGTTCTGTGCCATTTTATGGCTTCTTCATGTTCGCGTGTTAAATTAATCTCTTTATAAAATAATCTACTCTAATGTACCACAAAAAATATATCTATAAAGAAAAAGTACCAAAGCAAAGTATTGCACTTGATCCGTTTAAAATATTGTATGTTCTAACTTAAAAAAGTACCAAAAATTTTGATGCTGCTGTAGTCATAGTGGTAGTAAGCACGTTGACTACAAATCAGATTGGCCAGAGTTCAACCCCTGCCGCAATCAGAGAAGAAAAATATGTTTTTTCTGCTTAATGGTATTAATACATTCAGAATCTAACAAAACAGCACGCAGCCTCCTTCGTCGGTACTTCTACATAGCACATTCGTCGGCGAAGTAAAATAATTAATAAAATGGCTATACTTTCACCACCTGTCTTTTCTCTCCTCTACCCCTCTCCTGAAGAATGAAGCATGGATACACTAATTAAATAGGCGTTCTTGCCTGAAGTGGTACTTCTCTTTTTTTTAATAGAAGAGAATTTAATTTGTTTTTGCTAAATTTTTTTGAAAAAAAAAAGAATTATTTACAAATGTATGCCAACGTTTTCCAAAAAAAAAACAAGTTAGACGCTAGCAGAATGTAATGCCGCATTTTCTGTACCGCTACATCCTTCATCAGCATTCTTTTTAAGTTGTTAAGTTGTGTACATTGCAAACATCATCCATTTAACCAACTAGTCAATTTTCATTTGGTTGGAGGAAGTTCACACACAACTTAAAGCATTTCTTCTTTGTTCTCTCTACTATTCGTTATGTACATTTATTTTTGCTTAGTAACAACCTTCGGTATAGCCACGAAATGCAATTTTTGTTTGTAATCATTCATACTTGTTTCCTCACAACATTATAGATGCTCTTCCAATATCATATTAACGTCCGCATACATTTGTAAATAATTTTTCTTTCTTAAGAAAAATTAATATAAGCCGACGAAAGGAAATTTTAATTAATTTGTATAAGAGAATTTTGAAATTTTATTTCTGTGTTAATATTTTAAGAAGATAAAAAACATAATTTAAAAGTTTTTCCGATTCTAGCGCCTAAAGGAACAAACATTAAATAATACGGCGTACTTGGCATTTAAATTCTACCTCCGAATATGTGAAGCTACTGGTTTTATTTGTTCTTAACTTTTTTGTCTCTTTAGCACTAGCATATTTTCATAGTGGGTCTATACATTGCAAGACAACTCCACTTAAATAACTTTAAGTTGTTAGCTTTAGCCGTTTGGGCTGGACTATTTTATATAAACATATGTAGGTTAGTAACCTCTCTTCAGATTGAAAGAAACATTTTTAATTTATTATCAAACTCTCTACGTATAAATGTGTGTTGATTTTAAAACGCTCCTACACGCACGTACAAAATTACAATGTGAAAGCATCTTTATGCAATGTGTCCTTGGTGAAGGACAAATAAAATAAGAGTATAAAAGAGAACAAGAGATACAAGTTACAGATGAAAATTAACATTGAATTTAACATTTGCAAATTGTGTTAAACTTTAAAGGATGCTGCTTTAAAATAAGAGAGAGAGAGAGAGATAGAGGAGAGAAATTGTTTTTCACATTTCGTTTAATTTCTTAATCAATCTCTAATAAATTGAAAGGTAAATTGTCAGTTTTCCATTAACATCATTTCAAGGCACATATTTTTTTTATTTTTTTTATACAAGAGACCATAAACAGTGTTGCCGATTTAGTACAATTGAATAAGTTTTTGCAAAATGTAACCATCACAAGAACTGGTAGTTTGGTGATTTAAGTAACTCTTTTAGGAATTTTTTTATAGAAAAACATTTGTTTTCTAGAATTGACAAGTTCTCGAAATTCTCAGAGGAGTGCAAGTCTTTCTTGGCTGTTTTTTTTTTGTATTATAAAATAAATCTAAACTTTTTTTAAGAATTTCCATTACAAAAAAAGCTACACAATACTTGCCAGCCGTTAAACCTCTAAATCTTTTTTGTGATTTGAATACGATTTACATTTTTTTTATGCATGAAAATTTTAGAAAATAATTATTCGTATATCAAATTTTAATAAATTCTGTGGAGTATTGATATTTTTAAAATGTGGACAAAATATTTATAAAAGCTAACTTTATTAGTCACAAATATACTTACTTTTTTCTCCTTTGAATTATATACTGGGTGACTTACTATGGCACTTACTTCCAAGCTAAAATGATAATGTGGCTTTTTTTAATTTATATTTTGTAATAATTGAAAAGTACTATAAGTACGGTACTGACCAACTGTTATTTTCTTCTTTAATTTTGTGTTGATGTAGAAAATAGAAGTAATTTTTTGTTAGTTTTGCTAATTAGCAGGCAGCAAGAAAGCCATAATCGGCCATGTCGCACTTTATGTACCCTTTTACATTAAATAGCCATACGTTTCTTAATTTTCCATCTTCATATGAGTTAAATTAAATAACACTAAACAGTAGCAGTAGTGAATATTAATTTTTACTTAACTGCAAATTTTATAATTTCTGAAAGTTTTAGTGCAATTTTGGAAAAATCCGGTTTATGGTAAGATTTTAAAACTTTTGCTGCAGTTTAATGTTTTCTTTGTAGGTAAAATTTCCATAAACCTCTTTTTTTGTTGCAAATTTTGTCTGTTTGGTAAAAATTTGATTCTCAAGAGCAAACTATAATCGATGCTCGAAAAACCCTTTTCAACAAGCAAAATGAGATACACTCACATTAGCCGCTTGATTTACATTGATTTATTTGCAAACAAAATTTTACAGAAATTAACAACGGAATAGCAAACTTTAATACATTTTTTCTATCTCATTTGAAGAATATTAAAATACAAAACACACATTTCGAGGCCTTTGTTAACAGTAAATTAAAAATATTAAAATGTAAAGCAAAAACTTATAAAGAATTTTAATTATCTGCTTTAGTTTCTTATTGTTAACAAATGAGTGCTTTTCTTTGAAAGTGATGTAAGTCATTTTATCTTATATGGAGATATTTTCACGTTTGTTTTTAAATTCAGGTAAATTTGAAGTGAGAAATGTATTATGCCGCTAAAGAAATACATTGGGGATTTTCCATAAATATAGCAGCTCCAGATTTGTTGACAAACTTGCACTAAGGCATATTTGAGCTGGGCTTCCAAGCAACAATTTGCTTCAACCGTTTTTTTGCTGATTAACCAAGTAAATATTAAAGTTTATGCCAAATAAATTTTCAATTTCTCATTTAAGTTGATCTAAGGTAATTAATTTTTTTTTTGACAGAGTTCTCCAGAGAAGCTTTGATGGATCCGTCAAAAACGTGATGTTAGATCTGATACTAAGACGAGGTTCGCCAATTTTAAAGTGGGCAGTTCCATTTCTTCTGTCGAACAAATTGTAAGCTTGAGATTTGATTCCCTTTAGATCTACAGATTCACTTTTTATGATACGTTGTTTGCCTGTCCCAGCAGCAGTATATTTGTCGAATTCTGATTTAACTTCCCTTTTCATCATGTTGTGATAATTGAGTATTTAATTGGCTTCAGACTTCTTTTGATCAGAAGCATTCAGCTCAGAGTTAATTGATTCGCCCGTTGTTGCATAACTTTAATTTAATAAAGGAATGATTCAACTTTACAAAGTGATCGTTTGTAGTTTTTTTAACATTCATATCTGATAATCTCATATGGACTTACACTATTTTCAAAGTCCACAAAATAAAAAGTCGTTTTTAATAAATATGTAAAAAATTTCGGCCTCGGATGATGCTTTAATGTGGTGGACTTATGCCACATTCAAAATTTTTATATCTGTAATTTTGCACTTTACTATTAATTTTTTTATGTACAAAAAACAATTGTAGCAAATTACTTTTTTTTGTCAAAACTAGATTTAAACCAAATTAAAAAAAAAAAAAAACACTTAAATAATAAATAATAAAACAAAATAACTCGGTTGAATATTGTTACACACGTGTACTTAAATCCCCTAATTTCAATTTAAAATTTTCGTCAAGTAATAGGAAGTTAAAAAATAAATCAATTAAATAATAAATTTTAAAACATTTTTTATTTTATACCTGACTTTGTTGAGCTTTTTTTCAAAGTTAGCATTTATGAAAAAAAACTATCAAATAGTTTAAAAGTAAAGCTTTAAGTTTTTAGATATTAATCTTGAGGAATGGATTCTGAACAGTGATGTAAATTCTAACTTAGCTTTACAACTTTTAGTACTTATGTTCGCTTTTTCAAACCTTTTTATGATGTTTTAACAGTGTTGGATTTAATGAATTAAGGAAATATTAATAGAGATACATATATATGTACGTATGTATATATATTAAAAGGTACATATGTTCAATAAAGTTAATAAATTTAAATTATCGAAATAAAATTTGTCTGTCTGTGTTCGCTATATGGATTTTAATAAAAATTTATAAAGGGGTCCTTAGAACCTTGTTTCAAATAAAAGGCAAAAAGGCATTTCGTATAGAAAATAGAGATATAAATGTGAAAGCTTTTAATTTTACCGGTGTAATGGTAGTAGAACTATTCTCATTACATTTTTTTTTGTATACGGACAATTTTTAACACTGTTTACAGAACTCTACAAAAAAAATATATTAAAACACATATTTTAAATTTGAATTTTGAACGAATAAGAAATGACACGCTGACGAAGTCATGGGCACTGCTAGTAGTAAATATATCAACAAATTATAAAGGATCTTTTAAATATTTGTTTTAATAAAATATATTTACAAACTTTTATGAAAAGTTTTGATAACTGGAGTACCGATTAATTTTTTGCCATTCGAAAGTACTAAAGCTAATTTGGCCTGGGAGTTTTTCGCTCGATTAAAAAATGGAAAAAGTATATGCGTCAAATCTATGGAAATCCAAATATGTAAACTGTATTTAAAATTTAACTATTAATTTAAATTCGTTTTTGATATCATGTAATATTTAAATGTTTTACTACACCATCACGAATTGTAACATCTTTTTCTTTAATGACTTTCAAAATTAAAAAGGTGAAGATGAAATTGTGCTCTACTATTTGACTGAAGTGCTGATACCTGTAAAGTTGCATAAAGAATTTAAAAAAATGTTGTTACTTAGATGAAACCTTTACATTTATAATTATTACATTTATATAAAGCTAAAGTCTAATCTTGTCCATTGCCACTTTCACTATAAAGTGAAAAGAAAAAAACTGGCTATTAAGTCACTGTGGCTTGTGCTGTACTGAAAAAAATATTTGCAGTTCTCTTCCTTGATTTGAAAATATAATATAATAATTTGCGTTATTTTTAAAGTATATTTTTTTTCTATTTTGTTAACTAAATTGTAAAGTCGGTAATTGTGTTTAAGCAAAACCTGGTTTTTGTGACACTTATTTTTTTGAAAAAAAAATCCCTCTTTTGTTACACTTTTGGAAATTTTTCAATGGCCACACTATTTAGAATGGCTCAACAACAAGCAGTTGTTAGCCGATATTGCTCACTCTCCACCACCGACAGTAACAGAGCTGGAGAAAATTTTTGAAATATTAAAATTTTTAAACAAATAAATGAAAATAAAAAGAAAACAATAAAAAAAAAGAAAATTGCTCATTCGATATGGAAGGTAAGAAAAGTATTTTGTGCCCTGCAAACATTCAACTGAAATAAATAAAATCAGTTGATTTTTTTATTGTTATTCTTTAGTCACTTCAATCACTTTTGATTACAAATTATTGTTGTAGGTATTGTTATTAATAATATGTTGTTGTTGCTTTTTGGTGTTTTTACTGATTATACGCTTGTATTGCCACCAGCGAGCGTATTTAAGCATTTGTCTGATGTTCTGGGTTAGTGAGTGCAGGCTGTTTGTTAATGTGTTATTCTGATATCGTTGTATTTGTTAACGCTGCCGTTGTGTTCGTACTCAGCTGCTACTTTAAACTAAAACGCCCGCTATGCCAGAACATCATGAACAGTCTTCAATACGTATTCGCGACGCGCGGTCTACTTATTTCAAAAAACATAATATCTTCCCAAAAGCGTCCAACAATATTTTGTTTTATAACTCCATTTAATAAAGGACTTACAGCTTTATAAAGTCCTTTTATACAATTTTCGTGTAAAATTTTTGTATAAATATTTTCGAAAAAATAAATTATTGTAGAATTTGTAAATAAATACTTATATATTTTGTAAACATTGTACATGTGAATTGTGTCTCTTTGATCTAAGAAACATATTAAAATAAATTGCTACAAATTTAAAAATATACAATAATATTGCGCTGTTCCTTTGTTCCATCTTCCAAAAAAAAAGGTGAGTGAGTTAACATTTGGGATTTTTTTAGTGAATTTTTTTCTCTTAGTTTTTGTTTTTGTTCTGTTATTTGTAACGGTTTGTTGAAGGCAATTAAAATAATTGCATTTTGTTAAAAACAACATTATTGTAAATCTTAAATTAATTTAAATTTTACTTTTAGTGCATCAATCAGTGAATTTATTTTGCAAAAATTTTTAAAAAGAAATTAGGAACGCAATAAACTTTCTGATGGGAATCTTTTGATTTCTAGGAAGATATAAAAGTAAATTATCAGAGAACTAATATTATGCAAAGTTTACACCGCGAAAATTTTAATAAATATCTTGGACCTGTTTCTCTTACTACAAAAAAAAAAAAAAAAACAAATTTGTAAAATTAATGCTTTTTAAAATGTATTTGACTTGTTAATTTGTAAGTTGTAGTTCTGAAAAAGAGGCTCCTGATGGGAATAATTTTTAACTGCATAAAGAATGTTATTTAAAGCTCAAGTTGTAAATTAAAGCCAAAAGTATTGAAAATAAATAAGACTTAAACAAAGAAGAAAATTAATAAAAAATTAAAATCGGTGTTCCAGCAACTCAGTAAATTTATATTTTTGTATGTTTTTATTTTTTAATACCGCGAGTTTGCTGCATCTTTGTTTTAAAAGATGCTTAGTTTTAGGAAAAACCTTATGCTACTATCGAAGTCAAATTTTTTTAAAACGTTTTTACTCAACATCTAGTTTCGCAAAAGTTTTAGGAAGAGGACATTTCAGTAAAATATTCCCGAACAAAAATATATTTTGAATTATAAATTTTGCTCATCATAAAAGCGTTGCTTTTTTTTATTAATTTATTCATAATAAAAGAGCAAGCTAAGCCGAGCACAAATTATGACAGAACTACCAGATCTGACGACCGTATGTCAGCTCAATCACTATTGGAAAATAAATTTAAAAAAAAAAACGTGGAAGCGTTCAAAATCAAAATCAAACCCAAATTTATATATTTAAAATAATAATTATTTTTTTATTTTAATAATTATTTTTTTTCTTTGTTTTGGAAATTAAAATTAGTTGAAATTGCAGCTCGTAACAAAAATTGCTAAATTAATAAAAAGGCAATTGATTTAAAACATCATTCTTATCATGGACTGGTTTAACCTTAACGTTGTAAATAAAATGAACCTGTTGTCTCTTCGTAAACAAATAAATGTATCAAAATCCAATTTTTAATGTATTTCCAAAAGGTAATTGAAATTATTTCATTTTAACTTTTGTTTTGAAAATATTTTCGTCTAAACGAGTTTATCAAAATGTGCAATAAAACAATACCCAATAATTTTCTTCTTTACGCTGCTTCTTATTTAACGTATTGAAACCTTTAAAGGCAAAAAACTCATAAACTTTTAAGTTAATTTTGAATAAAATACAAATAAAAAATACTGCATGGCGAAATAATTCTAGGTGGTCTCAAGAGCGAATTCATTGATTTTCGCCGAAACGTTAAGTATCAAACACCATAAAAAAAAATTATACACATTTTTTTATATATGGAGTTTGACATTTCAGGTTTTAGCGAAAATTAATGAATTTGCCATTGCGACCACCTAGTATTGATTGATAAAGTTTGACATTATAAATAAAGGCGTCAAAAAATTCGCCTTACCCGCCAAATTTTTATGGAAGCGGATTTTTGTGTGAAGTCATACAGGCATGTTCTGGAATCACGGTGATTTCAAATCACGAACGATTTTGAAATCACGAGAGTGATTTTTAGGTGTTCTGAAAATCAAGAGATTTTTAATTTTTAGTAGTGATTTTCATTGTTCTAAATCACGAGGTAACAGCTGTTTTTTGTTTATTTATAATTAAAATATTTTGTATGTTCAAGCAAATTATCAGAACAACTGCAACTGCAGATTTATTTTTGATAAACATTACCAGCTGACTACTACAATAAAAAAAGTAAATCACGAGTAATGTAAACAAAAATAAAAATGCTTGCACAAGAAATACAGCGTCATCCTAAATTTGTTAATTTTAAAGTTTTTATGTGTAAAAAATTAATTTTATTACTTAAACAAATTAAAAACATCTCGTATTACGTGCGTGTGATAATTTTATTGTTGAATTCAAAGAAAAGACCTTAAAATAACCTCAAGTGATTTGAAATCGTCTGGCTGTTTACTGCCCGGTTTTAAATCACGAGAATTCAAATATTTTTGTGCGCAGAACACCTTTTACGTGATTTCAAATCACTTTGATAAAATGTGGTTTTCAGAACAGGCCTGATAATTTAACAACTTTTTTGATATCGCTCTTAGAGCTGCATGCCACAAATTCCGTTAAATAATGAGAATTTATCTAATCTAATATATTCTTATTTTAAGGATCAGATTTGGTTTCCTAGGTCGTGTTAATAAATTTATTTAATAACACAGAATTTGTTTTGTTATGTCATTTGTTTAAGGACCCAACACCAGCGATGCATAAATGAAATTTAGTCACTTGCATGGCAGCTGTAGACAATTTTGAAAAAAAAGATCTATGTTTTTTATTCGACTGCATTCCTGAATAAAATTTTGAATGCAATTTATTTTTGGATTCCTTTAAAATATTTCATTTATTTATTTGTTACATTGACTTTTTTAACTCTGTATAAAGTAATAAATTATATGTTTCACGCTCGCAAATGCCCACAAAAAGTTTCAAAGGAACATTTCTCTCTCATATTTACACATCGTTACCCTAATATAGAAAGGCCCTAACTAACATTTGCCTTTCTTTACAAGAAAATGAAAAAAACTTGATTAGATGTACGGTTTTGTAGTTGGAAATTTTTTATAAACGCATTATGGTATTCTATGTAAGAAAGATGCAAAGTTTTTAAGAACTGGCTTTGAAAAAATCTTTATTAAGCGAAGCCAGTTATACCATAGGGGAGAATATCCTTACACACGGACGAAGGCCAGTAATGCAAAAAATCTTGTTGTTTTTTGTTTTTTTAAGTGTGACACTTTCTATACTAAAAACAATACAATGCCCATGAGTATAAAGTTACATTTTACATAAAGTCCATGGACATTTTGTCCTTGGGCACTATGATATGCCACCGATTTGAATGCAAAGAAAAAAGAAACTAAGACGAAAAATGTAAAATTTAATTTGTTAAATAAGTTAAAGGCACTTTTACTAAATATTCATTAATTTTAAAATTATTCACAAAAATTAAATAAATTTTTACGTTCTTAGGTAAAAAACTAAGCTGCTGGTCCATATTCATGTACCAGATGGTGTCAAACTCCTGTTATAATTTCCCTTTAATTTTAAATATAAATTTGCGAAACAAGACAAATGCATTCACGTGTTATGGATTCACCTCAGTGCAAAGAAAACGTTCGTTTGAATTTACATAAACAAGTACTGCAAATTCTAAAATAGTTTAGAAATCTAACAACATCCAATATATTTTTTTATTTTTACTATGAAAAAGTTTCACTTCTTTTTTAAGATAGAAAGTTTCTTTTTAGTGTTCCCGTACCTTTGGATATTTTCGGCTATATTTAAGAACAAATTCAGTTTACTTTATGTAATATTTTTTGTTTGTTGTAGCTTTTACATTGAAAATTTCAAAACACTTGTTAAACATTCTGTGTAAAACGCCTTAAACTTTTAAAGGTAACGAAACAAATCAGTTATTTTGAATTTCAACATATAAAGACATAACGCAGTAATATTGAATGGGCATGAATGATGTGACACCATAAAAACTTTTATTTTCCATTGTCTTTAGAAAATAATTAAAAGTGTCAAGTTTTTGGTTGGCTTCAAATAATGTATTCGAATTTTGGCGGTTTCATCAATTTACTTTTTTAATTTTTGAAAAACTTTAGTTCGAAGGCATTTCGTCTATTCAGTTTGTATTTACAACATTTGCAGAAGGTGTATTTTTTTTAATAAGAACAAGGCCACAGAGAACAGAGAGGACATTTGCTCAGGTATGCTTTCATTGCTCTTTGTAAGCTAATTTTCTCACTTTCTTTGTAAAAGCACAATGACAGTTAGTGCTCGTTTACATTTCATGAACATTATTTGTGCAACAATCCACAGTGGGGCAGAATCAAAATATTTTGGAAATAATTCAGCCATTGGAAAACGGCTAAGCCGATTGATTCAAAATTTGGCACGAGCATAGTAGAGGAGTACTTGAGCTTAAGTTTTGAAGGTGGTTACCCTCCACTTTCCAGGGATGGCGCTATGTGGTCTCAAAGTTGGACACCTCGCTCCTGAAAATTTTTCTAACGCTTGGCATTTCTTCAATTTTTGTCTGATTTTTAAATATTTTACATGGTCTTAGAGCTCTCGTAGATACCTACAAAATGGTGCTTTAAACTGCATGTTTATGTTTAAAAATGATCGAGTTATAAGCATTTTAAAATTAAAATTTTTGATTTTTTCCATACCCTGGTGCAGTTTTTTCGAAATATTAGGTACAATTTGCAGCAAATTTGTTTGAGTTTTTTACCGTAGATTTTCTGAAAAAAATTTGAAAGTAATATCTTTTCTGGTTTAAAAATTATACGATTTTCAATTTAAAAAATCCAAAATTATTTCCTTTTTGTGTATTTTAGTCTAAAATGGGACACTAATCTAATTTTTTAGATAGAAAAAAATTTTCTTAAGGAATATATAAAAATTTTTTATTTTTATTAAAGCCAACTATATGTGTGTACGTTTAAACCAAATTTCGTATAAAACTGATCATTCTTGTAGAAGATGTAAGTCTTTCAACTTGACCTATTTTACATCGAAATTTTGACTTTACCCCATATTTTCTAAAATCCCAAGGCTGGGATCGGGAAAAGAAGAATACTATAAAAAAGCTATATATACTCCAAATTGTTTCAAAAAGTATTTCGTGAGCCTTGGTCCATATGTTGACTTTATCGGCAAAAGAGTAAAAAATTCCAATTTTGGGATTTTTCGTCTTTATTTTGGGAATAATGGGATTTCCTTTAGCTTAATGTTGCAGATTTTTTTACTGTTTGATTTTAGTTAACAAACTACATATGCACAGAAAATTTTATCTAATTTGCTTAATAATTAAAAGTTTTATAGCATATTTAATATTTTTACTTTTCTCAAATTGGACCGTTTTTACCATAATTTTTCGAAATTTTCGGAGCTCAGCAACGAATATTAAAATTTTGTTCCATTTTTTTATTTTTTTTTTATGCATGTGAATAAAGATGACGCAATTTCCTATTAAATAAAAGAAGATTCACCTCAATATCATTCTTACGTGCAAAACTATGCGTTCTTAAATATGAGTGTTTCAATATGTATCTCATTTTTATACATTTATGTTACGGAAGTAAAAATTTTCATGCCTGTGTAAAAAATTGTGTAAAAAAACAATTATACCTGAATAGAGGATAACCAAGAGGCATATCTTAAATTAATAATCATTATAAAAAACATCAGATAAAAAATAAAATTTTCTGTCAATTTTTATTTACGAAAAGTCGTTAAAAGTATTTTTTATTTCCTTAAAATTATAAGGTCTGTTTCTTTACTCCACTTTGGGATCCCGTGGGATCCCAATTTGCACGAAAAGCGTTCCCGTACTTAAAAATTGGGTAAATGAGAGCGGTTTTGAGAGAATAAAGTTCTTCTTCTTTTTGCACGAAACAGCCCAAACTTTTTCTTCGTGCAAGTTATTTTTATTTCAGCTGTAAAACATAAACAAAATAAAAACAAATAAAAAAGTCACTAGCAATATTTAAAACAGAGTAAAATAGTAATTCTAATATAAAAGACAATTTGTAATGGCAAATGAAGACGAGTTAAAAAACATTGTTGCAGATTTGGTAGAGAGAGTTCAAGTGATTCTAGTTATTGTGATGACATCCTAGACCTTATTGAACATTATTTCGACTTAGAAGAATAAGTTTTGTAGTTTCTTTTTGAAATTTTTAAATGCCAAAAGAGGAATTGCATTCCAAATTATTTAAATGAAATTGTTATATGAGAGTTATATTTAAATTTATTCGCAAAATTTGCAAAAGGCCACACATATGCTTCTTTGCGAGCTGACAAACGCAACAAATTTATAAGAACTGTTCCTATTTGTTTTTTTTTAATTTTTTCTTTAAATTGATTCTTTTATTGAAACAGTCAAAACACTATGACGTTTTAATTTGTGTTTAAAATTTAAATTTTGTGTTCCCGTACTTTTATACAATTTTGTCTCTTTATTAGAGAAAATTTAACTTGCTCTCATTTTCACGAACTTTACCCAAAAAGTAAAGAAACAGACCTATTATTTATTTTCTATAAAATAATCTGTCATATCATTACGCATGTCTAAAAGATAAAGTAAATCCTTTAATTCTGTTTTGTTAGAAGGTGAAGAAGCCTCATAATTAATCCAACGTTTTCTCATTGATGAGAGTACAGGATCAGAAGATAACAATAGGCTATAGAAAATGTCTTCGTTTTGTGACTGCCTAGAACATTTTCGAGAACTGAATATTTGAATGTACTTGAAATCGCAGTTTCTTGCTTCTTGGGCTTCTTTTGTTAATTCCCCAAGAGGAAGAATATTCGATTCTATAATTGTTTTACCATGACATAATATTTTATGTACTGTGGGCGTCATATCCCTCCATGGATATAGGGAAACGAGTAGCTGAGATATTTTTGCTGTATATTCTCCAAAGCGAAGAGAATTAATTTGAGTTTTGCTATTAATTGCCATTAAAACTACGTTAACCATTCTAACCAACTCTTTGTCAATTCCAGTTATGTTTGAAGTAGTTTCAAAATCCCCAAAAAATTTTCTTGCAGTATTTCCGTCGTTAGTGTTTCCTCCACTACGAAGAGGCTTATCAATTATTAACCCCGTTTGTACTCTAAACTCTTCTTGGATTCTACTTTTCTCAGAAGCTCTTAGAGCTTTTAGTTCATCATTGTTTTTTGTTTTTTGTTATTAAATTTTCTGTCGTACTTCTGTATTTTAAGTCGTATGCAATATGCAGAAAATGCTCTAAAAATCTTATTCTAGCATGAAGGGGGGATAATCCGAAAGATAGAACTTCTTCGTTGACTACGTTGGTTTTTGTTTTATCTGAGAATTCAGACTTCTTCTGATCACATATGGAACATTTCCAATAAGAAGATGTGTTAGTTATAGCGTTACTAACTTTTTCATCAATCATTGTTAAACTAAGTTGAAAGGATATGTTAACACAGTATTCTTTTATTTTTATTGATATTGGTTCCAATGATCTTATTTCGTCTTTGATATGCTCGACTAATTTTTTTGTCGTAGTATTTGATTCCTTTACATACTCAAAACAAATAGGCCTACAAAAATTTTTGGATCCTGGGGTTGTGTTTTTATATATCTTCAAAAGTGTTTGCACGTACTGATGAAGATGCAACCAGTGAGTATGAACGAATTCTTAGTGGTACTAAGGATGCCATGAATATGCTCTTAAAATCTATTGTATGTTTTTGTTTGTACTCAGGAAGGGGTGATATTCTATCACATCCCCACTTACACATTAGTACTACATTGCAGTTTTTAACCTTTTCTAGTTGGTCAGTAGAAAAATCTGAAATAATCCGTGACACCGTATTTTCTAGCAAAGAAGATAGTCCAATAGAAGCTTTCGTTTCATCAACTGTTATTGGAGATGGCATAATCGCTTTCTTTTTTTCTTGAATAGACTTATATGATGGTAATATTGCATGTCCTTTCTCAAGTAAAGCTTTTCTCAAAATTTGGTACTTATTTCGGCTTATTTTCATTTCCAACATCAGAGCAATAGCTTCTTCCTCCGTAAAATTTGACTGCGATGTCGGAGTAGGTATGCTGTTAACAATTCGTTTCAACCGTTTTGGAGATGCGCTGGGAAGAATATTGGCGATGTGCACTGCCTCGGAAGGCTGATTTTCTTTTTTTAGCAATTCTTTGAACGTATCGGAAACTTCATCTTTTGAAACTGAAGAAAGTTTTTCGGTTAACCTTTTTTTCTTAGACTTCGAACATAAGTCATCATAAGATTTGCAGGGAGCTCCACATAATGCGATGTAGGTTGAGAATTTCGCAACAGTATCCATCCAAGTAAGATACTTTACTTTAAACTTATTTTTGTTTCCGCGAACTGATTTCATTTTTTGATCACATAATTCAAAAATTTTTTCCAGTTTTGCAGTACCAATGACACCAACTCTGCAGTTGTATGTAGCCTTAATAAATTTTTTCATGGCCCTAATTCTATCAAGTCCTTTTGTAGCATCAGTCCACAAAAAAAAAACACAATGTCTCAAACTTCAATGTGATCGGCATGATGTTTTTTTTTAAATATGATATCTATTGTATTTATGCAAATATTTATATGCGTGTTCAGGTCATCAAACAGTTGGGTACCTAAAGAAGCAAAGCAGCTAGCTAAAAATCAAAAAAGGGCACTTAGGTAAGACATAATTAGTCATAGGTCATCCTAAAACGAACAACTGCACCATTATTTTTAACCCTTTTTTCAGGTATAATTGTTTTTTTACACAATTTTTTACACAGGCATGAAAATTTTTACTTCCGTAACATAAATGTATAAAAGTGAGATACATATTGAAACACTCATATTTAAAAACGCATAGTTTTGCACGTAAGAATGATATTGAGGTGAATCTTTTTTTATTTAATAGGAAATTGCGTCATCTTATTCACATGCATAAAAAAAAATAAAAAAATGGAACAAAATTTTAATATTCGTTGCTGAGCTCCGAAAATTTCGAAAAATTATGGTAAAAACGGTCCAATTTGAGAAAACTAAAAATATTAAATATGCTATAAAACTTTTATTAATTAAGCAAATCATATAAAATTTTCTGTGCATATGTAGTTTGTTAACTAAAATCAAACGGTAAAAAATCTGCAACATTAAGCTAAAGGAAATCCCATAATTCCTAAAATAAAGACGAAAAATCCCAAAATTGGAATTTTTTACTCTTTTGCCCATAAAGTCCACATATGGACTAGGGCTCACGAAATACTTTTTGAAACAATTTGGAGTATATATAGCTTTTTTATAATATTCTTCTTTTTCCGATCCCAGCTTTGGGATTTTAGAAAATATGGGGTAAAGTCAAAATTTCGATGTAAAATAGGTCAAGTTGAAGGACTTACATCTTCTACAAGAATGATCAGTTTTATACGAAATTTGGTTTAAACGTACACACATATAGTAAGCTTTAATAAAAATAAAAAATTTTTATATATTCCTTAAGAAAATTTTTTTCTATCTAAAAAATTAGATTAGTGTCCCATTTTAGGCTAAAATACACAAAAATGAAATAATTTTGGATTTTTTAAATTGAAAATCGTATAATTTTTAAGCCAGAAAAGATATTACTTTCAAATTTTTTTCAGAAAATCTTAAATTTTGTTTGCTATCTACGGTAAAAAACTTGCTGCAAATTGTACCTAATATTTCGAAAAAACTGCACCAGGGTATGGAAAAAATCAAAAATTTTAATTTTAAAATGCTTATAACTCGATCATTTTTAAACATAAACATGCAGTTTAAAGCACCATTTTGTAGATATCTACGAGAGCTTTAAGACCATGAATTGAAGAAATGCCAAGCGTTAGAAAAATTTTCAGGAGCGAGGTGTCCAACTTTGAGACCACATAGCGCCATCCCTGGAAAGTGGAGGGTAACCACCTTCAAAACTTAAGCTCAAGTACTCCTCTACTATGCTCATGCCAAATTTTGAATCAATCGGCCTAGCCGTTTTCAAATGGCTGAATTATTTCCAAAATATTTTGATTCTGCCCCACTGTGCAATCTAATGGTAAAAATAATAATTGGTTGTGGTTTTAAGGAATAAAAAAAAATTAATAAATAACTAAATAAATCCCAAATTAAATAAATTTAAAACGTCTTGAAGAAACTCAGTCGGCATAACAAATTATTTGGTGGCTCTTAACTCATTCCTTATATTATTAACAAGGCTAATGCCTACTAAAATTTATTAATTACAAACTCTTATATTCATCACAGATAAATGGACTAAGCAACAAGTAGATAGTGATGCAACTTTCACGTTCATAGCCTTGATTTTGAACCGCAATAGACTTTTCAAGTTTCTATGCCTGCTATAACATAGAAAAAAATAATTCAAAATAAAAAAATGGTACTCCTATAGTGCCATGATTTTAACGATAGCTTTTTAGTAGGCGGACATTTAGAATGTATACAGAATATGTACAAATATGTCTGTTTTAAAAATCTATGAACAATAAATTTAAAAATTAAAGGGTGTTTCCATATGTCATTATCTTTAAAACCATTATAAGCAAACGCTTGAAATCTACTGATTGATAAGTCTGCTATTAAGACAAGTAAAACAAGTAAGAGTGGTACATTCGGCTATGCCGAATCTTATATACCCTTCACTATCTATGTAAATCTAGTTTAGTGAAGTAACTCCAATCAAAAACGCAAATATTTTGGTGACAAAGAATTAGAAAATAAAGAAATTTTTTATACTGTATATATATAATTTTACATAAAAGTGACATCGGCTCTTAATGGGTTAAGCATTAAAAAAAAAAAAGCTTTACAATGATACTCATATTGATATTTTTAAAAATTTGAAAATTTCAGAGCCCTGTAACTCGGAAAACATGGGCGAGCGCCTATTTTTTCCCTGGATGTTTTTTCTTATATTTTAATTCTCTATCGCTTCGAAGGACATGGACCGATAATGCTGATTTCCAAAGCACCTCTTTCGACACTATCTCTGATCGATTGACATATTTATTTTTGTTTGTTTTGTGAAATCAAGTTTGCCGAGGCAAAACAACACTTACACGGGCGAACAGCCGGACAGACGGACATCGCTCAATCGCCTTCGCTATGCATAATGATTCAGAATATATATATGTATATATATATATACTTTATGGGGTCGAAAATGGATATTGTACAGATTACAAACGGAATGACAAAATAAGTTATACCCTTTTTCCACTTTTTGTGGTGAAGGGTACAAAAAAATAAAAGTGATGTTAACTATAGGGTATCTCGTTGGTAACGTAATTTTCACATATGAGACTTTAAATTTACGCGAAGTATGTAAGGCTTCATCGCAATAAAATAAAGTAAAAAAGCTAAAGTTAAAAGGTGTCCCAATAGAAATTTTATTTTCACAGAGCCCTATCTTACATTTACTCAAAGTATGTGTTACTATATCTGTTGTAACAGCTTAAAAAAATTAATTTAAAAATTAAATGGCGGATTTGTATCAAAGACTAAAATTTATCCATAAATATGTTCAAAATAATAAATACAGTTTAAGTTTGAACTAGTTTTTATTTAAAGCGTCGTGAAAAAATTTGTTCTATCTATTGCTTAAGAAGAAACGTACGTATAATAAAAACTAAAAATGTATTAAATCTGCAACACGGAATCGACATAGTCTTATTAGTACACTAACAAATAATTGCAGAAAATATAGGATTTATTTTAACTCACCTCAAAGGCGAACGAGATGCCCCCTTACCTTGTCTGCAAAAAAAAAGTAGCCAAGCAAATTTTTAACTTTAGGTACGGATTACAAATTAATAAAAGCCTTCATTTTTGTTTTTCGTTTTAAAAAGTAAATGAAATACATTTCAGTTTTGTATAGCTGCTGCATTTTATGGCTGAATCGTTTAAAGGGAGATTTTTCAGCTATTATCGTTTTGGCAACACCTGTTTAAACAGCTGACGCACGTTTCGTGTTTTGTTTCACTGTCAAACATCTTCAATTTGGTCTATACTTTAACCATGAATCGTCTTAAAAACGAGCAACGCTTACAAATCATTGAATTTTATTATCAAAATGCGTGCTCTGTTAAGAAAGTTTATCGCGCGCTTCTTTCATTTTATGATCAGTCTAATCGACCCACTGAAGCGGCTATTCGGGCAATTGTGACTAAATTTCGCTTACGTAGAGTGCGAACTGAAGAAAATATCGCAGCTGTATCGGCCAGCGTTATCGATTTTTCGCCGTTCGCAGCAATTGAGCCTCTGTTAGTCAACAACGTGGAAAATTTTGAGGAAGAATTTAAGTGTGATGCCTTTCAAAATACAGCTGGTGCAAGAATTAAAGCTGAACGACCTACCGCACTGGAACATTTTTGGTGAATGGGCTCTTGGAAAGTTGGCCGAAGATCCACTTTTTTACCGAAAAAAGCGACAAAGCTCATTTTTGGCTCAATGGGTACGTAAATAAGCAGAATTGTCGATTTTGGAGTGAATATCAGCCAGAAGCATTGCAAGAGCTACCAATGTATCCAGAAAAAGTCACAGTTTGGTGCGTTTTATGGGCTGGTGGCATCACTGTACCGTACTTCTTCAAAGATGATGCGAATCGTAACGCAACTGTGAATGGTGAGCGCTACCGTGAGATGATATCCAACTTTTTTTTGCCCAAAGTGCAATAGCTGTGGTTTCAACAAGACAGTGCAACATGCCACACACAGCAAGGGTATGACTAAGTTTGTGTCCGCCTGTAATTTTTACAGTATCCATTTCCGACTTCATAAAGTATATATGTATATTCTGAGTTCTTATGCATAGCGAGGTCGGTTGAGTCCCAGTTAGTGTTGAAATAAAGTTTGCCAAGGCACTAGATCAGCTAGAGAAGATTTAAATACGCCAATCAATCAGACATAGTACCAAAAGAGATGATTTTCAGCAAGATCGGTATATGTCCTTCGAGGTAGTGGGCTAAACACCACGCCTGCCTCTAATTTTTCCATATTATTTGGAACAATGAAGTAACTCCAATCAAAAAAGCAAACATATGAGGCGATAGAGAATTAAAAAGTAAGAAAATAAATCCAGTGAAAAAAATTGGCGCTCGCCTATATTTTACGAGTTATAGGCCTCTGAAATTTTTATAGAAAAGTACGATTGTGCACCATATATTTTTAGAGATATTAATATGGGTATCATGTTAAGTAAAGGCTAAAAAATTTAAAGAAATTAAAAATTTTAAAAATTTAAAAAATGTTTAATTATTATTACATTTTTATGTAAACTTTTGTATGGTATTTAATTTGTTTGTCTTATTTGTTAATTCTCAGTCACCCCAATATCTGTTTTTTTTTTTTATTAAACTAAACTAGATTTACATAAGAAGAAGCACTCTTACTTGTTTGTTTTCAAAAAGTCAAACATGAGTGAAGTATTCGCGTTAGCATTAAAAAAAACACTAGTGGGCGGATTATAATGTTCGGGTGTTTTCTTCTTCTGAATTTTCACAAAGTGTCCCAAAAACTAGTTTAATTTAATATTAAATGCGCACAAAAAAGTCGTTTTAGATACTAAAAGTATGTAATGTGAAATGTTGCTTTTTATCCTCGCCTTGATTGAGTCATTTAAACTTCGTGTTAACTTAACGTGTAATGAAACTTAATGTAATAATACCGCGTTGTTGAAATTTACCAACTCGAACTTTGTGATTTCCTCTGACTTTGACTACATATCAATAATTTTTTTTATTTTATTTTCAGCTTTTTATTTTGTTATTGAATTATTAAGTAAACGCTGCCAAATTCAAAGATTGATTGTTTATAATTTTTAATTAATTTTTGCAAAAGACTTTTTACTTTATTTTCGAAGAGTTATTGTTCAAAGCTGTCAACGTTGAAAAGAAAAAAGTGTATAAAGAAGTTGCAGTATGAAAAGTATCTTGTTGTTATGACATCTATGCCAGCATTATATCAATTTTATGAAAAAATATAAGAACAAAGAAATTTGCATGCGGATAAATTTACAAGAAAGGGGAAAAGTCGCAAAAATATATAAAACATCTCAAAATAAGCTGCGTTTAAAAAAGCTTGACAAAAATTCACAGACCACAAAAAAAAAAAAGAATCAAATTGAGTCTTTAGTCGACGAGGGGTAACACTGATCAGATGTTCAATTTCATACAACAGTAATTTCTTAAAAAAAAACAACAACAAATGGGCTCCTTCGTGGGCTTCTTATTTTTTCACTTGTCACTTAATTTTTACTAAGGCTCTAACTATGTTTTTTCCAAGTTCTTTTTTCTCTTTCCTAAATATTCACTTTAAGAAACTTACGCAGCCATCTTTGCTCTCCAGGGTTGTCATACACAAGATTTCCTGGTTTGGTAATACAAGCATCTTAACCAATTTATTTGCTTGCTGCTGTTCTCCTCATGCGCTACTTCAATATAGAGGTGCCTTTACCTATTCACCTACCTCGGCTACACAACCATTATTCTCCTTTCGATACTTTTAAAGAACTTCATCCTCAATAACAGTTTATTTTTATTTACACGCAAGACACAGGCACGTCTGCCAATGCAGTAAATGTAGCTGATCAACATGTGTAGTGAACTTTATCTCGTATTCTGTTCACATACAGCAGAAGTAAGAATTTATTTGCGGTGTTACTTCATTGTCAAGACACAATCCAACATTTTCAATTCATAAATTTTTTTGTTGGTAAAATTATGTAAAGGGTTGCCGTGACAATATAGTACACTTTCTTCGCAGTTAAGAGAATAACCACACAATATGAATCATATTGTAATACGACGAGGAGATAATTACTAAACTTAAATATATTTTTTATCAGTTATTTAAAGGAATGCATTTAAAGCAAAATTATTCATTTCATTGTTGTATAGATCTGGAAAGTTTGTTTAAAGATCTAAATTTAAAGAGATTTAAAAATTATGATAACATTATCTGAACTGTCATAGATAAAGTTATACACAAAAGAAAATAAACAAAAAAATTCCTTTACTACTTGCCAATTCTTTTATAAAATAAAATTAATTAACAATTTTCTTCGTTGAAAACACATTTAATAAGTGGGCACAACAACAAACGTTATCACTAGTAAACAGTATAACAAAGTATCATGGTTATGCTAGATCATAAAAGTCGATTACACAAACATTCATACATCCATTCATCCGTACATACGAGTTAACTGTTGAAGTATCTCTCAAAAATGTTTTTTTGACATTTAAAATAATCATATCAATATCGTCAGATAAGAAGTTTTTACTTTATCTTATTATTTAATAATATTGTACTTAAAAATTTTTTGGAATTCTGGGATTTATTTTGTTTGCGTTGTAAAATACATATTTGTTAACTCATTCAAAAATCAATAATTTTAAAAAATGTCCATTGATTTTGATAAGACTTTTAAATATTATTAATTGATTCATGACGAAGTAAGATTAAAATACGTCAACAAAGATATCATTCCTAAAAAACATACATTTGTATGTACTTATGTGTGTATGTATTTACGTAAGCATGTATTTATTTAGGTTATCAATGTAAATATGTTTTGATTTGATGGGTAAAAAGTCTTTAAATATCTTGAAGCCTAAATAAAGTTTATTTATAGATATTCAAAGAATGGATATGATATAAAGAGTGACGGCTTAAAGTAGTCACTTCCGGGACTTTTTTGATAAGGTGTAATGTGACATTTATCTATAAACAAAAAAAAAAAAAAAATATTACGTAAAAAAAAATATTACCATACAAGAAACTAAACATTGGGATTACGACCCGGAATTTTTACGAAGGGACTGATGGAAAGCGTTCCCCACACCATGTAATATTTAATTGCCATTTTATTTCTCTGCTTGTATTTTGGAATACATATTGGTGCAACAGCACAGAGGATGGGTACTCGTCATATTGAGGACTTTAATTTATTTAATTAATTTTCCTGCATTATGGTAACTGCAATAGTAACTCTCACTCCAATAAAAATAAAAATTTGACAAGATTCCAATAATTATAAAAATCAAAAGGTGCCTGACCGCTCCTTACGCTTAATTTTTTTATATCTAGATAATTGCAATCGCGATACTCTCCAAGTTTTACATGTTTAAGCCTAAAAAGAACGTGTGCTCTCGAGTTTTACAGTTATTTTATTACACTCGCATGATATTTTTAAAATGCCAACTTTTGTTTAAAATGTTCTGCGTGAGCATTTTACTCTAAAGTTGTTTTTTTTTCGAACTTCTGTTAGAAAAACAAAAACATATGATTTTGCGGTGCTAAACATAAGCAAACAAAAGAACATTAAAAAAAGTGCCAGCAGCTTCCTTGCTTAGTTTAATTTTATAGAAAAACATGCAATTAAAAAAGATTAATTCAAAAACGGACTCCTAGAGATTAAAAAAAAGTAAATTAATAAAAAAAAAAAAAATAAAAGTAATTTAAATAAATCTATTAATGTACCTTAACACTTAAATTGCCCATTTCGTAAGCGCCGAATATTTTATTAAGAACTTAAAATTAAAATAGTCCATATTTTAATTGATTACGGACAGACAGCACGTTCAACCGCACTAATACTAATATATTTTCGAAAAGCTGTTTTTTTTATAAAATCGCCAGTACTCAAGAAAACAATTAAAAACAATTCATAAAACAAAGAACATATTTTAAGTTGATTATTACGACTTTAATGGTGTAAAAATAACAATAGTTTTTATTGGAAATAAAAGAGAACATATTAATTTTAATTTTTGTTGATTTTTTTGTCGTTTTAAAGTTTATTTTATGTAAAATTCATAACTTCACTTCAGTATGTGCTTGCGATTAGAAGTCGCCAAATTTCTTGCGATTGTGAATACCCTTCATACGTTTTAAACTCGCGTCGCTAAATTTAAGCGATTTGCGATTGTCAGAACATGTCTGATAGCTTGCGAGGGAGAGGGGTATGTACTTCCAATGCAAAGTAACAATTAATTACCCTTAATTTGGAGAACTTTAACAGGGTAACTTTTCTGGAAGTGCCCTAAGGTGTTTATTTGTTCCTTTAAAAATAAGATTAGCAAGTATCTTAAAATTTTATTGGTTAAATTTGTTACAAACGTTATTCAAGGTTAATCAGATATATCCAGTATTGGCTCAAAGGGCAGTACATTTCCCGGAGGATTTGAGGTAGCAAAGAAAACCAGGTTTTAAAAAAAAGCATAAATATTTGTTTTAAAGTTTTAAAATTGATAATACTTTTTTAATTGCATTTCACTTAGGATCAAGTTCAAGATTCTATGAGAGTCGACCAAGTGAGACAGACCAATGCAGAATGTAATGTATTTTCTGGATCGTTATACCTTCTACAGGATTCTTTTTATCTATTTACAACTTAGTTATCAAGCTGAAAGCATTTTAAGTTTTTTTTTGCAATTATTTAAATAAAATAGAATACGAGTAGTTACTACTTTTCGACTGAACTAAAAAATAAGTTTCTTAATCTGTGAGATTTTATTTGCTTTTTAACATTTACTTCAGAACTTTTTCAAGTATGGACCAATTTAGAAAGATTATGCATAAAGTTTGGCTGCTATATAAAGAAATGCAAATGGTAGAAATTTAAAGTGACCATAGATACGACGTGAGTTTGATATATATGGCTTTATCTTGAAATTTAATTTGTTTTTACTGCTATAGATAGACACTACAAAAAAACGTGAAGAGTGCATGCCTTATCCACTACATTGAAAACAACACCATGCTTACAGATCGGTCTAACAAATATTTATGTTTTAGATTGAAGGGCCAAGAGACACGGATTGTTTTAAAGTCGTTTTTTTTTTGCATCAAAAATATATACATTTTATAATATTTTTTCTAAAACATTGACTGACTTTTGGTTTTATCTTTACACTAAATCATTTAGTTGGTCTAGCACTTTACCTTTAAAGATGAAAAATAGATATTTCTGTTATAACTTTCCCCTCTCACTATTCCTAATTTATTTATTGCTTTTAACTTTTCTGCTTTTCACTACTTCAAGGTGGTTTAAAATAAGACAAATTGAATATCATTTGCTTTAACACAAAACAATGTGACAGTGCCACTAAAAAAAGCATTTTAATTTTAGCTAAAAACAAAAAGTTTTGTACTTGTTTTTTATGAATTTGGATAAAAAACACGCTATAATAAAATTAGATCATGTGAGCTTTTAATTGTTAATATTAAAATTAAAAAAAGTAAAAATGTTTTCAAACAATTTTCTTTTTATTTTTATTTGTATTTATTCATAGGAACCTTCCTACACACTTCTTACTTTGTCTTATCATCTAGATACAAAATTTCGTGTACATTTAAATAATTTAAAAGCCTTTAATCGTTAATCGTTATTTTGGATTTTACTTTTTAGACACATTTGAAGCCGGGATATGGTTAAATAAAATATCTTTCAAAGATAACTTTTCTCAGTAATAAACTACTGTCATAAATAATTATTTTTGTCTCGCTTGAGTAGAGTGATATTTTTTACTTCTGATCATTACAAATCTTTAGTAATTCACATTACATCCTGCAAATAAGTTCATGCACGACGCTACTTGGGATTTTTTCATTGCAATTGATATTTAATGGGAATTTCATTAAAAGTTAGCTACCATTTAGTGCTAACAATTTTATTTAAATTTTTTACTAATGGTAATGAAATTTAAAAACAATCGCTTAATTACTAATTACAATTGAATGAAAAATAATTGTTTTTATGAAACAAAGTGTTTTGATCGCAGAAACTCAAAAAACTATAAAGAATTTATTAACAATTATAAATTAATTTCAACACTCTTGTCGATAGATCTGCTTTTTATCATCAGTTTTGATTTTAAACTTAATATCTGCGATATAAAGTCAAGTGACATACCAGCTAGAAGATGTTATTACTCACAGGAAAACAAATATATGTTCCCGTAGTGTGTCATTTTTCCATAAAAAGTTAAAACATATATTTCACCAAATTTTTTGGACCTAAATACTGTGTTTAAATAAATTTCTATTATACTTTAAGATGTTTATTTAATGTACAAGGGAAAAGAATATGTTCATTAATGATAATGATTTAAAACCATTTAATCATTAGTTAGTGGTAATGATATTGTTGTTTAAGTAATTATCACTGAAACATTTTCATTAAAAAGCATTACCATTAGTTAAAATAATTATAATGCTCAATAAATCATTAGCATTATTTATCAGTTAATGCTAATAAAATCATCTATTAATCAGTCAAGTTAATTAACTACTCCCATGTATGACACGAAGTAACATTAACTTTTTATTACTTTTTGTTAAAATTATAATTTTTTTCAGTTTTTAAAAAATTGGTTATATACATGTTTTTTAAGTTTTTAAATTGATAAAGCAAACAGCTGTTTTTGCCTTTAAGTGTTTAAATATCTGATTTGTTTTGTTCTTTAGGTATTCACTTTTTAGCGGCTTATCGCAACTTAAAGCATGTGCAATCTATGAATTGTGTTTTAACTTTTTTTGCTTAATATTTTTATTTAAAATTTCACAAATTGGTTTTGGATTGTGTAAATTTATTCTTTGTTTACATTTTACTTTTACTTCATTCACAGCCGATAACAGTACTTCCTACTAACCAAAAATTATCAAGCCTTTTTATTGCCTAAGTTGTCAAATGTTAAATGTTTAGTTTTATAAAAGTAACCAAGTGTATGGAAAATTTTATATATGTACTTATTTAGCGAGTACCAAATGCGGCGTTAGTTTAACTATTAGAAAGAAAAACAAATTTCGATTTTGAAATTTCGAATTCATTATAGAAATGCTCTTTAACACACTCTGCTTAAACTTCAATTAACAGTTAAGAATAAAATAAAATCTTTTTACTTTAAATAAATGTCCATTTCGGCATGAAAGCCTATTTAAAGTATTTTCGTAATTTCTTGTTCGATAACAATTTCGCTAATTTACTTCACTTTTCGAAATATTTGAGCGAATTTGTAGAAAGCAACACGCTCTATAAAAAGCTTTGTAGCACTGACAGAAAAAGAAGCAAAAGTATTTTTTAAAGAAATGCCTCTGTTTCTTCGATGTAAGGATATGTCAGAAATAGGGTAAATAACTTAATATTTAGTACTTATGACAATTGTTTTTGGGTGCTATGTATACTTTGACTCCAGCTATGTTTGGATTAAGCAAATATCAAGTAAATGGCATAGCGGTAGTAAAGAAAAATTAATTTCTGCTGACTTTTACGATATTAAATAGTAAATATTTGTACGTAGGTGAAAATCTTTAAAGCAGGTAAATTTCAAATATAGTTTGTCTTCATTCAGGGATAAGTTCCCGTACTAAAGTAAAAAAAAATCAATTAAACACCCTTTATATTTAACCTTCTTCCATGAAATGCTTAAAAACTTAAATAATGTTTTTTACCCTTCACCACAGGTAAAAAAAGGGTGTTTTTAAGTTTGTCATTGCGTTTGTAATTTTTACAATACCAATTTTCGACCCCATAAAGTTTATCAATTCTTAGTCTTTACGCATAGCGAAGTCGATTGAGCGATGTACGTCTGTCTGTCCGTGTTAATGTTGAAATCAACTCTGCCAAGGCACTAGATGATCTAGAGTAAATTTAAACACTCCAATTGATCAGACATAGTTTCGAAAATTTTGCTATTAAAAATCAGCAAAATCGGACCAACCCTGCCTCCAATTATTCCATATCATTTTAAACAATGAAGTAAATGCAATTAAAAAGACAAATATATAGGGCGATAAGGAATTCAAAGATAAAAAACATGCGCGCGTCCATTATTTCCGAGTTTCATAGAAAAGTAAGATTTTGTACCATATGGGTTTCATTTTAAAGCTTTTAAAGAGATCTTTCAAAAAATGCTAACATTTTTTTAAAAATGCTTAATCTACAGAGATCTGGTTAAATTTGTATGTAAAATTAAGTAATTTTTTTCTTATATTTTAATCCTCTATCACTTGTAATAGCCGAATTAATACTCTTACTTGACAATATCATTAGCATTGAATAATAAATACTGTTAATAACTTTTTTAACTTCATCATTATTTTTACCGATGGTAACAAAAACAATTATTTTTTCCAATTATTATTAGAAATTAAAGAGTTTCATTTAAATTTCATTAGCATGAGTAAAAACAGTTACAATTAAAATAAAATCATTAGCATTAAATTGTACTTTAATTTTTTTACTGTCATTATTTCAAACAATGCCAATAAGTTTTCAATGGCAATGAACAAATCTTAAATATGTTTATTATATTTTTTTATTTTCTTTAAATGTGCTCATATTTTGCTATAGAAGTATTAAATATGTGATTGGTACATTGACATTTTTAAAAACACATGTGTTATATTAATTTTATTTTATATATGTACATAGTATATACTGATGCATATAGTAAAAATATATAAAAGCATTTAATATTAAATTACACATATTTTTTAAATTTTAATGAGTTCTTTTTTGTTATTTGTTGCAAATTAAATAAAAAGAATAAACAATACAATAAATAAAAAAAACAAAAAGCAAATAAGAAGTAATTTGTGATGATAAGAACTATTTTGATAACCCACAGAAAATTGCAAATCATATCATATTATTTTAACTTTATCAACAATACAGTTATGTGCAATTGAGTATATTTAATTCTAACAGTCGTTTGAACATTGTTATTTGCAAAAAAGTTAAACTTTTCATTTAAATTTTGGACTAAAACTATTTCCGCTAAAAGTTAATTGTGAACAATTTTAAAATAGTAGTAGTATTCTTCAATGAGTAGGTGAAACATCCCTCATTAGTTAAGTACAGTTTGCTATTAATTTGTATAAAAATAGGGAAAAAACTTAAGATTAACGAAAAAAAAAAACGAATGCGTAAAAATAATTCGAATAAAATACAATTTAAAAAATAAGTCATAAACAATTGTATTGATATTTGTTATTTTTTTTTAAATGCTGATTTACTATATTTTACAAATTACCATAAATTGGAAAATTTTAGTCATTTTAGACGCTGAATCAATGCTTATTCCTAGCAATTCATCTATGAGAGGTATTAAAACAAGAGTGGATATAAAAGTTACTCCGAAGCCAACATGTTATGTTTGCCTTATTATAAATAAATATGTATTGGAAGGGGTGGCATGTCATATTGTCCATGGAGATAATGTTCATGGACTTTATATCGCACCCAAAAGTGTCTAAGGATATTAATGTCGCTTTGAAAAATTTCACGTGTCGATTTAGTATAGTGGCACTTATCAAAGTGTCATATTGTCCTCATTTAAAACACAACCGCATAGCAGGCCTTAAGCCGGGCGCAAAGACTTTCTTCTCTATGGTGTGTCCAACATCGGCTTCGCTTACAAAAGACTTTCTTCAAGCAAGTTTATAAAAAAATTACATCTTTTGTACGTAGAATATATAACATGACATATTCTTAATATATCCATGGACATTATGACAATTGTTTAATCTAAATTTATTGTTGGGAACTACCTTTCTTTAGGTAATCAAAGTCTATCTTACATTCAGTGAAGTCTTAGAGTAAGGCCTTTAAAAATTTATTCACTTTTGGTGCAAAATTAAAATTACAATCAATTATATATAACAATCGTCTCTCCAAAATACATCAAGATTGAATTTTAAGGTCGCAACAGTTAAAAATTTAAAAGATTCCTACTTTGGTTTGATTAATTTATGACTTTATTAAATTAACGTAAACATGGGCTTATTGCATTTATTTTAAATGAAATTTAATGTCTGTTAAAAATTTTTTTAAAAAATGTTTAAAGCTGCGTTGTTTAAATGTTAAATTAATAAACAAAATACGTTTAATAACTTTTTGCTCGAGAATCAAATAACTCAATTGTTTACGGCGTGTTTTTGTAATGATGTGTAAAAAAACGTAAATTATTTTTTTATACTTCTTCCCGTTTTGTTTTTTTCTCTACAATATAACAAAGTGAAATAAACTTTTATTATAAGACAAATTATAAAAAAAAAAAACACATTCATATATTTTACTTTTTTATTACATGTATAACTTTACACCTCAATAATAATAAAGTTAAATCAATATTTGGCTAATAGTTAAATAAGTGCTATAATTTTGATTTAAAAATAGTTACAAATAAAAAAGTGGCTGCAAAAAATAGGTTAACAATTTTTGTGATGTGGATATATTAGTCATGTTTCAGCGAAAGGAGGATGAATTCTCATGGACGATTTTACTCTGTTTGTCATCGAGTTGAAAATAATAAATTTTAGCAAAATAAAAAATTTTACAAAATGTTTAGAAATTAAATTAAAAAACAAACCTTAAGCCGAAAAAGTAAATCAATAGATCAAGATAAAATATTTAATTTTCACTAAACACCGAGTTTGATCCCAAGCAAATTTCTATATTTTTTATTAGGTGACTGATTTATTTTTTGTTTTAGCAACAATCGATAATTTACAGAAAAAATCAATTATTACTATTTTTTTAACTATAATTGTAAAGTGAAGCTGGAAGTAATAAAAAGATAAACCGAAAATTCTCAAAAAAACAGTAAAAACTAAAAAAATCGCCAACGGATCCAACCGTCAACTTTCTGTTCAAATTTAGAAAAAAAACAAGTTTAAAACCGTAAAAATAAAAACCAAAAAAGACTGCTGTGAAATTGCGAAACATAACAACGTTATGTAATATTTAGAATAAGAGTATATAAGATTCGACCCCGCCGAGTGTAGTATGCTTACATGACTTGCTGCATTTGTGCTGGTCTTGAAAAAGTTACGTTTTACCTATCATCATCGCTCATCAATAGGCAAAATTAAAGAAATTTAGAGAGACTGTATCTGTTGCAGATCGTTAAGGTCCACCGTTAAAATCTGGCTTATTTTGCATTTAGATTTGTTATCACATCCCTACAGCATTCAAAGAAATGCACAGAAAGCTTTTGTTTTTTTTTTCAAATTATCTGCAGAACTAAATTGACGAAGTTGTAAGACTAACGGTCAATTACGATTGCTACAGCAAAATAATAAAATATTTTTTTTTGAGAAGGCGAGATTTAAACAAAACTTTTTCACAAACTAATTAAATTTCAAAACATATCTGAAAATAAACGAAGAAAAACTAAGGAACAACTTTAAGTTCATATATTTTTCATTTCTGAGATATAGATTTTTTAGACAGTATTATGATAAAGTGCATTTCTCTAGTTCGATACATCTGTCATTAAAGTTGTTTGCGCATGTACATATTCTTTAAATATATCTGGTTCCTTTAAAAATTAACACAACATTTGAAAATATTTTTTTCCAATTTAATCTAGAAAAAAAGAGTTCATGAACCTTAGCCTAAGAATTGACTTTAAAATAAATAGCAAATAAACCATGGATAAATTCGAGCAGATCTATATACGTAATCGGAAATTTGTGTCGGTCCTTTATAAAGGACAGAGAAAATAAAATAGAAGAACACTATTTTCTGCATTACATTAATTTAATCTGCACAATGAACATAATTTTGAAGGAAAAAATAGAGGACCAGGCCAATAAATTAAAACTCGACGCGGTTAATTATTGGTATATACTGATTTTTGACGTTTTTGCTTTTACTATATTGATTTGCATACATCGACATATAGATAATAACCCAGTAAAAAATAGGATCATCCAAGGAGTAATCTTGGAGCGCTCCTTTGCGAGTAATGGATTACTCCGTAAAACTCCGAAACTCATTGGATTTTTAACATAGCATGTCCGCAGACACGAGTACTCCTTTTAAGCTCCTTATGGAGTACTCTCTTTGATCTTTAAAATGACGACAGAGGGAGTAATCGTTTTCATCTCCTAAAAGAGCATAAAGGGAGTAATCGTTTTTGTCTCCTAAAAGAACATAAATCAAGTAAAAATAAAATACAAATTTTGTTATTTTTTACAAGAACAAGAAAATATTTATTTATTTTTTAAATTTTTTCAAAAATGTTGTTATTGTTTTTTGTTGCATTCGACGATGTCGTAGTTTTTGACAAGTAAGTCTGTCGGTAAACATTTGCTTTACACTTACGAAATGCCACCTTAACCCTAGAATGCATGACCGGGTACCCGTGTGTCCACTACCGATTTTAAACGATTGTAGCTGCAAAACCAATAACAGTAGAGCATAGCAACTTCGGATCTAGGAAGTTAAGGTAGTCTTATATTGTTTTGTGGAACAATTATGAAATTTGGTCCAGCAGCTCCAAAATTATAAGCTTTCAAAGATGACACCTACGCAAACACATAACCGGGGTACCCGTGTACCCGGTAGTATTTATATGGAACAAATGAGTAGAAAAGTAATTCTTTAATGATTAATTATCAAAGTTTTATTAAAAATGTATAAAAATACAATAAAAAAAAAACATGAATGCTAATGAATTGGGAAAAATTTATGTACTAGTTACGGTTACAAGAAATGCAGACACAATTTGTTATCGAGTGCTCTAGGCACATTGGTTTCTTGCATATGCTGCTCGCTTTTCGCGTTTTTTGTCGTCGTTTTATTTCCTGCTTGTAGCATAAATAGCAGGATCCAGTTACTTGCTTTCTCATTAGTGCTGCAGTAGATGTTAATGAACCACTTTCGCAAATAATTTCTAGTGGTTGATTTAAGTAACTTTCTATAGCTATCTTTGTTGCAAAGTGTCTGGTTATTTGAGGGTTGCGCGCTCGTTCCCAAATAATCGGCATGCACATTTCTACCGCTAATTTTCGTAGAAAAAGCTTTCGTCTGCTGACAGAGTTTGGAATCATGGGGATATATATATAGAATAATTTATAAGCAGCTAAGGCCGTTATAGCTAAAATACTAAAAAATAATGATACTGGCCATCGTTTTGTAGCTCGCTTTGTTGTGTATTCAGAGAATAGCTGATCCATGACATCAACGCCACCTTTGGTCTTGTTATAAAATTCTATTATTTCGGATTTGCCACTTTCTGCTATTTCACTATTATAGTGCATTGATGATAGTAACAACACGGCTTTGTTTTTACATGGAACATACGAACGTATTGTTTTATTTTTTCTGAAGCCAAAAATAGTGGAACCAGGAGCCGGAATGTATGTTTTATTTTTTCTAAGCGTTCCAACAAGCGTTAAATTCCAAGACAGCAAATGCTCTGCAAGCTCCAAAGTTGTAAAAAAGTTGTCCATTGTTATATTTCGGCCAGTTCCTCTAAATTTAGATGCTAAGTCCTTTACCACTCATTCGCCTTGCTTGGATTCTCTTCCAGTTACATTTTGGCCGGTATATATCTGTCCATGCAGTGGAAAAGAATTCACAGCGTCACATATCCACCAAACCTTTATCCCGTATTTTGCAGGAAAAGTTGTTCATCAATCGTTAAATATTCACTGGGCTTGTAGTGCACAGCAAGATTATTATTCATCATAGACTATATATCTCTGATTGGTGCAGCTTTATCTGTTTGTATACGAGCAGCCCGTGTGTTTGCATCATCAAACCGTAGGAATCGTAGTATAGCACAAAAGCGATTATTTCCCATTACTGCGCGATACAGAGGGAAATTCCTGGAGCTCCATAAGTCTCTGGCACTTTCGGTGCTGCTGCGATTTGTACCTGCCATAATAAAAATTCCAAAAAAAGCATATAATTCTGGCATTGTCACTTCCTCCCATATTTTTGGAGTTGAGTTAGGGTGACTTTCATTCCATGCCTTGTAGAAATTAACTGCTTTCCTATTGGTGTGACGCATAATAATATCTACCATTTCAGAAGTCATAAAGCATTTGAAAGTTTGTACTATTGACAACATTTTAGTTTGCTTTGTTGGACCACACCGTTGTCTCACGATGTTTTGCGTCAGTGCTTGGCGAGATAGATTTGGTAGGACAGCCCACTCAGTACCATCACGAGCCACAAATTTCTCGGCGTTCAGATTTATCGCTGTCTCTTCTTCTAAGTCACTATCATTCGATTCACTATCTTCAGAGGTTACATCATCTATATCTTCATTTTCCGGAATGTATTCTGCATCAGACATTTCATCATTTATGTTGAACCCGTCCTCAGATAAAGAACTTTCATCATCGTCGACAACGGTATCAAAAAGGCATTGAATATATGCCTCCTTTTCTGCCACACTTAGTCTAATCAAATAAATTATTAAAATTTTAAGTAATATTTCACTATATTTCTATACCTTTTATATGCACTGGACGATAGACTTACGCCGCGTTTTGAAGCCATTTTTCTATTGAGATTAAATTATTATGTCTTTCTAATGCACAAACACTTGTAACAGTTTTTTTCGGGTTTTTCCCTTTTTTTAGTCAAACTTTTGCATGTGTAAAACTATGCCTGATGCAAGTGTTGCTTACGCTTAGAAAAGCAACGAAAACAAGCGCTTGCACATGTGTAAATCGTATACAGTGATATAAATATCAGAAATACTAAATAGATTTTATTTTATATATGTATATATTATTGGCATATTTTTCTGTTGTAACAACTGTAAAATAATTTACTTAATAAAAAATATATTAATATATTAAATTAGCTCTTCTAGGGGTTTTAAATGATATATTTTTGAAGCTTTTCAGTCAAAACTGATTAAAAATTATATTGGGGTACACGGGTACCCGGTTATGTGTTTGCGTGGTATATTTTGGTTATGCATTCTAGGGTTAAAAGATTTTTCGTATTCCGGGTATGTTGGATACGTACCTTTAAGTGCTTCTGCAAGAAAATAAAAGAAAAGATAACAAGTAATATATTATTTAAGACATGATATTAAAAATTCAGCTATTACCAAAATAAAAAAAGTTAAACAATTTGTACTTGTTTAAGGCTATCATATTTTTGGATCCATCCCAATTTAGTTTGAGTAACATGTTTTCGCCGAACATTTTGCGTAGTGCTTTTTCAATATTAATTTTGTCAAATCTGAGTTTAATATAAGAAATCTGAAATAAATTAAAATAATAGAGAATTTTAAATACATGCAGCATGGGTTTTATGCATGCACTGCTTTCAACAATGTTTCTCTGCATAGTGGAACGTCCATACCTTCACTTTTTTAAATGTAGAGTAGTGAATTACAGCATTCGTTCGATACGCGATTTTCAATTACCCAAGAAGCAAGCTTCTTATTAAAATTTTCACTGATATTGTTTGAATTGATATTATAATGAACGTCAAAGTTTTCCGTTTGGCTATCTTCATTCGATATATCATTGTCTTTGTTAGGTGCTGATGCTTCTTGTTCACTTAAAGTCTCCGGATTACAATTTGAGTATTTTTCAATTTCTTTTTTAACTAGTCGTATTAAATGACGCTTAGAAACTAAATTTTCACACATTTTTAACAAATTTTTTATTATACCCGTTCCTTTTCGCTTTTTTCAAGAACACTTTTTAAAATTAAACTGACTAAATGAAAAAAAAAAACGAAAACATCAACAATTAACAGCTATGTCAAAAAAAACCAAAAACGAACTGATACATCCCCCATTGATCCATTTGGAGTATTAAGCGAGGCATAAACAATAAAACAAAAAAAGTTTCGATAGCTCCCTTATTACTCCAAATGGATGAACAAGTCATTACTGCTTTATTGCTCGATTATGGATTAATCCATATATTTTTTACTGGGAACAGACTTATAACGTATAAAATATAAATAAAGCATGTTCTATATTAAACACAAAATTAAATTGAAATTGAGCCTTATTTTCTTTTCTTAATATGTACAAACTATAATGTTACATTATTAGGAGAAAAACTTAAGACTAAAAAGTAATATCTTAATTAATGAAATTGAAACAGAAATCATTATTTACGTTGAACACGTTTTTTTCAAGTTTGGATTTCAGCAAAGAAAACAAGCTCTAACTTACTAAAAGTTTAAAAACTTATGTATAAAAAGTTATGTTTGTTGTTGTTAATTTTTCTCTATTTACAATAAATAAAATTGACTGTGGCACGTGCCAAAGATTAAAGATTATTATTGTGGTTTTGGCAGTTAATGTATTTTGTTTAACTTTCCTTTGAACATTTATTAACTAAAAATAATAATTTACTAAGAACAATGGGCCATAATCATAGTCCCAAATAAAGTGTATTTTTCGACTTCTAAAGTACAGTTTTCTTTAAAGTGCAATTTTTGTGTACTATAGATACGTAAAAGTATTTTTATAGTTAAAAGTCTGTTTTAAATTTGAAACCGCCTGAAGTTGTTTTTAAATGATTTAGTACCGACTTTACCAAGACAGTTCTATGACATAAACTTGCATTTTAATTTTATGTGTTGAAATTATTATTATTTTTTTTTTTTTGTTGTTGAAATTTTTATAACAATGTGCACAAATTTAATTAACTTTTGTATTTTTTAAATTAACAAATTTCCTTTTTTGTATTTGTTTATTTTTTTAACAAAAAATAATAGCAGCTGATCAGAGATGGAAAGTCTATTTAACTGTTTTTTGTTACAAATTATTGGCAAACATTTTCTTTATTTGATGTGTCGACTATAGTATCACAAAAGTTAACAGCAAGTTTTCAAATTAAAGTACTTTTTAAAAGAAACCGACTTTAGTTTGTTTCTATGATTGTGAGCCAATAATTTGAAGGGCAGTTATTTTACATACATACAAACATATTTACTTGCATATTAAAAATAAAGGCCTCATATATTTTTTAAGTAATGATATGAACACAACTGGGACGAACGATGTATTTCGCATAGCAAACTTCAAATTGAGAAAAATTTAACAAGATTATATATTAATTAATTTGAAAATAAATTTTTGTTTTATGTGCCACTTGGTAAAAAAAAAAGAATAATTTTTATATTTTCTTTTATTGGAGCTATTTTTTTGATAAATAAGTTATTATTATTTCTTTTTTTAATTTTAGAGTAGCTAATAAAAAATATAAAATTATAATGGTAGAGTATATTTTGTTTTGTCAAACGCATTATAAAAATATTTCATAATTTTCATTTATGTGCATAAATAGAAATAAAACAAATTTTTAGTCAAAAAACAAAACACTTTAAAAAATAAGCACAAAAACGATCCCTTTACACAAAGATATTCGTCATAGAGTTTGTTATGCACGAAGGATTTCTTTAACGCATTCATATACACAAATGTATTTCATTTTTTTCCGCGAAAATCTGCAACGAAAAATTCTTCGTTCATTCCGAATGTGTTTACTGTATAAAGTGCGTTGCAGAATACTGAAGCAGTACGCAACCTTATCGGTTTATTACTAAGACCCCCGATACCCAAAACACATTAATTCCCGAATAGTAAATTTTGGCTGTTTACTTATAATTCTTAATATCCCCTTTAATCACAATATCCCAGGCATATTGACAGCCAAACTGAAATCTATCGTGCATCTGACATCATGCATAATGACAGCCTGTACACATGGAATAACATCCTCAATTTTATTTTATCTTTTTAAATGCCATTTCCTATCGCTTAGGCGGTTATCTAACTTATCAGACTTTTGTTACATCTAAGTACCGTCTTCGGTGGTTTACAACAAATTTTTATGAAAAATAAAATAATTATACATTTTCGAGTCTATTTTTTTTTTAATTTTGGTATTTTTTTGGTATTAAATATAATTTTTAAGTTTTTTTCACATTCGACTTATGGCCCTGCTTTATAAAACATAAATCTATTTTGGTTCGCATCTGCAACAATCTTGTGATAAACTCCTTATGACCTTAAATTTTTTTAGTAACGTGGGGCAAACTTCATTCTTTAAATATATTGCAACAAGACAAGTTCGGTGAATGCAATGGCTGAAGCATGATCCAGGTGCAGAAGAGTGGACCACCTCATTATAGTGGTGTATTGATAAAATCGATCTTTAAAAGTAATCAAAATTGATTTACACACAAGTGCTCTATAAATTTCTTTAATTTAATAATCAGGCTTAATTAAATCTAAAATTCAGAATACGGGGCTTAATGAGCTCGTTCTTGATAATTTTAATTTAGCTTGGGAGCATTAATATTAACCCACAAAATTTCAAAACAATGTTTTTTAACCGAATTAAAAAAGGGAGGTTATCAATTCCTGTGCTTTTTTTTGTAATGTCGTTTCTTCAGAACAAAAAATTATTTATAGGAAGAGGCATTGATAAATAAATTAAAGGTTGCGCCTATTATAAAGTGAATATGATAAATATAGTTTTAGCTTCTGAGCCGCAAAACACGAATTTTTAATATTGACATACTTACATATTTATTAATGTATTCGCTATAAAAGCATCGCTTGCTTTATAGTTCAAGGGCGTTCCTACTGTAGAGACGTGAGTTGAGTTATACAGAGTATCTTTTAAACTTCAATAAGAAGAATCTTAAAATTTATTCAGAGGGTAAAAATAAAATAACAAATTGATTGGCATTTGGTATTATATTTTCAATATTAATAAAAGACCCTTGAACCTAAATTTCATTTCTGCAGCCACTACAGAGCAAGTGAAGTACCTTATTTTTTAATTTTAAAATGTAACAGACAAAAATTTGTAATTATATGAATTATGTGTTGTTATATATATTATATGTATATAACATCAAGTAAAATTTAGCAGCTTAAGATTGTTCCATTATAGACGTGATTTTGAGGTATATGGGCTTATCTTTTGATCTGTAATAGCTAAACATTTCGAAATTTACATAGAGTGTATCCAACAATACCCATTATTAAATATATAATAAAAGGTACCTTAATTTTAAACCTTAAGAAGCAAAATTATTATGCCTGCTGGAACTTTTTTTTTTAATCATAAGCTTCCAGATTGGTCTCATTAAAATTTTTATTTTAGTTTTAACGACTGTCTAACAACTATCTGTTTTATGGTCGGTTGCTTGTAAGAATTTTTTTTAGCATAAGTCTCGTATTTTGTAGTCTGTCAAATCCAGGAAGTGAAACTTCGAAGCTGCTTTTTCCGGCATGCAAAGATAAGTGATTGTAAATGCAGAATATTTAATCTTAAGTTCAGCTTAAAATGCATGACAGTAAGAAGTTTCCGTCAACACAGTTAAAAAAGAGCACATTTAAGAGGCTGTTGTTAAAAACTTAAAAGCGTGAAAAATATTTTCTTTGTTATTATTATAAAACTTATTCATTATAACATTCATTTTCAATATTCTTACTAGGGTCTTGTCATTTTAGTGGCTTAAAAACATCTTAAATTAGAAAATATCTCGCAGTTTAAAAAGAAAAAGATTCGAAGTTAATACCTTTTTGTTTCGTATTTAACTGAAAATAATTGCACTTTGCATAAAATATTTAGCAAAGGTACAACCCGGTTTGCTTTGCCACTCCAATAATAATAATAAAAAAATAACACGTGTCTATAACCATTTTTTACTATTGAAAATTTTGAATTCGCACATCGCTAGCAAAGTTTCTCACAGAATTTATTAATTCCAATATTACAAGGCGAGCAAAAAACAAAATGTTAGTCAAGAGTTTTTATATTTAAATAAAAGAAAGTTAGCTAACACATCTTTAGCAGCCGCGTTGACTGCATTGATAGACATGTTTGCGTGTGTGTTAAACAGAAGATCGTGAGTTCAAGTCCTAGCAGAACCTCAAGAAAAAAAGAGCTCAAACCCCACCTTACAATTTATGTGTAGCTGCGTTAGATGATTTAGTGAAAAAATACGACTGAGTCTGCTGTATAATAATACAGAAAAATCGAGGTTTATATTTAGACAGATCCTTAAATAGTCACAAAAACAACAATGCAACACCTTAACAGTGGGTAACAGTCACAGCTGATTTGTTGAAGTCCTGGTTAGTAAACGACAGATCGTGATTTCGAGTCTCGCCGGCATACAATTGCAAGTCTAGCCAGGGCACAAGAAAAAAATTAGAACTGTATGTGGTGGTTTGTTTTTAAAATCAAAAGAACTTTAAAGTAAAACTAGAACTAGAAACGTAAATTCGAAACGTAAATTGGTTTTACGTAATTACTCTCTAGCTTCGTATGATTTTAGGAAAATAAAACATATTTATAAAGGTTTATAACTTTAAACATAATGAGATTACATCGGAAGAAACACAATTAGTCATGACAATCGGGATTGATTTTTAAGAATACTGGGATTTTTCGCGAACTCAAAATCTCGAAAACTCCGGTAGAGATTTCAAGCTGTTTAATATTTTTGATTCCTGGAAAAATATAGAATTGGGTGTTTGGTACTCTCCAAATCACTTTATCTAATCATTAAATGTGTTATTAATTTAATTAACATCAATTTCATTTAAAATTTTGCCATTTTATTCACAGAAAAAAGTAGTAAAACTTAGGATAATATTTTGAGAATTTTTACACAAATAATCATTTTAAGGATTATAAATATTTAAGCCATTTTTATGATATTTAAACAATAACAAAAAATGATGAACAAGTTCTATTAATATACAAATTTTCCGTTATACCCAAAATCAAAAGAATTATTTTAATTCCTTTAATTAAAAACTGGCAACTGAAAACCAGACGTGGCAACAGTGAATGCACCCTAATTAAACAAAATAAGAAATGAGTATGAACTTCTGCTGATCAAATTTGCAATAACAATATAAATGATATTCTCAAAGCCAATCCAAAATTAATACAAAAATTTAACAAAACTTTGATAACAGGTTTTAAATAAAATTAATGACAATAGCGGTCATTAGGCCTTTTTAAAACATTTTAAATCAGAAAATTTAAACAAAAATCTATTTTTTTTTCATTATTTCTTAAACGTTTTTACAAATGTTTTTATTTTTGAAACAGAATTTCCCTATTTTTAAATAAATTTTAAACTATGTACATGTAATAAAATTATTTGTAAAAGTTATTTAACCACAAGCGAAAATTTATTTATTTGGAAAATCATTCAACTGTCAAATTATCTGTGTAAATGCACAAAAAAAAAACTAACAAAGATATTTAGTTAAATTATTGCGCTGTATTTCAATTATATTAAATTCAAACCTGATTTTTTGTACTTTTCTTACATTTCGTGATAAAATAAATGACTTAATTGCAAAAAATGTAAGTTTTGTATAAACAATTGTTATTAAAAAATTATTTGGTTTACGGTGGGGGTTTTTAGATTTAAATAAACGTTATTAGTATTATTTTATCTGAAAGTTTTAATCCAATGGATTAAGAAATTGCGTTCAAAAAAATCACCATTCGTATAGACCTGTCTAAATAGAATTGCACTAGCACTGTTGACTGATGTTAATAACGACAAATTTTCAAACAATTATAAAGGCATTTATGTTTGTCTTCAGTTACTCAAATTATAAGTCAAAATGCCTACTTTAGAAGCTGTCTGCGTAGAAAATGATGTTCGAGGAAGTAGCCTTAAGCAGCGAAAAGCGGATATACCGACAAGAAAGGTATAAAGTATATAAATGCTAAGAGTCTAATAAGTTGCATCCGAAAAAAATTGTTGACGTAGAACTAAAACAATCATTAACAATACTGTGTTCTCTCCCTGGACTCAGCTATGCGACACTCATACTTGATCTCATACTTGAGCTCTCATGTCTGTTAATAAAATTAATTTAAGAATCTGTTAGCATTCTTCTTCTTCTCACCCAAAATTGTAATTAATACCTGGTGCATATTTTAGGATTGTGATGAAAGGACTATAGAGCATATTCTAATGGGAAATATGACGACTAATTGCTTAAGACTTAAATCCGATATTGTAGTCGCACTTAATTGGTAACTGTGGTCCAGCTCTTCAATTGTATCTGCTTATCATCTGACTTTTTTAAGACGGAAAGTAACATTGGGGAAATAATGTTTTTTAAGAAATGGTAAAACGTTCTTTCAAGCCTTCAAACGGCGCGTTTATTCTTTATCACCAAGGCAGTTATTGTTGTAAAGATATACTTGATTTTGCTTAATACAATTACAACAACAACTGCAATATTTTTTTAGCCAGTTCAAGGCTAATTAAGAATCATTTTACGTTTTTGTGAAGTTGTCAATTTTTTAGCAAATAGTTCGGTAGTACGATTTCATTGATTTTTGCCATCAATGAAAATAAGTTTAGACGTTTCTAACATCGGTCAAAATAAATGAACATGCCACTACTCTCATACATATTATATTTTAGGTAACTGCACCATTGCTGTCGCCTGGTAATTAATTCTCCTTGAACAATCCATTAATAATAAACTTAATATAATGGCGAAATAATTCAAGGTGGTCGCGAGGCGAATTAATTAGTTTTCACCGAATCGCTAAATGTCAAACTCAATATATAAAAAATATGTATAATTTCTTTTATATAGTGTTTGACTTAGTATTATTTTGCCATGCTAAATATTAAAGAAGAGGAAAAATACGAATATTAAAAGATTTATTTTGGAATGTCAAGCACACAAAAATTATTATATCTTTAACAGTTTTCGTCTTTACATTTTTTTGCTACAACTGATACAAAACGGGACTAAGAATTTATTAATTTAATTAATTTTTTGTAGCCTTCGTTTTAAAATAAGACGTGCCTTAACTGTTTATTTGAGGCAATTATTTTGCAGCGCGTGTTACAACGCTTTAAGCGATTTCCACCTTTAACCACAAAGTTGGCAATTAATATGGGAAACGAAATGACTAATTATTATTGAATTTTTTTAATAAAAATTAAGTTTTTACTTTGATTCACATCAATTCATGTTGGTTTTATAAAAAAAAAAATTCAATACATTTAACACTTCGGGATCATCCCTCTTGAGAGAAGCTTAATTTAATCAAACACACCCCTAAACGAACAACGAATTTGTTTAAAAAAAGTACGTTTTAAAAAACTTTATTTTTCCGTTAAAGCAACTTTTCTTATTGTTTTTTTTTTTAACTGGGGCAAGGTGTTGACATGTTAAGCGAATATAGATGAAACTCAGCTAAGTAAACAACTTTTTTAAAATAAAATTGTTCTATTTAAAGTAAAGTTCTTTTATTAGGAAATATCTTTATTTTATGAACAACTTCGAATAAATATTGAAATAAAAATGCTTCCTATAACCAAAACGTTTGTTGATTACAAAACTTTTAGTTTTTTAGCTGAAATGTTTATTATATAACTTTACATTGACATTCATAGATAACAGAAATGAATTAAATACAAAAAGCATGACGATTTGCGTGCAATGCATTTTTTAAGTCTAGTTGTATTAAAATGCATATTACAGTGCATGAAGTTTGTATATGAGAAATTCAGCGATAAAAATGTTTTCTTTCCGTTGTTAATGGTTTGAAAAAAATTTTTTTTTGGTATTTTCTATTTACATTTATATATTTTAATTTTTGAATTTAATCTGTTAGTTTATTGTATTATATAATCAAATGAAAGTTTTTAGTCAGGCTAAAGTTCGTACTTTTGATCTTATTTTTTTAAGAACACATTTTTTGATGATATAATAACTTTTAAGTTGACACTATTTTCAACATTATTTTGCTAAATGTTTTCTATTTTTCTCTGGTCTTATTACAGGTTCAAAATTATAAGCTGGAATTTAAGCAAGGTTTTTGAAATAAAGATGTCTACTGTTTTTGCTCCTAAATAGTTTGATTAAATAGATTTTAAAAGTTTTATCTAAATTTCGTTTGGTATTCCAAGTGTATCAATAAGGACAAAAATTCTTAAACATTTTCCATATTTTTTTAATTAATAGATTATTGCCTGAATAAAATATTCATTTTACTAACTCTGTGGTACCTACATTAATGGTAGTTATAATCAATTTCTTAAGAATTTATTAAGTTGCGAAAAACTTTTTGGCAATTAATGAAGTAGCACATTAGGAAAATAATATCTATGAGCTTGCTGACATATACGCACTCTTTTGTTAAATCATGAAAGATGGAAAATTATGTTTCTCTGTTTTGTAAATGTTTATTTGCTAAATGATAATGACATTTCGTGCTTAATTACACGATATGAAGGAGAAAAGAAAGAAGTAGGATCCAATCTTATCTTTAGCTTCAGCCAAATGTTTCATACACATTCAGTTCAGCAGTTTCTGCGTTTAATAAAGATTGCAAGTTGTTCTTATTGTTCAGGTGTTTTATATTGGAAAAATCATCATTCATTTAACTATCAATTTCAAAATAATGCCAGTATGGGAAAGGTATTATCGTGCAATTTAATTTATTAGGATCGAAAAAGTAATAATGCAAATTCGTCAATAGCTTTCACCTATTAATTTTATTTTCGACGTGTATTGCTTATGTCACAATGTCTGTCCGTCTGACCGTGTTTCACAGCCCTCTATCTCTTGAATAGGTAGACATTTGATTTTTTGCGAAATAGCTGCTATAAGAAAAAATACAAAAAATCAAAGGGTGTTCCAAAAGTGACGTGATACTCATATAACTATTGTTAGGTTCCTGAACTGCATACACGTCAAATTTGCACGATTTTATTAAAATTATGTGCGCTTTAGAAAAAAAATTTAAATTTTCAAATGAAAGTATGTCTCAATATTAACAGGCTTTAGTTTTTTAAAGGTAGTAGGCAGACATTTAGACTTTACAAAGAATAAATAAAATTATGTTCGCAATAAGTGTAGAAATTAAAGAGTGTTTTAAGGAGGTAGTGAATTTTATATTTTATGGCCTTATCCTTGAAACCGTTGTAGGCAGACGCTTGAAACTCATACAGAGGATGTACCGTTTTGTCTGCTATACGGAAACTAATAAAAATAAATTAAATGAAATGTAGCCCAATAGTGGCGTGATTTTCACATGTATAGCCTTTTCATAAAACTAAATGGGCTGAGACTATAAATTTACGCAGGGTTTCTATTGCTAAGTCGCTATAAAGACAAGTATAAAGACTAAAAACTAAAAGGTGTTCCACACTTGATGGATTTATTTTGTTATATTTTTTTATTTTTATTTTGAAAAAACAAGTTTTTTACACTTTTTTGTTCTTTTTTTTAAGGCTAAAAAAATTTATTTATATCGAACAAAAACAAAAACAGATGTTAAGAATGTAAAAATATGGTTTTAAAATAATTTCTAGAGTCTTCTTCTTCTTTACTTGATAATAAAAAAAACACTTTTTTCTTTTGTTTATAACGATCATCAACAAATGTGTTGAAATGTTTGTATTAAAAAATTCCAAAAATGTGTATCTTTTCTGGCACTAGTAGTGACCTTTACAAAATAAAGAGAGCAGTTTTTAAAAAAGTCAAATTTTTTCTGAAAAAATATAAAATATATTTTTCATTAGCACAGCGCACGACTTCGTCAGCATGTCATTTCTAATTTTTTCAAATTTAAAATGTAGCAAAATGTGTTTTTAAACATTTATTGTAGAGTTATGTAAACAGTGTTAAAAATTTTTCATCTACAAAAATAAAATGTGCTGAAAACTTTTTTAATAGCACTATTAACCTATAAATTGGGGGCTTTCATACTTTTATTTTTATTTTCTCCATTAAATAAGATATTTTTATGAAAAAAAATATTCTATATTTAGGCCAAGGTTTTATTCAAATCCGTCTAGCAGTTTTAGCGTGATGCGAACACGAACAGACAGGCAGACAAAACATCCAAGAACATGTTTTGTATTCCAAATTTATTACTATCTACAATAACAACAAAAGTATTTAATAAGTCTTCAAAATTATTAAACTAACATTTTCTAAAAATCAGCCAGTGCCAGACAGATAAAAATTATTTTACATAGAACTTGCAATCAATAGTTTATATTTATCTGGTATTCGACCACATAGTCGAATGTTATGAATATTTTTATGTAAACTACGCGCTAGGAAATTTTGATGTAATTTCATGTTTAATATTCGCATGAGTCCATGTTTTACGATTTCGGCTTTTACCAATGACAGGCTTAGGACTATAGATGTGTGAATTTTTTTGTTTACCAGGGGTTGAACCTCTAAATGTTGTTTGAAGTTTGAAGCTGAGGCAGGGCCCCAAAATTGAATTCTATAACACCAAATAGGTTTCATAATTCCATTATAAAGAAGAAGTTTGCAGTCTGGTATAAGTATCGAGTTCCAATGTGCTGCTTTTAATTTAATGTGTGCCAGCTTTACGTCTACTATGATTCTTGCAAGGTATTTAACTGCCGAAAGTTAGAGTAGCATTAGCTTGTTATCCAAATAGGAGCATTAGCTTGTTATCCAAGTGATTGTTGTACGTATACATTTATACTTACTTTTTTTTAGCCACTATTCAAATCACATATGTATTTGGCGCTTCCGCAAATGTTAAGAGAAACTGTGTTATTAGCAAATGTCGATGTTTGGACAGGATTGATAGTTGGAATTTCAAATGCATATATAAAGTTTAAATCGGGACTAAAAATGGGGGAGCTCCTAGTTCCATTGACTGGCGCTAACTTAGCAAATTTCCTTCTTTAACTACGAAATATTGACCAGCTTAGTAGCCTTTCAGCAGCTTTTATAGGTTTTTAGCTACATTTGCTTGAATTTATAAAATAAGAAGTTTAACTATCGAAATTACTCAAAACAAAAAAAGAAAAAATATTTTATTAAAAATTTAAATTTTTCCAAAACCCAAAAAAAAAAAAAAAATCGTCAGAAATCAGAAATTAGCTAAATTACTTTTTTTGCACTTTAAAATTATTGTGCTAGGAATTTTAAGACCTAAATAAAACTTTTTTCTTATCTGACACCACTGCAGTGTGTGTTCAACCGTAAACACTTGTTCAACACTTTTGAGAAAAATTTTCACACATTAAAATTTGCATGTCAAATAGACGCTACAACATTTACGTATTTCGAACATTATCACACGCACAAGTAGCACACTGGCCTGCATGTTTAATAAATCACACATATTAATATGACACGTGCAAAAAATGCAAACTAATGATTTCCGAAAACAATATTATTATTTTATTATTCTTTTGGCTCGTCATGTTTTTTTAACTCAAACAATAACAAAATTACTATAAGTTTTAATATATAAAAAATACGGAAGAATTTTAACGGCTTTGTTTATTGTTTTAGTGAATTGTTTTAAAACGTTTGTTTTTTAATCACTTTGCATACAAATTGTTACAGTGAACTGACATACATATGTAAATTGTTTAAGGGGTTTATTGAATGATTAGAACATCCTAATTATCTACAGTTGTACCCAAAACTTGTTGACCATCCTATACAATTGTACAGTTCGTTCACAAAAAAATCTGATTGAGTTCTGTCACACAAGAAAGGTGCAACTGTGATCGTACATTAACTATTATTTTACTAAATTTTTTAAAGACCAAATTACAAATATTACTGTGTATAACGAAAACGCAAAGTTCTGAAAACAAAGAAATCCTAAAACGTATAAATCTAGGATGTATATGAGCACTTATTTAACGAAAATAGAAACTATTTTATTTTGGTCGCTATTTAAAATGAAACAAATAATTTAAATAATAAAATAATTTAAGTATAATATAAGTCAAAAGCATAATTAATCAATATATAAAAAAAAAACAAACAAACAAAATTTAAAAAAAAATTTTAAATCATCTAAAAAATTCTTAGTGATGGCGGAATTAAACAGTTTAAATTCTGCAGTAAATTGTTATTAAAAAAACAGGGGCTTTCCAACAGAACATCGTCGATTTCAAGACATCGGAGTGTAAATAGAAGAATGAAAACTTTCAAAAATTTAGAAATCTAAAACTTATTAAAACAAGAAAAGCAAAAATTAAAATAAAACCTGATGATCCTAAAACACAAAAAAATCAAAAATTAATATAAAAAATTTTAAGTGTTTCATAGTTTTCAAGACTTCATATCTGAATGAATAACAATATAAAGAAAGCGTGACGTCAGTTGCCTCAAGTATCTGCGCGTGAAATGCACTACACTTATAATTATAAAATTTGGAAACTGGAGTCAAGCCCTCAACAGTATTATTAATTATTTGCAAAAAGTATTATTTTCTCACTTTGTTATCGTGGCAAGTGCTATACATTTGTGGAGATTGATAAAAACTCTATAAATTTTATTTAAGTGTAAAAGAAGGCCAACAAAATAAAGAAAGAATGGAAAATTATATTTGCAATTATTGAAGCACATTTGTGTTTGTTTCTTTAAACGAACAACTTTTTAATTGAAAATGAATTTATAAAATATTGACAGTCAGGTGATTAAAAATTTAGTCTTTTTAAAGACATTTACATACATACATACTTATTTAGTAATTAATTCGAAAGCAAATATTTCATTTCTCATAACATTTAAAAGAATCAATTGATTGATAAAATCAATATAATCAATTTAAAAAAAAGACTCTTATGTCATAATAAATATATTTTTTCTGTGCATTTAAATAAATTTATATAGTAAATATTGTTTTTTTTTTATTAAAATTAAATAAAATCTTTTTTAACTTAAGGTTACAAATCGTACTAAATAAATAAAAAGAACGAATGATAAAAAATATTCAGAGACAACCCTGTACAGGTGGACGACCATCAACTTGATTTAAAACAAAAAAAAAAAAAAAAACGCATGCGAACACAAATAAAGAAAATAAACGCTTAGACTTCAATTTTGATAAAAGAAGCATTCATTGTTCATTAACGAACATTTTCGGTCTTATACAAAATTTATTTAATATTTATTCTCATCGCTTTTAATTCTGACAAAAAGTGATCATTCATTTTAAATATAATTAAATGAAAACAAAAATCGCACACGAAAACTTCCGCAGAAGTACAAGTATTAAATAAAATACAATAAAATTATTTTAAATTAAAAGAATTTTGGTGATGCCATGAGATGAGATAAACATATTCAAAAAAGAAAAAAGAGCAAACTTGTACGCAATAAATTAATTTAATAAATGATCGCTTAATAAAAATTGTTTTTAATTTTTGTTTTCTTTTTAGAAGGCATGTTGTAGGTACTCACTCATGAACCAATTTTGGACAATTTACTTATTGTAGGTATTAGTATTTGTGCTTTTTTTATAAGTTTTTTTTCTTGGATTTCATTATTATAATAAAATCATTTTTATTTTCTTTAATTTTAATTAAGGGAATTTGTAGTTCATTGTTAAAAGGTCGAATCAAATTTCATAAACGAGAAATGCTGCAAGGCAATAACATGAGTGTATGCTCAAATTTCGTGTTCATACTTTTATGAAGACAATAATTGAATTGAATGTAATTAAAAAAGGTCACTCTTCTATAAGTATTATAGTAGCTTTGGATACGTTTGTCGAAAAGCAGCTCAGGCTGAATAAATAAATCACACCTCCTTTAGACATCGAAAGACTTGCTTTTTATTCCCGAATTGTAAGACGGTTTAATGCCAGTCACTTTTTTATAACCTGAAAATGTAAAAATGATCACAACTGTTTTCAAAATATTAATTATACATGTGCTTAAACAAAAAACAAAGTGGAAAGCTAATTTCATGACAAAATTACAAGTTATGGGTGCTCCTAGATTGGATTGTTATTTAGTTCCCATGTTTGTATATTTATCGGTTACGGTATCTGACTGTACAATAATTTAATTTTTAAAATTTTTCAATTAAGTCTTGGATTGTGACGAAATTAGCAACTGACTTTTCAATATTTGGAAGAATATTAAGAAAACTTCTTCTCGAATGCTGAAAGGTGGGAGCTCTTTAATATAAGTCGTTAATTTTGCTACCCTTTCTTACCAAAACGAACATCGTGAGCTTTTTAGTTGCTTGGCCTTGCACAGTAGAGGTATTCAAGTAATTTTTCAGACAGGCAGTTCTTCTAAATTCTTGTAAAGTAGGGCTATTTCAGACCGACATGGATAAAATAATCTATCCAAAAGTTTGCTGCTTTATTTTCATATCGTACTTCTAGCATCATCTTATTCCATTTTGTGTTGCTTTGGTATGAGCACAATAATGCGAATTCTTTTTCTTTTATAATTTTACTAAAATTAATAAATGTCTTGTAAGCATTCTTAAAGACACAAATAGGCCAAGATCGTCAGAAAATATTAAAGTTATGGGCATGAAATAAAACAAAAAAGAGAAAAAGAATATAAAACACTTTCTGACCTTATTATTGTATTTCTTGTTGTATACAACAACACGACGAGGATCTGTTGTACTTTTAAAACTTAAATCGCTACAAAAAAACTTTTTTATTGATAAATTTTACTTTATTTAAGACTTGTGTTCATACATTTCTTTCAAATAATATTTACGAGTGTATAAAACACAAGTTTCTACATAAAGTTAAGTATTATTTTTTAAATTAACAACAACGAGGTTAAAATTAAAACCTTTTTAAAAGACTCCATTTTAAAATTATATCCTTTATATTTTAGTTTAATTATTCAAGTCTTACGTTAATTATTTTGGTTTACCTTTAACTTTCAATGCGACCCTCGTACAGTTTATTGGATTCATTAAAATTGCCATTTGTTTTGTAATGACTTTTTTTAAATGCCTACGCCACTTGTTCTTTATTAAATAAAAATTAATTTTATTAGAATTATACAATTGCTAAATGTTAAGTTCAAACTTGTTCTAAATTTTCGAATGATTATTGTCCACGATGTATGCTAATTAATATTATACAAATTTTGTAAACCTTTTCTAAATGTGTGTTGCCTTTAAATATTTATTACTAGCTGTTCCTTAAACGTTTTACTGTCCCAATGGGAATAATGGTACCACGACTATATTTTCAATTCAGCTAGTATAATATTTGAAAATGGGCACTAATATGGAAGTTACTTGTACGACATTTTAAGAGTCTTTCGCTTACAGCTGACTATGTTGTGGGTGGTACCATTCCCACTGTCAATATCCTTTCAGAATTTCGCTAGTCTATGCATTTTAATGAGGAAATTTCTCTAGATACACCGTAAAATTTTTACATTTTGTGTGGGAGGTATCACGCCTTCTATTTCAATTCAAACAATTTTTACTATTACTGGCTTTAAATGTTAAAAGTCTTCCTATTATAGTTCTCTAGCTAGACAGTAATCATTTTTTACTTTGATTGGAAGGTACCAAGTCCACTGTCAAAATCTATTCAGTAGTTCGCTAGACTGCATATAAGTGAAAAAGTTATTGTAATTAAACTAAGTAAAACGAGGATAAATATTTACTTTGTGCCACGCCCACTTAATGTATCAACGGCTTATCTGGTACCAACTAGGAAAATTTCAGGAAGATGAATCTAATGTCGTAGTTACGCAGCTATATCTTTCCGAATAACAAACATAGATTATTCCAGACAAAAACAATTTTTAAATTAGTGTTCAATATTTATAGAACAGATTAAATTAAATTAAAACTTAAACTTTTTTATGTTTTTTAAAAAGTGGCGATTTTGTGACAATCTTTAAAACTTATTAAGCTTAGTCGTCTAATTCTTATTATATTTTTCAATAAAATTAAAAGAAAGTGATTTTCTTGTCTCTATAGCAGTAAAACAATTTTGATTTTAATCCAGTTCAGAGAAGAAATTAAGTACTAATTTTTTTCTATATTCATTTGTATTGGTTCTTAATATTCAAATTAATAGTTTTAAGAAAAACTCTTCACTTTTCCGTCTTTATATACGAATTAATTTTATTAGGTTCTAAAATATTATTTGAGCTTTCAGGTGTTGTGCCTTGTAGTAATGGAACTATTTGTATTGAACGTGAATAAAAATATTTATTATGTTTTGTTTTTATGACCAATGTTAAGTTTTAATTCTCTTTATTTTGAGATTTTTTGAAGAAGTTTGAAAAAAACAAACGAAACGTCGGGAAAAATATATAAAAATGTATTGATTTTTATTAATTTTTGAAAAAAATAACTGACCATAACAGCCCAAGGAGATTAACAAAAAATCTCAAAATAAAGAAAAATATTTATTAGTTGAGATATTTTTGCCTTAAAGTTGTGGGTATATATATTGGTTTGAATAGGGTAAACAAGTGAATGAAATTGATACTTAGACACTATTGAATTCTCCAAATAATTTAGGAAAAATTAATCTAAAGGTTTTTTTTACATTTTTCCCAAAAAAAAACTCCACACTTGCATTGATCTGAGGTATGAACAATAAAGGTTCATTGTTTCTCACTTTCGTTTGTGATTTAAGGACTTGTGCTACTCAAGTAAATAAAATTCAATATCAATAAAAAAAAGACGAATCGCTTTCACTGCAATCGCAGAAATCAAAACTAGCCGTTAAATCTTGCGAGTAATATTATTCTACGAGGGCTGCTATATATATTTCTGGCCTGGCAAAACTGAGTGCTTCCAAGAGCAATCTGACATTTCATTGGAAAGTTTGTCATTTTTAAGCATAATCGTACTCAAACGTTTTGACGTACGACCATTATTTGTGTGGTTTACATTGACTTGAAAAAATTAATACAGAAAAAAATGGAATTAACTCGTGAACATTTTCGTGCCATCATTTTTCACAACTTTCGACGTGGATTATCACGACAAGAGTGCATTGATGAACTTAAATCTTTGTATGGCGATAAATCACCATCCTATAGCACTGTGAAAAATTGGTATAATGAATTTGATCGTGGCCGAAGCTTGCTCAAAGACGAATTCCATGAAGGTCGTCCAAAAACGGCTGTTGTGCCAGAGAACATTGATGCCGAGCGTGAACTCATAATGCAAGATCGAAATGCGACATACCGAGCGATAGAGACATCCTTGGACATTTCTTCCACCAGCATACATTCGATACTGCATGAACACCTGGCCGTAAAAAAGGTTTTATCTCGTTGGATCCCGCACAATTTGGAAATCGCTCAAAAAAAGGCTCGTGTCGATTGGTGCAAAGAAATGTTGCAAAAATATGATTGCGGTGCTTCAAAAGACGTTTATAAGATCGTCACAGGTGACGAATCATGGATCTATGCGTATGAGCCCAAAACGAAACAACAATCGACCGTGTGGGTCTTCAAAGACGAGCAAAATCTAATGAAAGTTGTTCGTGGAAGAAGCACTTCGAAGCAAATGGTCGCCTGTTTCTTCGGCAAAACTGGTCAAGTGGCGACTGTTCCGCTTGAGCAACGTAGGACGGTCACTTCTGAGTGGTACACTACAATTTGTTTGCCTGAAGTCATCGGAGAAATTCGAAACACCAACAAGAGAAGACGAATCATTGTTCACCATGACAATGCGAGCTCTCACACATCGGCTCAAACCAGAGCGTTTTTGACCGGCAAAACGTCGAATTAATGGGTCATCCGCCGTACAGCTTTGACTTGGCACCTAATGACTTCTTCTTGTTTCCGCACATCAAGAAAAAAATGCGTGGTCAACGATTTTCGTCGCCAGAAGAAGCTGTTGAAGTGTTCAAAAACCATGTTTTACAGGTGTCTCAATCGGACAACTGGTTTGAGCGCATGCAAAAGTGTAAAAATCATGCTGGAGAATACTTTGAAAAACAATAAAACCATTTTTGATTATAAATATTCGCATTTTCACTATTAGGCCAGAAATATATAGAGCAGCCCTTGTATATTCCAAAAAAAAATATTTGATTAAAAATAAATTAATTTGTTTTGTATTTTCAATATGAAATGCGTTTTGGCTGCAGAGAAAACGCCCCTTTTTACTACAAATAAACCAATTTAAAATTAATTAAAATCAATCAGTGCAACAATTAAAACAAAAAGACTGATCGATCTTGAACTTGAGAAAAACAAAATTAACAGTTAATAGAAATAACAGAGACGTTTAATTGTAATCGGTCTGAAAAAGTACTTTAAGGAAAATTTGAAAAGTACTTTAAGGAAGTAAAGACAAAAAAAAAAACAAATAATTAATTTCCCCTAAGTACTCTCACTTAACATGTTTTATTGTTTTTGTGTCTGCATAAAACTCCATTGTTGCGCGAATAGATTATTTTAATACAATTATTATAAATTTTTTTATGACTTTTTTAAATTTGTGCGTCTGAATATTATCATTTAAGAGGGCATGTGCTTCATCCTTATGTGATCATAAAATGCGATCACAGTTTTTAGCAAAAAAACTTTAATTTTAAAAAAAGTATTTTTCCTAAAGTACTGTTAAAGATTTTTTGCACGTCTGTACCTTTTAAAAATATTGCACCGAGAACTTGTAAATAAATATCATCAATTCAAATGTTCAGTAGTGTAGCAAAAGAAGGCACGTCTACTAGTAAGTTACATACAAAAAATTGTTTATATTTTTTAAATGGAAAAAAATACATGACGATTGAACCTTTTACTAGCAATTTACGTCAAATGACCAACTTTGTACCGCATTTAATCAACAATCTTTTTTCAATAAATTAGACATACAGATGTTTTATTTAAAAATTATTGTTTATTAATAAAACCAAAGACGTCCACATTATTTTTATAAAATTATTTGTTATTTGCTAATAAATGTGTGTTTTCATAATGTTATTTCATTTTTTTTTTCTTTTAATTAAAACAACAACAAATTGTAACCTATTAATGAGTCTGTTTATATACATTTGTTCGTACTTATGTAGATAAGAAATTTAAAATTAATTCCCTTATCACGTGTTATTGTTATTATTACTAAGTTGATAAATATTGTACTTGCGTCTCTGATTTGTTATCGGTAAAGTTTACGGGTCATCGTTTTGCGGTCGATTTATTCTAATCCTTGGTGATTTATTAAATGTTTGGTTTATAAGGATAGACTTGTTGACAGTTTCTTTGTAGCTCATGACGTTTGTCAAAATTGAAATTGCAAATTCTTACTAAAGACCCTAGAAATTGTACTTTTTTGACTAAAATTTCACAATCCACATATCAGTCAACACATAAAAAACAGAAAACTTACTGGTTTTGCTTTCAGGAAATTTGATTCATGTTCTAAATTATTTATGACAAAGTTAAGAAGTTGGCTCTAAATATTTAAAAGCATGATGCCTTTATGTCAAAACCAAAATATTTGCTTTTGATTTAGGGAATAAACTCTTACGTCTTATATCAAGAATTACCTTGGCCATTTATATTTATTCAGTAATAAGTGAAGCCTTTTGGTTAAGGGGAAACAAGTACTCCATTATATGAGAAAATGAAATTTAATAATTCGTGTGCAAATAAGGCGGAAAAATGTAGTGGGCCAGTACTAAGTCTTTTTTTAACTGAAAAATATTTGGAGTTCTGAACCAGACATTTTATCATTGGAACTATTGTATTGTGTATTTAAGGCTGAAATGAAAAAATTTAAATAACCAAGTTCAACCTTTAAATACCTAAATGAATATTTCTTTATTTATTTCATCAGTTAAATATTAATAGAAGCTAGTTGGATCAAAAGTTGTTGACATAAACATTAAGAAATACTAAAAAACACAATAAATTCGCAATAACATCTCTTGAAAATTTAATTTAAAGTACAAAGCTGCACTTTCTACTGCTTTTCTTCGATAGCTTTCGGGCCTTTAATTATTAAAACTAAAAGGAAAAACTTAAAAATATAAATTTTTAACATTAGAATACCTAGTTATTTCCTCCCTCATTTACTTTTCGTTTTCAACTAGCGATTCTGTCACATCAGTCAAACGTTGTCACAAGCTAATTATGAACGTCCGAATGTCATATGAACAATATTTACATTAATTAAATTTTAGAAAGTAAATGACAAGCACTGATTTAGTGAATAAAAAATATTTCACACCCCATAATAAATCACTCTGTACAAATGTCAAACGCATTTTATTATTATTATTTTTTTAAGTCAACAACAATAAGCGATATGATGCTGTCACCCTAAGTTTTTTGGCTCTTTGAACCGTCACTCACACACTGTTAAGAATTATTAAGACTTTGAAATTAAAATTTTCCATTATTTAATAATAAATTGAATTAAATATGTTTTATTGATAAAGAAACGGAACCACCATACAGTTAAAAATACTTCTTTCATTATGTTCCCCATGATTATTTTAATAAAGAAAACTATAATTTTTAATAGTAGAAAAAAATTCTTAGGAATATAAAAGCATTATTAATAGATTATAATGTACAAAGCGGATTCTAAAAATTTTTAGGAAGAAATTAAATAATAATATTTATATTATATTATTAATTGCACTTATGATAAGACGTGGGGCGTTTTCTAATTATTTAATTCTAGCAGTGCCCACGGCTTGGTGTGCGTGACATTTCTAATTTTCTTAAAATTCAAATTTAGAAAATGTGTTTTTAAATACTTATTCCAGTGTTTTGGACACAGTGTAATTTACAAAAATAAAATGTGCTGGCAACTATTTACCGGTAAAGTTGTGTGCTTTCTCATTTGTATCCCTAGTTTCTCTACGAAATGGCATTAAATTCCATCCAGCAGTTTTATGTCATGTGAATACAGACAGACAAAAATTCCAAAAATAGGTGTTTTGCATTTTTTAACGATTATTATCAAGATTTTCAAAAAATATTTCATGTACAGTAATGACCCGTTACAGTTTTATTACCTCATTCAGGTTAAAATTAAAGAATTTATAATTATTTTTGTAAGAATTTCTTAGTAGGACAGTGACGAGGGCAAACTCTTCACGTTGTTTTCTGAGTGAAAATAAAATTAATACTTTTTTCCGTTTTTTGTCTTTAGTTTAAGCTTATTTTTTTTTTTTTTTTTTTATTAATTTACCGATATACTTATTTAGGTTAAAATAAAAAAATAAATCTTCAAAACTTACTCTATTTTACAAAAGTATTATTAGATAGAAGAAAAAACATTTTGATATTCATATGTTTTGTTATATGAATAAAGTTTCTTATAGACAACAAGCACTTATAAAAATAAGTAAGAGCGCTTTATTCGGCTATTCCGAATCTAATAGACCTTTCACCATATATGTAAATCTAGTTAGTGAGTTACTCAATAAAAAAAAAGCAACGAATGTGACAGAGAATTAAAAATAAAAAATTAAAAAAATGTTTTACATTTCCTGAAAGATCTCTTAAAAAGCTTTTAAATGATACCCCTATTGATATCTTGAAAAATAATATGTACAATCGTACTTTTCTATAAAAAGTGCAGAGGCCTATAACTCGGAAAGTAAGGGCGAGCACAAATTTTTCCCTAGAATGTTTCTTACTATTTTTTAATTCTTTATCGACCCATATATTTGCTCTTTTTTATTAAAGTTACTTTGTTATTCCAAATGATGTAGAAAAATTAGAGGCAGGCTTGGTGTTTTGCCTGCTGCCTCGAAGAGCATGGTTATGTCTGATCGATTGGCTCATCTAGTGTCTTAGCAAAGTTGATTTCAACACTAACGCAGACGGATAGACGGACACACTGACATCACTCAATCACCTTGGCCATGCTTAAGGACTCAGAATTCATATACTTTATGGGGTCGGAAATGGATATTGAAGAAATTACAAACGGAATAACAAAATTACATATAACCTTTTGCCACTTTTTGTGGTGAAGGGTATAAAATTAATTATGTATTGTTATAAGAAAAATTTTTTTATAAACAACAAACACTTAATAAGAAAAAATGGCTTGTAAGATAACTAATGAACTTATGAGCGATACAAACATGTATACCAAAGGTTTGCAATATAAAATTCGACACACAGTTGTAAATTTTATGTTTTAAAATCTCAAATTTAAAAACCTTTAATTTCATAAAATATTTAGGTATTTTAATTTAATTTTAACTTGAATAATGAGCAAAATTTTTTATTAATTTCTAAATTTAATTATATCTTACAGGTCCACTCAGTATTCAAGCGAAATTGAAACTTTTGTTCCTATCTCAGATCTATCTGTAAGTTGCAATTAATTGTTATAAAGTCTTAATACAAGAATTAATTTTTAAGGATACTGATAAATAGGTTGCAGACAATTGAAACAAAAATTACCAGGAAACATTAGCACTTTTTTTCGTAGCTACAGTGTTCATTTAGTCGAGTGTATCATATTAGAACTTCTAAAATCTGCAGATTGTTTAAAAAGATCGCTGATAAAAAACTCCAAGGATAAAAATCAAATTGATAAAACGAGAAACGCTTTCTTCAAAGTATCGAATATCACAAGGAGGATGATAGATCAAGTCTAATATATATCGTTTTTTTATTAAGTTTTTAGTAGATTTTAACTTACTTTGGGCTAATGCGGATCTTTTCAGAGTGTGATGCCGGAGACTGTTAATAGACCCCAAAGGGAGGCTAGTTGAAATCAATAGTTCGTTGTAGTGGCAAAAAATAAAGGCGCCATGAACACCATCTTGTGACATTAGACCTGTGGAAAGCTGATGAATTTAGTTGTTAGCACTGGATGCTTCGGACGGTTATTAAGCTCTGAGGAAAAAAATTGAGACCCATTGCGGAAACTAGACCCTTGTTTGTGCCAATAGATTCCAGGGACGACAGTTAAATTGTTAACTTTAAAGAGCGTTTCAAAATTATTTTACTCAGTTTTGTTTAGCCACCTTCTAGATATTTTTTGAATGTACAGCTAATTTTAGTCATAGGTTTTTGGCAATATGGACGATAATCGTACAAAGGTTTTCTGTTTGAATATCTTTTTACTTATTGCAGAGTTAGTCTTCTACATCAATAAATAGCATCCCGCAAAATATTAAAATTCAGAAGCTTGTCTTCCTTTTCTCAATGAACTCTAAGCCTCGTTGAATAATTTATCTAAAATCATTTCTTTGAGTCACGTGTCGTTATTCTATTCCTCCTTAGAAAATATTATCTAAAACCACTGCTTTCAATGTTGTTAAACTTATTTGTCAATACGTTTACACTTTTTTATTTTTTTACCGCAAATTTATTGACCTGACAATTTTGAAAATATCTTTTGTACAGATTATAATTGGTTTTGCTCTGACTAATTCAAATTCTATTTATAATATTTCTTATTACAAGTTATTTTTGTTTCGCTTAAAAACAAATGACTTGCTTTTGTGCACGTATCTTTTATTAAGATTTGACTCGGAAAATATTAGTAAAAAAAAGAAAAAATTCTTTTTAAAATTCTCAACAATACAACTAAAACTAAAAAATTGATTGGAACAAATAGGATATCAAAAATAGGATGTGCGTCCAAAAAATAGAACAAAGTTTAAAATATAAATAAGTGAATTGTTTTAGAGAAGTAGACGTTAGTAAATAGACGAAACAAAAATGCTATTTTTGTTCTGTTTCTATTTTTCTTCCTTTGAGGACTTCACAGTCTCTCTCTCTCTCTCTCTCGCATGTTACAGATTTTTGTAGTATGAAGAACAAATTTTAAAGTAATTTGAGGTTTTATTGTTTGACCTTTGTAAAAAATTCCAGGTGTTTCATGGATCACTTTTAAAAAAATATCGTAGAAAGCATCAAGTATGTATGTGCTTGCTTAAGACAGCAGCACTTAACGAAGACTTAAATTTAAATTTGCTTATTCCAATTTTTTGAACAATAAAATGCTAAAATTACATTCAATTTTTACCAGTTAACAATGAGATTATTTATAGAGCCTTAAAGTAGACTAAGATATTTAAAAAAACAGAACCTGTTTAAAATTTTTGAAAAAATATGAAATATGGATATCAAACATCGGATAATCTTTTATATGACATCACTTGCTTAAATCTATTCTTTCTTTTTTATACTTTTTTATTTATAGTTTTTTAGAACGTAAACAACTAATAAGAAAATTCAATTATAATAGAGTAAAAAATTCTTTCTGATTTGTTTATTATTTAATTTGACAGGCACAAAACGTACAGTACTGTGCATAATAAAACCTATAATATTGCCAAATTTAAAAAAGACCTATTTAAAATTAAACTTTAATGCAAAAAATTTTAAAACTGTTAAAATTTCAAAGTTGTAAGATTGTGTAAAATAAACTTTTACATGGGTTAGTGCTAGTAGGGTGGTCCATTGTTCAACATTTTTCTAAATCCGGTTTTCAAATACATAGCTCAAATTTTCGAATTTTTTTTAAACCAGTTTACCGGCTTTTTTAAGAAGAACCAAACACTCAATAAAAACAACAATAAAAACCTTTTATTTGTTTTAATATGTTTTATTATGCATAAAAAAAGTATCAACAAAAAATAGTATCAATTAGTATAATGTAAGTGTATGCATATCAAGATTAGTGGTGTCTAACAATTTTGCATTTTCTTGTGAATAGATTTTTAAAGCCATTAAAAATGCTTTCATTTCTTTTTTGGTATTATTTTCCGAACCATTATTTTCAAACTATAGAACAGGATTTGTGGAATCTTCTTAAGAAAACTAGTTGCAAGCAGATTTGAACAACTGTGATAAAAAGTACACAAACTTGAAAATATTTGAATGGAAAACCAACATATTTAGTGCGCATAACTCATTAAAAAAATAGAAAAAGGTATTTCGATACAACCGATGTATCCTACGCTAGACAAAAACATTGCAGTTTTAGATATAAATTGGCTTAGATAAAAATCAAGTAAGATGTTAGTTAAGGACTGTGCTTAGGAGATGCTTACAAATGCCCAGAATTGGCTTACATTATAGTGAGCACGAGTAATTGGTAGCCGCATATTAGACATGCTATCAAAAAAGCATAACTTAGTGATTAAAAGAGAAGTCGAAAGCTGTCGACTAATCACCAGAAGTCATTAATCTGCAGTAAATGACAGTTGAGCGGCGCAGAATTTATTTAATTGTTGACCAGATACATTTGTTAATTGCAGTTTGGAGGCTTTTATTTTTCTGTCAAAATTAAAGGATTTTTTTTTGCAGTAGCAGTAAAGATTTTTAATTTGTTTCTATTCGGGTAATTTTGTCAGACAAACAAGAATTGAATTTAAATTATCTAAGATAAACTTCGACTTTAAAGTGTGATGTGAAGCGGAGCCATTTTGTATGTTTCGTTTTCGTTATTTGTGGACGAACATTTATGTAGTTTGTAGTCTAATATTTTATTTAATTAATTGTTATTTTTTAGGCTATCATTTACAACCACCTTAATTTTATATTTTTTTCCAGCTGTACTGACTTAAACAAATTATTTAACGCAACATCAAACACAATTTTATTACGAAAACTTTTTTTAAATTTAAAAAAATATCAAAAAAATTTTTTGTAGAAATTAAAGTTGTTTTTGGGGTTTTAAAAATATTATATGATTTGTTGCTTTATACCACTTTAAAGTCCGTAACCTCCTTATGCTTTTAATATGAACTACACTTGCTAAAAATACCTCTAATAGTACGAAAATAAGAATTATAATAAGGAAAAGTCGTACAAATATTTAAAATAAAATTTTAGCATGCATTTTGCTGCTAATGTTTTGCACAGAACTGTAAACATTAACTACTGTTTTGCATTTGCAACAAAGAAAAAAGCTTAAAACTAGAAGCATAATATTTTATTAAAAGTAATAGTTTCCGCTTTTTAGAGTAGATAAATTTGCATTCAAAATTTGATTAAATAATTCTTTTCTTGGCAAATGCACGTATTTAATTTCTTAAATTAACCACCGTTTAAATAGTTTCAGCTGTTAAGAGCAGTAAGTACGAATTAAAGTAAACTATTTTAAGTAAACAGTGCTGCCATATATTTTTTTTTTGTTCGAATATCGCATTTAAGTTTGTGCCTGCAGTAAAATTTTTATTAAATTTATGTTCTTAATTTAAAAACGCAAAACAATGTCGGAATTTCTTTTGAGAACAAAAACAAAATTAAATATATTTTAAAAATTTGTTTTATTTTTTCAAAAGATTCAAAAGAAAATTATCGCCATTGAATTTGTGACATTTGCGTTCGTTTAAAAAGTTTGGATATTTGTATAAACCATAATAACAAATTTTCAAAATATTTTGGAAATAAATACAGTTTTTATAAAAACAAATTTCTGTTATTGTTACATATATTTACTGAAACAACAATTGTAATCCTTTGTAATAACAAATAAGAGAATACTTCTTATCATCAAATTTGTTTACTGTTATGGCAAATGCGTACTTTCTCCCGACTAAAGGTATAATTATGCGAACGTCCACTTAAGCTAACCTAACGGCCTTTTGTTTTTAAATATACTAAAACAATGCAAACGCTTACCGAAATTAACTGTCACGTTTCCGGAACGCTTCAACCTGTATAAAATAGGTTTTGACGGCGTTGTTACGTGACATTCGTAAGACAGTGCTGGAATTCTATGTGTTAAGTACCATTGCGGCACATTTGCCCGTTTTAGGTCTTTTTAAGTAATTGATAATAATTGTATCATTCATCAGTTTTTATCATTTTGCTTAATAAAAGTATAATAAATAAATAGTTATATTAAATACATAATCATATTTTTTAAAATAGATAATTAAAGTAGTCAATACATTGCACATATTGCAATGTAAAATATCTTTTGAAGCTAATTTAGTACTTTTTCCAAATTGACATGTACGGAACAGTGCCCGCAACTATGCCACAAATCTCAACACTGTTCTAAACAGCTGCAAATTAAAAATTGTTGTGGTTGGTTTTGTAATTTAATTTTTTAGCTTTTATAGTCTTAATAAAATAATAAATCGTCAATATCCATTTTCTTTTCGGGCTTTTGAAATTAAAATTGCAAACAAAATTTTAATCACACGCGAACAAATTGTGCTGCACAATGTTTTGTTTTTGTTTATTTAATTGACATGCGTCACATTTGTAAAGTTTCTATAAGTACATAAACGACCGTACGTTAAAATACGTTAAGTTTTTCTTACATCAACGTTCGCATAACGAGGCCTTAAGAAAGTTTTATTAGTTACTCTCATTTTCTTTCTATAGTTTGGAAGCTACTGAAAGCAATATTGATAAAAAAAAGCTTTATTTTCAAAGCTTTTAAAGAGAGCTAATTTAATGTTTTTGTTATGAAATTTTCTCTTTTGAATATAACACCTGAAAGCTTAGATAACGGGATTGAAATATTGTGTTATCCAAGATTGCCAGATTTAATAATTAAATAATCTGTAATTTAAATTTATTTTGGTGAAGAGTTTTAAGTTTCTTTATTTGTATTTTAAACAACGATTGCAAAGAACTGAAAACTAAGATTCTGCCCTAATGATTCATTTTGCTTCGTAAATTATTCTAAAATTAATACTATACAAAGTTAGATAATAAAAAAGGTCACATAAGATGAATTTTTAATGTTGTGCGTTAATATGTTGAGCTGTGTAAGGGTGTGTGGAAAACAGTTTTGTTACCTTCCACCTCTAAGAAGTGTGTGTGGGTGGTAAAAAAATAAGAGGAAAGTTAGGTAACGTATGTTAGTAGCTGCAATGTCTGCAGTGTTAGTTACATATGTGGATGCATCTGCATTTTTGATTAATAAATATCATGAGTTATTAGCTCGAACCCAACAGTGTTGAGCAAAAAAAAAAGAAAAAAAAACAATTATTGTCGATTATTGCGTACATGGTACGCAACTCATTGTGGCTGATTTTTTTTATATGCATAATCTAACTTTCAATATCTAACCTACTAAAAACTTAGATTCTATGTGACAGTTTAATTTAAAATGATAAACTGACAAGGAATTCGATTATTTCTCGTTTGTCAAAATAAATTTAATTTTTATTGGAATAATTTTTTCTAATAAAATAAAATTCATTGCGATCTATAACGCAGTAATAGAATTTATACGATGCTTAACAAAATCGAATTTTGAATTTATTTCAGAAAAAAGGCGACATAATATGTTATCAACTTTATAAACAATTCACTTTTTAAAATAAATTTAATAAAAATAAATAGTGCAGCATTTTCCAAGTTATTTTTTTATATATTTTTAACACATTAAAAAAAATAACGAGAATAAAAAACAACTAATTAACCTTGCCAAAGGAGCAGCAATGCATATTACTTTATCAAAATAATCAAATACCTTGTTAACAGGTCGACTTTAATTAGTACAATTTCCTTCATTATTTTTTTTACTACTTTCAATGCAATAACATCACAATTATTTCTAACGATTTGACTGTCTCGAACAAACAAAAAGCAAATAAATTTTACTTTTTTAAAAATAATAAATTTCATTTAATCTTTTGTCACAGTTATTCATTATTACAAAACTTGAAAAAATAAAAATAAAAGTGCAACTGATTATTACTTAATAAAAACACTTGAACGTTTGGTTTGATTAGTTTCTTAAAGTATCTGCTGGTTGCATTTTATAAGGGCGTGTCATGATGGGCATGTGCGTATGTACTTACGATATGAAAAATGTATAAGTTTATCGATAATTTTTATTATTTAAAATAATGGCTAATGAAAAGTTATTCTTTTCTCTCTTTTTTTTCAAAATTTAAAAAGCATTTATATTTTATTTTCCTTTTTTTAATAAAATTAATTAAAGAACTCGTTTGTAGGTGCTGCAGCCTAGAGAAGTTTAAGGAATTTGAAAATGACATATCATGGGAATTGCTATATTCGAATTAGCCCACCAGCTGTTAGAGAAAGCCATATGTAATCCAAGTATTACTTATCTCCTCAGCTTATACAGTAATCATTTCTTTTGTCCTTTAGGCTCTCCGCGTGCCTTTGAATGGGCCTAGAGTGAGCACAACCCCCAATTACTGACGACGTGTTTTTAAATTCCTTTAGGAGCCTGTCACACAAGAAGATCATCTACGCCCTTCTAAGTGGACAAAATATCGGCCCTGAATTCATAAACTCAGTGCTGGGCCAGAATTACTATTTCCAAAATAGTATTTCCGGCTCGTCATTAGGTCCTGCGCCTCTTAATCGGCTTTTGATTTGTGCTAAAAACTTCTGGCCGTCAACCTCCTCTTTCATAACAGAGTTCCAGTTAATTAGCTACATTTGGCATAGAGTGAGCTCTCTAATGGTACATACATCCAATATTCTATTTGTACTTCTTCTATGCATAGACTTTCTGCTAGTTTGTTCAGTAGCAGCTATGGGTTAGTATCGTTGAACTTCTTTGTCTGTTGGTTCATTTCTAGAGTAATGTTATCGGCTTCTTCTCCTTTATTACACACAATCCGAATTCGGGTCCATTCCATGAAAACTAGTTGATATTTTTATTGCCAAAACATACTTTTCTTCGCAATCCGCATACCAGAGACAAAGAATTCTCTTAGCCATGCATCTTTAGCTCATGCTTTTCTAAGGGATTATATTGCTATTTTTATGAGTATTCTCCTCTCCTATCAGCGTGCGTGACGTACTACGAGTCCATCACCGTCATCACAAGGAGGCGTAAGTCAAACTTCCGAAAAATTTCAGCTAACTGCCAGTTGTGATGAGAAATTAAATATAGATTTTTAAGGAAACATTAAACCAAGTAAGAGAAAAACCACGTTATTAAATAATGAAATGTAATTGGTTTCAAATATTTCAAATACTTTTCTGATTTTGATCTTGGAAAATGTAAGGTAAAGATTCCCCAGCAAAAAAAACCATTTTTTTGTCACAATTTGTGTTAAAAGACCACGCTACTCAGAGGAATGCTAATTTCTCGTTTGTTTACTAAATATTGGAAGTATAATAATATCCATAATTTATTCGTAATCTTAACGCTTTTAGATTTAAAAGGTACTGTCTTTTTTTTTCCATTTCTTTAATTGCGATCTATTTTACAATAATAAGCAAATTTGAATAAAATATAAATATTAACATAATTTATTGATTCCCATCGGAAACAACAATATAAGATATGCATGTACTAGTTATAATACATATATAGAGATGATTTATATTTTTACAAGATATAGTTATAAATTAGATTATAATATCACATTTTATACAAATGGGAGATCTAATATGTGTTTTCTTTTAAGTCTTCGTACTTCGTCAGTCTCGTCTAATAGTGTGATTGCCAGTGTGTTAGAGTGATTGCTGAGTCTTTTTAAATAGTTGCAGCTAAATTTTTGTATTTCAGTTTTTACAAAAGGTATTTGGAGGTCATTATTCAATGCTGTATTGGTAACGTAAAAAGGAGCGTTTGTAATTGATCTTAAGGCCTTAGATTGAAATCTTTGCAAAATTTCTATATTTGATGTGCTGGCTGTTCCCCATAATTCTATGCCATAGGTCCAAATTGGCTTTAATATTGTTTTTAGAAGAAGTACCTTATTTTCGAGTGATAGTTGTGATTTGGGCCCCAGAAGCCAGTGCATTTGCTTAAATTTCATATCGAGTTGTTTTCTTTTGGCATTTATGTGCACTTTCCATGTAAGTCGTCGGTCCAAATGGAGCCCAAGATATTTGACATTTTCTTTGCTGGGTATTGGGGTGCCGTAGAGGCTTACAGGTGGGCAGTTTTCCCTTCTTAACGTAAAAGTAATGTGATTAGATTTTTGGGTGTTAACTATAATATTCCATTTAGTAAGCCAGTGTTGTAGATGGTCGAGCTGTAATTGCAATAATCTTGAAGCTTCAGTTGGTGATTGATGTGAGGATATAAACGCGGTGTCATCTGCGTATGTTGCTACAGTTAGGTCTTCTGTAGTTGGCATATCGTATGTGAATATAGTGTACAGCACTGGTCCTAGAACGCTGCCTTGAGGTATACCGGCTTCTATTTGATAAATGTTCGAAACATCACTGTTGATTTTTACATAAAAATGTCTATTACTTAAGTATGACAGGAAAAACATATAAAATGGTGCTGGTAGAATATTTTTTAGTTTATATAGCAATCCAGTATGCCAAACTTTATCAAACGCCTGTTGTATATCTAAGAATACAGCAGAGCAATATTTTTCATTTTCGAAGGAGTCAATTATAGCTTTACATATTCGGTGGCATTGTTCAGGCGTTCCATGTTTATGGCGAAAGCAAAATTGGTGATCAGGAATGATACTGTTTTTTTCTAAAATAGGTATTAAGCGCTTTAGGAGAAGCCTTTCAAAAATTTTTGAGAAAATGGGCAGTAGACTAATTGGCCTATAGGAAGATACTACATTTTTTGGTTTACTTGGTTTTAAAACCATAATTATCTCTGCACACTTCCATTGGGAGGGGAAGTGTTGGAGTCGTAAAATAGAATTAAATATAAGTGTTAAAAAGACAATTCCTTTATGTGGTAATGATTTTATAACTTTCGCATCTATTTTATCATATCCTGGTGACTTGTTGTTATTTAAGGAAGTTATTTCCGTTTTTGTCTCATTCGGAGTGACATGTTTTATTGGCAGATCCATTTGACACGCAACATCTAAGAAATGCAGAATATCGCTGTCGTTATCATTAATGCATTGAGGCTTAAAGGTTTTCTCTAAGTGCTCTGCAAAGGCAGTAGATTTTTGTATATCAGTTCGGCACCATAAACCATCAGTTTTAATAGGAACGTTTGTTTTTGCTGGGCGTTTGAGGTACTTAGTGGCATTGTAAAGATCATGCTCTTTGTTTTTGTTTTGTGGCTTTAATTTCCTGAGATACTGAGCAGTATTTTCGTTTCTCTCTTTTGCCAAGAATTCTGAGCATAATTTAATAGCAAGATTCCAGTTGGTTTTGTCAGTTGGATTTCTTGTACGGTGCCATACTTTTCTTAGCCGCCTAGATTGTCTGATCATTTCTCTGGCTGTTGCTGAAGCTTGAACTTTAAGACCTAAGTTTCTAGAAGGCCCTGTGTCTGGGGTTGATAAAACAGCCGACTCATGAATCGATGAAATCAATATTTCAACAGCGTCATCCAAGTCATTCCCTGATTTAATTACCATATTGAGGTTCAGACTGCCTTCTATCCGTTCTCTGAAGACTTTCAGATTCGTGTTTCGTTTAATTAATTTGACATTTTAAAGTTTTATCTCTACATTGACGTTGTAGTTGACAAGAAGGGGAGAATGATCAGAATTTAAGCTATCATTATTTGTGATGTCAAGTGAGTACCTGGAGATGCCACCATATACAACGAAATCAAGAAGGTCCGGTATTTTAGCAGGGTCTGTAGGCCAGTATGTGGGACTGCCGGCTGATAAGGTACTAAAGTTATTTTGCGATATACACTTATATAAATTCTTTCCCTTAGGGTTAGTAAGCCTGGAACCCCACCAAGGGTGCTTCGCGTTATAGTCCCCAGCAACAATGAAACGAGGACCTAGTGCTTTGAAGAAACTTTCATACTCTTCACATTTTACGCTGTGTTTAGGGGGGAAATATATTGAGTAAATATTGATAGGCCTATTATTGCAGATTAGTTTTATACCAGCAGCTTGAATATAATTTTTACGACATTCATCTGCAAGTTCGTATCGAACTGCAGATTTTATAAATAAGCCAGCTCCAGCATGGGCTTTACCATCAGGCTGGTTGGTGAAGATAAAATCGTAGCCTTTTATTTTTACATAAGACTTTTTTGTTAAATGCGTTTCGGAAATAAGAAAGATATCAATATGTTGTGATTTCATAAAAAATTCAATTTCATTCAATTTATTCGTTATTCCGTTCGCATTCCAAACACCAATTCTTAAATTTACTTGCATAATTTGTTGATAAGAAGTGACATCATATTCATAAGTGTATTTGTTAATTCAATTTGTTTATTTAAAAGATGTTCAATATTTTTCATAATGTTATTATTAACATTTTGCCTCGCAACATTAGCGTACGTTTCGCCAGCATTAAAGTTATTAGAACCAGTATTTACATTACTGTTATTATTATTAAAATTGGGATTCATATGAGGAAAATCGTTTCTGTTCATAGAATACTGATTATTGATGTATGGTCTTCGCTCAGCTAGTCTTTTCTTTAAAAGGGTTTGGTAAACTGTACATCCTCTGTAGCTAGCAGTATGTTGTTGCAAGCAATGTACACATCTTGGAGGAGTGTCGTTCATTTTTGGGCAATCAGGTGTAGGATGACCAAGTCCACATTTCACACATACAAATGGTTTCTTGCAGTACGTTTTTGTGTGTCCGAATTGTTGACAACGGTGACATTGGACGATATCGTCAGTGACTTTGGGAGCTTCAATTTGCACGATGCAATGGTTTATTTGGCGTATTTCAAATACCTTTTTATTGTTTGGGCTGGGATCAATATCCACGTAAAAAATCGGTAGTGGTTGCTTACTAAATCTACTTTTAACATTTATAATATTTCTTACAAGATGACCCTTACCAATAAGGTCTGCTTTAATATCTGAAATTTTGGTGGTATGATGGAGACCCTTAATAACAAATCTGTAAGATCTCTCACTTTTTAACTGATATGTATGATAGGAAAAATTATTGTCGTTTAAGTATTTAGTTAATGTACGATATGATTCAACTGTTTTTAAATTAAGTTTAACTTGACCGTCATTTAAACTTTTGTAATTAAATTCACTATTGGCAATCACGCTACTTACACATTTTATCATTTTATTTATGTTAGTAACATTATTAATAAAAATTGGTGGCGGCTTTGGTGTAGTTTCAGCATCAGCTCCATTATCATTGTCATTATGATTTTCATTATCATCAGCAAGTACAGAAAACTTATTGGTATTAGAACAGCTTGGTTCATCAAAACTTTTAAATTTTTTTAAAATATTTGTAATTTTTGTGTTTTTTTTACGTTTTGTTGTTACTTTTTGCCAGTTAAGTAAATCATCATCACTTACACTACTGTCTTCACTTTCTGTAGTCATTGTATGACTTTTAGTCCCTATATTAAGTGTATAGGGATTAATAATCACTAATCCACTTGTTTGTTTGAGATTTATTTTTATTATATATTTTTTTATTTTTTATTTTTAAATCACAAAGTAAGTTAAACAGGGCACGTCTGCTCACTTTGAATTACTCAACTGTCTTTTAATGCCTAAAAATCCAGTTATCTAATGATAATTCGTGTAACTCATCCTATTTTTTGCGTTCATTGCTACAAGAAGCTAAATTATTTTTAAAGCACATCTAGATTTCCTAAGCTCAATAAACTGAAATCGAAAATTCGATAGGCCGTATCTATTCTTAACGCTCCCGTTTAAACTTTGCATTAAAGTAGCTTTCAAAAGGTATTGATTGGAAATAAATAACTAAATCTGTTTCCAAATGATGCTACTCTCTCAAGAACAGCAATTTATATTCAATCATTTTATGAATTAATCACGTTTAATGACAGTAAAACATCCAGAATTAATCTATTATGCTCTATTCGAAATTATTTTATTTTTTATTGGAAAACAGTTCGACACAATCCGTATGAGTATCATAGCCATTGCAACAAAAAAAAAAAAAAAAAAAAAAACGCTAGTAAGCAGCTTTTTCAATTTCTGGGCTTCGTGGCAGCCGTATCATTTAATCTTTTGATATCTTCCCATTCACTATCAAAATTGTTATGCATCATTCCTCATAGCTTAAGTATCCGAGACATGAGCATGCTGCTAATAAAACCGCTATATCAGTTTTAACTTCTATATTGTTCTGTTCTGTTCTAGTGGTTAAATTCAAAAAATGCAATCCCTTTGACGTGCGTAGTTCTGAAGATACCTTATGTTATCCAGGTATATGAAACATCTTTACGGTAAGACCCTTTTCCAACTACTTTACTGATCTTCCTAATTCTTCCACATCTTGTCAACATATGTTTTTGACAAGGGAGCATCAGGGCAACGGTATATATGTATGTACAATCATACGCACATATTAACATATCTACATACATATGCATGTATATTGAAATTAATTTTTAAGTTGATTGCACCGTTTTTCTTTTCAATCAATTTTTTTTAGTACTTTTTCACAAATTCATAGGAACTATTTTATCATGACTAATAAAAACAAATTCCAAAGAATTATATCATAAAATTCTTGCACAAATAATTTAGTTACTAAGATTTTCATTCCTTGAAATTAATGAATATTTTAAAAGGCTAAAGTCTAATATATTTTTAAATAATAAGTTACTTATAAATTTTGTTTTTTTACGAAAACAACTAAATAAATACAAAATTGACTGGCCAAACTTTTTTATAAAAGTATAAAACTAAATGAAAACAAAAGCAATTAAACGTAAATCTTGTTTGTGCGCGCTAGTGTTCACAGATCAGGTGATTTATTCACAAACTAGAGATTTTTCTTACGAATGGGCGGTACAAGTTTAGTTTTTGGAAATATGACAATTTTTTAAGGAAACATACAAATTAAAATTAAACTTCGGGCCAATTATAAAACCACATGCATTTTGCTTTTGCAAAATAAATTTTAATACACTGTAAGATTACACCATGCAATTTGCCATATCTCGAGAGCCAGCTGTTCGATATAAAAAAAGTAAATCTATACATATAATAAAACAGTAACAGGACGATTTCTGTACATTAAGTATTTTTTGAAAATTTTTTTGTTGGTGTAGATAGTATGAATTACAAAAAAAAACTATTTTAGAAATATTTGTTTGTTGTCTGTCCGTGTTCATATCACGTAAAAACTGCTGGATGAATTTTAACAAAATTTTGTGAAAAAATATTTTTTTTCGTAAAAATATGTGATTTCTAAAAGAAAATACACAAATGTAAAAGCAATCAATTTTATCGGCATAATGGTACTAAAACAGTTGTCAACACACTTTATTTTAGTAGATGTGAAATTTTTGATACTGTTTTCAGAACTCTGTAATAAAAAAATTAAAAATGACACGCCGACAAAGTCGTAGGCAGCTTCTTACTTGCCTTATTGTTTCGAAAACGTTTCATGTTTTTTTTTTTAATTTTCAAAATATTTTTTCTTACAAAATTCATAAATAATAAACATAATTATTGCAAAAAAAGGCTATCTGCCTATAAAGGTTAAAAAGCTTGGGCACATACTTAAGTTAAATTGCATCAACTATAGGGGCTCTCTTCGATTTCTAAGCTTTAATTTTATTCTTGCTGTTTTAGTGGACTTATAAATACAGGTTATCTTTAAATTTCCACAGACTGTCTAGAACAGATTGGCCATAAACATTAAACTGCATCAATTATCGTAGCAACCATTAATTTAAAATTTTAAGTATTTATACTTCTTTTATACCAAAATAGTGGACATTTTGTCTGATTTTTAAGTGTTTGTATATAACGGTTCTAAAGATAAGGCTAGATAGGACAAATTTCATCGATTATGGGGACACTCTTTAATTTTTAAACTCAAATTATATACTTATCAATAGAGGTACTTAATAAATTTTAGCTGTCTGCTTATAACAGTTCAAAAGACTAGTGACATATCTCAAATTACATCAAATTTTGGGACACACTTTATTTGCTATATCCAAGTTTTAAGCTTGTTTTTATAGCGGACTAAGCTATACAGATTCTTGGAAGATTACAAAAGTGTTGAAATAACTATTGAAAAGTATGACCACATACATACTATTGGAGCACCCTTTAATTCTTATTTTTTAATAAATATTACGTGTTATTATAACGATCATAGTTATCGACTCTCCGTCCAATTTTCAAAAGTTTTTCTATAACGGTGCAAAAAACAGGTCTACTTACGTCACTGGTGGTGACACTCTTTAATTTTTAGATTATTTTTTGTTACCTTATGCTAATGGGTGCTATAATGATGCGCAGTTTTTTTTAACTTTTGAAATGGCTTCCTAAGGTTCAAAATATACTTAAAAATATGTATTTTGTATGGGGACACCCTTTAATTTTAAAAATTATTAATTGATCTTAAAACGGGATTAATTCGGAAGCATTAACTTTTAAATGAAGAAAACATTTTTAAATCGGTTTAGAAATGGCCGAGTTCTGCTGTCACAAACATAAAATGCAACATTCAGACGAGTTGAGAACCCTATTTTTTTTTTCATTTTGAAGTCGGTTAAATATGTCAAATGATCTTAAATATATGCCCCCATAATGAGTGATATTAACAAATACTGACTTAATGGACAATTAAGTTATAGTGCCTCATTTCATAGAAATTTATTCCTTTATTAGGCATCAGAAAAAAAAACATTTAAATTAGAAATTGAAAACCCTAGTGTTCTTTCATTTACGTATATAGGTTAAAGGCCGGGGCACATAGAATCCGTCATACGTTAAACTTTGACAAATTCAACTGACAAGTAAGTTAAAATACATGTTTTCTTATGAGCGTTGTCACAATCAATACGTGTCCGTCAACGCAAAGTACGAAAGTTGGTCAACTTTTAACTTTTGAATACTTTGACAACTATCAACTGCTTCCTCTTCTCTGTTTTCTTTTAACTCTTGTGTTTCAATCGTGTTTTGTGATTTTAATAAAACAATTTTGGTGGCAAACAATAAAATACAAATTTAATTAAATTAAAAAGTGAATAAAATACAAATTAAATTTAAAAGTGAATAAAAATAGAGAGCAAGCTTTGGTATAACATCCGTCAGCAAATTATTCATTGTGCCAACCTCATCCGTCGTTACTTTGACTTTAGTTGAATTTGTCAAAGTTTAACGTATGACGGATTCTATGTGCCCCGGCCTTAAGCCACCTAAAAGCTATAATGAGGTATGTTCAACACAAGAGAACACAAATAACCAAAAAATAGCGGCAGATAATTTTATGACTTTTATATGACATTGAAAGAACAATGAAGGTTTAATTATAAGAATCGATAAAACTTGTTTAAAAAAGAGTAATTTGAATTACATTGAAATTTGTTTTTTAAAAAGCAAAAACAATCGAATATAATTTTGTTGTCTTTTTGGAAAAGACTTGCCAAAATATTTTCCGCCTCCCTATTATTGGACAAAGTCAATAACGAACTATTATTGTTGCTTTCATTTAAAAAGAAAATATTTGAGTTGAAAAAATCTTTGTACCTATAAATGTCTTAAACTATTATTTATGCAAGCAATGTGTAATACGTTTATACTTACATACATAAGTATGAATTTTTATTTGTAATTTTAGTGAATAAATATTGTATTTACTGAAATTTTCTTCAGTCATAGTTTTTTTCTGGTAAAATTTGTTACGTGGGTCGCAATTACTTTTTTTTCGTTTTTACTTTTTACACTTTTATAAAAAATACAACAAAATTTGTAGTTGTAGGTATACGAATTAAAAGAAAATACAAAAAGCACTACTGAAAAGTAAACTTGAAATAACTTTCAAAACTTATCGCCTGATTTTATTTATTTACATATAATTTAAATTTTATTGTAGCAGAGTTTAGCAGACAATTAAGAAATTTAAAACGTTTATAAGTGTGTATGTACGTACGTTACTAATCAAGTTAAAAAATTATACATAACAAAAACAAAATATGTATTCTTGAATACACAACATGCATACATACATATGTACATACATACATATTTATGTATGTATGTATGTATGTATGTATGCATGTATGTATGTATGAACATATTTTTATGTGAGTGTATGCAGATATTAAATTACTTAAGGCCATGATCCAAGTGTTTCTAAGTTACTACAGTATTTTTTATCTTTACTCGTATTTAAGTATGTATGTACGTATGATATTTGTAATTTTGTTTAGACATGTTTTGAATCATCACCCCTTTTGAAGTTCAAATAAGCAAAAAATGTGCACTAACACACATATTTTTAGTTTAAGAGGCCAACGCATTTAAACAAATTTGATTGGTTAGCGTTTTTGGGGCTTGTCGCACACGTTGTTGCTGACGTCACAGCAAAACGTTTAAGCAGAGAGAACATAAATAAAAGAGCAGAGTGCAAATAAAATTTGCCCACAATTAAAGCTCTTTCATGTGTGTTCATAAATATTAACGACCCATTAAATATTTTGTAAAAGTTGTGCGAACATTTATCAGAACGTGCCGAATATCACGTGAATGGTTGACAAAATAGTGCAACGTAAATTCTAAAAGAATTTTCGACAACTCAAAAAATTCTGGCAAAAAAAATTTAAACAATTACCCAGTTTACACACGTCAAGTTTTCTTACAGCAATTCTGAATTTTTTGGGTAAGAAAACGAGAAATAAAATGATTCTGCATTCCATTTTCTTCCACAAAATTCAGAATTGCTGCAAGAAAACTTGACGTGTTTGAACGAGATATGTAAATCATAAAATGTGCCTAAATGAAGCATTAGAAAAAGTAGCGAATGTTCTGTTAAGTGTCTAACAGAATTTTTGATAACTCAGATGATTGTCTAGCAAATTATCAGACTCTGATAATCAAAGTTAACATTTGAACGCGCATATTTGTAATTTCATACGTACGTGTATGTATGAATTTCAGTTTATTTTATTTAAGGTTGCCAAAATTCTTTTGTCCATACAAAAAAATATAATCGGATCTGGCTAGACTTTAGAAATTAAAATTTTCTCACCATTTTATCACTGTGTCTATACCTGATATAAATTTGTCTTGATACGTAACAAAAGGTCGGCAGAGCTGCTGTCAAATTTTTGTTCATATCAGTGTATAGGGGAAGACGTATTTTATTTGCTTTTCGTTGTTAAGGTAGGTTATTATAGGTTGTCTTATGATTGATTTTTCTAAAATTATTTTTAAGCAAACAAAATGGCTGCTAAAAGAAATGTATGTCTTTAATGGATGCCTCCGAATAAGAATTTAAAAGGGAGTGCCATATGTGGGTTAATACCACAAAACGCATTTCATCGAAATACGTCTGTAAATACGATGAACCAGATTTTTTGGACTTATCCATTTTCTTTTTTTCCATTACGTAGGCAGATCTCAGATTTTTCATTTTCTTTTTTGCATGCTCAACTGTTTTATTCATGTTTTTAGCTATTTCGTTCCACGCGTTTTTTATCTATTTTTTTACATTCAATGCTCTTGTAGTCTCAAAGACACGGAAACTGCTTATAGAGATTGATAATTTTAAATATGTATATACCCTACGTTCCTCTCCATGGTTTGTACGAATGACAGTAAACTGAAAAATAATGAAAACCATGTTACTTGTTCCACAAAACACTTTCTTTTTACGTTAAAATAAATTTAGTTAAGTGTTTTAGCTGTGAATGACAGTGATTCTCAGCACTGCCGGACCTATTCCAAAGATTTTCTCTTTTATAATATGTGAAACAAATCCACATGTATTTACTTTTTGGCGCAATAAAATTGTTTAATAAAAAAGTAAAAAAAGAAATGACAACTAATTGACAAAAATTGTCTGAGGTGGAGGCTTGACGAAATTGTCTTAACGTTGCATTAACACTAATAAAAGGAGTCTAAACCTTATAAATTTTTGTCTTGACAATGATTTTACTTTTATCAAGACAAAACTATATCAGGTATAGATGCTAAATTTTGTTCATATAACTCTGAAAATTATACTAAATTTTCTTTACAATTTTCCAAAGGAATTAAAACTTATTAAAAATAAGAATCAAATTATGTTTAAAATACCAAGATTCGTCCTGAACAAATAAAATAAAATATCTTCTTACGAACTCTAGTAAGAGCCCTTCGTCACACACAAATGCTTTAACCATTACATAAATGCAATTTTTGTAAAAATACGAAGAAATGTAAGTATTTATTTTAATTTTTTTTCAAACAGAGTCATAGTGTCAGACTGTACTTATTACACTCTTCACCACAAAAAGTGGAACCAGGGTATAACAAATTTTGTTATTCTGTTTGTAATTTCTACAACCCCATAAAGTAAATAAATTCTGACTTCTTATGCATAGCGATATCGATTGAGCGATGTCCGTCCATGTTAGTTTTTAAATCAAGTCTGCCGAGGCATTTGTTCAGATAGTAAAAATTTGAATACGCCAATCGATCAGACATAGTGTCGAAAGAGATGCTATTGGAAATATACAAGTTCGGTCCATGTCCTTCGACGCAGTGGGCAAAAAACCACGCCTATCTCTAAGTTTTTTATATCATTTGGAAAAATGAAGTAACTCCAATCAAAAAAACAACATATATATGAGGCGATAGAGAATTAAAAAAAAAGAAAAAACAAGTGAAAAACTTGGCGCTTGCCCATATTTTCCGAGTTACGGGCTTCTGATTTTTTTTTAAATATCTATATGTGTATTTTAAAGCTTTCGAAGAAATCTTTAAGTAAATACTAAAATTTTTAAAAATGCTTACCAATTAAGAGCCGAAAATATTTTTATGTATTTTTTTTTTATTATGTATTTAATTCTCTGCACCTCAATATTTGTTTTTTGATTGGAGTTACTTCACTTTTTTTAATATTTTGTATTGTTGTTAATGTTGTCAAAGACAACAACAACAAAATCCTTAATAGTTTCCAACAATGGAATAAATCTCCAGGTAGCAGCGTAGGCTGTAATCATTACTATCAAACTCCATATATAAAATATATATATATATATGTACAGATATTTTATATATCATTAACTGAAACTAACATTTTTAATATTTTTCAGTAGAAACAAAATATGTAATATGTTAAAAAATAAATACAATTTGGAATTGTTTATAAAGCTATAATAAGATATATAATGGAAAAATTCAATACTTATTATGAATTCTTAAAATTCAATTGAAATAAGTATGTGTTAGTGACAATTTCCAAGAAACAAATATGTAGTAACGTGCTTTTGGTTTATATAATAATTGCACTTATAGCTTTGTTTTATATTACCGCATTTAGACTAGGCAATTTTTCATGAAACTTGCATGAAATTTTTGCTTGTTGGTGAAGCAAGAGGAGTAAGCAATATGGTTTTACTGGGATTTTGAGGGTATATTATTTTTGTTTATGTTTATTTTTAAATAACGCATGCCGCTGCAACTTAAATAAGAAGTTAAGAAAAAAATGCCTCAAAAAATTGCATAGTGTAAATCTGGACTATGAGAGTAAAAATTGGTGGGGGCATGGATGTGGATGATATGCATTATAATCAGTCAAAAATCTGACTTATAATTTTTTGTTATCTACAAGGTTTTTGATTTTAGATTATGATATGGAGTTTCCCAGTAATATTCACCAGCGAATAATATAGAATTCGCCTACAGTGCCACCTGGTAATTGGTTAGCTTTGGTTTCTAAAACACACCCAGAGGCGAATCGAGTTGTCAAATTTCGTATTTGATACACTTCTTGTAATCTTAAGTTTTATTATCTGACCCTACAACAGCGTAACACCAATATAAATTAAAGTAATAAATCTATGTATATTATTTTTGTAAAAAAAATTTAATATTGTTTAAAAAAAGTTTTTTTAAAGGAAAGTTATTTTAAAGATATATTATGTTTTTTTCTACGATGCTACATCCTTCTATGCTATAGACCAAATTTATTGGAAAAATATAGGTTTCAGCCTGAAACCTTCTTTTCTGCATTATTTTATTATTCACCAAATGCATTTGTTTTTTATTTTACCAACCGACGGTTAGCTACAAATAGAATATAAATTCTTCTTTATTCTTACGATATTTTTTATACTGGTAAGATGGCAACTCTAGCTTTATCAAGCTCTGAATAATATCTTGATATTTTATTTAAATATAAAAAACGCATGTCCCTTTGTCTTTCTAATTTTGAGTTCAAGTACTATTTGTGGAATGAAGGGTTCGATTTCAAGAAGAGCTTTAGGAAGTGTAAAATAAACGTACAGGTTCTTTAATACTCAAATCTTTATTATATTCTTTTGTATTTTATACTTACATACACACGCATCTACACACATCTGTATGTATGCTCATATTTAAATGAAATGCAATAATTTTTGAATGAATATACAACTGTACATAAGGAATTTCATCATATTTAAGAAAAATTGTCATTCATACATATATTGTATATAATTTGAAGCTGACTTTTACTTAAAAGCAATAGCAAAAATCATATGAATAAAATCGATATGGTTTTTGGTTGTTATCGCTGGCGGCGACAGTCGTTCGAAAAAGGGCGAATTTAACAACCAAATAAAAAGAGCCAAGTTTCTAATTAATTGGTTTAGGTGTTTATTTCTATTTTAAAAAAGAAATATTACAATTAACAAATATAAATAAACATATAAAAACAAATGTACTTACCGCAGTGCTTTCCTTAAACGAACTAATTTTATTTGTTAAAATAATTTAAAGTTGAGCCAAAAATTCTTTATGTATTAAATACATCAAAAAATAACGGGCCAACTTAAAGAAACAAAAGCACTGCAGAATCATATTGTTACATATAAAACTAACTGATCATTTACAATCATATATATGTATGTATAAGCAAATAGGAAAAAGAGAATAAAAATACATAATATGAATGTACATAAATGATCATGAGACAAAATAACAGGACATTTAGGCAACTCACAGGCTGACAAATTAAAATAAATAAAATAAACAAAATAATAAATGTTTCCAGTTTATGAGCCATTAAGCGACATCCCCACCCCCGTGGATCGACCACGATTCACTTATCCAAATCAAGGACTGCAAGTTTGGAAACAGGACGCATCAGGACACCAGTGCTAGTACGGACATCAGCACGACGTATAATATCATCTTTACTTTTGTATACCTCCTCCACTCGACCACGTCTCCAATCTTTTCGGGACACTGCAGGATCACAAATGATAACCAAGTCACCAACGGCAATAGGCTTTGTGCGTTGACACCATTTGGAGCGTCTGGTCAACGTGGGCAAATATTCTCAGATCCAGCGGTTCCAAAAATGATCGCGTAGTTGGCGAGAGATGCACCACTGCTTTCTCAATAAAATAGGTTCTTCCGCTGGCGCTCCGGCAGGAGTTTGGGTTGTATTTGGGCAACCAAGTAAGAAATGATTAGGCGTTAGTGGTTCCTCATCTTCGTGGCTCAGCGGCAAGTGTGTTAAGGGACGAGAGTTCACAATATTTTCTGCTTCAATTAGGAAGCTTTGAAACGTGTGTTCACGAGGGGCAGACTCTTTCAATGTTGACTGTAGCACACGTTTGACGCACTGTACCATTCGTTCCCATACACCACCTTCTGCAGGATTATGTGGACAATTAAACAGCCAGTCGATACCTTTCGATGATAGTTCATCTTCAATACGGGCCACATCAAATACCTCACTGAACCTCTTGGCGACTTGGTCAGCACCAACAAAATTTTTACCATTGTCGCTTCTGAGCCTTGTAGGTACGCCACGTCGATTTATAAAATTACGTATAGCAAGGATGCACGCATCTGTGGACAAGTCGAAAGCAACTTCTAAGTGGATGGCTCTAACGGTTAGGCAGGTAAATAGAGCTACCCATCTCTTTTCATGGCGTCGACCAATGGTTACAGTTAACGGCCCGAAGTAATCCAACCCAGTAAAGGTAAAGGGCCTAATATATGGCGTAAGTCTGTCTTCTGGCAAAGAACCCATAAGTGGTAGCACCGGCAATGTACGACGAAATCTGCAAATAAAACATTTAGCAACACACTTATGCAAAGTTTTCCTTAAGCGTGGAATCCAAAACGATCTTCTTATTTCACATATTGTGGCTTCGAAATTCTGATGTTTCATCTTCTCGTGTACATGGGCCACAAACAACTCAGTGACGGGATGATGTGACGGCAATATAATCGGACGTCTTATTTCCAAGGGCAACCAACTAGCTGCGTCCACACGGCCATTAACTCGCAGTAGTAAATTTTCATCCAAGTATGGAACCAACGCATATAATTCACTACTTTTGGGCAAATTTTCCTTAGATTTTATAATTTCAATTTCGGCACTAAATTTTTCTTTCTGGGCTAGGCGACAAAGATAAGTTTCCGCAGTTTTTAGTTCAGCAGCAGTCAAACAAGTTCTTTCATCTTGGCTTTCCTTTGGCATCGACTTATGAAACGTAACATCCAGGCAACCGTTCGTTTTAGCTTCAAATAAGAAGAAAATCTACTAAAATCAATAATAGGAGGAATATTAATTAATAGAGCAAATTTTGGACGTAGCTCCTCAGTATCAAGGCTAGCAGGGCTTATGTTCACAGTTTTGGGCCATTTATCTTCACCACCATAAAGAAAATTAGGGCCGGTGAACCAGCTGGATTCATTCGAAAAGTCGACCTGAGACTTCATCCTGGTAGTTTCATCAGCAACATTAATATTGGTGGGCAGCCATCTCCAATCTGCTGGGCTAGTAGAATCTAGAATTTCTGTAATTCGATGGGCAACAAAAGGCTTGTATCTTCGACTTTCAGAGCCTATCCAATTAATCACAGTAGAAGAATCGCTCCAACAAATAAACCGAGAAACCTTCATGGAATGCTCCTTCAAAATCGTATCCAATAATCGAGTACCCAAAACAGCAGCCTGAAGTTCGAGCCTTGGAATACTCATCGTTTTTAGAGGGGCACATCTCGTTTTTGCAGCTACGAAGGATACTTCAACTTTTCCATCAGGGTATATGGACCTCCAGTATGACGCGGCACCAAATGCATCCTCACTAGCGTCGACAAAAACATGTAGCTCCAGACGGATAGGAATGCCATTTCCAAAATAACAACGAGGCACTTTCACATTAACAACATTTTTTAGCTCTTGGCGCCAAATATTCCACATGTCATATAAGTCATTGGGCAAAGGGTCATCCCATCGGACATCGTTCCTCCATACCTCACGCATCAACAGTTTAGCCGTAATCATAAAGTTGCTCAATAGACCAAGTGGATCGAAAACAGACATTACCACACTAAGCAACTCTCGTTTTGTAGGAGCCTTCAAACCATTTATGACATCAGCATTCACGTTGTGGAACCTCAACTCAAACCTGAAAGTATCATCTTTAGGTTGCCAGTACATACCTAGGACTTTTTCTGACTGCAGCTCGTTGATATCGCTAGAAAAGTTCACCGGCTTCTCCATAGCACCTTTAAGAGCCACAATTACTTCAGACGAATTGGATGAAAAATTTCTTAGCTCGAATCCAGCTGACTTATGGATGTCACGAACTTGTCGGGCAACTTCAATAGCTCTTTCAGGCGTTGGAAAACTGTCGACGAAATCATCCACATAATGATGATCCAAGATAGACTTCACCGCACGAGGGTATTTTTCTCGATAGCTTAGGGCGTTGGTTTCTTTGACATAATGGGCTACGCAGGGCGAACAAGCAGCGCCAAATGTCATTACGACCATCTCATAAGTATCTGGAGGCTTGCTGTCATCATCGCGCCAAAGGAAGCGTTGGGAACATCTGTCTTCAGGAGCCACAAGAACCTGGTGAAACATCTCTTTAATATCACCGCAAACTGCAACAGTTCCAACTCGAAAGTTGAATAAAATAGACGGCAGAGGCTTATATTGCTGAGGACCCTTTAAGAGCATGGAATTCAACGAAACGCCTTCAACAGTTGCAGCAGCATCAAAAACTAGCCGACGCTTTCCAGGCTTGTTGGGGTTGACCACTCCAAAGTGAGGAAGATACCAAGTTCTAGGGCAAACACCAGAAGCTTCATTAGGCAACAATTTCCTTACATACTCCTTTGACACGTAATCGTTCATGATGGACTTGTAGGCTTCACCAAATTCCGGAATTCTCTTCATTTTCCTCTCAATACCATTTAGTCTATTTAGAGCCATGGAATAACTATCTGGCAGGGCTACATCATCAGAGCGCCACAAGAGCCGGGTTTGAAATCTTCCTTCAACTTTCGCAGTAGTATTCATCATTATTTGACGAGCTCGAACAACCTCCTTCGATTCTATGACCGGTAATACCTTGACTCCAAAATTTTCGATTTCAAAATAATTTGCCACCAAGTCGTAAAGTGTCTGCTCAGGCTAAACTGTCAACAAACATAAATTAGAGTTTGATGGCTTACCCTTCATCGGACCAAAAACGACCCAACCCAATGGTGTGTTGACAGCATAGGGACCACTTTCTTCCAAAGGTACAATTTCATCAGGAAGACCAAGATGGCAGTGATCTAATCCTATCAGGACTTTAGGGGTCACACCATTGTATAATTTAATTGGTAAACCAGGATGAGCGCTTAAATCCATATTGAAACTCTGAGCCGGCAATTTCAAATTCGAGACACCATAAACATTTTTTAAAGCATATTTTCTTTGCTTACCAATCCCACTTACTTGCAGATCAACCACAGATGCCATTTCTTCAGATTCCTTCCCAGCGTACCAGTGCAAGTTCAATTTACTTTGATGCCCCCGGAGGCCCAGTTGCCTCACCAAGGAGCTGTCCACCATAGTAACCGAAGAACCTTCATCCAACAACGCGTAAGTTTCAACCTTGTTACTAGGACCATAAAGTACAATAGGCACAACTCGAAATAGCAGTACGCTCTTATCTGCAGGTCGAGATAAACAGCTCAAGACAGACACACTTTCATTTGATGAACCACTTGGGGCTTCTGACACACTTGTCCCAGAATATTTTTCGCGATTATTATTAATTTGTACATCATGTAGCAATTTGTTATGTTTTCGCAGGCAACCATCGATGGGGCACTCTTTTCGTTTACGGCAACTCCTACTAGGATGCCCCGAGCCAAGACACGAAAAACATAACCTCAATTTCTTCACATTAGACCATCTGTCAGGCACAGTCAATGAACTAAATTTTTTACATTCAAATAATTTATGATTACCCTGGCACATAGGGCATTCTTGTTTATGTTGACCATCAACGGCGTGGAGGACAACTTTTCTTTTAGGTTCACTATAATTTCGATTACTACTTACCCCTTGAATAGTTTGCACCAAATCAGCAACATCTTTGAGCCACCTGTTAAAATCCAAAACCGTCGGATATGGCTTAATTGTTGAGGAATAGCGGGCCCACTCCATTCGTTTGCTCAAGGGAAGCTTACCAACCAATTCATCCATTAATGTAGGATTCGCTAAATGCTGTTGTCCATTGGCAGATTCCAAAAAGGCGGCAAGATTCTGCACCTTAACAGCAAATGGCACAAGTTAATCAATAGCACTCTCACGGATGGGCTGAATTTCTTTCACTTGTTGGAGCTGACATCGGATAAGCATTTCTGGACGACCATATCGAAAACGCAACTGCTCCATCACTACATTGACATTATCCGGATGTATGAGCAATGATTTAACACTCTCCCTTGCATCACCCTTTAATGCCTTTTGGAGCCGAACACAATTTTCAAAATTATTGTAATTATAAACAGCAGTCGAATTACTAAAGGCTGTTGAAAACATGGGCCAATCCTCAGGTGTACCACTAAATTCCGGCAGGTCATATATTTTTCTGTACATTGCCATCGAACCGCCATTTTGAGACACAAAATTATTTGGCGGTAACATTTGTGTTAAAGGCGATTGGCTTGCACAAAAACCGTTACTATTTGCATTGCAGCTAACACACGAAAATGGCGTACGGCGATCAGTGCAGTCAACGTTGGCTGAGACAGAATTTTCGACGTTGGCTTCACTAGTACCCGTCACAGCTGGCGCCATATTGGATGGTTGGGGCACGGCTGAGGATGGCGTTAAATTAGCATTAAGGGCAATGGACAAAACTTTCTGAGCAGTCAGCAACTGGACCTGGAGTGTGTTAATTTGGCTTTGCAAGTCTTCTAAATTGATACCGGAATTGGACTGGGGCATCGGCAGCTGTTGGCTAGGTTGAACCGTGGCTGAGGGCATGTTAGGCGCGGTAGTGGAAGTGGTGGCTACGCTACACGAGATTCCAGCGCAGGTGGAACTCGTAGACATTGCGACAGCGGCAGGGGCAGATAATATTTTATCACTTATTTGAGCAGTACTTACGATTGTCTTGGTTACTCCTGAGGTAGATGGAACTGATGGTATAGGCACTGCTGTTCCGGCTGCAGAGGAACTGGTAGACAGCAAAGGAGCTCCAGCGGCAGTGGGAGCCAATTGCTGTGAGGGCAGATATGTTCCGGCAGATGGAGAACCACTATTATTTTGGCTTGATGTTGTCTGCAATCGAGCGCTTTTTCTCACTGGCGACCGTTGCATTATGAAACACAAATATTCTTTAAACAATTGCTTAAAATAGCACACAAAATATTTGTCCCTGCAGACGAGGAACCACTTTAAAATTTTCAAATATATTTTTATTTAACGGCAGGCAATGTCCAATAAAAATTATTTATTCCAGCTGACAAGGAACCACTTCAGCAAAAATTTATTTTCTCTTAGACAGAGAACCAATTGTTCCGGCAGGCAGGGAACCACAATAAATTTTTCCAAAGACCACAATGGTCAGCTAGAACCACAAGAATTTCTGCACAAAAGTTGCAAAATAAAGTTTATTTTCTCTTAGGCAGAGAACCAATTGTTCCGGCAGGCAAGGAACCACAAGAATTTCCGCACAAAGGCTGCGAAATAAAATTTGTTATCGCTGGCGGCGACAGTCGTTCGAAAAAGGGCGAATTTAACAACCAAATAAAAAGAGCCAAGTTTCTAATTAATTGGTTTAGGTGTTTATTTCTATTTTAAAAAAGAAATATTACAATTAACAAATATAAATAAACATATAAAAACAAATGTACTTACCGCAGTGCTTTCCTTAAACGAACTAATTTTATTTGTTAAAATAATTTAAAGTTGAGCCAAAAATTCTTTATGTATTAAATACATCAAAAAATAACGGGCCAACTTAAAGAAACAAAAGCACTGCAGAATCATATTGTTACATATAAAACTAACTGATCATTTACAATCATATATATGTATGTATAAGCAAATAGGAAAAAGAGAATAAAAATACATAATATGAATGTACATAAATGATCATGAGACAAAATAACAGGACATTTAGGCAACTCACAGGCTGACAAATTAAAATAAATAAAATAAACAAAATAATAAATGTTTCCAGTTTATGAGCCATTAAGCGACATTGGTTATACTTCCTATAAATTCACATGTCACCGAAGCCTGAGGGTCCATTTCAGACAAGTCAAATACTTGCCATAAATTATTCCCTTGTGCCAACTTACTATTAATTCTTACAAGTAATATGAAATTATATTGTTTTATAAAAAAGCTATTAATTAATCTTAATTAAAATCGATAGTTGACGCATAAGTAAAATTACAATGCGGCAAACAGAGCCCAAGTAATTATTTTGAAAAAATGAAAAATTCAACATATTTTTTAAATGTTTATCTGGCAGTAAAACTACGTTGCCACAGCTAAGAGACGAACCAAAATTTGCGCACTAAGCCCAAAATGTTCTACTGCCTTAAATAAGAACGTCAACTTTGGAAACTAATTAGTAATGTTATATTAGCTTGTTTTTAATAATTTAAATAAAAATGGGATAAAATCAGTAGATTAATCTCAAAATAGCCACAATTTATTTTATTTTCACAATAACAAAAGCAATTTCAAAAACCAAGCAAGAAGCCAACTTTACTACCTATCGCCCTGTCAAAATCACATTTTTCAGATTTTAAGCGTTTTCACTGCGTTATTTCGGCTTCATACATTTTGTATGACCAACAGAATTTTTGGCGGATAAATGACGCTTTACGTCCTGATTATAATTAATTAAAGATTTACATAAAAAGATTTTTTTAACAGCCGTTTTCCTGTTCGTAAAAATGTATGGTAGTCAAATAAGGCAAAGAATTACATGCTTTAAATTGTTTGTCTATTAATATTTTCGCTGTCTGACCATGCCTTGTGAATGTATGTAAGTATGTACGTACGTGGTTTCGATTACACAAGTCACGTTTTGTATTTCAAATCAATATCGTCGTAAATAAATTTGGGTATGTATGAATTCACGTTTTATTATGTGTATGAATGTGTGTTTGTATGTAGTTTTTACGTATGCGGTGTTGATTTTATTTTTAGTTACAACATCTGCTTTTATTTTATGTTAAGATTTTGGAGAATTGAGATACTTACACTGTGTAGTTGCCTGATAATGGGAACATTAAAAAGTGTGGAAAAAATCGTCAAATCCTGCATAGGGAATTTCGTACTATTTTTACTTGAAATTACTATTTTAAAAATTATTCGAGAAATGACACATTTTTTTAATAACGGCTTGGCAATAAGAGGCGCGGCAATTACATTTTTAAGCCTGTTTCTCTACTAATTGGTATACGCACAAACATACAACATTTAATAAAAATTTCGATCTTAAAATTATTATGTATTTTTTTTAAACAAATCCATAAAGTTTTTAACAAAAGAAAAAAAAAGAGAAGTGCTAAAATTTTTTTTGAAAAATATAAAGAAAACAAGTGAGAGTGACACATTTATTCCATTTGATATTTTTTTTTTCTTATTTATTAATTTTCTGTCACCCGATATTTTTGCAATTTTTTTAATTGGTGTTACTTCACTAAACTAGATTTGTTCCGAAAGATATGGGAAAATTAGAGGTAGGCACGATGTTTTGTCAGCTGCCTTATAGGACATGGACCGATCTTTGCTGATTTTACTAGAAAAATTTTCAGAACTATGTCTGATTGATTGGCGTATTTAAATTTTCTCTAGCTCAGCTTGTGCATTGCCAAAATTAAATTTAACACGAAAGTATGACTAACCAAGGCAGCGAGATACTGAACGTGTATTTAGATTATATATTATATTATGTATACATATGCAGAAAGTTTGCTTAACAAATCTTCAACTGTCACCTCCTTTAAAGATGTAGCCACTTTGATGTCTTTATTTTTAAATCATCAAAAAGCGTCTGGTAACATTGTTTAAACAATTAAGGTCATAAGAGTTTATATTTTATTTATGTACAAAATTTGAATTGCTCATGATGATTAAAACTGTTGCTATGCGTAACGACTTAGACACAGTGGGCTTTCAAGTTTTAAAACAGGTATTTATTTGCAATTAACCTTCAGCTTAACTGCATTAATTAAATAAAATAGTATTTTTGTATTTCTTAGTAAATTCGATATTATTTCATACAGCATATTAAAGACAAAGATTTTTGAATAAATGATGCAAAACAAAAATTAAATGTATAGAAACATTTTAGATCTACCAAATTATTTTTCTATCTTTAAATAGCTATAACGATGAAGCTATCACCGTCAAAAAATATTTAAATTGTTGAACCTTAATACAGTTTAAATCAAAAGCGAGTTGATTATTCTTAAAGTTAGTGTATCAATTGTTATTTTAAAAAATTTCAAATGACTGATAATCTAGAACGACTGTTACACTTTTAAACGAATTAAATCAGTAACTTAAGTAGTAGAATGGAAAAACCTTAGGTATAAAGTCTAAAGGGGTAATTCTGAACCCAAATATATATGTTGTTTCAATGTGGATCAATCATATTATATTAATCCCAGAGAGAATTTATGTATTTGAAAACTTGGTTTTATTGAGGCTAAAAATCTTAATGGCATAACCCCTCCACTAATGCTGTTGACAATTGGATAATTGAACCCATGCCTTAGCTTTGCCCAAAAGAATATGGCTTTGGCAAAAAAACAAAAAATAGTTTTACTAATTTCGTTATAATATATGTACATTTCGATCAGCCTCTCAGTGATTAGGAATATTTTAATTAGTATTTTAACTCAAACGACAAGATGTCATTACTTTAAACTAAAGTAACACAATAAAAAATATCAGTAACATAGAATTATTTTTATAATTAAATGTAAAAGTAAATACATTTACATAACTTATATTTTTTATGTTTGAAGACAGTTTTAAGATAATTTTTGTAAAGAGTAATAACTGCCTTAAGATGGTTATTTGAATAAACGACAAATTTTAATTCGTGTGTTGAAGTGTTTCTTTAAAACAGGGGTTCTTATCAAATTCCTGCTCACGGACCCCTAGTACACTAATTTTCTTTTCGCGGACCTCTTTGAAGCCCAGGTTCAAAATAAAACTTTTATTATTTTTGAAAACACTGTTTTTTCGGTTCTTCATGCGGACCCCTTGGATGGTTGCTACGGACCCTCAGGGGTCGACGGACCCCCATTTGAGAAACGTTGCTTTAAAAAGTACAAAATTAAATACAAATAATTAACAACCTAATGATTATACCTGAAGTTAATTTCTATATAAATTTATTTATGTTTTTTTTTTTAACAAAAGAAAATGTAGGTATAAAGGTAAATCTCAGTTTATTTAATAAATTAGTTTTCAGCAATTCCTAGAATTATTGTGTTAAGATAATTAATGCTAAAATAAAACAAAGTTCAAGTGCAGTGCCTCATAATAAATCTCACTTTACTTTACTTCTTTCGTCTATAAAAATCCAGATTTGTTTTAGGCAAACTCTGAAATGAGACTAAATATTTCTTACGTTTTTCATAAATTTTCTCACTGTGAGCAATTGTACACAAAAAATAAATTAATAGCAGATAAAATATCTGATGAGTATGACGTGTAAAAGTAAATGTGCTACCACATAGTATATCCACACATACCCTAAATTGTATACATATATTTTATTACTTAAGCCTGACAAAGGTACAAAATCCAACAAAAAATATGTACACCAGCATGCTCTTGTAGTTGAAATTGTTAGTGATGATGACTATGATAGAAAAATAAAACCTGAGAGAATAGTATAAGTTAAAGAAACGGAAATGGGAGAGTAAATTCATGAATACAGTAAGCAGAGTTGCCAGAGCTTGATTTATTTCAAAAAATAACTTAGCGTCCCACAATATGTATTATTTTTTCTGTAAGTTAAAATACTTCGTCAAAAATTGCTAAACACGAAATCTGCTTAAGTTTTTGCAGTGTTTATTAACCACTGTATTTCGAATGTATTTGTCGTTTTGTGATTAGAATTAAAAATTATTTTTTTATTTTATATATGATCTTTCCTTAGTCATTTTCGTCGGTATTAACAATGCACAAGTTAAATGCAGGTATTTAATAAGTAACAATGACGATTTTATTCGATAATTAATATAAAATCCTAGTTAAGTTGCACAGTTTCTTTTGCTTTTTATTGCAAACGCCTTTACTAGTTGAAATAACTCTTTTCGCATCTTCGTTGTCATTTAGTTTTTATAACTTTGATACGAATTCATGTTGACAGACAGTTTTTATGAATTATTAGCGGATGTCATGTGCACCGGCATATTAGCAGATCAAATTAATGAAGCAAAAAGCCAAAGTCTTAAAGAAGGTAAGATGGGCTGCGCATGTGTGGACGCCACTCCTCACCATGTGCTAAGTTTAAGAGAGGAGGACTATACACAATATTGGTAACAGCTCAATTTTCATTTTCATTGCAGATACATAACTTGTAGATACTTTTGTGCATGTGATGCAATGTAGTAGTTTATAGGAATCCGACATTTCGAAAAAATCTTGAATCATATTAGAGGTTTTTACTACAAGAAGGTCTATTTTATAAAATTGTGTTTCGAAATCATGTTGCTAATACTTTACAATAATTTCACTTAAACATAACAAGATTGATTTAAATGAGATTATAAAGCTCGATAGTGTCTGAACAAGTGTGAATGAAAAAATCGGTCGAAAAACAAAGAAGAAAAAGCGTCCCGAAATGTCGATTAAATTTGTTGACAAAAACTAATTTGTAGAGACTATACTTTGGCAACACTGGTAGCTAGTAAAAATGCACCAAGAATGCTTGTATGAGTTTTCAGTTTTACTTGTTGTTTTTTTTTCGGTGTTTGTTTTAAAAATAAAAAGGGGCTCGATTACAATCAATGTCATAGAAAATCGAAAAAAGAGGGAAATAAAACAATGCAACCAATTCACTCATTTTTAAAGGGGCTTGTGTTGACTGATATCAAAGTCGTCTACGAAGGCGATGATGATGAAATTTTAAATGGAAATACATAAATCCAAGCAAGTAAGAGCCAGAGCGAAAAAATTCATACATATGAGCGTATAAAACTAATCATTTGGGGGATTGTTCGATTCAAGGGAATTGCATGGAGAGGGAGAGGATTTTATTTTTAATAAGGAAAAAACGATGAGAGAAATGTTTTTATTTGGCGCGTAAGGTGTTCAACGAGACATTAACAGTCAAGTCGTGGCGGTGTTAAGAAATACATAAACAAAACTCCCGTAATTTCGTTTAAATAAAAAATAGTACAAAACGCAAAATCAAATATTTAAAATACACAACTAGTTAAATATCCGCAAGATACGTGTACTATAAGAGAAACCGGATTTATTTAAAACAATAATAAAAATAATTCCATGCAGCAATAAAATATACATACATATTTTGTTATTACTTGAATACTCGAATAGTATTAACAAATTCTATTATAAAGAAAGTGAAATTTTAAAAAGAATGATATAAGAAATCTCTATTTTAAATTTATCAACTTCAAAAACATAGAAAATAGACTGTTACCGAGTTGTGTTTAATCGTTAACGTTTTAAAGAGTCGTGGAATAATGTTATATAAACGCAGGCGCATCAATACCCAAAATTGTTAATGTGTAGGCGTTAATTAAAATAATGAACATTTGTATGTGTTTTGTAACCTTAAGAATAAAGGACATATTTAAAAGAACATTACCACCACCTCCGTTATCATAAAGGAACAAATGAACTACAACTTGTATGTATCGCAAGGAATTTAGTAAAAATATTCAATAATAATTTTCCAAATTTTAAAATCTCTCAGTATCGTTTTAAAATACTCTAAACATATCGTGAACTTAGTATTTGATTGTTTAAACCAAAAGTTTTTTTTATAAGTGTTGATAATTAAAAAAAAATCTCATATTTTAAAGTAATAATTTATATACAATAAAAACAGTTGTTTGTTAATAAGAAAAATCTAGTACAAACTGCAAAAAAAAAAAATTCAAAATGTCATCAACCTCCTCGGAATCGAATCTTAAACACAATAACGCCTCGTTGGCCACAGAAGAAAGTTCACATTTGTTAGAAAAGGCTGCAAACGGCGCTGAAAAATATGGCTCACAACAAGCGGTAAATTACTGTTTTAATCTTCTTAACATTGATGTTATTTAACTTATATCTACCATCAAGTATTTTAATTTTTGTATTATATTTCTTTTTCCACTAAAGTAAGATTTGTTATTACAAAAGACTGTGTTCAAAGTAATGTTAACGAATCATTATTATTTTTTTTTAATTTTGTTATGGTGGTAGGTGGCTTTTAGTCAAGAATATATACATAATTTTAACTTTGGGAGACACTCTGATGGAGATGGCTTAATTTCAAGTTTAATAGTTAATAATTTGTTAAGGCTTGTCATTGTGTATTTTTCGTAAGTCTAGTCGCTTTTGGTGTTTGCGGTAATGCTGAGAGCTCCATTGCTTCGTATAACATTAGTTTTTTTCTCGTGTTGTAACTCTCCAAACATACCTATAACGATTTGCCGCGAAATAACACAAACAGATCGAATCCGTTGAACCATAGTGGCTAACTGTAAGCTTCATGCCTAACCTTACTCTTTTTGGTAACTGTAATATAGTAACTAAATCACGAGCAAAATTTGGACTCATGAACCATCTCACTAAAATCATATGGTTATTCCAAAGCGACATTATTTATTATTTAACGATCTAAACTAATTCTTTTCTTTAGCATTTGCATAGCTTTAGGTTCAAAAATAATTTCTTGTGATAAGTGCATGATATAATATTAGTAATTTTAGCAACAATGGAGATGACAGCAGCATTTTTGCACTCATATTCACTAAAGCAACTTATGCCTGTAGGAGATTGAGAACATGAGGCAATATAATTGTAGGCTTGTAAATATCATTGCATAGGGTCTGGCGTACAGGCTTAATTTAAGCCTACTGGAATCAATTTTATGAGCTTACGAACAGACTTATGTCGTCCAAGAGACCGGCACTAATGCTTAAAATTATACGGGCCCGATTTATTGCATATTTCATCACCATTAATGTACATTCTGGTTGAAAACTTCAATACTCTTGAGGTTTGTTAATACCAAAGCGTGATCTTAAATAATTCTTGCAAAAAAATCGATTTTTAAACAGACAAACTTAAAATCGTATTTCTTTAGGTTCAAAAGATAGGCGCATATATGTCAATTGACTTCACCTTTTGAAACACCCTTTAATTTTTAGATTAATTTTGTATTACCATTTGCTACTGAGAGCTATAGCTAAATTTTGAAAGAGTGCGCTTTACGGTTGATAATACACTTAAAAAACATAAATGTTGTACGGGAACACCCTTTTTAAAATGGGACCAATATGTAAAATCTATTAATTTAAAATTCTTTTTCAAAACTGGATCAGAAATGACTGAATTCTGAAGGCACAACTATAAAAAAGAAACATTCAGTTGAACTGATAACCCTCTTCTTTTTTGAAGTCGGTTAAAAATATTGCAAAAAGTAGTTTGGATTTGTTAAATCGGCCTGTCTTTCCACCCAGTGCAAATTACCAATACAAGAAATAAGGCGACTTGAAAGTGCAGTGTTTTAAATTTCAATTATGGAGTATCCGCTCTTTCTTCATTTTGTTGCGACCATATATCCATCGATACGGAAATAAGTCGTGTTGCTCATGTTGATTTCCGATTAAAAGTTGGCATCCTCTTGGACGAGATCCATGACGGCTTGAGCGTATTTCACATACGTTTAACAGTCTATAGCTCACAATTGGCGCACTGTCTTCAATTTGTCGTCAAAATTCTCAGCGCAGACTGCCGACTGATAGTCTGCGTAACTATTCGTATGAATGATACTGCAAGATTTTCTAAGACTTTATCAGCCGCAGCCGTGATTTATTATTATTATTATTATTATTATTATTATTATTATTATTATTATTATTATTATTATTTTTATTATATTCAATATAGTTATTTTGTCAAAACTGTTAGAAAAACTCTTGATGGTACAAGCTTTACATTTTAATCGGTTCTTTTAGTTTAAAGAAAGATTATCATCTTTACTATTGAATTTTTTTTCTTCTTGGATTAAATATTTTGTATAGACATTTTCTTTTTTTGATTATGTTTCTTACGTACTCTTTTATGTAGATCTGTTATACATATGTGTTTTTTTTTTGTGAAGTCAGGCAGGCACTGGATTGAATGCATCTGCATGTTGGTGAAAAAAACATTCAGATTAATAATTTTTTCATATTCAATGATCGAGTATGAACATAAGCGTAAAAAATGCATTTTTATTTGTAGTCCTCATTTTTTTTTTCTTATTTTAATCTTCTCAAATAATTTCTCATGCATTCATATGCCATTTCCAGTTGTATTTGTTGTTTACGCTTTTACAATTAATAGCATATGTCAAAATTTGACATTAAACATGTTTGTACAGTTATTTTGATTGCTCTATACAGTTGTTAAAAATAACAAACTGTAAATTTTTCATAGATTTGTAATTAGATTATTTTATAAATAATCACTTTTGATATTGAAATACGATTACAATCGAATAATTTGTATTAGTCGCTTCACTTTATGTCTGAAAATTATTCTTTGATGGTTCACTGGGTTATTCACACTTCAACACCGTATTAACCACTGTTAACTAATGTAAATTGTTATTAATTTAGTAACTTATTTGCAACTTTGTATGATGTTTATAATTAACTAAAAAATAAATATTCCATCAATTTAACGATTGCAGGGGAGAAAGAGAGAGAAAGAAAGAGAGATCTACTACAGCTAAAACTGGTTTAAGAAATTACTTTTTCTTTTTGTTTCGTTTTAAAAGAAAATAAAAATAAAATTTTATTAGTTTATTTAAGTTTAATTATAATAAATTTATTATAAATTAAGTTTTCAAGGTTATTCTTGATATATGAGTGAGAAAGCAAAAAGTAAATTTTTGCACAGGTTTTTTTTCGTTTAAACTGAAAAGTCAAAAAAATAATAAAAAACGAAATGTCCGAACTAAATTTACAAAAGACAAAACAGCTAATAAAAATCTGTTTTATTTAATTAAAGTCATTGTCCCATATTCATAGTTATATACTAAAGTCGACTCTTGCTAAAGTATACTCTAAACTAAAAAGCTTTTATTATCTTTTTTGCTTTCATAGTCGAAAATAAAGCATACTTTAAGTCGAATCAACTTTAACTGGGTGTCAACTCTAGTTTGATAAATGTTTTCATACAATTTCTAAGCAAACATTAGAAAAAAGTAGCCCTGTTGTTAGTTTGTTCACTTTGGTATAAAAATCAGATAAAGGGAATTGTGTTCTTAAAACAAATAAAATATTTATGGAAAAATGAGTTAAAAACAGCTTTAGCTAGTTTTAAAGTTGACTTTATTGCCAAAAGTATAATTTAAATTGTCTATGAATGAGTTAGAGTCGACTCTAAAGTAAAACCGACTTTCGTTCCCTTAAAGTAGACTTTATTTTAACTATGAATATGGGCCAATGGCTTTAACTTAAAATAGCCAAAAATAAAATGTATTATTTATATTACAGTTAATTGATATTTAATAAAAACCTCTAGATTTTTTAAGAAAGTCTTCAAGCAAGTGAACTAATGAATGAAGTAGCACTCAATTCAAGTAGTTATGATTAATTCCTTTCGTCTTGAGTTATTTCAAGTTTCCAAGGCCAATTCGTGTCATAGTAATTTTCAATGAAAAATTGTTTAGATTTACTTCTTCAGTTTGTATTTTAATGTCTTTTACTTGAAGACCTATTTTAGGCGACAAATTAAGTTTTCTATGAAGAACTTAAATAAAAATTAAATGAAAAATTTTACGAATTTATGCCATAAATAGACTATAAATGTTAAAGTCTACCTTCTGGCAAGGCAGTCTTTTCTATTTCTTTCGCAGAACTCGGTAGGAATAAATAAAATTTGGTAGACATTGATAGAACAAATGTCATTAATAACCGTAAATATTCGAAATATTGAAAATAAAAATTGAATAATAATTTTTGGAAAACAATATTAATTGAGTATTTTATTATTATTACACAAAAGACGACCTTAAGCCGAACAAACTGTTTAAATCATTTATCATAAATTAGAAGGTCCACAATGCACCACATTTTCAGTAATTAAAAGATTTAAGAAATAAAGGTCGCAGAATATTTTTTTTTAAATATTTTAAATATTTTTAACAAAATTTGTAAATTTACAAATTTTAAAATTATGAAGAATTTTTTTTTGCTCCTGTATTTTTATCGTAGTTAAATAAGGCCGAACACCATTTTTACAAATGAGAAGTAGGTACATATTGAATAAATAGTGAAATAAATTAAAATCTTAAAAATACAATTATTCCTGTTTTTGTAAATGAGAACGAACGTTTCTGTCACACATTACCATATCATAAAATCAAAATATAATTTATTTATTTTATTTTCTTAATACAAACATGCAAAACAAATGTTCCTTGGCTGTTATAGAAACCGGCAAATAGTTTAATGAAATTCTCGCCTTTTTTAATATAACCGCCAAAAAGACACTTTGTGCACAAAAAGATTGCTTTTGGTTGAATCATTTACTTTAATTAGCAGAAGAAATAAACAAAATGCTGTAACGTGGCTGAGCTTTATCTTGTTGAAAGAGGAAATGTCTTTTTTGATCTCTTCGATAAACGATGCAATATCCTTCATATATAAAAGTATGTAACTACAAAAATATTAATTTTTTCCTCAATGCAGAAAGATAGATCATTTAATACACAAATTGAATAAAAAAAACAGATACAGATATTTTTTTTGGTTACATGATTTTGAATTTTTTTCTCTTAAAGGTAGTGGTTGAAGATAATATTAAGCGCCTTTGAATCAGACATGCAGGATTCAATTACATTTCAATTACAATTTAATTACAGTTTATGTGTAATTGTATATTTTCAACTGCAAATTACAAGTAATTGTAACTTAAATCATTTATACAGTGCATGTAAGTGTTGTTGATAATTTTTAATTACAAACTAAAAGTAATTGTAATTGTAATTATCCAATAATCATTACTTGTAATTTAACAAAATTCAATTCTATTCTTAAAGATATTAAGTATTACTAAAAATTATAAAAATTAACTTTTGAAGCGCATAGGATAATTTTAGTTGAAGTACATAAATCAAAAACTTTAAATGTTTTTAAAATCATCAATTTGTATTGAAAGATAAGAAATTTATTTAAAAAAGACTGTTTATTATGTGTATATAATTATTATGTGTATATAATTGATACCTCTTATTATTAAATATTTTTGGACAATGATATTTTAGTTTAATAACTTTTTTATTTAATTGAATATTTTCAAATACAATTTTATATAATTGTCTCTAGATTTTTCGATTACAAATCGCAAGAAATTGCAAGTGATTGCATTCTTTTCAATTATTAATAAATGCAATGCGTAATTGAAAAAAACTCAATTACAAGTAATTTCATGTTTAATTATTTACAAACTGTAATTGAAATCCCTTAAATCTGATCTATATAAAACGTGGTAACTACTTTGCCAGCTTTTTTTACTAACTGTGTGTGTTTTTTTATCCAGAGGAAAGAAATCGTTTGAAACTCGTAAGGTTGACTATCATTTCAGTCACTTTTTGCTTAGATATATTTATTCTTCTAAAAGACGTAATTATTTAAAGCCACACAACTGTGTTCATTTAATGTTTTGAATAAACATCGATTCATAGATTCTGTCGAGGCCTCCAAGTTCCACAATTTAAAGATGTTTTAATACTTTTGCACAAGTATCATGGACCAAACTTCATATATCTTTGATTTCATAGCTGCTTTAAGCTTCCAAAGTTACTCAAACCAATTTTTAGTATAAAAATCTTAAAGATTTTTATTGAAAATTGACATTTTTGCAAAACCTACTTCACCCACATAAAAATATATGAAATTTATTTTTAGTTTTTTTAAACGTGCATCAAATATGTAAGTTTACCCAACACAAAAACAGATAAGCCAAAACCAGTAACAGGAAGGAAATTAAAAATAAAACAGTTAAACATTGATATTTAAAAAAAAATATTTAAACTTTTATTTTTAATTTACATACTTCATTTAAATTAATATTATAAAATCGCTTATAGTTTTTGTTTTGTTCGGAAACGTTTTAAATTTTCAAGGTAAACATGTGTTAACAATCTCATTAAAAGAAGTTTTAAGTTTATAGCAAAAAGTGCCATTTAGGCTGAATATTTTAAAACGAAACTTAAATCAATCATATTTTTTAAGGTTTGAAGCCCTTATATGGTCATGTAAAAAATTTAAGAAAAAAGAATCGTAGCTAAAAAATACAAAAAGTAAAAAAGCAAAGATGTGCACTGTCTTTTTTAAAACTTTTTTCGTTATGGAAAATTGGTTCGTGTTTTAACGATTTTCTGCAGCAGTTATATGCTGCTCATATACCTTTTAAACGCAGCTTCATCGAAATAATAATAGTGTAGTTGTTCTTACACTGATGCACAGTGGGGCATTTAAAAAAATTCATAAAACCTGTAAATGGCTAATGCGTTGCCATATTCTTATACTCCAACGGATTTTATTTTTTGTCGTACTTTTTTACTTTTAGCGTAACCAAAACCCCCGAAAATTATGTTTTTGGACTGAAGACTAACATTATAGTTTATAGTATTTTGAAAGAAAAATTATTAACTAATCTTTTGTAGCTTAAAATTTATATGAAAATAGATTTAAACATTAAAGATTGCGATTTTTAAAATTTTTTAGCCACGGATACATTTATTATATCAGAGGCCATACTTTGCAGACAACTTGGCTGCACATTTTTAAGTTAGATGTGCTTGCATAACACCACGTCCACACCAGCATTTTGAGTCGTGACACTAACAAAATATTATCAAGACATGAAATTGTCTCGTTTGAACAGTCGATATTGCTATCTTGGCTTTGTTGAGATAATTCTTCAGGACAACGTTCTAAAAATTATTTTAGAAAATAAAAAATAATTACTGCAGACAAATTTAAAAACATAGAAAAATACTATACAAATACAAATGATTTATTCACTAAAAAACAATTTATAAATGCCACAGATTTACTCAAAGCTAAAAAACGCACTTGAAGACAGTTTTATGACATCAAAATCAACACGTTCCCTCCATATGCAGAAAAATTTACAATTCTAAAATATCTTTTCTGCCGGCGTTTTGTTACCATTGTAACAAAACAATTGATAGTCGAGGGTTTGACTATATAAGAGTGTTATATTCGGCTTATATACCCTTAACTATATAATAGTTTATATAAAAATCGACACAAGAAATTCTTTAGTACCATAAAGTTTTTTTATTCTTACGTAAATGAAAAGGTTGTTGTATCTCGCCAATTTTTCAACAAAAGCAACAAATATCTGCATGAATACAAGCGACGAAAGTTGAAAAAAATATAGGCTTAATCTAGTCTATGTCTGATCTAGTTCCTTGGCAAAGTTGATTTCAACACGATCTCAAAAGAATAGAGGGACATCGCTAAATTGACTTCGCAATGCATAAGAACTAAAATATATATATACTTTATGGAAATAAGTGAAATAAAAGTATAATATTTTATTCCGTTTTTTAATAACAACCACAAGCAACAAATTTATACTTTGGCGTTGTAATGAAATACAAAAAATATACAACAGTACAATACAATATAGGGATTATGAACTAAACAATTGTTTGATTCATGGGGATCATGTGTTAGAATGTAAAACTCTTTTTTTTTTATCGTCCAATGTTGATTATATCAATTGTATTCTTAACGTTGAAGAATATAATAAGTGAAAATATAACAAATAAGAAGAAAAAACAAAACCGGTTACTTTATGCTTATCTACTCTCTGTCATTATTTGTTTTTCGGTTTTTTAAAATCAAAACAAAAAATTCGATGCCTTCTAAAAAAAAATTTTGATCTTCTTATGAAATAGACATTTACTACAATATCAACAGATCAAAACTAAATTAAATAAAACACTTGATGTAAAAATTTACACTATTGTACTGCCTATTAATAATATAACTAATACAACAATAATACAACATTAAAGAGCATTTAATTACAAGTGTAACGCAATAATTTTAACTTATTATCAATAAATATTAACTAAATTTTTAGCTTCTATACAATTAAATATTAAAAATATGTACATATGTACATACATTCTGCTACTGATTGCTGCTAATTGATATTAAAAAAGTAATTTGTACACAAATATTGTGCAAAAAACTTTTCATTTTTATTGTATTAAAATCACAGGATTATTATTAACCAAATAATACATCTCCATTAAAAAAAGTCTTTACATTTTTCCTTTGTCTGCTAATAATCCATTGTCTTGGTAAAATTAATAAAAAAATGTTTATATAAATCATCTTGGCCAAAGGCCAATAAAAATGAATTAATAAATAAAAAGACACTATTATTTTGCTAAAATTAATACATTTTCATTTAATTTTGAAAAATGTCTTTTGATTAAAATCAAATTTAAAAAAATTAATTAAAAGTACTTTTTTGTTTGACAACAGATGGTTATTATTTTCATTTTTTATAATTTTATCTCATTTTTGTAAAATTTAAATTTTGCAGTCATCACACACGCAGAAAAAATTATCTGTTATTTGACAATAAACTAAAATATTTTTGATGTTCTGGAAAAAAGTAAAATAAAGGTATTTTAAACACGTAAAACAAAACGTAATTTGTATCAGAATAGCAAGGATCTGATGGTGCCAGTGTTCACTCATTAGCTCAATCAAATTTGGTTTTGCTCCAAAAAGTGATAACTTAATCCCGCTTAAAAAAATGAATTGTAAGTTTTTTTGTGTAGTGCAGTGTAACTTTTGGTGAATTTAAATTCATGTTTAAAATTACATTTTTATTATTAATTAAAAACAAATAAAAAGATTTTTTTTTTTTTGCAAAAATAAATTTAAAACGTAAAAGGTTAAGAAAACTAATATTAAAGATTAAATTTAAAACAACGTTTTGCAACTGCATTTTTATACATTTATAATTTTAAATCAATATCAATAATCTAAAATGCCTGTTATTGTAAAACAAATATCGTTTCATTTTAATGAATTCTTCCTTAGAAAGTTCAAAAATTTTTCATATACCCGAATCAGCTTAACTCACTGCTGTCAATTCAATTCTCAATACATTTTTTTTCTAAATGAATTAACATAAAATTCTATAATTATTATTTGATTCCAGTTGGCTTTTTTCCATTCAACATTGAATAATATGTTTCAAAAAAAAAAAGGTTTAATATAAATAATAATGAAATATTTCTAAGTGTTATTTGGCTTTTTAAAATACAAAATGAAAAAATCGTAATGAAAAAATTTGAAAAGCGAATGATGGAAGATGAAAATGGCGTCAAATTGTTAAAAATGTGTGTAAAGAGGCTCTAGAACACATATCTTTCAAAGAAAACGAAATAACACGGTCTGTTTTTCATACAAAATAAATCGTCTGAGAATTTGTCACAGTTTATTTAATTTAAGATATCAGTTTAACTTTAAGATCCAGCTGGTGCAAAAACTAAAGCTAAATCATAATTGATCAGTGAGCTGAAAATAAACCCACTACTTTAAAACAATATTCTGTTGGGTTCTAAGTCCTGTTTTAGGCTCAATGGGCATGTGAATCGACCGGTGAAGTTGCTAATTATTACTTGTGTCACAATGCGAACATCGAGAAAGTTACGATAATCGTAAGTGCTGCGTGGAGGCATGATTTCTAAATACGTTAAGGTATGCAACTACATACCTTACAGCGCAATTAACATATGATTTTATGCCTAAAAATTATTTTATGTGGGATTTCGTGGTATCATTGATTTATGCTAAGAAACCAGCAGCTATTGACGGATTGGAAAATTTGATTGAAGAACTGATCGCAGTTTTGATAAGGTTCCTAAAATATACTCAATCTTTCTAATATGTGCAACATTTTTCAATTAAACACTAAAAAAAAAACACCCTTTACATGAAAAAAGTACTAACGCGATATCAAGTTCACTGTGTTTTTTATTACAGAATAAAAAATTATTTAAAACTTAACACAAATAAAAACTAAATAGCAAACAAAACCTGTATGAATGTGTTTCTGGTTTATTAGCACTTCCTTAAGAAAGAACAGATTGAACAGATAACACAGGGAAGTTTAAAAAATGTCTTTCCTATTTAAACTTTAAATGCGTTGGCTATTAAATTACATTAAGATTTTGCCTTTTCATGAACATGTTTATAAGAAAAAAAAATATAAAATAGTTGCGATAGCAAAAAATGATACGAGGGTAAGCCAGTATATCCTCAGAGGATAATATAATAAATCTAAAGGTGTTCAAATAAAGCCAGTGTCATATCCAAGCCAATCACTGTCAACTAACATATGGTTTACACTTGGAATGAAATCTGGAATTTTTGAGAAGTCGCACAGAAGGTCGTTTAATAAAAATAAAGTCGCACGAGAGAGTCGTTTAGGAAAAAAAAGTCGCATATCTTTTTTTTCAGCATTTTAATGAACTACAATTATAACAAAAAAAAAAAAAACAATTGAAGCAAAGCAAAAAGCTTTTTTTTATCATATATCATAAGATTTACAGTTGCATTATACATATGTATATGTACATACATATACATGTTTTCATGTATACTAACAGCGTTACTTAAGTTTAATAAATTTGATTGTCGTACGCTATTTATAATTTACTGAAAATTAAATGTTTTTTGTGAGAAACATTACAAAAAAAAAAGGATAGAAAGTCCCAAAAATTAAAAAAGTTGCAAAAGTCGGTGACAAAAAAAGGTCTGACAAAAAGTCGCAGACCGTTAAAAAAAGGGTCATATTGCGACTTTAGTCGGGCGAACGGTAACCCTGAACACAGCTAGCGTAAAAATAAAACAAAGAAAGAAAGCAATTGATACCTGTCAAAGTATTCAACGTACGTTGACCAACTTTCGTACTTGCGTAGACGAACACGTACTGATTGTGACATCGCTCATAAAAAAACATGTATTTGAACTGACTTGTCAGTTGAATACGTCAAAGTTTAACGTACGACGGATTCTATGTGCCACGGCCTCTAGTAGATCGGCTTTCTCTTAAATATTATTACAGTTACAGACACTCGTTGAAGCTACGAATATAAATTTCCGACAAAATAAGTGTCGCTTTTTTTCATAATCGCGAAAAATTCAATCGTGCAACAGAATCAGTAGCTTATTTAAGAGCTTTTTCCAATAAACGTCTTTGTCAAAACAAAACAGGGCTGCCAGATCTTTTTGATAGAAATTCTGTACCAAGGCGAATTAATAACAGGTGGCCTTAACAGCCCAGGTGACTTTTTGATTTTTCCTTCTACGAATGTCAAAAGTTATATTCTCCTGTTGTACTTCTTTCTTTTTTGACAGCCGAAGACGGTTTTTACAAAAACAAATTATACATATTTCTTTCGCAGTGTTGTATTCGTTTTCGCCGTGAGTATACCTGTTATTAATTCGCCTTGTTCTGTACTTTTTGATAAAAATAGGAACTTTTAATATTTCATTTCAAAAATCCGAAGAAAAATTCGACACGAATCAAAATAATCATTTTTTACGGTTTACATTTTATGCATTTCAATGGTGCTATAGCAAAATAAAAATATATTTATTTATTTCTTTTTATTTATGTTTAAAGAAATAGTTCGGCGAATAGCGAACAATCGTTTGTTGAAGAGAATTAAGCAAAAAATAAAAAGCAATCAACTTAAAATAGTGATTTTTTATTTTTATGTCATGACTTTACGTCATATTAAAACAGAAATGCCAGCAAAAGTCTTCAATTGACTTTAAACACAATTCATTAAAAATCTATTTATTTAAGCGTAAAAGAATTTCAATGATGAAAAGTAATTCAACTCACGTAATGACTAATAGGTTCCCGGTGATGTTAATGTCTATTTCACAGGATTATTTTGTGATTAAAAAATTTCTTTGATTTTAAGATATTTAACAAATGTAAGAAGACCTTTTATTATTTTAATTTTATTATTTTCCTTGCCTGGCAAGAAGATTTCATGAACATGCAACAGAGAGGCCATCATCCTACACATTAAGGTGTAGTCAACCTGTAGAACCAGTTAATAGACACAAAACCAAACAAATTACTTTGAGTTTTTTATTTCATCTTAATTATTATGTATTCCAGCTGCACAAGTATTTACAAAGTAGAAAGTGGGCGATATCAAAAAAGGCAAACAAATAAACAGGAAACCTGAGTAAGACAGAGGCCTTACAAAGTGACCTCAAAGTCTCTTTGCTTGCTTGAAACGCTCGAAAAAAATGTTTAATAAATGAAATCCACAAGTTCATACAGGTACAAATTACAATTTATACAAAAAATTCTCTAAAATTTAACTTAAAATGTCATAAATGGATAAGAAAATGTTTATTTATCTCTTTTACTATTTGATATTTTTGTTTCAATGTTAGAATAAAAATGTTATTAAAAAAGAGCATCACATGAATAAAATAATAGATCACATACCGTACTAATATTCTCCTTATAAGGGGAGTTATGCTTTTTTCCTTAACCTGCAAGCAGATATTAATGTATCAATTTTAATTGAATTTTAGAATTTTTCAATTATATTGTGTTATCTTTAGCAGTCCGTTAACCTTACGATGCATAATTAGGTCGACTTCTGAATAAGAGTTAATGAGTGCGCAACTTCTGATAGCATTATATGACGAATATTAAGGTATACCGCTACCTCGTTGCTTTTCTTTGGGACGACTTAGAAATACTTAAATAGTATTTGGGTTTTATCTTTAAGCCCTGCGCTAGGCTAAAGGTTAATGACCGTCGACTGATAATTGTCGATTGCGTTTTCTATTACAGAGTTCAGCGTTGTTACCAACATTTAGTTAAAATTCAGGTCCCTTGTGACATTCAATTTGAAAATCCTATCGCTCTTGGTCCTTACTCCAATTTCGGGCAGAAATAAACATTTAATGATATTTAATGCTGAGATAAACTGTTTCCCACCATCTTTCCAGATTTATAGAACTCATAGAGACACAGTAGTAGCTATTGCTTCCTGGATGATCACATTTTCTAGATGTCTGTCAGAAACCGTGGCAGTGACATCACTCCACAAACCTTTTCTTAATTGTCCTGAATTTTATCTTCAAAGGTGACTAGCGCACCACCTACTGGTCATTTTTTTATTCCTTTTTTCGACCCTACTTTTCGCGCATAAGTCTCACATACCTTCAAATTTAGGTCCGAGAATACGAACTAACAAACAAACAATTTCGTTTAATTAAAATTATTTCTGATATTTGCTTAATGGCAGCCTTAGGTTGATATAAAGGTTTTGCGAGAGAATAAAACTTAATTATTTATAAATCGATAACCACAGATAAATAATTTAATCTGACAGCTTTGAAAAATTTAGATTTCAAGTCCATTTCAAGGTTAAGCGAAGGGGGTGTGCCATCTCACAGACCACATTTACGTATTTAAATTAAAATCCAAACAAAATAAAAAACGTCATTTGTTTGTGCTAATAGGGTTTATGACCACAAAAGCTTTTGTTTTACTTTGTTAACTGCTAGAATTCTCCCTTGAAACCAATAGACAACACTAATACATACAAATGATTTGACGTTAGTTAACAGAGGACAAATAGGGCAATTGTTTTTTTTTTCTGGTTTAGTTTCTTGTCTTTTCACAGCAACCCACTAAACACTTTTGAATTCGATGTTTTCATTTTATCAATTCTTAAACAAGTGACAAAACACTTGATCACAAATCGAAGAAATTAGAACGTTTGCTAATTTTAAAAATTATGTTAAAATATTATGATTAAGATATTACTGATAACATTATTAATTTCAAACTATTCTAAAACGTTAAAATAAAGTTAAATTAATCAGGAAATGTTTCGTACAAATTGAATTGGCTGAGAGTAAAAAATTAATTTTAATTTGAAAATACATGCATTTTTCAAGTTGAGAACAATTTCCGCATTATTTTTGTTCTTAAATTTACTTCAAGTCATATTTTTAACTTTTATCGCTTTAGGATGGGTAAAATTTCAAATTAATGAATTTGAAATCAAGTCTTTATGTTTGCTAGGAACTCTTAAATACTCTAGAAGTTGTTTTCATACGTTAATTAATATTCATTTCATTCCCTAACAGTTTGTGATGCGTTCATTAACAACTTTAATAATCGTTTTGTGTGTCTTAAAAATTATTATTTCCCACATTTGTATTCATTTTGCTTTGCGTATGTCTTTTTTTTTTTTTTTTTTTTTTTTTGTTGTCATAAATAATCGGCAGGTTAATGATTTTTTATATATTTTCTTATAGCATGATTAAAAAAACTCACATTCTTAAAAATGCCCAAATTTAAATTTAATATTTAACCGGGAAGTCTTTAAATAATTCTAACTGTTATTTACAACAAAAACAATGCAAGTGAAAAAGCGTTTGTTTATTTTTGTATCAACTGAATTTTTCGCCTTGGCCATCATTACAAAAGCTCTTTTGTGTCTAACTGTTAAACGAAAAAAGCGAAAAAGGAAATTGAAAAGCAGTTAGAATAAAAGCTTTAGCTTTCGTTTAAAAACATAGCGGCAGTTTCTTTAATTTAAATAGTAATTATATCAATATTTTCAGCACATCTTTTTTGTTACTTCCTTTTCCTGTTTCAAATATTTGAATATTTGTCACTCACAACGTAATATGTATGGATGTTGACACATTTAATAAACATAAATTCAAGGAAACTTCAAATACGCAGTTTTGTTTTGAGATTATCATAAGACCAGTGTTACAGCGGATGACAATACGAATAAATCAAATGTGTAGGAGTAACACTGACTTAAACCTCGTATATTTCGTGTACCTTTGTAAGGGTTCAATCAGACGTGCCATAACCGTAACCATATAAAACAGCTGTTTAAACCAACCTTATAAGGAACACAATATTTGATTATTGGTGACATGCCACAATGACACAGCCGTGTCAGAACCCATAGATATCAATTAAATTTTTTACCATAAACATGTACAGTTGTCTATAGAATTATGGTAATAACTGTTTGTTTTTTATCTTGTTCTTACTTTTTACGTTCGCTGTATTGTACCCGTGAGTTTTTCGTTGCTTTTCTTTTTTAACAAAAGGCACTTCTTATTAAACAATGGTACGTCTAACTAATTCAAATTATAAGCAATACTTTCGTCAGCATGTATGGTTCCCTGTGTACCTGTAGTTATCAAAATATGAATTTCCATTGTACGTCTGCATAGTTTTTAATTTTAAGATAGAGATAGGCACCTAATTCCTTTTCTTGTTGGTTTTTTATCCGTAGTTCACCTAATTATATTAATAACTGAAGAACTGAATAAGAACAAATCGTTCAAATTCATATATTGGTTCCTTGCAGTTTAATTGTCTTTACTTAAGATTTTAACCGACTTAAAAAAAGAATACGATTATCAATTCGTCTGAATGTTATTTTTTTAATGCAGAACTCAGTTATATCTAAAAGATTTTAAAAATGCTTACATATTGGTCCCGTTTTTTAACAGTTCATAATTTTAAAAATTAAAAGGTGTCCCAATGCGAAATACTTGTTTTTGTATTATGAACCGTAAAGGGCACCTATTTAAAATAAAAAAAACTGGGTATCACCATGGCTTCCAATAGCAAAACGAAATACAAAAAATAAATCTAAAATTGAAGGGTCACCCCATAGGTGACGTTAATTGACCTATATGACCCTATCTTTTAAACCGTTATAGACAAACGCTTGACATTTTGACAGAATGTCGATAAATATGATTGTTATAACAGCAAGTATAAATAATAAAAATTTTAAATTAAAGAGTGTTACATGAATTCATGTAATTTGATGTGTATAGCCAAACTGTTATAGACAGACGGTTGAAATTGTCAATATCCGGTAATGCTAAGAATGGCAAGTATACAATTTTTATTTGGAAATTAAAGGCTGCCCTCATAGTTGATACAATTTATGTTACGGCCAAACTGTTGTAGATAGACGTTTAAAATTTACAAAGAAAATGTATTGTATTGAAACTTTCTTTTAATAAAAAAAAAATTAAAAGACGATTAACTTATCTAGAGTTTTTCAAATAATAATTGCTTAGTTGTAAATACTGTAGTATCGTTGTCATATTCGGCTAGAAATTAAGTTTTGTTGTTTGATATTTAATATTACAATTTTTTTAGAAATATAAATAAAAGTAAACTAAAGCCGAAATTATTTATTTATTTATTTATTTTTTTTTTTTATTCAGGCATGTTTTGAAGTCCACATTTTCATATTTTTCAAAGCATTGTTGCTATAAAATTATTTTTTTGATAAATATGAAGTGAAAATTTCGTTTGGATTTCAGAACATGCCTTATTACGAGTATTAAGAAAAGTTTCATAAAACAGAGTTTCAAAATTTACTTTATTTTACTTTATTTTACTTGTTTTATTTTCGTACATAAGTCGTCGTGGATTAATGTAACCCAAAAAAATAAAACAATGCATGAGCGTGCGTGAGTTTAATTTTTTTCTCCTAAGTGTGATTTTCACTTACAATCCCAACTCTAATTTGTAATTTTTTTTCTGTTTTATAATTTTTTTACCGTTGGCAAGTTAAATATTTTTGAACTTGAATCCTTTAAATAACCGCTTATTAAAAACTAAATAAAATAACAAGTACATATTTTGGTACCTTTAAACTATAAGCACGTTTAAAGCATCTATTATTATTGTTTTAAATCACATTCCTTGCACTGTATTCGATTTAATTGTGTGATAAGTTTCAAATTTTCGAAACAAAGGTTTCTTGGGAAAAATACTTTCAAAACCTTTTTAATCCATTTATGTTAATGTTTACCTAATTTAGTGATGACGCACAGTGGGGTAAAATAAATTTGAAACTTCTTAACTTATTAGTCGATTTTCAAGTAGCGAATATTACTTTAAGGCATACTAAAGGGGGTTTGTTTAGCACAGGTTGACCACTTACAGCTTGAAAGTCGACAATATGATGTGTAAAAAAAAACTTTTGAAACTTTTATTATATGACTATTTAATCTAAATTATTCATTAAAATTCAAATAGGTGTCTTTAAATGAAATATTCATGCAGTGCAGGTCCCTTGTTATAAATAAATGCAAAACCTATTCGACTCTACATTTTCTTTTATTTCACGCCACTGTGCGCTAGTTAGTTATTGTTTGCACTTGACATAAATGATATTTAAACAGTGATGAAAACTAGTGTTATCAGAAATCATAAATTAAATATCAGTATTTTAGAATTAATGCAACGAAATTACTTAAACAAATAAACAACGATATGAAGTAGAGGCGGTCGTTTTATCAACTGCAGTGCAGAACTATTTTGCTAAAATGTTAAGGGAAAATAAAATAAATCCTACGAAATTAATAAAACAAATCAAGATAAGAACTGTTTACAATATTAGATGTTTTAAATGTTTTTTTAGGTAATTTCGTCAAAGTATCAGGAAATTTTTAGGAAACTATTATTATTTTAAATGTTATTATTATTTTTTTTTTCTTGACTAAACGAGGATTGGACAAGTCAAAGAAATCACTTGAACACATTTAATGCAATTTTTAAAATCTGCTCATAAGGGCAAAATTCTTTCTTATCGTTGAAATATTCAAAAAAAGATAAAAAATATTATTAATTGCGAAATAAAAATGTTTGACTTCTTTCTTTTATTTTTGCAAACACTATATAATTTTTAAGCCTGGTCGATGATTAACAATTTTATTGCATGTTAAAAGAAAACAAAAAAAAAAAAAAACTAATAATATTATTGATAAAAACTATTTTCAATTAGTTTTTTAAAAACAATATCTGAAAGCACAACAATTTAGCAAATTAAAAAGTTCTGTAACTTTGGAATATAAAAAAAATAAACGCAAATAATAAAATTATATTCCTCCTTTTTTGCAGGAACAAGATAACTTACTCGATAACATGGTTCACACAACTGAAACGAGTTCGAAAACCCTGCCACAGTATATAGCAGCGTTATCAGCTGCTGGTGGTGCCTTTGCAGCCGGTACTCTGTTGGGTTGGACGTCGCCAGCTCAAGTACGTTTGACAAGTGGCGAATATGGTTTTCCAGTCGACGATAGTGCTTTCTCATGGATTGGTTCTGCTATGACGTTGGGTGCCGCTTTCGTTTGCATACCCATTGGTTTCCTAATCAATCTTATTGGCCGTAAGCTAACTATGCTGCTGTTGGTGTTGCCCTTCACTTTGGGTTGGTGTCTCTTGATTTGGGCTCAAAATGTTGAAATGATGTATACGGCTCGTTTTATTTTGGGTATTTCGGGCGGAGCTTTCTGTGTCACAGCCCCTATGTATACAGGAGAAATAGCCCAGAAAGATATACGTGGGACATTGGGCAGCTTCTTTCAGCTAATGATAACGGCTGGTATTCTATTCGTGTATGCAATTGGTGCCGGCTTAGATGTATTTTGGCTAAGTGTTGTTTGCGGTATTATACCTCTAGTATTTGGAATCATTTTTGTATTTATGCCAGAGTCTCCTACTTACTTGGTACGTTTTTTTTTTTTATTTTTACAAAACGAAATAGAATATATTATTCCTTTCATACTTCAGGTTAGCAAAAATAAAAATGAAAGTGCTGTTAAGTCCATTCAATGGTTACGTGGCAAGGATTACGACTATAAAATGGAAATCGAAGAACTAAAGGAAACTGAAAGAAAAATCAAGGAAAACCCTGTTTCTATTGGAACTGCCCTAATGCGCCCAGTTACTATTAAGGCTTTGTGCATCAGTTTGGGTCTTATGTTTTTCCAACAATTATCTGGTATCAATGCTTACATATTCTACTCAACCGATATTTTTAAGGTGAGTTAATAGTCATGCAAAATAAAAAAAAAACACTCTTAACTGAATGTTCTGCCTGTAAAATTTTCTTAAAACTTGAGCAGTTGCTCTCATCTATTAGATGATTAGACCACTTAAATTTATGTTTTTGTTGATCATACATTTTAATGTTTTTGTCAAAAGCTTAAAGTTTACTCCAGTGGGAAAAAATACGATTTTTTGGTTTTTTAACTAAAATAAAAATAACTAAAATAAATAAAAGTTTTATTCTTTCTTAAAAAACTATATTCCTCAGCATATAATAAAAGCTTTAGGTGATTTAATTTCCATAAAATGCTCTTTAATTGCAATTTAATTTTCTGCAAAAAATTTGTGCAAACTTCAGTGGTGCAGCTTATTTAAAGTTTCTGTACACCTTCTTACAAAAGCAAATTTTATACTAATTTTAATACTCATAAAACAAAAAATTAAAAATTATTATGAAACTTTAAAACGTTTTTAATTTTCTTTACAGGATGCTGATACCGGCATTAACGAAAATCTTTCCACCATTGTTGTTGGTATAATGCAGGTTATTGCAACTTTTGTGTCTGTTATGGTTGTCGATAAATTGGGTCGTCGTCTCTTGCTCTTGGCTTCATCCAGTGTTATGGCCTTATCCACCATTGCCATGGGTGTCTATTTCTACATGAAGGAAAATGATAAAGATTCTGTTACTAATCTTGGCTGGTTGCCCGTTAGCAGTTTATGTATATTTATTATTATGTTCTCAATTGGTTTTGGACCCGTACCATGGTTGATGATGGGTGAATTGTTTGCTTCTGATATTAAAGGTGTGGCCGGCTCAATTGCTGGTACCTCCAATTGGGTGTTGGCTTTTATTGTGACCAAGACTTTTGTGAACCTAAAAGAGGCTCTAGGAAGTGGAGAAACCTTTTGGTTGTTTGCCGGCATAACAGTGTTGGGAGCTGTCTTTGTATTTGTTTTTGTGCCAGAAACCAAAGGCAAGAGTTTGAATGAAATTCAAGATTTGTTAGAAGGTAAAACGAACAGAAATCAAAGTAACGGCAATGCTATTTAAATTCACATTTAAAAAAAAAATCTCGCCGCAAGATCGTATTTAAGGAGAGCACGAAAAATTAGACATGCTTATGCTTGTCTCTACACATTTAAACTATAAAATCATGTTTAAAGTTTTCATTTCATCATCATTTTTATTATTTTTAGTTTTATATATTTTTTTAAGTTCTAATGTTTTCCTTTATTGTTTATAATGCAAGGACTTTTTAAATTTAAATATATTTTTGTATGCAAGAAAAGAATTTATTTTCAAAACTAAAAAAAAATACTGCAAAAGAACCTCAATAATTTTTTTTAAAGAAAATTAATAAAAGCAGTTTTCCTGATTGTGTTTTTATTTGGTTTTAATGTTTTTTAATTTAAAAAAAATATTTAAAGCGCTTGTCAAATCAAACAAATTTTGTGTATTTTTTCATTTGTTAAATTTTTTATTGTTTTGTTCTTAAATTAATTATGTGTGCTTTATGTTTCTTACTTAACAGAAAGTATAATAAAACAATTGTAATATTTATCAAAACTGTAACAAATGTAAATATTTAAAAGCGGTTTTGTGTATTTTATTTTATTTTACACTATAAGACTGAAATAAATACAGAAAAAAAGTATTCTTATCAATATTAAAAACATAAAATTCTGCATTATTAAACTTTGAATTAATTTCTAACTTACAACATACAAAATTAAAATTATATAAAAAAGTTTTCTCTAAAACCAAAAAAGCCTATCATACACCGGTTGATTTATACAAACTGGCCTTTATAATTTTTACATAAAACATATTTTTTTCTCTATTTTTAATCTATGATGTTTAAACACACCATAATTACAAACAAAGTTTGCAGATAATCTGTTACCTTACCATTTATGAAAACAATTCCTTTTGAAAAACATAAAACAATATTTAATCTTAACATAAAATATTAATAAAAATATTCATTTACAATAAAAATAATATCATATCTTCTAAATAAGTTAATTTTTAACTGAGATTTTTCATTAAGATTAAGAAAAGCACACATTATTTTTTTATGAAAATTATTTTAATAAATTTATGTTTTTTTCAAATTATTTTATACATGTTAATTGTTTAAAAAAAATTTTTATATCGTCTAAAAATTACAAAAATTTGGCAATATTTTCAAAACTAGTTTTAACAAAAATTATTTTATTGAAGTTCTTAGATAAATTATTCTTTTCTAAATGTTTTACAATTGCAAATTATATATTTTCTTTTCAATCTTCAATGAATTTTTTCTTATTTGACATCTTTTTATGTCAAGTAAATAAATATTCGTCTAAAGGAATAAAACGAAAATAAACATTACAATAATTTTTAGTTTAGTTTTTAAGTAAAAAATGCATTTTGTTAACAAAAAATATAGCATTTTATATTTATATTTTTTTAACAAGTTACATCTTATTTAAAAATATTTTTATTACGAATATACTACACGCAACCTACATACACACATTACTAAAATCAAATGTTTATTTAATAAATTTTATATTTTATACCATAGCTGTTAAGTAATGATTAGTAATCGTAATCATTAGTAATTAGATTACTCTTTTTTTAAAGTAGAAGTAATGATTACAATACGATTACATTCAGTTTTATACGATTAGTAATTGATTACGATTACAAGTAATCAAAAAATAATCAGGATTACTTGCGATTTCTGAAAAATAATCAAAAATAATCAAAAGTAATCAAAAATGAGTTCGACTACCTTAAAAGATTACTTTTGATTACTTTTGACTATTTTTGATTACTTTTGATTTTTTGTGATTACTTTTGATTATTTTTGATTTTTTGTGACTACTTTTAATTATTTTTAATTTTTGTGATTACTTTTGATTATTTTTAAAGGAATCTTGTACATTACATTTATTGAAAAAAAACTATACAAAGTTAAGTTAGGGTGAATCCGCTAAATAATTGAAAATCTGAATTAAGCAAGTAACATAAATAAATTAAATTCTGCTACAATAAAATGAATAAATAATGAATAATAATTCTCATTTACATAAAATTTGAATTGGATTTCATTATAACTAATTTTTCAAAAGAATAATCTGACAATGATTGCCACCTTGGACTGCTTACGATCCCGGCAAACGAAAACAGTCGTTCAACTGAAGCTGAAGATGTTAAGGGTGTGTTAAAATAAATGAATGCTTCCTTGAGCAAATCATAATTTTGCCAAATGTCATTGGCACTTGAGTTATCATTTAAATAACTGAAAAACTGATGTTTTATATTGGATCGTCGGTCAATTTTGGTTTAGTCATTTGAAGATAAACTTGTGTAAAATAATCAAAAGTAATCACAAAAAATCAAAAGTAATCAAAAATAATTAAAAACAGTCAAAAGTAATCAAAAGTAATCTTTCAAAGTAGTCAAACTGATTTTTGATTACTTTTGATTATTTTTGATTATTTTTCAGTAATCGCAAGTAATCCTGATTATTTTTTGATTACTTGTAATCGTAATCAATTAGTAATCAGAAATTGTTGAATAGTGGATTATATAATCATTACGATTCTTTTTAAAAAGTAATGTAATTGATTACTAATCGTAATCGAAATTTAACAGCTCTGTTTTATACACCATTTAGTAAATACATACTTATATTTAAAGAACATTTTTGAGTTTTATTTTCAGTTTGTTTTTGTTGTTTTTTTGTTATCAATAACATTTGGTATTGTTATAATTGTTAAAAAGCCGTTTCCACATAAAAATGACAAAATTTTTATTACTTTACGGAGCTTAGAATTCATATAAGAAAGAAAAAAATATTATTTTCGGTTGTTTTAAATAAGTAATTGGATTTCTTGATTAACATAATAACACTGAGATAACGAACCAGTACATTTGTTTCAACCTCAGATTTCTCAAAAAAAAAGCATCCACTTCATGTTTAAACATAAAAATACAAGCACTTTTGACAAATACAAACGGCCTGTACTTGTCGTGTGATGACTATTTGCGAAATAAATGCGAAGGTTGGTGTAAGTTGGACCCATCTCATTGATTGTATAAGAAGAAAGAACCTTCTGCAATTAAGTAAAATGAAAGCTTTTTTACAGCACATAATTTTAATAATAACTGTGTGCTAAAATAACAACAATAGAAGTATTCTGGGTAAACTAGTATCGAAAATAAATTATAATAACATTGATACGTGTCGAATCGTAATTTTTAGCAAAATGTTATAGATTTGCGAATATATGTTTTCAAAATGCAAATAAAAATATTTTAAATCAAACGACATCTATGAGCCAAAAAATTTTAAATTAATCGTAAAAAAATAATTAATTTCTCGCTTTTTTTTATCTTATCAGACGTTGAAGAAAATTGTGTAATACGCATAAGAAAATAAATAGATAAAAGAAATTATCTGTCTGCCAGCAGCTGAATAAAATAACTTTTGAATTTCTCTTTGGTTCGATTTTTAAACTACCAAAACAATTTTCTGTAGAAAAGAAATCTGTTATTTTTTAGAAAACAGAGGGCAACAAATTTCTTTTAGAAAAATAATAATAAAAATAAGTTTAAGCAAAAAACAACAATAATCAATAATGATTCCGCTCTTTTATACAGTTAAAAGAATATGAAAAATAAAATATCAACTTTGATTTTTGTCCTTACTTTATTGTTTGGATAAAAATTCTTAATTTATTTAAAATGTTTGTGAGAAGTTTCCTGAAGAGCTAAGTGAGCGGTAGCGAAGTGCTTTCACCCTTAATAATCAATATCGCTGATAGCGAGTTTACACACGTCAATTTTTCTGGCAGCAATTCTGAATTTTGTGAAAGAGAAAGGAGTGCAGAATCATTTTATTTCCCGTTTTCTCACCTAAAAAATTTAGAATTGTTGCAAGAAAAATTTACGTGTGTAAACTCGGTATGATTTATTAATTTAATCGGGATAAAGAATAGCACCATATTTCTTTAAAAATTAATAAATAATTGGGAATAATCTTTTATACAAATTTGCAATAAACAAAATAAAAAAAAAATTGAAAAAAACCTGACTAAACTTTTTTAAGAAAATTTTTCGGAAACATTTTTTTTTATTTATGGATTGATTAAAATCTTTACCAAAGCTAATTAATCATATTATTTTTAATAAAACATATGATAGAAATACTAGTAGTAGTGTTAGTATTGATTTCCGATTGGTTTTCAATATAAATTCTTCTTCATAGTTGTTTTTAAGAATAACGAAAAATTTGTTAGTTCGATAGAAACTATCTTGAATTATATATGTAATAAATTTAAATTTATATAAAATACAAATTATTCAAGATCTTTATTTTAACATTGCCTATGAGCACATGATTGCTATGTGAGAATTATCTACAAAGTTGATTGAAATAAGGATGAAATTATTATGATGGAAATTAACTAATTTAAAATAATTTTGTTTTCCTCAAAGAAATATAAATAAAAGTTTTGAAAGTTACTAAATTCTTTTAGCATAAAAATGCTCGTTACTCGTATTTCCCCTTATATACGCTATTGGACCTTTTATATAATTATGTTTGAAATTTTATTAAAACCATCTTAGCCGTGATTGACACGCTTAAATACAGAAACAGCATCTTATGCTCTTGGTCTCTCATTTACATAAAACTACTTTTTTACATAAAGATATTGCTTACAATTCAAGATTAAGAGCGATGAAAACTAAAAGATTACATGGAAACAAAATATTGAGATCAAGAAATTTAAATAGTATAAAAGTAGACTTGCGTAGTTCATAAACGAACTAGTTTATTTAAACGATTCCACCGATTGAACTAAGTTAACTAGTTCATACTTTTAAGTACAGCTAGTTCATTTTTGAACTATAATTTGTAATTAAACTACCAGACAAGATAAACTAGAATACATAACTGTGTTTCCTTGTTGACTATTTACGACATGATATTAGTGCTACCACGCGTTTTATTTAACATTCATTACGGCAATGCTATGGTATTGTTGCCATTATATTTTGAAAAGAACTTTTAAACCAAAAGAGCTTTTGAACTAAAGAAAGCGTTTGAACTAAAAGTTGAAAGTGCGAACAATATGTCAACAGAACATTTGAACTAAGAGAGATTTTGAACTAAACAGAGCCTTTGAACTAAATTTTGAACTATTTTATAATTAAACTTTGAACTAAAAAGAGCGATCACTAAATTGAACTATATGGCACAAGTCTATATAAAAGAAATTGAAGAAAAGCAAAATTTGCCACATTGTTTAATACGTTTGTAAAATTTTACTTGCTTTTCTTGTTGCCAGTTCTTTAATGCGTTATTGTTTTTACACTAATAATAATTTCCGATCACAAAACAAATAATATTTATCTTTTTTATAGTTTTTTTTTTATTACATAAAGCGTATAATTATTAAAAATATATTTTGTTAAATTTAAAGACTTTAAATCCTTGTATGACAAAAAAAATAGAAACCCTTACTTTTTCTGTAATTATTTGTTTAATAAATCAAGAGCGAGCTACTTATGTAGTTCACTCCGTGATTCTCTCTGTTTGATATTATCCAGCCACTCTGCTTTCCGATCAAAATTTTAAAACATTGAAGCACAGAAAAATCCCCGCGCCAAAAAGTACTGATGTTGTAGATACCTGTGAAAATCAGTGTTAAACACGATAAAACACAGTGGCTTTTCACCAATGCGAGCTGTCAAGACTCATTTTCATCATATGAGTCGCATACCTCCAGGAGCAGGATAATTGCTAAACTAACTCAACCAACCTTTAGGACCTGGACAGAACCATAGTAACCTAAAAAAATCTACTGGACAGAAATCTGCAGAACAGGTTTATAGCTAAGCAGTGGAATTTAATAATTTGTTTTATCTGAAACTCAGTTGATTAAAGAATAATTGTAATTAATCAAGAGCACAAACTTACAGTCAAATCCAACATTTTGAACAAAACACTAAGGTGTTTTTAATTACCTAATACAAGATAAGAAATGCTTTGCTGTGTGTACTTAACTTTGGACTGCTTTAAAGCTCTGCGATTAAGGCTTTACATGTCTATTAGAAAAACCTTAGAAATTAAACAATATTTTGAGGTGACCCAATTCTAAGAGCAACATATTATGGTTGTATTACATTGGTTGTAAGCAAAACATAGTATTGTTATATATAAAAGCATTGTAAAGTATCAACATAATTATGTTTAAAATGAAGTAATATTTTGTTCAAATATGAACATTGAATGGTTAAATTTAAATACCATAATATGGTTAAAAATGTCATGTTTTGTAATTGAATCAAAATATAGTGCAAATATTTTCTATAATAAAAGGCCAATTATTACAAGTTACTAATAGTTAAGGTGAGGATTTTGTAGTGCAAATAATTCGTTTTCGTAAATACTTAAACAAAAATTGAGTGACTACTCCAAAGATGGACCACTTGGTATCTTTTATATTGAAGTCTCACCAAAAGTTGATAATAAAGGTAACAAAATGCTAACCTTAACTATTGGCAACTAATAATAATGGACCTAAGCTATTTATTGTTTTATTTATTTAAAAACATAAATTCACGAGAGAAAATTGTATTTCTTTTGAAATTTTGTAAATTATTTTTATTTATTTCTTTTGTAAATTAATTTTTCTTATTTTTTAGTTTTCATGTGAACCGATAGCCGATAGCTAACAAACGAATCAACAAACTGATAGAAAAGCTTTTTGTCTTTTAAAATTTTGATTAATAATAATATATTGTGCATATTGTGGTTCGAATTTTTTTTAGTTAAAACCAACCATTTTTCATTTTTGTGTATAGACTCTTAATAATGATTACATATTAACAAAAAAGTGTTTATCGTATCTGAAGTATTGTTGAAATCAACAATAATTTTTTTGCCTCAACTATACATTGTTACAGAGTATGGTTATTGTGACCATATTACAACCATGTTTTTTTTCGTTGCGTATAAATAAGTTATGTAACAACATTAAAAAATAATAAAAAAATAATACAAAATTAATAATATGTATTTATAGCCAACCTGTTTATGTTTATTAATGGATGTGTATGAAATATATGAACTTCTATATAAAAATAAATGTGAAATGATGTAAATAAATGTGGTTTTTGAAATACAACATAAAATAAGTTCTTTTAGAATTTTTTTATTTATATAAAAACAAATCGAGTCTTTGCTCAAATAAAAATTCGACCTCGAGCCCAAAAGGCATATAAAGTATTTTATATTGTTTCAACTGTTTGGAAGCTATAAATACATTTGTGACTGTGGAATTTTACTGAGACAAAGGTGTAACTCTAAAGACTATTTCAGCATATAACTCTCTTGCAGCCAGAGCTGTTAAATTTCGATTACGATTAGTAATCAATTACATTACTTTTTAAAAAGAATCGTAATGATTATATAATCCACTATTCAACAATTTCTGATTACTAATTGATTACGATTACAAGTAATCAAAAAATAATCAGGATTACTTGCGATTACTGAAAAATAATCAAAAATAATCAAAAGTAATCAAAAATCAGTTTGACTACTTTGAAAGATTACTTTTGATTACTTTTGACTGTTTTTAATTATTTTTGATTACTTTTGATTTTTTGTGATTACTTTTGATTATTTTACACAAGTTTATCTTCAAATGACTAAACCAAAATTGACCGACGATCCAATATAAAACATCAGTTTTTCAGTTATTTAAATGATAACTCAAGTGCCAATGACATTTGGCAAAATTATGATTTGCTCATTTATTTTAACACACCCTTAACATCTTCAGCTTCAGTTGAACGACTGTTTTCGTTTGCCGGGATCGTAAGCAGTCCAAGGTGGCAATCATTGTCAGATTATTCTTTTGAAAAATTAGTTATAATGAAATCCAATTCAAATTTTATGTAAATGAGAATTATTATTCATTATTTATTCATTTTATTGTAGCAGAATTTAATTTATTTATGTTACTTGCTTAATTCAGATTTTCAATTATTTAGCGGATTCACCCTAACTTAACTTTGTATAGTTTTTTTTCAATAAATGTAATGTACAAGATTCCTTTAAAAATAATCAAAAGTAATCACAAAAATTAAAAATAATTAAAAGTAGTCACAAAAAATCAAAAATAATCAAAAGTAATCACAAAAAATCAAAAGTAATCAAAAATAGTCAAAAGTAATCAAAAGTAATCTTTTAAGGTAGTCGAACTCATTTTTGATTACTTTTGATTATTTTTGATTATTTTTCAGAAATCGCAAATAATCCTGATTATTTTTTGATTACTTGTAATCGTAATCAATTACTAATCGTATAAAACTGAATGTAATCGTATTGTAATCATTACTTCTACTTTAAAAAAAGAGTAATCTAATTACTAATGATTACGATTACTAATCATTACTTAACAGCTATGCTTGCAGCAAAGAGTTATATTTATATATGTATATAGTTTTTATTGGTAAGTATGGAAGAACATTTTACCTTAATTATCTTTTTTATCACTAAATATTTAACTGTAATCTAAAACAACAACTCAAGCTTTTCATTTTGCAGAAAATATCTGTAAATTGGTCTATAAACGATAAAAAAATACTTATCCAGCATTTTGGTAGAATTTGTGAAAATGTATTACTTTTTCTTATACAGATAATTAATAATAAAAAATCAATGCTGGATGTCAAACATCGATGCGTGTATTGTGGACTTCGGGGCATAAGAAGTATATAGTCCTTTAAAAAAAGATTAATTTAATTTAATTTACAATTTTATTAGGAAGCTACATAAAATAACATCTATAGAATTATTTTAAGATTTAATAAAAAGTTTTCTTTTCTAATTTATTAAACACTAAGTCAGTTTTTTTAATGAAAATATTGTTTATTTTTTATCAATACTTTGCCACACCGTTGGGTGGCACCTTCAAGAAAAGAAAACAAAATTATTATTATTGTTTTTTCAAACACAACAAAAAATTTAAAAAATCTGTCAATATTTTTTTTAAAACTGACCTACTGTTTAATAAATTAGAAAAAAACAAGTAAGAATGCTATATTCGGCTACATATGTCGAATCTTAGATACCCCTCACAATCTATGTAAATCTAGTTAAGTGAAGTAAATGCAATCAAAAAAAGAAAATATTGTATTTTAAGTATTACATTTATATAATTTTACATAAAAATGCCATCGGCTTTTAATGGGTTAAGAATTTTTAAGTATAACCTTAAAGATCTCTTCAAAAGTTTTAATTAAAATGATGGGTATCATTTGATTTGAAATTTTCAGAGGCCCGTAACTCGGAAAATATGGGCGAGCGCCAGTTTTTTCACTTGACGTTTTTTCTTATTTTTTAATTCTTCATCGCTCCATTGGATTTACTTCATTGTTCCAAATGATATAGAAAAATTAGAGGTTGGCGCGGTGTTTTGCCCGCTGCGTCGAAGGACGTAGAGTGAACTTACTGACTTTCAATTGGCGTATTTAAATTTTTTTTTAAATGATCTAGTGCCTTGGCAAAGTTAATTTCAACACTTACACGGACGGACAGACGGACATCGCTCAATCGCCCTCGCTATGCATAAGGACTCAGAATATATATAATTTATGGGTTCGAAAATTGATATTGTAGAAATTACAAATGGAATGACAAACTTAGTCATACCCTTTTTCCACTTTTTTTTGTTAAGGGCATAAAAATCTGCAAGAAAAAAATAATGCGCTTATGATCGATACAAACGTGTATGCACAAAGTTTGCAAAGTGTATATTATACAAAATTCGATACTCAGTTTTAAATTGAATGTTCTAAAATATTAAATTTTGAACCTTTAGTTTCAAAATATTTATTTTTTTTCGAATTTTAATTTAATTTAATCTTTTAATTATTTTTTTTTTAATTTCTAAATTTTGTTATTTCTTGCAGATCCACTTAGTATTCAAGCGTAATTGAAACTTTTGTTCCTGTTTCAGATCTGTAAGTTTCGATTAATTGTTAAAGAAAATTTGATGCAAGAATTAATTTTTAAGGATACTGATTAGTAGGTTGCAGACAACTGAAACAATATTCTTCCTCAAAAAGTACCAGGAAATATTAGCACTTTTTTCGTTCACTTTTTGCAAGTCTTTGTATACAACGATTCAAAAGATTCGGCCATATAGGCCAAATTACATTATTTTTTAATTTATATCAACTATTGAGACACCCTTTAATTTACAAATACAAAATTTATACTTGTTGTTATAGCGGAGTTAGCATAACAAGTTCGTTGTAAATTTCAAGCGTCTACAATATAATAATAAATAGGACACCTATGAGGACACTCTTTAACTTTTAGATTTATTTTCTTCCCATTGGGAGCTATAGTGATACGTGTTTTTTGTTTTTTTGATTTTTTTTTTGTTTTTTGTTTTAAAGCGGTGCCCTTTATGGTTCAAAATATAAGTAAATAACATTTATCTTGCATGGGGATATCCTTTAGTTTTTAACATTATGAACTGTTTTTAAAACGCGACCAATCTGTAAGCATCAGCTTTCAAATAAAAAAAAATTCAAAATCGATTTAAAAATGTAAAAAAGGAACATTTAGTCAAACTGATAACCTCCTTAAAAAGGGAAAACAGTTATATACCACTCTTTCATTCGCAAGCTTTGTTGACTGGTCATCCAGCATGTGTACATCAGAGCGCCTAGCATACATCCATCATTTTGATCGTGTGCAGAGCTTTTAAAGACATGCCTAAATGAGATCGTGAACTTTGTTTTGTGACAGTAATGTTAAATAAAATCCGCTGAATATAAAAAAAATAAATTTAAAAAAGTATTGATTTTTAACAATATCAAGAACAACACACAACAACACTATAAACTTCACTACCTAAAGCGTTGTCAAAATCTAATTTTTTCAATTGCAAAGCATTGACGCTGTCTTATTTAGGTTTGAAAAATACATTTTCTATGTGCAAAGTACAATTTTTGGTTAATGGCCGAAATAAAATATTTTTATTTTTTTCATGATCAGCCCCCACTAAATAACCTAGAAATATAATATAAAAGCCTAAATTATTTTTAAGCACAATATTAAACTTGAAAAGTAACTGTTTTATTTAAGCAAAGATAAAGCTCAGCGAATAAATATCTTTATATTCAATTTTCTATTACAGGCCAAACAATTTAAAACGAATGTAGGTAAAGGCAGCCAGGTGACAACGATCGTGTTGGTGGTGTAGCTCTCTATTTTTGTAGAATTTTTCTTTCATTATGATTTTTTTGGTTAAACTTTGGAAAATTATCATTTCTTGCGATCCTTGATTTATGTTCGAGTTAAGATAAAACGACTTAAGATATGGTCACATTAGTCAAATATTTGACCAAAAATACGAAACCCTTAAATTAAGAAAATATTAGTTCTTACTCAGTATAAAAGGATGATATCACATTATTATTTATAAATTGTCATTCGTTATGATACTTTTAAAGCAAGATTAAATAAACATTGGTAAAAATAGTGGTTATGCTTTTTTGGTCAAATATTTGAGTGATCTGACCGAACCTTTAAAAAATAACTGTTATTTTTTATTGCTAAAAAATAAACAAACAGTAAAAATAACTGCTAAACAATAAAACTTAAAAACACATCAGGTGATAAAATATTCAAATGTACATTTGTATTACACACCGGGAGATAACAATGATTAAAAATACTGAAAAAGTATTTTATTAATTAGTTTTTTGAAAGTATGATTTTATAACTGTTAGCGCGTTTAGCAATTCACTAAATATTCTGTTTCTTGTATTCGTTGCAAAATTTCCAGCAATCGAAAAAAATCCCTTTTACTTTCTACTGAGGTGGGTTTTTTATAAAGATTATCCACGTTCGTTCTTCGAATGTTAGTGGCTTCGAATAACATAAATTTCTTTTTAAAATTCTTACGAAATGAGATATTTAAACATTTTGAAATGTCACAACAAAAATATTTGAAAAACGAAAAGTGTATTTTGTGAAAGTGTTCCCGTTTCCCGGACATTTCTGTCTAAGTTTATAGATAGCTTTTCCCGGGAATTCCCTCCCGTTTCCCAAACTCTACTCCTAATATATATTTTTAAAGAAAAAACAAAACTCAAGATATATTTATTATATTCTGCTCAAAAGGTAAAAATCAAAAATGATTTAATAAAAATAAGGCAAATTGAAAAGTAAAGTAAAAAGATTACACTCCTTGTATCATACAGTAGTTAATTGCCAATTTTTTTAGCATTGAATGATAAATAATGCCAATGATTTGTAGCATTACCATTATTCTTACTAATAATAAAATAAAACAGCCTCATGCATAGCAAAAAGCTAGCACGAGGTTGGCATAACTCCTGAAACTAGGCAGGGTCTCTGAGAGGCCCTCCACACAATTTGAAACTAAAAATAGTCCTATAATGTAGTTGTGGATCACAATAACTATCTTCAATGATTTAAGGTGGCTGGTCCTACGGCAAAACACACAGATACCCTGCTCAATTTTTGCACTTATGCCAAACTCATTCCAAGTTTTTGTTATGCATACGATTAATAATAAATAAAATAAAATTTATACGCCTTGGAAGAATTACCCTGCTAAGCCTAGCAATAAACTTAGTCTTCATCTTTAAAATTTTATACCTTATGGCTTTTAAAATGAGATCAAAATTCTTAAAATGGTAATAGTAACTTTTTAAGTAGAATAGATGTTTTTAAAATGAGATAATAAATAATCGTATAATCGTTCCACCTTTATTGAAAATAATAGACTGTTCGACATTAAAATCAACGTTTAAAAAACTGATTGGAGATACCCTTTTTGAGGGTGGTTAAACAGAGGTCTCTAAAATTAATAATTTCCTTAGTAAAAAATCTTTCAGAACTTAAAACTGTCATTAATATTTTCTGATTTCCATAATTTTTTCGCAGGAGTAATCTACTCCTACCGACAATTTTTTTTTTACCAATTAAAGCATCTCTTACATTTTTAAAGAAAATTAATATATAATACTTTTGACCAACAAATTTACCATAAATTAAAAAATTTACAAAACACATTTGCTAAAGCAAGCATAATTAAAAAAACTCACTTTAATAAAAAACTCGTAATTTCACTTAAAACTAAAAACTCACAAATATTTTATTTTGGTTATGAATAACATTTGGTTATTATGAAATTATTGTAAATTTTCTTAGTAAAAAAATTCAAATTCAACATTATGCTTAAGAAATAAGCTTCTGCATTGGGTAAGATAGTTTTTGTTTTCGCTGGACTTTAAAAAAAATTTTAATATTAAACAATATTTGAAGATATCATTTATATCCGGAAAAATGTACGATTTACTTATTTTTTCTATAATTGTTTTTGAGTTTTGCTTATATATACTGCATTTTCTGGATTTCTGGTAAACATGTTGTATCCTAATGTTTTCTGGCAATACGCCATTGGTTTTAAAGGCTTATTGTATTGTAGTTAAATAAAGGTATATCGTTATTACGTTATTGCATAACCTAATATATGCATTCTTGTTAAGTTACTCAATCTTAATTCTTTTTAATTTTTATTTTATCATAGCCAGTAAACAAAAATTAATTAACAGAAATGTTAATATCTGTCATTATTACACAAATATTTAGCGAAATATTGAAAAAAAAAATTATATAAAACGATCCTTACCTTGGGTAATTCAAATGTTATTGTAATTAGAAGGATCTATTAAATTATTAGAGTATATAAAATTTTTGTCAAACGGTAGTTTATTAATATTCATGAAAGTGTTAACTTAATTAGTTGGCATTGTTAAAATTTAATAGAGGTATTTTATAGCAGTTTATAAACGTTAAAAATAACTAACAAATTTTTACATAAATTATAAAAAAACTAATACTGATTTAGTTTTAGTCCAATATGAAACCTTTAATGAATGGCAAGCCAGTGCCAACATTTTGTTGATAAACCTTGTAATCATTGCGAAAAAAATTCAATAAAGTAAACTCTTCGCAATAAATGCGGTCGTGAAAGAATTTCCAACTAGCCACCGTATAGGCGATTATACAAAATGGATTCATCAGTATGAGTTGAGTACCAATCGACCACCAAAACCAGCCAACGTAGGATGGATGGCGAGAATAAGCATATATGCCATGAGTTATAAGCTTGTGATCGTCAGCTTTTTCATACTGCACCTACAGATAGAACTTTTCCGATTTGTAAAATATTAATGTATAAATATGTAACATTACTTACCAGATGTGTAAAACTATTACTGGCGGTAATCATAGCAGTCTTGCGCACTATTTCACCAAATATGCACAAGACGACACCCACTAGCCACAAGTAATAGTAGTCTTTAAAACTGGTCAGAAAACATACTTCTAGAACAAATTCCAACCAACTAGCAGCCGCAGCTAAGGCATACGCCCATGAATGATTTAATATGAATGAGTCAACTGTTAAGCTTTTGGGATTACACCAAGCAATAGCAAGAAATTCTGAGTAATGAAAAAATGCCATGAAAAACCCATAAACTCCAAATTGTTTCCAAACTAAAGGTGCAAACCAAATTACAAGTATACTTATGGCTTTGACAAAACCCAAAAAGGAAGCTCTTATAGCAATCTGCAAGAAAAATAAATTTGTATTTAAGCAAATTATTGAGTCTGATGTTTCTCTTACTTGATATTCGGTATTTCTCAAGACAAAACGTATAATCATACTAATTAAAGCGAAATACAATACTGGACCCCATAATTGTGCTCCCCATACTTGTGGAACGATTCCATAGTAGATTTGTGGCACCGAGGGAATTAAAACCAATGCAATCGTTCCCATATAGCAGAACAAACTTAATTTACCCTCTTTGCACAGCTTTCTCGACTGAAAAACATGCTGTTGCACTTGTTGCGGATTAACACACATAATAAAATCTCAGTTCTCTTTTGAAATTATTTTAATTTGTGCAAGGTTTTTCTTAATTACGTTTGAATATGTTGATGCATTTTGTATACGCATAAACAAAAAACAGCTGTAACGATTTTTTGCAAAGGCTCTCAAACTGTAAAAATGACAGAGAAGTAAAATGGATGGTATATATTTGTTCTTTTGTAATTTAAGTTCTCTGTCTTTATTTAAAAAATCAACCCTGAGTGCCAGGTGTGCATGGTATAGGATAAAAGAGAAAATGTAAAAAAAGAGTATGTAGAAAGCAAACAGAATGAAAAGAACCTTCAGTTGTGGTAGTATTTTTTCGCAAATTGTGTAAAGAAGCCGAACGGAAGAAATTCTTAAACATAAAAATTGAATACAGAAAAATTAAAAAATTATTTTAAATTTAAAAAGTGTGCTAACAACCACCTAACAAAACATAAATTAAATCACAATGAGTGGAATGGATAAAAGAAAATTGTCGTAAGTTATAAAATACAATGAAAAATTAGCTTTTTAGTGAAGCAACCAAAAGGGAAGAAAAGTTAGTAGAGCAGAGCATTGAATTTCTCTGCTTGATGAGTATATTTTTCAGCGACTGCGAAAAAGGCAGATGTTTTTAAATGTTTTGTTGTGTGAGTGAGTAAAAATGTATAAAAGAAAACGATATAATGAAGTCTCATTATGGGTTTGTGTATAAAACAAAAAAGGGCGGCGGGCGTAAATAAAGCCGGCAGCGCAGCAACTGTTAATTGATTTTTTCTTTGGCAGTTGTGCTCGTACACATTTAAGAAATAAAACTAAAAACAGAGAAAACTTCGTTAAAAACACTTAAGGGTCTTGTTTTGATTGTATCGAAAATTCCACAACACTTTAGGACTCTACCTAAGTTCAAATAATTTTTTAAGTTTTAATAAATACAATAAGTGTATTTGCCAAATAATTCTCTGCAATATCGACCTTATTATTTTCTTTGCAATAAAAATACCCTAAAATCATAATTTCTTAACTGCTAGTAAAACCCTACTTTTTAATTAAGCAATTATGAATAGTTACCAAGTCGAAAAAAATTTTCCTTTTATTAAACATCTTTTAAAATTTAAGTTATCATAAATAGCAATCGTTAATCTACATTAACAACTTTTTAAAGTTAATTTTAGGTAGTTCTTGCAGTATGATGCATAAGTTTTCCATATGCGTGTAAAAATGTAAGCTGTTTTAAAATTCGTGTTTCAAGGTTAAAAGTGTTCAAACTACAAGTGTTTAACAACACAAATAACATGCCTTTAGCCTAAAATCAGATATAAACAAGGTACCTATTAAGGAATAAAAGAAATGAAGCTTTTAGTTTACAGAGTTCCGGAAATGTGACTTTTTCATATCTTCAATCAATTATAACAAAATACCTTTTTATACCTATAAATTCTTAAATTAATCATCGAGTCGAGGTACATTAACTTTGAAAGTTTTAATCCGTTGCGTGGCTTTAATAAAAAAAAATTAGTTATTAAAATGTATCGATATTTCTCTTTGCACAAACATGTGTACATACATATATGTAGGTACCTATTTGTAAAAAAAATGTATTTGTTATTTGAATGTTTAGAAAACTTTTCAGGCTTTACTAAAATCTGTCAAAGGGCTTAAAACTTGTTGATATCATTGTATTATTCATACATTTAACATACAAACACATGATTCTACAGGTATATACATACATATATTGTAGGTATATGGTTTATTTAGCCTTTTTGTTAAATCAAATATATATACATACGTACAGATTTAAATCTAAAATTTGCCAGTAATTATTTTCTCTCCTTGCAAGGTAACTTTTTTAATATCCTGAGAGATTTTTTTTTAGTTTAGTGTATCTCTTGCAATAATTGAGAGATCAGTGCAATGGAAGATGTTCCGAGTTCTTTATTTTGGATATCTAATCTCTTTGCTGTATTTAAGATTCAGTGCAACTAAAACATAAACAACGTTCCCTAAAAAGTGTCGCAGATCTTTATAGCCTTTCTATAAAAATGTCTTGTTACTGCTCACACTCAGATCTTTTTAACCGACCATAAAAAAAGAAGAAAGTTATCAATTCTACTGAATGTTGCTTTTTTATGTTTGTGCTTGCAGAACTCAGTCATTTCTGAACCGATTGTCTTCTTTCATTTGAATTTACATATTGAATTCGTGTAAAAGTATATTTTAATACTATTCAATAAAAATACTACTACATCTAAAATTAAAGGGTGTCCCCACAGGTGACGTTAGTTGCCTGATATGCGCCTATCTTTTGAACCGTTTAGAAAAACGGTTGAAAATTGGACAGGATGTCGATAACTATGACCACTATAATAACAAATATAAACATTAAGAGTTATAAATTAAAGGGTGTCCCAGTAGTTAATGTTATTTGATGTATGTGGCAAAACCTTTGAACCGTTACCGACAGAGCGGAAATGTATAAAGAAACTGTATTGCTAAAGTGTGTTCACATATTTAAAGCAAATTTTCCTATATGGCCCTATCGTTTGAGCCGTTATATGCAAACGCTCGAAAACTAAACAGAATGTCCTCTCAATTGTCTGGTATGTTAAGAAGTATAAATATATAAATTTTAAATTATAGGGTATCACAATAGTTGCTACTATTTGATGTATATGATCAAACTGTTGAACAGTTGTAGACAATTGATCAAAATTTGCACAAAACCTTTACTGCTAAATCCGCTATAACAAGTACCAAAATTGAAATTAGAAATTAAAGGGTGTCCCTACAACTGATGTACTTTAACCTATATGGCCCTATCATTGAAACTGTTATAGACAAACTCTGAAAAATTAAGACAGAATGTCCATTTCTATAACAAGTATAGTAACAAGTAAAAGTATTTAAAATAAGAAATTAGAAGGTGCTTAAATCTTTAAACAGTTATAGACTAACGTTTAGAACTTAAACAAATTTTGTTTTACTGTTTTAACAATAAAAAGTGTAAAAATAACAGGTTGACCACGTACCTGCTGAATTTTCTTGTTTAATTTGCATTCATATTTTGTTTTACGACAAAAAAATCCTGACGCAATCTTTCTCGAATATAATATAAATAATGTATAACTACCGTGCTAAAAAAATGTAATTTTAAGTTTGTTTTAAAGTCGTTTTTTTCAAAATTTATAGTAAAGTTAAGTTAAACTTGGTGGTGTTTCTCCGTTCCTTGCCTCTATATTACGAAAAAAAATATAGAAAACACCAAATATATGAGTCACTATGCATATATTGTTCTTCTTTATCTTTATTTCTTGGCATTTTTTAACATTGCATTTGCAAGAACCTATTATTACATTTATTTTTTATTTCTCTTCTCTAAACAAAAAAGACCTTTCTTTAGTATTTGCGATTAAAGACTTCATTTAAAGTGATAACAAATTGAAGAATTTTCAATGTAAACTAAACGTCAAGCGAGAGTTTTTTTTTGTTTAACAATAACGAATAAAATTGTAGGTTTTTTATTAAATCGCATTTTTTGTTAAATTTTTAAAAAATACAGTTAGCAGCATAACTCAAGGTACCCAAGATAACAAACAATTTCATAAATTCTAGCGAAGAAAGTGTGACGAAATTGTTTAATTTATTGATATATTTCTATATTATAGGAAAACGTTGACTTATTTATTTATACATCAAAACAAACAAAAAAATATGCTAATAATTCAGGAAACTCCATACTTGTACACAGCATTACAGAGCCCAAATAGCATGACTGAGAATTGGTAAAGGCGGCGTACGGGAATTGTAAAGGCTGTCAAAGGTTTTGACGAGTCGCTTAAACCGATTTGCATCTTTCAAGTCTAACTTAGTTATAAAATTACCTTTTGAAGTTTGGAAAATATGCCCTCTATAGATGTGAGAGGATATGCGCCTTTCTTGGTTACGGAATTATGTTTCCTTGCGTCCAAGCAAAGACGCACTTTGTTGGGTTTTATTACCAACCGCATCGGTGAACTCCGTGGGGATTGAGATGGTTCTATGACACCCAAGGTCAACATTCGATCAACTTCAGCATACATCAATTTCTCTACCGCGCGAGAAACGGTGTAAAATCTCTGTTTAATTGGTTTTGAGTCTCCAACGTCGATATGGTGCGTAATTAAACTTGTTTTTCCTGAACCTTGCTGTTCAAATTTGGAAAATAATGTTATTTTAGCGTATAATTGTTGACGTTGACTCGAGGTTAAGGAACATTATAGGTTTTCGGCTGTTAGATTAGAACTGCTTTGATCTAAGGACCCGACTTCAGATATTCTCCTTTGAGAGGTGGATGAAAACCAATGATCTAACCTAGATGGATCTACAATTTCGACGGACTCAACAATATTTGGAATCAAACACTTCACAGAAATCAACACCCAAAATAAGACTCTGTTTAACTGATAGAATTATAAATAAATTTATTAGCCTTTTTTGATCTTTAAAATGCAATTCAACTGATAGCCATCCTGTAAGGATTTGCGACCTTCCATCCGCTGTTTTGACTAGTGTCCGACATTTATTAAAATTTGGAAAATGCGAAAAATCTTTCTGTGCTAGTTTTCCTTCTATACAGAAAATATTTGCTCCTGTGTCCAAGAGTTCATATACATCAAAATTTAAAAGTGATACTTTAGCATAATAACGATTATCGGGAATATTATTAATAATATGCGACTTATAAAAATTAGTCATTCTGCGCGTTGAACGTCAAGGCTTAAAATTAAACTGCTGCAAGATTGCATCCATATTAAAAATTGCATTTCTTTTAGCAATATAGTATTGCCACCTGAGGTGATATGGCCAATTAGGAAAAATGATTTTGGACAAGTGTTCCTCTTCCGAAGTTGCTTTCGGCATGGGATTTTGTGAAATTTTATTTACATTTGCAAATTTTGGGGAATCAGTTAGGTCGTCTTGACTTGCAGATTTATCATCGTTGACTGTATTCTCAGCAGCATTTAGTTTTTTGAAATCATTGTGGAGTTTTTTTTTTTTAATTAAGCTTTTTAACTGAGCATTTTGGACATTGTGGCTTATAGGTATATTTTGCACCGCAACCATAGCAAAATATTGTACGCTCTTTAAGACAATCATACTAAAAATGATCTGGTTCTCCACAATTCCAACAACGAATTACTTTAGGATTGGCAACGAAATTTCACGTCTTGTCAATTGCGTAGGCGAAGGTTTAAATTTTTTCTTACATGATCTTTATTCCAAAATGTTTCTCTCATTTGAACTAACTTTCTTAAATGTGGGATTGAGTGTACCGGAATGTAAATAATATTCTAGCGAATTTCTGGTCTCAGATTTCCAGTTAAGATTTCAATAAGCTCCATTTCTTGGATAGGAGAAGGTAAACGATCCATGATGGAAGAAATAACATAAAAAAAAGCATCAAATGTTTCCCCTACTTTCTGTTTCCTGCGTATTTCTTCTTTTATATCAAAAGAAGATTTAAAATCTCGGTATTGACATTTTATAGCTTCACAGAAATCTTCCCAATTTACAGTTTTCACCTGCTTTCTGTATCGCCAGTACCAGTCTTTGACTTTACCATTTAAAAGAACGTTTAAATTCTTACTATAGGATTAAAATCTCCATTAAAATCAATGGTTAAAAAATTTATTCTTCATAGATATTCTTCTACAGCAAGACCGGATAAAGATCCATCAAACTTTATGTTCCAGCTTTGAATTATAGCTGTCAGTTTATCTGGATTAAAACAAGAGGCGTTCGAATTTAATTCGAATTTAATTTCCCCCAGAAAATCTACTGGGTTAAGTATGTCGGTTAAATAATGCGTTTAAATTAATACTATTAGGATGATTGGTATTTTCTTCACCTCCCCCAGAATTCGCTTGCAAATTTGGAACAAGATTAAAATTAGTTAAGAGTCTAGCCATAGTGGTCTCAATCATTTGATTTAAATAGTTATAATCAATATTAGATTTTGGATTCGGTCTATTCCGATTATTTGGAGAAGTATTATGGTTAGGAGATTTTTCCCTAAGTGACAGAGAAGGCTAAGCTATCGCTTCTTGCTGGATCTCATTGTCTATTTCCAATAAGCTTCGTTGAGTATCATGAAACAAAGTTCGGCTTTGACTTCGAGTATTGTATGGAATCGTTACGGTTCCTCGGCATCTACTTCTAAATGTTTGTTTAGACTGAATTTGTTTAGAGGCTTTGTCTGGTTGGTTCGAAAAAATGAATTTTTTAAGATCAGAAAGATCGCATGATTTTTTACGATTGGGGCATTCGGCCGAATTGGCTAAAGAGTTTTCGATACAAGAACGATGAAACGAATGATTACAGGTACTAATTATCAGAAAGACATACCTGTAGTACACGCATTACAAATGTTTTCCCCGCCAGTACAAGATATGGAGGCCATGGCTTCATTAGGCGGCGCTCGAAAAAGTTCCATTTAAAAGGTTTCTTTAAATATAAAAAAATACCACTCGAATTGCGACGAGGCAAAAAGGAAAAATTTAATTATATAATTGACGTTAACCAATATTCCAAAGAATTAATAGTATTTCTAAAAATAATAATAATAAGTACAAACTGTCTTACTAAATTTTTTTAAGGATTTTTTCGTCTGTCTTTCTTTCCTTTCTTTAAGGTTGATAGATATTCTTGGATACAACCAAAAAAAAATTTGGTTTATTTTCCGAAATCTATTTTCCGAAAGCTAGTTTGCAAATAAAAATTTTGCTGCAATATGCAACACAGATTATATGACTACGTTCCGGTGAAAGGACAACCAGCTCTCTTATAGGTCGCATTACTTGATTATGTGATCAAGTATACGAAAAAAATCCATATAAGAACTGCCTGTTATTCTCCAAAACATGTCAATGTTATTGAACATTTTTTTATTTAACGCAATGAAAAGGAAATCTACTTTGTAACTAAAACATTTTTTTTTTCGGGAACCGAAAGCAAAAAATGGGTTACTTACTTTTGAGCCTCACGTTGGGCGCAATTTTAAAATAATTACTGTTAACTATGTGAGTTTGTTGTTATGAGGACCGAACCCCTCCCACAACCGACTTTTAGCTCGCTTAACACCTCAATGGCTACCGTAGTCCTAATGTTAATATCCTTGACATAGATAGCCAGGTGACCACCTTCCTCTTGAACTCGATTTTCTTCGTGTTCATAACAAATGTACCGTTATAAATTAAAAAGTGATTTAGAAAAACAATAGCGTTGCCAATACTTTTTTGTAAAACATATCAGATGGTACCAAGACTTTTGCTATGTAAAAGTATGGAGTTTCCAGAATTATTGGCATATTTTTTTGTTTATTTTGTTGCATAGATGAATAAGTCAATGTTTTTTTATAATATAGAAATATATCAATAATGCAACCATTAACAATATAAATGTTGTCACACTTTTCTTGGCTAGAATTTAGGAAATTGTTAATGCCATCAGGGTACCTTGAGTTATGCTGTTCACTGTATGTTTGTTTAAGGTTTGGTTGCTGTTAATTAAAACATTTGTGAAAATAAGTGTTTGTTTTCAAATAAAGATTTTGTGTCAGTCCTGCAGCTTTGCTTAAAGTCAAAGGATTAAGCATTCCACTTGAAAGACCTTTTTAATATACTTGCGTATGAAGCAGCAGTATGCATGTGTATATGCAAATTAATACCCCCATGTATTTTCAGTCTACCTATATATCTGCTTCTAAAGTTAATTGGACTTCACTTAAATTTATATTGCCGAAACGATTAACTAAATAACACTTAGTTAAAAATAAATAGAAAAAATATTTTTAAATTAGTTTTGAACAAAATAAAAGAAAGTGAAGTTAATCGATAAGAAAATTATACTCTTCAGGTCAATTAAAAGTCTGATTTATTAGAACAATCAAATTAATTAGTGCAAAATGTGTATGATATACCGAGTTCACACATGTACAAATTTTTTGGAAATTCTGAATTTTGTAGAAGAGAAAGGAATAGGTACAAAATCATTTTATTTCTCATTTTCCTACCCACAAAAATTGACGTGCGTAAACTCTGTAATACTCTATACATTTAATACATTTTACGGTTGTGTATAGCCGTAACTCAAATAACAGTGCTTTTTAGACGAATCGGTTGAGGTCCTAACGCCGACTACATTTCTCTTTTGCCCCCAGGGCTACAATGACAGCAAATAGAAGCAGACTGTTCCCACCAAGAAATGTGTAAGAGAAACTTATACACACACAGTTATCTACTAATACATTTGTAATAACTTTATACTGAAAGAGCATTGCCATTGTACGGCTTTTCGTATTAAATTTAAATGATTTCTTTTCTTTTTTTAATCTAAGTTTTAATTTGTCTTTACACGAACTTGATTACCAAAGTTCAAAATGCAGCTAATAAAAAGGTTTGTAATTAAATCTTTTCAGGCAACATTTTCACTATATTTTTTGTTAAAAAAAGTCACTGGCAACGCTGTTTGCCACAGATATCACACGTTTACAAATGATTATTTAATTTTCTCATTTTCCCATTAAGAATGTGATAGAAACTTTGTTCTACGCAGTAATGGATATTTCCAACATCAGTGATTGTCATTTGAAGGATCAAGTGATAATGTTCGCCTTAGGTATTGTTGTATTTTTGTGTTTTCCTTGTAGAATTAATTCGCCTTGGTAGTGTGTAAAATTTGATGTCGTTAGAAACTTGTAAAAATCTTATTCAGGATTAGAAATAATTTCATGTATATAAAATATATAGAACTACTTTTAAATTACTTCTTCTTTATTTAAAAATTTAACATTTTAAATTATAAGATCTTGTTAGTAACTAAGAATTTCATTATTAAAATTTTGCAAAAAATTTTTACATTTAAGATTTTTTAAAGAGTATTTTTTGAGGAATTCACATATCTAAATTAAATGAGTATTAACATCACAAGTTCTGTTGTAAATTTCAATTGTAGTTAACTGCTATGTAGAAAGCGTTGAAATTTGTGATTATTTTTCCCTTCTGTTTACGATTGTATGTTTACCGATGTAATATAACAAAAAAAAAAAAAAAAAGAAAATGCTTATAAAGAGTTGAACTTTATAAGCGCAAAAAAATTGATTTCAGTAAAAAAAATTACATCATTGAAAGGACGTTGTGCTCTGTTTTCTTAAAATATTCTACATTTTTTTTTGGCTAATTGCCTACTACGATGACTCGTATTAATTTATGGTTTTTTCCTCTAGAAGGATTAGAATAAAAAAGGACAAAGTTTACACAATAATTATTAAATATAGCAAAATTATTTGCGACAAGTTTATGGAGTGTCAAAAAAGAAAAAAAAATTTTATTCTTAAATATATATCTGAGGTCACAAGCAATAACAGCTTAACTCCTTTTTTGGAAGTTTTCAACAGCATTTTAATTTTAATATTGTTGCGCTAAATCAGGGAATATGGACTTTAGCTGTTTAGAGTTGAAGGTAAAAAATACTCAGTTTTTAAGCTACAAGATGAAATTTGACTTGCATTACAGATTCGAGTGTTAAAAGTATAATATTAGCAAATTCCAAATAGATATAATTTCTATAATTTTTTTAAAAACCATGCCGTTTCCACGTACCATTAAGAATTCTAAAAGCTCAATAAATTCACGTTTTTTGTACTTCAAAAATATATATAACAATATAATAATATATAATTTGGAATTTTCATACCGTTAAATGTCAATACGATAAAAATATAACCCTGTTAAAAAAATAAATATTATAGTTTAGAACTGAAAACACGCAACAAAATCGCAGGCTTGTTATGGAGGATTAATATCATTAAAATAATACTAGTAATAATACATTTTAACCTGTTGATGTCCAATAAAAATTTTAAATCTATTAATTTTTATACTCTTCACCACATGTGGAAAAAGTGTATATTTAAGTTTGTAATTCCGTTTATATTTTCTACCCAAAAAGTATATATATATGTGTATATATATATATATATATATATATATATATATATATATATATATATATATATATATATATATATATATAGATTCTGAGTCCTTATGCATAGCAAAGTCGATTGAACGATGTCCGTTTGTCCGGCTGTGTTAATATTTAAATCAACTTTGCCAAGGCACTAGATGAGCTGAGAAAATTTAAATACGCCAATCGATTAGACATAGTTTTGAAAATTTTGCTATTGAAAATCAGCAAGATCGGTCGATGTCTTTCTAGTTAGCGGGCAAAACACCACAAATCTAGTTTAGTGGAGAAATTCTAATAACAAAAAAGAAATGTATAGAGCGGTAGAATATAAAAATATTTCTCGAGTTATGGGCCTTTTCATAGAAAAGTACTATTGTGCACCATATTTTTTAAGATATCAATATGGGTATTATTAAATGGCTCTTAAAGGGTTCTTTCGACGGTTAACTTTTTTAAATGCCATTTCCATTAGGAGCTGGTGACTTTTTATTTAAAATATTATATCGTAATTTGTTTTTTTTTTATTTGTCACTCAAATATTTGATTTTTTTGGTTGGATTTACTAAAGTGAACTAGATTTAAATATTGATGTAGGCGGCCACTTTGTCAGCTGTCAAGTAAGTTGTTTATATTTATTTAAAAATCGAAGTACGGGTCGCTCACTATGTTCATTACGGTGTTCGTACGGTCTTCATAATCCTCTATCAGAGTTATGATTTCGATTAGCTATGAAACCTTTTCGCACTACATTTCTTTAAATAATAATACGCATCTACAGAGGCGTCGGACATTGCGTACAGTCATTGCTGCTGTAGAGCGAAAAGATCTTAATTTGCTTGCTTACAAAATCCAAATCGAGCGATAATTCAAGCCCCACTGTCACAAACACTATTTAGCGATAAACCTCACTTCTGATTAAATGGAGACGCCAATATACAAAATTGCCGTATTTGAAGTAATGACAATCCTCAGGTATATGTTGAGACACCATTACATCCAGAATAGCTAGCTATTTGGTGCGTTTTAAAAGCTGGTAGAATCATTGGTCCGTACTATTTTAAAAACGATGCTGGTCAGAACTTTTACTTTCATCATTTGAATAGCCATGATGTGCAGGATCTGTGGTTTCAAGAAGACGGCGCAACTGTCACACAGCTTGTGCCACAATTGATTTATTGAATGAAACGTTTGATAACCGCGTGAATTAGCCTCCAAGTACGTTCGATTTAACGCCATTGCTAGTATATGTTGATAGCTTGAGACGATTGACCACTTCCAGGATAACATTCGTCGCGTTATTGCCGATATACGGCCAATAATTATGAAAAATGTTATTGAAAATTCGACCTCCTTATTAACCTACGTCCAAACCAGCCGTGCTACTGCTACATATTTTTAATTTGAAAAATAACATGAATTAAGCAGAAACATGTGTAAACAAAAAAGCAAATTGCAAAATGTTTTGACCTTTTCGAAGAATTTTTCGTTGAAAATATTCAACATTTGTATGCCACTACATACTTGCATTTAGTTACTAGCAATTCTAATTCAATTATTTAATTTTTACCTAATTATTTAACGTATACAGGCATGTTCTGAAGTCCACATGAAATTTTTTACTTCATATTTTTCAAAGCATTGTTGCTATAAAATTATTTTCTACAAAAACAATGCCTTAAAAATTATGAAGTGAATATTTCGCCAGATATTTTTTTTTTCGCAAAATACTCCTGATAATTTTAAGGAAACAATTGTTTATTATTTCAATTTCCGAAATTAAAAAAATTGCTCGAACTATTTTGTTATGTATAAATAATAATTTCAATCTGGCTTAAATTCGCGTTTACTCGTATTTGAATTTCTAAATTTATGTATTAGTTTTTAAAGAAAACAGGTAATAAAACTAGATATTAGCAAAATGTAAGCAACGTTTTTTCAACAAGTTTTTAAGTGTAGTGTCGTAAAAATTTTAATAATGCTTGGTCAAACTTATTTATTTCAATTGATTGAGTAACTTAAAGATTTGGCATTTTACTAAATTACGTTTTTGTATAAAACAGTAAATTATAAAATTAAAAAAATATGAGTTGACATTAAAATTAAGCGGCGATATTATTTTTTAGATACATATTATTTTCTTCCGTGTTTATGTAAATTTTGTGCCTGCATAAAAAGAATGGTAGTGTAAGAAGAAGGTTCTTGTGGCATTGAAGTGGCAACAATTTATTACATTCATGCTTGTTAGAAGACCCTGTAGATTGCGAAACATGTAGCTGATTAGTTATTTGATTAAACCATTAAACATGTATGTAACTGCCCTTAAACGTACAGGGCTTTTAAGTACATATAATTGAAATTGAAAATAAAACATTTCCAAAGTGAAAGAAAAACAAAACCAATATATTAAAAAATAAAAACTAATATTTTGCCTAACGTATTTATAACAATATTTTAATTTAATTAATAAATTGAACTTAAAGTTTCAATAATATAATATAACGATAAATGTATGTAAAACAGGCTATTAAAACTTGAATCAAATATATATTTTATAAAAATATTAAACTCAGTCTTACTTGATTTTTTAGCATTTGTCTTTCTATCATTACCTTTTGAAGATCATTCGCTTAGACAATGAAGCTTTCAAATTTTCCAGCTTCTATTAGTCATAACTCATTCTTAAGACGTCCAAAGTACCATTCTTTCATTAACTGATCTTTGATCTATGTATATGACAAATTCGCCTAGAAATAAATATTCACGCCTTGAAATATACTAGGCTTTGATGTCTTCAGACTGGGACATCAGACTCTTAAAACTCTGCAATCCTCTTTTCCTTTTTAAGTTAGTTTTACTTAGAATCAGCTCGCTGAGCTCTATATTAGTAAGTATTTAGTGACTGCATCTATTTTTTTCATTGTTTAAAAATAATTACAGAATATAAACTGGATACCCTACATTATTTTGCATTATACTTGTTGATTTGAACTTTCAAAGCCATAAGCTCTGAAAAAAAGTAACAGAAATTATAAAAAGAATTTATAATGAATTTTAAGTTTAAATAAATTTTTTTTACACGCTTAATTTGAAGTAGTTGTTATTAGGTGCGTCCATGTCCCCAACTTTGGGATTCCGCGGTATCCCAATGCTACCAAAAACTTTTCACGCAATACAAGCCTTTGAGAGTAACATTCTTCTACTTGCACGAAACAGCCCAGACTTTTCTTTCGTAGATATGAAAACTGCAAAACAATCAGATAGTTGAAAAGTAAACAATAGAAAATAAAAAAATTATATGTTTAATGATTATAAACTTCCACCAAGTGTTAATTAAAAATTTGACTGAAAAAATTAATAAAATAAAATTCCTAAAATATGTAAGAAATGTTAGAACAAAGTACTTATGTTTTTATTTTTACTATGAACAACTGCATATAAATTTTATTTGACATCTGGCTTTGGTAAAGAAAATTGGTTTTCAGTATTCCTGTACTTTCCAGCATTTAATTTAGAATAATTTTTGTTTATCTTATTTTACCAAACTTCACCCAAAATGTAAGGGAGCGCCAGTGTAGCCAGATAAAGGGATTTCAACATTAGTTTGGGGAGGGATTTTTCATTCCTAGTTTTTTTTTATTATCGACACTTGTTTGATTTACAGGCGTTAAATTTAATATTTAGACTATTTTTCTATCTGTACTACTGTCTAGTCGAGTTAACATTTCAAAAGCATCACGATATAAATTTATAGGTATAGACACTTGATACTCGTAGTGGTTCAAATATTTTTGTGCGCAAATTTAAATTACACATTCTATTATACGAGGGCTGCTATATATGTTTCTGGCCTGGCAACACTGAGTGCTGCCAAGTGCAATCTGACATTTCTATTGGAAAGTTTGTCATTTTTAAGCATAATCGTACTCAAAACGTTTTGACGTACGACCATTATTTGTGTTGTTTACAGTGACTTGAAAAAATTAATATAGAAAAAAATGGAATTAACTCGTTAACATTTTCATTTTTCACAACTTTCGACGTGGATTATCACGACAAGAGTGCATTGATGAACTTAAATCTTTGTATGGCGATGAAGCACCATCCTATAGCACTGTGAAAAATTGGTATAATGAATTTAATCGTGGCCGAAGCTCGCTTAAAGACGAATTCCGTGAAGGTCGTCCAAAAACGACTGTTGTGCCAGAGAACATTGATGCCGTGCGTGAACTCATAATGCAAGATCGACATGCGACATACCGAGAGATAGAGACATCCTTGGACATTTCTTCCACCAGCATACATTCGATACTGCATGAACACATGGCCGTAAAAAAGGTTTCTTCTCGTTGGATCCCGCACAATTTGAAAGTCGCTCAAAAAAAGGCTCGTGTCGATTGGTGCAAAGAAATGTTGCAAAAATACGATTGCGGTGCTTCAAAAGACGTTTATAAGATCGTCACAGGTGACGAATCATTGATCTATGCGTATGAGCCCGAAACGAAACAACAATCGACTGTGTGGGTCTTTAAAGACGAGCAAAATCCAACGAAAGTTGTTCATGGAAGAAGCACTTCGAAGCAAATGGTCGCCTGTTTCTTCGGCAAAACTGGTCATGTGGTGACTGTTCCGCTTGAGCAACGTAGGACGGTCACTTCTGAGTGGTACACTACAATTTGTTTGCCTGAAGTCATCGAAGAAATTCGAAAAACCAACAAGAGAAGACGAATCATTGTTCACCATGACAATGCGAGCTCTCACACATCGGCTCAAACCAGAGCGTTTTTGACCGGCCAAAACGTCGAATTAATGGGTCATCCGCCGTACAGCCCTGACTTGGCACCTAATGACTTCTTCTTGTTTCCGCACATCAAGAAAAAATGCGTGGTCAACGATTTTCGTCGCCAGAAGAAGCTGTTGAAGTGTTCAAAAACCATGTTTTAGAGGTGTCTCAATCGGAGTGGAAAAAGTGCTTCGACAACTGGTTTGAGCGCATGCAAAAGTGTATAAATCATGCTGGAGAATACTTTGAAAAACAATAAAACCATTTTTGATTATAAATATTCGCATTTTCACTATTAGGCCAGAAATATATAGAGCAGCCCTCGTAATACTAACAGATAATCTATGTGAATTTTTTTTCGAAATGTGTGCAAAGTAAAAACAATGCCATAACGCTAAAAATGCATAGAAAAAAATTTTAGGTAATAATAAAATTTGTTATAGCGCCTGCTTTATTAAAACAGTTAATATTTAATGTTAATGGAATGTCTTTAAGCACTCTTGATTGACGAGTCATCGGATGTATCATGTTAAATGGATGGCAGTTTGCATTCGCTATTTTAATGAAAAAAAGTTGAAACAATTTACAGATTTTTTGGCCATTTAGTAGAAGCAGAGGTCACAGCAGAGGCATTATGAGTTTTTTTTTTAAACATGGGTTTATGTCCTAAAAATTTATCTGCCATTATAACAAACGTGCAGTCAATATGTGTGGCGCAAGAATGTCTCTATGTTTTCCTTAAAAGGAAAAATATTTCTATTAAATCCATTCATTAAACTAATGCAACTCGGAACTAGCAAAATCGATCCCCAACTCTGTCAAATTTCTTGTTAAGGAATTGTACACTTACTTCTTGCACTCTCCATTAAATTGGATATTCAAAAAGCAAACGCCGACATAGATATTGGCATAGAATGTTGTAAAGAATTGAATTGTATTAAGTTAATCGGATTTGTTCCGCCAGTAAATATACTGTTGTCATACCTTTCTATGAAGACCGTCGTCACTGGTTGTTTATTTGGTACGTTTGGCGAACGCTTTCTGTTTTGCTCTTTACGCAGCGCATACTTGGGATTGCGCTTGCTCTGCGCGAATATTCTTGCTTTGCGCATAGAAAAGAGCAGCGCATAAAGTGGGCATTATCAATTGCGCATTTTCGCTCTGTGCCTTTTTTGTGCAAAGTGCAAAACGAGCCAAAAGCGCATAAAATGTGCATTGATCTTTAACAGTGGTATGAAATTTTATAAAATCATTAAGTAAATAAAATACATAAATAGGCATGTACGCCGACAGCAAAAATATTATTTTTAAACAATTTGATTTTTTATTTTTCCTATGAAACCATAATTATTTTACAAGTTTTGTTCCTAAGTATCCTTTTATCTATCTACACACGTTTGTGCATACATAAATAATGTGTGAAAGGGCTAAGTAAATATTTAAAACTTATAAATCTTATTTCCAAAAGGAATTTGTATTTTTACCTGTTACACTTTTTTTGCTTTCTAATTTGCGTAATTCGTATTCGGCCTATTAGACATTTAAATAAACCCTACATTGAGAAAATTCTTTAAATACCAACAAAACACTTATTTGATTTCTTTTTAGGATAAGTTTTTCTATTAAATGTTTTAGGAAATATGTTTAGCAATTCAGTGAGATTGCCTAAAATTACAATTTTAAAAAATGATTTAAAAAACCACATTAAATTTTTTTATTATCTTCATTTTATTATATACAGATCGTGTTAGTAACATTTTTAATTCAAATAATTTTGTTTGCATTTAATTTTTTTCTAAATCATAGTAAACTAAAATACGTGTTTATAAATAATTCGCTTAAACCTCTGGTACGAATTTATAAGTGTATGTATTCTAACAAAGATTTAACTATAACTTTCTCAAGAAAGGGTAATATCTCGTATGAGGATTCCAAAAAATGCGCATTTAGTTAAATCTTAAAAAAAATTGTTTTACAAAATTGTTTTTGTAAGGAATAAATTCAAACAAACCACTGTTGATATAAAAAGAGCATGCACAATGCACCACTCTTTTTGCTCAATGAGCAGCGCAAAGAGCCTGTCAATCAAATTTATTGCTCTCGCGCAAAGAGCGAGCTAAAAAAACAAAAGAGCAGGCTCAAGTTTAGTAAAGTAAACTCCAATTAAAAAAATATTTGGGGCGAAATGCTCTCGCATTTATTTTCCGAGTTATAGGCCCTTAAACTTTTAATAGAAAAGTTTAAATGTGCACCATATTTATTAAGATATCAGTGTGGGTATCATTTAAAAGCTTTAAAGAGATCTTTTAGGAAGTATTAACATTTTTAAAAAGTGTTTGGGTATTTGTAGTGATTTTTTGGTGGGGTCATTTTATTTTAATTATAATTACTTTTACTATTGGTAACAGTTGGCAAAAAATAATGGTTTTTATGTAAAGCAAATTTATGATATCATAGCCTTAAAAAAAGAATTATGCATAAAACAAATAAACATCTATATTAGTAATTAATAAATTTTTAGTAAACCTTGAGGTCTAGTCACCTAACACTCCACCTAGCAGATGATATTTACACGAAAACAAAATTTTTTTCTACAGCGTCTCGTTTTACTTGAGGATATTAAAATATATGTACATATTTTACCAAATTTTTGTGATAAAAGTGCCATTTTGAAATAAATCTTTTTAATTCTTTATGGTGTATACAAAGACAATGAAACCATTAAATCACTACCTTTTAATCACTACAAGTAATTATCAATGAAACCCTTTTATTTAATTATTGAAAACAATGGTAATGCTTAAAAAAAATAGCAATTGAAATCATTCAATACTATTGAAATTGACCTATTTATTAGTCCATATAATTAGTTAATGCCATATATGGAAAATATAAACTAAGATTTCTCTTTAATTTATTGAAATATATATATAAATATATATATATATATATATATATATATATATATATATATATATATATATATATATATATATATATATATATATATCATTTTTAGTTGAACTGATGTTAAATGAAGACATTAAATTGCCATTCTAGCTATTTGCAAGTAAAATCTTTTTTATATACAGTTTTCAAATTATTTATTATTATTATAATTGATCAAAAAGTTGGGTTAATAAGTACATAAATAGACGCTTATTTCATGCTTTAAGGTTTAATTAGACGTGCCATAACCTAACGGCATAGCCGTAACCATTGCAATAACCGTAATAATTTCTGCTGCCAGTGAATAATTGTGCCATACTCGTAGTCATAGGCAACTCTTATTTGTGTTGCCATATGTTAAAAAAGAAGCGTAACAAAGAATATAAATTAAAACTTATAAACACAATCGATCGATCTGGAAAAAACAAGATAAATAAAACAAATTGTTAATACCTTTATTCTATAGTTAACTAACTGTATATGGTTATGGTAAAAAATTAAAATTTATTTGATATCCGTTGGTAATGTTAAGGTTATGGCATAATTGCACGTTACCAATAATATAGCGTTTCCATAAGGTTGGCTTGGAAAGCTTTTTTATATGGTTATGAATGATATGTCCAGTTAAATCTTTTGCTTTAAGTATACTTTTTTTGCCCTATCTTCTCGTTTATTTGTTTAAGGTGCCTATTATGAGCAACTTTCGATCTTCGACTGTAGTCGAAAGAGCTGATCGACAAAAATAGTGCTATTGTGAATTTTACTCAATTGGATTATTCACAATAGTACGTGTACATGTTTATTATCTGTCACTCTAAAGAAATATTGTTTTACTAATTTATAAACGAAAAAAAAATAACTATTAATTATTTGTTAGACCTGCATGGAATTAAAATTAATTTATTGACACCATTTGTGAAAAAAAAATTCACAAATACTTACAATTTCAATAAGTTTTACAAACTGGCACAAACCATCGAAAGCAAAATTGTGTTCGATTGAAAATTCGTTGCACAACGAAATTTTCGACAGTGCTACCAACTCGATACGAATTTGACAATCGATATTCGAAGATCGAAAATCTAATGCAACTCATAATAAGGGCCTAAGCTCTGTCTATTAGTAGAACTAATGTATTTAATCTAAGAACGTATCACAACCAAGTAATTTTTTACTTTATAAAGTTACAATTCGAGATATGCTACTTCTTGATTGACTTGTTTGAAAAAGTGCTTTTAAAATAAATCTGAAATTTCGAAAATTAATTTACTTAATAAAATAAAATTTCACATTATGTATAGTGAGTGGAGGGTATAAAAACAATTTATACTTGGAGACAAACTTTTTTTTTGGTATTAAGTTAATTTGATTTATTCCGCCAGTAAATAAAATACTGTTGTCATACCTTTCGGTGAAGACCGTCGTCACTGGCTGTTTGAAAATGATGTCTTTACATCGAAAGCGCTCGCCCATCGCACCAAATAAACAGCCAGTGACGATGGTCTTCACCGAAAGGTATGACAACAAACTTTTTTTTATAAAGATGCACATTGACAGTGCTTTTTCACGTGTATGTATGTTCTTCTTAAATAAATTGAAAAAACGGATGAAATATATGTTTTCAAAAATTCTTTGGTATTTTTAATTTTTTTTTTTAATTGTTTCATACGACTCGCTCTCTTAGTTTTTCTTTTAATTGTTGTATTCAAATTTTAGAACACAATCTGAGGAATCTCTTTAGTTTCTAAATAAGCGATTATATAACTGAGCTACAAATTCATTAGTTTTATTTATAGAAGAGCATTTAAGAAAAATAAATGCAATCTTATTTAAATGATTTCGTTTAAAAATACACAAACTTTAAAAAATATTCGAATGACCGATTTTTTAATTAAAAAAACAATTTATTCGACATTCGAAAAATTAACACTAAAAAAGATACAACTAACAATTTAAGGCAAAAGAACCGGTTAAGAAACCGAATAGAGTCTTTGTGTTAAAAACTTCTTACAAGAATTTAATTAACTAATTTCTTTCATTAAATGAAAGACTCAATACTTATTTTACTAAGAACTTCAATTAAAATTTAGTTAATTAACATGTATTTTTCTTTGTTTGACAGGACATCTGGTGATTCGCTTTATGAAATATTGGGACTTCCTAAAACGGCAACAGCTGAAGAGATAAAAAAGACTTATAGGAAACTTGCTTTAAAATATCATCCAGATAAAAACCCCGATAATGCTGATGCTGCCGAAAAGGTTAAATTTATTTATCAAACACATGTACATACATATTTTTAAAAATTATTTTTATATCTTTTTCGTAACAATTAAAGTTTAAAGAAGTCAATCGAGCACATTCAATACTAAGTGATCAAACAAAACGTAACATTTACGATAATTACGGTTCATTGGGTCTGTATATTGCCGAACAATTTGGCGAAGAAAATGTCAATGCATACTTTGTGGTAACATCACCAGCAGTTAAGGTAAATAAAAAATTATTAAAAGTTAAAAAAATTTTCTATAAATTAAAAAAAATTAATTATCATTATTTGTATTCTTAGGCTTTGGTTCTTTGTTGTACAATACTTACCGGTTGCTGCTGCTGTTGCTGCTGTTGTTGCTGCTGCAATTTCTGTTGTGGCAAATTTAAGCCACCAGCAAATGAATCACATGATCAGTATGCACATTTAAATGTAAGTTCTTAGATATAATTTAAATAGTTGAAAGACAGTTTACAAAGAAAAACAAGAAAATCAAAATTTTCTTAAAGAAAAATTTAAAGTTAAATTTAGCAATACAAAGCTTCTTTTCCTTTTTATTCATTATTTACATTACTTTTTTTACTATAAAAGCCCATTTTGACGAAATTATTTTTACTATTTGAGTGTACTTTCTTCCGATTTATTTTATTTAATGGTACTATTAATATTTTATGTACTATTTGTACATTTTGGTCCGAGAATACCACACATTAAACGAATATACAGGGACACGTTGTTGCTGTTTTTCGAGATACTTTGTTTTTGATTCAAACAGAAATCACGAACCTTTATTAGAGTATTGTCGTATGAGCCGGTGTGTTATCGTGGCAATTTCCAGGTGTATTGCGCATGCTTGTTTTGTGTTATTTGCCTCAAATAAAAGTCGCAAATAGGTAAGAGTCAATCACACGTGTAATAATAATATTACAATGCATCGCGGCGGTTTATGACTAAATGTGTTGGATAAAAAAAAACTTTCGTGAATCGAACGTAAGTAGAAGTTTTTTTGCTTGTTGTCGATAACCTTTTGGTTCATGTTTTGTCACGTTTTTCTTTGTGGCTGAAGAATATCACAGATTGTTGCTGTTGTGACAGGGCGAAGGCTGGAATTAACCCTAATCTGGATAAACGTTCATGGCTGCATTGTATAAAATGTCATATGTTAAGATGACGTCGATGCCTCATACTTGTGAAGATCTTTGTAAAATGCATCAGAGGGTCTAACTTCTGTAGAGCGTGACTCGGATATCCCTTCCAGTGACACTTTAAAAGAAATAGTTTGGACAGATTAATATAACTTTCTTTGAGCGACATTATCTTCGCTTCATTACTTTAGTGTTGTTCAAATGTAAAGTAAACCCAACAGTGAAGCTATAACCTGGATGACGAGTAAGTCCTGCCGGATGTGTCGGGGAGAGGATCTTGACTAACAATCTATGATTGTTTTTGTAATTTAAAATACTCGCTATTTGGTTAGACCAGGTCAATATAACGACCAATCAGCTTATATGTCTCTAAAATTTTGTCCTTTGTCATTTCCTATTAGTTTTTGGTTAATATTAGCTCTATAGAAGAAGGTAAAAAGATAATAAAAACTGCCTTTATCACAATGTAAATGCTTATGAAATTGTTATTTTTGCTACATGAAACCAATCTTATTGTTTCCAGCTATATCGCCCATGAATATAAATCTCCACCACCAAGATTCGCGAATTGGTGAATTCGGCAACAAGACATCGTTGGAGCGGTCGCCAGTAAACATTAGGTCGTATGAGGTAGCTCTGATTCAAAGGCAAGCGGAGTAGTTTGGATGTAGCAAACTTTTGGTCAGAACCCACTTTTATTGTGCCAATACATCCGAGCTTGGTCAGGGCATGGACAGTTCATTCTCTGACCGTAGGTATATAGAATTCAGCGGAGGCATGCAAAGCCTCCCTGAGACTTTTTTATGAAGAAAAAAGACTAGAAAACTAGCAGGATTATAAGTCCTCGGTGAACAGGCTAAAAGACCTGGTCAGAAATGCTAAGCTGACGTCCTATAGGTCCCTCTGCTGTTACGTAAAAACGAGCATCTGAGACGAGCAGGCCTCGCAAGTTGCTCTTGGCGTTGCGCATGGTCCTAAGTTAAACAACTTTTTGTCAGTTGGACTACTAGCGTACATGAGACCCTTAGACGCGCATTTCCGGGCTGAACTTCGTTAGCGTGTGAACGTTTGGTCACTGCGTCTGAGGCCGTCACAAAGTTCTGCCGACCTAAGGGTCAGAAAACTAGCGCTGAACTCGGCGATAGCTCTCATTTTTAAAGGGGCTTGGCGATCGATGCGTTTCGGCCATGCAGCTATTTTAGAAAGCACCAGTGCTCGACAGAAATTCGAGATTTCAATGTCTGGCGTATCAACCAAGGTGGCGCATTCGGGCCACCAGGGTTATATGCTAGAAATTTATAGTTGAAAAAGTCGTCAAAAAGATGGTAATCCAACTTGGAACTATTTTGCATGCCGAGGCATATTTATGGCTGTGCTAACGGGGCACTGCACCATTGGTGTTCCGTTTAATGACCTTCGCAAAACTAGCAGGGGCAAAGAGAGGGAGACTGTGGGTACCTCTGCCATTGTCCAGCACTCCGCGAATAGGGCGGTTTTTCCGAGACTTTGGAATTTTGAGGATTGCGATGTCGATGGGATAAACTTGAGGATACATAAAAATAAAGTACCCAGATTGCCGGTTGCAGTCATTAACATAAAAAAATTTTGCCTTAGTAGTTGAAACACATTTTTATATTAAGTTTTATTTTAGATAAACAGTGCCGGTCAATATAACGAAAGGTAACAACAATTTTTAATATACTTTTTACAAAATCGTGTAATAATTTTATAAAAATTGTATATTTATGGGCCACCGGAAAATCGTGAACTAATAAAAATAATTTGCGTCCGATGGTAAATCGTGTTTCCAAATAAGGGAATTGCCAAGCTGTTCCAATAAAATGATAATAAATGCTCTAAGATATGAGTAAAAAGTTGAATCCCGTGGTAGCAATGCGAGTTTTGTCACCCTTAATAGTAAAACGGTTAGTACGGACGACTAAAGCAAATCTCTTTATGACAGCTACGGAGCTCAAAAAAACATTGGATGTGCCGGCAAGCGTAGAAACCATTCACCGCAGACTTCAAGACAGCAGCCTCAATGCCTGTAGTTCTCGAAAAGTGCCGCTTCTTTTCTCCAAACATGTTGCTAAACGGATATCTTTTGCCAAAGCACATCTAAATTGGCCAAAGGAAAAGTGGAGAAATGTGCTATGGACTGAAGAATCCAATATTATTCTTTTTGGTGGAAAGGGCTCCAGATGTTTTGTTGGTAGGCCTTCTAACATCGAATAAAAGCCACAATTCACATAAATAACTATCAAAAAGGATCATGTGGGTCTTCCAGCAAGACAAAGACCCCCACCACTGCAGCAAAATAGCAAAAAAAATGGTTCAACAATAAATATGTCAGTGAAGTAGAGTGTCCTGCCCAGTCCCCAGATTTAAATCCTTTTGAAAATCTGTGGACGAACAAAAACAAGGGTATATCTACAATAAAGCCAACAAGAACTCTGGGAGGCAGTGCAGAAAATTTGAAGTTCCATCAAAGTGGAAAGACGCCAGCATTTAGTGGATTCCATGGGAAGGCGTCGTACCGCGGTAATCGCAAACAAAGTGCACGCGATAAAGTATTGAAACCACACAATTAACTTATCTACAAAATATCTGAGTGAAATTTTTTATTTATTTTAAGAAAGATCACTAATTCTTGTTAAAAATGAACTGAAGTGCTATTATTTTGACTGTAGTTTTTAATTTTTTTTTATATTAGCGTATTATAAACTGTTGAAAAAACCAAATAATTTTCTTATGACAACAAACCATTAACATCAAAGAGTTTGTTATTTTGTTTTGAGTTGAGTTGAATCAGCCCAACAGTTAAACAGATGTAACCGAAGTCATTATAAATTTGTACGTGGTGCCTATTATATTGACCGCAGCTGTATTTGAATAGGTCTGGGTATTTTATAAGCCATTTTTTTTTTAAATTTCACAACTTTAAAAACAAATGACAACGGTATCAAAATGGGTTTATTTAATATGTATTTTTTCATTGGCTTTTTCAATTTTGATTTCTTTAGCTTAATTTGTTTATTTGTGATTTACTTTGTTACTTTACAAAAAAAAAAATATTGCAATAAATTTGTGGTGAAGGCTTGTGTAACTAAAATTATTTGAAATAGCAACCAGAGCTTATATTGTTGATGATTTTTGTGGAGTTAATGTTGGTATTAATGTTATAATTTTGCATGATATTTTGTATTAAAGTTCGTTCTTTGTTCTTTTGCTATGAAAAAGAGAGGTAAGTAAAAGTTATACATATTTTTATTATTTTGCAATAAAAAAAAAAAAAAAAAAAAAAAAAAAAAAAAAACAAAGATGATAAATCTTACAATAATACATTATGTTTAACACCCAAAAGGTAACTTAAATCATTTCTTATAAAACTTACATCAATTTTTTTTGTTTAATTTTTTTTTTATAACGGATGATTGCAGGTAGAAAGTTTCAATGTTTGCTAGGTGTTTATAAATGAGTTCATAATCTATTTGGCAACAGTTGTCATTAAATTGGCAAAAATTCTGATGACGTTTCGTTGTTTCAAAACTTTGTTTTTTAGTTTTACAACAGTAAAATATATATTCATACATAGAATTTTGGAAATTTAACTCACCTTATTTAAATATACTTTTTGTTTAATCTTACAATTTTTATAACCTCATCACTAAAAGTGGGGAATTTGTCATTCCGTTTGTAATTTCTACAATAACATTTCCGACCCCATAAAGTATAAATATTCTGAGTTCTAATGCATAGGGAAGTCGATTGAGCGATGTCCCTCTGTCCGTCCATGTTAGTGTTAAAATCACTAGATGAACTAGAAAAAATTTAAATATGCTAATCGATCACATATGGTTTCGAAAATGTTGTTATTGAAAATCAGTCCATGTCCTTCGAGTCAGCGGGTAAAACACTATCATATCATTTGTAACAATTATGTAACTCCAATCAAAAATACAAATAACAAAAATAAAAAAACATCAAGTAAAACATTTGCTATCGCCCATATTTTCGGAGTTAAGGGCCTCTGTACTTTTCATAGAAAAGAACAGTTGTGTACCATGTTTTTTTAATGGCTATCATTTAAAAGCTTTTGAGAAGTCTTTCAGGAAATACTTAACTTTTAAAAAATGCCGATGATGATATTTTTATGTGTAATTAAAGGGTGTTTTTTTAATCCCGATAGAACTTTAAATTATAAAAATAACATAAAAAATTAAATTGTAATGAAGAATTTTTTATACGAAAGATCTGAACATGTCATTAATATTCAAAAATGATTTCGGGCATATGACCTTTCGGCTGCTCATGGCAATGCGCATTCTGGACGTCTAATTTTTGGTCACTTTTTTAAATACTGCTGGCCATATGTCACGAATTAGATGAGCAATGTTGGCCTCCAAAGCGTCAATTGTTGCTGGTTTATCAGCATAAACCAGTCACTTCACGTGGCCCGACAGAAAATAATCAAGAGGTGTCAAATCGCACGGCCTTCGAGACCATTTGAAATCACCTTATCGCCAAATATTGATTTAAATAACTCGATTGTTACGGTAACGATCTCCATTAACCGTAACGTGAGATCCGGCCTCATTTAAAAAAAGTTAGGTCCGATCATGCCAACTAGCGTGTAAACCACACCAAACGGCGCATTTTCTGGATGCAATGGAGTCTGTAGGGTGCTTTGTGTATTGGTCTCACTCTATATACGGCAATTTTGCTTATTTACAAACCTGTTAAGCCAAAAATGAGCCTCATCGCTCAAGACAATTTGGTGATAAAACAGCGGGCCAGTTACTAAATGCTCTAGAGCCTAACCGCTGCTTTAATTCCTACACTAGCTGGATCTTATACGGGTGTAGGCCAAGATATTTGCGCAAAATTTTCCATGTGGTGGACGGACAGAGCCTTAATTTCTGCGACCGACGACGAATCGATAAATTTGGATCTTCTTCCACGCTTTCCTTTACAGCAGCGATATTCTCTTTAGTACGCACATTCCTTCGACGTGTTGGTGTTATTGCATCCTATAGACGGTATGTGGTACGAAATATATCCACTGTTCGATAGATAGCTTGCTCAGACGGCCCACGAAGTCGTCTTTAAGATGCTCGAATTGATGGCTGATTTTCAAAGTAAAATTGTTGAAATTCATATTTCCTTATATGTTGCAAAAAATATGTTTTTTTTTTTGATATTTCATGTTTCCATGTTTCGTCTGTATCCATGTTTAATTTTCTCATGTGTTATTTGTTTTGAAGCAGGTGTGGTGTAAGGCACATTTTATTCAAATTTTTTTGCAACAGCTTTGCATTTGAAAAATTTCTCTTTTAAGATACCAATTGTTTGGGATATTTAAAAATGTTTTGCAAATTAGAATACACGCAGGTTTATTTATTTTTTTTTTTTTTTGCTATTTCTTCTGCGTATTTGTTTAACGCATTAAACATAGACAATTGTAGATTTCTTTTGCCTGCGACAATTTTATTATGTGACAATCCGATAAACGAAAAAGGAACTCGCAGCTAAAGAAAACTCTTTGCGAAAAAAAATCAATCAATACTACCTTAACACAAGAGCCAAAAAAAAAAAAATCTCGGGTCTTATCGCCGCTGTCGATATCATGTTTTTGCTTTGCTTTTTTACACCAACAGTGTTGATTCATAACCTTCTAAACAAATATAAATTTTAAATTTAAAACGGCATAAAGTTTCCAAATTTGAATTATTAAATGCTCTATGCGCTATATTCTTCTGCTCTAAATCAGTTAAAGTTGCTGGTCATTTCCTTTGCTCTGCGCTCCTAACATAATAATAAAAAATAATATTAAGCTCTTAATTTGGTAAAATAAGCAATCACGTGGCTAGGTTTTGAATGAAAGAAATCGAATCCCGAGTCTAAAAAAATATTCATTTCTTGAACAGAACTACTGCCAAGTTCGGCCCCGAATCACAAATCAATAGTTCTGATGTGTTACGAATTCCCACATCGGTTTTTACAAGTAACTTTGACCGGTTGACATGAGGCCAATAATTTTCGGGCTGAAGAAAAACTTTTTTAGACCAAATACAATAACTGCAAACGATAGCATTTCCCTGAAGTTACTTAATTTGCCCTTAACACTCTTATGACCTTAAAATTATGAATGTTTGGTGTATGAATAAGCGCTTTTCGCATTTTTTTTTATTGTAAAAAATTTAAATAAAATTATTTTGTTTTAATGTCGGTGATGATACAATAGCTGCGTTCGCATACTTTTGACAAAGTTCAGTAAAATAAGAATAAAAAAATTATTCTCAATTAAAGAGAAAAAAAACTGCAGGAATCCAAAAACTAAACTTCTTTCTATCCCAAAACAAGATGTCAAACTAAGTATACACGCAATTGTAATTACTAAACATAACACAAATATTTTGTATGTTTTAAAATTTATTTTATTATTCATCTGGGCTATTTCGAGGAGGTAGAAGAATAATTTTATTCTCTCAAAAGCTCTCTCTTTTACCTAAACTTGCAGTAAGGGAACAGTTTTCAGGATCCCAAAGCTGAACACGGTAACGCACCTAATGTAACAAACTCTTTGTTTTTTTTTTTTAAAAGCAAGAAAAAAAATGAAAATGCTGCTTTTTAACCATGCAATTCATTATTTTCACTTGGCAAAAACTTATCGTTTGTCAAATTAAACTTACTTTGTGGACTCGCTACAAAATGGTATATTTAAGTCGTAGATTCAAGCAATCATTATCCGTTATTGTTTTTACTTTTTCTTCTTTGTTATTTATTTACTTAATTATTTTATGCACGCGGTTATTATGACTTAAAAACAACACACCTTATTTTATTTCATGGCATATAAATCACCATAAACTAATCTTCACGAAAATCATCAAAAAATTGTTTATGTACCTACAAATCATATACTAAAATTTTTATCATTGATTATTTGTACGTTTCGTAGTTTCACACGAATTTGTTTCATTCGAATTTGTCCATTAAACAAAAAAAAAAAAAAAAAAAAAAGAATAAAATAAAAAATAAAAATAAGATAAAAATAGTACAATTTCTTAAAACGAGCTTAAGGAATAATAATATTGTAGGTACTTTAATTTTTAAATAAATAAAAAACAATGATTTCACCTCAGCTTTGTGTGTCTTAATAGATCATTTATGGATTTACTGATTGTTTAATAACAATTTAAACGTTTGAGTTCAAGTTTATGATTTATTTTTATTCATTAAGAAAGTTTACATTAAATGTACTCACGTCACCAATTGCGAAAGTGCAAAATTTGTTTTAAACATTACAACCACATAAATAATAATTTTACACTATCCATAACCAAGTGAGTAAACTTTCGCACAAAACATATGATTTCAACATTTTTACTTAAAAAGCGAAAAACTTTTCTTTTTCTCTGTAGAAGCCAAGACGAGGTGTTTGCTTTTTCATTTCAGATAATGATGCATTAATTAAACTAATCAAACAGGGTTTTATACTTTGATATGGTTTCTTAAGAATAAATAAAAATGTTAGACGAGTGTTTTTAATCAAAAAAATATCATCTGTTATTCGGCATTTTTATTACGCGTTTCTGTTGGTAAAATTTTTACATTTTCGCAATTAATGACGTGAATTCCTTTTTTTTGTGCTTTGTTTTAAATTGACAATTAATTTTATTTGTATGTATATAAAAAAATCAAATTTTATGTATTAATTTTTGTTTTCAAGCTAAAAATATGTCAGGACTAAGTGCTAAGCTGTAATTATCTTTCAGCCATCTGAACAATATTTCTAGAACCAGTTCGATTTTATAAGTAATTTCGAGTTTGACAATTTTTTTTTATTTGGCTCGCATTCCATATTAATAAAACTAAATTTTGATTCATAGATCTAGACAAGGTTGTTAAAGATTTTCCAAGTCTTATTTGAATTATTGTATTGAAAATCGCTAAAAGTTTTGAGGTTAACAGTGTCCATTAATGTCATATCATTTGATCTAATTTGTTTGTTCTTTTAGTAAGAAGGGATTGCAAGTTTTTAGTTTTTACTAAACTACACCATATCAAAATTTAACTTTAAATAGACACTGTTGTATATGATATTTAAAGTCAATTCGTAATTATTATTATTTTCCTTCGAATGGTATAAGTCAACCTTAAGGGTTCAAAAAACCAATTTTACTCATGTATTTTTTTAAATTATATTCTTTGCTTAACTGGAACTGTTTTTCAAAGTTACTTAGTTTAGTGAGTGATTTTCAACTGCATCTTTAAATAAGTACAATTCTTAAGTTGCAAGTTATATCTTAGATTGTTATGGGCGCTAAATTCTTATTTATATATGTAAACCGTTATATCTAAAATAAAGTAACACAACATATGTGAGCATAACTCGAAAGCGCTCTATCATTGGTCTCGAGTTATTTACTTTTTGCTAATTAAACTTAACAAGGTTATAGTTGAATAGGTTCCAAATTAAACGAGCCATTCGTACTAAGATCAATATACAGCTTTTAATTATATTGATAATAAAATTAATGTTTTTTTATTTTTACAAGAATTTTAATATGCATACAACAGCAGAACATTTCCATTCAATATTGCAATCAAATATACAGAGTAACCTAAACTCATACCGAAATTGCAAGGTTTTGGCTAAATTTACAGAAAAGCGTTTTAAATTTTCCCTTCATATCTGCTCAGTAAACAAATTTAAATATATTAAAAACAAAAACTTGCAAGTATGCAAAAAAGTGTTCGTTCCCATTTAGTGAATTCGGCAGTAAAACTGAACATTTAAATTTTCTTTTCCATATAAGTTCAATATAATATCAAGAGTTTTTGCTTCTTATATGCACAAGTGTAAATTACTAATTTTTATATTATAAATTATATATATACATACATTATGCCAATTTTAAGAATACTCGTTTCTTAAATATGACTTAAAATATTTTTAAATATGTAATATTTTTTTTTCTAGAACTTTAAAAAATAAAATGTATTAACTGACATTCCATAACTAGTATCGTTTTTAATAAAAAGTTTTAATATTTTTATTTAAAAGCTTCGAAACATGTTCTTATACAATTAAAATCTAAGATAAATCTTTGTTAAATTAATATACATATAGGAAACCATTTTGCTATAGAAGGAGCTTAGAATTAATAAAAACTAAATTCCAACAAGCTTTATGGCATAAGAATTTAAACTATTTCAGATTCGTCTGCTATATTCAACATTTTAAAATTTTTTTAAACTTTTACTATATTACAGACAGATGATAATTATAAATTAATAATAATCATCCATCTATCAAACATAACGGTAAAGAAAAATAATAAAATTAGACATCTTTACCACAAATTGCAGAGAATATATAACCTGACATAAAGACACAACGTGAGCATATGCTTATGAAAGTTATTATAGTTTTTCTGCAAATATTATAATACTAGCAAAGACTTTCATTCGTAATGGTGAAAGATAAGCACACTAACAATTAGGCTTACTAACTACTTTAATTATTAATTCAAACTAAAATCTAAACTTCTTGACAATGGCGGAAAAATTGTTATTTTGCTAAATATTTTAAAACGTGTAGTTGCGCTTTCACCTACTATCTCTGTGATTTTCGCAGCAAAGTAGTAAATCTAACATCACCTTTATTTTATACTCGTATATAAAATTTTGTTTTTCTTGTTTTTTATTTTTTTTATTTTATACTCATATTTTTTATAAAAAATTTCACAATTTAATTTTTTTTTTTTGTTGGTTCACTTATAACGTTAAAAATTGCGTTTAAACATTAAACAAAATTTTATATTACCTTATTACTTTTTTTGTTAAATCCATAATCACAGCGTGACGGTGAAGTTAGAGAAGCTAGTGATCGTCCCCCAAATATGGGTAATCCTGAACGACTTGTAAGTACATTGTTGAACATTCAGTACATTTAACTGTTAAAGTTAAACAGTAGTAGTAACTTCCTATTAATTTGTTTGTTAATAAATTAAAATAAATTTTTATTTTGTTGTTTTTAGCATCCTGTTGAATGATGTTATGTTGTTGGTGTATTGTTTTAATTTATTTTCTATTTGCATTTTTGTTGTAATTATATAATTACACATAAACTTTAACAATTGCTTGAACTATAAAATATTTATTTTAACATTCATTGTAATCCTGCATTAAATTAAATGTATTTTAAAATAATTTCTTTTAAATTATAAAATTATATTATTTATTGTAATTTGTTCTCAATATCTTGGTTATAATAAAGACATTTTTCTAGTCCCCAAATTTTTTATGGTCATGGTAACATTCAAATATAATGTATCTTCTGTATAAAGGAGGTTATAAGTATTAACTAAACCATTTTGTATATCAGTGTAAATAAATGTTTAATACTATTAAATAAATTTCAAGTATTTTTTGAATAAATAAGATAAATTAAAACTCTAAGTAATATGCGACTTTTACAACTGTTCTTACTCTTTACCCATTATTAGCACTATTTCATTAATAAAATGCGTATTTTATCTTAAATCTGATTGGTATTCCTATATGTTTTTATGTTTTGGAAAATAAAATTTGTTTTACTTGATTAACTTGCAATTATTAACAAAAGAAGAAAATTAAAATAGCCAACCAAGCAACACTAAAATTTTTAAAGCGGCATAAATAATCCTTGAAATAATTTTTTCAAAGCAATTCTCACGTTTTTTATTACAGCATTATTATTTTCAAGGTCATTTTTTTTTAATTCTCTCGAATGAACATGACAACATTTGTTGATGAAGGTTTAACTATCAACATAAAATTGTCATTCAACTTAAGCTCAGTTCTTATGTTTATTCTAGGTCTAGGAAGAAAAAGGTTATATCTAAGTTTATCATTCCATTTGTAATTTCTACAATAATCATTTCCGATTCCATAAAGTATATATGTATATTAGAGCGACTCAAGTTGTATGGAAGCAAAATTCGTGCAAGGTGTACCCCCCTCAAAATGAACATTGGTATTTTTTACGGTGACATCTAAAATATTTCGCCTCTAGGTTTGACCTCTCGTGAGCTGAACCATTTTGAAAAAGGGTCTATTTTTTATATTTTGTCAATTTGAGATCTGTTTCTTTACGAACATATATAATATGGGTATCATAAGAAAGGTTTTTTTTAAGTATATACAACTTGTCCAAGGACGATCATCCATGTCCTATTATATCAGAATATTCTGTAAAAAATATCGGTTTTTGAAATATTTGTTCGGGTTTGTTTGTAACAAAAATGTCAAATTAACATTATTTTATTTTTAGTCGATTTAATTAAAAACGGATCTCAGCTTTTTTTTTAAATTCGTGATAGTTTGCGTTTTGACAAAAATGCAATGGGGTGGTAACCCTTCGTTTTAAGTAGGGCAATATGAGTACTAAATTTTTTCTTTTGCAAAGTACATCAACCACAAGTTCTTATGCATAGCGATGTCCGTCTGTCCGTCCGAGTTAGTGTTAAAATCAACTTTGCCAAGCTAGAAAAAACTTAATAAGCAAGATCGGTGCATGTCCTAATAGGTATCGCGCAAAACTCCACGCCAGCATCTAATTTTTCCATTTCGTTTGAAGTTACTCCTATCAAAAAAACACATTCATATATAAGAGACGATAGAGAATTTAAAAATTATAAAAAACATCAAGTGAAAAAATTGGCGCTCGCCTATATTTTTCGAGTTATAGGCCTCAAAACTTTTCATAGAAAAGTACGATTTTGCACCATATATTTTCAGATATCAATATTAGTATCACTTAAAAGCTTTTGAAGAGATCTTCCAGGAAATACCTAAACTTGTTTAAAATGCTTAACCCGTTAGGAGCTGATGCAATTTTTTGGTGTATACTTATATATAGTATTTAATTTATTTTTCTTTTTTTAATTCTCTGTCACCCTATATATTGTTTTGTTTTTTTTTTTTTTTAATTGGAATTACTTCTAGAATAACGGTATGAATATGACAATATTTGTTAATAATGGCCTTACTAAAACACAAAATTTTTATTCAATTGAAGCTCAGTTCTTAAGTTAAGTATGCCCATTCCAACTTTTTTGATGGTTTCAACTAAATTTCAGGCATATGATTGTTGTTCTTATTCTATATAGTTTTCTCATTTTCTTAACCCACAACCGTTTCGAAATGCCTCCCTAATCAAAACGTTACTTAATTGGAAATCTTTAATTTAAAACTTTGACGTTTAGTAATAAGCGCAATTAAAATCATTTATTATATTTTATTTACTAATGGCAAAATTCACAATTTAACTAATCACAAATTTTTCAATCATCAATTCTTGACTTACCTATTAGCAACTAAAGGGATTTTAAGTTTTAACTGATGACACTGAAAGTGCTTAGAAGGAAAAGCATAAGTTTAACTAGCCATAGTTACTAATTAAATAATGACTGTAAAAATGTTTATTATATCTGCTTTAAAATTGACTTTCCCCATTTTTAGTATATTTGTTATTTTATTATTTATTTAAAATTTGTATTATAGGTATTTAGATATTTGTAATAATTTTTTATAAAAACCCAAACAACAGTGAGACAATGTGCTCTGTATTGTGTAAACACATTATTTCCGTATTTTTAATCCAATTTACATCAAACTATTTTATTTATTTATTTATTATTTATCTTCTAACATATTCTATCTCTGTTTTTGCTTAAAAATTTACAAAATTTACATTATGTATTGCGTACTATTTAGAGTCAAATATTTTCACTTAAGGCCTTTTACGAACGTTTTGTTTTATTTTTTTTTTTTTTTTTTCATTAGCGCCTTAGAATTTTAACAAAATTCCCTGGTATTCCACAGATTTTATGATTTTTACCTGCCCATACAGAAACAAATTAAAAATTTACTGCCACAAAATTATTTACTTTATATGGATTTTAATAAACTTTAATAAAACAAGGTACCTCAAAGGTTTTGACGTCGCTTGCGGACATTAAAACCAAATGATCGAATTCGATTTAAACTTATTACAAGGGATTTTTGCGGTCGCTGATTACAAATCTGATGTTTGTTTTTAAAAATTCAAAATGGCGGATCCAATATTGCAACAATTATTATAAAATTGATCGAATTCTCTTAAAACTTATTTCACGGGATTTTTGATGTCGGTTTTAAAAAATTTAAACTTCGAAACATTAAGCATAATTAAAAACTTAAAAAAAGAATACTTTTAAGAATCATAATTAAAAGTTATACTTTTTAAAAATGTTTGCTTAAATTTGATTAACTGGTCATGAACAGTGAAAATATATGGAAGAAGATCTTGAAGCGGTACCACATCCTCATTTTCGTTTATCTCAATATTTGCTGGATAACAATTTTTTGGCCTTTCATATCACATGATATGAGGGATAAATATTAGCTCTTCATTTAATTGCTACAAGTCGCATCGTTATATAATACTCTTTTGTCAATCCAAGGTCCACTATATATATTTAAGCAATATTTATGAAAGGTTTTACAGAATTAGAAGATGAGGGAACATGTTTGAATTTCATTCTTTTTTAACTTTTGGGTGAAGAATTGATGGCTAAATTCACAACTTCAGCTTCACTTCTGTTGTCTGATTTCACTTAGTTTGTACCTGCAGCCAAACATTTAAGATCTGATACAATTGCTCTAACGTGTCTTTGCTAACTGCGTTGAGAACTTTCTTCAAATGATTATCTGGGTCTGCCTCGAATAATTTGTTCTGAATGCGTTTCTACCGATAATAGATGATTGTAACTCCGGGACTTTAACGTTTTTGTCACGCCATTTTAAGTGCTTCTTATTAAAAAGGTCATGCATATAAAAAAACACGCCACTTTGTGGTCATTTTGAAAATAAACACATTAACTTCCTGTTTTATTAAATCTACAGAGTACTCATTAGCACCATATATGCCCAAAATATACCGTAATCGTATATTCGTGCGCACTAGTATTTTGTGAGAATACTGCACTAAATAAAAAATTTAGCATTTGGTGTAATACCAGGGGAAAATATGCTCTATTTGTTGAAAGGGGAAACGGGGGCACCTCTACTTGACTTTTTACACTCATTAGTAGTTGTTTTTGTTACTTGTAAAAAAGAGTCTTTGAACTGTTTGAATATTTTTAATAACTCTAGCTTAAGTAAACTTTTTAAAATAATATTGCAAATTAAATAAGAACCTCGTGCTTACAAATATATTTAAAGATCTTCAAACAGTAAATTTACAAGAAAATGTCATGAACATATTAAGTCCAATAGTGGCTACATTTAACAAAGTAAAAAATTTCTTCTTTGTTATCGTATTTCGGTAATTTGTGTTGCGATAATAACCGAGGCCTGTTATATGTTCAGTGACGTAATGTTAATATGCCTCTTTTTGGAAGTGGCATCAAATGTAATTGTGCCTAAAAATATATTTCTAAAGGGTCACTTTGTTAAGGCTGCATATATGATTATCTTGTAGATACCATTGGTGTAAATAATAATGATTTTTTATAAGATTTTGTTATGCTTTTAATCAGCTCTAAAAGCATTCTTTTGAATCTTCACAATTCCTTGTTCTTGCTATTGGACATGTTCAAAAAATAATGTATGTAAATAAAAGATCTCACTGTAATAATAGAAATATCTTTTGTTAAGCCCTTAAAATGTTGTCTTTATTATTTAGTAAATTATCATATTTAATTGTGAAAAATAAGGTTTAATTCGTTTGCAAACATCCCTTTAAAAAGTTTTTTAATTTGGTTCAGTATTTTTGAAGCTATAAACGGGTAAAATTCTTACTAGATCATGCACACATAAAACACATGTATGCATTAGATTCATGTCATTTGCATGTCTTTGCAATGAAATGAAGGCAATAATAAAATAGAGTTTTCTCTATCTTACATAAGGTTAACAATGGTGGCAGAATCTTTCCAGACAAATCACTAAATAATCTTTTAATCATCAAAAACCCACTGTTACCTGTTTATTTTATTCCAATAAAGGTAAAACTATTTTAACTTAATTTAAGCATTTACCTTTTTTTGATAATTCGATTTGCAAAATTTAAAAGTTGGCATCCTAAATCTTCTTCCTCATAATTCTAATTTTGCTTCCCATGTTAGTACTAAGTTCATTACCACAAAAAATCTTTCAACACAAGCATTGCTGGCTTGTACACACAGTAGAGTCAACATCACTTCTGCCAGATTTTTATATGGGCTTTTGTTCAAATATATTGTTTTTTATGTTTTAAAAATATGTGATTCGATGGATTTTTTTTTTTTTTTTTTTTTTACAATCCATTCAAAACCATTTAATCTGAAGGCAAGTATCATGAATCAAATTTTGTTGCAAATCTTATTAATTACAATTTTTATCTTAAGCAATGCTTTTGTTACTTTACTTACTTACGAAAAAGTCTTAAAACTTTTAAAATTTCCTCAAAAATCCGCAAAAAAGATTTGTTATCCCCATTTGGCAATTAATCTCCAATTTTGCAACATTAAAGAGTTCATCCTTTAATGTTGTTTAACATAATATAGAAATTCCCTTTTATTATAAATTATTTCAATTGTATTTTAGTTTGTTTGGCTACATTTTTAAGTATTGTTATGTTTATATGCCAGATATATATCCGAAAACTGTCTTATGCCATTAAAATAATAAAAGTTACCAAAATGTTTGTGATATTTTTAAATTAGGGCCATTAATTGCCATGCGATGCGTTGTTCTCAAACTAGGATTATAGGTGAATAAAGGAAATAGGGTTTGTTGATATTCGATTTGAACATTTTTTATATTTAAAATAACATAAATTTTTTCACAAAAAGTTTGATTTAAAGACGATTTTCATTGCATGATTCACAGTTTGAATGCTATTGGATAGGATCTTAAAGGTAAAAGTAAGCATCGATGCTCTAGGTAGTCACACAGTGGCTTGAAAACGATTTATTTTGTTCAAAATTCGACACCTTAAACACTAAAGATAATGAAATTTCAAAGAGGCAAGGCAGAGTTGTTTCTGACTATGGCCCCCTAGGGTAAAGGTGGACTTTTGGGTAGGCCCCAAAAGTTGATAACCTTGGGCATATAATATTTTAAATGTCATAAAAAGTTTACTTTTAACTCAAATGTTAAAATTTTTCAAATTTCATTAAACCTTGAAAATATCTCTTTTAGTTTGGGAGTAAATTGGCTTACAAATTTTTTATTTTTTTTTTTTTTTTTTTGCTTTAATTTTGGACGACTTTAACTTAAAAAACGTGTTAAAATTTTTGTTTCGATAGCACTTTTCTTTATAAAGCCACAGATTCCTTATTGTGTAAATGTAAAAAACACTTTTTTTTAGGATTTTCCCCTACATACTTTTTGTGTATGTAAATTACCTTATTTTAGTACTAGCAATTTCTTCTAAACCATTTTTAAAGAAAACCTATGGTAAATGCAAATAAAAGAAAAATTGGATTAAAAATTATAACTGTTCTTCCTCCGGCTTTAACCAAACATAGCCAATTTTAAAACAAAATTTATAATTTAATGTTAAATTTTTCGAAGTGCAAAGCACTGATTAAAAAACCGTAAGCTTAGTTTTAAAGCCACAGTTTTTGGCTACATAATCCAAAAATAATTCGACAGCTCCATGATTTTTAAAGGTTGGTCACCTCTTTTGTAAAAAAAAAAAAACATAAAAAAATTCCAACTTTTTTTTCGTTTCGGGAATTTATATGTTAAATCAAAAAAATTTTAATTTTGTTCACTATTTTGATTAAAATCTCTGTTATCTACATATTTAAAAATATTTTAAGAACATCGCGATGCGAGTTGATTATGTGGCGATTTAAATTCTTTATTATATTTATTTCTCAAAAAACATTCTAAGCGTGATTTTTTCCGTTTTTGCGGTAAATGTTATCAAAAATAGAACGCAAAAAAATAATTTTAATATTACATATCTAGAAGTCATTAGTTTTCTTTAATCACACTAACATGTATGTGGAGAATATAATTAAGCTATAGGAGCATCTAAATCCTCGCTTCCTTATGAATTTTTTTTTCAGTTCATATGCAAAAAAATTAAAAATTAACATTTTGTGCAGAACTGAAATACAAATACATAGCTAACAAAATGAGTCATTAGAGCCTAGTTAGCCATACGTTATTGAAGCGGATCGAAACACATTCTTGTTGCGTGTGACTTGTTCTCCTTTCCCTTTGCTATATTAATGTCATGTAATAATGAAAGCCAATCTGAAAGAACACATTTTTACGTTGAATTACAAATGTGGCTGCGATAATTTGCTAAAGACTAAATAAAATTGAGAGAAGATCATTTGGAAAAATAAGAAGATAGGAGAGATAAAGAGCAACTTATGTGCGGAAAGCTTGATATAAATCCAAAAAAATTAAACCTTCTGGGTTGAGGTGAATGGTGTCGACCGCCGTTTATATCAGTACTTTTTAACAACAAATATAAAACAAGTTAACTTAATATAATTTGTTAAAAAAACATATTTTGAAAGTAAAAAAATATGACATGCTAGCTGAATTGAATGCTCTTAATCAACTACTTAAAAGCAGCTTCGTCAGTGAAGGTCCGTTTAAATTTGTATCACAATAAACTTGGTTGCATGATAAGATAATTAATATGAAATAATATAGATAGAAATAAACTTGTTTATATAATATTTAATAGTAATTGAGCGGCTAAGAGTCTTATAAAATTTTTCTGAAAAATTTATTCGTTAGGAGTTATTAATAAAAGACTCGAATGCATAGAAACAATTAAGATCCAAAATATTTTATAGAAAAGTTTTGTTGATTTTTATATGTAAATCCAAAAAATTAAAAGTATGATATGACAAAATGGTTTATGATATAAATATTTTTTTGGAAAATTTAAATTTTTTTTAACTTAAATGCATGCATTTTTTCGATTATAGGAAGAAGTTGATTTGGATGCGGATCCAACCATCACAACACAACAGGAAGGAAGTTCATCAAACGCTGGTGGTCAACCTGTGTTTGCTATGCCACCACCACCTGCAACAGGTGTTAATCCGTTCACAGGTGCTCCAGTAGCTGCAACAGAGCAAACCTCATTAAACACAACAGAACAAACAACTTATACCCCAGGTATATAAAAAGAAAACACTACTTAACTTCCCTCCAATCCCTCATAAAACATAGCTTATACAAAAGTAAACAAAAAAGCAACAAAACTGTTGTTTAAAACAATAAAATATAACATCAAAATAGAAAAAACAAAAACTCTTAACAAAATCTTAAATCATTCAAACTGAGGGAATAAAACAAAAACGGAAGAAACAATTAAAAAACATATAACACTAAATAGTTACAGTGTTGCATTCTTTTACTAATAAAGATTTGTTATTTATTTAAGGAGATAACAAAAATATTAAAGAAACACTCAAAAAGAAAAAAACATATAGAAATTCAATTAATATTTTTGCATTCACTTACAAAATTGAAAACTATTTATTAATTAGAAATCCTTAAATAAAAATCTTGGGAAAAACTTATAATTATGAATTAAATGCGTTAAGACCATCGAACTAAATGTTGTTTATTCAGTAATTATAACAAAATTACAAGAAACTTAAATAAAAAAACATAGATAAAAACTTTAAACATTTATACACAAAAAATTATATAATCGACATAATTCATAGTTATGCTTAATATTAACTTTCATCACATTTTTATAACTTATTTTATTACTCAGTTTTATTTTTTTTAAGATTTCATAAATATATTTATAGCTAATAGTAATAATTAACTTTTTAATATAATTATAGCTATTTGTTGGAAATAATTCCTTTTAATAATGTGTATTATAATAAGTTTTTATTTTCCTTAAAAAGTCTTTTTTTTTTAATTGTTAAAAATTATTGTTTTATTTTAAACATAAGTGTAGTCAGTGGTTTGTACATTTTGCTTAATTTTAATAACTTCTTGATAAAACTTATTATTTTTTACGTACCTAATTGTTCAAATCTTAATGCAAACCTTAATTGAAATAATCTAATTCGATTAACCTAAAATATCTTCACTGTGTTTTAAACACAAAATACTTTATATATTTTATTAAACAAGTTTTAAATTAACAGGTTGAAAGAACTACTTTAAAAAGAAATATTTATTCTTGTTTTTTAATTTAGTTTTAATGTTAAAGAAAAAGTAACACTTACAATTTTTATTGCAAGCCTAAAAAAACTAACTGATACTTTTTAATATCGCCTGTGTTGAAACAACTTTAATTTTCTACTTTAACAAACAAAACTGTTCGTGACAGGCCAGTGTCGCCCGCGTTAATGATTACTTAAACACGAAACCTAGCCTTCTTATATGATCAAAAGCATCCATTTTATTAATTCCAAGTTTAAAATCCACTTTTATGAAAGTCATCATGTGATTGGCACCTAAAAACAAAAATCTTTAACGATATTAAGGATAAATTAAGTTTTTTAGCTCACAAATATCATGTGGAATCGTGATATTTAAGAGGATTTATTAGTTTCTTTTTAACAGACTGTTTTGGCTTAAAATATTCCTGTTCATTTACTTACAGTCGGACCGATTAACCGTGATGGCCTAAGGTCAGTCCATTGTTTTTTGTTTGCAATGTTTCGAATTGTTTGCTTCGATTAACAATGATTACCTCTATTATCCGTGATGGCAGAATTCTTTTATTAACTTCATATTCATACATAGTAAACATGAAAACGGAGAATTCTCTTGTTTGCATACGATGAGTCAAAAGCATTTACAAGTGATCAGTTAAATTTTGAAATTTGAGAAGTGCGGGTATTATGGCATTGTTACCAGTGGTAAAAAAGCAAAGAAACGTTTTAAAGATTTAAGATAAAGCTATAATATTTAAGCAACATTCAAAAAATAATGTGTGTTAAAATGCCAGCTCAAAAATACGAAAATCGATCATCCGTAATGCGGATAATCGAGGCCCGACTGTATTTATAAAATAAATTATCGCTAGCAAGCAAGACCTTTTTTTGAATATTCTATCATATTCTCAATAGTGATTATTCAATATATCATCTAAATGGATAATAAAAGTGTAACAAGACCGATTATCTGTGAATTATATATATTTTTTTATATTTTGCTGATGATTCGAATAGCCATTAATATGGAATACAAAATATAAAATTTTAATATTATTGTATATTTGCCCCCGCATTAAAGAAAATTTTTTGAATGATTTTTAATAAAATTGTAAAACAGAACTAAAAATATGATTGCATATACGTTACATAACAAAAGTAAGCTACGAACTTAATGCTTCGTATTTCGTGTATCAAAATCAAATATTATAGATGTTTAAACAAAGAAAATTTTTGTCTAAAATAGCAATTGCGGGACAAAATGAAGAACTTCTCTCATAAAAGACATAAATGTCAAATGTATCTAAACAATAAAAGGACCCACCCTTTCCTTAGTTGAATTTATTTAGCATTTAGAAATATGTAATAAATAACTATTAGTGTTTGTGTTTTAAAAAAATTTAAGAACATCAATACTTAAATTTATTATGTTTTATCTATCTACGTTAAAATTGTTTGTGTTTAAATAAATGTTTAATATTTTAACGATATCGCCAGACTTTTCGAATGTGATATCTGGCTAAGGATTTTTTTCTTAATTAACTTTTCTAATCGGACATTTCTACAGTGTCACAACAAAATAAGTGATGGCGCAGAGATAGCTTTGAACTTAATGAAATCAAAGATCAATGTTTTGCAACAAAACCTTTAACCTGCTGGCTCAATTTCTCTAAAATTTAATAAATTTAAAACGACAAAAATTTTTTGCGCTTTTTGGAACGCACACAGATACAAAAATTTAAAAAATAGGTGTTTTGTATTCTATATCGATCACTATTTGTACCAACAACAAAATTTTCAAAAAGTATTTTATGTACAGAAATGGTCATTTTATAGTTTTATTATATGTTTAGACATTTATTTTTTTAGGCAATTATTAAACCTGCCATATTAAATACAAATCACTTTAGAATTTTTGGTACATACTTTTAAAGGTCGCATTACTGCGAATATAAATGAACAGAGTTCAGTATATATTCTTTAAATCCTACTAATGTGATGATATGAAAAGTTATTTAAAAACAAAGCAAACAAATAAATAGCACAGAACAAAATAGTCCATTATCGTAAATCATTCATAGCCCATTCATATCATTTATCAGGTTTGTGTAATTTAGAACAGTTGAACGACGTGTTCAATATATCATTAAAAATATTTTTCCTTTTATATCAGCTAAAGTTATGTTAGCTAAACAGCGATAATAAATCAGAAGGCAATTTAATGGATGTCGATTGATCGATTTTTGTCCAAAATTATTTTTTAAGTCAATTTAATTTGTAACGTTTTCTATAAGAACATCTTTTACCATGGTCTCCATGCTACAAGATGCATTTAATAATTAAAATAGTTTCAAATAATAAAATAAACAATAATAATGAAAATTAAAATAAATTTTGTCAATTCATTTTCTGAACAATTATGTTTCAAAATTTGTATTGTTGTTATAACTACTAAAATTTGCTTTTTGTGTTTTTTTTTGTGTATTTTTTTTAATTTTTTAGTTGTTTTATGCAGTTCAATTCAATAGCTTGATTTAATACTCTCTATGAAAACTATAATATCACATTGTTTTTAATTTATATTTCTTTTTTTTTTTTTCTCAGATATGGTATACCAAAAATATTGAAACTACTTTCTTCACATACATTATTACAACACTTTCAACAGCAACATAATGTAAAATTTATTTCCGAAATTTTACAAGCATAAATCATAAAATTTATTATTTTTCTTTCCTTACTTAATTTTTAATTGTAATGTAAAGTATTTTAATGTTATTATTAAAAAACAGTAATTATTTACAACAAAAAAACCTGTTTGTTCCATACAAAAAAAAAATCATTTTTTGTTGATCTATAAAAGGTTTGTTAAACATATTTTGTATGGAAATTCATTTTATAAATAGTCATTATTTTTTATGAATATGGCCACTGAATTTTAAATAAAAAATTCAAGTACCAAAAAAACAGAAAAGAATACGACGATGCCATGATTGAAATCCTTACACAATAATTTAAAAAGCCTAAAGGCATGCTATAAAAAATAAATTGTAATTATAAAATATGTTTCGAAAATCTAACAAATTCAAAAAAGAAAAATTCTAATAATAATTATATTTTAATTGTAAAATATTTATATATACATACCGTTTCAAGAATAACAAAATAACTATAAACAATAAATGGCTTAATTACTATTATATATACATTAGTGGTATATAACTTGAATGTATGTACGTACGTATTTGTTTAAATTATAATAAAATTAAAGAAACCTAAAAAATTAAATTATATAAAATACAAATTAAAAAATGTTATTTAGTTGCATTTCTCTGTGTGTGTCTTTTCTCTATATCTCTTTTATCGTTCTATGTAACTAAGAATAAAAATGTTTTAGTAAATAAAATATAATTTTATTTTTATTAAATCATTTAACAAATTATAATGTCATTCATTGTATTTGTAAATAGAATATTTTCTTAGGGTTTACTTTTTAACTGTAGACTAAACAAAACAATTTCTTAGTTATGTTTAGTGAAACAAGTTGCTTTTTAAAAAATAACTTATTAAAAAGAAGAAAAATAAAATGAAAATAAGTCATTACAATAAAATCCTTTTTATATTTACGTTTCCTTTGTATACATAACATATTTTATTTACAGTCCTGTAATGCTAGGAATGAAAGGAAATATTGCAAATAATTTAAACGATAAAAATTAATTATTTATTTCTGAGAGTTTATTTAATCTCATATAAAATTTTAAATCCTCGAAAAAATTAAAAAATTTCGACGAAAATAATACAAGTTTTTTTTTTTAAACTTTAGATCTCTGACTTGGATCTTAGATTTAGATCTCTGACTTAATAAATCCAATAAGATTATTAAAGAAATTTACAGTTAGAAATCAATGGGTGATGAAATCATTTTACTGAAAACTTTTTAAAGTTTGAAAGCCAGATGATGTCAATATTTTTTTATAACTGAAATGTTCAGAATTGTTATTGAATAACTAACTACTGCTCACCATAAATAAAAGGTCTTAATGCAAATAAAACATTAAAAGTTTAGTTTGTTGAAAATAAATATTGACAAACCTTGTAGCATCATCTCTACAAAGAAAAAAGTCAGGGAGCAGATTTGCTGTCTACAATAAACACATTACCAAACCAGGCGTTTAAATTTATATATTCATTATGAACATAATAATTTAAAATGATTTAATTAAAATAAGGAAAAATATAATATTTAAATTAAAAAAGTGTTTAGAAGTTTAAAATAAAATCAAAAATTAAAAAACACGATAACATGAGTTTCATTTATATTTATTATGATTTTTAAAATAATTTTTACAAATTAACTTTTATTTATTTATTTTTATTTATTCAGAAATATCTGAATATTCAAATTCTAAATTCTTTTCTCAGTTAAAAATTATCGCAATATCTCATATTATCTCAATCTTACGTTTAATTACTTTCAATATCTTACGGCCAAATACTTTAAAAAAATGTTTTTAATGAAACAGAAGCGGGAAATTTTATTTGAAAAAAATTAGAAACTGAAAATGTTGATTCTTTTAAAATTCTTAAATCCAGGTTATAATAAAAGTCACATGATTTCTAAAAAAGTGCTTATATTTTTCACCCACTGGAAATTACTAAAATTTATCTTCAATAATCGACAGTGCCGTTATAAACCAAAATTATAAATTTTTGCTTTAAGTAAAAATAATGCCAAGTGATTTTTTCTTTTGTATATACAAATTTAAAAATTTGTAAATCAAAAATATAAATATTTCTATTTTTTAATGTGTATAAGACTTGCTATTTAATGCATTTACATTAAGCTATTTAATTCAAGCAGAAAAATAAAAGTAAAATTTATAGTGTAGGCTTCCAAACACTCAATGTTTGAGGCAGATCCTATGTTCACAACGTCCCAATTGTTTCTGGTATAGGTTTCTACAATATTAAACGGTCTAATGTATTAAAATCATCTGGAGTTGATTCTAGTCTATCAATATCAGGCTTTTCTGAATTATTCTATATCAAATCAACCAAAAGAAAAAAAAATAGTTTTCAAATTTAACATCTTAGATTTTATAGGAACTTTTTAATTTAAATTCCTTGACTCCCCGAGTCCAAATGTAATTAAAATAATTCTGTCTCCTTCAGTTTTTAAGACATAACTTAAAAAAATAGAAAAATATCCCTTTTAGCAAAAACAACTTTAAGAAATAGATTTGAACTCAAGTTAAGGAATATAAATAAAACAAAATAATTTAATAAAATCTAAAGTAGTCATAAGGATTGCCATGTTGATTTGCCAAGGAATTATCGTTATTGGAAAACATATAACATTTCACTGAAAAAAAACTTAGTTTTACGTAAGTTCTCGAAAAAGTTATTGACATTTTTGAAGTTAAGATTTGTCTGGTGTGGATAAAATTGTTAGACTGACAGGGGGGACGAAAGAGTAATTTTACTGACTTCGAATACAAAGTAAACATGTGCTCTGTGTCAGAAACATGCAAAAGTAATTCTTATTTAGTGAATAGCTCACTGAAGAATATTTATCAAAATTGTTATTTTCGTTATTTTCTCTTGCATTAATTTCGATTCCTAGTAATTTAAATTTGTTAACTTAAAACTTCTTTACTTTAATATTGACATCACATGGTATAGCTTCAATAAAATTAAAAAACAATTCTTGAGAAATGCTCTAACTTTTATGTGCAGAATATATATTGGCTGACTTCCAAAATGTGTTAATACAAAGTTCGTATACAGTTTTGCTGCGGTATTTAGATCTTGTACATATACAAAGTTGCTAAACAAAGTATCAATTTAGAAACTGATGCGCTAGTTGCTCGGTTGCAACGTTTTTAATACTTGTCTGCGTCATTTTGGAATGGTATGCATTGTAAACATTGTTCGAATATAAAGCAACTGACGTTTTGGAAGTCAGCCATTATTCCAATCATTCATTTTAAAGGCCTGTGCTTGATTGCAATATCGCATTTTGCTTTTTTTGGTTGCACTAATCGCTGAGAGATTAGTGAGAAAGAAACTACGTAGAATTAAACAGTTTCACTTACTACCAATTCTTCCTCTGAACATAAATTGCAGAAAAAAAATTTCAGTGTGTGAACACGAATGCAATTGATTTTAAAAGTCAATTGTGGAAACACAAATTGCATGTACGGACGGAGATTAAAAAAAGAATATGAATATCAAATGTTAGCCGAAATTTTTAATGCAAAGCCTAATTTAAAAATTTCATGTGAATGTAAATGCAAGTAAAAAAAAACTACAACAAAAAAATCCTTGAAATGACTCAAGACTTAAGTGAAAGTAGCCAAACGTTATTTTAACGGAGTGTGAAACATGAGCATTTTATAGTTTTAGATCTTTTCCTTGATTTTACCCTTTTAAACAGATTGACGTAGATTTTTACGTGTTATTGATAAAAAAGTCACAAATAGAGCAAGTGCAGTCCAAATAACAAAAAGATTTATATTATTTTTATACCCTCATCACTAAAAGTGGGAAAAGGGTATATCTAAGTTTGTCATTCCGTTTGTAGTTTCTACAATATCCATTTGCGACCCCATAAAGTATATATATTCTCAATCCCTATGCATAGCGGAGTCGATTAAGCAATGTCCGTCTGTCCGTCCGTGTTAGTATTGAAATCAAGTTTGCCGAGTAACTCCAATCAAAAAAAATATGTAAATGTATGGGGCGATAGATTATTAAAAAATATTTTCCGAGTTAGGGGGCTCTGAAATTTTTTAAATATCAATATGGGTATCGTTTTAAAGCTTTTGATGAGGTCGTTAAGGAAACACTAAAATTTAAAAAAAATGCTAAATCCATTAAGAGCCGATGTCACTTTTATGTAAAATTATATAAATATATGCATTACTTCATATTTTTCTTTTCGGGCTCTAGGTCAATATTTTTTATTTAAATAAAACTCTTTTATGACAATTGACAGCTTTATTCAAATTTCTGAAGAAGGTCCGAAATATTGAATAAAAACAAATTATAATTACTATTTAATAAAACATAAAAGAGTTTTATTTAAATAAAAATAATTTACCTAGAGCCCGAAAAGAAAAATATGAATTAAATTTTTATAGGTCGAATAAAATAACCCAAATAAAATATGCACTACTAAATTTTTTTTTACTCTCACCCCAATATTTGTTTTTTTTTTTTTTTTTTTTTTTTTTTTTTTTGATTGGAGTTACTTCACTAGTGAAGGGTATATAAGATTCGGCATAGACGAATATAGCACTCTTACTTGTTTTATTTGAGATAACATTCGGTTTACCAGGCCCTTAGCCTGTGATTTTTCATGTCATAATAAGACCCTTTACAGTACAGTAGATCTTTTATGTAATTTTAGATAAAGAATTAAAAAATTAGATTTTACGTTTTTTAATGCTCAGACATTTGTACAAAATCTGACTGTTGTTGCACTTTTATAAATTTCTAAACACCTTGCTCATCGGAAGTCGGACACATGATGCATTAACGAACTGGCCGAATGTATTATATTTAGCTGTGAAAACTCTATCGCTTGGTAATTTTAGATTCAAAATGAGAAAACTAACTCTGATTGATTTTGTTTTAAGTTGTTTAAAATTATCTTATTTTTTCATTATTAATTTTCATAAAATTAAAAAAATAATGTCTAATTATAGTTGTGTTCAAATTTATAAATGATATTTTAAATTAAAATTATAAAAAAAGCTCTCATAAACACATACATATGTATTCTTAAAAATATCAATTCTTTCATTAACAAATACTTATGTTAAATTATACTATAATTAAGTAAAACCAATAGAACATGTATGACCATAATCGAATAAAACGTTTGAAATTATTTTTCTTAATTCAAAAATTTATATAAAAATATTAAAATTTAATTTATAATTTATATAATTAAAAAAAATAACAATTATATTTTTAAATATTATATAATACATATTTAATATTAAAAATGTTTCCATTCAAAAATAAATTAAAGAATAGAGTAACTTATTGTACGATTGATTAACCAATAAAAAAATTTGACAAACACAAACTTATAAATTAATAATCTCCACAATGAACTTTAAATAAAAAAAATCATTAAATAAAAACAAACTTAGAAAATACTGTGTTTTGCACTTGCGAAAGAAAATTATTTTGAGTCGATTTTAGAGTTCTTAAATTCTTATGAATTTTAATTTTTCACTTTCGTTACATTTTTACAATTCTACAAATTCTTATTTTTCATTTTTGCGGAACTTTATCAGAAATAAATATTTCATTTCTATTTCTAATAATTCATAATAACTGTCAGTTTCTATAAATCTAAAGAAAATCTCGTTTGCATTTAGGGAGTAAATTTAAAAGAAATATAAAGGGCTAAATAAAGAAGGTTCTGTCGCACCTCTGTAACATTAAGATGTTTTCCATAAGATTTGAGGGATGATGACATTAAACCAGTTTACAAGTTAGCAAGTTTACATGCGGATGAACTGGAATATGCGATATTAGTAACAAAACAGAACTTAGCACTCGCTCAGCAGCCAATTAATTCCGCCGACATTTTGTAGACAAATGAGATACTCGCAAGTATCTCAATCGCAGTGATGACTCACTAACAACTAACTAACAAGCTTTCAACTTTTCCCAGTAAAGTAGCACACTTTGCATGTGAGATCGGCTTGATGAAAAGGGTTTCAATATCAAAAAATTTTGAAATCCATCCAGTGCCGCTGACAAACGCCAATTTTACCATATAACATGAGTATGATTGCATGTTATCAAACCGTACTCATATGCAAAGATTGACTCTCTAATAGCCACTTAACGTCCTATTTCTGTATTACAGGCGAACAACTAGTCTTGAAAATTTATATAGAATTAACTCAATAAGCTGAGTACTTATCACACGAACTTTTCAGACCAAGTAACTTAACGTTAAATTCTATTTTCTACTGATTCGAACGGAACAGAAGAAAACGTCAAAGTAATAACAAACCACAAGTACATATTTTCCATTTTATCTTGTTTCTACGAAACCCGCTTCGCTCTCTATTCTTCCTTCACACTCCAATCATGAGTGAATCAACTTGCTTCGCCACACAAAATTTTGAGAGCGAAGCTGGTAGATTCATATTAAATTTACTTGTGAAGAATGAAAAATTTCTGTCTTCTCTAATTTTTATCGCAAGTTTATCTGAACTAGCTGTATAAAATTAAAACAAAAAGAGAAAAACAATGTTTAAAGTGGTGTGTGGATGTATATTATAAAAAACAATTTTATTAAAATTTTAAATCTAATAAATTGCAAACAAACAAAATTAAAAAGAAAAATAAAATTTTTTAAAAAATTATTTGAATATTGTTTCAGTTTTTGTACAGACGTCCAATCGAAGCATGTAGCACGTGTCGTGTAAACGTTATGCTTTATAATGATTCGAAGAGCGAAGCAAGTGCTTCATTTAGCCGTGGAAACATACTATCAAGGCGAATTAATAACAGGTATACTCACGGCGCATGGCGAAATCATTTATCAGGTGGTGGCAGTTCGACAACAACAAAAACTAGGGCGAATTCATTTAATAAACTACATTGATTTTGTTGTTGTTTAGTTGCAATACCTTTCAAAAACGTGTTGACAATTCCATTTAAGAAAATATATTAAAAAAATATACCTCTTCTTTTTTGGATTTCATAGCGAACGGTTGAGCTTTTTTATAAGTGACTTGGAGTTTTTAATTATAAAAGAAGAAGAAAAACAATTTTGTGGAGAATTAAAATTTGTGTTTTTGGTTTTATTTCTGTGATCTGTGTGAGTTTATATATCAGGTTTTTTGTCAAGTAAATTGGAAAATTTTGGTGGGGTGAAAAGGAAATGTGGCGTCAACATGGCGTCACTACCAATCACAGTGAAGGAAAACGAATTTGAAGGTTTCGTGGAGATGCATGCTCATGCGCAGGAAGCCTCGAATGAGTCGTCGTCTGCTTTCTCGGGGAAAAGACAAAAAATTGTGGATCAAAAGGACGAACTAAAATTAAGAAGTGAAATTTTAAAAAACAAAAAGAAAAGTAAGAAGAAAATGAAATCAGTGACAAATCTGGATGCTACAAAAAATAATCTTGGCGGGAGTTCCTTGCAATGGTTGGATGAATTTGACACGGACGAGGACATGGGGCATGAGAAGGCTGAAAATCTCTCAGGAGGCAGTTTTGGTTACGATGTTGAAAGCTCAGGCAAAGCAATTATGCAAGAGGTATTGTTCGAGAAAAACCCTCAAAATGTAAGTAAGAATTTTACTATTTTTAATACAAAAAGCGAGAAGACGTTCGGTTTTAACCTCAATAATGATAAAGTTGTTTCAACTAACAATATGGCGTTTTGCAATTCTGGGCAGGTTAATAATTTTGAAAATGGCGGGAAAGTTAACAAGGCCTACTATAATCAAGAACATGTTGGAGATGTAATAGTGTTGTTTGATACTTCAAAATCAGACATTGTTACTAACCAAAAAATTAAAAATGGACTATTTCTATGGGAAAAAATTCGAAACTTAAATATTAAAGGCATTAAATTGATTAAGGCAATTGGTGTTACATTGTATAAAATATTTTTTAATTCGGTGGCAGATGCAAATGCATGCCTTGATAACAAGGAGTTAGAAGACAAGGGTATACGAGCTTTTGTGCCCATTTCCTTTTTGGAGACCTTTGGGGTGATTAGGAATATTCCCTTGTATATTACTGAGCAATATATGAAGGAAAATATAGTGTCCTCACATAATATAGCATCAGTTAAACGCCTTCTGAAGAAAGTTTCAGATGGTGAAACTAGCAAGTTGCAACCTACGTTTTCAGTAAAAATTGGCTTCTCGGGAAATGATTTGCCTGAGGATATTATCCTAGATTACACAAAATTAAAAGTTGAGCATTTTTATCCAGCCATTAGGCTTTGCAGGAAGTGTGGTCGGTTTGGACACACGGAAAGGGGCTGTCGCTCTACCCAACGATGCTTTAAATGTGGAAAAAAGGGAACATGTACGCCTTCGTGCAACATTATTAAGTGCATTCTATGCAATGGCAATGATCATAATGCCAATCAAAAAGACAAATGTTCTGCCTGGCAAGAAGAAATTAAAATCAAAAAAATCATGACTATTAAGAAAATGGCGCGTAGGGAAGTTCTGGATACATACAGTATTCGTAATCAGAACAAATTTAGCTTGCTTGAAGATTATGAAGGTAATTTTCCTCTAATTTCCTCCAACCGTAATAATTCAATGCCAAGAAACAGAGATTTAGAGGCCAACCAACTGATTACCCCGAAACCATACAATAAAGTAGTTCAAAAACCATTTCCATCTGTGAAGTCTCAGCCAGTTAGGATATACAATCCTCAGGATTATTCCTGGGAAGGCCAAATGACGGGTAAAGTCCTGGACAGACCTAACATCAATAAAGTCACCCTATTAGAAAGAACCATGCCAGAATTAATGAAATTTATGAAGGATACCTTTAGTAAACAGAACAATGTTGAAGGGTTAAATGCAGTGTCCCACTTTGATACCAGGATTCAAAGAATTTTCAGAGATATAGATCATGAAATTATTACATCATCTATAAATAATAGTCATGAAAATTCTGCAATATAACTGTCAGTCGTTAAAATGGAATTGCAAGAACATTGAATTTTTTCTCAACAACAAAGAATACGATATTGCTGTCCTTAGTGAAATTTTCTCACATAACGACCAGCAACAACCACACAAAATTTTTAATTTTAATATTGTCAAAAAAACAAGAGATGATGACTATGGCGGTGTAGCCATAGCTCTCAAAAAATCTATTCGTTTCAAAAAAATCAATTATCAAACCTCAGCTGAAATTTTAATAATAAAAACTTTAAATTTGTCGACTAATTTCGTCATCTGCTCTATTTATTGTAAACCGGATTTGCCTATAGGAGAATTTGAGCATGAGTTTAGGAAACTTTTCGATTTTTTGGACTCTTACCAAAATGTGTTACTATGTGGGGACTTTAATGCCAGACTAACTGATTGGGGAGATTATGAAGATATGCCTAAAGGCAAGAAACTAAATGAACTGATTAATACATATGATTTTGTTTGTTTAAACAATGGCCAACCAACATATAAGGCAAACGCCACAGCTCGAGGTACGGTTCCAGATCTAACCTTTTTAAACTCCAGTCTACAATACGAATGGTCCGCCTCGGATTTCTTCCTTGGAGGCAGTCATCACTATCATATCACTATTATTTTCGGAACAGTTCTTGCCAGAGATACTAGATTTCTAGCTAAGAATAAGTTAATTCGTTCCCTTAATCAGGTACACAAGAACTACAAAAGCTTTTTAGATGTCTTGTTGCTGCGCAACGTAAATGCAACAGATACCCATCTCCTGAAAACTTTGATGCAGTTTTGGCTGCCAAAAAAGTGTGGAAAGAGGCTATTAAAAAGGCAAGGAAAGAAAGTTTTGAACAGCAATTATTAAATCTAAATAATCAACCAAATAGTAAAGCTGCCTGGAGATTCTTGAAAAATATCAGGGGTAACTCTAAATTTTTGGATCCCTCTGTATGGGATGAGGACAATAACCAGCGATACCTTCTATTCCTGAAATCTCAGGTCCCGAGTAATAATTCTATGATAGATACTGAAGTCACTCCTTCCATTAATGATCCTCCTGGAATTTTGGCGTTCAGCTTTGAGGAATTTGAATATGTCCTAGAAAGAAAAAAAAGCCCTCTGCAGGTGGTGATGATAAAATTACTTACGAAATGGTCAAATCTCTTTCTGGAGTTGCTCAGAGATCCTTACTCACAGCACTCAGCGATGCCTTTATTGAATGCTCTATCAGAGATTCATGGAGAATCATCAAAATTATACCTATTCCTAAAAAAGATAAGGACTTGTCTGATTATAAAAACTTTCGGCCTATTTCTCTCATCGCAGTATTCCCGAAACTGATCAATCTCATGGTTAAAGAACGTTTAAACCTTTTTATTAATGAAAACAATATACTACCGAATAGATCCTTTGCCTATAGAAAATCCAAGTCGGCCTCTACATGCCTCAATGAACTTTTACTTCGCATTGATGTTTTAAAAAAAAATGGATTCAAGGTTATTCTAGTATCTCTTGACATCAACAATGCATACAATTGTGTTAATAACTACATTTTGAAGAAAATTCTCCTTAATCTAAACTTTGCGTCTGCATATGTTAACTGGATCGATAGTTTTTTTTCCAACAGGACCCTCAAAATTGGTTCGGATGTCATTACTATTAGCAATGGACTTCCTCAGGGGAGTTGCCTATCTCCAATGCTTTTTAACATATACACAAGATCGCTTCATGATATTCAAGATGAATCGACCCTTGTATTTCAGTTTGCTGATGACTTTCTACTCATCACTTATGACAAAATTTTTGATGATGCTGTAACCAAAATGAATAACAAAGTTAATGAGTTTAAGGCTAAATGTTCTGAATTGAATCTCTCCTTCAATCTTGAAAAAACTAGATCTCTATATCTAGCAAAGGGCAGTAGGAAAAATATTCAACTAAATATTAACAACACTAATATAGAACAGGTCAAATCATTGAAGATTCTGGGTAGAACTATAAGTTCTTCTCTATCTGTTGGTGAACACTTTAATAGAGTAATGAAAGATACAAAGAACAATATTAAGTTATTCAAATGTATAACAACACTAAGGGATGGTGTACAACCTGCTGTTGCTGTTAATCTCTTCAGGAGCTTTGTCAGATCCAAACTTGAATACTCTAGATCTACCTCTGCTCATGCACCCAAGTCAATTAATCACAAGATAAAATCCTTTCAAAACGCTACTCTTCGGAGATGTCTTGGTCTAACTCGTTCAACTCCAGTACATATTATCTACGCCCTTGCTGGTGAACTTCCTCCTGAATTTAGATGTCAGCTACTGGCTGCAAAGGAAATCATCAATACCAAGTTTAACAACTATGAAGAATACAGCTTTATTAGTAATAATCCATCAAGTAAATCGAGTTATGGTTATATTTTTAACAAGTTTAGGGAGATATTTGATCGGGTTAATGTCAACTGCCAATTCGAAAAATCTCAGAATCTGAACATACGCTCAAATATATTGACTAGTAAAAAAGACACAATCGCTAAGGAGCAGATTCAAGTTTTATACAATAAAGAGTTTCATACTTACAAGGAAGCGGGTTTTGCAATTTTTGCCACTGATGCATCGATCTCAGGAAATGCTACCGGTTTTGGTGTCTTTGATATTTTAAATAATCAAGAACTTCAGTACAAATTTAATTTTAAAACTTCAAGTATGTTTAGTGAACTTTGGGCTATCAGATGTGCTATTCAAACAGCAATTCGTCAAAAAGCCACTAAAATTGCAATTTTTACCGATAGCCTCACTGCTTGTTATATTCTAAATAAAAAATCTTCAAAAAATTACTGTGCAGCCAGCATACATAATCAATTAAATATAGCCTCAGATGTTCAATGTCACTTGATCTGGACTCCTAGTCACGTAGGAATCTCCTTTAACGAGAAAGCTGACTCTTTGGCTAAAAAAGCTACTTCAAATGGTGTACCACTCACCACTGAACTTACCTATGAAGAGGCACTACGTAACATAAAAAATGCACTTTTTGATGAATGGAACAGTGAATTCCAAAAAATGTCCCAAGAAAAGGGAAAATTCTTTGCAGAAATCTCTCCTAATGTTCGTAGAAAACCATGGTACCGTAATCAAGGCTCTCTGAAGGCTCAAGAAGTCAAAACCATTAACAGACTAATGTCTGGTCATACCTTTGGAGCTATCTATCTCTCTAAAATCCAAGTTATTCAATCGAATTTATGTCAACTATGCCTTACCCCTGAAACCGCAGATCACACAATTTTTAAATGCAGAAAATACGACAACTTAAGAACCAATCATAAACTTGTCCAATCCCACAGCAATTTAAAACAAATTTTCGAAGAAGGTAACATCTCCACTTATAAGTCATTACTGAACTTTATAAAAGACGCCAAAATCGACCTGTAATGCCACACCGTTTGCTATTAAAAAGATAAAGTATTAAAGAGAAATATTAACACTCGAACTGTCAATAATTGAGTTTAACCTGGCAATTTGTGAATAATTTTATTCCGCCATAAAATTCAAAGTTAAAAAAAAAAAAAAAAAAATATACAATAAATAAAAAATTAAATTATAATATTTTTTGTTTGGACAAATGCCTGTACGCAATAAGTAGATATGATTCGCAATCATAATCATATGGGCAAAACATTCCAAATGCTACGGGTAAGTTTAAAAGCTTTAACTGGTGGCACATAAATTAAAGATTGTAAACGTTTGCCTATAGCGGTAGGAGACATGGGAGCCGGTGAAATTTATCCTCATGCTAACGCTTTGTGGCAATGGCAAATACAACATTTGTATTAACGTTTTGGTTCAGTTCAAGAATTCGTATGGGCTCTAGAAATTAAAAAGCATACCATTTGTAAGTATAATAGCACCATCTATTTGTTTCGCAACTTAACAGAACGTAAAATTTTTACACCAGATTTAGGCGCGGAGAGCATTTACAGAGGCGATTTCTTTCATGTGATAATATCAACAAGTCTGTTAAGACGTATTATGTATTTTGGAAAGGGTGGTACGTTGGTGTGTCGTTTTGAAAGCAAACAATGAAATACAAATGTACATATGTATGTATGTAATTATAATTTCTATTTTTTATGAACTAAAAATAAATTGTTATTAGTTATACGTGAATATACATTATTTTGTTCATTTAGCGAACTTGAACTAGATCCAGGCAATATTCTTTACATTTTATTGCATTTTAATATTGCATTATCGAGTATTTGTTTTTCTAAATATCATTTGTTTTTAGGGTTTAATAGGGTAAAACAGGACTATATCGGTGGAACTTCACAGAAAATGTTGCAATATTGTGGCCGCTACAACAACATATCGTCAGCTAAAATGGAAAAACATATAACTAACAAAGAAATGTCTTTGTTTCTATTAATGCAAGATTTGTTTCACTACAATAAAGAAAACATTTTTAAAATTTTTGTTTGACATAGGGTTTTTATTTTATCTAACGATTTACTAAAATGAAATTTTTAAAAGCAAATTTAAACTACCTTGATTATCATTATCGGGTAAAGATTTTCGAAAAAGAAAAGTCTGTTGTTAAAATTGTAATTTTCTATTTATTGAGATCGTTTTTTTAAATAGTTTAAATTATAAAATAAGTATCATTGAATTGGAAAGTGATTTTATATATATATATATATATATATATATATATATATATATATATATATATATATATATATATATATATATATATATATATATATATATATATATACAATATATATAAATACAAATCAAAAAGGATTTTAAAATTTTAGAGCACATAAAGTAATGGGGATTTTAAAGTTTAATCTTTAAAAACTTGTTGCTTCCCACTCTTCTCTGTCTATCTTTTTGAACTTTCAGGCGTTGATTTAAATGTCGTACCCGAAAGTGAATGCGGCATTTAAAGAAAAATGCCATAATTTTTTCGGAAAGTTTAACCGATTTACTTTCCTCAAGCAAGCGCTTAGCTAAATTTTCGTTATAAGAAATTCCGCTGCCGTTTATTTTCTGAAAAACGGTTTCTAGTGTTTTTATTTTTTTCAAAAAAGAACTAGATGGCTTTTTGAGGAATCCTTTGGATACCTGGTCTACCAATGTATATGAATTTTCCTGACATTCGTACTCTTCAAGATTTAACTTTCGGATGATATAACCGGATATGTATTCCAAAGCGTCCTCCTGAAGAGCACCAATGTCAGTAAAATTCGAAACATCTGGTCATCCAGAGTATCTGTTTTGGGCTCATCATCGTCATCTAGCAAATCCGTCGCAGTTTGTGCCTTAGGTAGAATACCATCAGAATTTGATTCATTAAGCCATTCAGTGGTGTCATAGAAACCCACATTACCAGTTCCACTGAGGTGTTCCGTATTTCTTGCTGAAAAGAATTTTAAATCAGACTAAAGACAAAGAAAACAATTTTTTCAATATATCCAGAATGTACTTACGAAGCCTGTACTTAAAGTCTTTGGGTGAGGGGTGGTCATTTAAGCCTCCTTTACTACGGATGACGGTTTGTACAAATATATGTCATGTTGTACTTTTTTGAGACATACTGGTAGAGCATTAACAAGGCATTATTAGACATAATAATGCCTCTCTGAAAATGTTTTATCGACTTTCTGTTTGGAACTGCAAACGAGGACATTATTTTCGATAAAACTTGCTGTTGCTTTTCTAAAGCTATGATGAAGGGTTCCTAAATATGGAGAGTAAATAATAAAATGTAATAAAGGAAATTATTAGAATTTACCTTGCCAGGGTAACTAAAGGTACGTAATGATGAATTATGTACATCAAACCAGTCGTTTACTAACTCCACAAAGTCTGCAGTGTCTATGGCATTATACAATTCCATGCCTAAGGAAAGACATCGACGGATCGCATTGGCTGTTGTTTTTGAAAAGAGTTGTGCAGCCAATTTTACCTTTTGTCTACCTGGAAGTTTTGCAAAAGTTATTATAGAATACAAATTATCTTGTAAGAAGTATATACTTGCCTACACCTTTTACAGAAAGATGTTCAGTGGTAACTTTGAAAGTGATTGACACGTCTCCAGTAGATGTTAATCTCAATAAATCTTCAAAAGTCCGTGATGTTAGAAGCTTGGTTTTTATTATTAATCCCGTATCAATAAAATAGTTTCTTAGCTTTAGCAGATGCGGTGCGTCTGCGAATACAAAAACTTTATCAAGAGGATTTACGGGGTTGGGGAAACATGGTTGGTCTAAAGAAACATAAATAAAAATAATAACAGTTTAAAGTCAAACTTTAAAATTTTAATCAATCATTATATAAATATAAAACGTTTTAAGTTTAAAGTCCTAAAGTGAAAGTCTTAAAGGTTTTAAACTTTTTTATGTATAAATGTTAGTAAAATATATGTACACATATTAAGTTGTTATTATTATTAATATTATTCATGCAGGCCCGAACCAGCTAAACTAATAAAATTAAAACCGATTATTTTTAATTACCAATTTTATGTATAAATGCACAAAAATCGAATTCCTTTTGTGCATTTATGTTGAAGTAAATTACAAAACGCGAAGTAACAGTATGACCATTGTCAAAATTATTCGTCCTCGGCGAAAGCATTGTGTAAAAAGTAACAAAATTTTAATTAAAAAATGGGAAGTATATATGAAAACTTACCTTCTGAAACATCTAATTCCTTCCACGACTTACGATTAGTAGGCCCTAAGTCGCAAACAATTGCAACTACAGGAAAACCCACTTTTTGCAACTGGTATATTATTTTCTTTATGAGTTCCCCGCTCATTTGGCAGTCAAAGTTATAAAATATTGGCTGCTTCCACGATTTACGAAGTCCTCGCGCCATAACTACTTGTACCTGACTTACTGGTGTTCTAACATTATCAGCAACTTCGTCATATTCAAAGGTTTCCACTACCTTCATCTCGTCGAAAGCAAGCACACAAGCTTTATCTTCAGGTTCTAAATCTGAAATTTGACGCATGAAATCAATTGCTGCCGTTTAAATTCCTTCCTTCAGATTTACTTTACGGCACCAACGCTGTAACGTTGAAACGTGAGGTAATGGAAACCCTTGTTTGTACAAATGGTTATACGCTCTGGGACCTGAAGCGTGAAGACAAATCGCTCTTGATATGTCTGGCCATTTCCATTTAATGTCCCCAGGAGACATCAGTTTGCGTATTTGCCCTTCTGAAAATATTACACGCATGGCGTCTATGGCTAAATTTGCTCTCGCAAGATTACACTTCACATCTTTTAATTCATTTTCTAAAGCTCTTACTTTTTTTAAATAATTTTGACGATCCACTGTGTATTCCAGAATAACGGGACTATGATCAAAAAATGATAAAGTGCGAAAAGTTTTTAATGAAATTAATACTATGAAACTTATTCAGTTTGTGTTTCTTTTTCTAACTTGCAGTTAGGAGGGATTTCGGTATCATGTGACGTATTCGTTTGTGTGGAACGCACACATTTGTTAGTTAAAGAACCAAACGTAATTGGATTATTAAGTGTTGTTCTAAATAATGTATAAATTAGTTTTATTAAAAAAACTTTTGTTAGAAAAATGGTACATACACTGGTTGATTCCACAAGTTACAATTTTCAGTCGCTGGGATGCCCATTTGAGTTGCTGTGGAATGTACGTTTCTGGGTACTACCTCGGTAGGAAGAGCAGTGTATAACTGCATCTGTTCCGCAGTTAAGGGAAACACTGCTGTTGGATTGTAAAGCGGCATTCTAAATTGTATAAGATAGTGTTATCGTATTAATAATATACATTTACTAACAAATATAAACCTTAACAACTTTTTGTTTTTTTTACAAATGCAGCAAACTTTCATTTTTATATTTGTACTGCTTTTTAAAAAACACATATATTGTTAATTATTTAGTTTTTATTTAATTAACACTAATATATGTATTTTTTTAACACCAGTAAAAACTTTTTTAACACACAATTTTTTCACACACAATTTTTCACACACAATTTTTCTGTTATAAAAACTAATTTGAATTGATTTTTTTTTTTTTTGGTACACAAATTTTGACAGAACTTGCAACTTAAACGTCAAGGCGAATTTATAAAAAAAAAACCGTCTGGCCAACTAACACCACCTGACTATTTCGCCATGCTCACGGCGAAAGTGAATACAATACTGCGAAAAACAAAATATAAACACGTAGGCGAATTTTGCTGGTATACACGACTGTCAAACTTCATATATAAAAAATATGGGTACATTTTTCGCCTACGCTGCCACCTAGTAATTTATTCGTGTTGGTAAAAACCGTCTTTGGCTGACAAAAAGCAATAAATACAATAGGAGATCATAACTTTTGACATTCGAAGAAGGAAAAATCATAAAGTCACCTAAGTTGTTAAGGTCACCTGTTATTAATTCGCCTTGCATACTATATAACAGAAACTGATCAGCTGATTCGTCACGGAACGAAAAGTAAATACTAATTATGCCTTTAGTAGAAAATAGAATTCAACGTTAAGTTACTTCGAAGTCGTTTAGTAGTGTGAGTGCAAAGTTGTAAATAAACTATTTTTGTCATTAGGTCTGTTCCGTAACTAAAAATTGTTACTAATTGTTACTACAACGTGTTCACGTACTTAAAAGAACTTGTAAGTAGGGAGAAAAAAAGAGCGTAAAATGTGAGAGAGAAAAAATTTGTTGCAAGTTTTGTTTAGTAAAATTTTTACTAACAAGAGGTCTGTCTGGGTACTTTTCCAGTAGCTAATACTCAGTAATTTTTTTTTTTGGAGAGTAAGACCTATTTTATTCTGTCGGCTGAAAATATATCGAAAAGTACGCAGACAGTATCCAGTAAAATCTTGCAAGAAAACAGCTGATCGGTGTGTAAAAAATTAAAATAACAAAACAAAAGAAATGCGCAAAAGTGAATTTTCGCGGTAATTTAAAAATATATTAATTAAAGTGCGCTTAAAAAGTGTTGTAAATCAAAAAAAAAAAAAATACTTGTTTATTACACTGTTTATTACACTTGTTTATTACACGGGTCTGCCATCTCTAATTCACTAACATCACAGTCGCACTGTATATTTGGACGTTTTTAGCATAAAATAAAATGTTTTGTTTATTATTATTTATTATAAACATTAAAAATCATCACAATTCTAACTACTTACCTCTGCCATTGTTAAATTTCAATTTTTTTTTTTCATAAAAATTATTTCATTAAAAAAGTAAATAAAAACAGCTGTTCAAACTAGTTGCAAAATATTGCAAGCAGAAATTTGTCCAGCAACATTTTGCAAGTTCTCTAACTGCCAACTGTCAAAAAATTCTCCTTTTGGCTCTCTCGCTGCAAGAGATTTGGAGTACGCAGACAACATTTTGCAAAAAATGAAGCAAAATATGTGTACGCAGACAGACCTAAGAATTACACAAACAGCTGTTTCTTACTTTTGTTTACAAAATAATTGACTTCAAAAAGTCTGATAAAAAAAAGTTTTTTGTAGCATTACAGAAAATACAAGTATTTGACAATTAGAAGAATATCAAAATAATATTATTTTGTTATTTGCTTTAATTTTGCTATGGAAGTACACAGAAAAGAAATGTAAAAGAATAGAAATTTCGTTTAGAGTCTAAAGTAAACAAGCCAGTGATGAAACATGTACTTTTTTCGGTGCAATTTAAAAAAGAGTATTACATTTTATTTTGTATAGTTATTAATAAGTTATACACATGTATGAAGTTATTATTATTATCTTTAATATAAATATTTTTTCATCTTAATCACAATAAGAATATTTTTTAGAACTTGAGCAGAAAAAAAGTTATATTCATGATGCGCTTAAACATCATAAACGCGTTTGAAAATTACATAATAATTAAAAAAAGTACAACAGTTTACGTAAATATTTTTGCTATTTAGTTACTTGAAGTATTATTTTCATTTTTTTCTTTTTGGGGTTATCAGCTTGCTGACTTTTAGTGGTCTTTGCTTTATACATTTTGCACTCTACTACATTTTCTTTAAAAAAGGGTCATACATTTTTTATGTCTTACATATTATTTCCAAAGCCACAACAATTTTCTTTGTTAATTTTTGATAGTAAAGCTTTCATTTACTTTTTCACATTTGGGAGAATAATTTTGAAAATTTAATTTTGAAAGTTATTGAACAGACCTATTATAAATGTAGTTAAATTTTTTTGTGTTGTGTATTGTGTTTTCTTCGTTTATTATAAACAGCTGATATGTTGTTACAGAAAAAATAATTACAATAATTTAAGAAGCACGAAACAGAACAGCAACAAAAAGTAGAGACTAATGAGGCCTTTATTATTAGTATTATTTTTATTTATTCTTTTATGTAATAAAAAATTCTCGCAACTAAAATTTAATCGACGCACTGATGAAAAATAGGAATCGTTTTTCTCTCTTTCTACTTGTAAAAAATGCTAAATTCAAACCAGTTATAAATTATAAATTTTTTAACCGACTTCAAAAAAAGAAGGAGGTTATCGATTCGTCTGAATCAAGGTACATTTATATTACTAGGTAATAGCGGCTCTACAACAAATACAACATTTGTAAAAATAACATGGCATTTTATTGTTGCTTTGTGAGTGGAAATGTCAAAAATAGAAAAACAAAATAAAAGAGAATTTGTCTAAAAACAAACGCTCTCTTTGTTCTACATATGCTTGTTGTTAGTGTTTTTTGAAATTCGTAAACAAAAGTAGGAAAATATAAACAACTTTTGACATGTCCAACCACAAACCAGCTGGGCGGACGACACTACCTAGTAAAATAAATGTACCTTGGTCTGAATGTTGCTTTTTAATGTTTGTGTCTGCAGAACTCAGTAATTTCCGAACCGATTTAGATTTTTTTTTTTTTAATTTGATAATAAAAAGTAGAAACGTTCAAAATTATAAATTAAAGGGTTTCCCAATAGTTAATATAATTTGATTTATGTGGCCAAACTTATGAACTGCTATAGACAGACGGTTGTAGTTAACAAACAACCTGTAATGCTAAGTCCGCTAAAACAGCAAGTATAAAATTTTAATTTAAAAATTAAAGACTGCTTCTATAGTTGATGTAATATTGTGTATGTAGCCATACTTTTCAACCGTTATAGACAGACAGCTAAGATCTGTTTTGTAGTCGGGTTTTTGCAGGAATTATTTTCTTTATAAAAGTTATAATTGCGCGCTGATTTTTTTGCTCCAAAAATATGTAGCAAAAACTATAAAAAATATCTGATTAAAAAAGAACAAACAAGTACGACAGTTTAATGTGTTTTTTTAATAATAAAAGATTTTATGTTTTTTTTTCCACGGGTACATATAGATTAGACTAACTATAAAAGATTGCACCTTTTTATATGCGTGTGGTTTTACAATACCATCATTAAACCGCAGCAACTCCTCTATCTAGAAAGCAATTTTTATTATTGAAAACTTTTAAAAACTCAATTATCTCGTAAACTATAAGTGTTAGAGCCTCAAAGGCGAAAATCTATGATCACAGTTTTAATGTATTTTATGCATTTTATATGATAGAAAAAGGAAGAACTAAAAAAAGTTATTTTTCGACCCCAAAAACCAATTTTTATTATTGAAAACTTTAAAACTAAATTATCTCGTTATAAGTCCTAGAGCCTTAATTTCGTGAACTTATATATCATAGGGTGGTCCATACCTTTTAAATCCTCGGTTTTAAAAGAAAATGAGATAAAGTACTTGGTACGACTTCAATAATTCAGGGCATTGAAAAAGACAAAATAAGGTATTTTTCTTTTCTTCCCCACATGATTTGCAGATATCGTCATTCTAGTATTGAATCTTGCTCAAGAAATATCTTAGATCAGTCCCTTTTTCTTTTTTCCTCTCATTTTATCTGTATTCATGACTTTGCTTACATTGTGTCATCATCCCATATCTAACTATATATTGAGCGATATAAAATTAAAACAATAGGTAAATAATATATATATATATATCTTTTTTTGAATGGAGTTACTTCACTAAAATAGATTTACATTCGGCATAGCCGAATATAGCACTTTTACTTTTTGAGGAGATCTTTTAAGAAATTTTGAAATTTTTGAAAGATGCCGATCAGATTTCTATGTAAAATTATATATCGTGCTTAATTTTTTTTTTCTTTTTTTTTTAATTCTCTGTCAACGCAATGTTTTTTTTTTTTTGTGTAAAAGCAACTTAATAACTAGATGTATGTAAATGGTGAAGGGTATATAAGATTCGACATAGCCGAATATAGGTTTTAGAATATAGTTCCCGTTGCTTAAATTGTAAAATAAAACAACAAAAATTTATTAATTTTTCGATTTTATAAAATGGTTTTTATTATTTTAAACTTTTAAGTTCTTTTCTTGCGTTATTTACGAATTTTTTATACTTTTCGTATTATTGTTTTATTTTTAATATGATTAAGTATTTATGTTTGTTTGTTTGTCATTTACTTATATCATTTAATAGAATTATTTGTTTAGTAGTTAATGTAAAATGTTTTTATTAATTTAATTTTACGAAATACTCTTATGAAAAAATTCTCGTGTGGCTCATTTTTAATGTAGATTTTTAGAATTAGTAATAATTTTTTTGGTCACATTATTTTTTGTTTATAATATTTAGAAATAAATATTTGTTTGCTTTTGTATTAATTTTTAAATTAATACATTTTATTTATTTATAGAAAATACGTTTTGCTATACAATTTTACTAACGTAAGAAAATATATGTTTAAAAATTATTATAAAAAATTGTTAGATTTCCTTGTCTGTAAAAGAAAGTTTTTTTTTAGCTGGACTAAAATAGTAAAATCCTTTTTTAATTTAAATGAACTAAAAACATCATTGAAATTTAAATGCAACAAGCTTTTCCCTTATCCATAGAGTTGCGACTCATTTCATAAACAAAAACTACCGCAGCAGAATACCTTCGTAACATAATAAAATCTTTAAGTTTCATTAGAAAGTCTGTTTTAAGCTTTATCTTGAGTAAAATAGTACTGAGCTTGTATAACAAGCAGCCTTAAGGTCTGTTCAGATAAGTCAAATATTTGACCAAAAAGACGTAACCACTAAATTATGGAAAAAAATTGTGTCGTTCTCAAATACTTATTAAGAAATATAAAACCCTTCTTAATATAAAAGATAACATATCATATTTATTATATAATAAATCGTCATTCGTAATGATACGTGTTCGGAAAGTTTGAATAAACATTTGGGAAAATAGTGGTTACGTCTTTTTGGTCAAATATTTGACTAATCTGACTGCATCATTAGGTTGTCAGAAGGGCATTACATTAGAAAGTCGAAAAATATAAGCGATGGCAGACTATGTGTCACTTCAATCTTCAAGATTAACTGATTAATGAAGCAACTCTGTAGCAGTAATAGTTTAATTATCATTAAGCTGCAGCAGCTCGCATTACTAATTGCTCAAATTATATTGTTGTGAAAGAGTAATTTAGAAACACCTGTGAACAATTGTGTCAGCACTTTTTAATTTTAATGGGAAAATAAGAGCCGTACTATGCCATAGAGCTACAAGTCCTAAAAAACTAAATAGTTTTAAAATATTATTTTTAAATTTTGCAAGTTGTACATTTTAAAAGATAGAGTGCGCGCAATAGTTATAACGTCACTTGAAAAATCCCTAAATGGTGAAAACGACAGTTTTTAGAATGTCAAGTTTTTTGACAAAAATGTGTATAAGATAAATGTAAAATAAGAGAATGTTATGGAACTTAAGATCGTATAAAGATGTACTTTTATTTCCAACAAAACAAAATTAAAATTTAATTATTTAATAATAATAAAAATAAGTTTTTATTGCGTTATCTTATTTCGCATCTATGTATGTTGAGTTTGTTTTCGTCGAAAAAATGGATGATGGCAAATAAACATGAAGTCCTTCTTGTGGACTTTGTTACCAAATTGTAATGAAATGCAACTTATAAAATACTTTTTCATAAAATCTGTTCCCGAGATCCTGCTAAAGTTTTAAGAAATTTTGGTTGTTTTTCAAAAAAAACCTGACCTTCATAATTGCCGATATTTCGTTTAAAATTGATGGTCAAATGATCAACACTGTTCTGGTGAAATAGATGACAATAGCCAGCGCTCCTTCGTTTTGGCAACAGTACTGTTTTAAGTGGGCTTATAATTATTGCACGCACTATGTTTCTCAAAGAGCGCTCTACGAATTTTGTGTAAAATATTTCAAGTACTGATATTAAGTCATTAAAATTGATATTAAAATAAACTTCATTCTAACTTGATGATAACAAAATGAGCAAATAAAAAGTCGACAAAAATATTTTTTTCCTCTAAAATGTAGAGAATAAATCACAAGGCTTTATAAACAGCAATTTAACAGAAAAGAGACTTTATTTTTTATTTATTTAAAACAAAATAGTATTTAAAATTGTTTTTATTTAAGAAATATAGCAAAATAATTATAAAGAAAATTTAAAAAATATAAAAAAATAAATATAATAAATAATTTATTAACAATAAATTAATAATAAAAACAAATAAAAATAGTTCATTTATTTAAAAGTACTAAAAATGAATTGTTTTTCATAAATTTAGTTTAAATTGTTTTGGATTTTTTGCTTTAAAGGTTTATAAGTTAATCTACAAAAATTAATTTTATTTCATCTTGGTTTACGTTTAATTTCTTGTAATAAATATAAATTTCGTCACATATTTAGTTTCATTTTTTTATTATTATTATTTTTTTTACTTTAAGTTGCTGAAAAATGTTTATACTGTTGTATTTTTTATTTATATTTATTTAAATCAGTCAGATAGGCTTACAGTTATTATTTATTTTGTCTTGTAGTAATTAGTTTTTTGTTTTAAATTTTATTAAATGTGTGTAAATTGTATTGTTCGTTATATTTTTAGTTATTTTAAATACATTATTTTTACGAATTACATGCTATTGTATAAATGTTTTCACTCTTTGTGAATGAAATAAATGAAAGGATTTAAAAAAAACTAATTTGAACTTAATGTCAAACATTTGTTTTTTAAACAAACTTTTCGGCTTCAAAAAAATAATGTCTGTAGGTATCTTTTAATATGATGCAGTTTGTTAGAAAATTTATTTTCACTTCTTAGAAAATTATATATTTTTTTAAAGTATGTTTACATGTATAAATTATATAAATTAATGTTAAAATATGTAAATATTAATGTATTATATGTATTTGTATTTGTATGTATAAGAATTTAATATTTTTTAATATATCTTTATTATTTAGTGTTAAGATTTATGTTTAAAACTAATTTCATCAAAGCTATAAAATTATGTTGTTGTCCATAAAAGATTTTGTTTGTTGTTTTCTTTTGTTGCATTTATTTAAACAAATTCTTCTTTTTCTTCCAGCCAAGGATGTGTTAAGCATTCAGCAGCAGAGGCTCGTATAACTGGATTATATTCCAACATGGGTAATAAAAACTCTGAAAATTTTTTAGCCTCTGCTGGATCCCAATCGTATTTTTCTATTAAAACATTAATAAGGCTCCAAGGTTTCAATTTCGTTATATACCTTAAACTACCTGCGAATAAAGAAAAACAAAGATTATAAGTATTTATTAAATTTATTTAATAAAAAAAAAATCAAGGTCTTTATTATTTGAAATTCAAAAAGCAAGTGAAGTCGTCATAATTAAAAAAATATTATTATATATGTATGTGTAAGAAAAAAAATGTTCATTTGGAAATGTTACATTGATATGTGAACAGGGTTACCATTTCAACACTCCTCCTCAATCAACATTTCCAAACCATTCAATAAAAGAAATACAATAAAAAAATCTTAAACTAATCCTAGCTTTTTGACAAATTTTTCGTGACTAAGCTTCGGCAAATTTTTGGTAAAAATGTCTGCTATATTCTCATAACTGCAACAATGCTTGGGTTCAATAAAGCTATTTTGAAATACCTCTCTCACATAACTTTATATCGATGTGCTGGCTTCTTTGATGGAAAACAGGGTTCTTGACAAAGCTTATGGCACTTTTGTTGTCAGCATTGATGACAATTGACTTCGGACACTGAATATTCATTTCATTAATTAATTTTTTCAAAAAAACAGCTTCCTTGGATGCAGAAGAAAGCGACATATATTCAGCCTCTGTGCTACTAAGGCCCACTGTTGATTGTTTCTTAGATTCATATGAAAACACTGCTCCCGCGAACAAAAAAGCGTATCCAGTATATGACTTCCGATTAGAGCTATCACCTCCCCAGTCAGCATCAGCGTAGCATTCAATTGGCTTTCCAGTTCTTCTATATATAAGATGCTTATTCTGTGTTGAAGATAAGTACCTCAGTATTCTTTTTGCAGCTGCCAAGTGTTCTGTATGTGGTTCAGTTCTTTGTGAAAGTTTGCATACTGAATGCAATATGTCGGGCCTAGTGTTTATACATTAGGGAACCTATCAATGACTGATACCGGGTCTGATCTACTCTTTCGCAGTTCTCCTTATCACATCTAGTTTGATATTTTGGATCTAAAGGTGTTGCCATAGGTCTACATTCCACCATGTTGTATTCCTTTAATAACCTTTCTATTTGTAATTTTTGACTAATAGATAAACTTCCTTTTTCGCCGTCGCGATTTACCTCCAGGCTTAAAAAATATTTTACTGGACCCTTGTCTACCACTTTCACTTCCTTAGCAATCAATCGTTTGATTTCCATCAACTCCTCCTTTTTCGAAGAGGCTAAGAGCAAATCATCTACGTAGACGGCTATGATATTAATTGAATCATCAGTGTGTCTTATATATACACAAGGCTCACTTTCACAAGGTCGAAATCCAATCTTCTTTAAAATGCTGTCCAGTTTTATATTCCATTGACGTCCTGACTGCTTCAAACCATAAAGTGCTTTATTCAATTTTAGGACTATATGTGGATTATTTTTATCTTCAAATTTTTCAGGTTGAGTCATGTAAATATTATCTTCAATTTCGCTATTCAAATAAGCTGACGAAACATCCATTTGATGGAGATACAATTCATATTCGGCTGATATGGCGAAAATCATTCTGATGGTTTCATTTCGCACTACTGGCGAAAAAGTTTCAATATAGTTAACACCATATTGCTGTGAGCAACCTTTTGCCACAAGTTTGGCCTTAAAACGTTCAATTTCACCTTTTTCATTTCTTTTTACTGCGAACACCCATTTGTTTGAAACTGGCTTTTGATCTACGGGAAGTTCTGACAGTGTCCATGTGTTGTTCTTTAATAATGCCTCATATTTAGCCTGCATTGCCTTCCACCGTTCTTGCCTGTGTTTACTGTTCATGGCCTCTGACACTGTTTTTGGAATTTCTAAGCTTTGATCTGCCCTTATAAGGCCTAACATATTAAATTCTTTTCTGGGCCTACCTGGACCTCCAGTTCACACTAAGCGTGGCCTACCTGGACCTTTTACAACCTTTTGCTCTTATGGGCTTCCTTCCGCTGACTCAAAACCTTCGAAGTCACTTTCGCTGCTATCTTCATTAGATTAGATGCTCATCACATGTTATCGGTACTTGTTCACATTCTACCCCGGGTAACGCTTTTAATATGGGAATGCTTATCTCATTAATGTTTTTCTCATTGGGCTCGACAAAATACACGTCACGGCTTACGATGTTGTTGTGTTTGTGAATCATATAATCTATAGGCCTTCGATGACTCACTATAACCCACCATGATGTATTCTTTACCCTTCGCTTCAAATTTTCCTTTATGACGTTTATTCAGTGCAATTGCCTTAGAGCCAAAAACTCTTAGATGACCAACATATGGTAAACGATTACAAAAAATATCATAAGGTGTATCACCATTCAAAGCACGTGTAGGAGCTCTATTTCGCAAATAGGCTGCAGTATTAACCGCCTCAGTTCATAAATGTTCACCAAGATTTTCTGCGACCAACAAACAACGTGCCATTTCTATTAACGTGCGGTTAAACCTCTCGGCTACACCGTTTTGCTGCGGAGTATACGGTACTTTTAACTGGTGCAAAATTCCATTTTCTTTCAAATATTCATCAAAAGTATTATTAACAAATTCGGTTCCACTGTCGCTTCTAATACCTTTTGTTTTCTTGCCAGTTTGTCGCTCGATCATTTTATGGAATTCACGAAACTTGTCAAAAACTTCATCCTTAGTTTTCAAAAAATAAACAAAAACATAACGAGATTTATCATCAATAAATGTGAGCAATTATTCATTGGGCCACATACATCCGTATGAATAATTTCCAGAATATCATCAGCACGACTTTCAGAACTAGTAAAAGGCCTTTGTGAGCATTTGCATTTCATGCAAATAGTACATTGAATGTCTGCCGGAATAGAGAAATTTAGGCCACGTACCAATTTTTTATCAAGTAACTCTTTCAAGCTGCCAAAATTGAGATGTCCATACCGGCAATGCCATTTCATTGCCTCGTCAGGTGATTTCCTCACATAAAATAAATTTTTATTGTCTATTTCAAACCAAAATAGATCACGTACCTTTTTTGCACGTATGATAACTTCTCCGTGCATATTCTTCACCTTTGCCGCATTTTTATTAAATTCCACTGAATTTCCATAATTAACAGCCTTAGAAACAGAAATAAAATTGCATTGTAAACCAGGCACAAATAAAACATCTACCAATGTAATAATATTCTCATTTATCGTCAAACGCACTGTACCGATACCTTCAGTCATCAAGCAATTATCACCCGCAAGTATGATCTTCTCGTTATATTGTTTGAATTCTTCAAACATATTGCGATTGCAGCACAGGTGCGAAGAAGCACCACTGTCAATACACCATACATTTGCATTTAAAACGCTGTTGCTTACTGCAGAAAATAACGAATTTTTCTTCTCATTGCTGCTTTTGTTATGTTGTTGACCCTTTTGCTCGTTTTCTTTTCGTAGATCTTTACAGTTTGCAGCATAATGGCCCTTTCTTTTGCAGTTAAAGCATCGTATATTTTTAAAGTTGTATTTCTTGTTAACATGTTCTTTATTCTTGTTGTTGTATTCTGTTCCTTTTGCGTTGTTAAATTCACGCGCCATAAATGCCTGAACTGTACCCTCTTGCCCTTTGTTTGCCTTTTTTCGTTCGCCTTCCTCTATTTATTTTACCTTTAAAGTTGAAAGGGAGGGTAGTTCATCCCGTGATTCAAATAATAATAATAACTCCTCCTGAAGAGCAACTCCTGTTTCTGCTAACTTTTCAACAACAGATGCAAAATTACAAATATAGCGCTGCATACACTCACCGTCTGCCATACGCATGTTCAAAATCTGCTTAAACAAAGAAACCTTACGAACAGGTCCATTGGGACGATGTATTTCACGAAGTGTATTCCAGGCGTCCTTGGCTGTGGTATAATTTCTTACATGTGCAACTTGCATTGGCGTCAGACTTAATATTATTCTGGCCATCGCCTTTTCGTCTTTAGCCGTCCATGCTGCAAGTGCATTTGCCTCCTCGGGCTTCACTACGTTTGAAATCAGCGACCATAACTTCTGATGCACCAAAACGCTTTTCAGTTTAATATTCCAGGAGTCGTAATTGGACTCATCCAATTTCTCTATATTAAAAAATGCCCACTCATTTTAATGTTTCCAAAAATAATATATAGATTTTCTATTTAATTATTATTTTCATCTTTTTTTTCCTTTCTTTGGGTGCCTGGGCCCATAACCTATTGGAAATAATTTATATTTTATTTTATTTCAGTTACAAAAAATCAAGGTCTTTATTATTTGAAATTCAAAAAATCCAAGTGAAGTCGTCATAATTGAAAAAATATTATTATATATGTATGTGTAAGAAAAAAAATGTTCATTTGGAAATGTTACATTGATATGTGAACAGGGTTACCATTTCAACATAAATATACAGACTTTATGAAATTATATAAAAAATCTTATATTCGGCAACCTGTATTTATCGCACTATTGATTTACAAATGGCCATTAACGTCCTTAAAAAACATGTTTGCATGGGTGAAAATGAAAATAATTTTACTTTGAAAATTATATATTGCATCATCCTACATTTATTGGTTATGTGGAAGTTTTTTAAATAAACCGGAAGGAGAATAGAATGGGTAAAAATTAAATGCAGTATTAGCCCATAGGCATCAATAAATGTATACTTTACGAGTTCTAAAGTGAGCTGGTCAAATGTACATTTTCTATGTACTTCACACAAGCAACTATTAGACTCTTAGTGGTTAAAAGTTAATTGGAGAAACAAGTACTTATGTGTGTGTGGAACGTAAAATATAAAAGTCTGTTTCAAATTTAAGACCAGTTTAGATTGTTTTAAATGATGTAGTATCTGACTTAATCAAAACAATACTAAGCTAAATACATATGTTTTAAGCTTTTTTGTTATAATTAATTCAGCCTTCTGTTTAGCAACTCCAAATATTTACTTTGGTTTTTGTTATTTACCACAACAACAAAAATGTGCCGATATTGCAATATGTATTCACGAAAAAATTAAATTAAATTATTTTAATCAAATTGAACTAATTGATTTAGTCTCCTGACTTGTGCATCTATGAAACGAGTGCCAAGTTAATACCAAGGGATACCGTCCAGAATTATAGATCTCTTAGGCGCATTATTATAAGATTTTGCGAACCACATAAAAAGCTTTTAGTTACTGTCAATTTTACATGATTAAGAAAAAACTGATCGTTCGCATTTACTGAAGCTGGCAGTTAGACTTAACCTCAAAGACACCGATAAACTAAAGACAACGTTCAATCTTGAACTAATGGGTCTTACAATTACAGTGGAGAAAGATAATCCTTCAAGTTTTACGCATCTAACTTGTAGCTTTCATTTTTTTACTTTCTTATCCATAAACATTATAAATATTTTGTATTTTTTCCTATACTTCTAAGTGTTTCAGATATTTTTTGTTGATTTTAATAAATAAGTTATGAAGAATGTTGAAGATGTTATATAAAAATATTACAGACTCACCATAACTCGTAAAATATTTAAGACCATGTTTTCCTCTTAATATTACTGAAGGCGGTATCGTACCTAGCAACTCAATTATGTGGGCCAGATGATCTTCATCTCTGGAATAGGTTTCACCAGCATGAGGATCAAACAGATAATCTCCTGTTGCCAATTCAAATGCCAAACAGGCCGTACTCCAAATATCGGCCGTATAATTATAAGGAGCACCTAACAGCACCTCAATCGAACGATACTGTCTGGTTTGTATGTCTTCCGTAAAATGGTGGTACTAAAATTTAACAAAAACAGGTTTTTTTATTTGAAAATGTTTAAAAGGATTAAAATGTACACGTACTAACCTCGTAACAGGCATTACCCAAGTCAGCAATTTTTACTCGAACATTCGTGTTATTGATTAACGATTGTATAGCATTCGTATAAGATTGAGTCTGAGGAATTGTAGTAGTGGTATTATTTAATTTATTATTTGTTTGTTCTATATCTGAACCTGGTATGGTTTCAGTGGGCGGCTGTGATTTTTTTGTATATAAAAGTTTATAAAAAGAAATGGAAAAAGAACGCAAAGAAACAAAATATTGGTGCAAACATTCATATAAAAACATTTATGATGCAGCTTAATTTTGTAGCATTTGTTATAGTTTATTCTGTTAAAAAGTTTTTTGTGTTATTTGAAATAAAAAAAATTAACGTGTATTTCAAAAATATAAAGAAATTAGTAGATACAGTTTACATATGTATGTATGTAATGTGAGTAAATGTTGAGCATTTTTAAATAATTATTTTTTTTTAATTTGGTATCACAAATTTGTAATTGGAAAAACAGGTTATGTATTGCTGACACTAGTGCATCGATCTTATTGGAACATTACTTAATACTATAAGGATTGGTTAATTAAGACTAGCGTTCGCTTCAACTACACTAGACTTCATTTAAAAGAAATAAAAAATGAAAAAATTTGAGGTTAACAAAGGCCACTAAGTTTAAGTAAGTTTATTAGAAAAAAATAAAACGCCCTTTAGGAGTCCAAGACATTTTTGAGAAAAAAAAAACAAAGTTGCCTGCTTTAAATAAATAGAGAAAAAATGTAACTTTTTTTCCGAAAAGAAAAGAACCTTTAATTCTTCAAATATGTTTATATATACATACATAAGTACATATGTACGAGTATGTATGTGAAACTAACAATGACAAGATTGCTATTGCAGAAAATGCAAAAAGCATATTGTTAATGGTAATTTAATTCAAACAAAGAAGTGTATGAATGAAAATATGTTTAAATTTAAAGAAGAAATAGTAATTTTTAATATAAAAAGCAGAAGTCGTAATTAAAAAAATGATATTATGATACAAATAAATGAATGTATGATTAAGTAGCAAACACACGATGAACTACTATGTATGTATCAGAGTTGGGTTTATTGCATTAAATTTAAAATGCATTATCCTTTCTATTACCACTAAACGACGTAGCATTAATGCAGCAAAAGTCCAGCCACCACTAGTGGCAGATTGGAATAATTATCCACTAATTCAAACAATTTTAATGCTAGTAAAAATTCAGTGCACTAAACGAAACGATTTTAGTTCTAGTGGAAATGTAATGCACTAAATGAAACGATTTTAGTGGTAGTGGAAATTTAATGCACTAAATGAAACGATTTTAGTGGTAGTGGACTAGAAATCCACTGGCACTATGGTGAAATGCTGGTTATTTCTTTGTAATTCAGTTATCCACTGAAAAACAATATTCATTTTATTTTTTACATATATACATACATATGTATGTTAACAAGTGACAATATGTTAGGTAGAAATATAAAATAATTATTAAATATTCAGGAAAGTAACAATATGTAAAGTAGAAATGTGGCATAACTATTAAATATACACCAAATTGTTTCATTTAGTGCATTAAATTTCCACTACTACTAAAATCGTTTCATTTAGTGCATTAAATTTCCACTACTACTAAAATCGTTTTATTTAGTGCATTAAATTTCCACTACTACTAAAATCGTTTCATTTAGTGCATTAAATTTCCACTACCACTAAAATCGTTTTATTTAGTGCATTAAATCTCCACTAGAACTAAAATCGTTTCGTTTAGTGCATTAAATTTCCACTACCACTAAAATCGTTTCATTTAATGCACTACATTTCCACTACTACTAAAATCGTTTCATTTAGTGCATTAAATCTCCACTTCCACCAAAATCGTTTAATTTAGTGCACTAAATTTCCACTACCACTAAATATTAGGGGCGATAATGTACTATTTTTTCCGTTACCACTTAAAAATAGTGGAAAATTAAATTTAATGCAATAAACCCAACTCTGGTATGTATGTATGTATATAAACATGTGCATACAACATATTCAAATAAACCCAAAGCTGTTTTACAACGGAAAATAAATGTATAAAATAACAATCATTTGTTGATAACCATTAAATATAAAATGAGTAATCGAATAAAGATTTTTTTTAAAGCAGTATTATTACAACATATGAAGTGCAACCGTTTGTTACCTTTGATGACGTTGTAAACGTGTAAGATGTTGTTGTCTTATTTATTAGTTTTGTTGGAGAAGATGAAGGTAGTGTTGATGTCGTTGTATCTTTTGATTTATTGTCATCATTAACACTATCGGTTGTTGTAGTAGAAAATTTTGTTTTTGCAGTGCTTAAAGGAATTATTTCACAATCCGTCTGAGATGCAGCATTATTGTTATCAATATTGTTGTTGTCAGTGTTCAAATTTTCTTGTTTTACTTTTATGTTAAGGCCAATTGCTTTTGCTTCATCAAGAGACTGTGTTTCCATTTGTTTAATTATTTTTTGGTTTGTTTTTAATTGTATAATTTTTCAGATTGTAAACATTTATTTATACAATATATTTGTGTTTGATTATTAAAATTAAGGTGTATTTAATTAAGTGTATATATTTTTGTATTCGTATAGGGTGCATTATAAAATATACATAAAAAATTATTTAATTAATAAAAATATATTAAAAAAACTTTAAAACAAAGGACACAAACAAGCTAATATTTATTGTGTTTAATAAAGATTTGGCGAGTTGTTTTTTTTGATTAATTTAAATAATCACAAATAATATTTACAGTGCTCTGGTAGGCTCATTTAAAGAACAACATTCAAAAACTTGATGTCTAAAACTTGATGTCTAAAACTTACCTTGGCAGTGATTTTCTTTTCGGTACGATAACGATTATTAAGATTTCCTGTTGTGTTTGAAGTTGTATTATTTCCGCCACCAGTACTGCTACCTTCTATGCTATCACCCATCAGACTAGAATATTTTGAAGTTAATGAAGAAGTGTCCTCTTTGTCACCACTTAAGTTTGAAACACCACCACCCCCACTAACATGAAGGGGTGGTGGTAGAGGCGTCGATGAGGCAGAATTATTAGCTGTGTTGGTGGTGGTATTAGCTGCATTTATATCGATGTTTTGTAATGGCCATTTGGCTCTTGTCTTCGTTTGTTTTTCTATCGAACTTACTATAAAACAAATTGATAATAAATTGACTAGTTGTTAGTTCAATATTTTTTTAATTTGTTTACTTAAATCAAGGACTATTTACAAAATAAAAGTTTAGTGTCCACATACATATATACATATTTGCAATAGAATTAAAGCGTACGTTTGTTTCACAGTGTTTGCAATTTTTACAATATATAACCGTATCTATTATGTGACTAAAAACTCTGGTTAAAGGGGTTTTGTCCTTGAGGAGTTATCAGACGACAGCGTTAATTTGCATTAGCAGTCTTAATTTGAATTAAATTCCCATTCCAATGTAAATTAGATTTATCGTAAATGCATTAATCAAAATAATTTTATACAGAATTTAGCTAATTTAATATGGCAACACCGTCGGTAAGCAACAAGCGGTCAAATTGTTTACTTTTGAAAACTTAAACGGATTCAAAGGCAGAAAAGGTACGTTATTTAAATTATTTTTAGTAACATAAAAAATATTAAAATCAAAATGGATTTTTTTAATTATAAGATTTCCACGACTTTCTTTCAAATAAATACTGGTTTACTTTCTGTCTTCTATCCACTTGATCATAATATAAATGATTAGTAAATGCAACAAAAACTGTCGTCTGTCAAAATAAAATTTTAGTTCGCATTAGTTAGGTTTTAATTCAAATTAACTCTGTCGTATGTCTACGTTTTTATGCTCTTAATTTGAATCCAGTAAATATTAAAAGAGATTAAGATTTTTTTAGAATCATTTTTAAAACTACATTTTAGTTAGTTAGTGATTGCTGTAGAATGGAAAAGAACGGAAATTGTGTAATTGAATAACTAGCTTGCTTAAAGGCTTCCGTTTGCAATAAAGCTGACTTCACGAGCTGAATCCGAATTGAAAAAGCCAAAAAATGTGTTTTACATATTAACGACGTTTTGTTATCAAACTAAAGAAAATGGCTCGGTGGAAAAGTTGAATACAGAATTAAAAGGATATATTCGAAAATTTGTAAATTTCTATTTGTAAAGTGCCTAAAAATAATGAAGAATCAATGGACGCTTAATTCCCCCGTACATGCATTTAAGTATCTCACGTATTTCAAAATTTTTTCACAAAAATACTATGTAGGCGGCCCTAGAAAAGACCATTGCAACTCGATTAAGATCCAGATTATTTTAAAAGTAGCAAAGGAATATGTAAAACATATTTACAAATATTAATTTTAAATATGTACTTACTATACGAATCTGGGAAATCCACGCCCTTTATTCTGAGACTAGTAATTTCATCATCAATTTGCTGATTCATTGCTGCTGCATTATCAATCACTAATAGAATATTTTCCGGCTTAATATCTGTATGTATAATGTTGCATTTGCTGTGTAAATAGTCCAAACCTTCTAGGACTTGTTTGATTATATTGCGAACTTGAGCAACTGCTAGACCCTGATAATTGTTTTTAACAATCAATTTATAAAGGCTACAACCCAAAGCTTCAAACACTAAACATGTATGCACTCCGTTTACACCACGTACAGTGAAATGATTAAGTAAACGTACAATACGTTCACGTTTTACATCCAATGGATCGGCATCACGTATTGCCTCTAATAATCGTATTTCATCTGCTGCCGTTTCTATGTAATGTGGAGCACTTTTCACCACTTTTAAGGCTACATACTTCTCCTCTCTGAAAACAAAAATAATTTTAAGTAAATTAATGAATATTAAATGCGAAAAAAATTAATTTCAATAAAATACTTGAGATCCCTGCATAGCCAAACGGTAGAAAAGTGGCCCCATCCAAGTTTGCGTACCACTCGAAACCGATTATCAAATATATCACCAATGACAACTGGGTGATAACCACCACGACAGTACTGTGCCACATCTTCTTGTTCTTCATCCGAACCATATAAACTGCTGTCAGGTGAATCAGGAAAGATCTCATCCGTTGTACTTAAAGTACCACGAGGCTCTGATCTAAAATTTGTAAATAAAAAAAAAATTAAAAATTAGATTTATAAGAACTAAAGTTTTTTAAATAAGAAAAATTAAAAAATATATGTATTTTTGAAGCAATCGAATTTCAAGCGTTTTTGCGTTTTTAGTATTGTACTTTTTATATTATAATTATGACAAAGGTTTTAAGGCCGTATTAATAAAATATTAAAATAGAGTTCAATTGCATCTTAGGACAAATTTTTATGAATTTTTTTTTATAAAACACATTTCAAATTTATTTATTTCTTTTAGAAATAAAGCAGTAAGGGTTTCACAGTCTATGTTTTTTCTTTTTAATATTAACGTTGTGAATAACTAGTTTTTTATATTAAGTCTCTATTTTAGAGATTTTGCATTCTAGATTTATGAAAAGGGATAGCAATATGAAAATGAGCGTAAAAAATACCTTAAGTTCTACCGTACGGTACAATTAATCTCCACTTTTATTATTATTATACCATTCACCATAGGTGGAGTGGAAACAGGGCATATTTAAGTTTGTCATTACGTTTGTTTGAGCGATGTCCGTCTGTTCGTCCGTATTCGGATTAAAATCAACTTTGCCAAGATACTTCCAATCGATCAGACATAGCCTCGAAAATTCTGCTATTAGTAAAATAACACAAAAAATAAAAAAAAATAAAAAAAACCAAATGCCAGGGCGTTTGATAATTAAAAAATTAGAAAAGTAAAAAAATAGGCGCTCGTCCATATTTTCCGAATTATTGCCTCTGAACTTTTTGAAAAAAATTACGATTGTGGACCATATCTTTTAAGATATCAATATGGGAATCATTTAAAAGCTTTTAACGAGATCTTTTAGAAAATACCAAAATTTTTTAAAAATGCTTAACCCATTAATTTTTTTATATTTTAATTTTTGTCACCCCAATATTTGTATTTTTGATTGCAGTTACTTAACTAAACTGCATTAACGTATGTGGTAAACGGTATATAAGATTCGGCATAGCCGAATAAGGACTCTTATTTGTTTTATTTTAAATAAATAAACGTAACTATTATAAAGAGAAGAAAAACTAGAAATTTGTTAAAATAAGTAATGTTTTAAATACACACACACATGTAAGCAATTTCTGCTTCATCTTGATCCATTAAGTTCTTTTTATCACTTGGTTTTTCAGCTAATTGTTTTTCTCTACTAACAATTAAAGGTTTAGATCGTACTGGTATGTAATGATCACGAGCTTCCTCGGGTGGCAGTACTGCCACCACATAAGTCTGAGCAGTAGGATTTTTATGTTTCTTAGACTTTCTAAGATGTATTAAAATGGGGCCAGCCGAAACACATTTACGTTTCTTACTGATTCTTTTAAGGCGTTTTTTCTCTTCCATATCGAGCATAACACTATTGACTGATTCAGCTTCGGCTCGCAGTTCAGCTGGAGTCTTAAATTCAAATTCACAAATAATGATTTGCGGTGTCAACGTTCTGTTAAAGTTATTTTGGGCTAAATAACAATTATCATTAACAGAAGATTCCTTAAGCGGCTTGCAGAATTGTAGACTCGCGTCACTGTTTGTGGTATTTCTTCTCAGCCAGTGCATCACGCACAGGAAAAAGAGCAGCGATGAAATTTTTAAAACAAGCACAAACAATTGATCGTTTAATAAAATGTTTGAGTACAATTGATAGTAAGCATTAAATTCATCTCGCCAACCGGCAAGAGAATGTTTTACATTCATGATGTGTTTTGATGCCAAGGAAATATAAAGCAAAATTGTTTGTAGAAATATTTGGTAGTTCTCCATTAATTTGTGCACGTATAACCAGGAGGGAGATTCCTCTTTTAAGCATATATCTGGTTTATTGTATAAAGACAACATATCCGAACTTTGTAACTCACAAACTCCAGTGCTAGTAGCTGCCTTAAGAAGACTTAAAACTCCAATTACTCTTTGTGAGATGAGCTCCATTCTTTTGTTGTTGTTAATTTGTCTTTTAGAATTGATTTTACTTTTTAATATTTATAAATTTAGCTATTACTTTACAGCACACTGCATTTCGTATTGTCGTGCTTTTCCATTAAATTTTTTCGTTTAAGTTTTCACGGCCATTACAAAAAAAAAATAAATAAATAAATAAAAACTTTTTAAAACGTAAGCACACACGCAATGACACGCATTCAGTCAATTACTGACGATCATAATTAGTTTGTTTATGACTTGAAATGTAATTGATTTATAGTGTTTATAACCGTTATTTCCATATTGGATTTTCTTTTACGCTTACATAACGATCAAATGAAAAAATCAAATATGCGCGTAATCGCTTGTGAAAAATTATGAAAATAATAGAAAATATGAACTTAAAAAAGACCGAGCCGTCGAATTATTTGCTTTTTCAGCAAATAAAGTTCTTTTTCTTTTGCCACTGTCGTATTTTTTATTGGAATAAAATTAAACATATGCGAGCGCATATATCATGAGCAAAATTCACACTGTATTAGCCGATATGAGTAGCAACTAGCTAGAGCTGTTCAGTTTAAAAAATACTACAACAAGATTTTGCTTTTTTGTTTCGTTCGTCTGTTAGTCTGCCTGCTTTTTGTTCTTTCTTCTTTACAAAATTCTAAATAACAACAAACATTGTCAACCAGAAGCACAAAAATCGAAAAAAAAACTTTACTTTTCCCAATTCTTGCCAAAAATATATTTACATCGTATATTTAAATATATATATTTATAGGTAAAAAGTGAGTAAGATTTGATTAGGAGCAGATAAAAATATATTTAAAATGATTGTAAAAAATTTTATAAAAATGAAGGAAAAAATTGAAGAGTTAAGCGAAGTTCGACAGCTGTTTCATAGATGTATGAAGTTTTTTCGTTTGTCGAACTACACTTACCTATTTAATTATTTTGCCTTAAAATGATTTACTGTATAACTTTTTTTAAAACTGGGTTAATTTGAGTATATAGCAAAAATAACTGGTAATTTAGTGGAAAAATGGGTAAATTCACTACTGAAATATATTTTAACGTAAATATTTGTAATAATTACAAAAGTGTAACAGTGCTATATTCGGCTATGCCGACTCTTATATACCTTTCACCATCTTTTTAAATCTAGTTTATTGAAGTAAAAAATAAAATTAAAAAATAAGAAAAAAAATTATTAAGTACTACATACATATAATTTTACATAAAAATACCATCGGTTTTTAATGGGTTATGCATTTCTTAAAAATATTGGTATTTCCTTAAAGATCTCTTCAAAAGCTTTAAGATGATACCCATTTTGACATTTTCAAAATTTTGAAAATTTCACAGGGCCGTAACTCGGAAAATAAGGGCAAGTGCCAATTTTTTCACTAGATGTTTTTTTCTTATTTTTTAATTCTCTATCGCCCAATATATTTGATTTTTTAATTGGAGTTACTTCATTGTTCCAGATGATGTGAAAATATAAAAGGTCATGAACCGATCTTACTGGTTTTTAATAGCACCTCTTTCGACACTATGTCTGATCTATGACCTATTTAAATTTTTTCTAGATGATCTAGTACCTCGGCAAACTTTATTTCAACACTTACACTGACGGACATCGCTCAATCGACTTTGCTATGCATAAGAAGTCAGAACGTATATACTTTATGGGGTCGGAAATGGATATTGTAGAAATGACAAAATTAGTTTTGTTTTTTTTCCACTTTTTGTGGTGAAGGGTATAAAAAGTGAGTGATTTTCATACAAATTTTCAGAAGAGTGTACATATACAAATCAAAGATTATTAAATTAATTTAATGGTGTTATAAACTGTAATCAGATAGTGTTTAAAAAAAAGAATAAATTTTCATTCGCTTGTAAAAAGACTCATTTAATTGCTCATGTTCTCCACTACATATCTGGCATTTACATTTAAAACTTAATGTTTATTAAAGGTGCCTTAAGACGAAATGTTATTTACATATGACTTGTCAGATCTTCCATAACAAAATACATATGTATCGTGTAAACGGTTTAAAACATTTCTTATGTTATATACATATGTAAAAGTCATATGACAAATTTCCATTTAGAGCGTGTTCTATTTTTATATGACAAAGCATATGACTTCCAGTGGTTCAACTTTTTCTTTCTTCACTCATACCGTTTTTAAATGATAATATGGTGCAAAAAGCACCAAAATCGTTGGAAGCAGAATAGAGTTGACAAACAATGATTTACTTTGTAGGTTATGTCAGAAGTAATTTGCAGCCATATGTAAAAATGACTACTTCATGCCGCAATAATACCAGGTGAATGCATTTCCTTTTACGTGTATTTTGTTTTTGTAAAAACTTATTCGAGCTGACAAAAACGTCTGGCAATATGTGTGTATGTATTCCAATATATTTTTAGTAGCTTTTTTATTTTTTACAAATACATACACACAATACTAGACGTTTTTGACAGCTCGAATTAGTTTTTACAAAAACAAAATACACGCAAAAGCTAAAACATATGATGAACACATGATCTGATGCAGTCACCTGTTTGATGCGCCTTGGACTACTTTGACATATGAACATAAGGAATTACATGCGGATTTTTAAACTGACAAGTCATGTGTAAAAAACATTTCATCTAAAGGCATCTTGAGAAAGTAAACTAACATCAGTGTGCGCCTGAAAAAATATTGTGAACTGTACATATTAAACTTTCTGTATTTGTTAAGTATTTAATCGTCATTTATTCAACAGCGTCATTTTGCATTTATTGTGTCGACAAGCAACTACACCGTTTGTGCACAATTCGCTTGCCACCCCATTAAAAACGTTGTGATTTCATTATATTTTGGCCGTCTAACTTTAGTACCATGCTCTTTCGTATTTTACACCTGCTATTAAGACCCCTTCTTAAGGTTTTTGTTGTTGACGTTGCTATTGTAATGTCCGATGTTGTCGTTGGTGCTTTCAATGTCGTGTCGCATTCAGTGCCTTATATGATTGTTCTCTGTATAGCGTAATATTGTTGTTGTTTTTAGAGAAATATAGTTTGAATTAGAGATACTTAAGAATAAAGTATTTAAAAAGTGAAAAAAATAAAATTAAACAATAAGTTTAATTTTTTGTTTATGAATATAAGTATAATCCTCAATTGAATTTAAAACTATGCAAAAAAAACCTATTAAATGCGCAAACCTTGGGGGTTTTCTAGGCACTGGTGAATTAAATAACCCTTTATAGTAGTACTCGAAATTAGATTCTCGGTACTACCCGCAATACCTTTTACGTTATTTTAGAATTTACATTTATTTGTTCAAAGTCCTCTTTAAAAATAAAAATATGTATTTATATATATATATATATATATATATATATATATATATATATATATATATATATATATATATATATATATATAAGTGAACAATAAAGTTTCATCATCGGTGTGCTTCACTATCCCAATGGCAACAATCCTACCACGACCACTCTTCCAGCCAAACTTTTATTTCATTATGCAAATTATTACGGAAGTTACTTGTACGAAATTATAAGGCCCTTTAACTTGCAGTTCCGTACCACGCCCATTGTTCAAACACATCCAGTATTTTGCTAGACTATGTGTGTTGATAAGAAAGGTTTTAGCAAAAACTTCAGAGTAGTACGTGTTATAATTCTCTACAAACACGAAGTTAATTTTTCACTTTGTACGGGTGGCAGCATATTTGTTTTTAATTCAGGTAATTTGTTCTTTAGGTTAGCGCATTTAAAGCAGAGCTAACTGTTTAAAATCCCAAGAATCTACCTATTGTAGTTCTTTAAGTATACGATGGAAATTTTTACTTGTATATAGGGTACCACGCCCAATCTTTCAATTTAGTCCATGTTTCGCTAAACTATGAATATTTATATGAAGGTTACTGGTGCAAATATTTATTGATCCACCTATTATAAATCTCCGGTTACACAATAATACATTTTTAATTTTTATAGCAAGCACCACGCCCACTATTCCAATTAAACCCATTTTTCGCTACATTATGCATGTTTGAAAAGGATTTATTCGTATAATGATATATACACAACTGGAACGAACGACGAATTCCACACATCACTACGAATTTTTCATTAAAAATCTGCGTAAATTCGCCGATTCAAACTCAATTGGGATGTCAAAATTATTTATAAATTAATTGGAAAATAAATTTTTGCTTACATGCGCCACTTGCTAGAGCGAGCAGGTATTTGAAAAAAAGCGATAATTCTTATATTGAGTTTTATATTGTTTTTTTTTTCAATTTTCGCTAGTGTATCTAAATATTCTTGCTTATTCTTGCTAGTGTATGTAAATATTTCGTTGCCAACCAACATTCATAATAATAACTCTCCTGAAAATACATGCAGAAAATGCTGACGAAGGTTTTAATGCACCAGACAGTGCATTTGATTCACACAATTTTAATGAACATAACGCCAAATTAAAAAAATTGAAATAATAATTCATCTTAAAATTTAATCGAACAGGATAAATGAAAAACAAGTAAGAATGTAATATTCGACTGCGCCAAATTATATTCTTCACCACGTATGTAAATCTAATTTAGTGAAGCAACTCCAATCAAAAAAACAAATATTGTGGTGATAGAGAATTAAAAAACAAGAAAAATAAATTAAGTACGATATAAAATTTTATATAAAAATGTCATCGGCTCTCAAAGAGTTAAGCATTTTTAAATGATATCCATATGGTGAATATGGATTGACAATCGAGTTTTATGAAAATTTCAGATGCCTATTACTCAAAAAATATAGGCGAGCTCTATTGTTTCACTTGATGTTTTATTCTTATTTTATAATTCTTTATCACTCCATATGTTTGTTTTTTTGGTCGGAGTTACTTCATTGTTCCAAATGGTATGGTAAAATTAGAAGCAGGCTTGGTGTTTTGCCCGCTGCCTCGAAGGACATGGACCGATCTTGCTGATTTTCAATAGTAACTCTTTTGAAAATATGTCTGATTGATTGGTGTATTCAAATTTTCTCTGCGCCTTTGCACAGTTGATTTCAACACTATCCCGGTCAGACGAATAGAGGGACAGAAGAACGGACGGACATCGCTCAATTAACTTCGCTATACATAAAAACTTTGAATATATGTACTTTATAGGGTCGGAAATGGATATTGTAGAAATTACAAACAGAATGTTAAATTTATATATACCCTTTTTCCATCTTTTTTGCTATAAATACGAAGAAAATAAGTTTTCAATTAAAAAGAAATAAAATACTTTAAAAAATAAGTAAAAAACGGCCCCTCTAGACAAAAATATTCGTCGTTTGTCGACATAAAAAACAGAAATAAACCTATCGCAGAGTTTGTTACATACGACGCGTTAATGATGCGCATTTTCATATACGCGAATGTGTTATAATTCTTGCGACGAATATTCGCAATGATAAATTATTTTACTAACCGCTCGTCTGATTTTGGGAAAATCCAGTTATGAAGTCTTTTTCTGTAACTGTAAACCTTGACAAATCCTTGTTGAGTCATAAAATTAGTTTTACTCTGGTTGAAAGTAAAGAAAGGTAATAAAGATTTAAAAAATTTAATATAAAAAAGACGCAGGAATTATCCTATGATTGTTGAGTTAGAGAATTATAAAATTGACTCAATGTATTTGTACATTCATACATACTTACATACATACATATGTGCCTATATATGTACATTTATGTGTAAACGTATTTGTATTTAAAGGGCATAACCCTTAACCTTAAAATTATTTTTTTAATACACAATATCAAATGAAAGACGCAATTTTGTATTCATTCATCATCTTTTTGTATGTAAGTCTAACGGATATTTGAAACATAGACAGGTCATTAATCCGAAAGTAAATAGCCATGTGTCTTTTTAAAACTTGTGCCCAAAGTGCGATAAGGAGAAAAACAGAAGTTTTATGCGACTTAACGGATTTTAACGAAAATTTAAACATGTGCCGCAATATGTTATGTCTGATCATGACTAACCCGATATTAATATAAAAAGTGGGATAGGCTATGCGTCCTCTGAAAATTAGGCTGCAGAGGAAATACAGAGAGGGATTAGTGACATTCGACATTTTTATGCAGATCGTTCGCTTTTAATGAAATATTAAACACAAATAATTCTTTACCTTAAGGATGTAGAATCTTTTCCAAACTCAGACCTTGAGAAGGATAACTGACATTTCAAAACCGTTGAATAGATCTTTATCTTAAAAATGTTGTGTTTGGTCTTGAAACTCGGATTTGTATTGAAAAAAGAAGGAAAAAGGATAATTTATATATAAAAAAAATGAAGTGTTGCCGCAAGTACCCAAACAATTTTAATGTAATATGGTGTTGATGTTTATAGCCACATACTTTTTAAATTATCCCCGGTCTCTGAAATAACTTTCTGCGAAAGTTGAGTGATGGGTACTCAGTATTTATATTTCTTATGGGTACTTAATACTCAAAAGTATAGTTTCTTTTAATAATTTTTAAATTGTACTTTTATCTTCTTTGTAAAATTTACCGGCTCAAATACTGTTCTCTTAAAAATATAACTTTGAGTGTAAAAATAAAAATATAAGTTTCTTTTCAAAAGAAAATTCTTATTAAATAAAAAATATAAATATATGTACATATATATATATATATATATATATATATATATATATATATATATATATATATATATATATATATATATATATATCTATATATAATTATTCGATTTAAAAAATTATTTCTGCTGCATTTATATTGATGCCACTGGATGTATCAGGCAGCGCCGGCTACAATAAATCTGTCAAGTAAAAGTTGGACTCCAACACGAAGGGTTTTGTATTGTGTATGGTCCAGCCATTAATTTAAATTGTATGTTTTTGTTATTGCTTGTGGGCAATTTTGGAAAGATTTATACATATATGTGTGGAAATCATGTCTTTATGGGACATCCTTTAATATTAAATTTTAATTTTCTTAATTTCCTGGTAACGCTAAATACTCTATGTAAATTTAATGAGTCTGCCCAGAACGAATATAGCGCTACATACTCTGTGCAAGTTCTTAAATTTTTTGCACAGGCGAGGCAGCCTTAATAACACAACTTCTATGAGCAGTTCAAGTGTCTAGATGTTACAGTTTCAGACCCTTGATAGACGAACAGATAGCCAAATAAACAGACAGTGTAGCCAAAAAATTGGATTACATTTTTACTCTTTATATACGAAACTTTAAAAAGCAATTCTATATATAAAAAAATAAATTCGGCAAATTTTAGTTTGCATTACACAAGGAAGTTTTCGTACCATCTGTTAGCCACCCTTTATTTTTATTTTTTAAATTTGTTGCAGTGGACAGATTAATAAATATACCTGTGTGTGTATCATGTACATCTTGAAAAACCTCTTAATTTTATTATTTTATATTTGTTTTTATTTCGACCCTACATAAAATTTTTAATTTTTAGTGTTTGTTGTTATGGCGGCTATAGTGATACACCTTCTAATAAAATTTCAGGAGCCTACCTATTACGGTTCCAAGGAGGGCTGTGATATATGGACAGACGGACATTGTGACGAAAACAATAGGGTGCATTTTGACTATTAAAGTTAAGTTAAAAATATTTTTTTATTGAAAAGTATTAAATTAATGTCTTTTATATTGTTTTTATCGGGGCAACTCTTAAAGAAGTGTAGACTTAAAATTATAACGGCTAAGCGAAAATCATGAAGATCTGTAATTGTTTGTTTTTTGTAAAGTTGAATTATAAATTAGATTTCAAATATCTACCGCTCAAAAACCAATTTAATTAGCAAAATGTTTGGCTGAGATACCTGAAAATCACTGCCTCGAAGGACATAAACCGATCTTGTTGATTTTCAAGTGCGTCTAAGCGATTAGCGTTTTTAAATTTTCTATAAATTATGTAGTGCCTTGGCAAGGACAGTCGGACATCGCTCAATCGAGTTATCTGTGCATGAGAAAACTCAGAATATATATGTATTTATACTTATACTTTGTAGGGTCGGAGATAGATATTGTAGAAATCACAAACGGAATGTCAAACTTAGTCATACCCTTTTCCACCCGTGGTGAATGGTATAATAAGAACCGTGTTTACTTTTAACCAAAACATGAAGCATAGTTTTCTGTGTGCGCACATACACAAATGCACTAACAGTAGACTATATCTGCACACTCATAAAGCATTTAACAAAAACAAGTCACTTATTAATTTAGAAAAAACGACACAAAGTCAAACAATCAGGAAATAGAAATTATAACGAACGTTTTATGTATTTGATTTAACGTATAATAAAGTGTTAAGCTATTTGATTATAAAATAATAAAAAAATACATATATATGAGAATCCTCTCACACACATACTTGTGCATTGTACAGGAATATACAAATTAAGACAAAGAAGAAAGGAGCAAGAATAAATAAAACTCTACTTATAAATGTAATGAGGATACTTACAGACTAACGTATGTTCCACGCAATGCAGGCATATCACGACGTCGATTTAATGGGGGCGACAAGGATAATGATAAAAAGTCCTGCTGTGCTTTATCCTCATCCACTAAACTGGATGGAGTGCTATAAATACGAGTTGTTGGCAAATATCCAATTTGTTGTAGAAAGTCATCACGATGTGATAGTTTTGTTGTCGACTGTGACGACGTCAATGGTGAATATAGAGGCGAAGGCAAGTAGGGTACAGCTGAGTTGGCAGAGGCAATAGAATATTTGACCGCAGACGTTGAAATGCCCATGTAATTGTTATGAAAACCACCACCAACTAAATGATGATGTAGGGCTGAGTGTGTGGCATGGTGGAGATGGTTGTGATGCAAGTGTGAGGTATGTTGGGGATGATAGTGGGCAAAATGAGGGGTCTGTTGTGATTGTTGCTGCAAATGATGGTGATAGTGATGATGATGCGACGAAGTGGCTGGGAAATGCGAGATATAAGACGCTGCCGATATAGCCGGTCCGCCCAAGGATGTCTGCGATTGACTGCTAACATAACCAGATGCAACCGATGTAGAAACAGCAATAATTTTGTCGTCAAAACTTCGGCGAAATGTGAAACCCTTCATACCTGGATAATTGCGATGTGTAAGTGGCGATGTTCCAAGGTCAATCGAAGCAGCAGGCCCCAACATTTTGATAGTATTTAAGTAATTTGAACCCGAGCCAGCTTGTGCCTGTGTACTAACCGCTGTAGATACAGCTATTGAAGTTAAAGTTCCGCTGCCACCTGTATAAGCAGCTACTGAGACTCCAATGGAAGTACTTTGTAAAGGGCTAAGCGTTTTTGATTTACCAGAGCCCAGCATCATGTTTAAAGCTGGCGATGTGCGTTCAGCATATAATAGCGGATTTCCGCTAACTGTACCAGTAGCTGAAGCGCCATAAATGCAAGATGATGAAGCCAAACCATTTGTAAGATTTGCTGTTATGCCTCCTATAATGGGACTGCAGCGTCCTTCACTGCCGCTGCCACTGCCAGGAGTACAACTATTGCTGCTTCCATTATTATTAGTCAGCATACAATTGCTAGAGGTTGTGACAATGCTTGAGGCCAAAACAGCCAAAGAAACTGCATTTGAAACCGGTGGTGGGGATAGTTGTGTTAGAGAAGGAGTCGATGATATTACCGACGATATGCCACTATCACTGCTGCATATTACCGAAGACCCTGCACCCACAGTTCCCGCGACTGACGCTATTCCCAAGCAGCTGTTGTTGATTGCAGACGTACTTCCATAGCCTGTTGCTGAAACAGATATTGTGTTGTGGGTGGGTGACATTAATGAAGTTGATAATTTAGCTATGGAGGCTGGGCCGGAAGTCTCATGAAGAAATGTGCTACCCAGTCCAAGGCTAGAACTGGTAACTGCCACACTGCCATTAAAGGCGCTAATACCGTTAACATTTTTAAAACTGTTATCCGGTAGACGGATTGCAGCAGCAGCTACTGCAGCTCCTGCTGCAGTAGTCCCACCTTCTATATTATTTGATGGTAGAACAGGTGCCACTTTTGTTGTGATTATTTCAAACTACTGCCCTGAGGACTTATTTGTTATTGTTGTAGATGTTATTATCGTTGCAATTACTGTTACTTAATGCTTTAATTTGTTTGGAAATTATTTGTTTTGTTTTTATTTCAATTTTCGTATTTGTTTTTATAGTGTCGTACCGTAACACGCGACGAAACAAAGAGAGTAAACGCATGAATTTCTCATTTTTCTTTCACTCATTAATTTTACTCAGTTTTTTTCTTAAACGTTTTTTGTTTTCCTGTTTAATTTTTACTCAAGACGAACTAAGGGTCGTTTAATTTTTAGCTCATTGAAGTGTAAGGTTAGTTGAATATATTTATAATGCAGATTTTTTTCTTTTACCGTTACTTGTAATATGGCAACGAACTTTTCATTTAACCTCTTGTTCTAAAAATGTTTGGATTCTTCTACTTTCTTTTAGAAACCTGAAGTAATTTTTCATCTCTCTTTCAATAATACACAGACATTTTTCAGTAAATTTTTACGTATGTGTGTGGTTAAGTGTGCACTTTTATAAAAATTTATAATAGATTTTTTAATTTTATTAAAAAAAAAAAGTAAATCAGGATGACTGCAGTTGATACAAAATTTCCACAATATTCCGCTGAAGTTTTTTTCCATTAAACTTCTTTTTTTATTGTGGGCATCTAGGTAGGGCATTCTTATCAAATAATTTCTGAAAAAATGTTATACCGAATACTTTTCTTTTTATTTTATTGATTAATCGGCTTAAACAAATATTAAATTTTTAAACTACTTTATTTATTTTAGCAAAAATAATTCGTTTCTTTATAAATTGTAACACAATTCAATTTTTTCACTTTATCAGAAAAGATTTGTTTCTTTTCACATAATATTTTTCTTGCTTTTCCGACCACAACGTTTTGCGTGTATTTTCTTAATCCGTACTTCTCACTATGTGTAACATTTTCAGAGTTCGTGTTTGGCGAAGTTACCGTTAGTTGAATCTGTCTAATGTTCGCTTTTTTGCGCATGTCATTTTTCAATGTTTTGAGTGAAAATTTCTCCGGTCGGGGTTAAAAGTTTAATAAACTCGTTATACATGTAGTATATTGTTTAAATATACAACATTCGAAACCAAAATAAAAAAACAACGGTAAACAGATGTAAAGGAGTGACAAACTGTCAGAAATATTTTACAAAACTGTTTTATTGTCATCTAAAAAATATCAATGGAAGAGTGTCTTTAAAGCGTTGTTTAGTCGCCGCAGTTTTGGAAATTTATCAGAAAAATAAACAAAAATCTATAATTTAAAGTTTGTATTTTTAAACGATTATTTTTTCAATGCTGCACAGTAAGGAATAAAAGCCTAAAACTAGTGACACGAATTTCGACAAATCCTGTTTCAATATAAAAAGTATTTCAGAGCTGAAAACTTTGTCATGTGAACCGATTTCAATAATTATTTGTTGTAATCCACAAAAAAAATATAAAAAAAACGTCCTTAGAATCTATTGAGTTTCTTTTGGACTTTAAAAGAATTTGACTTTTAAATTTAAAATTTTGATTTTAAAGCTGTAGTTTTTTAAATATAAGGTAGAATTACTTTAATAAACCTTATGCCCTGTGCTTATGCTATAAGAAATAACTTTGACATTATAAGTTTTTTAGACTTGTGTAGTTCATAAACGAACTAGTTTATTTAAGCGATTCCATCGATTGAACTAAGTTAACTAGTTCATACTTTTAAGTACACCTAGTTCATTTTTTAACTATAATTTGTAATTAAACTACCAGACAAGATAAATTAGAATACATAACTGTGTTTCCTTGTTGACTATTTACGACATGAATTTAGTACTACCACGCGTTTTATTTAACATTCATTATGGCAATGCTATGGTATTGTTGCCATTATATTTTGAAAAGAACTTTTGAACTAAAAGAGCTTTTGAACTAAAGAAAGCGTTTGAGCTAAAAGTTGAAAGTGCGAACAATATGTCAACAGAACATTTGAACTAAGAGAGATTTTGAACTAAAGAGAGCCTTTGAACTAAATTTTAAACTAGTTCATTTTCAAACTTTGAACTAAAAAGAGCGATCACTAAATTGAACTATATGGCACAAGTCTAGTTTTTAATTATTTTTTTTTATTTCGATGGCCCATACACAAGACTTATTTATGTCTTATATTAGAGTATAATTTCAGTACAAGTACATACAAAAATATATCTTAAAAATTGTATGTAAACACATAAAAACACATAAACAATGAATATTTAAAATGTATCAAAAAATTAAAATTATAATTATCAGACCAAGTACAACTAACTTAAATCTAATTTAAAAATTTAAAAATTATATTTCCTCAAAATTGATGTACGTTACTAATGACTTGAGAGCTAAGGGGAATATCGTTTCAGAGACTCACTGCCTAAACAAAGAACTGATTTTTAGATATCTAAAGGTACCAATACACTTCCAATATAATTGTGCAATAATTAATATTGTACAATAAAATTGCCAACGTTTATATTATATTAGTACTTTGCACAATATATTGAACAAAATCAAAAGTCTTTTGATTTAAATTGTGCAAAAAAATATATTTTTTAATGTGTGGACAAAATTGTACAATGATAATTTCCCACCAAAACACAACAGAACTTAAAAGAAAATTAATAATAATGGAAAAAGATAAAAATTAAAGCCTCTTCTTCATTACTAATGTCACTAAACATTGTTTAAATTTTTTAATGTCGCATTGTTTAATATTTTTAATTAAAAATAATTTTACAATTTGAAACAATATATGTAGGTTTGTGTGAATGGTTTTGTTTACTCTTGATACATGCATATGAGAATGCAAAAAAAAAAACTGCGCCATTTTTGCTTAAAAATATTGATACATTTATTGAGTAGTGTGGATCGAAGCGAAAATAATTAAAGCAATAACGTAGTTAATATCATTGTATAGTGTATGGGTACCTTATAGCGGCCTATTCACGATCAAAATATTCGTCCATCATCATGGTAGCATTTGTGATAATGTATTAGTATATGTTACACAGACGATGATGGATGAAAAATCAAAAAATTTAGATTTTTGGCATGCTGAATGTCACACTTTGATGTGTGTATGGTGTTTGTTTTTCAAGCACGTACACATTTTTCATTTAAAAAGAGATTTCAAGTTGTGCGGTTGTCTAAAATGTCGAAAGAAAAAAAGATATCTTGGAATTTATCGAAGTTTACCAGTCAATGCATGCAGTTTGGAACGAAAGTAATTTAATAGAATGATACAAATAAAAAAACAAACTCCGGAGGGAAACTTAAAAATTTAATATAAGAATTAAGTGTGATGCGCACAAATTTTAAAAATGAGTTTAAAAGGAAAAACAATTTTTTACCACCCTTTTATTCATAAACTTTTTTCACTACTTTTAATTTTATTGTTTCCTCAATAAAAGCTGTGTTTGTTTGTATGTATGTACGAATATTTTTTTGCTAGTGCCATTTTTGCAATAGAGAAAGCGCGATGTTGACAGCACAAAATCAAATCAAAAATGAATTTTTGACTGGTCATTCAACATGTGTAACATTTGGTCTTATTGGGACCGCAATTAGAGGTAGCACATTTACGAATACGATTCAGTTCTTCATTTAAAACTCTTGCACATTGGTCCACGGCGAGAAGGCGGTAAAAAATCCGTAACTTTTGAATGTATCGGAATTTTGATATGCGTTTTTTTCTGTTTGGTAGGTTAGATTTTAAGCTTTAGCTCTTGATAAAAAGCATAAAAGTCGACCGACAAAAAAAAAGTTACGAATGGTTTAATATTCGTTACCGGTATTAATTGAAGTTGAGTATAAAAGACAAGTGTAAAAACATAAAAAAAATTTTATGTGTGTGTCCTGTTCTTATTGCAACAAATTATAATTATTAATAGTTTTGTAAACTAAATCTTGTCAGGATACGGCCAAAGGTTGTTTTTTTGTTTTAACTTCATTTTGAAATAAAAAATTTAAAATTTTTACAAAGTTAAAATTTTCTTAAGAACGAAAAGTTTTAATGAAAAAATCATATTATAGTAAAAGTTTTATTTTATTTTTAAATATTTGTATAACAGTTTATTAAATAAATATTAGTTAATTTATATAAATACGTATGCTTTCAAAAAGCCACTATACATTAAGCAATTTTAGTAAAATTTTTTTTAAATAGCATTAAACTCATCTTCTAATAGTTGTTTAGCCTCCTCTTCTACTTCAACTAGAGTTGATTTCCATTTTTGTCGAATGTTGGACATATATGGATCTGAAGTACACAACAAAGTGGTGATAAAGTCTTCATTACTACAATATCTAGACAATTTTCTTGTGGCTTGTTTGCGAAAGAAACTGTAGTCTTTGTTCCCTTTTTTCTTGCGTTTCTTCAGACAGATCTCCTATTGGTAGCAAATTAGATTGAATGATTTGTTCCCCAATATACAAAATTTAATGAACCATTGAAGACATATATCTCCTAGAGTATTTTTCATCGTAAAGTGTAGCTGTTTTATCGGCGTAATCACCAAATTTTTTTGCATTTATCTTTCTGCTGCATGCTAAGGTTTTTAATATGATTTCGAATCGTCTTATTAACTCATAATAATCCCATGCAGTGTGCAAACATCTTTTTTGTACAAAATTGTGTTATTCAATTAAGCAAGGAATTAGCTTACATTACCTTACCTACGTGATACATTCGAAAGAATGCCATAATAAACATGTGCATTCACGTACGAGTATTTTATTTAAGACTTCCTTTTTAATTATTTTATTATTCTGGATTCACAATTTTTTATGATCTTATGGGTAACCGAAACTTCATTGAATATTTAGATTTTGAAAATGTGATAGGTACAATATAGTGCATTTGTATATTACTAGATTTCATCGAAAAGTTATAAACGCCATCTTTTATAAAAATTTCGTATGTATTCATAATTTTTGTACAAAACATCTGACCTTTGGTCAGAAAAATTGTTCTGGTGCACAAGGTCGCAACCTGGCGCACATATAGTGTGGTATAGGTGTATAGGAGAGGTTTTGGACTATAACACAGAGAAATATCTTTTTGACGTGGTTTGATTGGAGGGAGATATGCTCTATTAAGCACGAAATTTTTGAAGAATTTTGACCTTTTTTGAAACAAAAAATTTAACAACTTCTAAAAAACGTAACGACTTTATTTTGCTAACACTAAAAACTAACAAACTGCATAATTAAAGAAAATTTATTTTGATTTGATATGTTTTAAGATAAAAAGGTTATAGTAATTTGAAAATTAGAATTTACTAAAAAAATTTCATTTTAACAAAATATTCGGAAAGTCTATTTTGAATGATCACCCTGTTGAGTGTGTTTATGTAGTTGGAACAGGGTTCTAAATTTTTGCCTCTCGAGGTTTACTAGTATTTACTTTCAAATGATTAAGAAAACGCTAAGATCGGTAACCACAAAAAAATGATTTTTGGTCGCCTTCTCAAAATATGTGCCACTGTGCGTCGTCAGTTTTGCAGAATACAATGTACCATTCACGAAAAGAATTGTGCAATTGTTTTCCTAAAATATAGTTTTTTTTTGTTTTGCGAGAATATAATGAATCTTGGATATAATGAAGATATTTTTGGGCATTTTCGGGTTTGCACGAAACTAAAATTTTTTTGCAAGTACAATTTTTTGAAAAAACTGGGATTTTTTGGTGAAAATTTGCTAAAAATAATTATTTTTGAATTAAAATTTTACTTTTTCTGTTCAAGGCTCTTTTTTAATTAATTTATTTAATTATTTGTATTTGGAAGGCCACAACACGGAAAGGTTGTATAGACCGTGTGTATGTATATCAATAAAATAAAATAAAATAAAGTAAAATGATATCTTAAAAATTACAATTAATTCAATCTAATTACAACATTCTTTTGTAAAATTTTTCAAAAGGAGAAGAGAAAATAGATATATATTAAAAACAAGGTTTAAATCGAACTATACAAATTTATTTCAGTAAGGAATTGTTTAACTTTTCCGAATTCATTTTTTCTCGTCAGAATTTCAATGCCATTTATTTTATATTTATGTGCTGTTTCTGTATTACAGGTAATCAACTCGTCTGAAAAATGTATATGGAAATAACTCAAAAAACTGAGTGATTTTCATACAAATTTTTCAGACGAATGGAAACTTTAAAAAGTTGTATTCAAAAAATGATGGTCAAGATTACTAAACACCCGGTTTGGAATCGGTTAAACGAGTTGATCACCTGTAATACAGAAACATCACATTAATTCGTTTTTCTTGCCATAATCAACAGTCATTAAATATATGAAAAACACTTAAAACTTTACCGCAGTTGCAAATAGGGGATTGTTTCTTCTCAATAATATATTTATGGGAAAATAAGCAATGGCCTATTTTTAGTCTAGTATATTTAATGAAATCAGTTTTAGGTATAGAAAGAGCCTCAAATATATGGACGATATTTTTTTGAATTTTATAGAGCTTAACATCGTTATTAATCTTTCATGTATCTTCTTAGGTATCTCGTATATATTTAACTATTAAGTTTCTATAATCTAAATATTAAAATTTAAATTCTGAGCAAATATTAGTTGATAAAGACTCTTTGCAAGCCCATCTAATTTTTCGTTTCCCACGTAAAATTTATTTGATTATTAGAAATGGATGAAATCATATTTTGTATTTGTTGCACAATCATATTATTACTGAAAATATCTTGCAAAGCCTCTAATACGCCTATACTATCGGATATAATAAGTGATCTTTGTCCAGTATTCACCAAAATGCCTATACATGCCGTGATTGCAGCTAATTCGCTTGTATAAACTGATGAGTGATTATGAATACGTTTTGTTATGAATGAGTCCTCACCAAACACTGCAAATCCTGACTTTTCATTCATTACGGCACCATCTGTGTAAAATCAGAATAGTTTATATATTTCGTTTTAACTTTTTTGCTGAACTACTTCAGCAGTAATTTGACTTTTGATAGTGTATGCCAAACTAAAATCGACGTTAATATTAGAAAAGCATCAAGAGGCAAAACGAGAGTATGTACGATTTTCAATGGATTCAATATTCATGTTGTATTTAGAGTTGACTTTCTTAAGTTCATCGCTGGTTCTTACATATAAAGGAAGAAATTTTGGATTTCTCGCTCGCAGTTGATTTATTTTTACCACATCAGAGATCTTTGAATGAAATAAGTGATTTGGTAAGGAGTATATTTTTAAAATAAAATTAAATGAAAGTCTTAGTCTTCTTAAGTATAGAGCGGAGAGTCGAATTCCTGTGTTTAGTATAGGATCTAATTGCGCCAGACGAGACTCAGTAGTAGAAGATCATATAATTGAAGCGTAGTCTATCGTCGGAAGAATAATTGAGCGTAATATTTTAAGAAGAGTATAGGGATCAGATCCATATTGAGAACATCGCAACATCCTTATAATACTAAGTTTCGAATTAGCTTTAGCTTTTATAATTTTTATATGATATGTTTTTAATGAACGTTACTCCCAAGAATGTAAATTCTTTAACAAAATTAATTTCTTGTCCATTAAACATAATATTATGATTATTAAATGTTGTTTTTTTATGTCTTGAGAATTTAATTGCTTTGTAAACTGAAATCCACTTGTATTACTCCAACTTTCAAGTTTGCTTAAGTTTTTTTGAATTTTTGAATAATAGCCGAAATTTTTTTACCTGAGCAGTATACATAAAAGATTATCTGCGTATAACAAATTATTAATATATTTATTACAGTTTTTTAAATATATCATCAATTCCTAAAGAAAAAGTGAAACACTTAAAACTGAACCCTGAGGAACGCCATTTTTAAGACTATGGTATTCGGAAGATGTATTTCCAACTATGCAAAAAAATTTGAAATACACGGTGACATACTCCCTTTTATACCTGATAAATTTAGTTTTCTAAAAATTAGTTGCTTCCAAACAGAGTCATACGCCTTTTAGATGTCGAAAAAGACAGCAATTAAATCTCTACCAAATGAAAAATTTTCCGTTATATCAGAATGAAGTATGGTCAAGTTATCAATTGTTCCCCTATTTTTCCTAAAACCAGATTGATATTGAGAAGATTATGACTTTCTATATACCAAACTAATCTTTTATTTATAATTCTTTCTTAAAGTTCGCAAACGCAATTTGTAAGTGATATCGGTGTGTAGTTCTTTCTTTTAGTTCCATCCGTCCCTGGTTTTAAGACTGGAATGATTAAAGCTTTTCCCCAGTTACTTGGAAATATTTGTTTTGTCAAAATAATATTATAAAAGTCTAAAATATATCGTATACAGTTTTCATTCAGATTTTTAAGCATTTTTTAATCATTTCATATTGTGTGGGCCCGAAGAAGAGCCATTACATGATCTAAGAGCAGATTTTAGTTTAGTTAGTGTAAGCTTGGTATTATATGGTTCATTATGGTTTGAAAAATCAACTGGAAAATTTGTGGAATGAGCAAAGATCTAAAAGCTGAGGTGGAATTTAAAGAGGATGAATTTAGTGCAAAATTTAATGCTAAAGAATTAGCTATTTTTTTTTTTTTAATTTATTATTGTAATGCCGTCTTCATGTCTCGAAATTTCATGAAAACTGGAAGAACCATTTAATGTTTTAATTTTTTTATAGGCAACAGAGGATGGTGTACGTAAACCTATAGTGTTGCAAAATTCCTGCCAAGATTTTCTTTTACTTTCTTTAATGGTTTTCTAGCTTTAAGGAAACTTTCCAGATTGTTAGTACTAGGGTTTCCTTAAAATCATTTAAGTCTTCTTCTTTCCTTAATTAAATATTTTATGTTGTCGTTCGTTATTGTGATTAGAATTTTTTAAAGGAACTGAGATTTCAGCTGCTTTTAAAAGTGTTATTGTTATATAAGCTTCAGCTTTGTCTATCTATGCTTTGAAAATCTCTAAATCTTCTGTCAAATTATAAGAAAAATTTTTCCCATTTAGCTCGTTTTATATTCCAACTTTGCCTACATTCGAAATTTTTTGTAAAATTGTTTAAAGATATCATTTTTGGATAATGATCGCTACCGCAGAGATCATCACTACTATTCCATTCAAAATAATGTTTGATGTTTGGAGAAATTAACGAAAGGTCTATGTTGCTAAAAGATCCATGTGCAAAGCAAAAAGATCCATGTGCATTTTTTACTATTTAAGATATTAAGTTCATTATCGTCAATAAACTCTTCAATCTTATCTTTCCCTTTAAATCTGTTTTACAAGATCCCCAAATCATATTGTGAGAGTTAAAGTCCCCAAAAATGAGATAAGGAAGATTAAAATGTGAAACTAAATTATTTAAATCATTTTTTGAGAATTTTTCTGATCCGGGAAGATACAAGAAACAAAGAATGAATTGAAATGAAAAGTTTATTTTAATCGCAACAACTTGAAGTGCAAACGTAATAGGAAGTGCAACAACTTGAAGTGAAGATGAGTGGAAGTAGCGGAAGGAATATTTTTAAAATAGCATGTGTAATTTTTAAGTTTTTAATAATAGTTTGATTAAAATCTTGTTTCTTAAATACATAACGCTAAGCAGTTTATTTTAGATATGATCAGTTTTATTTTATCGATATGTACCGTGATACCGTTGCAATTTCATTGTAATATTTTATAATTATTCATTGGAACTAGATATATAATCCATAATATCATCGTTACTATTGCCGTTATTATTTTTTGGGCTTGAATTTGATGAACAAACTTTTTTTTTAGCATTTATTAATTCTCTTTTCTTTTTTTTGGTGAATCACAAGTTTCGAGCCATCTGCTTTGGTAAATTGACGCACTGGGGAGATAGGTGGTTCAGTTCTACTTGATTGTGGACCAGCAATGTTTTCTTCAGTTGTATTTGATAATTTAACTTATTTCTCTTGACATTTGCATTGGCAGTTACAAGTTTTAGAAATATTAGCGTATGTAGTAAAAAGTTGATTTTGTTTATTATATTCTTTGCGAGCTTCTCTTATCGTTTTCTTTTGTATTATTTTAATTTTTTTAAATAGCAAATTCTTGTTTAAACACATTACAATCTCTAAAGAAACTATTATGTTCTTGTTGACAATTAACACACTTTGCCTGACGATTACATTTTTCTCCACGACCTGTTGTATCAATAGATGTGTGTTCGACACTACTGCAATGTGGGCACATTTTTTCTTTAGAAAGACAATTTTCTGATACATGACCAAATTGATAACAAGTAAAACATCGTAAAGGGTTGGGAATAAATGGCTTTACATTAGTCGACATATAGCCCAGAAATATTTTTTCAGGAAGGTCACAAATATTAAATGTTACTACAACATACAAACCAAGATCTTCTTGTGTAAGTAACCTTGTTACAGAATACCTTTTCTTTAACCTTTTGATTTCAATTACATTAGAATTCTGTTCAGTAATCTCACTTAGGATCTCATCATCATTCATCGAACGTAGATCATTGGAGTAAAATATTCCCTTAGACTTGTTAAGAGATGCATGTTCTTCAACTTTTACAAATATATCCATTGAAAAAGAAATAATTTTTATAATTTTATTGACTTGTTTTGCGTTAAAACATTGTATAAGCAGTTGTCCAGACTTGAATTTCTTGCATAACTTTACCTTCCACGTTACTCAGGCCTTCAGAAGCTTTCACTCGCACTCTGGACATTGTTAAGAAAATTGGATCCTTCCTAAACATTTCGTCAAATAGGAGACCTCCCATGTTGGGAGAAAAGATACGCAAGGATTATTAGTTGAATTATTTGTAAACGTTTAAAGAAGAAGACTATATTTTTCTTCGTTTGATTCACACAATAATACAAAAGCACAAATTGTACTTTTTTATTTTAAAAATTAATATATTGTACCAAGGTACATTTATTTTACTAGGTAAAAGCGGTTCTACAACAAATACAACATTTGTAAAAACAACACGGCATTTTATTGTTGCTTTGTGAGTGGAAATGTCAAAAATAGAAAAAGAATTAAAAGAGAATTGCTCTAAAAACAAACGCTCTCTTTGTTCTACATATGCTTGTTGTTAGTGTTTTTTGAAATTCGTAAACAAAAGTAGGAAAATATAAACAACTTTTGACATGTCCAACTACAAACCAGCTGGGCGGACGATACTACCTAGTAAAATAAATGTACCTTGATATTGTACATATATTTGTCCTGTTTGATTTTAAATTCAAAGTTGAGAAATCGTTTTTTAATAAAACTTTCAATTTTTATTGCGAAAACAATTTTTTAGGCAAATTTTAATAGTTTTGGTGACATGTTGGTGAAAATATAATATTTTTGGTGATATAGTTATTTTTTTAATTATTGTGTTTTTTTTTTCAATTTACTAAGCAATATATTTCTTTTTATTTGCTACTCTTTTGATTAGTATCTACATATCCGTATATAAAAAGGCAAAGACAAAACTTCGCTATCTTTCTTCTCCTCTGTTTGTCAATCGATTTTGTTTATACTTTCTAATATTTGTAGTCCTTATCTCATTTAAATCGTATATTGTACATTTTAAACATCATCTATTTATTCAGTTTCATATCTGATAATTGAAGAAATTATTATAATCAATAATTATTATTTTGCTAAAAAGAAGTCTACACACAACCCAAAGCTTTTTTCGTTGTACTTTTTATTATTCGGTGCATAGTAGATTTCTGCTAACCGTCAGTTTAGCAATGTATGCAATTTTATACTTTTTTCACATCACGACCACACACTGATTGTTGTAAGCAAATTATTTTAAAATAAGGGAGTTAGCTTCCTTTAGTCGTGTTGCTGTATTCAATTGGTGAACTGATACCCACACATGTATAAACACAAGAATAAAATAATCAGCTACAAAAAGCTGCCAGATCTTAACACATTAGACCAATCAAAACGATTTAACTCGGCTAGAAAGAGAAATTACAGTTGCATGAGGTATGACAGTATTAATCTTCTTTAGTTGTTTTGTTCAGCTGTGTTGCTAAAAATATTATTTGACGTATTTTATGCTACACTTAGAAGTCCGTAGCTCTTGTGTATGGTGCACAATTAGTTGCATTAGATTCTAACGGACTCTAATATATCAGTCGAAATAAATTTATCCATTAAACATTAAAAGGGAACCCTTATGTAGAAAAATGGAAGACAAAATTGAAATAGTTACTAAATGTTTGCTGTGTTTTTGTAAAAAACTATTTTTAAGTTTTTATTGTCATTTTGCTTCATTGATTTAATGAGAACTACATTTAATCAATTCGGCTTTTGATATGAGAGGTTTTTCCTATAAAATTTGGAAACAGCAAAATGTGATGAAAGAAATATAAGAAATAAGAAAAAAAATTGAAGTGCTACATACATTACATAAAAATGACATCGGCTCTTAGAGGGTTAAGCATTTTTTTTAAAATTTTGGTATTTCTTCAAATTTCTGTTCAAAAGCTTTACAATGATACCCATATTGATATTATAAGAAATTTGAAAAGCTTAGAGGCCTGTAACTCGGGAAATATGGGCGAGCGTCAATTTTTTCACTTGATGATTTTTTCTTGTTTAACTCAAATAAAGCACGGAAATATTAAATTAAATTAATTAATTTTTCAAAAATATTGTGCTATTTTATATCCCGATGCAATGAATAAATCAGCGATATATTTTATTGGGCGTGAAAGCACGTCTCAATGGGCATTTCGCTGACGCTTACTTAGCTCCTCAGGAAACTTCTCACAAATATTTTAAATAAACTAAAGATTTTTGATTTTTTTGGCTATGCCGAATCTTTTATACCCTTCACCATATATTTATAACTACAATTTCTATACTGCAGATTTAGCATTGAATATATAAAAAAGTTTTTAACAAACAAAAAACAAGAAAAAAATCGACTCTTAATGAGCTAAGCATTTTTAAAAAAATTTTAGTATTTTATGAAAGATATCTTCAAATGCCTTAAAATAATACCCATATGGCGGATAACAAATTTTTTCACTTGGTGTTTTTTCTCATTTTTAAATTCTATATCGCCCCACATATTTGTTTTTTTGACTGGAGTAACTTCATGGTTCTAAATGATATGGAAAAATTGGAGGCAGGCTTGGTGTTTTGTCCGCTACCTGGTAGGACATGGACCGATCTTGCTGATTTTCAATAACAACATTTTTGAAACTATGTCTGATCGATTGGCGTATTTTAATTTTCTCAGGCTCATCTAGTGGAAAGACGGATATCGCTCAATCGACTTTGCTATGCATAAAGGCCGGAAATGAATATTGTAAAAATTCCAAACTGAATGATAAACTTAGATACACCCATTTTCCACCTGTGGTGAAGGGTATACAAATAGAAATTAAGGGTTTTTTCCAAAAGGCCCTGAATTCAATAAATACTTCCTTATCTTTTAAGCCGTTATAGCAGACGCTCAAAATTTGTACAAAGAATGTACTGCTGTACGATAGTTATACGATTTTCATTTTTTTAAACCGTAGGCTATAAACTTTTACAGGGTATGTGTTATTAAGTCGCTAATAAAAACAAGTCTACAAACTATAGAGTTTGTGCTAGAATAATTTTGTATTTGGAACAAGTATAAAAAATTAAAATTAATACGTGTCCTAGTAGTATCGCTATTTGGACGGGGTCGTATTTAAATTTACCCAAAGTATGTTTTACTAAATACGCTGCATGTGCGAATCAAACGCACATTTAGCGGACACCATTCTTTCAGATTTTTCTAAATAAGGCAAAATTCTCTTAGATTTTCTTTTAAATGAATCATACCACTGCACAGTGGGGCAGAATCAAAATATTTTGGAAATAATTCAGCAATTTGAAAACGGCTAGGCCGATTGATTCAAAATTTGGCACGAGCTTAGTAGAGGAGTACTTGAGCTTAAGTTTTAAAGGTGGTTACCCTCCACTTTCCAGGGATGGCGCTATGTGGTCTCAAAGTTGGACACCTCGCTTCTGAAAATTTTTCTAACGCTTGGCATTTCTTCAATTTTTGTCTGATTTTTAAATATTTTACATGGTCTTAAAGCTCTCGTAAATACATACAAAACGGTGCTTTAAACTGCATGTTTATGTTTAAAAATGATCGAGTTATAAGCATTTTAAAATTAAAATTTTTGATTTTTTCCATACCCTGGTCCAGTTATTTCGAAATATTGGGTACAATTTGCAGCAAATTTGTTTGAGTTTTTTACCGTAGATAGCAAACAAAATTTAAGATTTTTTGAAAAAAATTTGAAAGTAATATCTTTTCTGGCTTAAAAATTATACGATTTTCAATTTAAAAAATCCAAAATTATTGCATTTATGTGTATTTTAGCCTAAAATGGGACACTAATCTAATTTTTTAGATAGAGAAAAATTTTCTTAAGGAATATATAAAAATTGTTTATTTTTATTAAAGCTAACTATATGTGTGTACGTTTAAACCAAATTTCGTATAAAACTGATCATTCTTGTAGAAGATGTAAGTCTTTCAACTTGACCTATTTTACATCGAAATTTTGACTTTACCCCATATTTTCTAAAATCCCAAAGCTGGGATCGGAAAAAGAAGAATACTCCAAATTGTTTCAAAAAGTATTTCGTGAGCCCTAGTCCATATGTGGACTTTATGGGCAAAAGAGTAAAAAATTCCAATTTTGGGATTTTTCGTCTTTATTTTGGGAATTATGGGATTTCCTTTAGCTTAATGTTGCAGATTTTTTTACCGTTTAATTTTAGTTAACAAACTACATATGCACAGAAAATTTTATCTGATTTGCTTAATTAGTAAAAGTTTTATAGCATATTTAATATTTTTACTTTTCTCAAATTGGACCGTTTTTTACCATAATTTTTCGAAATTTTCGGAGCTCAGCAACGAATATTAAAATTTTGTTCCATTTTTTTATTTTTTTTATGCATGTGAATAAAGATGACGCAATTTCCTATTAAATAAAAAAAGATTCACCTCAATATCATTCTTATGTGCAAAACTATACGTTCTTAAATATGAGGCTGCTGTAGTCGAAGTGGTAAGCACGTTGACTACAAAACTGGTTGCCCAGGGTTCAACTCCTGCGGCAATCAAAAAATAAAAATTGTTTTTTTTTTTGTTTAATGGTATAAATACATATTCAGAATTAACATAAAAACTTGCAGTCTCCTTCGTCGGTACTTCTTCATAGCATATTCGCCGGCGAAGTAAAATAACTAACTCTCTATCTCTCTCCTTTCACCACCTGTCTTATCTTTCATCTATCCCTTTCCTAAAGAACGTAGCACGGTTACCAAAATAACTAAATAGGTAATAATGCCTGAAGTGCTACTTCTCTTAAAAAAAAAAAAATGAGTGTTTCAATATGTATCTCACTTTTATACATTTATGTTACGGAAGTAAAAATTTTCATGCCTGTGTAAAAAATTGTGTAAAAAAACAATTATACCTGAAAAAAGGGTTAAAAATAATGGTGCAGGTGTTCGTTTTAGGATGACCTATGACTAATTATGTCTTACCTAATTGCCTTTTTTGATTTTTAGCTAGCTGCTTTGCTTCTTTAGGTACCCAACTGTTCGATGACCTGAACACGCATATAAATATTTGCATAAATACAATAGATATCATATTTAAAAAAAAAACATGCCGATCACATTGAAGTTTGAGACATTGTGTTCTTTTTTGTGAAATGATGGTACAAAAGGACTTGATAGAATTAAGGCCATGAAAAAATTTATTAAGGCTACATACAACTGCAGAGTTGATGTCATTGGTACTGCAAAACTGGAAAAAATTTTAAAATTATTTGATCAAAAAATGAAATCAGTTCGCGGAAACAAAAATAAGTTTAAAGTAAAGTATCTTACTTGGATGGATACTGTTGCGAAATTCTCAACCTACATCGCATTATGTGGAGCTCCCTGCAAATCTTATGATGACTTATGTTCGAAGTCTAAGAAAAAAAGGTTAACCGAAAAACTTTCTTCAGTTTCAAAAGATGAAGTTTCCGATACGTTCAAAGAATTGCTAAAAAAAAGAAAATCAGCCTTCCGAGGCAGTGCACATCGCCAATATTCTTCCCAGCGCATCTCCAAAACGGTTGAAACGAATTGTAAACAGCATACCTACTCCGACATCGCAGTCAAATTTTACGGAGGAAGAAGCTATTGCTCTGATGTTGGAAATGAAAATAAGCCGAAATAAGTAACAAATTTTGAGAAAAGCTTTACTTGAGAAAGCACATGCAATATTACCATCATATAAGTCTATTCAAGAAAAAAAGAAAGCGATTATGCCATCTCCAATAACAGTTGATGAAACGAAAGCTTCTATTGGACTATCTTCTTTGCTAGAAAATACGGCGTCACTGATTATTTCAGATTTTTCTACTGACCAACTAGAAAAGGTTAAAAACTGCAATGTAGTACTAATGTGTAAGTGGGGATGTGATGGAATATCACCCCTTCCTGAGTACAAACAAAAACATACAATAGATTTTAAGAGCATATTCATGGCATCCTTAGTACCACTAAGAATTCGTTCATACTCACTGGTTGCATCTTCATCAGTACGTGCAAACACTTTTGAAGATATATGGAAAAACACAACCCCAGGATCCAAAAATTTTTGTAGGCCTATTTGTTTTGAGTATGTAAAGGAATCAAATACTACGACAAAAAAATTAGTCGAGCATATCAAAGACGAAATAATATCATTGGAACCAATATCAATAAAAATAAAAGAATACTGTGTTAACATATCCTTTCAACTTAGTTTAACAATGATTGATGAAAAAGTTAGTAACGCTATAACTAACACATCTTCTTATTGGAAATGTTCCATATGTGATCAGAAGAAGTCAGAATTCTCAGATAAAAAAAACCAACGTAGTCAACGAAGAAGTTCTATCTTTCGGAATATCCCCCCTTCATGCTAGAATAAGATTTTTGGAGCATTTTCTGCATATTGCATACGACTTAAAATACAGAAGTACGACAGAAAATTTAATAACAAAAAAAAAAAAAAAAAAAAAAAACAAAAAACAATGATGAACTAAAAGCTCTAAGAGCTTCTGAGAAAAGTAGAATCCAAGAAGAGTTTAGAGTACAAACGGGGTTAATAATTGATAAGCCTCTTCGTAGTGGAGGAAACACTAACGACGGAAATACTGCAAGAAAATTTTTTGGGGATTTTGAAACTACTTCAAACATAACTGGAATTGACAAAGAGTTGCTTAGAATGGTTAACGTAGTTTTAATGGCAATTAATAGCAAAACTCAAATTAATTCTTTTCGCTTTGGAGAATATACAGCAAAAATATCTCAGCTACTCGTTTCCCTATATCCATGGAGGGATATGACGCCCACAGTACATAAAATATTATGTCATGGTAAACAATTATAGAATCGAATATTCTTCCTCTTGGGGAATTAACAGAAGATGCCCAAGAAGCAAGAAACTGCGATTTCAAGTACATTCAAATATTCAGTTCTCGAAAATGTTCTAGGCAGTCACAAAACGAAGACATTTTCTATAGCCTATTGTTATTTTCTGATCCTGTACTCTCATCAATGAGAAAACGTTGGATTAATTATGAGGCTTCTTCACCTTCTAACAAAACAGAATTAAAGGATTTACTTTATCTTTTAGACATGCATAATGATATGACAGATTATTTTATAGAAAATAAATAATAATTTTAAGGAAATAAAAAATACTTTTAACGACTTTTCGTAAACAAAAATTAACAGAAAATTTTATTTTTTATCTGATGTTTTTTATAATGATTATTAATTTAAGATATGCCTCTTGGTTATCCTCTATTCAGGTATAATTGTTTTTTTACACAATTTTTTGCACAGGCATGAAAATTTTTACTTCCGTAACATAAATGTATAAAAGTGAGATACATATTGAAACACTCATTTTTTTTTTTTTAAGAGAAGTAGCACTTCAGGCATTATTACCTATTTAGTTATTTTGGTAACCGTGCTACGTTCTTTAGGAAAGGGATAGATGAAAGATAAGACAGGTGGTGAAAGGAGAGAGATAGAGAGTTAGTTATTTTACTTCGCCGGCGAATATGCTATGAAGAAGTACCGACGAAGGAGACTGCAAGTTTTTATGTTAATTCTGAATATGTATTTATACCATTAAACAAAAAAAAAACAATTTTTATTTTTTGATTGCCGCAGGAGTTGAACCCTGGGCAACCAGTTTTGTAGTCAACGTGCTTACCACTTCGACTACAGCAGCCTCATATTTAAGAACGTATAGTTTTGCACATAAGAATGATATTGAGGTGAATCTTTTTTTATTTAATAGGAAATTGCGTCATCTTTATTCACATGCATAAAAAAAATAAAAAAATAAAAAAATGGAACAAAATTTTAATATTCGTTGCTGAGCTCCGAAAATTTCGAAAAATTATGGTAAAAACGGTCCAATTTGAGAAAAGTAAAAATATTAAATATGCTATAAAACTTTTACTAATTAAGCAAATCAGATAAAATTTTCTGTGCATATGTAGTTTGTTAACTAAAATTAAACGGTAAAAAAATCTGCAACATTAAGCTAAAGGAAATCCCATAATTCCCAAAATAAAGACGAAAAATCCCAAAATTGGAATTTTTTACTCTTTTGCCCATAAAGTCCACATATGGACTAGGGCTCACGAAATACTTTTTGAAACAATTTGGAGTATTCTTCTTTGTCCGATCCCAGCTTTGGGATTTTAGAAAATATGGGGTAAAGTCAAAATTTCGATGTAAAATAGGTCAAGTTGAAAGACTTACATCTTCTACAAGAATGATCAGTTTTATACGAAATTTGGTTTAAACGTACACACATATAGTTAGCTTTAATAAAAATAAACAATTTTTATATATTCCTTAAGAAAATTTTTCTCTATCTAAAAAATTAGATTAGTGTCCCATTTTAGGCTAAAATACACATAAATGCAATAATTTTGGATTTTTTAAATTGAAAATCGTATAATTTTTAAGCCAGAAAAGATATTACTTTCAAATTTTTTTCAAAAAATCTTAAATTTTGTTTGCTATCTACGGTAAAAAACTCAAACAAATTTGCTGCAAATTGTACCCAATATTTCGAAATAACTGGACCAAGGTATGGAAAAAATCAAAAATTTTAATTTTAAAATGCTTATAACTCGATCATTTTTAAACATAAACATGCAGTTTAAAGCACCGTTTTGTATGTATTTACGAGAGCTTTAAGACCATGTAAAATATTTAAAAATCAGACAAAAATTGAAGAAATGCCAAGCGTTAGAAAAATTTTCAGGAGCGAGGTGTCCAAATTTGAGACCACATAGCGCCATCCCTGGAAAGTGGAGGGTAACCACCTTCAAAACTTAAGCTCAAGTACTCCTCTACTATGCTCGTGCCAAATTTTGAATCAATCGGCCTAGTCGTTTTCAAATGGCTGAATTATTTCAAAAAAATTTTGATTCTGCCCCACTGTGCACTGCGTAGGGTAGTGGATCATGGTATTAAGTCCCAATTCGCACGATGCAAGTATTTAAGCTGAGCTGATTAGGTTGTTGGCAACGGGGTGAGGTAAAATTAAATGAGTACAGACTTGCTTGTACTTGCAATTCGCTTTGCTTCCATATTCGTAAAACAAAAAACACAGATGTGTGTGTGTACATTCATGCAAAAATCTGAACAATTTAAGCAATAAGACTTGCACTGTGCGAACAATAATGAAAGTTCAAAGAAGAAAATGAAAATAAGCAGTCTTATTTTCTTGCATCGTGCGAATTGGGACTAAGCATTCAAAGTGGAAAATATAACATTTTTGTATTGGTTGATTACAACGCAACAGTAACACACTTTTGCGTCCATCTCGGATGAATCCACTTTTCTCGGAAATGGCTTGAATGCTACTAAGCACGCTTGGCTTTTACTGTTCGTCTTAGATTATACTTTTATAGTCATTATGGACAGAAATATGATAGTTTCCATGGAAAAAATCAGGAATTCTTTTTTGAGCCCAATCCAACAAAGCTTAATTTCTCGAAAGCAAATCTGTTAGTAAGATTATCTCATTTTGTTTGACTAGATCTATACTTTCGTACTTTACAGTTTTTATAGTCGATAGTATCATAGTTTCCCTAGGAATTATTAAATAAATAAATGAAGTAAATAAATAAATAAATAAAATGTGCCTACTCAGATTAAAGCAACAAAATGTATAGATCGACAATGCTTTTAAGCGTATTATGTACATGCAAATTCCTCATTAAAAATTAATATTCTATACAGACAGCAAAATCGAAGATATTTTCATTGCTTGCTACCTAACTCCGCGAAATAGGTATTTCCCCGTTTTTTTATTTTTTTATATTTCTAAAATCTCCGAAACTATCTTAGCGCACGTGAAACCTACAGACCTTGTAAACAATTTTTTTGTACTACAAAATGTTTTAACACTGCGTAGATTAAAAACAGCTTACCCTGTTCTTAAAATGCTACCTTGAATAAGTAAAAATATAAAATTTTTATAAACATCAAGTTCAGATTAATATCTGACAATCATGAGCTGAACTGTAAATCTGCCCATTCTTTAGCGTATTAGTTAACGATCTCATACATTATTTTTATTTAAATATTAAATTGGTAATTCAATTTCCGACGATCGTTTTTGCGTTAACGAAAGAGAAAATTTGTTTTCGAAAATCCCAAAAAATCCTTCGAATATTAATTATTGAAAATCGTGTTCGAAATAGTTACACTATAAGGTTGAATTAAACGGATGTTTGGTGCAAAAATTGGGTAAAACAACTTAATTTTTATTTACCATAGTAAGTCTATGGCCCAACAGATGGCGGTACACATTATTTAAAACTTGCAAACTAGCGGATATACCTTTCAACCATTTCATCTGCATTTTATTTAAACACTCGTATAAAGGGAAATTTCAAAAAGTACTTATTTATTAGTGGATGTTATGGTTTTTGAAATATAAATGCATAAGATCGAGACTTCATATCAATTTAATACTTTACTAATTCCAAAGAAAAGCCTAAATCAGACAATAATCAAACGAAACAGTTTATTAGAAGACCCATGTACTGCTCATATCCCATACTTGATACAAGAAGGTATGAAGTAACTAGAAATTTTAATTAAAAAGATCATTTTATTTATAAATTCTACTTAAAACAAATCAAATACTTCAATTGTTGAAATGAAGAAAATGTTACGAAAATTTAAATAGTTATAAAACAGAAATTTAAAATAAATAATAAACTGCATAAGGAACCGCTACTTCAATTGTTATCTAGGTAAATTTGAAGCGCAAAAGTCATTATGCCGTTAAAGAAAATCCTTGGGGATTTTCCATAAATAGAGTAGATCCAGATTTGTTGACAAACTTGCAATATGGCATATTTGAGCAGGCGTCCTGAGAGTATTTAAAAGCCTCTTCCGGCAAACTGGATACAAGCAACAATTTGCAATTCAATGAAGCATCGATTTGAGTGACTTTAATCGTTTTTTGTTGATTAACCAAGTAGATATTAAAGTTTATGCCAAAAATACCAAATAAATTTTCTATTTCTCGTTTAAGTTGATCTAAAGTGATCAATTCTTTGTTGACAGAACTCTCCAGTAAAAGAGAAGCTTTGTTTGATCTGCCAAAACGTGGTGTTAAGTCTGAGGCTAAGGCGACGTTTACCCATTTTAAAATGGGCAGTTCTATTTCTTCTGTTGAACAAATAGTAAGTTTGAGATCGATACCCTTTAGATCTACAGATTCACTAATTATGACACGTTTTTTGCCTGTTCCAGCAGCAGTATATTTGTCGAATTCTGATTTAATTGCCGTTTTAATCATGTTGTGATAATTGATCATAACTTTGAGTATTTGATCGGCTTCAACCTTTTTTTGATCAGAGGCAATCAATTCGTAGTAAATTAAGACCGGATCGGTAGGTATAAGTTGAGCTTTCTTTTTGAGTTTTTGTACACGGTTAATAACTTCACGGGCTAAACCCTCCTCCAGCAATTCCTCGTTAGGTGTCATGTCCATAAGAACCAATACCTCATTGTCACTATGTGCTTCAAAGTTTGAACCAACTTGACCGGAAATACAATAAATTATTCTCACTTCTTCCAAATCAATGCGCTGTTGTTCTATTTCAAAGAAGCCTTGCGACAAACATTTTTGAATTTCATCATCATTTAAGGCTTTAATACCAGCCATAACAGATTTGAAATTGCCCTTCAATCTTTGTCCCAGAGACTAAAATATAAATATCCATTATAAAACAAAAATATAAATTATAAAACAGAATATAACAAAAAAAACTGTTTTTAACATTAAACTGACCTTATGATCGGGTTCTGCCCTTAATGTTACGCCATACTTTTCTTTGTCTGAACTCAAAGTTAATTTACGCACATTTAATTCACTTAAGATGAAGTCTTCCAGACTCTTTATCGCATCTAAGCACTTTTGATCCTTATGTATGACAATGATTTCCGAAACGGGGTATTTAACTGGTAAAGTTCGACGATCACGCATGACTCGACCCAAGTCAACTACAGCTTGCATTAGACCAACAGATTTTTCTATATCGTTTCTAATAAAATTGCGGTTTGATAAAGGCATCATTTGATAGTGCACTGAATCAGCGTTATCTGTTGCATTTTTAGGCTGGAACAAAACCAAACGCTTAAAAATGTATTCAGCCAAAAAAGGTGTGAAGGGGGCCATCATTTTACTCATGGTAAAAAGTACATCATAGAGGGTATCCAAAGATTGCATGCACTCCTCTTTACCCAATTCACCCTTAATGCGACGACGGTTTAAGCGAACATACCTTTAAAAAAAAACAGAATTTAAATCATATCTTTAGTTATTAGGTTGTCCAAACTTACCAATTAGTAAGTTGATCGATGAACTTTGTTAATCTTGGCACAACGGTGTACAAGCGGTAACCTTTCATTTCAGTTGCAAAGAATTCCAACAACGATTCTTTGAATGATAAAATCCAAATATCAATAACTGAGGCAGTTTCAATGTTCTTTAAATGACGCTTCTTATCATAAACATAGAAGCCTTTATTTTGTAAATCTTCCTTTTCGTAACGCACAATATTTTGCAAGAGAAAACGGTAGGCGTTGTACCAGGGAAGGAACACATCTTTGATAATGTCACGCACTCCTTCTTCCTTAAAACGTAAGTTCTCAGCACGCACAACTGGAGAATTTATTAAATACAAACGTAATGCATCGGCACCATATTTCCTAACAACTTCCATAGGATCGGGATAATTCTTTTTACGTTTCGACATCTTCTGGCCATCAGAAGCTAAAACCAAACCATTAGCTATTAAATTTTTGAATGGAGCCTTGTTGAAAAGAGCTGTAGAGATGACCAATAATGTATAAAACCAACCGCGTGTCTGATCAATACCCTCAGCTATGAAGTCTGCTGGAAAATTGCTCATAAAGTCTTTTTCGTTCTCGAAAGGAAAATGTTGCTGGGCGAAAGGCATACTGCCGGATTCAAACCAACAATCGAACACAGGAGATATACGACGTAATGGAGGGTTGCCAGGAACAACAGAGGGAATCTCTATATCATCAACAGTTTCACGATGTAAATCGGTAATGCGTTTACCCGACAACTGTTCCAACTCCTTGATGCTACCCACACAAACTATTTCATCACCATTGGGAGATTTCCAAATGGGTATTGGTGTACCCCAATAACGGTTACGGCTTATTGCCCAATCACGTGCCTCCTTTAACCAATTACCAAAACGCTTCTCTTTAACAAAATCAGGCACCCAGTATGTTTGAGAACTACTAGCCAGTAGGTGTTTCGACATGTGCTCTACTCTAACGAACCAAGAGGGCACAGCCTTATAAATTAACGGAGTATCGGAACGCCAACAAAATGGATAACTATGCTTAACTTGACCAGCCGACACTAAATTGCCACTGTTTTTCATATAAGCAATTATATGCTTATCAGCATCCTTGACATAAAGACCTTTAAAATCTGTTACTTCATCAGTAAAACGACCGGCATCATCCAAAGGACAAATAACTGCACTGGATTTCGTTATCAAGCCAGCTTGTAAGCAAACACGATAATCGTCTTCCCCAAAGTATGGAGCATTATGAACAATACCAGTACCAGAATCTTCTGTAACATATTCGTCAACTAGGATACGAAATGCTCCAACTTCTTTACCGCGTTTTTCAAAATAAGGAAATACTGGTGTGTAATGTGCTCCGCCTAAAGTTTTGCCAGCAAACTTTTCGACGATTTGATATTCACTATCTGTTTTATAGACGTAACTTAAACGGCTTTCTGCAAGTACGTAAAATCGACCAGTTTTCGTGTCCGTAACCTAAAAAATATTGATAATAAATGTTTAAGTAATTATTATAAATTATTTATTACAATTTGTAGAACATAGTCAGGAAATAACAATTCTTAAGAATAACAATTCAACAAAAAATGTGTCACTTATTGAAAAATTTAAAAAAATGGATAGTAATTAATTATCCGTCAGTGGGAAGATACCGCTACCTTCTGTGATTAATATTATCCGCTAATCAATTCAAGTCATAAGTAAACTTATCGTGGCACTTATACTTTATTACAATTTGTTCTTTTTTATTTATATTTGATTAACTTTATTTGTAATTTTAAAGCTTATTAAAGTATTAACATTATACAATAGAAAACAAGAATAAAAAAATAATTACAATTCTTGTTATAATTCCTGTTGCAAGGTGTTTCATAAACTGTATTCGACATTTCTTTTCGTATTTTTGTCTGGTTTTACTAAATAATCTTCCCAAAGTAAATGCTGTTAGTTTTGTGACACATTCTATATTTAACAATATTTAAAATATATTTTTTTAGATTTTTCTTTCATTTGGAAACCATTCATATGCATTTTGGCAAGATATTCTTCAATACTTAACACTATTTACACTGTACGGACCCAGCAAGGTCTTCTGTGATATTTGCTTTATCTTTTGACTGAACTTCCAATCTCCAAGATTGGTGACCGAGTGCACTTTATACAAGGTGTAGTATATTAGATGTTTAATTAATTCGATATTCATAATCTAACAATTTTTATACCTAAATATTTAAAAAGAATATGTTTCTCGATTGTGCACATATGGTTTAGTTACACAGCGTCTTTTGTATGCTTTATATTCGTATTTCGAATTTTTGATTCGTATTAGAAAAGTATACTCACCTTGACATAGATCATATTAGGATTAACACAACAGGCGAAATTCGATGGTAAAGTCCATGGAGTAGTAGTCCATACCAAGAAATATGTATTTTCATTGGCAATAGCTTTTAAAGCAACAACAACACAGGGGTCAACAACTTCTTTATAATTTTGGCCTGATTCAAAATTTGATAACGCTGTAGTGCAGGCAGTAGAATAAGGCATAACTTTAACACCTTGATATACCAGACCCTTGTCATATAGCTGTTTAAATACCCACCAAATAGACTCCATATACCAAGGATACAAAGTCTTGTAGTCATTTTTAAAATCAATCCATCTGCCCATGCGAGTAACGATATCCTCCCATTCGTTAGCATATCGCATGACAATTTTGCGACACTCAGCATTATATGCAGCAATGCCCATTTTTGCCACATCTTCAGGACCGCGTATATTTAAAACTTTATCAATTTCAAATTCGACGGGAAGACCATGACAATCCCATCCAAAGCGGCGATCGACGTGGTATCCTTGCTGATAAGCGTAGCGCGTTACAATATCTTTAATAGTACCAGCCAAAATATGACCATAATGAGGCAGACCGGTGGCAAAAGGAGGTCCGTCGTAAAAAGTGTACCTAAAATTTTAATCATAATAATAGTTTTAATTCATTTACACCAACCTGTTTTCAGTTGGTGTAACTTTATATGTACTTTTAGCAACTCACTTAGGTTTTCCTTTTGAAAGCTGCATACATTTTTCAAAAATTTTATTTTCTTTCCACTCATTAAGCACATGCTCTTCCTCGCCGGGAAATGAAATGGTCTCCGGTATGCGACACACATCTTCCCTCGTTATTTTGTCAAGGGAGCCGTTTTTGCCAGCTACCATTTTTAACATAAATTCTATAAAAAGAAAATCATTAGTTATTTCAAAATATTTGATGTTTAATAAATTTTATAATACATTTTTTAATATTGAAAAACTTAACAGTTAAGTCACCAAATAAATAAATAGCAACGTGCACAAATCTTAAGAAAAACTTTCAAAACTTTGCAGAGAAGGGAGATCAAAAATATTTAAAAGCTGGCGAAGAATAGGCTGCTTCATATAAAGGTATTATCAAGGCGAATTCATAGCAGGTAACAGGCCACCCTAAATACGAGCGTAATACGTTATTTAACTGTCAAAAATTCTCATGCCCATACAAAATGTATGAGACCAACCCAAATAGCGCGACGCTAACGTTGAACAATTGAAAAATCCAATTTTGACGCGCGTAAAAAGTGAAGTTGGCTGCAAAAGAAGTGTTGTTATTGTTTTTTTTTTTTGTGGTATATACAAAAGTATTTCCAACAGTAATGACATTACAGCTACTTTAAGGTCAATTTCGCGATTTTATCTCTCTTAATTATTTTAATTTTGTGGTTTTTAGCAAATAAGATAAGTAAACAATACTGTTCGTTTCACAACGTTGGCGCTCGTTTTTAAGTTACTGCCATCCCTAAATTACGACGTAAAGCGCAAGATATCTGTCAAAATTTCTCATGTACATACAAAATGTATGAAGCATCCCTAAATAGCACGGCGTCAACGCTTAGCAATTGGAAAATCCAATTTTGACAGCGCGTAAGATAATGCAGTTGCCTGCAAGCTACTGTTGTTTACATATTTTGTTGTAGTATTTAGAGAACGTTACAAAACAGTAGTGACATTTTTGCTTTTTTCGGGCTTATATAGCGTTTTTATCACCGTTTTGCATTTCATTTTATAGGGTTTTATTAAAAGTGATAGGTTAACATTACTGTTCACAACAAAACGTTGCGCTTTTATTTAGGTATGCACCTTCAGCGTAAAAGCTATGCGTTATTTTGCGTCGCGTCTTACGCGCTAATTTAGGGATGGCATTTACTCATTACAGCGTAAAAACTAGACGCTAAATTACGTCGTGCCTAACGCCCGTATTTAGGGTGGACTGTAACTGCTTTAAAAGCAATTAGCCTTTCGAAAATTTAGTTTACTTGTCAAAGGGTTACAATACAAAAACAAGCTCTTTTAACATTTGCAAATTAAAAACCGGCATTTATCTGACTTCTTAGAAATATCGTTATACCATCCACCGCCAATCGTAACGTTATGGTATTCACAACTAAACATGGCACCGAAGAAATGCACTAATTGCTAAGAATTCATATCCCTATGAACTACAGAAGATGTAGATCATTCTCTTATTTTTCTTGATTAAAATATAAATCTAGCTACCAAACGTGCAATCGAAACTCCACTTAACACTTAACCCCAATAAAACTTTTAGGTATCAATCGAAATTCTACTGAGTAATATTTTGCGCGCAAGTATATTAAGATTTATTTTTCTGATGTCGAACATCTCTTGACTGAAAGAACACATCTGCTCAAGTAAAAAGTCACAAGCGGTTTAGAGAACTACTTGAATTTAAAAGAACAGCACGATCGACACTGAGAAAAAAAATTTTGTTGTTAAGTATTTAAAACTAGCTTTAACCCCGAATGTATCGACTGGCATAGCATAGCTCTGATGGTAATTCTAAACACTAAATTAGCAGTACTTCTTAGATTTACTCTTCGAGATATCGAAAGGACATTTGTTGAATTAGACTTTAAAAAAGCCCCTGGAATTGAAAAAAAAAACAAATAATTGGATGCTTATACAGCAAACTAATATTACTGCAAAAACAATTCTTTTTATATTTAATGTATTAAAGCGTTAGGAAATAGCCCTAATTATTTCAATATGCAAGAGTTATTTGGAGATTATCGTTTTAATATTAAAAAATTGTGCGGATAACATAATCAGTTTTAGGTCCACTTCTTTGTTTTCTACGTTCTTTGTTCTCTACGTCAACGATTTTTCACTTCATATAGATAATAGTTCTTGTAGGTCAAACATTTTTGCTGACGATATATTTCTGCTTTTTACCGGTATGCGATCTAATATAAATGCCCTACAGTTAAGTATTAATGAAAACCTGCAACGAGTTTATTATTGGTTGAATGAAAACTCACTTTCCATAAATGCTTCGAAAACAAAAATGCTGATTCCTGGCAACACTACCCTGCTTTCGCCTTTTCTAAACGTATTTTTAGATCAATCTAGTGTTGAAGTTTTGGATAAACCTAAATGTCTTTTCCTTAAAAACAGGTTATTTTTTGAGGACCATATGGACTATCTCTGCAGTAAGGTATCAGGGCTCTTGCGACGACTTTATTATACTTATATATATGTTCCTTTTCGTGTCAAGTTAACCTTGGCTCATGCTATTCTAATGCCGCAGATTCTATATGGTATCCAAGTTTTTTCCGGAGCTGGCATACTTGTTATAACAAGGTTAAATCGCATTGTGAACAGAATAGTTAGGTATGTATATGTCGTCGCTAGAAGGGATCATATATTGGATTATGTAAAACGGTTTCTTGGCTGCTTATTTCATAATTTTCTTTTATTGCGCAATTTACTATTTTTCCTGCTCAACTTTGTTCTAAATTTCTCTTTTCACATTCTACTAGAAACCCTCAGCTTTTCATTCCAAGAATCTATAACTCCCAGTTTGAGAAGTCTTTTATAGTGAAAATAGCTCGTCATTGGAATTCTTTACCTCTTATACTTCGACTTTTTTTCCACTCCAATAATGCGTTTCGACGCAAGCTACTTTTCTATCTAAACAACTTAAAGTTTTAAAGACCGTCTTATTTATGAATTACTTTTTCTGGATTCTAAAGGTTTAAAACCTTCATACTTTTATGTGTTGTATGTTCATGCAGTTGTATTAATCATTTGCGATGTGTTTTTGGGATCTTTTATTGACATGTGCTTTTTTAGAATCTTGGTTTTAGGGGGAACCAATGATATTTGTATTATTTAAATCCTATGTTGTGTATATATATAAATACAGTTCAAAACAATGTTCATTCTAAGTCAAGTTTATTTGAAAATTTAAATTTAAAATAATTGTGTATTCATACATAAGTAGTTCTTAAGGCTTTAGTTTTACTGTGTAATATAAATTAATTGGCCCGGTAGGGCTTTTATATTACATTTTGAATAAATAAATAATAAAATAATATTGAATCGAAAACCCATTTCATAAAAATAAAACCAAGGCGAATCGATAACAGGTGAATGCGTTAGATCATGCGGCCTACAAATGATTGCCCCTTTTTAATTTGCGATTTCAAAATTGCTTCACGACTGAATCGAATTTTCAACTCGAATTGCTTTTAAAGCTAATTCCATGGCACGCTGTGTAGCAAAATCTTTGCGAAAGCTGTCAGCTTGCTTCTTGTTACAAATATCCAAATAACAAAAACACTCATATGTATAACTGTTTAAAAATATTAATAACTATTATTTTCAAACTCTTACTGCTGTCTCGTCATCACCAAAAACACTATTTAAAATAAATATTTATTTATTTTGTCTACATCTTTTATTTCTTCTAATTAATGGCCTTCATAAGAATTTCGCTTTCATTAAGGTTTTTTCTCTGCAGCTGATTTGATTTTGACATAACAAAACGTATTTTACTAAAACAAAATACATGTTCTTTTTGTGGTTGTAGTTGCCTTAGAACTGTTATTACCTTTTAATTAATGTGCTCTGGCCAATGCACTCACCTGCCATGAATTCGCCTTGAAGAAACCTTTTTTTATATATAAATATTAAAGAATTGCATAGTAAAAAATATGCATTAAATTTTTGAACCACCCTGTTTAAAAATGAAAACATAAAGAAAATGTCAAAAAATATTCACAATTATGATTTTACTGATTGAAAAAGTGTATTTTATGTAAAAAAATTAAAATATTAGTTCAAACATATAAAAAATAGATACATATATTAACAATGAATATAGTTCTAAAACTTAATAACAAGTAAACAAATACTTTAGTAGTATACAAACTTTTCAAAAGGAAAAGTGTGAAACATATTCTATAGGTGGGGTCAAGCTGAAATATTTTTTCTGTGTTATTTTTTGTTTTATTATTCATCTTGAACAAAATAAGGAAAAACGTAAATATATTAAAATGGCTAGATCAATTTATCCAAATCAGCAGAAGATTGCGGAAAAATTAATTATTCTCAATGATCGTGGCCTAGGAATATTAACCAGGGTGTATAACATCAAAAAGGCCTGTGGTGACACGAAATCAAAGCCAGGATTTCTTTCAGAAAAATCCTTAGAATCTTCGATTAAGTTTATAGTGAAGAGATTTCCAAACGTTGACGTAAAGAGCCTTAATGCAATTGTGAATATTAAAGCAGAAATAACGAAATCATTATCTTTATATTATAACACTTTTGTGGATTTGCTAGATTTTAAAGATAATGTAAGCGAATTGCTCACTACAATGGATGCTTGTCAAATTTATTTGGATATTACTCTTAATTTTGAATTAACTAAAAATTATCTTGATTTGGTAGAAACATACGTCGCTTTGATGATACTTTTGTCAAGAGTTGAGGATCGTAAGGCGGTCTTGGGTCTTTATAATGCTGCTTATGAATTGCAAAATAGCCGGTCTGATCCTGGGTTTCCACGCCTGGGTCAAATGATTTTAGATTATGAAGTTCCCTTGAAAAAGCTATCGGAAGAATTTATCCCACATCAACGTTTGCTGTCAAATGCCTTACGTTCCTTGACCAATATCTATCCACTACGGAATCTTCCGGCCGACAAATGGCGTGAAATGCAAAAGCTTAGTTTAGTTGGGAATCCCGCTATACTTTTAAAAGCTGTGCGTACAGATACAATGTCTTGTGAATATTTGTCACTAGAAGCAATGGATCGGTGGATTATTTTTGGTCTTCTTTTAAATCATTCGATGTTGAGTCAGTATCCAGAAGTTAATAAAATTTGGATTTCGGCTCTAGAATCCAGTTGGGTAATAGCCTTATTCCGTGATGAGGTTTTGCAAATCCATCAGTACATACAAGTATTTTTTGATGGCATTAAGGGATATAGCAAACGTATCAGTGAAGTTAAAGAGGCGTATTCAAATGCTGTTCAAAAAGCAACGCTAATGCACCGCGAACGTAGAAAGTTTTTGCGTACTGCGTTGAAAGAGTTAGCATTAATAATGACCGATCAACCTGGTTTATTGGGACCCAAAGCAATTTTCATATTTATTGGTTTGTGCTTGGCCAGAGACGAGATTTTATGGCTATTGAGACATAATGATAATCCTCCTACGCTGAAGAATAAAGGTATGTTTTTTTATCAATTAAGAAACACATGAAAATAATTTTTGCTAAATCGTCGTGAAAACAAGGTCTTGTAAGAACAATTAATGCTAATCTTTTTAGAAAATTTAATGGGAAACAACAGGTATGTGATAAAAATCGAATTCGAAATCGAAACGATCTTAAACCGAAAATGGTGCTGATATTATTACAATTTTCGTGTTTTTAACATATTCAATATAGTTTTCTATACCTTTTCATTCAATTCCTTCAATTACTTCTTTATTATTGTTTAAAATATATCCCAAAACGACTCGTTTTCAAATTGATCGATTTCCATCACATACCTGAATGTTTTGTAAATTCGTCTATTTCTTGTTGCTATTAGTAGTCAAAAATCACTTCTTCGAATAAAAATTTAAAGATTTCACTTCGCTTGCTTCAATTTATAGTATTTATTTTAGTATTTTAGTTATACTTAGCTTTATAGGTCACAATACGTAGCACATAGTTATTGCCTAAGTATTTAGGCAACCTAATTAACTAATTTTTCTGGTTTTCTTTGAAAAACGTCCGTGTATATTTGTAAATAATTTTTCTTTCTAAATTTTTTTAGAAATTTAAAATAAATTAACCTAATCCGAAAATTTCATAAATTTATTTAAAGCTATTAATGTTTTATTAAAGAAAATATTGTTTTGTGCTGCAGTTTTTTAAATTTCTGTTTTTTTTACTGCATATCCCTACACTTCGATGTTTGCTCCTAATCAAACAAAGGCAGAACAGATTTTAATGATATTTGATATCTGTAATTGAAAAAATATGTTTTTTGATTAGTTGCGACCTAATTTAAATAATAACACTAGAAGCAACTCATGCTGAGTTTTGGTGACAAATTACCGGCAAGTAACTATGTAAGTGTATCCTAAAAGTGCATTTTATCTCAACATAAATACCGATCATAAATCAAAGAATAGGGTTCAGAAAATTTGGGCACAGTTGTTTCGTTTTTGGAGAGATGACGTTTGAAATGTATACATATAATCCATTCATGACTAGTCAGTAGATAAAAACAGTAATAAAGCTGAAGATTATACAATTCTTTTTGATTTTATTGAAAAAAAGAAGATATCAAAAGCAGTATGTAGAGTGCCAGGGCATTCCACTTTTAAACACTCGTGAATAGTTAACGAAATAAGTGATGCTTTCTTTTGATGACATGAATGAAATGAAAAATAAGATATCCTCAATTTTCGATCATTACAAAAATCACATATACCGATTGATTTCTTATGAATTATGTGAAGGAAGATATTACAGATAGCAGTGGCCAAACAAAAGACAGTTTATAATTTTTAAAGGTAATGAGTGAAGAAAAAGTGATCCGACAGTTATGAGCTGGAATGATAAAGCTTAACATGGCTTAAAACCATGTTTCCTTTCTTCCTTATTTAAGACGTTAAATACATTCACGGAAGAAAACAGAAATTAATGAGTAAATATTCTTAGTCCCGATTTACACTATGCAACTTTTTGAGGCATTTTTTTCTTAATTCTCTATTTAGGTTGCAGCAATATGCGTTATTTAAAAATAAACATAAGCTACAGTAACATCCCTTCAAAACTCAAACAATACCATATTGCTTACTCCTCTTGCTTCACCAACAAACAAAAATTGCATGCCAGTTTCATGAAAAATTGCCAAGTCTAAATGCGGTATTACTGTTCAAATATTTTATGAAAAAAGTGAGATACAACTAAATAGAAGAGAAGAATATGGTAAACAATTTAGCTTAAAAAAGAACTTCCAAATGAAAGGAGTAATAAAAAAAATAAGCGAACAGATTGCAAGGTTAGATGAAAAAGCATTTGGAAAGTTTTTAGATATTAAAAACAGAATATTTATTTTTATTTTTATAACTTTTACACTTTATGTGCAGCAGTTCTCTTAAATTTTTATGCTCATTAATTTTACTTTCCAATTATGAAATATCACAATTTTAATATTTCAGGCAATATTAAAGGAATTTTAAAAAGAAACATTCCTAGACACAAAGGAACTTTTAGTGTAATATACTTATGTTTCCCCGTTTGTTTGTAGCATATAAGGCAGTAAATTAAAAAAAAAAACGATTAGTTAGTTAGTTGCAGTGTAACAACCAGCATCTGTAGCAACCAATGCCAAATTGCTTGAACTGTTTTGAACACTTGTTGTTTTGAGCAAATCCCACGAAAACCAATTTAAGTGGTTTATAATGTTTAATTTTAAAACGTGTCGAAAACGCTTTTTCTTAACAGTTATGTCTTTGCAGCATTGCATTGTGTCTAGGATATTAAGGTTTAACCCCGTGCTATGCCTACATGTTGATTTTTTTTTATGAAAAAGCTAGATTTTATTTTAAATGGTTGAAACATAAAAGTAAACGTATATTGTTTTTTTTTTTACAAAAATTGCCTTTTAAAATAATTTATGTAATTGAAAATCTGCAAAAGCAAGGTAGAGGTTGTTTCTGGTTTTCGGATAAACTGGTGGTTTTTTAAAAATTGGAATATTATAAAGCAGGATGGCTCAGTGGAAATACTTCAAAGCAATAAGGATAACTCGATAAATATTTCACTTTCCACATACAAAGGAATAATAGACTGTTCAGACATTACTCAATATTCAGCTTTTCTCAATAAAAGCCATTAATGAGCTTTATATTCTATAAAAAATATCAATAATTTATTGCGCAACAAGTACGAAATTGTTATAATATTGAGTAGAAATTAAAATACAACACTGATCAGAAGATGTGTGTGAAGCAAAACTTCGATTTTTATATATCAGACACAAACCAATTGCGTCTAAACGGAAATTTTTGAAAATGGAGAGTTAGACACAAACCAATCGCGTCTAAACTAAGTTAAATTTGTAAACAACTCGTCAGGCACAAACCAATTAAGCCTAAACCAAACTAATTTGTCAAGACCCAGAATATTGACTCAATAAAAGTGCATGTATGAACACTATTATATTTTGTAAATAAACAGAATATTGACTCAATTACTATAACAGTGATGCAGATCAATAAGCGCCGATTTGGTCAACTCTATCAAATGTGGATTTATAGCAAGTAATTTTCAAAAGTAGCTTAGATGCAAGTTAAACACAGGGTAGAACTTTGAACGGTCTCCATTTTGCCATTAATACACATAGGAGCTTGGGCCAAAGCATATACCTCATATTCGATTTTCTTTTTTATGAAGGAATTTATTTAAGGTTTTAGACCAAATTTTATTTTGGTCAATCTCAAGGTAGATAGCCGCAGAGGCTATTATTACAAGGTATTATTAATAGATTAATAGAAGAGACACCAATTACAAGGTATTATTAAAATTAGCACTTCTTCCAAAAAACATGCACTAGGTCTCTAAAAGAAATTATTCGTTGGTTTAGAGAAGAGAAAATTTGTAGTGGGAGTCAAAGTATATAGTGAAACACAAAAGCCTCATACTCAGCGAATGAGTACTGATGATATGTAGACTAAATTATATCGATTACAAATGGATCGAATTTTATTTTATATTCACAGTAGTTTTGAGTTTCCCTAACACATTGGTTTATGTATTGGATTATGTATTTAATTCACGATGCAAGTAAATTGTCCAAATGGGTTAAGGAAATAACTAAAACATTCAAAGCGGACTAAATATTATAGTAAAAATTCAATCAATTTTAAGTATTAATAATAAATAACATAACGTGTACAATTGAACGAAGGGATTCGGCTACTTGCTAAGTGCCTTGCGCTCCTTTTTATACAAATTTTTAATCGCTCCATATTTTTGCTCTTGTTTGTATTATTAGGAGAATTTAAGGAGCAGGTTTATAGAGGCTTATCTTTAAACAACTAGAAATAAGTGATTTATTTTCGGTTCATGCGTAAGAAATTTTCTATCAGAATTTTTACGAAACTACTAAGCCGCAATGGTAGGTGAATTATTATTCAGGCATGTTCTGAGACCCACGCGTTTTGTTTTTTTTAATCTATGTTCGAGCAAGTAAGAGTGCTATGTTCGGCTATGCCGAATCACCTTTACTACTGATACATTTTAAAACATTCTCATGTAATATTATAAAATACAAAGCTAGTTTAGTTAGTATTTACAATAATGTTTGATCCACTCTTTTACAATAACAACCATAGAAAAGAAGGTTAAAGAAAAAACTCAGATTTTTCTTCACACTGAAAATGTGTTTAAAAAAAGTGACTCATGTAGCAAGTTTTAAAATTTAACAAAGTGGGCTTTAATTTATTTTGTGTTCTTTGTATTTACAATAAATCTACTGATTTCCGAATATTAAATCATATTAAAACGAATTTAAAAAAAAAAGTACGTTACACAACTGCTGAAGGAGGAAAATTAGTTATTGACCAATACCAAGACGAAAAACAGTCAACGGCAGATTGCAGATATTATAAAAATAGCACAGGGAACAGTCAAAAATATGATTAAAAGATTTGAAGACGAAAAACGAATCGCAAACAAGATTAAGTTCGCTAAAACTGACAAAAAATTAAAGAACACTTAAATATAAGCTGCAACCCATAAACCATGCGAAGAGTGCTTAGAAATACTGGCCATTCGCTAGTGAAAAAAATAATAAAACTAAGGCTAGAGTTTGCCCAAAGCTATTTTTTTTTTTTTTGTAGATGAATCAAAATTCAACATTTTTGGTTCAGATGGTAGGATGGTTGGAGAAAGCCCAACGAAGAGTTGAATCCAAAGCACTTAAGACCAACAGTAAAACATGGAGGTGGGCACGTTATGGTATGGGGTGTGTGCTCTAAGGCAGGTGTTTGGATTTTTTTTTTTTTTAGGGAAATATGGATAAATTGCAATATTGAACAATTTTAAGAAAAAACTTAAAGCAAAGTGCAGAAAAACTCAAAATAAAGGATACTTTCCACTTTCACCAGGACGATGATCCGAAACATTCCGCAGAAATAGTAAGAGAATGGCTAAACAGTACATTGTCTAAGGGTTATCAAAACTCCACCACATGTGTACATGTGTACTAACCTTTTTATACTAATACGGCTTGACCATTTTATTTGTGAGGTGCATTTTGCAATGTTTGTTTTCAAAGATAATTATCCATATTTCACTTATGAATTTTTAACAAGTTTCAGTTCCTTTTATTTATTATTTATTTTTTATTTATTGAATATTAAATAAACTTTCTTCGGAAAAAGAAATATTTTTAAATTTTCTTTGTTTTTAATAATAAATTAGAGATTGATTAAAATTTTTGATGGTGAGCCGTTTTCATTGTGATTTATTGTATGTAAATCTAGTTTAGTGAAGCAACTAAAAAAAAAACAAATATTGGTTGGCAGAGAATGAGCGATATACATTTGAATAATTGAGTTTATATTTTAATTATATTTGAGGTATCAACATTAATGGGGTTTAAATTTAAAGCCTTTTGCTGTAATATGCCTGCTCGGGCATTAATAAAGTGTACAAAGAGTCATACAGGATTTTATGCATACGAAAGATGTACGGTTAAAGGAGAAACAGTAAATTGCACAAGAATTTTTAAAGCAAACTGTGAAAGAAGAAGTTCATTATTAGATGTACATAACTTTGATTGATTTAACCTTGTAACACTTTGTGAAATGCACATGCTTTACCTCGGTGTTAGTAAGTCTTTGCTTCAAAAGTTAGTTTTGAGCAACTCATTTGCATTTGTAGGAAATGAAAACTTAGTAAACTTACAAAACAGTTTATTTAACATATCTAAAGAAACATTTTAATTTAATAGATACAGGAAATTGGAAAGCTACTTAATTCCGTTTCTTTCTTTTACATGCAGGACCAATAGTTTTAAAAAATATTTTGAGCTATAATCAATGTCAACATTTTTTACTTTTGCATACTGCATGCCGTATTTTATTATCGGCAAAAGTAGATATTTTAAAATCTAACTATGCGAAAAGATTACTTATAAATTTGTTAAAACAATGCCATATTTTTTATGGTCCAAGCTCACAGACAATGAATTTTCACAATCTTATTCATATTGCAGATGATGTTACGAACATGGGAGCACCATTATTACAGTTTTCTGCTTTTTTAAAAATAGTCTTGTATTTATTTAAACTTGTTTAAAATCTCCAACAAATCCAATTGCACAAATTCAAAGAAAACTACATATTTTCCAATCCAACAACTTGAACAATATTTTTCCGTTTTTATATCCTATACATAAAAGTAATAAATTCTAGCATTCTAAAATTATATAAAGCAATCCATCCTGATAACATATGTATATAATGAATATACATTTACCAATAACTAAAGAAATTGTGAGTAAAAAACTTTCCAATTACAAATCGTGTGAAATTTTTCTTAAATGTAATCCCATCACGACAAATAGGATTGTATAACATACAAAAATTTGACAACAGTATCGTTGAGTTTAACCTTAATACAGTAAAGCAGAAATGTATTCTTACTAAATTTAACAATCAAATAATTGCAATGGCTCTTTTACATGATTGAATAAGTATGTATATAACTTAAGCATTGTGAAATTGTTTTTAATAAAATAAATGCTATTATGTTTAACTGACATTAGAAAAAAAAAAAATGATTTCGTTTTTTAGTTGCAGTACCTATATGTAAACATGACATCAAAAATTAAAGCCGTATTTTTGTTTTTACAGTATTGGAGCAGTACATAGTTTCTATGAAAACGTCATTTAAAAAGTTAGGTTGTATTTTTGTTTTTTACAGTTACAGTATGGGATTTTCGTAATCACAGTATTGTGAATCTAAGGTTAAAATTCTGTTTTTACAGTATTGTAGCGGTACAGTATTATTAGAAAAGTAATTTTGAATTCACAGTGTGGTGATGGTATATTTTTATTAGGAAGACTCGTATTTCTGCCTGGATAATTTTACAAAAAATATCATCGGCCTTTTAAGCATTTCTCAAAAATTTAAATATTTCCTGAAAAATATCTTCAAAAGCTTTTAAATGATACCTATATTGATATCTTAAAATTGTTCTTTTCTATGAAAAGTTCAAAGGCCCATAACTCGGCAAATATGGGTGAGTGTCAATTTTTTCAGTTAATGTTTTTTTTCAAATTTTCTATCACCATGTATATTTCCTTTTTTAATTCGAGTTATTTCACGAAACTAGATTTGTTCCAAATGATATGGAAAAATTAGAGGCAGGTGTGTTGTTTTGCCCACTACCTCAAAGAATATGGAACTACATATCTTGCTGAGTTTCAATAGCAAACTTTGTTCGGATTAAAATCATCTTTACCAATTGAACTAAAAAAAATTTAAATACGCGAACACTACGCCTGCCTCTAATTTTTCCATACCATTTGAAACAATGAAGTAACTTCAATTTAAAAAAAATACATATGTATATATATATATATATATATATATATATATATATATATATATATATATATATATATATATATATATATATATATATATATATATATATATATATATATATATATGGGGCGATATTGCACACAAAGGCATAAAATTTATTATTGTTATTATCAGCGCCTTTTTCTTCTATTGCAATATTTTTAACAATATTAAAATAGCTTTTAACAGGCCAATTGGATATTCAGGTTTTTTTCTTTAGTTTCAACGTATGATCCCATTAAATTTATTCATAAAGCTGCTAATGCGGACAATGCTGCAAATTTGCATACGAGTAATTTACTTAACTATTTACTGTTAAATATATACTTTTCTTTCCTATTGGGCGTTTTTTTTTCATCACTTTTAAATAGATTTTTTAAGCTTTCAAAAAGAATGGTTTTTATAGTTCGAAATAAATTTTCTTTATTTTCGTTGAAAATAACATTGAAATCACAATTTGCTACACATTTAGTTTTGGTTTTTTAAACGGTGTCTACCCGCAAGAGTTTTGTACTTTCATCCTGTTATTATAATTCTACAACTTATCGAATCAGAAATATTAAATTTATTTTTATTATATTTATGTCATAAATTACTTGTTTTTTTAAATACTCCGACAGCGTCTGCTATATTGTAGGTAGTAGTATACCTTTCTCATTGGCTTTTTGAATATTTATCAAAAAGGAATACAGATTCCTTACCGAATTTTTTGACTACGAAAAAAAAAAATGTTTTTACTTGCGTGAAAAATAACGTATTTCGGCTCAATTTAAAAATTTTATTTTTGTTATCATTTCACACCATTAGCTATTTTTTGAAAAGAGAGGCACACAAATTCTTTGAATATATCTGTACCAGGATTAATCGTATTGTATTTTATATAAATCTCCAAAAGTATAATTATCTCTATTGAGACTCCTTAGTTGTTCTGACTTAAATTTTCCCTTTGCATAAGTAAAGTGAATTTCTTGCGAATTCCAATTTTCCTTCAATCTTTGTTTTGTTTGCATAGTCTTGTTTTTTAGTTTGCATCTCTTTACAGTTTCAAGCTTTTCAGGGGGCAACCTTCTTGGTTTGCAATGAACCGGTGGATGATGGTGTTATATTATGAGTTGCATTCGATTTTCGATCTTCGCTGGCTATTGAAAATCGAATATCGATTGTCAAATTCGTATTATGAGTTATAAGCACTGTCGAATATTTCGTTGTACAACGAATTTTCTATCGAACACAATTTTGCTTTCGATGGTTTATGTCAGTTTGTAAAACTTATTGAAAATGTAAGTATTTGTGAATTTTATGTTCTTTTTTTACAAATAGTGGCAATAAATTATTTTAATTCCATTCTGGTTTAAGGTTGTAAGTACAAAACAACAATTGGAAACGTTTTCTCAAGGAACAAAATCCACCAGCTGGCAAAAGGAATATGCACATAAGTTCAAGGGGCAAAAAAAAAAAATAGGATGAAATTACACAGGAGCTAAATCATCGAACCAGAATTCCGTCGTAGTCATTTTAATTAATAATTATTTTAATATTTCGTTAATAAATTAGTAAAACAATATTTCTTTAGGGTGACAGCTGATAGACATGTACTATTGTGAATAATCCAATTGAGTAAGATTCACAATAGCACTAATTTTATCGAATGTGCGCCATAATACCAAATGAAAATTCGTTCGATCAGCTCTTTCGACTACAGTCGAAGATCGAAAATTGCTCATAATAGGCACCAAATTCTTTGATAAAACGCGGATTCTGCTGTTGCTTTTTCTTTCTTTGCGAGTACGGCTTCTATCACGGCATTGATCGGATACGACTATAGCATCAATCCTTTGCAAAAGTTCATCTATTTGATTTTCAAGACGTTCAATACGAGAAGTGTCAGAACTATTAACTTGGCAAAGCGAAGAAAAACCCAACTGTTCATTAATTTTATCGGCCATGACTAAGAGTTTATTTAAACTATCAGAACTTATAAATAGAACAGCTTTTAAGGTTGCCGGTAAACGTTGAAGCCATAAGGATTTAAGGATGTCGTCAAAAATTTTACCGGATGATTATTGCCTCATTTCACGTAACAATGTGGATGGACGTTTATCCCCAAATTGCACGTTATCCAGTAACTTCTGCAAACTCTTTTTCTCAGAATCTTCAAATTCAGTAAGCAAAGCTGTTTTTAGAGTTTGATACATCTTCTGTGTAGGGGGATCAGCGATAACATGACTTACAGCATTTAGAATTTCGGTATCTACAGAGCCAACAAGCGTATGATATTTCGTAACATCTTGAGAAATTCCAGCATTAAAAAACTGGCTTTCGATTTGGCTAAACCATAATTTTGGATTTGTTTTCCAAAATGGTGGAATTTTTACGGATGCCCGGGAAATTTTGGCGGTACAAAAATGTCGGGGTCACCAATAAAGGAACACAATTTATGTTTTTCTTTTTTTAAAAAATTTTTTTATTTCAAAAACTCAATTGACTGAGAAAATGAATTTTCACTACCCAACTAAATTATTTTTTAACAAATTTTTGTAAACAAAAATCATTGCAATTGCGACTAAAAAATTATCAAAGTATGTAAAGTAAAAAAATTAAATTTTGCCAAGTAGAATCGCCACACCCGTAATTCGAAAAAGGTATTTAAACTTCGAGTTGCTCGTTCACGGAGGTAGCTTTTTGTCACTTAATTTAAGTCTTATTATATTTTATTTTGAAATAAAGCGTTTTATTATAAGAGGAATTAAATACAAATTCAAGACAGCGTCATTATTATTGTATTAAGTAGAGTTCTTACGGTAGAAAGAAGGGCACTTTAATATTAAAGCATCGTGCAAATCATTAAAAAAAAAACTACAACCCAAGAAACACGGTATCGATAATTTTTTTTAAATAAGCAATATAAGTCTGAAATTGCCGGGAGGGTACGGTGTAAAGTTCCATTGCAATTTTGGGTAGTGAAAAAAGGAAACTAAAAGATAAGAGAGTTAGGAAAAGAAATAAATAGTCGCGCAAATGTATACGCATTGATCACTTTCAAGTGGGTTACACCGAACCGAAGGTTAAAAATTCAAGCAAGCAGAAAATTTAAATTCTATATTCTCTCCTTGGAGACACTTACGATGCGCTATGCTAAAAGCAAATCTGACGATTCTGTTTTCTAACCCTCCTAGTTTACGCATATTTGACGGAGCACACTTTTACAGAATAATTTGAGTGAGGAATCGATAAAGTGTGATCAATTTTATTAGCAAGTTTAGACCAAAAAGCGGTTGGAAGTTTCTTCAAAATACTAGATACTGTATTTTTTTTTTTTTGTTTTTTTTTTAATAAAATCTTTTATATGAAATTGTTATACTCAATAATTTGATGGCGACAACGATACCACCTTAATTTTTAAAATCTTACATTCATATTAAATGCAGTGTTATTTTAAAATTTGTTTTAAATTTGTTTATTAAAGGTAAAAGCAATGAAGATCTTGTTGACCGACAGTTGCCGGAATTGTTATTTCATATGGAAGAACTGCGTGCTTTAGTACGTAAATATAGCCAAGTGATGCAGCGTTATTATGTACAATATCTCTCAGGCTTTGATTCTACCGACCTAAATATACGCATGCAAAGTCTACAAATTTGCCCCGAAGATGAAAGTGTTATTCTTTCATCCCTTTACAATACGGCTTCTAGTTTGACTGTGAAGCAAGTTGAAGAGAATGAATTATTTGATTTCAGAGCATTCCGGTTGGATTGGTTCCGTTTGCAAACGTATATGAGCGTTAGCAAAGCAGTATTACGTATACAAGAGCATAATGAATTGGCGCGCTTAATAGACTCCATGGTATTCCATACACGTGTGGTTGACAATTTAGATGAAATTTTAGTTGAAACATCTGATTTGAGCATCTTTTGTTTTTACAGTAAAATGTTTGATGATCAATTTCACATGTGTCTCGAATTTCCAGCACAAAATCGTTACATTATAGCATTTCCCCTAATATGCTCCCACTTCCAAAACTGTACTCATGAAATGTGCCCAGAAGAGCGACACCATATACGGGAACGTTCGCTCAGTGTGGTTAACATATTTTTGGAAGAAATGGCCAAAGAGGCAAAGAATATTATAACCACCATTTGTGATGAACAGTGTACAATGGCTGATGCTTTATTACCAAAACATTGCGCCAAAATCTTATCAGTGCAATCAGCCCGTAAGAAAAAAGATAAGTCAAAGAAACAATTTGATGATATACGAAAACCAGGAGACGAGTCTTATCGTAAGACACGTGAAGATCTTACAACTATGGATAAATTACACATGGCCTTAACTGAATTGTGTTTTGCTATTAACTATTGTCCAACGGTAAATGTATGGGAATTTGCTTTTGCACCACGTGAATATTTATGCCAAAACTTGGAACATCGTTTTTCACGAGATTTGGTTGTTATGGTCATGTTTAATCAGGAGACTATGGAAATTGCTAAGCCGTCTGAATTGTTGGCTTCAGTTAGGGCATACATGAACGTTTTACAAACTGTTGAGAACTATGTGCACATCGATATGACACGTGTATTCAACAATTGTTTACTGCAACAGACTCAGTCCTTAGACTCACATGGAGAGAAAACTATAGCGGCCTTATATAATACTTGGTATATACATACATACTTATGTATAATGAATTTACATTTAAATGATTTATTATTATTAATTTTTTTTCTTCTTTGAAAGGTATACTGAAGTTTTGTTGAGACGTGTGTCAGCTGGCAACATTGTTTTTAGCAACAATCAAAAGGCCTTTGTACCGATTTCACCCGAAGGTTGGATACCTTTTAATCCCCAAGAGTTTTCCGATCTTAATGAATTAAGAGCTTTGGCTGAATTGGTGGGCCCTTATGGCATAAAAACTTTAAACGAAACGTTAATGTGGCATATAGCCAATCAAGTGCAAGAACTGAAATCATTAGTGGGCGTTAACAAGGAAGTTTTGATTACTTTACGCACTAGTTTTGACAAACCTGAAGTGATGAAAGAACAGTTTAAACGTTTGCAGGATGTAGATCGATTATTACAGCGAATGACTATTATAGGCGTAATTTTGTGTTTCCGCAATTTAGTGCACGAAGCTTTAGAAGATGTATTGGAAAAACGTATACCATTTTTATTAAGTTCAGTAAAAGATTTTCAAGAACACTTACCAGGTGGCGATCAAATACGTGTTGCCTCTGAAATGGCTGCAGCAGCTGGGCTTCCGTGTAAAGTGGATCCCACATTGGTGGCTACGTTGAAATCGAAAAAACCTGAATTCGATGAGAGCGAACATTTGATTGCTTGCATGCTAATGGTATTTGTAGCCGTTTCCATACCAAAATTGGCACGTAATGAAAATTCCTTTTATCGTGCCAGTATCGAAGGTCATTCAAATAATACTCACTGCATGTCGGTGGCTATCAATAATATTTTCGGAGCTCTTTTTACCATTTGTGGTCAAAATGATATCGAGGATCGTATGAAAGAGTTCTTGGCCTTAGCAAGTTCTTCATTGCTGAGATTGGGTTTAGAATCTGATCGTGATGCTACACGTAATCGCGAATCTATTTATTTACTACTAGATGAAATTGTCAAACAATCACCGTTTTTAACAATGGATTTATTGGAATCCTGCTTCCCATATGTTTTAATACGCAACGCTTATCATGCTGTTTATAAACAAGAGCAAATACTAGGATTATAAGTGAAATAATTAATAACTTGTAGCATAATTCAAACAAACATGTGAAAGAAATTTTTATCTTCAGTGCAAGAAATATATAGTTCATTGAACAGTTTAAGCATTTCTACGTTAATTATTGGTTAAAAATAATGTTGTATTTTAATTTTGATTTAAAATGAGTTATCTAAAAGAGTGGCATATTATTAATAAAAAATTATTCAACAGAAATAAAAACCTTTTAAATAAATAATTAACCATTAGACTTTAGTTCCATGTCTCAGAAGAGTTTAATTCAAAGGCAGAAGATTAACCAGAGCTCAGCGCTTTTTTCCAAATGTGGTTTTGAGGCAAAATACGTAAAAATCGAAATAGTTAAATTTGGATATACAGCCATGTATTTATGTACGATTTAGAAAACTAAAACGTATTTTGCTTCTCTAGAAAATGTAAAACGATCAAAAAATTCATTTTGAAAACGGTCTTGAAATCTAAAGTGAAATTGATATTTTTAACAACTTAAAGACGAAAAATGTGGAAAACTGTACTGAAAATTAATTATAAATATTGTCTATATTAATTTCGCTTAAAAAAAATGTTATTTAAATACTCCTAGTATGAAAATTTTAATATTTTTGTAAATCGTATAAAACATTGGTCACAAACTGAAAACGTAATTGATGTTCCATTGCCACCCGGGTTTCTGATAACATCCTGCCATATGTTTCAAAGAAAAAAGTGAGAAGTGAAATGGATACATTTATTTACACTCCACTTGGATAGGACAAAGGATCTGACGCATCCCTCAAACTTCTGCGATTTAATTTGATTGTTAAATGCATCTTTCTGTCTTCTTCCATCACAGCAACAATTGAAACACCAGGCATACTGTTCTTTTGTTTAATTTTTTATTTATTTTTTTAATTTTAGTTTGTTTGTTTACTTACTTTCTTTTAATTTGTCTGGAGCCGGACCGATATTGTTGGCGCCAGTTGCTGAACCAGCTGTTTTGATTTCAATGTAACCATATTTTTAACATAAATAATACGATTTTCTTTTTTCCCGTTTTCATAAAAACGTACGAGAGCTGAAGAAGCAAAAGTAAAACGTTACGATTTGGAAATACGAATTCAAATCAATTTCGTACAAAACCTGTGACATGGCTGATAAACTCTTTCCTGCTCTCAGCCTTTGAAAATTGTTACGAGATAAAAGCAGTGAGGTGAGGCTTACCTCAAATGAATTTTGAAAACAAAATGAAAAACAGAAGAAAACAAATTATTAAATATGTACATATATTTCAAAAATAAAAATTTCAAAGGAGAAAGAAAGAACTCCGTATAAAATCGTTCGAAAATGTTTCTATATTTAAAATATCTTTAAAAGCGTTGTGTTGAAATCGATTTTTTAAAATCGAGTTTTTCCTCTCCCCCACTTACCCCAATTAAATAAATATCTATTTCTTAATTGTAATAAAATTGGTGCAGCTCTAAATGACGGTTTTTAATATTTTCCTCTCATCTAGGTTGTAGACTTAAAAATAGACATTGCTTATTGGACTTTGAAATATAAATATTTTATAATTAAATTTTTATATTGATGTTTTTGCACTGACTTTAATATCATTGAGAATTTATGGGCACTTTTTGACCACAGTATTCGAAAACATAATATTACGTCACAAAAAACCCTCCTAGATGCTTTTCAATTACACCTGTAATTTATTGAAATCGACGCCCAGACGTCTACAAGCTGTTATTTCAACAAAAGGTGGTGCAACAAAGTATTATTATTAAACTTAAATTGTAGTTAGTTTAGGTGGATCACTTTCTGCACTTAGCAAATAATATACCTAAAAAGACTAATATGTTTCTGAAGCTTTGTATTGAAATAATAAAAATATGTAATAGTTTTTCAATCGAATAAAAAGAAACATTATTTATTAATAATTTTATCTGAAAATAAGCCTTGGCTCACTTTAACTCTGAGCTACTATATATTTTATTTCCATGACTTAATTCAATAAGCCAATTTTTTTATTCTTCCTGGATAAGAATTCAACCAGAAGTAAATAAAACATCAAAAAATCTATGTTTATTTTGTTATTAAAGTACCTTTACTTATTAGGAAGTTTTTATACCCTTCACCATAAAAAGTGGAAAACGGGTATATCCAAGTTTGTCATTCCGTTTGTAATTTATACAATATCCGTTTCCAACCCCATAGCATAGGGAAGTCGATTGCGCATTGTACGTCTGTCCGTCCGTGATAGTGTTGAAATCAAATTTGCTAAGACACTATATGAGCTAGAGTAAATTTAAATATGCCAATCGATCAGACATAGTTTCGAAAATCTTGCTATCGAAAATTAGTAGGATCGGTCTTCGAGGTAACGGGCAAAACTCCATGCCTGTCTCGAATTTTTCCATATTTCAAACAATGAAATAGCTCCAATTAAAAAAATATATGAGGCGATGTTGTACACACAGGCATAAAATTTATTATTGTTGTTATCCGCGTCTTTTTCTTTTATTAAGATGTTAATGTTACCATTTGTTTGTTTGTTTTTATACTTGTTGAATTGATGTGTTCATTTTTTTTGTAATTGTTATTTGTCTCTGGGCTGCAACTGTAAGCTGGGACCTGTCCTGGTGGTACTGACAAGCTAGCTGGCATTACAGGTGCTGTGCCAATTGAGGCACGTAACAATATGGCATCCAAGCAAATGCATTTTTTAAGCACGTTATGGTATATAGATCATCTAAATATATCAGCCAATAAAATAATGGATCTTGATAATACACCAATTAAAGAATTTGTGGATTTAAAAAGTCATTTCTTTTTAACTGTAACCTATAGAAATCCACACCTATAGGCCACAAAACTGCTTAAGGAATTGTTGTCAGTTTTTAAAAAAATTGTACGGAGTAAGGACCGCATATTTATCCACACTACAAAGCATATCTTAAATCTGTAGCGTGAGAGTTTTTAAGAAACATCTCATTGGATATCTAAATATTAATCGTTTTTTGATTTTGTAGTTTCTGTTTAAGTTTGTTAAGTGAGGCTTTGGGCTCGAGATAACCGCTCTAAAATAATTTCAAGAGGTCTGTAGAATTTTGAACCCATAACTAAGCGCAAGAAACTTTTTAAGTACTAATAACCCTGGCGATAACCGCTCTGGTGTTAGTATCAGAGGCCTAAAGTGTCGTAGGAAAAAGTATGATAGCTATGAGTAAAATTCTGAAAAAATGGTAGCCGCTCTGACTTATTACTTAGAGGTTCTGCAGTGCCATTGGTAAGGATATTACTCTTCAGTGAATACAACTTTTTTTTAAAGTAGCAGTTGATTTTGGGAAACTTTTTTAAAGAGGCCGTAAAAGGCACTAGGTTTTCTTTATTTATCACTTAAATTTTTTTCCACACACATTACCATGATTCTCACATCATAAAAACCAAACCCGTTTTGAATAATAATTTGTTTTAAAAATACCTGTTTATATAAAGTTATATTCTACATTTTTAAACTTTATACATTTTTTATATATGTATGTATTTTGTTTTGATTACTAATCATTGTTGAAATTTAATGTTTTGTTTTTATTTGTTTTGGTGCTAGTTAAATATTTTAAATAAATTAAACAGTAACTATAGTAGTTAAATAGTGTATTTTATTTAAATTTTTTTCTTTTCTATTATTTAATTATTTGATTATTATTTTGTGATTTATTTATTTTTATTTAATTGTTTATTATTTATTTGTATGTATATTTTTTAATTTCTTAATATATTTTATTTATAGAATTTACTTAGTTTCTGTACGTAGTCAAGTGTAATAAGAGTTGTTTTTGATAGTATTTATTATTTTTTATATATGTATAGTCATATTTTTGCTTTTTTGTATTATTTTTTTTTTTACTTGAATATTGGGGTAATTTATGGCAGAATCATAACGTGTGTTAGAAAAGGAGGATCGTGTTAAAAAAAATTGTTGAAAAGGCGTATAGACAGAAACCTATCCTTTGATCTGAACCGTTCGTCTCCTCAAGTTGAGGAAAAATACTCAAGGGATAATAAATCTCTTAGAATGGCGACAAGACCACCGTAAATAGAAGATCATTCAGGGACGATTATCAATCAGGCGGGAAACAAAGGGGCAATACCCAAAGATAGATTAAATGGGAACTTATATAACCGTAATAGCCCTGATCATAAAGAAATTTTACCTGCCGTGAAGGCACGGTGGCCGAAAGTGTCGAAAATATGAAGTCTAGCTTAGATCACTCGATAAATGATATTATTAATGAGAAGATAAATAAAGAAATGAAACAAGTTCACGAAAGTATAGACCAGTTAGCTGATGCCATTAAAAGCTTAACATTACGGGATAATAACCGTGTTAATGAAAAGCTTGGTAACATTTCGGCTGAATGTAGTGCCAGACAGATGCATTTCCACCCGGAAAATAGGTTTAATTGTCAACCACCAGGTATTAATTTTAATAATGATGGGTGGAAGATTAGAGTGGACAGGTTCGGTCTAGAGCTTAACGGTGGAAGAGGCGGTAGGGATCAATTGTCTGTGGAAGAGTTCATGTTCCGTTTGGAACACATGCAGAGACAGTACCAAATCCCGTGGCATGAAATTTTGAGAGACTTTCATTTATTGGTAACAGTCAAGCAGTGATACTGCGCTCTTGTGCAAACGACTGTTATTTCAGACTGGAACACCCTACGTCAGCCTTATTAAATAGATATAGAACTGTTAGGTCAAACTGGGAACTGATGCAGGAGTTGGTGGAGAGGAAGCAAATGCCGGGAGAATCAACTGATGTTTATTTCAATAGTTTGAACTTATTAAGTGCAAGGCTAGAAATGCCCGTAGCCGGGCCAAAAGGAATCTGAAGGAGAGTATCGCTCGAATCGTCTACTCTATGGCGGTATCATCTGTTGATCAACTGCGCATGGAGTGTCTCGAAGCTAAAGGAACCTTTTTCCGTCAGACGCCCAGAATGTGCCACCATCATCTGTAAGACCACCGAGATATGTTAGTGAGGATGTGTTAGAAATTGTTGAGGACAAAGATCAAGAGTTATGCGGTGAAGTAGCAGCAGTAAACAGCATACCGGAGAATTTGTCAACAACCAGGACATTTATTTAAGGAATGTCTATTTCAACAACGGTCCTCCTTTTGTTACAAGTGTGGCAGGCCGAATACAATAACTCCGAACTGCCTAATATGCCTTAAAGCTCGGGAAAACTCGAGGAGCGTGACCTTACCGGGCGAGTCACGTTCAAACGAGGGTGCCCCGAAGAAACTTTAAATAATTTTATTTCAAACCCTGATTTTTCAAAATATCGTCACTATTTACCAAAAGAAATACGCGAACAAAACTATAACCTAGTCAAAGAGAGAATTTTTAATGAGTTAAATTGTTCTGAAATAAGTAACTTAGAATCGCCAATAAAAGTAACTAAGAAAACCCAATAAAATGTCGAAAGGCTTTAAAACAACAAAAGGAGCAGGAACTAAAAACACTCTATTTAATACAGGTAAGCTTACGTCAAGATCACGGAAGCGTAAGCACATTGTGAAAATAAGGAAGGATTTTATTAGAAGAAAACGTCAGCGTAAGCTCTTAGCGGAATCAGTGAATCATTTTTGTTATGAAAAAGATCCTAGGCCCTATGCTGAACTCTTGCTTAATGGCAAAGAATTAGCTTTTTAGGAAAAAATTGTCGTAAAATGTTAGAAGAGTTAGGTGCAGAACTAAAAGGAGCATTTAGTTGTGTAAGTACGGCCACAGGCCAGCGCCACAGGGTGTTAGGTAAAAGCGTGCTGGAGGTAGATTACAAAGGCATAAAGCATAAAATTACTTTTTATTTATGTCCTGATTTGGACCAAGAACTTTACCTTGGCATCGATTTTTAGCAAATTTTTAATATTACCCCTGAAATTTTTCCATCGGCAGAGATAAATCTCGAAGTTATACGTAGTATGCATGGAGAACATTACACAGTTGAAATGAAGATGCACGATTTAGATGAGATACAGCAACAAGAGTTACAAAAAGCAATCAAAAGTTTTCCATTGTTTGAGGAAAAAGGTTTAGGGTGCACGACACTGGAAAAGCACGAGATAAAACTCGTTGATGGAACAAATCCAATTACGGATAAACATTACCCTGTTTCTCGTGCGGCGCAAAAGATAGTTTATGCCGAATTAGATAAGATGATTGATTTAAATATGATAGAGGAAAGTGATAGCCCTTGGTCGAATCGAACTACCGAGGTACGTAAGTCGGGGAAAAAACGGTTCTGCTTAGACGCGTGAAAATTAAACGCGGTTACTATTAAAGACGCCTATCCTCTTCAAAACATTGACGGAATTTTGAGCTGCATAGATCAAACGCATTATATAAGCAGCGCCGATCTCAAATATGCCTTTTGGCAAATAGAACTAGAGGAAACTGCCAAGCCATATACGGCTTTTACGGTTTCAGGCCGGCCGCTGTACAAATTTAGAGTAATGCCGTTTGGTCTATGTAACGCTGCTCAACGTTTGTGCCGTCTGATGGATAAGGTGATACCGGCCAGATTAAAACCGAACGTGTTTGTATACCTAGATGATCTCCTCATCATTTCATACACGTTTACATCTCATTTAAAATTTTTAGAGCAGGTTTCAGAGTATTTGAAAAGCGCTAATTTGACTATAGGTTTTCAAAAGTTGAGGTTTTGCTTCACAGAGCTTAGGTACTTCGGTTTTATAGTTGGAGGTGGTATGCTCAGAACTGATCCGGAAAAGGTTGATGCCATTCAAAAAATTGCTTTGCCGAAGAGACCAAGAGATATTCTAAGCTTTTAGGTACCACTGGATGGTATAGGCGGTTTATAAAAGATTACGCCACCATCTCAGCGCCTCTTACCGATACACTGAAAAAGGGGAAAAAGTTTTCAATGACCCCCGAGGCTTTCGAAACGTTAAAAGTTTTAATCACTTCCACCCCTATTAGGCGATTCAGGTCCTACGTGAAAATGATGAAGTTCACAGTCATTACGGACCACGCAAGCCTAAAGTGGCTGATGTCACTGAAAGACTTTAGTGGACGGTTGACCAGATGGTCTCTGAGCTGCAGGCATATGATTTCTCAATAGAACATCGAAAGGGAGCCGAAAAGGTTGTAGCAGACATGTTGTCGCGATTACCAATAAAAGTGCCAGAGATAAAGGATGATAAATTTTTTGATTTTGAGACTACAGCTTTTGAGTCAGTATATTCAAAACTGCCGCACGAGTAAGGAGACTTAGTCATGTAATCAAAATACGATGCCAAACGGAAAGACCGTTTCAGAAAATCTATATTGATTATCTGGGGAAGTACTCCAGATCGAAAAGGGTAATGCCTACATTTTTATTGTTGCGGATCATTTCTCGAAATATGTTTTTTTAAAGCCATGAAGGAGGCCACAGCGAAAAATATAGTAAATTTTCTTGTTCAGGAGGTATTTAAAACATTTGGGATCCCTGAAACCATACACAGTGACAATGGTCAACAATTTCTTTCAACATTATTTAAAGAATTGGTTGAATAAAATAATATAACGCATATGAGAACTGCTTTTTATTCGACACAGTCGAACGCGGTTGAACACGTTAATCAGTCCGTATTAGCTGCTATTAAGGCGTATCTAGAAAAAGACCACCGAGACTGGGATCTGTATTTGGCTGAAATGGAGTGTGCGCTACGAACTTCTGTTCACGCTGCTACCGGCGTAATACCTTTTTTTGCACATTTCGGTTACCATATATTCTCGAATGGCGCAGACTACAGACTTGCGCGTAAACTACAATCTTCGACTGATCACGAGATAGTGAATTTAGAGAGTAAAGACAGGTTGGAAATAATCCGAGATAATATTAGGAGTATTCTTACGAACGCATACCAACGAAATTAAGAAAGGTTTAACAAAAAAGCAAGGTTAGTTAATCTTAGTCCAGGTTAGGAGGTGTATAGGAAGAATTTTGTGTTCTCCGATTTTAAAAATAACTTAAATGTCGATAGTACCTAAAATGTCGAATAGTGAAACCGATCGGCAACATTATGTATGAGCTAGAGTCATTCCAGGGAAAGCCCATTGGTATCTATAATGCGAAGGATTTAAAGTTCTTAAAATATGTACAATAAAAAAATCAGTGATATTTTGTTTTTTGCTAACGCTGTAATAATATAGGAAGTAGAATGCAATACAGATTTAGATTTGTGTTCGTACTCATCCCAATTATTATGACCATTGTTTTTATTTATACTATCTGTGATTATACAACCTTTTTTTATACATATGTAGTTTCTAATTTTTGTTGATTTTGTTCACTTATTTAATTATTTTTTGTGATTGAAGTTTTTTTTTAATCCATCCTGTATAGTTCAATATTAAATCAAATTAATTTAAATTAAATTGAAGGGTTGTAGCATCAATGAATGTATGAGAAGCCAAGATTAACCCAGAATTTTTGTAGAAATAAATTGCATGGAAGTACCGAATGTTTTTTATTTTAAAACAAATTTGCTTGCAATCCACATTTGAAATTATGAGCATAAATTAGGTCTGTTCAGTAACTTTATTAGCAAAAACTGGTAACGAGAGAGTAAAACAGAAATTTTCAAAATTATTCTCCCAAATAAAAAAAGTAAATGAACGCTTTGCTAGCAAAAATTAGCAAAGAAAATTGTTGTGGTTTCGGGAATGATACTATTTTTAAAGCAAATGTACTAGAGTGCAAAAATGTATAACACAAAGACCAAACGAAAAAAATTTAAAATAATACTCCAAGTACTAAATAGCAAAAATATTTAAAATGTTTTAAATATCCTTTTAAATATTTGGTAATTTGCAAACGCGTTTATGATGTTTAAGCTCATCATGTATAGAATTTTTTTTTACTGTAGTTCTAATAAACATTCTTATTGTAACTAAGATGTAAAAATATTTATATTAAAAATAGTTTTAACATGTATATAACTTATTTTTAATTATACATAAGAATTGTACAACTCTTCTTTAAATTGTACCGAAAAAAGTAAATTGCATTGAATGTTTCATCACTGGCTTGCTTACTTTTAATGCTAAAAACAATACAAACACCTGCAAAGCTCTAAGATTCTAAACCAAATTTCTGTTGTTTTACACTACTTTGATTTGTTCTTCCATAACTAAATTAAAGAAAAATTCTTGCGTTTTTTGTAACATTTCTTTTATCAGGCATTTTTAAAGTTAATTATTTTGTAAACAAAAGTAAGAAACAGCTGTTTGGCTAATTCTTGCAAGTAAACATTTTACTAGTAAAAATTTGCAAGATATTTTTTGTATCTCATTCTTTTACTCTCTGTTTACACTCTCTCGTTGCAAATTTTTTGGGTTAACGAACACTTTCCAGTAACAATTGTTACAAATTCGTAAAAATTTTTAGAAAATGAACAGACCTATTATATGGTATCTCACATCTAACATCTTTTTTGTCATACCTAGATATGTGTATCATACATGGGAGTAGTTAATTGTAAAAGATAATTATCTTCCCATTTCATTAGTGCTTTCCTAAGTTGTAGTGGTTTATATGAGAACATTGTTGTGCTTTTGTGTATTCATTATGCCAATTCCAGGATATCTCAAAAGATTCAGTTATTCAATTATTGAAAATGTTGTTTTTGTTTGCTATACTTACTGTTGAACCCACCTCATTATTATTTTTATGAACATTAATGGGAAAAGTTGGTAACATAAAAAAAGGTAAAGAAGGTATTCAAGACTTTTTTTGTTAAACCCACCAAACAAAAACTCAATCATTTTTGTTTTAGTTCATTTTTTTGATACATAATTAAATCCGAATGTTTGCTTACTATACAAGTATTCATATACAGTGGAGTACATATGTTAAGGTACAATATTGTTTTTTTTTTCTCTACAACTAACATACCTGATGTGCGGTGAGAACTCAACAGGACAATGTGTGATTCTACTTAGAACCCCGGTAAAGCTTAATATTGACACGAGTCGCGAATTTTTAACCAAAAATAGTTATTTTATGCGACGCACTTAAGACCTCCGACGCGATTAAAAAAGGAAGTTTAATATTTAAAGATTTAGACTCGACAGGGCGTAGGAGTTCCCCACGTTTTGTGTTGAGGAGTGTCACAGGAGCTCATTTAATTTGTATCCCGCACAAGGGACCTACTGACGTCGACTTGGTAGCCCCGGTGCATTGTTACGGGTCATATAGGGCCGGCTGAAAGAAAAAAAAAACGTTCATGTTGGTATGGGGTGATTAGGATACAATGTTCGAGAATTACTCACTTGTAAGCGAGCCACTTGATGCTGATTTTGTTGCTGCCGGAATCCAGTGATCACTGTAGATTAGGTATGTGGTTGTGGAAATTTTTGCTGTTTTGTTTTTGATTTTTTTTATAGCTGATTGGTTTTTTTTTTAATGAATGTTTTATGTTGATTGAATTTTTAAATAATTAAAATTGTTGTGTATGAAAATGTTTTTTTTATTGCTTTAATTGTTTTGCTTATTGTTTTTTTTTTGCCGGTTATTATTTTGTTTGCTGTTTTTCTTTTTTGTGTTATATTATTTTTGAGTTTAATGTTACCATTTGTTTGTTTGTTTTTATACTTATTGAATTGATGTGTTAATTTTTTTGTGATTGTTATTTGTCTCTGGGCTACAGTTGTGGGTTGGGACCTGCCATGGAGGTGCTGTCGAGCAAGCTGGCATCACAGCTGCTGTTCCAATTGAGGCACGTAACAACTTTTATTATAAGTCTACAACTTATCGAATTAGAAATATCATATTTATTTTTATATTTATTTAGGTTAAACATTTTCAATTTACAAAAATAAAATTTGCCGACAACTGTTTTACTACCATTATACCGGTAAAATTGGGTGATATCACATTTGTATCTCTATTTTCATTATTAAATGGCTAATATTTATATGAGAAAAGTATTATATATTTAAAAAGGTTCTTAGCAGTTTTTACGTGAAGCGAACACAGAAAGACAAAATATCAAAAAAGGTTTTTTTTTTATAAAATATCGATAACATCCAAACCGACAAAAACATTTTATATTTTTAGTGTAAAAAGTGTATCAACCAAGTCTTCCCATCTTAGTTCCCGCTTATCCGAAAAGCAATCAAAAATGTCGGTCTGAACAAACATTTTTAACTTTTATTTAATAAAACAAAAAAAAAAGAGTTTAAATAAACAATATTGACTTAGAACTCGAAAGGAAAAATATAATTTCGGTCTTTTTTAAAATTGCGATAACACTTCATCTGCATTATATACCTATAACTAATAGTATATTTTTGTATAGGTAATTATAAGATTTTTATATTGATTAAATTCACTTATCTTAAAAGCCTCTCAAATGACGATGGTAAAAATAAAAGTTCAATTAAAATAATTAATAATAATCAGTAATTCTTTGAACAGGAAATGTTTTTGCATATTATAATCAAACACATGCCGAATTTTTAGTTTCGCTTTTCATGTCTTCATTGCCGCAAAAATTATTAGGTATCGAAAAATATCAAGATTAAAACAAAACTTATTTTGGAATAAAATATATAACTGTGAATAAAAAATTGCTGAATCTTTTTATCAAATAGCTTTAAACCTAGATGAAAAGACAATAGCTAAATCGAGACGGCGGATTTGAATTGCCATTTTTGGTGACACCTTTTAGAATATTTAGATGTACTTGTTTTGGACCCAAACTGCAAACAATACATTAAGCTAATTGTTTAATGGTAAGTAACAATAATGAAACGAATAATTACGAAATTACATACTTACATACCTACAGACAAAAAGTTTTAATTTAAATCAACATCTCATTTTTTTAATTAATTTTATTACAAGGTAATATTTTGTAAGAAATTTTAAAACTAAAATAAAGAAGTGACCGTTCGTTACCTCTCAATTAAATGTTAAGGAAATAATCAATTAACCCTACACCTAGTTCGTGCACCGCTTTTCAAGAATCTCTAATTCTTTTGTTTTAATTTTAAGTTTTATGTTGTTAAGCTTCATTTCAATTTTAAATAATTGTTCTTCTCTTTCGTGCCTTTTTTTCAGCATCATAAATTTTTTTTCTTCAATTTCCCAAAGTTTTTGTTGGTACTGGCTATAACTATTCAAAACATGTCCCACTTCTATCAGTGTAAATGACATTTCACTTAAAACTTTTTCTAATAAATCCTGTCGTTCTTCATTTTTTTCGCTTAGTCTTCTTTTTTTTCTATGAGGTGCTGCTAACTCCTGATCCGATATATCATTATTCAGAGTAGAATCCAAGTTGTCTTCTTTGAACACATTCGTCTCGTCCAGCATAGCAAAATTTTCCGATTTTATTTTTTGATTGTCTGAAGCTTCAACTTCGGCATTGATTTGTTCTGAAGACTGAATTAAATTAACAGCAGCTTCTTCCAATGGATGAAGCGTTACTCGTTTTGATTTCTTGCCAAAAGTTGCACTTTGTTCTTCCTCTTTCTGTATTAATTTCTTTTTTACTTTAAGTTTATAATCTCTCCAGACCTAAACGAACAATTTCCATGTACACATCAATCATATACAAAAATTATATTTGTTTACCTTCTGCCAACCATCGCTGCTTCTTATCGGTGGCCCAATAGAATTTAGCTTTGATGTTATTTCTTCCCAATCACGTTTAAAATTGCTTGAAGTTGTACCACGATGGAACCTACATGCCAAACATGGATTCTTTTCTAACTCTGAAATAAGAGTTTGAAATTGTTCTGCATTGGTGACTTTCAATTTCTTTTTCATTTTTCAATAAATTTTTATTAAGCAAACGTTTTTCCCGCAGATAACTAACTCAGCTTTTGCCGCTGCTTTTATTATAAAAACAGAGCCGTTTCACTTTAATGACGACTTTATAATACCATAAATTCGCTTTTACCTCTTGCAACACTGTTTTGATATACTTACCTGGCAGTGCTCCTCATTGTATTTTCAATGCACGTATATAAATCATTGATTTATTTGTTATTGTACTTTACATTTTTACTCTAACACTATGTATTATTAATATGTAACTAACTATTATTTAAATAATAACTAATACTTATTACATTTATTTATTATGTTTAATATTTATTTATTTATGTATTTAAACTAACTTTTTATTTGTATTGTTAATATTGTGTTTTAGTTATTATACACATAATTATTCAAATTTTATTTTTATTTCAATTAGTAAATAATTTATTTATATTACGTTATTGCATGCGATAAGTAGTTTTATACAAATGAGAAAAGTCATAAGTTTCAATTCAACAAGTTAAATCTACTTTCCACACAAGTTTATTCAATGACAAAAATATACATAGATAACGAAAAAAAAAAAATACCTATAAATTTGAACAAATAGTACTAAAATAAATAAAAGTTCTAAAATTAAAATTATAAAGTATCGATATAAATATTAATTGGATATATGAGGTAAGGCAATGGTAAAATGCGTTAAATTTGAGAACTCCGTACCTAAGCAAGACTTAAAATTTCAGATATTTAATAAATCCAATCATCTATACCATTGAATCAATATTGTGTGCTAATGAAAATAAATAAATTCCCCTGCAAGGAAAAAAAAAAGTTAATATAATTGGGAGAACGTATACTTTTATTATCTGTATTTAAATCAGGCAGAAAAGTTCACTAATTTATTTAGTGCATTTGCCTAGTTTGGATTTAAACACTGGTTGCAGCAGGGCCAACAATAACGGAATTTATTTTGTGTGGGAGTCTCCTCTTCTTAGTGAAAACATCCCAAAAAATTTTCTGGATGCAAAAGTTTTTATAACGTCACAGAAAACACAAATAAACTTTAATACTATTAGGGAACGAATTAAGAAAACCATCGTATTATTGTCTTAACCGTTGTGGAAAACAATTTCTATTTGTGGAACTTTATCACTTTCTGCATCATTCTTTCAACTCATTTCATTAAATAGTTAATTTATTAACTTAAAATTTAAAATTATGTGTTTATCTATTATTTGTAAATTAAGTAATTTATATTTTTTGTTATTTGTCCTCTTAAATTTGAATAATTAATAGTGATAGTTTCCACTTGATTGAGTTCAGTCAGGAGAAGTTATCTTTTATACAGGAAGTGCCTGTTTAGTGTGTGTTGTCATTTCTTTTTTGACCGGGGGAAATTGCGAATCGTAGGCAATTCTATAGCAGCTGTTAGTAATAATAAATTTTGTTTAAATTATGTTATTTTTTATTTGTATTAGTTTCACTGTCATTTTATTTTAAATTTTTTTATATTTTATTTGGCTTGATTAAATAATTTAATAGAATAAACAAGTTTCAAGTATATTGAGCAAAAATAATTTTTATTTAATATTATTTGTATTTAAAATATAAAATGTATTGAAATAAATAACAATTACGATGGCTTAAATTAATTTTATGGATTGCTGGTGAGTGGTAAGTATATGATTTTGTTTGAGCTGTCACTAATTATCGTTTAGAGACATGCATTTGACAAAGGTCGGGTTGGGCGATATCCATCATTCTCTCATTTCCGAGCATATTGTGTTTGAGTCGTTTTCTCAAAAACTAATGCAATAAATATTTATAATACCATAGTAAAACTACAGTTTCAGTACGGGTCCACTATATTACATAATGTAACACACTCCACTTAGCAAGAATGCAGAAACTTCTAAATAAAGCAATGTGAATAATATTAAAATGTAATAGATATACTGATATAAAGACAATGCTGAATAATATGAAATGGTTAAACGTGAAACAAAGACTTCAATTCAACACGCTCAGATTTATTAAAAAAGATGGAACAAGGCGACGCAGCCAGATACCTTTGTAAGCAAATAAGATACGTAGGGACTGAAAAATGTAAGCGATTTTCGAGTAAACAGGGTTATGTCAACACAAATGCAGAGATCTCTAATTTACAAGGGCTTACAACTGTATACACTACAAAATAATATGAAAAATAAAAATGTATTTATAGTATTACTAATCCTAATAATAAAAGAAACTAAGTAACATTTTTTTACACTGAACTTTTTACTACCTGATTTATAAGACACCCTGTTGTAATAGTTTTATTTAATTGTAGACAAAGTAAGACGTTTGTTATCCCTTAACCAGTGAGTGAAATTAATGTTTATGTGAAAAAGTAATTTTCTTTTGTGAATAATGTTGAACTTATATACGTAAACTTGTTAGAATAATTTAAAACTGCAAACGCATTCAAAGTTTTAGAAATTGTAATAAGAAAAGTCGTTTGAAGGCTTCTAGGTGTGGCCGGTAAACAACTCGGACTAAATACACAATATCAAAAAATATATATTTATTTACTTAAATATATAGAAGAAACCAATAATGGCTAGATCGATTTATCCAAATCAGCAAAAAATAGCTGAAAAATTAATTATTCTTAATGATCGTGGCCTAGGCATACTGACTAGAGTATACAATATAAAAAAGGCTTGTGGGGATACCAAATCGAAGCCAGGGTTTTTATCAGAAAAATCTTTGGAGTCCACGATAAAGTTTATAGTAAAACGATTTCCGAACATTGACGTTAAAGGTCTTAATGCCATTGTGAATATAAAAGCAGAAATAACTAAATCATTATCTTTATATTATCATACCTTTGTGGATTTGTTGGATTTTAAAGACAATGTATGCGAATTGCTTACCACTATGGATGCTTGTCAAATTCATTTGAATATAACGCTTAATTTTGAATTAACTAAAAATTATCTTGACTTGGTAGTAACATACGTCTCATTGATGATTCTTTTGTCAAGAGTTGAGGATCGTAAAGCGGTTTTGGGTCTTTATAATGCTGCTTATGAATTGCAAAACAGTGAGTCTGATCCTGGGTTTCCACGACTCGGTCAAATGATTTTGGATTACGAAGTTCCATTGAAGAAACTTTCAGAGGAATTTATACCACATCAAAGATTACTCACAAATGCTTTGCGTTCTTTGACTACCATTTATCCAATGCGTAATCTTCCAGCTGACAAATGGCGTGAAATGCAAAAGCTTAGTTTAGTTGGCAATCCTGCTATACTTTTAAAGGCCGTGCGCACTGATACTATGTCTTGTGAATATCTTTCACTAGAAGCTATGGATCGCTGGATTATATTTGGCCTTCTATTGAATCATCAGATGTTATCGCAGTATCCAGAAGTTCATAGAATTTGGATTTCTGCACTAGAATCTAGTTGGGTCATAGCACTATTCCGAGATGAAGTCTTACAAATTCATCAGTACATACAAACATTTTTTGATGGCATTAAAGGTTATAACAAACGTATAAGTGAGGTTAAGGAGGCGTATACGAGTGCTGTACAAAAAGCATCTTTAATGCATCGGGAACGTAGAAAGTTTTTACGCACTGCTTTAAAAGAATTGGCTTTGATTATGACTGATCAACCAGGCTTATTAGGACCTAAAGCAATTTTTATCTTTATTGCTCTTTGCTTAGCTAGAGACGAGATTTTGTGGCTGTTGAGACATAATGATAACCCTCCAGTACTAAAAAATAAAGGTAATTTAAGAATCAAAATTTTAAAATTTAAATATAAATATAAAAATCAGTTCTAGGTTCTTCTGTTGTTTTTTGTTTTCTGTAGCTTTAATATTAGTCACAGGCTTTTATTTGTGAAAGTGTAAAAGCTAGACACTTAAAATTTTTTACAGAAGTTTTATTATAAAGGTCAAGAGTGGAAAAAAAATACTTTAAATATTGTACTTTTGCTTGGGTATTGTAATATAGAAATAATATGCAATACGCATTTTGTGGCCTAAAAGGCTTTTGTACTTCAGTTCGAATGAACAAATAAAGATAAATAAATTTACGTACAGTATGCCGCTTTAAGAAAATAAAATTAAATTAAGTGAGATTTAAGATTACATATGACTTTTGCAAAGCGAATCAATTACCTTTGAATTAATTGATTCTCCTTCGTCTTTCAAATCGTGAGATAGACACCACATTTTAAACGTCGAATTTTCCACATGAAAAAATCAATGTTCCTCAACAATTTTCACAAATTCAAACAGAGTATCAGGCTTTAAATGTGGGGCACCTAAATGTTAGCTTTACAGAAATTTATATTAATTCTTGTTCAAATTCCCAAAATTGAAAGTTTAAAAAAATTCTAGTGTTTAAAGGTATGCATTACTAAGAATGCTCCCAAAAAAAAGAATTCACTTTGAATGCAAAATGTTTATAAGACTTTGTAAAGTGGGCTGATTACATATTTTAAGGCTTAAAAATAGAGAATGCCCAGAATTTCAGAACCTTCTGCTCATTGCAACTTTTGTAAATTGTAGCCGTTTTTTATGTTTTCGAATTTTTTTAAAGAAGACATTTTTAACCATGGAGAAATAATTATTAGTTGGTTGCAATGGCGAATTCATTCATTTTCGCCGTTGAAGAGCACCACATTAATGTCAAAATAGCTGACTAAGCAAAAGGAAGCCGAATTTAATTTATCCCTCTATCATCATTTGGAACTTTAAATGAAGTTTTACCCAGTTGGTTTCTTTATCCTGTATATGTAGCAATACCTTACATTTCATTTTTTATTTTCAAAATTTATATACATATTTATTTCCAAAATAAATTTATAAATTATAGGAAAAAGGACGTATTGCCAAAGATATAGTAAAAAAAATTTAATAAAGATATTACATTTCAATCAAGGCAAATCGATTACCAGGTGGCACTGCCACCTGGTAATTTATTCGCCTTGATTTCAATATTAATTAAAACATTAAAAGTAATGAATAAAATTGAATTACAATTAAAAAACAAAACATCCTGAATGTTGTGTTGTTGTAGACTTCTGATTTTCATGATGATTTGGTATTTAATTTCATAAAACTTACAACCTTTTACATTTTCAAATTATTTTAACATTTTTTTATTTTTGAATTTATTTTAAAATTTTGACAACAACGTCGAACATAAACAAAAAACAACTGGGCTATTAAGATCACCTGATAAATTATTTCGCCATGTTTTTAACTTAAATGCTTGTGTGGGCTTACGCAATAATTTTTTTTATTTGGATTTGTATTTTTTCTCATTTCTTTCTTTATTTATTAAAAAAAGTGCAAATAAAATTTAAAAGGAAACATGTGGAAAAATATAATTTTTAAGTTAAACGAAGCAACAACTTCAAAAAAATTAGCCATGGTTTAAATATCATTGCGTTTGTCGGCCAAATTAGCTACAGTCGATTAAATAATATGGAAAATTGTAGTAATTTGGATCTATTTAAAAAAAATTTGCGATTCAAACTTTTTATAATGTTTGTAAAAAAATCGACTTTAAAATAAATTTTAGTTGTCTATCTTTAACGGATTAAAAGTTTTGAAACATACATAAAATTATATTAACCTTTAATTTCCCAATACAAATTTTATTTTTGCTATTATAGGGGACCGGATGTCTGCAACTGTTTAAAAGCTAGATCATGTACTTCAAAATACATAAACAATAAGGGCACCCTTTACTTTCTAAATCCACTTCAAAAAAAAAAAAAAAAAAAACGCAATTTTTACAAAAACATAACAAGAATTTAAAACAAAAACAACCACTACTCCATTTTTTTAATGTTAAAAAACTTTACACAATTGTTGATATGTATTTTTGTTAAAACTAAGTAATTAAAAAAAAAAAAAATACATTAGAAAATTTTGGTATTTTGTATGACCACCGTTTGCATCTATCACGCATTGCAATCTCTTCTTCATAGAACTGATTAACTTCTTTAAGTCGTAGTTGGATGGTATATTTTGCTACTTTTGTAAAATTGCTTTTTTAAATCAGTCATATTAGATGGTGGCGCTTAGCAACCCTTTTTTTAAAATAAACCCAAAAATGTTCGATAAGATTTAAATCCGGACTTGGAGCAGGTGTACCAATGACTTTGCCGCAATTGTAAAGCAACCACATCTGTACCATATGTGACTTATGTTTGGGATCGTTATCTTGATAAAATTTAAACACAGACTTATTCTCTCATATGAATCTATATTTGTTATCGCTATTAACTAAATGGGTCTGGTCTGCAAAATGCTTATATATTCTCGCGCATCCATTGTTGTTTCATTAAAAGCCAAATCGTTACAGACATTTTTCCAAATTTGACTGTAGGAATGATGTTGCGATGCAAAGGGCTTTCGCTATACTCTATTAGGCCCATCGTTGTAATACAACATAATTTTTTTCTCGTCGCAAAATATGACATCGTCCGATTAGTCTGCCGGATGCGAGATATTCGTAATAGCGAAGGAAAGACGCTTCTCTATATATATTTTTTTAAAGAGAGTATTGGTTTTTTACGTGCAACTCTTAAAGAGTATTTGTTCTTTATTATAGCTTGTCGAACTGTTTCATGGAAAACAAGTATTCTGCACTCTTCTTTAAGCTCTTTTGCAAGTGTTCTTGTAGAAATTTGAGGGTTCTGTACAAGGCTGCTGTAGTCGAAGTGGTAAGCACGCTGACTACAAACCTGGTTGCCCAGGGTTCAACCCCTGCAGCAATCAAAAAATAAAAAATGATTTTTCTGTTTAATGGTATAAATACATATTCAGAATTAACATGAAAACTTGCAGTCTCCTTCGTCGGTACTTCATATAGCATATTCGCCGACGAAATAAAATAACTAACTCTCTTTCTCCCTCTTTTCACCACCTGTCTTATATCTCATCTATCCCTTTCCTAAAAGAATGTAGCACGGTTACCAAAATAACTAAATAGGAATAATGCAAGGCGAATGTATAACATGATTTTTCCTTCTTCAAATGTCAAAAGTTATATTCTCCTATTGTACTTCCTTTTTTTTTGACAACCGAAGACGGTTTTTACAAAAACAAAATGTACATATTTCTCTCCCAGTGTTGTATTCATTTTCGCCGTGAGTATACCTGTTATTAATTCGCCTTGGGAATAATGCCTGAAGTGCTACTTCTCTGAAAAAAAAAGTTTTCTAATAATTAGGCGCTCTGCTCGTATATTTATTTTAGGCTTATGGCCACCTCCATACTTTAACTGCAATCTACCTTCGGTTTTAGCTTAATTAAGCGCATTGTAAATGGTCTTTCGTGTTACCGAAAACCTCTCTGACAGTTCCTGAGGACTTGCCGTCAATTGGTGGTTGTCGTAAATCAGTTGAAATCGAATAAATATTACAGAAATATAATAACGTACGAGAAAGATAACGGTTCATTAAAGTGAATCGTAGTAAAGTAAGTGCAAAAAAGAAAGAAAATGTGTTTTGTGTAGAAAGTTGCTTGACATCATAAAAATGGAGTAGTGTTTGGTTATGTTGTAAATTTTTGTTGTTTGTTTTTGTAAAAATTGCGTTTTTTATTTAATAGTTTTACAAATAGTGTAAATAATTATAGTAAATAAAAAAACTTATATTTCATAAAATAAAAAGTGTTTTTAACATACAAAATATGAAAAAACTAAAATTTTTTATGTGTGGAGACATTATTGACATACTGTATTTATACTTATTATACCAGACGAAGTAGTGAAATTTTTTTTATACCCTTTAATATCTAAATTTAAATTGTAAATTTTTTTATAGCGAACATAGCACTTTCAACTGTCTTCCAAAAACGGTTTAAAAGTTTGGTCACTTACATCAAACTATATAAACTATTGGCACATGCCTAAATTTCCAAATCCAAATTGTATACTTGTTGTTATAGCTGACTTAGCAATGCAGTTTCCTTTTAAATTTTAATCGTCTGTCTACAACTGTTCAAAATATGGCCATATACATCAAATTAAATGAACTATTAGCACTCCCTTTAATTTATAATTTTGAAAACTTATACTTGTTATTATAACGGTCATAGTATTCTGCATTTTGTTCAATTTTTAATCGTTTTTCTATAACGTTTCAAAAGATAGGCCTATATCGTACTGTGATCAAATAACAATCTTATAAAAAGAAAAAATAATAAACTTAATCATTTTAGGTAAAAGTACTGAAGACCTTGTCGATCGTCAACTGCCTGAACTATTATTTCATATGGAGGAATTACGGGCTCTTGTACGAAAGTACAGTCAAGTGATGCAACGATATTATGTGCAATATCTTTCAGGATTTGATTCTGTAGATTTAAATATACGCATGCAAAGCCTTCAAATGTGTCCTGAGGATGAAGGTGTTATTCTTTCTTCTCTCTATAATACAGCGTATGGACTGACTGTAAAACAGGTTGAAGACAATGAACTGTTTGATTTTCGGGCATTCCGTTTGGACTGGTTCCGTTTGCAAACTTATATGAGCGTTAGTAAAGCTGTTTTGCGCATACAAGAACACATTGAACTAGCACGTCTCTTAGATTCGATGGTGTTTCATACACGTGTGGTAGACAATTTAGATGAAATTTTAGTTGAAACATCAGATTTGAGCATCTTTTGTTTCTACAGTAAAATGTTTGATGATCAATTTCACATGTGTCTCGAATTTCCAGCACAAAATCGTTACATTATAGCATTTCCCCTAATATGCTCCCACTTTCAAAATTGTACTCATGAAATGTGCCCAGAAGAGCGACACCATATACGGGAACGTTCGCTCAGTGTGGTTAACATATTTTTGGAAGAAATGGCTAAGGAAGCAAAAAATATTATAAACACCATTTGTGATGAACAGTGCACCATGACCGATGCCCTTTTACCAAAACATTGCGCCAAAATATTATCGGTACAATCAGCACGTAAGAAAAAAGATAAGTCAAAGAAACAGTTTGATGATATACGAAAGCCAGGAGAAGAGTCCTACCGTAAAACACGTGAAGATCTAACAACTATGGATAAATTACACATGGCTTTAACTGAACTTTGTTTTGCTATTAACTATTGCCCCACGGTTAATGTATGGGAATTCGCTTTTGCGCCACGCGAATATTTGTGTCAAAACTTAGAACATCGTTTTTCTCGAGATTTAGTAGGCATGGTCATGTTTAATCAGGAGACCATGGAAATCGCAAAACCTTCTGAGTTATTAGCCTCAGTTAGGGCATATATGAATGTTCTACAAACTGTGGAGAATTATGTACACATCGATATGACCCGTGTCTTCAATAATTGCCTCTTGCAACAAACCCAGGCTTTAGATTCCCATGGAGAAAAAACTATAGCTGCTTTATACAACACTTGGTATATTTAAAAAAAGCAAAAACTCATAATTAATTTAAATTATAATGAATTCTTTATTAAAGGTACACCGAGGTTTTATTACGACGTGTTTCAGCCGGCAACATTGTTTTTAGCAACAATCAGAAATCATTTGTACCAATTTCACCCGAAGGTTGGGTACCCTTTAATCCCCAAGAGTTTTCCGATCTCAACGAGTTAAGAGCTTTAGCTGAATTGGTAGGCCCTTATGGTATCAAAACTTTAAACGAAACGTTAATGTGGCATATAGCCAATCAAGTGCAAGAACTAAAATCATTAGTGGGAGTTAACAAGGAAGTTTTGATAACTTTACGGACAAGTTTTGACAAACCTGAAGTGATGAAAGAACAATTTAAACGTTTGCAGGATGTAGACCGGGTATTACAGCGCATTACAATAATTGGTGTCATTTTGTGTTTTCGTAATTTAGTTCACGAAGCTTTAGAAGATGTGTTGGAAAAACGTATACCATTTTTATTGAGTTCAGTAAAAGATTTTCAAGAGCACTTGCCAGGTGGTGACCAAATACGTGTTGCTTCTGAAATGGCGGCGGCAGCTGGTCTTCCGTGTAAAGTGGATCCCACATTGGCGGCTACATTAAAATCTAAAAAGCCAGAATTTGATGAGGGTGAACATTTGACCGCCTGCCTGTTAATGGTGTTTGTAGCCGTATCCATACCAAAATTGGCACGTAATGAAAATTCTTTTTATCGTGCCAGCATCGATGGTCATTCCAATAATACACACTGTATGTCCGTGGCTATAAACAATATTTTTGGAGCTCTCTTTACTATTTGTGGCCAAAACGATATTGAAGACCGTATGAAAGAGTTTTTAGCTTTAGCTAGTTCATCTCTATTAAGATTGGGACAAGAATCAGATCGTGAGGCTACACGTAATCGAGAATCTATATATCTACTCTTGGATGAAATTGTTAAACAATCACCATTTTTAACAATGGATTTACTAGAATCATGCTTCCCTTATGTTTTAATACGCAACGCTTATCACGCTGTGTATAAACAGGAACAAATGTTAGGACTTTAAGCTAAATGCTTAAAGTTTTACGTGATAGGAGTAAAAGCAAACAAGAACCTTTTTTATAACATTTAATCTTAAGCTTAGCATATAACTAACAAACGAAAAGTATTAGATGGCAAAGCAAACATTGAGAAAAAAATATAAATTATTCACAAGAGAAAAAGCGAAAAAAATATTTGAATAATTCCGATTCAAAGATAAAAAATTGGTAATAAACCTTCTAAAGCGCAGCATTTATTAAAACAAATGTTGAAAGGTTTGTGAAGAAAATTTCTTAACCCTTTTCTAAGTTTTAGTAAGAGAAAGTACCGTATGTATAAAAAGCTTCTCAAATGTTTATGAATCTTTATTTAAATTTCTCTATTTGATCTATAATAAATAATCTTTAGAAATAAGTAAAATATTTTCGAAATAAAAGCCAAAATAATAAAATAAACTTTATAACATGACACAAATGCTTAAGGACTTTTAAAAGAGGATTAATAAATGAAGATTAATCTTAACTCAAAATTTTATCAACTATTGACTTTAAAGTTTCATGTATTAACTGCTGATGTCAAAAGTTTTCAAGTTCTATGTTTTGTTAAAATATGACTGATAAACAATTCCCAACGATGAGGTGGCAAATAAGGTGAAATAACTCCACCAAGTGGCGAAACCCAAGAAACCTTTATAAACTTCTGTACTGAACACCTAAGTAGGAAATAAACAAAATTCTTATAATTACATAAAAGACAAAAATAAAAGCTTACATTTTTTAAATTCATTATAGAATTTTGTAAATTTTGTGCTGATTCTAATATATTGAATTCATTTTCAATATCTTCTTCTGTCATTAAAGTCATGCTATGACCACCACTGTCTTCTATAAACTCCTGTTCTTGCGGTAAGGTTGGTTCTATATCGGCAGAACATTCATGCTGAGGAACGGGATCTGTAAATAAACCAGTCCAACTGTAGCCACCTAAACTCTTGTACATTAAAGTCAGATATAAGCACAGTATCAAAGGAGCCACAAATTGCAAAGTTACCACACACAGATAATAAAATATGGAAGAGATCTAAAAAAACAAATAAGAAAAAGAAATAAAAATGATCCTACATATTTTTTCTTTAAGATATTTTTCCAACCTTTTTTTGATATTCAAAATTTGTGATACGTCCAGCCTCTTTGCGTAAATCCATAATTTTATCATAAGCCAAATTAAGATAAGATTGCAAATATATTGGCATTAAAGCAAATCTTAATATCACTACAAAAACCACCAATAACAGGCGCAAAGTTTCAAACATATTTGGTTTAAGTCTATATAAAAAATTTGTATGATTAGTTTAAAAAGCAAGAGAATTAATAACAATAAATAATTATGCTTACAAGGGTTGATCCATTCCTTGAAATACACGCACCGTTAAATAATCTCTACTTATCGGTCTTATCCATAAAATCACCAATATAAAGGGCAACACAAAACTGATGTTTAATAAGATTTGCAAAATTTTATTTCCGTTACAATATCTCAAGGAATCCCAATGCATTTTTGCCATACGTAGGCCAGGAAATGTGAATAAAGAACCTAAAACACCACAACCCAATGCCATAAAGAATTTAACAACAATTTTTGAAGCAGGACCACTGAAAAGAAGCGTTTTCATTTTAAAATATGACTTATGAATGGATCAATAATTTTCAATTGGGCTAAAGTTTGCTATTTTATGCGATTAATTTTTAGAGTTACAGTAAAGGTCAACTCGAATAGGATCTAAAAATTAGTTGTCAATTATAAACTATTTCTATTTAAAAGCATCCAAATCGATTAAACTCTACTATATTTTTATTTTCCACTATGTTTTGTTTTTTGAATTTACATTAGTTTGTGATTAGATATGTGTTTTATTACCCAGTTCCATACTGGAAAAAGGACTAAAAGTCTTATAGTATAAATTAAACATTTTTAGCTTTTAGCAAACTCTTATTGAAAATTACGGTGAGAATAATTTGATAAAATATTTTTCAAATTGTCGTGCTGCAAATATGTATTAAACTCAAACTGATATCAAACTCTTAAACCTAAAATATTGTTTTTTTTACCTCTGGGAGGTTAATCTGTATTTCGGTTCAAAAGAAAATGATTTTCTTTTCGAATCGAAATAGTAGCCCCCAATGTGGTTATCTGCGAACGACAGTCTATCGTAAAGTATTCTGGTGTCTGGCGTGCAGAAATTTATGCACATAAATTTAAATCCGTAAGTTGATTATAGAAAGAAATACTTTATAATTGAGATAAAAATGCTGTTATCTAGAACGTCTATTAAACCCGTAAACACATATATTTATTTAAATACTGAGTTTTGTCAAATAATCTATTTTCCAATTAGGATATTTTTTTTCGAGATTAGAATACTGCTATGCTTCTTTGAAGTATCATCAATTGGTTATGAAATAAAACACTTTATTTGAAAAATAATTCTTTGGAAAAAGACTTTAAAATATGATACATAGTCAAAAATAATAATTAATTTTCATTACGTCCAATTCCGATCAAATTATTAGAGCGTAGGATTTATAAGATAATGTCTAACAGTCGTATCCATAATCAAAGTTTATCAACGCAAATAATAAAACTGTAACTGGACCACTTCTGTGCATAAAATATTTTTTTAAATTTTGTTTTTGTAGATACCTAGTAAGCAATTTGAAATACCTATGGAATTTTTGTGTGTCTTTTTACAGAACTCTGCAATAAATATTTAAAACACATTTTTCTAAATTTGAATTTAAGAAAATTAGAAATGAAACGTGGTGAAGTCGTGGGCACTGCTAGTTTTATATAAAACAAAAAATTGTCTTCCTGTGTAAAAAATAAACTTATAAAATTAAAACGTTAAAAATATATCGCTACCTTCATATAGAAAGGCCCTAACTAACGTTTGCCCTTCTTTGTAGGAAAAGGCAAAAACTTGATAAAAAGTAGAGCTTTGTAGTTGGAAATTTTTTATAAATGCATAGTGTTATTAAATTCTCTAAGCAATTTAATACTGTTACAACTTTTAAAATCTTTTAGTGGTGAATTGGAGAATCATTAATCGAAATATGTATAAAACTTGAATTAGAAAAAAAATCGAGTTGGGGCATTTCTATATTAAGGTAACGATATGTATATTACACTTACGATGACTGTAATCCTTGTTTGCTTAGGAATATAGAAGCACTAGTATTAAAGCTTTTATAGGCATCTTCTAAACCAGTCTCCAATATACTCTCGTCTATAATTAAAACTATCATGGCTATAAGCAGATAAACAAGACATGCTACTATCACCATAGAACGTTCTCCAATAGATTCTTCACTTTGAAAGTATAAAACCGTCAAAGAGGACAACAATTTTCTAATATATAATAAATTTAAGACAACATAATGAATGAAAATGTAAATTACATACTTACATGGAAAAGAATATTACCAACAAGCACCAAACCATACTCAAGTTTACCTCATTTCTCAAAGGTATGAAATAATGATAAACCTAAAACAACAGTCAATATTACTTTAAAATTCAAATTAGAGAATCCAATCTAGAGTAGTCACCTCCGAAATTATGTAAACAATGGCAGCATAAACACTAAAGTCTACTAACCACTGGTATTCAGTGAAGTATCTCAAGTATATAACATCCTTGGCAACGACCGGCGTAGTTTCCAATTCTATGTTTATGCTACGTGGTATATGAAATTGGCCTTCCTTGGAGTTAGACATACCATTCTGATGGTATTTGCCGCTCTTATGATTACTTTTCTGTGGTTTGTCTTTAGGCACACCAGCCTTCATCCTAAGTTCATCATCGGTGGGGTGTAAGTAACGATATAAGCCGGTTGAACACAAAATCCATTTGGCGAATGAAAAGTATGGATTTATTTTTTGTATAACACTAACCATGACCAGTGTTATCACAAGTTGAGCTCCCAGCACCGCCTAAAATTTTTAAAGCTTTAATTAAAAAGGAAAAAAACTTTGGTAACATAAGTATTTGTTTGAATCGAAACCCGCAAAATTTTCAGCTCAAAATCTATTTTTAGGTCAAAATAATTAATGCCCACGCATTTTTAGAACAATTTACCATTATTTTTAAGTTATTTATTGTTTGCTAAATGCTTTTGATTGTGTGCTTAATCTTCTTTGTAATTAAACTATTACATGTCTTGTTTTAATTTATAAATTAAAATATTTCTTAATTAAAAAAGGAAATAGTCTTTAACCAAAAACAAGCCTAGAAAATATTCTTTGAAAGTATTTGAACAGCTGATATATTTTTATTACTAAATATAGTTTGAATGTCAGCCGTAATAGTGTTGTTACATACGTACAATTTTACGGCCACTTGGTTGTATTGGCATTATTGTTTATGTTTACGTTAAAATATACGCAAATTTAATTTAAGATTTAATACTAAAATATTTTTTTGTTAATTGAGTGCTATACTTCGCTATGCCGAATCTTAGATACCTTTCACTATATGAGCTTAACCACACATACTATACTGCGGATTTCCCATTGAATAGTTTAAATAAAAATAGGCATAAGAAATTTTTTCCAACCATAACGTTTTCTATTAAAAACAAGTTACAGTCCACCCTAAATACGAGCGTAAGACGTTATTTAACTGTCAAAAATTCTCATGCCCATACAAAATGTATGAGACCAACCCAAATAGCGCGACGCTAACGTTGGACAATTGAAAAATCCAATTTTGACTGCGCGTAAGAAGTGAAGTTGGCTACAAAAGAAGTGTTGTTATTGTTTTTTTTTTTGTGGTATATACAAAAGTATTTCCAACAGTAATGACATTACAGCTACTTTAAGGTCAATTTCGCGATTTTATCTCTCTTAATTATTTTAATTTTGTGGTTTCACAACGTTGGCGCTCTTATTTAAGTTACTCATTACAGCGTAAAAACTAGACGCTAAATTACGTCGTGCCTAACGCCCGTATTTAGGGTGGACTGTTAGAGTGCTATATTCGGCTAGGCCAAATCTTATAAACACTTCACCATGTATGTGAATCTAGTTTAGTAACTACAATAAAAAACAAGTGCTACATTCGGCTATGCTGAATGTTAGATACCGTTCACCACCTATATTAATCTAGTTAAGTGAAGTAACAAAGCAAAAAATATAAAAAAATTAATGCCATCGTCTTTTTATGGGTTACGCATTTTTAAGCAATTTCAGTATTTCCTTAAAGATCTTCAAAAGCTTTGAAGATCTTAAAAAAATCTAAAATTTCAAAGGCCCGTAGCTCGGAAGATATGGGCGAGCGCTAAGTTTTTTACTTGATGTTTTTTTCTTATTTTTTAATTCTCTATCGCCCCATACATTAATTTATTATTATTATTATTTTTTTTTTTTTTTTTGATTGGAGTTACTTTATTGTTGCAAATGTCATTAAAAAACTAGAGATAAGCGTGGTGTTTTGCCTGTTGCCTGGAAGGACATGGGCCGATTATGCTGATTTCCAATAGCACCTATTTCTGGCTGATCTATTGCCTCGGCAAACTTGATTTCAACACTAACACGGACGGATAGACGGACATCGCCCAATCCACTTCGCTATGCATAAGTCAGAATATATATACTTTATGGGGTCGGAAATGGATATTGTAGAAATTACAAACAGTATAACAAACTTAGTTATACCTTTTTCCACTTTTTGTTGTGAAGGGTATGAAAACATATATGGAGCGATTGAGAATTTAAAAGTATATAAACAATTAAGAGTGATATATTCGGCCCAGCCGAATCTTATATACCCTTCACTATCTATGTAAATATAATTTAGTGAAGCAACTCCAATCAAAAACGCAAATATTGGGGTGACAGAGAAATAAAAAATAAAAAAATTAATATTGCACATATATATATATATATATATATATATATATATATATATATATATATATATATATATATATATATATATATGTATTTTTTTTTTTTTTTATTGGAGTTACTAAATTGTTCCAAATGACATAAAAAAATTAGAGGTAGGCGTGGTGATTTGCCTTCTGCCTCGAAGGACACCAATAGCACCTCTTTCGACACTATGTGTGATCGATTGACATCTTTATTTTTTCTGGCTGATATAGTGCCTCGGCAAACTTGATTTTAACAATAACACGGACGGACAGACGGACATCTCTCAATCGACTTCACTGTGCATAAGGATTCATAATAAATATATACTCTATGGGTTCGGAAATGGAAATTGTAGAGGTTACACACGGAATGACAAACTTAAATATACCCTTTTTCCACTTCTTGTGGTGAAGGGTATAAAAAACATTAAGTGAAAAAATTGCGCTTGATTGTCAACCATATTTTTTAAAATATCAATATGGGTATCATTAAAAGCTTTTGAAGAGATTTTTCAGGAAATACTAAATTAAAAAAAAATTGGTTAATCTGTTAAGAGCCGGTGACAATTTTATGTAAAATTTTGTTCTTTTTTAAATATTTTATCTCCCTAAATATTTTATCACCTCAATATTTGTCCTTTTCTTTTTCATAGCCGACAGCTTAATGAATTGCAGTAATTTTTATGACAGTAAAAGAATCTCAATCTGTATTTTATTCTAACATCGGCATTTTTTCTTTAAGTGTCTTTTCCATTTTGGCGATTTTTCGTGTGGCATTTTTGGGTTTTAGAAAATTTCACGGTTTCTAATATACAACAAACTGTCAAAATTGTATACTTACATTCACTGATAGAATGACCTTTTAATTTTAATTGTTGTAGTTTGTATAATAATATACTAACTTTAAAGATTTTAAGTGTGAGTGCTTATATATTACATAAAGACTAAAAATATATAGCAATATTTCAAAAATACATAACCTGATAAAATACCGTTTACTGCATTATTTATATAAAAAACTTCAGGAGTTTTTCACTTACGGTTTCCAAGATACCCATAAATTTGCATATTGAAGAGTATTCTATCAGTTAATGTAATTTTAACAATAAATTACCTTAACTGATAGATTACTCTTCAATTTTTATTTTGTATAAATTACAGTGTTATTAAGTTAGAATGTGTAATAATACTGTCATATATTTGTTGTTGTAGCGCCAAAAGTTTTAATTTTATATACGATCAATCGTGTGTTCGATACACTTACACGAACTTTAAATATATCGTGCGTGTGTGTTTTTTACGTGCACCACACATATTCTTTTTTGCCGAACATGAGCTCGTGTAATAACCAAATACTAAAAAATAAAATAAACATATATGTATGTGTGTTCGGCAATATACAATACTTTGAGACACACATAATTGATATGTAAAAAATTTTGTGTACATTGATGATGTGTGTATTTTCTGAACCCTGAACTAAACATGACTTTGGCCGAGATAACAAAACAAACGTATACAAATGATTGGTTTTTGTGATTCGTCGTTATGAATGAATGACAGGTGTTTGCAACAAATGTATCTAATTTTTTTTACCAGCCAAAGGGAAAATTAAAAATGTTAATCATCAAATACACGTGTATTACACAAAAATTTTAATTCTTTCCTACGATTTGTTAATATATGAAAGAACTTAATATTTTATTTTATTATATGTAAATATTTATGTTTGTACATATGTAAGTATGTATGTATGTATGTATGTATGTATGTATGTATGTATGTATGTATGTATGTATGTATGTATGTACGTACGTACATATGTATGTATATCTAAGTTTTTCATTCCGTTTGTTATTTCTACAATATCCATTTCCGACTCGACCTCATAAAGTGTATGTATACATACATATATTCATAACAAACATTTATCAACGGATTGGCATTAGTGACAAAGCTAAGCTGGATCTCAACGTGTCCACTAACACGGGTCACGATTTCATTCCAAAATGATTTTTAATGTCAATCCGTACCTAAAAAAATGCCAAGACCCCGCGAAATCCTATGACCAATATCAAATTTATCTTAAGTTTTTGCTATGCATTCGACAGACAGTTGTTCCAACTAAACTAAGCATTTTTTATAAAGAATTTTGTGTGATAGAAAATGTTTGTTATACCTTCTAGAAATGAGTTTGAACATAGAACACCCACAAAAAAAAAAAAAAAAAAAAAATTTGGCTCTATGCATTTTAATGGTGCAAATAACTTGATTATTTTAAAGACCATTATTTATGAAGAACAACTTAAGGTTCTGGATGCGTGGGTAGGAGCGGTATTTAATTTAAATATTTAAAATATTGATCCAACAAGTTTATATAAAGCTAACAAAAACCTTTCCTGATTTTTACGAAAACTGTGATTCGTAATGTGTAATTGTAACTGTATGTTTCTATTTAAGGCAATTTTTTGCTTTAAAATTATTATTATTTTATAATGAGCTTTCAGCATCAGATTTGTTAATGTTTTGGGGACTTAGTTTATTAATATTTTACGGATTAATTTAATTTTATTTTAAATATTGGGGTGGTAGTTCATAATGAATTAAATCTTTCTCGTATACGTTTCGGGGACTTAGTTCGTTCGTAGCGCCAGTTTTTTTAAATTATACGTCTACCAGAATATAAGTTCAACATAGAGGCTATGGTCATATGCGCAATATGAATGATATATAAATACTTCTATGCTCATTTATCTTTATTCAACGATCTTTTAGCCACGTTAGCAAATGCAAGACATGTAAGAGCGCTATTTGCGGACTTTCGTAAATAGTTGGGAAAGCAATGACATTAGCAAAAGGGTATATATTAACATAATTAACAATAAGCTTGAGATAAGATTCTAGATACTACCGGTCTCAATTAGCTGGAGTAAATTAAAAACTCTTCTTTCAAAAATATTGAATGCCTGTCTGTGTTTATTAAAATATTAAGCAATTTTATTTTTTAAATAAACTTCTTAGATAAAAGTGTAATAAGTTTGTTTTTATAAGCTGATTTATTATTATAATATCTTATTTTTTACTGCTAATGGGCTATTGTTAATATAATGAATAAGTCCCATGCATGCTATTCGTTAAAATTGGTATTTGTTGATTTTTAATTTTTCTTGTTTTTTAAATAAACATACTACAAACATAGTTGTTCATTATCGAAAATATAAAATACAAATTATTTTTTATTTGCTTGTAAATAAGAAAAAGAACACATGCAGTTAAGAAACGTTGCAGCTTTTTTTTCAAGAGGGGGCAAATTCTCATCAAAAAACTTATTTGTTAAATTCATTAAACTTTCATCTTAGGTCAAAATAAAACTGGTATTTCTAAATAAAATTTTATACTAAATAAAAGTAAAAGAAAACTAACAATAACAATAAAATCATTAAAAATTTATTTTTGTGTTGCACTTCAAAATTCGAATCTGATCTAAAATGGTTTCAATTCCAAAAAATTGGTTCTTCAGTAAACAAAAAAACGAATCATTTCTTCAGGATGAAACCACTACTAAATTCCAAAGTGGAATTGATTTTCTTAATTTTTTTTGTGAACACTTATTTTGACTGACCTGTTTGTTACTTTTGTGTGAACAATGCTGCCATTTTTAAATTAAAAAAAAAAAAAAAATAAAATTTGAAAAGGTTAATTCCAAATCGGTTGAGTAGTAACACTACAGAATTAACACCATTCCGATCGCAATGTGTGACATGCCTAATAATAAGATTTTTAGACTTTGAACTTTAACACCGGGAATAATAGTCCCATAACTCAATTTTAGATTACAATAGAAAACGGATTTTCATCTCCACAAAATCTATAACTAACTATTAACTATTGGTAACTTTTAAGAAGGCAACTTAATATTTTTATTTTGGTATATGCATTATAATGCAATATTTTTTAGCGCTGTAAATGTGCTATGGTGTAGCAAATTTAAGTTCTATAATAATTTGTTGCTGTGCTGTTGCAAAACATAACATATGTATGTATACGATACGTTTGCAAGACAGTAAATGTTTGAAATAGTAGTTTGCTACGAAGCGTAAATTCTGCTTTTATATCTTGACAGAAATCCTTCGTTTTTGTGAGTTTTGCAATGGCTTCTTCTAAAAGTTGACAATAAGAAAATGAATTTAATAAAGTAAACTTAGGAAACTAAAGAGTGTGCCTATAAAGAGCGGCTATTTAAAGAAACAGGTAAAAAACAACCTTTTTAAGCGTCCCAGGCAAAATATTTATGTTTTACATAATGTGTGTTACTATATTTACTGTAACAACAAGCCTACATATGTAGATATAAAATAAACAATTAAGGGGTGTTCCTGATAGAGATAATATATTGAGCCGATACTAAACGTTTAAAAAAAACTTTAATTAATATTAAATAAACTTATATATTTGGACTTTTCGAACTGTAAGAGACAGAATTTTGAATTTTTGATAAGTGGGCATTACTGTGGCCGTTATAAACTTTTTTTATCATACTTAGAATACTTTCTTTTATACGAGTATATATTTGTTAATTAAGAACTTCGCCATTTCTAAATAAAAAAATGTTTGTTCTATTTGAAAGTCTAGGCTACTGAAAGTAGTGTTAGAACTAGAATTTGCAACAAAAAAAAAAAAAAAAAAAAGATGTAATTCCTTAATGATTTCATATTAAAAAAAAAACTTTTGGTACCGCTTTCAAGAGATTTCACCACAATATTTCTCAAAATATAATATAAAGTTTTGAAGAAATCTATCAGGAAATGCTAAAGTTTAAAAAAAAATGCTTAACCCATTAAGAGCCGGAGACATTTTTATGTTAAACTTTGTAAAGTACTTAAATTTTTCTTAGTTCTTATATCTCTGTCACCCCAATGTTTGTTTGTTTTTTTTTTTTTTTTTTTTTTTGAAATTACTTGTTTTGATTAGAGTTACTTCATTGATCCAAAAGATATGGAAAATTTGGAGGCAGGCGTGGTGCTTTGCCCGCTGCCTTGAAGGACATGGAGCGATCTTGCTGATTTTCAGTAGCAAAATATTCGAAACTATATTTGATCGATCATCGTATTTAAATTTTCTCTAGCTCATATAGTGCCATGAAAAAGTTAATTTCAACAAGACACAGACGGAAAAACAGACATCCTTAATCGAGTTCGCTATAAATATCAACTCAGAATATATGTATATACTTTTTAGGGTCGGCAAAACCGATATTGCAGAAATTACAAACGAATGACAAACTTAGATATACTCTTTTTTCACCTGTGGTGCGGGGTTAAAAAAAATAGAACTGAGATAAAAAGTTTCAATTAATAAAAATCATATGTTTTTATATATTTGCACCAAAGCAATTTACCCGTTTTAACTCGTATATAAATATAAATCGCAGTTGCAAGCGATTTATCACTGCCATATAAATAAAATGTCAAAAAGAAAAGATTTTGATAAATGACATTAAAAAGTGAGTTCATAAGCAATTTTTTATTCGGGGAAAAAGTTTGTAAGTGAAATATTAGAATGTTCCTACCAAATTTTAAAGGCACTGCTCTAGAAACAACTTAACTGACTTTTTTACTTAAGTTTTCAGATGTCAAAATTTGTTTACTTGTTTGTTTGTTTTTGTTATATCATGTTCCGTCGAAATATATTTAAAACTTCTATACAACAAAAAAGTGTGTAAAAATTTTATTATGAGGCTGGATTTTATCCCTTTATTGCACCTCATCCGCGTAATCAAATCCATAACAGCTCCTATACGTATTTTTCTTTATTGCATGTAAGTCCTGTGAAATTATTAAAAATCATAATTGCATTAATTTTTTTCCTTTAAATTGGGACAAATAACCGAATTACGATGACAAAAATGGAGTTCAGTTAAATGTAACCAATATTGCTCTTAATATGTTCTATATGGTAGTACGCAATCAGGTGCAAAGTATTATTATCTATTACACGCACTAGTTACGTTACTTAGACTCATCATCATACATTGGAAAAAATATTATGATAAAAATATGTATATATTTACCAGAAAAAAAGCTTATGACTAGTTTTAATCCCAAAGATTATTTTAAGATAAGAAATATTTTTTTAGTTGTTATGATAAATATTTTTTAAACATATTTTAAGATGAGAAATATTCTGGTAATAACGAAATTCAAAATTTTACTAATAAACATAAACAGTTTTGAGATAAAACTTTTGGAAGGAAATTAAATAGAAGAAAAAACCCTTAAAATAACGATAGTCATATATAATGTTAAGTGTACTATTAATAGGTACTCAAAAAAATAAAAATACTAAAATAAAGACAGGGGCACATAGAATCCGTCATATGTTAAACTTTGAGGTGTTCAACAGACAAGTCAGTTAAAATACATGTTCTCTTATGAGCGTTGTCACAATCAACACGTGTCCGTCAGCGCAAAGTACGAAAGCCAACTATTAAAGGCCGGGGCACATAGAATCCGTCATACTTCAAACTTTGAACCTTCAACTGAAGTCAAAGTATTCACGGATGAGGTTGGCACAATGAGTACTTTGCTGACGGATATTAAATCAAAGTTTACAAAGTTTCACTTTTAAATTTAATTTGTATTTTATTCACTTCTTAATTAAATTTGTATTTTATTGTTTGCCGCCAAATTTGTTTTATTAAAATCACAAAACACAATTGAAAGTTAAAAGTTGACCATCTTTCGTACTTTGCGTTGACGGAAACCTATTGATTGTGACAACGCTCATAAGAAAACATGTATTTTAACTGACTTTTCAGTTCAAATACAACTCTGCAATTGGGAAATCCAATTTTGACAAAGCGTTTTATAAAAATTTAAGAAAATATAAATTCAAATAATAATAATTTTTTATATAAAATTTTAATTTATACAACGCAAAAAGAAATGTTATTCATGTTAAAATTAGTCCCCTTTTACAATGTAGAAATTGATGGGCAGACACAATATTGAAATTAGAAAAATTATATGAAGAAACAACATGAAAGTTACGAAGAGTGAAATAGAAAAAACACTAAATGTCTAGTAACGATATTAGTGTACTACACACTCTACCTCTTCAGCCCCACGCCGATAAACCTCGTCTGTCTGCCTATTAATTTCTACATTGTATTTATTTTTTTAATAACTCGGTTTTTATCGTTTTGACATAACGTTGCCGCTTTTGTTTAGGTATGGCATTTCAGCGTAAAAGCTATGCGTAAGAAAACGTTCAGTTTTCCGCTTTTGTTTAGGTATGCCTGTTACTGTGATTTTAATAAAACAAATTTTAGCGGTAACAAATTAATTAAATTAACAAGTAAATAAAACACAGCAAAGTTCTCATTGTGTCCTAAAAATATTTACGATTCGAAAAATTATTAATTAATCTGCCTTTTTGACTTTTTTGCATTATCGTACATATTTACAAGCACATCTAGTTGCATATTATATTGAAAAGACTACAGTGATAAAACACATCACAATTATTGTCACACATCGTATTGTTTTTTATCCTACTATGGTACGCTTCTGCTTATTAAAGAGACAAAAAAAAAAAAAAAAAAAAAAAACAAGGAGCAAAAAGCAAAAACAATTTCGTTGCAAGTTTATGCTGCCAATGAAAAATGTGAAATGCAGATGCATTAACTAAAAATCTGTCAAACGAAAAATAGCTACATTCGAATACGGAACTAAACGAGTAAAAACAAAATCATTCTGAAACATTCGGTTACAAATTGTTTTAAATATTAAGCAGCAACAAAAAAAAATATTTTAAAATATTCTAAAGAAATTCTACAAATAAATGATTGAATAAATCTAGAAATTTTAAAAATTAAAAAGAACTAATTAAGAAAAAAGAATTTGTCAACTAAATAATATCAAATTTTAAGCAAATATCCAAATTAATAAAGTAAAGATAAAGTATATTGTGTGTTGAAGCCAAAACGTTTTAATTCAGGCCATTTGCCTGATTCGTATTCTTTATTTAAGAGTTAAAGACAATTTCTGGCGCTGTGGAGCTACAAAGGGATAAAGCACTTGAATTTCTGCGCATTTTAACTTTTGTTTTGTTATTTTTAATAATTTCATTATACCTGTATCGTTTTACATTTTAAACGCTTGACCATCTTCCCCCTTCTCCAACAACTATTTATTTGATTGCTGCTTCTGCAACCCCTCAAACATAACGACGATTTGAACGTGCAAGCACTTGTGAAGGTAAAAAGAAATGCATTAATAAAAATACTCGCCATTGTACGTCATTATGTAATGTGTTTATTTTTGGTTATTATTGGTGGCTGAAAACAAACAAAAAAAGGTTTATTTTTAAACATGGCTAAAGTTCCCGCCATTGGTATTGACCTTGGTACTACGTACTCATGTGTGGGTGTTTTTCAACATGGCAAAGTCGAGATCATTGCCAATGATCAAGGTAATCGTGTTACACCCTCATATGTGGCTTTCACCGACACTGAACGTCTAATTGGCGATGCTGCTAAAAATCAGGTTGCCATGAATCCCAATAATACGATTTTTGGTAAGTTTTAAATTCAATTTTAATCTCCCAAAATTTCATAATTAAACAAAAATACCCATCATTAAATTCCAAATTCCTTTTTATACAAAAACAACAAATAGTGCCTTAATACACAAAAATGTGTATGACGAGTTTATACAACAAAGTTAAAAAATACACTAAAAACAATTTTTTTTTGATATTTATGTATTTATATATATTGTGCTAAGAGTGCCCAAGACTTCGTCAGCGTCTAGTTTTGTTTAAATATAAATTTCGAAAAATGTGTTTTTATTTATTTACTGTAAAAATATGTAAACAGTATTGAACAATTTTCTACTATAAAAATAAAGTTGGATGGTTTCACATTTGTATCTCTATTTTCTCTACGAAATGTCTTTTTTAGTGAAAAATGTATTTTATATTGGGAACAAGGTTATAAGGGACCTCCTTACTGAATTTTGCTAAAATCCATTCAGTAGTTTTTGCGTGATGGCAACACAAACAGACAGATACAAATTCCATATCGATTACTATCTAAACCAATATCAAATTTATTTTAAAAATATTTCATGTACAGAAATGACCCCGTCACTGTTTTATTATATTTATAGATATTAAATTTAATGAAACGTTTTACAGAAGATGATTTATTTGTGCCAATTTTTCAAAAATTGCTTTTGGAAGTGCTTTTTCTGTAATTACACTGCACGCAGCAATTTTCATATTTTTTTTAAATTAAGAAGAGCATAAAAATGACTTCTGTTAGTTAATTGAATTGAATTAAAAAAAACTGATAACACATTGCTGGGATCTAAACATATAGAAAAAGATTCGTGTTGCAATAGTTTCCATAACTCGCTCAGTAATTATGAACAATATTATTTTCAATTTTTCAAGCAATTCTGTGCATTCCACTAAAAATCCTTGGCCATAAATTTTGAAGACTGAGAGTGTAAATGCGGTTTTTGTACCCTACACCACAAAAAGTGGAGAAAGATTTGTCATTCCGTGTGTAATTTCAACAATTTCCATTTCCGACCCCATAAAGTATATATATTTTGAATCCTTGTGCATAGTGAAGTCCATTGAGCGATGTCCGTCTGTCTGCCCGTGTTAGTGTTGAATCAAGTTTGCCGAGGTACTAGATCAGCTAGCAAAAAAAAAAAAAAAGAAATATGTCAATCGATCAGACATAGTCTCGAAAGAGGTGCTATTGGGAATCAGCGTGATCGGTCCATGTCCTTCGAGGCAGTACGAAAAACACAACGGCTACCTCTATTTTTTTCTTGTCATTTGGAACAATAAAGTAACTTCAATAAAAAAATAGATATATGGGGGCGATAGAGAATTAAAAAATAAGAAAACAACACCAAGTAAAAAAAATTAGCGGGGCTCTGAAATTTTAATATTTTTTAAAGTATCAATATAGATATCATGTAAAAGGTTTTGAAGAGATCTTTCAGAAAATACTTGAACATTTTCAAAATGCTTAACCCATTAAGAGCCGATGTCATTTTTATGTAAAATTATATATAAAGCGGAAAAACGAGTACAACTAAGTTCATCATTCCGTTTGTAAATTCTACAATAACCATTTCTGAACCCATATTTTCCGAGTTACGGGCCTCTGAAATTTTCAAATATTTTAATATATCAATATTGATATCATTTTAAAGGTTTTGAAAAAATCTTTCAGAAAAAAGTTAAACTTTTTAAAAATGCTTAATCCATTAGAGACGATGACATTTTGATGTAAAATTTGTTTTGAAATAAAAAAATTGGAATCTTCACTAAAAACTAAAAATTAAAAAAAAACTCTAGATAAACAAAAAATTGGAATTTCACTAAACGATATAAAATTTTAGTATAATATTTTTTCACGAAAATTTCACCAAAAATTTTAATTTTTGCAAATTCTACTGCAATAAAAAATTTTAAATTGCATTCCGAAAATGCACAAAAAATAAGTTAACACTATCAACAATTTAAAAGTTTTCTTAAAACCCCATATTCGCAATAAAAAAAGCATATTTGCACTATTGAGTAAGTTTTCTCCAAAAATTTTAATTTTTGAAAAAAACTGTACTTGCAATAAAAAATTTTAAGTTCCATTCCGAAAATTCACAAAAAATAACTAACCACTATCAAAAATTTAAAAGTTTTCTAAAAAACCCCATGTTCGCCAAAAAAACACCTTTACACTGTTGAGTCATTTTTTATATTATAATTGTACAAGTGAAACTGAAACCAAATATCAGACATCTTCAGAATATTCTTTTCAGTTGAGCCGTTCGTGCTTATGTATCTATGGATGCTTTAATGAAGGAGAGTGCAGAGCAGGTGATACATAAGCATCTCAACTTCACCCCAAATATCTTCATTGCGCAATATCAAAGATTACCAAAAAATTGGAATTTCATCAGAAGATTAAAATTTTACCAAAATATTTGTTTTCACGAAATATTTAGGTGAGCCAGAGTCACCTGGGGAAGGGTATATAGCTTCGGCAAAGCTGAATATAGCCCTCTTACATGTTATTATATTAAGTTTTGACAATATAAAACACTCAACGAATCCGCATAAATTATATACATATAAGAATAATAAAAAAAGATATTGATTCAAGTATAAATTTTATTGTTATTGTATTAATTTTTTATATTTTTTTTCCAATAAAAACATACAAAAAAATAGTAGACAAATAATATGATACGACAATAAAATCCGCATCCGTCGCCGCATTTCATTTTAATTGTTTTTTTCTCTGAGATGCGGAATCCGGCACCGCAACTAGAACTGTAAATAGAATTTTTTACGTCAAATTTTTCAAACCTTTAAATTTCTGTCAAATTTTGTATTGCTTGTGCTGTCTTATGTTAAACTAATCTACTCAAGGTTTGAAGACGCTACATTGTAAACATATATTTGTAGATATTCAATGATTTTTATTTATTTTATATAGAAGCCGTCACGCGCAGTGTTGCCAGAAAAATTCTGGCTCTTATCTCCAATTTGACTAATGATGTCCTCAAAAATCCCCCAATTTCTAAACGAAAATCCCCAATTTTGTCAAAGAAAACAATTTAAAATACGCATCTTTATTAAAAAAAAGCTTTTTAGTTTATTGTTTTCGTCTATATTATACAGAAATAAAGTATGTAAAAATGGTACATCCAAAGTTTAAGAGTATATAATTAATAATTTTTAATTAAGTTGACCACATGTATGTATAATACAAGTCGTGTCGGTTAAATAGAAATATTTATTTTATAAAAATATATAAATGAATTCGTACCTTTTGTTCAACTCTTTTTTACATATGTATTTTTAAATTTAAAACTTGTTGTCATTGCTTCAGAAAGTTCAAACTTATAATAGCAGATTTTATTTTTATCAGTAAATTCAACAATTTAGACTGCAGCTTGTTCCACAGTTTAGTTTTCATAGTTTTCATGCACAAATATATTCTTTCTAAAGCTGCATTACTTCTTGGCATAATTAATAGACTGAACACAGAGACAGCGACTTCAAGAAAGAAATAATTTCCAGGATTTTTTCGTATGCTTAAACTTTTGCCCAAAAGCCAAAAATGTCTTTCGCAATGAAATTTTTTGTGTTCTTCTGCCAATAAACATGTGCAATTTTATGTCACTTGCCTTTGCATGTACATAGTAAACTTTTGAGTAAACGGATATTCTTACAATTCTATACAGGGGATTAAATGTATTTTTTAATGGTTTAAATATTCTTAAATTGTCATATTTTCGAGGAGTCATTTAAGCTTTACTTTCGCTAGTACAATTAAGTATTCTAAACAATTTACATTAAAATAATTTGGTAACAATTGCAATTCTTTAGAACATTCTATGCCCATATATATATGTCAAGGCTTGCTTTATCAATATTCCATTTAATGGAGAGTGCAAAAAGTAGTTTTAGAATTCATTAACAAGAAATTCGACAGAGTTGGGGATTGATTTTGCCGGTTCCGACCTGCATAAGTTTAGTGAATGGCAAACGCATTTAACTAATTTAATAGAACTATTTTTTCTTTTAAGGAAAACATAAAGATAACTTTTTGCACAACACATATTGATTGCAGCAATGGCAGATAAATTACTACGACCAAAACCCATGTTCATAAAAAAAACTGATGATGCCTCTGCTGTTACCTTTGCTCCAACTAAAATGTCCAAAAAAAATTGCAAACTGCAACCTTTTAACTCGATACATCCGATGACACATCAATCAAGAGTATTTACAGGCATTTCATTAACATTAAATATTACTTGTTTTAATAAAGCAGGCGCTATAACAAATTCAAAATCAAGTGTCTATACCTATAAGTTTATATCGTGATGCTTTTAAAACGTTAACTCGACTAGACAGTAGTTCAAGTAGAAAAAACATTCAAAATATAAAATTTAATGTTTGTTAATCAAACAAGTGTCGATAATGAAAAATCCCTAAATCCCTCCCCACGAGCTTCTGTTACCAAACTTATGTTGAAATTCCTAATTTGGGTAGAAATACCCTTATCTGTGTTCTGTTATAGTTCTTATGCTACGCGTTAAGAAATATTTAACAAGTATCGTTTCATCTGCTTTAGGAATGACTAGGCTGTCCCTGGACATGCTTATCTACATAAGTCATTGATAATCTACAGTTATAAATAATAAATGATTATTTATTTACTCTTGTATTAAAGCTTTCCTCTTTATTCTTTCTAACCAAATTTTGAAGAGGAGGAAAGTATAATTCTAGAAAAACTACCCTCATTCACGATTAAAAATTATACTCAAAATACTGCATGAGCAAAAAAAACTTAATCGCCAAGCTACAGAACAAGGCGAGCAATGAAGTCCCGCGCAAGGGGAAGAGATAAATTCCTATGGTAACTCTAATATATTGAAGAAGAATACTTTACACTTGGAACGAAGCAAATCTTGGTGGAAAGCCAGTTATATCACTATTTTGGTATTAGTTCTACTATACTAATTCCAAATTTTCTTTTTCTTTAATTTTGAAAGAAGTTAAGAAGAATTATGTTAATTTTTGAAAATAAACTACTCTTTAGATTGCACATAATTTTAGAAAAATGTAATTTTGGCTAATGTTAGATTGATAGCATTTATTTATTTTTACTGGGGCTGTTTATTTTAGTAACAACATAAGTATGTGTTTGAAATATTTGAATTTGTATTCACAAGTAAAATCTTGAAGCATGTTTGTTCTCAATTAATTCATGCATAGACACCTCGTTCAGTCCCTGTCCCATCCAATTATTTACATTTAAACATTTTACTGTATATTTTTTCTTTTTCCTATTTTATTTGTACTAAATAATAAAATCTTAGAAGTGTTGAGTGTATGCAAATATTTAGTTAAACTGACATAGTTGCCAACTAAAAAGTTTTCAAAGCAAAAAATCGCCAACGAAGAACTTTCGTTTTTAATTCCGTTAACCTGAATTCTGGATTAATTATAAATTGTAAAGCAATACTGTAAAAAATTTAAATGTTATTTAATTTGAAATTCCAAAATATATTTTCAATGCCTTAGGACATTCTGTTAAGGAAATTAACATTTAATAAAATTTCATTTTTTTACTTAATAAGTAAACTTAAGCCAAATATGTTTGAAACTGTTTTAAAATTAGCAAAATATTTAGACTTATTTACAGCTTTTGCAAGAAGATGTAGAGCAGTGAATAAAAGTCGGTCATATATCGAAAAAATCCCATGTATATTAAAAAAAAATAAATAAGTATTTACATATTTGTCACTTAATTTAATTCCTGTGTTAATGTTGAAATCACTAGATGAGCTAGAGTAAATTTAAATACGAAAATTAGCAAGATCGATCCATACCTTTCGAAGCATCGGGAAACAAAACGCCTGCCTGAGAAACGTCTGATAGAGAAATAAAAAATAAGAAAAAACGTCAAGTGAAAAAATTGGCTCTCCGAGTTATAGGCTTCTGAACATTTCATTTGACCTGTCCGCACGCGTTTTTGTGTCGTCGTTATTTAAATCTATGTTGTGTTTTTAAATTTAGTGTCAACTTTTTTTTTTTTTTTTTTTTAATTAAATGTGCCATAAAAAAAATATATACAAAAAATAAGAAGAGAAATTTGATCAATAATAATAATAATAACAAATATTAAAAATCAAAAACATAAAAATTATCAACATACCTACATGTAAGAAAACAAACAAAAACAATAAATTCTTGTAACAGTTACAAAAAAAAGAAAGAAAAAAAGCAACCAAAGAATTATTAACAACAACAATACATATAAAATCAACAAAGAAAAAACATATCAATTCAAGACAAAAAAAAATACAATAATAACAGTGATGGCACGACAAGTCGCATGTGACCAGCTCAGGGCTTTTGTGGCTCTTTGCGACGCAAATTGTACCAAAAAAAGTACCTTTCCTTTTTCCTAGTTTTTTTTCCTCTTTTTTTATAGTAATTGTAATTTTATTTTACTTGCACCTTTGTGGTGACTGTTGTTTGACTAGTTAGTGGCGAATGTATAACACTGGTCACTAAATAGTCACAAAAACATCAGTTTTTCACAGGGGTGTTGGTATTATTAAATAAACAAAAGGTTTGAGTCTTTGTATTTGTAATGGCAGGAAGATTTAGAATCGATTTCTGCCTTATGTGAGACCCAGGTATCTGAGGATGCTGATCCACAGGATTTTCATTTGCCTGGGTACTCTCTTCTACCTTTTTTTAGTCTACATAGGGGCCTTGCGATGTACATTCGTAATGAAGTCGTGTACCAGTGCCAGCAATCATTAGGCACAAATGATCCTGAATTTAACTGTCTTTGGGTTAAATTCAAAATCTGGTCAAACTTCTTACATTTCGGGTTTTTATACAGAAGCCCAAACGCGGGAAGGGATAAATCTATTTCCGGCTTCGATGCCATTTCCGATTCCATATCGAGAATCCTAGAAAGCTGTCCGAACAGTGAAATTGTTGTTGCTGGTGATTTCAATGTTCACAACTTGTCTTGGATTCGCCATTCGAACCGTACAACCCTAGAGGGCCAATATGTTGAGCTATTCGCCGCGCACAACCACCTCGCGCAATTAATTAACGAGCCAACACATATTTCGTGTGTTGACGGGCAACAACATAATACTCTCGACCTTTTCCTTACCTCACACCCTGATAAGTATGAGGTAAGTATTCTTGCGCCTCTCGGTAACTCGGATCACTGCACCATTTCCGCCTCCTTTTCGGTCGCTAATCTTCATAACGTTTCAAAAATGGCCACGAAACGTTTAAAATATATGTACGAAAAGGCTCGTTGGGCTGAGCTCAACGAATTTTTTCGGCATTTTAATTGGAAACTTTGTTTTCTGGACAATAAAGTCGATGCCATGGCAGAAATGGTTGTGAACATTATTTTGCTTGGAATGAAAACTTTCATTCCATCTAAGCAAATCCGTGTTAATCCAAGAAAGAATTCTTGGTTTAATCAGACGTGCAAAAATGCAGTCAGATCCAGAGAGGAAGCATTCAGTACATGGCGGTGTAACAAAAACGCCGTAACTGATTTGCTACGCAAAAAGGCGAGATCTTCGTGTGCCAAGGTACTAAGACGCGAAAAAGCTTTATACGAGCAGCGCCTTCGTGCTAAAGTTCTTACTACTTCTCGGGGTAGCAAGAGCTTTTGGTCATTCGTTAAAAGAGTGAAGGATAATGCTAGTTCCTTAATTCCGCCTCTTTTAAAGGATGATCAAATAATTAACGACCCGGTTGATAAAGCTAACGTCTTGGCGGAAATTTTTGCAAGTAACTCCTACTTGCCGGAGAGCAATCAACCACTGCCCGCACTGGAAAGAGTATCAGTAACTATGCCAGATATATTCTTTCGAGATCGTGCAGTTAAAAAGGTTTTAGCGGATCTCAACATACACAAGTCCCCTGGTCCGGATGGAATTCCAGCACTGGTCTTGAAGCAGTGCTCTTCGACGTTAGCGCGTCCATTAGCAAAACTTTTCAACATTTTGTACCATGTTGGTGAGTTCCCATCATGTTGGAAGGTTGCTAATGTAACACCAATCCCCAAAAAGGGAGAGGCTAGCAACCCTGAAAATTACCGCCCAATCGCAATTTGCTCTGCGCTTTCCAAAGTAATGGAAAGTATGCTTAATTTTCATCTTGTGAAATATCTGGAGTCCAACAGCTTACTTAGTGACCGGCAGTACGGCTTCCGTAGGGCTCGCTCTACGGGTGACTTATTGGCCTTCCTTTCGGAAAAATGGTGTCAATCCATTCACTATTTCGGCGAAAGTAAGGTGGTGGCTCATGGTGCACTCATATCAAAACTTATTGCTTTTGGTGTCGGTAATAGCTTCACTCGACCTTTATCGAGCTTTCTCAGGGATCGCACTATACGAGTTGTTATAGATGGGATCTCATCAAACGAGTTCAAGTTAAATTCAGGGGTACCGCAAGGTTCCGTCCTTTCCCCTACCCTATTTCTTATTTTTCTTAATGACCTTCTACGTCAGACTTCCAACCCTATCTATTCTTTTGCAGATGACAGTAGCATATGCCATTCATTTTCGTTTCGCAGTAGACCAAGCCTTCAGGAAATTGGGGCTGTGAGAAAGCACATGGACGATACCCTTAATCGCGACCTTTTAGTAATTTCCGAATGGGGCCTGGCGAACAGGGTTCAGTTTAACGCTAATAAAACCCAGTGCTGTGTGCTTTCGCACAGGCGTACTGCTGAACATGCTACGTCATCTGTAATTATGGGTGATACATATATTAAGGAATCAGAAGCTCTCGATGTTCTTGGCATGAAAATTCAATGCGATGTTCGTTGGAACAAGCACATTTTTCATATTGCAAAAGAAGCATTCAAGTGCCTAGGTTTTCTGAAACGGTGTAAGAAATACTTCACTCCATCTGATCTCCTTACTATCTATGTCACCTTTATCAGACCGAAAATTGAATACAACTTTCATGTATGGGCCGGTGCTTCAAAGTCTATTTTGGAGTTACTCGACCGCGTACAGGAGAGAGCGAAGAAACTCATCGGTGACAGTAGGGTATCCAGCTCTATTGACTCACTGGAGCATCGACGCAATGTGGGGTGTGTTTCATTGTTTTATCGTTACTACAACGGAATGTGCTCTTATGAAATCAGGGAACTTGTTCCTGAAAACCGTAATTTCATACGCGCAACGCGATCTGCATCAAGAGCGCATTCTTTTGTGGTCGATTGGCCAGTGAATCGCACAACGCATTACAGAGAGAATTCGTTTTTTGGCCGAACAGTTCGTATGTGGAATAAACTCCCTGCAGAGGTCTTTCCTGCCACTTTCAATGTGCAAAGATTCAAATAAAATGTTCACAAGCACTACTCCCTCTATCCCCCATCCCAAAACCTAATTTCCTAGTTCTGGCACAATGCATTGCATAAGTAGGGGTCATCCCCTGAGTGCTGGTCCTAATTAAAAAAAAAAAAAAAAAAAAAAATAAAAAAACGATTGTGCATCATATTTTTTAAGATATCAATATGGGTATCATTTTAAAAATTTTGAGAAAATACTAAGATTTTTCAAAAATGCTTAACCCATTAAGAGATGATTTTTATGTAAATTAATGTAAAGTACTCAATATGTTTTCTATAGTTGCTAATCAAAATTGGAAAAAAAGCTTTATGGAAAATAAATTTACAATAGCAAAACCATTAAAAAAGAAATATGCATAAAACAAATAAATCTTCATCCTTTAATAAGTAGATTATATTTAAAAAATTAATAATTTATCAATTTTATGTTTGGTGCATAGGTATAAAACTTGATGCTTGAGATCTGAAGTCGCCTAAAGCCGTAGCTTACGGCGTTTATAACTTACAGGAAAACAAGATAAGGAATGACGTTTATTAATGGTAATGATCTAAAGCCATTAAAATCATTAGTCAATTATAGTTATTTTGCTTCTTAACAAATTATCAGCATTATTTATCCTTCAATGCTAATGAAATTGTCAACTAATTAGTCCATCTTTTTAATCACCCCTATGTATGGAATTTATAGTATATTTTTATTTGATATTAATCTTTTAATATTCTCATTGATTAGAAATATCTTCAATAAAAAAGCTACAAAACCAATTGTATGTAACACTTTGAATTGTTATAGGTGTCACTTGATTTTTTTTCGCTCACATATTTAATGGAATGTTCAAAGAATCGATCGTTTTGATTGATTTTTCCCCAAAAACATGCTTGCTTTCGATATTTTCGGACTTACTTAAATACTAAACAATGATGATGGATGTATGAAAGTTACGTCAAAATTGTGACGAAAATTGTCAATTCTTTAATATTCTATCCATGACGAAATAATACTAGGTGGTCTCGATGGCGATTCATTGATTTTCGCCATTGCGACCGTGTAGTATTATTTCGCCATGATGCTATTTTTGGCTCTATGAAAAGTCAAACTGATTATAAATCGTCAAGGCTGACAACTGTGCTTTATGCATTGTGGTTTTCTCGGATCATGAAAAGTTGATGTTTAGAATTTTCGTTGTTTTATGTAATTTTTAGTTGCCAAAGTTTTTATTACTAATGTTTATTTGATTTAAATTTATTTTGAATTTAAAGTTATAATGTTGACCATGCAAACAAATCGATTGCTTATTTTAAATAAACTATTTTTATATACGGTTGCACATAGTGGTCATTTATCAATTTCTAAAGTAACAGTGTATTTGAACTGTGCAACTTCTAACAATTGACCTCATGTTCGGAAACTTTTTGTTAAATAAAAAATAAAAAGTTAAAAAACTGAAATTTGTTTGACATTGATTTCCTTCAAAGAAAAAAAGGTTAATTTGTTGTGTGTATTTTGCGTCGAAAATAAAAAGACTACTAAGAAAAAAGATTTTTAGTGGACTACTTTAAGAGAAAAAATTAAAACAATTAATGAATTTTACGAACATAGTGTTATTACTTTGCAGCCTGCTAGACGAATATTTTGTAGTGAAACGTTTTTTGTCTACTTACAAATTAACACAAAAAAAAAAAAAAAATTGGGTACAAAACAAATCTCCTGTTATCTTTTCTGGGAATTGAATACCAACAACTAACAAGTAATAGTGCTATATACCATATATTTATCATGTGGCTATATGTATATATATGGACGAACGAATTGATATTTGGGGTGAAGTTTAGTTGCTTATGCATCACCTTGGCGTCTGCTCTACACTCTCGTTCATTAAAGAATCTTTTGATATATAAAGGCAAAAGGCAAGGCTGAAAGTAAGCTGAACATTCGCTGAAAGAAATATTCTGAAAGTGTCTGATATTGTCAGCTTGACTTGTACAATTATAATATAAAAAATGACTCCAAAGTGTAAATTGTTGATAGTGTTAAATTATTTTTTGTACATTTTCGATTTTAAGTGGAATTTAAAATTTTTTATTGCAAGTAGAATTTTTTACAAAAATTAAAATTTTTGTTGAAATTTTCGTAAAAAAAATATTATGGTAAAATTTAATTCGTTTAGTGAAATTGCAATTTTTTGTGCATTTTCGATTTTAAATGAAATTTCAAGTTTTTTATTGCAATTATAAAAATGTTAAATTTTTGGTGAAATTTTCGTAAAAATAAATATTTTGGTAAAATTTGAATTGTTTAGTGAAATTCCAATTTTTTGGTAATCTAAAGCTTTTTTAGTTGAATTTTCAATTTTTAGTGAATAATCCAATTTTTTATTTTAAAACAAATTTTTTAGCAAAGTGTAATATTTTTGGTGAAATGTTCTATATTAAGTTTTACGTAAAAATGTTATCGGCTCTTAATGGGTTAAGCATTTTTAAAAAGTTTAAGCATTTTTTGAAAGATCTCTTTAACACATTTTATATGATTGGAGTTACTTTATTGTTCCAAATGACATGAAAAAATTGGAGGTGGGCATGGTGTTTTGCCTGCTGCCTCGAATGACATGGATCGATTGTGCTGATTTCCAATAGCACCTCTTTCGACACTTTGTCTGATCGAATGACATACTTATTTTTTTTCTAGCACATCTATTGCCTCGGCAAACTTGATTTCAATACTAACACGGACGGACAGACGGACATCGCTCAATCGACTTCGCTATGCATAAGAAGTCATAATATATATACTTAATGAGGTCGGAAATGGATATTGTAGAAATTAAACACGGAATGACAAACGTATATATACCCTTTTTCCGGTTTTTGTGGTGAAGGGTATAAAAATGTTAAAGTTTTAACTTACTTTAAGACGGGTGCTACATTTTTTTTGAGCTAAGTTCTGTTTATATAAGTTTCTCAAAAAAAAACCATTGCCAAAAAGATAAAGTTAAAAAAATGGTAGTCGGCCAGGCCGGCCTGGTTAATTTGTAGCGGATGGGCCTGCAAAGTTGAAAATTGTATTAGACACATCTTCTAAACTATAATGAGAACAGAAGCGAACAATATTTAAAATTATGAATAGACCTTTCCTACTATGTATATCAAAATGTGAATCCAAACTAGATAAATTTGGGAAAAACGATTCTGAAATATCGAGACAAAAGCATTTTTTACTTATGTATATAGTTTGCGTAAATGTTTTAAAAGAGAAGACAGTTAGTTATCATTTGATGTTGAATATGTTACAGTACGTACAAAATAAAAGATATAAAAGAGTTTAAATTTTTTTAATTTTTTATAGTTCTGTAATTCAAAAAACTCTATCGGTTAAAAAACGGACTGAGGAACTTTCCAGTATTTTAAAAACTTGCTTCTATGACGAATTACTTCCGCATGTTTTCAAAGATTTTCTCTTCTATGATATTTCGATCACCTACTTCGTTAACGAGGTATTTTTTGTTATTAAATCGTTTAGAAATACGTTTTATACCTTCGTTGAAAAGCTTATTTTGTAGATTTTTCAATATGTATTAATTTTTTAAGTTTGAGCAATTTATCACTAAAGGGACATATTAAACCTTCTTTGAAGAAAAATTTCTTATGGTGCAAAGTTTGGTTTAAATCGGTCAAGTGGTTTCAGAGATATAGGGTTAACAAATTTCAGCTTTTGTGATCCGTTGTTGTAGTCGGCAAATAATGCTATTAGTTTTGTAATCAGAACTGAAGTATTTTTAATTGTTGGTACTTTGAGTATAATCAGGCTGATGCACATAATTGAGACTTAATTCGAAAGAACATACATACATGATTGTAGACAAGATTATAAAAATAACAAAACAACAATTAAATTGATTTATTTAAAGCCTCCTGATTCATATACATTTTAATTTTGTAATTTTCTTTTGCAAAACAAACTATTATAATCGAATAATATAATAGAAATTTTATTACAACCTGCAGCTGTGTTGTCTTGCTGAAGTCAGAATATCCTTTTCGTAAATGTGTGTATTTTTAACCGACTTCAAAAAGGTAGAGGTTATCAATTTGCCTGAATGTTGCTTTTTTAATGTTTGTGCCAACACAACTCATTCATTTATGTTTTAAAAGTTAAAGGGTGTCCCTATACAACATAGATGTTTTTTATGTGTATTAAAAACCGTAAAGGGCACCACTTTAAAATTCAAAAAAGTGCATACCACGATAGCTACCGATAACAAAAAGTAATAAAAAAATAAATCTAAAAGTGAAAGGATGTCCACATTGGTTACGTAAATTGACCTAAATATACAGGCCAAACAATAGTAAAATAAATTTTTTCCAATACTGCTCAACATATTCAAATTACACTACCCCAACATACCAAAGACTTGTGAAAAATATTTTAAAAAGCTTACAAAAATAAGCCTTAAAACCGGGGCACATAGAATCTGTCATACGTTAAACTTTAACAAATTCAACTGACAAGTCAGTTAAAATACATGTTTTCTTATGAGCGTTGTCACAATCAATACGTTTCCGTCAACGCAAAGTACGAAAGATGGGCAACTTTTAACTTTTGAATACTTTGACAACTATCAACTGCTTCTTCTTCTCTGTTTTCTTTTAACTCTTGCTGTGTTTCAATTGTGTTTTGTGATTTTAATAACACAATTTTGGTGGCAAACAATAAAATACAAATTTAATTAAAATAACAAGTGAATAAAATACAAATGAAATTTAAAAGTGAATAAAAATAGAGAGTAAACTTTGATTTAACATCCGCCAGCAAAGTATTCATTGTGAAAACCTCATCCGTTGTTACTTTGACTTTAGTTAAATTTGTCAAAGTACAATGTATGACGGATTCTAAGCTTAAAATGTATTTATTATTTATTTATTTTTTACAATTTACAAACTACATAATTATCAATTAATTAAAATTCATATAACAAAAACAGACGTTACCGACAAAAAAATTGAACAATTAAAAAAAAAACAAAACGAATTTAGAAATATTTGTGTATAATAATATTATTATTAAGCATTGTTAAAAATGCTTGTGAATTTAAATTTTAAAAATATTAATGTAATCGAAATTAAGAAAAGCTTAAAAAAACTATTTTATATAAGCTTATTCACAAGTTGTGTTGTAGTTTGATTGCTAGTTGGTATGTTGGGAAGCTAAAGCGAGTTGTCTAAATTTGTTGTTTTATCATTTTTAAATATATCATTTCCCTGTTTTACCCTTTTACTTACGTAAATTGTTAAATAACATTATATATTTTCCGGAGGGTTAAACAACTATTTTTTGTTCTTTTTTATTTAATTTCAGTCCTGTCACATTAATAATTGAAAAACTTCTAGTGCTACACCTGTATCCGTATTTTGTGAATGTCCTCGTATTTGTTTCTAGTCCCAAAACCTTTAAGTTAATAAATATATTTATTAAAACCAAAATGAAATTTCCCAAATTACTCATTTGCAAGCTACTTAGCCCTTTTAAAAACAAGGCAAAAAATAGTCTGTAAATGAGGTAATTGATTATGTTTTAATTTGGAAATGATGGGTATAATTAACAATCTTTAGCAGTAAAAATTTTAAAAAATATTTTATTTTTAGATGCCAAGCGTTTAATTGGACGTAAATTTGACGATGCCTCTGTCCAAGGTGATATGAAACATTGGCCTTTCGAGGTAATTAGTGATGGCGGAAAGCCCAAGATTCGAGTAGAGTATAAGGGAGAAAAGAAGACATTCTTTCCCGAAGAAGTATCATCTATGGTCTTGACAAAAATGAAAGAAACCGCTGAGTCCTACTTGGGTAAAACTGTCACGGATGCAGTTGTAACTGTACCAGCCTATTTCAATGACTCACAAAGACAGGCGACTAAAGATGCTGGTGCAATAGCGGGCCTAAATGTTTTACGAATTATCAATGAACCGACTGCAGCTGCTATAGCTTATGGTCTGGATAAGAAAGGTACTAGTGAAAGAAATGTACTAATTTTTGACTTGGGTGGTGGTACCTTTGATGTTTCAATTTTAACCATTGAAGATGGCATATTTGAGGTGAAATCTACTGCTGGTGATACTCATTTGGGTGGTGAAGATTTTGACAATCGTATGGTTAGCCATTTTGCCCAAGAGTTTCAACGAAAACATAAAAAAGATCTGTCTAATAATAAAAGAGCTTTAAGACGCTTGCGGACAGCATGCGAGAGAGCCAAACGTACACTTTCAGCATCCTCTAATGCCAGCATTGAAATCGATTCTCTCTTTGATGGCATTGATTTCTACACCTCTATTACTCGTGCACGTTTTGAGGAGTTAAATGGTGATTTGTTCAGAGGTACCATGGAACCGGTTGCTAAGGCCTTGCGTGATGCTAAAATGGATAAGGGCCAGATAAATGACATAGTTTTGGTGGGAGGTTCTACTCGCATACCGAAAGTTCAGAAGCTTTTGCAGGATTTTTTCAATGGCAAAGATCTAAATAAATCAATTAATCCAGATGAGGCAGTAGCCTATGGGGCCGCAGTGCAGGCTGCCATACTGCATGGTGACAAGTCAGAGGCTGTACAAGATTTACTTCTACTAGATGTTACTCCCTTATCGTTGGGTATTGAAACCGCTGGTGGTGTAATGACTGTTTTGATCAAACGTAACACCACTATACCCACCAAACAGACCCAAGTTTTTACAACTTATTCTGATAATCAACCCGGCGTATTGATTCAAGTATTTGAAGGTGAAAGATCGATGACTAAGGATAATAATATTTTGGGAAAGTTCGAATTGAGTGGTATACCACCGGCTCCCAGAGGTGTTCCTCAAATTGAGGTTACTTTCGATATTGATGCCAATGGCATTCTTAATGTTACGGCTGCGGATAAGTCCACCGGAAAAGAAAACAGAATAACTATTACCAACGATAAGGGGCGCTTAAGCAAAGAAGAAATTGAGCGTATGGTCAATGAAGCTGAGGCCTATCGTAACGAAGATGAGAAACAGCGTGAACGCATAAATTCGAAAAATGCCTTGGAATCTTACTGTTTTCAAATGAAATCAACAATTGAAGATGAAAATATAAGAACGAGAATTCCTGAGAGCGATCGCCAATTAATTATGAACAAATGTAATGAAACCATTTCTTGGTTGGACACAAATCAACAAGCTGAAAAGGATGAGTATGAACATAAACAAAGAGAATTGCAAAACGTTTGCAATCCAATAATCACAAGATTATATCAAGGAGGTGCTCCACCTCCAGGTGGTATGTCTGGTGGTAGTGGACCAGGAAATTCAGGTGGAGGTCCCACTATTGAAGAGGTCGACTAAACGAAGCACAAATATATTTTTTACAAATTATTAGTTAAATTTCTTAAAAATTTTTCCTGATGAATAAACAACACACGCCTTTTTAATGGTTATCCCAAAATTTATTTATTTTTCAAATGTTATATTGAATAAATATCGTAATAATTGAATAAAGCACAGTTTTTTAGTTAAAAAGGAAACTGTACAATTAAAATACTTGCATATGTATGTTTTAAACATTTTTCTAATGATTAAGGATAGTTATGGTGAAAAAAGAAATATTTTCATTTCAATCATTCGCCGCTTTATCGATGTTTATGTAGTCCTTTTTAAAATGACTTCCAGAGTCAGATTCAATGAAAATTAAACACAACTTGTTTCAAATGATATTAAACTACGTTTTAATAGTTTATAAGCCTTTAATAAGCAAACGTCGAGAGTCGAGAGTTTTCAAAAACGTTTAATAATCTAATAAACCTCTTATAAACCTTCAATAAATATCAGTTTTTTATTGTAGCCTCTAACCCACTTTAAACTAAAAATAAAATGAATAAATTAAATGATATCTTACTAGCAGTGCCCACGACCTCGTCCGCATATCATTTCTAATACTCTTAAAATTTAAACATTTATTGTAGAGTTCTGTAAACAGAGTTGAAAACTTTACATCTTTAAAAAATGAAATGTGTTGTCAACTGTTCTATTACCATTATACCGATAAAATTGGGTTACTTTACATTGGTATCTCTAGTTCCTCTACGAAGTGACATATTTTTATGGAATAAAAATTGTTTTATATTTGAACCAAGATTCTAAGGAACCTTCTCACCAAATTTTATTCAAATCAATCCAGCAGTTTTTACGTGATGCGAACACAGACAGACACACGGACAGACAAAAATTCTAAAAATAGGTATTTTGTATTTCATATCGATTATTATCTAACTAAACTAAAATCAAAATTTTCAAAAAAAAATAAAAAATCATATACAGATGTATAGATGTATTAGAATTCACACGAAACGAAATATTTGATAATTTTTAAATGTCACAACCAAAACATTTAAAAAACAATCAGTGTTTTTTTTAAATGCTAATGATTTTAAGCTTCCCGTTTCCCGAGAATTTATTCAACGTTTTTCCGGGATATTGTGGATAGCTTTTCCCGGGAATTCCCGTTTCTCAAACCTGTCTTGTAAACAAGGCATCAACAATATATTTGCTTTTTATGAAGTCTTGTAGACTTGTGCCATTTAGTTCAATTTAATGATCGGTCTTTTTGGTTCAAAGTTTGAAAATAAAGTAGTCCAAAATTTAGTTCAAAGGCTTTCTTTCAAAATATAATGCAAACAACACCGCAGCATTGCCAAAACGAAAGTTTAATAAAACGCGTGGCACTAATTTTATTTCGGAAATAGTCAACAAGGAAAGAAAGACATGAATTCTAGTTTATCTTCTCTGGTAGTTCAAATACAAAGTATTGTTCAAAAATGAACTAGGTGTGCTTAAAAGTTTGAGCTGTTCACTTAGTTCAATCGATGAAATCGTTTAAATAAACTAGTTCGTTTATGAACTACACAAGTCTAAAGTCTTGTGCATTTCACTGAAGAATTGTGGTGTTAAGGTCTAAAATCGCAAATTTTTATTTTTCGTTATTGCCCTTTAAGGACCTTTGTTGTATGATTCTTAATGTTTTTAAAGTAATCAACACATTAAGAAGCTGAAAGTTATACATTTACATTACAAAGGTGTGTATTAAGGATAAATCAGAATTGCTGACTTTTTAACACTACTGGGATTAAACAAAGACTGAAAATACAGCTTATATAATATGTTTTGTTTAATGTTTTAACTACTATCAAGGTATCGGCCATTTGGTTAATTTTTTATTTAGTAGAAATATGTTTTCCTAAATTTTTATATGCGTAAAAGACCACACGTGTTCCCAGATACTTTTACCAGATATTTTTTACATAAAAGTAATCCAGTCGACAGTAAATTTCGAAACTTACAATAGAAATTCAAATAAAATAATGGAATGCATAAAAAATATCAAGCAGAATTTAAATTTAACAACAAATAAATAAATAATTAAATAAATAAAAAATAAATAAAAAATAAATAAATAGAGTTTAAGAAAAAAAAACGCCGTAAATAAATTGACGAAAAATGTAATAATTTTAAACAATTAAAACCAGAGACCGAAAATAACTGTTATTTTTGAATTTTTGATGAAAAAAAGCAACCTCAAGGAAATGTCGGAGAATGAAACCAAGTATGCCACTTTGAAAGTCTTGGACCAAATTGTCAGAAAATGCGATGCTTTTTAAAAATCTGATTCTTATTTTTTCAGGCAAAAATAACAGTAATTATTTGATTTTAATTTTTTTTAGCAAAAATAAAAGTTATTTTTTAACTTTTATTTTTTCTAGCAAAAATAACAGTTATTTTTGACTTTTATTATTTCGAGCATGAATAAAAGTTATTTTTTAACTTTTATTTTTTCGAGCAGAAATAAAAGTTATTTTTGACTTTTATTTTTCCGAGTAGAAATAAAAGTTATTTTTTGACTTTTATTTTTTTGAGCAGAAATAAAAGTTATTTTTGTGTTTTCAACCCCTTTGGAATATTATGTAATATTCCAAATATTCTTTTCTAAATAATTAAATTTAACGATTCACTATTGCAAACGCGCCAAAATTGACGTCGAACAAAAATGACTTATAAATGTGGTCATAACACTAATACTGCGGATGAAGTTTTAGTCGATGAATCCAGTATGCAGAGTTCTTCATCATCATTACTGAGAAGTGGATTTCGTGAATTGGAAATTTTAAAATCGTCTTCTGATGATGACGATGTTGGGTATGAATTTTCTGAAAATACCCGCAAAGCTTTTTACGGAATTGACGATTATAAAAATAAAGAATAGATATTGACGATGACTTAATGGAGTACTGGAGGAACAAAAAGTTTGTCTGCAGAAACTTGCCTTAATTTTGCACTCGGTGCCAGCTACGCATGTTAGTGTAGAAAGATCGTTTTCGGCATTAAAGCTGATTTTGGGAAACTTAAGATACAATTTATCGGAAGAAAATTTGGAGGAGATTTTGAGCATATGCAAATTATTTTACTGAGAATTTATCTTTGTTTGAAAAAGTTTTTTAATAAATCACAAAATAACTTTTATTTCTGCTCAAAAAAATAAAAGTCAAAAAATAACTTTTACTTCTACTCGGAAAAATAAAAGTCAAAAATAACTTTTATTTCTGCTCGAAAAATTAAAAGTTAAAAAATAACTTTTATTCATGCTCGAAATAATAAAAGTTAAAAAACAACTTTTATTCATGCTCGAAACAAAAAAAGTCAAAAATAACTTTTATTTTTGCTCAAAAAAATAAAAGTTAAAAAATAAGTGTTATTTTTGCTCAAAAAAATTAAAATTAAAAACTAACTGTTATTTCTGCTCGAAAAAATAAAAGTCTAAAAATAACTTTTATTTTCTGACTTTTACGATAAAAGTTATAACAGTTACGGTCCCTGATTAAAACAATACTTTCATTTAGTTTGATTTCCTTTTAACATTTATTACTCTAAAAACAATTGAATAAACATTTGATTTATTTAAATACCTAAAAATTAGTACACGAATATTCGTGGAAAAATAAATAAATTATAAAATAATTGTTTTCATAATAAAAGAAATAAAAATAAAATACAAGTAACTATTTTCGATATGTACTAAAGAGTTGGAAAATTACTTTGGATATTGTGTTTGTTTTTTATTTAAATTTTTAACTATTTTTAATTTTTATTTACTTTATTTTTAATATTTAACTCTATACAAATTCTAAAAATAAAAAAGTACACATTTTTTAATTAATCTATCAATTAATTAATAAATAATTATTTAACATAATTGTTATTAAAAAAAAAATTTGTTCAATAAATTACATTTTTATTATTTTTATTTGATTCATTTTTATTAAGCAATTAAATTGTTTATTTCTGTTATACCCTGCATCTAAATAATTTGATTTTAGTTAAAAATAACACGTGAAAATATTAATACTAAAAATTATTTAAAAATTTACCAAAAACAAAAAATAAATATAGATGCAAAAATCTTTTATCTGAAGTTTATTATTGTTATTTCCAAAATTTTTAGGCTTCTCTTTTAACTCTTAATTACATACCTGCTGTCAATGAAAAATTCTTCCGCCATCTTCTGTGTTTTTATATTTATTTGTGGCCAACTTTTTTTAATTTACAATTGTCTTTTGCCTTTAAAAATATTTTGATGTAGCGGCTTGTAACGCAAGTGACAGTTCGTTACGGGACATAAGTAACTACAAAAATTTTCTTTTAAGACGTAGTGGCCAATATTTTTGAAAATTTAAATTTAAATTAAATAATAATTGTTAGAAGTGTAAGAATTTGGTTTTTAAGTCGGCTTTTTTTTAAAGATTATCTTATCCAGACATTGACAACCACTCCTATATGCATGTAGGAAAAAATTTCGAAACAACTTTTTGGAGAGCTGTATGTTTTTAAGACCGACAAAAACTCAGTTATTATTAACTAAAGGTACGGTCAGATTAGTCAAATACTTGAGCAAAAAACGTAACCATTAAAGTTTGGAAAAAATATGTCCTCAAATACTTATTAAGAAATATAAGATCCTACTTAATACAAAAGTTAAGGTAACAAATATATTATATTATAAATCGCCATTCGGAAAGATACGTGTCAGGAAAGATTGAATAGTCATTTGTAAAAATAGTGATTATGCTTTTCTCGTTAAATATTTGACTAATCTGACCCCACCTTAACTTTTTACCAAAAGGAAACTTACAAAAATTGCAAAAACTCTGCTAATATTTTCTATATTTTGAATATTAATTTTTTAACAGAACGCACCTGCACCCCACTAATGAAAAAAAGTATTTCTTCTTATCTTTGGAACTTCCAGGCCAAACAAAATTTTAGTTTTCAAACTATTTATTAAAGTTTCAAAATAATTTAACTAACAAACGGTTTTCAAATAAATCTACCATATATCTATAAATACTTCAATAAGTTCAGCCAGTGCTAGTTTTCATTACACTGTTTTTCGGCCAAACGGTCAAAGTCTTTCTTTTCCAGTCAAATGAAACAACGAACGTTTAGAATGTTACACACTTTGACTTGAAACGTATCCCACACAGGATGCAATGCTTTTTTCTAGCGTTTATTAATACTTTTGGGGTTTGTTAAATGGCTTATGTTTGTAAAATAAGTTGAAGGATATACGCTTAGCAGATAAAATATTATCATTCATTCCATCTATCCGGCAGTTATTAAAAAAATTTATTGCTCGCAATAGTTTGGAACGGCATACCGACCGATGCTGTATTGAATATGTCCAAAGCGATTCTAACTTAGTGTTTTCGCCTTTTCATTAACAATGAAGTTGTTATTAGCAGGGATCTACATATATTAAGAAAACGTCAACTTGTCCACCCTGTCTCTAGTCAACGAATCATTACATAGGTATACTACGATTTAAAAAATACAGCTTCGTTTTAGTTAAAGGAAAACCGCCTGATTACTAATGAAAATTTCGACCACCGTACTTGTTTTTCCCTTCGGTAAGACTGTACAAAAAAAGTTTAGCAGACTTATTAAAAGCACTTTTGATTATATTTTTTTTTTTGTAATTAGACTTTAGAGAAAATGTATCAGTTATAAACTTTTGCTGGAAATGACATCTGTGTTTATTTGATGAAATAATTCAACGAAACCCTTCAGTTTATTACCTAAATATCGATAACCATTGCTCCAAGAAGGTCATTTCCGACTTGCGTATGAACGAATCTTTTACTGTCAAACTCATAGAAAACAGTGTGTATATATTTTATACATATATGGATTTTGACAGTAGTAATTACCAGCAAAAAAATGAATTCATCTACGATGCAACCCAGTAATTGATTCGCCTTAAGCATAAAGAAATGTTTAGCCTCTCCATGGCGAAATAATTTACCAGGTGGTGGCAGTGGCGAATTTATTCATTTTCGCCGTTGCAGAAAATGTCAAACTCCATATATAAAAAATCAGCGAAAATTTTTTTTATATGAAGTTTGAAATTTTCTGCAACGGCGAAAATGAATGAAATTCGCCACTGCCACCACCTGGTAAATTATTTCGCCATGAGCCTCTCTCTGCAAATAAAGATGATTTAAATGACGTCATGGCTTCCAAAGAGTTCATACAAAATACAAGCATTTCGGCAAAGGCCTAAGACAAAGGCAAACCATTAATCATTTTTGCTAAGATTATTTAACAAATTTTTTTTTAAAAACTTAAAAAAAAGTGAAATTGTAAAATTGTAGGTAGTTTGTTATATTGCCGATAATGGTTAACCATTCTTTTTTGTTGCCACATTTAAAGATTATAAATAAAAAACACTACGTCTCAATATCAATTCACTTTACGCATGTAACGTTATAATAGTTTCCGAAAATTTATAAAAAAAGGAATTTTTAAAATTAGTTTACAGAATCGAGGCCCAGGTGATGTTAAATAAACAGCTGATAAATTTTCCCTTACCTTATTTTATCTATCATCTTACTAAAAGCGCATTGTTTTGTTGCTATTAAGGCGAATTCACAGCAGGGAACTTTCACTAGTTTCAAATGCAACTTTCTGTTTCAAAATTCAGTTTAAGGCCAGGATTCACTACCATACTCAGTCGTACGACTTGTCATAAATTGCATGTGTGCTCAAAAAGTATGATAGTGTGATAGTGTGGATTAAAAGTGTATGTGTGTGGCAGACTTTTTGAAAGATCTGTACGATTTTATAATCTTTTAAAATATTTCATAAAATTATTTTATCTATGCGATCAGAGTTGATTTTTTTTTTTTTTTGAAGATGAGTACAAAAAACAACAAAATAATTAAAGCATATGTGTTTCGCATCTTTTTTGTATAATAGTGTGGCCTTTACGACGATATTTTGAAACGAATTTTAAAGAAGGACAGAATTCTGTCAGATTTTTGTGTGATTAAATCGTACGATTGTGTATGATAGTGAATCCTGGCCTTTAGTTGTGAAACACGACACAAAATGAAGCAATTGAAAAACAGTTAATAATTTGTGTTAATAATTTGCAATCAAAGTATATCTATATCAAGTATCAGTTGAAAGTTTTTCGCTTTGTGTTTTTATATTCCTATATTTGTGTGATGTGTGTTGGAAAACTTCATTGAAAAGTAATTTAAGAGTGATTTGTTTAATGTTAGTACTTATGTTTAAGTTTGTGCTATTTCCGCGTTAATTGCATCAAATTTTTTTTAATATTCAAATATTTCTTTCTGTTTTTCACTTTTTTGTATAATTGATTTTAATAATTCTTTTGTTGCGTCAGAGACTGTAAACGAGATTTTTAGAAGGAATATTTAGGTCTCAAATTGCACCCAATACATTATTTATGAATTCTTGCGTGATTCATGTAATTTACATTGTTTTTAATAAAAACAAATCAATCTGTTATAAATTTTTTCATTGTTATTTATTAACATTTAATTTTAAATTTATGTTAAAAAGAAAATATAAGTACACCGACTTTACCATCAATTGTAGTCAGCTGTTTTTGAGACAATAGTAGATTCGTACACAAATAAATTGCCTGTTGTTGTTTTAATGTTTTTTGTTGTAGACTTGCATGCACTTGATATAGATATACTTTTTTGCAATTAACAATTATGAATTCGCCTTTTTATGTCTGTATATTTTTTATATCACCAAATTGTCAAAGTTTCTGTTTTTGCGACATCATCCGGTAAGATTTGTTCACCTTTTTTATTGAAGTATTTATTCTCTTGCATTGAGCTTCATTCGATTTGTTGAAAAGAGACTTTTAGTTCCTTTTATTTCTTTTTAAATTCTATTGAAAATTTCATTTTGTCTAAAAATGTTGTTAGTATATTTTTTATTGGTGTTTTAATTTTTTGTTTATTAATTCCTAAGTTATTTGCTTTTACATTTAACAAGACTATTTGTTTTATTTTTTGTAGTTAGTGTGAATTAGAGTAACTCCTTGAAAACTTAGCTTATTTTTTATGTTTTAATTATTTCTTTTTTTCAAGGACAACCAAATAAATTTGTTTGTTAAATATTCTATCAATTTATAACAGTTTCATTTGTCGTTTTAAATCTATGTGGTAAATATAGGAGGGGGAGGCTATAATTATTATTGTTTTGATTAAGAAATGAAACTCCTGTAGTGCGATTCACTAACTTTTAACACTTTAAAAGGTGTTAACTTTAACCACACATTTTATTGTTTGCACTAACCACTATGTGATTCACTAACTTATTTATAACCATGGTAAACAGTTTTATATTTCTCTCTATTCAAATTGATATTACACGGCAACTCTGCCAAGAGAAATGTTAAAATAAGAGAAAATAACAAAGAAGAGTACAAAAAAACAAAACAAAAACCTTGTGATTAATAAATTTTTAATAGTTTTGTGCAATCTAAGTAGAAAATAATAATATATTACTATTTTATTCATTTAGTAAATGATTTTAAATTTTCAAGTCGAATGGGACTTGGTGGCTGTAATTTAAAAAAGCTCCATGGAAAATTGGAGTGCGACAAGAAGTGGAGCGAATTGTCCGAAAAGCTAAATAGTCTTGGTGGGGCGGTTAAAGCGGTCAACCAGTGGTTTTTTTTATTTTAATTATTTTTTAATGACTTTTTTGCTTTGTACTTTATTAATTTTATTTTATTTTTTATTTAATTGAATGCTTTATCTTTTGATTGAATTTTTAATTTTTTAACGTTATCCACTGCCAGTGTACAACTTTTTTTTTCAATAATAAACAAATAAATGAATAAAGTTGTTTTATTTCACAAAATCATTAAAAAAAGGGTTATATTTAATAAAAGAAGCATATAATAAAATGTTATAAAATCAATACATATACATAATAAACAAACACTTTTTTAAACAGATTAAACCACACAAAAAATGCTGCTGTTAATAAACCACAATTTGTTTTGCTAAAAATAACAGCTGACTGAAGCAGCTTGCTTTAAACACCAATAAATATCGTTTAAAGTGTTAGTGAATAGCAAAATGGTTAATTTTGTGGTTAACATTTTTAAACGAAACAATTGTGGTTTAAAAAGCATAGTGAATCGCACTACTGGAAGAGGTTTTTCTTTTGTCTTGAACATTTTCTGCAAAAAATGTTAACAAACTTAACACCTTTTTTTTAATTCTTAAGTTTTAATTATATCTAAGTTGAATATATAAAAAATAAAAGTTATAATACATTTTTAAATTAAATTCATTTCCTTTTAATTTTAAAGTCTTTACAAGTCTACATGTTGCATAAATAATATACATTCATTGATGTAAATTTTAATGTTACTATTTTTTACAATTTAATTAGTTATGTGATCAAAATCAATAATGAAATAATATCGATTAACAAAAATTTAAACGAGAAAAATAGAGAAAATACTCCATATTGGTTATCTATTGTTTTTAGGAGAGAGTACTTGGTATAATTATTAATTTGCCTTGAGTGAGTATATTCCAAATAATTTTTTTATTAAAAATTAACTTTTGTTTGTTTTTTGTTGTTTCAAATAAAAAATATTTAAAAGTATTGAATACAATATTAATATTTACTTAAACAAATATAAACTGCGGTCATTGACTTTCAGCAAGGTTCATATTCATATATAAAATAAATAAATAAATAAATAAAAACGGCTGACAAATGGCAGTTTACTAATTTACAACAGATAACTTTAAATCTCTTTTAATTTTACTATTAGATTTATTCAGTGTTGTAAATCGTGTTTTAAAGTTTGTAATTACTTGTTTTTGATTTTGATTTTATTGTATTTAATTTCTGCATTGAAATACACTCACAATCACAACGGTAAGACAACTAAAAAAATCGAAAATAAGATCGCAACGTCAAACTTTCCTTGACAGAACATGTAAGCAAACAAGAATACGACATTTAGACCCAATTTAGAACCAACTTACACGATGAAATTTTTTTATGAATCTAGTTGCATAAAATTTACGATTGTTTGTGAGAGGTGCAGAGAGGCAAGCGGGGTAAACAAAATGGTATGACTTGAATTTTGAGGGGACGTTTTTGCACTTGCTTTTTTCGTTGTATAAGTTTTGTTGTTTGTGTTTTATTTGAAATAACATTTGTTTAATGTGATGCGCCACCAATGAAAAATTAACAAAGTTTTATACTGGCGAAGAATATAAATACTACGGGAGAAAATTTTGGGAGTAGCTTTTTTTTTGTGTAAAGGTACAGGTCGGCGGGATGTTCCTAAAGGAGGATTTTTGATATAAAATCGCAATATATATAAACATGGGGCAAGAATATTCAAGAAGACATTGATATATTTTTACTGAAGACGACATTTGTGAAATTATTAACGAAACAATTAATCGAAAATTCGTCATGTATTGTACGATAGTAATACCACATGGTATGGATTATTGTGGCATTTTTTTGCTTGAGCTAATATGTATGTAAGTCGTGCATTTATTAAAATATGTGAAGAAGTAACATCTTAGCTTTCATTTAATACCTTTAATATTAGTACCAGAGCTGTGAGTGAATTTGAGTTGCATTTTTATTTAAAGAAATTCACTCGAAATAAAATAAAAGTAAAAATTTATCGGAATTCAATATTGTTTTGTTCACTTTGGAAATATTATCTGCTTTTAAAATTTAATGAAATTCATCATTTATCAATTTTTTGTTTATTTTCTTCTTTTGGATTTTTAAGTTATTTTAGTACCCTTCAGACATGATTTTTTTTTCTTATGAAATGTTGTTTTGATACACATATGTACATAAAATTTAATGTTAATAAAAAATAAATTATGAGTTTTAAAGATAATAATGTAATTAGATTTAATAAACTGATTACAAGCTGCAAATTGAAATAAATATTTCTTTCCAAAATTCTCTATCACACTGCAGATTCTATTGAATATTTTAAACAAAAATCGGCAATAACAATTCTTTCAAATTCTATTTGTTTTTAGAAAATTTTAAGTTTTGTAAGTAAGGGTTGTTGTTCCCGCTTAAAAAATAAAAATGTTCGCTATAACAGGTGAAAAGCTCTTCACTTTTTCTTGCCTTTTTCATCTATTTTAATCATAAAAAACTACCACTGGCATGACTACAAACGAAAGTTAAGAAAGATATTGAAAAAATAGAGGCAGGCATGGAGTTTTACACGATGTATTAAATGACATGGACCGATCTAGCTGATTTTCAATAGCAAAATTTCCGAAACTATTTCTGATCGATTGGAGTACTTAATATTCTCTAGCTCAGAGTCTTAGCAAAACACTATGCCGCAAAGAGTTGTCTTTTTATAAGGAAAAAGCGTTTTCCTTTTATCCAAAATAGATTTATCGGTACTAACATGCATGATTCTGGTGTTTATTTTACGTCGCCTTTGCTTGTTCTTGGTTGTGTTCAACGATACCATGCTGCCTTTCATAAACAAGTGTATTAAGTAGCAACAGTTTCTTAATGCTTTGTCATCCAGTAATCGTAATTTCTTTAATACAAATTTAAGAATCCAGCTTGTTTTTCTCTTCATTTGCTGCACGACCAAATTTCTTTGCATTAACAAACTTCGTGCGAAGTTATATTGTGTTATCCCCTATTAAATTATAAAAATAAAAATAAAATAAAAAATTAATTTTAATGAATGTATTTAATGAATATTTTTATCGAATATTTAAATACTGATATACATATTTTTGTTGTTTTATCTTTTGTTAATCAGTTTTCTATTAAATCTATAAGTTTGTATAAAAAATACTACAACTTTTTTAATTTTTAAACATGAAAACAATGTTGCAATAATAATTTTACTAAATATTCTTTTTTCTGTGTTTCTTATATTTATTTACAAATACAAAATGCAAAATACATTTTTTCATAATTTTCCTATTCTATACTTAATTTTTGTTGTTTAATTTTTATTTAAACTTGTTGGATTTTTGTTTAAGATGATTTTCATTTAACATGTTTCGGTTTTATAAATTGTTGTTATATTTATATAAATATTTTTATATTATATTTATTTATTATTAATTAACTTAAAGCGCTTCATTGGAAAAGCTGCAGGGTCCAATGTAAGCAGCAGCATTAATCAAATCCAAACCTGTTTTAGATGCTGACGAAGAAGCAATAGCGGCGGCATTTGCTGCACTGGTCATACTGGAAGAGGCAGCATCATTTTTGATAGAACTTACGGTAGTAGAAGCAACCGATTCGGCAAATGGCGGTTTTGACATTATGTCAGTTTTAGGTTGATACTAAAACAATAAATATAAAATCATATTAGAGAAAAAAATATAAAGGATTCTAAATTCGATTTGCAGCAAGGGAAAGAAATTAGATAAAAATGATTTGCAGTTATTCCACAAGGGTAAACCTCAAATGCCTTTAGTCCGTATTTTAATTAAATACAGAGGAAAATCAGAAGGATTTTGCAAAACCATAAAAAACTCATTTTTGCTTTTCACAAAAGTCTTCTTGTAGATAAATTCTTAATTCATTAAAATCCGAAAATAAATCTCCAAAAAACCACTATTTTTTTGCTCAACTCAAATATTTTTAGCTGGGTTAATTGCGAATATTCGCAATTTATCAGTTTTAGCCGTCTATGCTTTGCACACGTGCAACAAATTTACTTAGTTTCCCTGCTAAATTAAAATGAATGACATTTTCCATGTTTTTATTTCATAAGCCTGTTACCAAAAAAAAAAACGGGTATTGCTTTAATATCTTATTTTACACTTTTTGGTTTTTGTGTCTGTTTCAGCTGATAAGTTTTGTCCCTTGACTTTTTCTTTTATTTCTGGTAAAAATAGTAGCCAGAAAACGATTTAAAAAAAGTAACTGCAAAAGTCACACAATTTCATTCGTTCTCGATTGTAAGCAAACGTGGCATCCTTCTTTTGATTTCTGCATAAGTAACTTATTATAAAACTTAGTAGTCAACCATTCGTTAAATCTAATTTGTTAAAAATTCACAATTGCTAGCAGTAGGCGTAAGAAAGTGAACGAGTTGTGTATTATTTTTAATATTTTGCACACTGGGTACTAAAGTTAGTTTTTTTATATGTATAAGTGGGCTCATGAAATTTGTGGGAGAACCCTTTGCCCTCGACCTATACCACCTCGCTCTAACTAGAAAACACACGTTATTCTAAGACTACCCTGTATGAAATTTAGATTATGTTACTATTATAGTTCTCTTGATACAGGGTATTAAAAAATTCATTAACTGGGGGTTGTAAATTTCCCTTCGGTCCGTTCGAAATGTAAAATAATTAAAACAAGTTATAATGCAAGCGATTCAGTCTAGATACCGGCCTAGATGTACTACAGCCAAAGAAGACACTCTGTGAATTGAAATAATAATTAAAGCACTTTTACAATCCAAAAAATGACACTTGAAGTCGTCTTAAAGTATTAGAGAGTTGCAAAAAAATCATTTTTTTTCAAGTAAAAAGCCTCAAAATGAAAACGGCTCGATTGAAACTCACCCGCAAGCATATTCAACGGACTCAAGATCAATAGTATAGAGTTTTCTTTTTACACGAATCCAAGTGTTATTATTTGTACTCTCATGAAAAGCGAAGAGCACGTTGCCTACTTAACAAACGTGTGTCACTTTGATACTGTTAAAGTACTGTTAAGCATTGAGGGCTTAGAGCCTCTACAGCAAATCCACGAAATAGTGGTAAGAATATATATTAAAATACATTACAAGATATTATGTGACCCAAAACATTTCTCCAGGCTTGTAAAAAATTATTTGCAGCAGCATTAAGTCACCGTCTAGGAATGTCCTCCCTGTGAGATTCCTTAGCACAATCCAAGAGGTATCGTCAACAGTTCCGATAGCAATAATAAGCAATTTGAATAATTCAATGCCTTAAAGAGGCAAGAGTTTATTAAAAACAAAAGAAACTACATAAAATATTAGTATTGAAGTTTTGCTTCGCTAGTTTTTTAGCATGATTTGACGAGTTTTTAATTAGATTTGCTTGTAAAAAATTAGATTAGATAAGATTGGATAGTATTGAGGCTGCATATAGCATATTTCAACTTCCAGGTCGAAAACATCAAAAAGATTGGGCTCACCGTTTGTCGTCCTACAAAGTACAAACAAAGACACATACACATGCACTATCTACATCTAAATTTCATTTTTGATATAAGAAAAATTCTGAATCACAAAAAATTGAATTCTATTAAAAGTTAAAGCAAAATGTACCACTGTGCCAAATATCTATGTACATACTTACCTCTTGACTCTCATCAACCGCTGGTAAAAGTTCATCCGTTGAATTGGGCGTTATTGGACTTGGCGTAGCCATGGTTATGCGATTTAATGCAATTCCATGCTGCATGGTAACAGCAGCATCACCAATAATTATTTGCGGTTTATATTGACTCAAATGTTGTTGATGCTGATGGTGCTGCAAACGAGCCAAACGCAATTTCATCTCTTGGCGTATTTCCTTCTGCTGCTGTTCCTTTTCAAAACGCATCATACTATAACTACGTACGGACGAACTCGTACTGTGTACAGACGCTAGACTTGGTCTTCGAGAACCTATATTTATGAGGTTTTTTGTTTCATTCACATTTAAATGATTTTTAAAATTCGCATTTAAAGAGAGACGAAGAGAAAAAGAGAATAAAAATACAGATTTTAAATTAAAAACAAAAATAAAATAAATCGAATTTATAAATATTTTTTTTAAATAAATACAAAAAGAATTGAAATAAAGCAGTATTGAAAATTGCATTTATTGTTTTAGGTTGAAACATTTAAGATTTTGGTTGTTTTAAAGCAACAAGCTTAAAAGCCTTTTTTTTCTTATTCACAGCTGTATATGGACAAGAATTTAGATTTTTATAATAGAAACTTTGTGACAGAAAGGAATAAAATTTTTAAAATATACAATAGTAAATAAATTTAGTTTGCGAATACAAGATGCAGCTTAATTAATTTTTTTTTTAATTTAGGAAAGAAGCAACAAAATAATATAAAATTTTGGAAAATTACAAAAATTTAAAACTAAGAGAAATAGAAAAAGTAAAAGTATTGAAAAGGTACAAGAGAATGTGTGAATAAATAAGTAAAATTTTTAAAGCATAATACTAAAAAAAAGAATAAATAAATAATTTGTGTTTGGTATTTGTAAATGTGTTTTTAGGAAAAAAAATATTATTTAACATTTTTATTAATATTATTTTATTTAAAAAAAGTTGTTTCGTTATTAATCAATTAAAGAAATAAAAGCAGATTTCTTTTGGAATATTCAGGACCACTTTTATTTATTTAATTGCCAATTATTTGAGTTTATTAATAAGTTTTTAATAATTAGTATACAAGCAATTTATTATTAAAAAAGTACATTCTTTAAAAAATATATTACTGAATAATACAAAATCAAAATTTATTATAGTTTTTTGTTAATTAAAATCTTGGACTCAATCACCGCCATATTGCTTTTTTATGATCACTAACGCTTGTGTTTTACCTTTTGTTTGACCTGTGTTTTAGTGTTGTATTTTTTAAAATAATTTTAACTTTTTATTTTTTTTTTTCATGTTGAAACTGTTGGTAAAATATCATCAGTGTTTAAGGTTTTAAAGTGTGTTTTTTTATATCAAAAATAATTAAAAAAGAACATTAAATTAAATGAAATAGTAACCAAGTTAAAAGAGAACAAAAATAGATACACAGTTAAAACATCATATTGAAATCAGAAGGCAGCAAATAACAAAATTTACATTGAAACTATTCTACGTAAATACACATATTTATTTATTTTAATTTTAATTAAATGTATGTTTTCATTTTTTTTTTTTTTTTTTGATTTAACATTTTGTTGTGTTATTTATTTGGTTGACTGTCTGATAATAATTACAATATTTTTGAAATTTTCCAATGCTAAACATGTGGGTTTTGAATCGTGTTAACGCTAAAAATCTATACAAGAAATTAAATTAAAGAAAACTATTACAATTCCTAACAAAATAAATGGAAGCAGATTCTTAAGTTAATGGTAAATCCTGAAAACACATGATCGCTTTATCTGTGTGGGAAAGCCATTAATCTTTACAAAAACCTTGGAACAACATTCAATTTATTTATATTTTTTCAAAATATTTATCATTTTCTGGAAGAGGATCATAACTTAAAGTTTTAAGTTTCTGCGTTGAGCGTGCAGAAATATACTTCATTGATAAACATCTGTTTTTTCAAAAGACTATAACTTAATTTTAAAATTTTTAAGTTCAACACACTTATATAAACAGAAAAAAATTGAAAATAATTGAAATAAATTTTAAAACTCTCTAGCAGCAAACGATTCTGTTGTATGACACATTTTTTCCAGTGTTTCTGCAAGTTTTTTAATCCTCTTCATAAAGAAAAATTACACAAAAGATCATTAAATTAGAAAATACATATGTATGTAGTTGCAAAGGAGATCGCTTTCTTCGACTTGCGTTTTCTAAACTGAAAACTGATTTAGGTCGTCGAGACCTAATCAAATAAATAGAAACTGAAATAGCTTTTTCCCAACGACTCTACACAAGTCTGCACCCAAATATTGTCTTAAAGAAAAATTACTATTTTTGGTTAAGTTAATTTTTCAATAGGACATTGTAGACGCCGTTTGTCGGGTCTTCTTATAAGTTCTCTAGATAATGACAAAGTGGATAACAGATCACCCTGTGGCTATGCCTTAAACATTGCAGAATTAATTAAGAATTAAGAAGGTGTTAAAGTAACTTTGAAGGTAAAACATGTAAGATCTCCGGATCCAATCTATCAAGTCTATGACCACAGATACATAAAGGCAAAATATACTAAAGTTGAACAGAAATGAAGAATAACATGTGAATTAATATAATAAAGCCCACTGAATTTAATTGATGTTTCATTTCTGCTCTATAGTAGTGAATTCATGTTTCAGTAATAAAAAGGAAAACTCTAAGCAGTTTTTTTTAATTTGGAATAGCACCAGCGGATGACACCTACTAATGCAAAATATTGTGTTGGAACTATAAAATTAGATTGCGGAAAAGACGATAGTATCTTTGAACATTCAATTTGAATTTATAACGCTTTTAGCTCGGATAAGCTTTAAGTGAGAAGCGTATGCAAAAACGAGTAGGTGCAGGTACAAGTTCATTAGAGCGAATTACAATTAAGTAGCGACAAAGTAAGAAGTGAATTAAGTTTGTGAAGGGTTAAACAAAAGAAAATTTACCCAGAGCTTTAGGTCGAGCACATATTACGGAGTATTGTATTATTGTCCACTGATCCCCTTATAGTCCATTGATATGTTAACGTGGCAGGTCCGTTTCAAAGAGTTTAAACTCGAAGCGATATCTATCATCTAAAAAGTAGTTATATGGCAAATTATAAAAGAGCAACTACAAACAGATTTCAAATATTTTTTGGTGAAAAATACACTAATTTTAATACATTCAACATTAAAAAAAAATAAATCAACAGCGGCTTAAACACCAATTGAAAAACCTTGGGTCAAATGCAATGTGTGCTAAAATATGAACTTTATGTTTCACAAAAACGACGCTTGTATAACATCGTTTTCTATTTAATTAAGAGAGCGCAACAGTCTTTAAAAATTACGCTATATTAAAAATCGGATTTCATAATTCATAAAATGTTAAGATAATAAGACTTTATGACACTTATGAATCCTTCAAAAATGTTTTTGTGGAAAAGTTCCCCTTGAGTAAAATAACTTCGAGGGAAGTTTAGTTTTCACACAAATCAAATAATAAATACTATTGGACTAGAACATGTTTTGGTATTTTCTAGTTGCCACATTGTATTTAATATTGGCATATGCTGTTTGTGGTGCAGAACTATACTTTTTTATAGATGGGTCTGTTAAATACTCTTTGCAATAAAATTTATTTCATTTTTACAATTTCATGTATAATATTAACCATGAAGTTTTCGAAACTGCTTACTGACTGCATCACTGTCTTAAATGTTGCTTTAAAAGAGTTGAAGTTAAATGCTGAAGAACGGTATAACTATACAGGCAGTCTCGTTAGCACAATAGCTACAACCATATGAATGTTGTTTGTGTAAAAAAAATTTTATTTTTCATAAACACATATGCATTTTATGTTTTAAGTTTAACTTTTGATTTTATAGTTTGAAAATTTATTATTTAATTTTGTTTTATGTTTTAAGTTTTTCTACATACATTTTTATTTTTTACCTCTTTCTTGAAAATAAAATATGTACTTATGTGTTTGAATTTAAATATACACACATACATTTTCTATCACGTTTTTTTTTAACATTAAAAACAATACCAACAAAAAAATCACAAAAAAAAAATTTGACAAACAAAACTGTAACAAGCTGACGTCGACTTTGCCATTGAGTTCACTTGGTATCAGTTTGCCTTGAAATCGACAAACAAAATTTAATAAGCTGACGTCGAGTTTGCCATTGAGTTAATCTGCTATCAATTTGCCTTGGGTTGGGGTTTGTTGCCGTAATTTCGAGTACTAAATCGGTTTAAACTTTATGAGCGGAGACTAATTTTTTTAGGGGTGTGATTGAATTCAAAAATATCCTCGCTTGAAATTTAATGAAGCTGGGCTACTAACTGTTTGAGCTAAATGCTTATGTACATAACTTTTTACTTTAAAATTTCTATAAAATATTGAATAGAAACTCTGCTGATAACAATAGGATTTCTAACATACACGTCCATTGGCATATCGTATTGAACTTAACCGAGCAACACAACCTTAATTTGGGGCCACTACAATATGTCCTTTTCTCTATCGCAGTTTTACCTCTGACTGTATATTCTGGGTGTTAATAGCATAAATTAAGCTACGTTTTTTGTTGAAAGCCTGTGAATTATTTTTTAGGTTGGATTTCATGTTTTGTAACTATTTCAAGAAAATCGTTTTTGTTGTTTACTTGTGTTTTTATTTCATGCGCGTTGCCGAGTTTAATAGGAGTTACTCTTAATAAGCTCCTCCCTCGTTTTACCTAACGTAATTTTCAACTCCCTTTTCTTTTACTTTTGGATATAATCTTAGACCGCGTTTTCATTTTGAAGATGAACTCATGAACGTGTTTTATAAAAGTCTTTAGTTTTTGTAAGAATTTCTATTAGACGTAAATGAGTAAAGAGAAACGAATGAATTTGCCATTTTCACAAGTTTTAAGTTCGCACGTTTTGGAATTAAAGCAGTAACTATAAAATAGTTCTTCAACCTCAGCTGGCCATACGAATTAGCTGATTATCTTTCTGACATTTCTAAGCTGATTTTGAAATTTTTTTGTAATTTGATAGATTATGCTTACAGATTGGTGCCAATTGAAAAACAGTTCATAATCTAAAAACAAAAGGGTGTCCCCATAGGTGAAGTAAATTAACATATATGGTCCTATTTTTTGTACGGTTATAGGCAAACGCTTGAAAATTGAACAAAATGTCGATGACTATGATCGTTCTAAAAACAAGTATAAATATTCCAAATTAAAAATTAAAGGGTGCGCCAATAGTGCATTAAATTTAATCTATATAACCATACTTTTCCACAGTTTCAGAAAGACGATTGAAGTTAAAAAAGAAGTTGTATTGTTAAGTCCGCTACAACAGCAATTATAAAATTTGAATTTGAAAATTAAAGGGCGCTTCCATATTTGATACTTTATCTTGTAAGCCGTTATATAAAAACACTTGCCAAGCTGACGATTGAATAGGTCAACTAATACATTTAAACTTTCGAACATAATTTATTTCTTCTTATCCATAATTATATTTTTTCATCGTTATTGCATATCATAATAATTTAACTCATTATTATTGTGGTTGCCTACAATTACTTTCACATAACGCCTTGTTTATTACTGATAGGACTAAAAAAAAGTGTCAATAAAGTAAACATTAACTAAAATAAAACAGAACAAATGTGGAAGACATAAGATTTCCAAAGAAAGAAAAAAAAGAGAACAAACTCAACCATCATTAACAGTTACATATTTGTATAAATTATACAGAAAAATATTTTAGTAAGTAAAGTAGGTATATGTCGTCTTTGTTATTTAAATTAATTAAATAATTAATCAAATAGATACACTTACGTTCGCACATACAAACACATATAAAAAACGACATCAATTATAACAATAGAGAGATTAAAAGAAGAAATTGTAACAACAATTAATCGATTAATTAATTATGGATATAAACAACACACACACAAATACTCACACTCATACAAACACACACGTACACTAAAAACTGTAATTCTATACATTCTATTCGCTACAATTACGATAACAAATTTGTTTAAATGGAAAGGTTTTCTGTTGTTTACAGTTTGGTTTTGGTTTGTAATGTAAAAGAGGTTAATTGATTTGAGAAAGAATTTGAATGAATATTTTGATTTCAAATGTATTTTTTTTTTGGTGATATGTCGTCAATTTTAATAAACTGTCTAATTGATAAATTAAAAATGGTTTTGTTTGTTTAGTTTTCGATTGTTTGTTAATTTTGTTGGTGGTTTGTTTTTAAGAAATGTTTACCGCAAATCTTGGGGTTTCACTGGCCGGTGTAGGAAGTGCACCAATTTCTAAAAGACCATTATCTAAACTATTTAACGCATCATCATCGCTTCGATAATTATCGATTCCATTAAGGCCCAACAATGCTCTAACTCTATCATGATTCTTTGTTTTGGCCGGCGATAGTTCGAGGCTCAATAAATGACGTTGATGATTCAATTGCTTTTGCAGATGCCGTGTCATCGATAGTGTACTATCGCAACTTTGGCTACCCGGATCTGAACCGTTTTCATCTAGATTATCCCGAGAATTGGCACTGCAACCAGCGCCAGAAGTTTGACGCGATGAGACACGTGACGCGGCCGACTGTTTAGATAAGGTTGTTAAGTGACACGATATAAGCAATATGGCGGCTGATCTAGCCGCACCTGTGCGTGATGTTGAAACAAGTATTCCCTTTGAACCAGTTGTGGCACTATTATTGCCGCCTACGCCTCCCGTTGACGAACGACGATTGCCATAGGAACCGATTGATCCGCCACTAGATCGTATACTTGAACGTGAGGAGGGACGACCAGATTGCACTGTCAATGGAATACCTGGTAAATGTGAAGGCATATCAGATTCACAATAACCACAAAATAACAATAATAATTTATACTTTTAAATAAAATAAATAATAACAACAATTGAATTACACAACACCAAATTAATTAAATAAATGGCCTTATTATTGGTTAAACAATTGAATAATGGAATTATATTACCTGTTTCACTTGAATACATTATAGGTGGCGGTAAATTGGCGTCACCGAAATTACGATGACGCGGATATTTTGTTTTGCTAAACAGATGCAGTACCATACAAATAAGACCAGCTAGCACACCAATACCTACACACACGCCCAGCAGTGTTGGTAAGTCGGAATTCAATTCGTCAATATCTATGAAAGAAAAAATTTATTGAAAAAAACTTAAATTTAAAAGACACTTGTGTAAAGAATATGATCGATTTATTTATTTAGGTACTGGACAAACGTACAAGTATTTTTGATTCCAAATGCCAGTATGAAAATATTTATTTCACTTTTCTGTGGCTCATTATAAATGCTTTGTTATTTTAGTCTGTGGCTCTGGCTATACTTGATCCCACTGGTCGGGTATCTTGCTTACTCAGCATGTGCTATTTATTCTAAGCGAAGCCAATCAAGTAACACTAGTGGTTACTTCGACAATACACAAACGACTGAAAAACATTTTTAAAGTATTGATGCAGTTGAAAACTGAATCTACTAGAGGAAGGAAGCGTATCCTTAATTGAGATGGGAATACTTCACTTCACTTAGTCCACAGAGTTGACTATGAGTTGTTTCTCCCTCTACTGCAAGTGACCGAAATAAATCTTCAAACACCGGCCTTATATAAAAGATTTAAATATTAAGAATATAAAGTAGAGTGAATACCTCTTAACCATTTAAAAAAACCAATACATGAGAGCGGTTCCTTTAAACAAATTGTATTTGTTCCACCGAAGGTTACACAAAATGTTCATTCCAAGAACATCAAAAGCTTTGATGTCAATATAATATAAACCTACGGATGATGTAAAACGTTCGGCCGTTCGTTAGTGAGAAATCATACAACAATGGACCACTCGCTCGATAAACTTATTCTTGTTTGCATGACTCTAACCAAAAGTTAATACAGGATACTGATTGAGATTATTTTCAAAACGTTTCGTAAATTTTTCTATGGAGGAATAGATAGGGTTGAAAAATTTGGCAGGTAAGAAACTTTTCGGTACCTCCAAAAGCAATAACTTTCGAATTAAAACACAAGGTTACATTTTATCAAAAGCTTTTTCATTACAATTGCTATGAAGCGGCCGTGTAGTAAACACATACAGAAAATTGTAAAAAGGTGGTTGTGTCAGGGCTGCTTCTCAGGGAAGAATCAAAATATTTTGGAAATAGCTCAGCCATTTGGGAGCATAGCAGAGGAAAATTTAAGCATAAGTTTTGAAGCTAGGTGTCATCCACCTTTCAGGGATGGCGCTTTGTAGTCTAACAGTTTGGTACCTCGCACCTGAAAATTTTTAATGCTTTCAATATTTTAAATTATTGTCTGAAAAATTATACATGGTCTCAAAAGTCTAGTCAATTATATACTTTTGTTAATTTTTCGATACCAAAGTCCAGTTTTTTCAAATTATTGGGTACAATATTCAGCATTTTTTTTCAATTTTTCGTCGCGAGCAAAATTTAAAATATTTTTGAGATTGTATCTTTTCTAACTAATAAATAAAAACTGTACGATTTTCGACTTAAAAATTTCGATATTGTTGGCAACAATTTGTTGCATCTTTATGTACTTCACTGAATTTTTTCTTGCACGTATTTCAAATGTTTTTTCTTGCATCTATTTGGCTATTTCGAGGTGGAACTTTAAGAAGTTCCGAAATATTGCATTTGCAAACAAAAAAAAAAAAAAAAAAATCAAGCAGTAATTCAAAGATTTAGAAAACTTGTTTTAAAGATAACTTAAAAAACAACAGAACCTAAAAAAGAATGCGATGTAACTTTGGTCATGGACCGATGCTTCGAAGCACGAGTTATCGACACTGAAACATAATTGGTTTTTCATATAAGCTGTGCTGAACTGTACTATAAGATAAGTGTTTCGATAATTTGCTATTATTTACTTTAAAATTACAACATAATAGTTTAATTATTAAGAAATAATTATTTCTTAATATTGCTTTATATAACAAATTGTCTTAAAAATAAAATGTTATCTCTTCAAAGTAGCTTAAAATGTGTACTTTAATAGAAGCAAACTGAAATTCAATTTCAATATACTTACATTTATTTCAATAAATACTTTTCCTTCCTTAATAACTTTTATAAGTTTTCTACTTTTTATCAGCAGGCGGTTAAATGTGTTACTACGTTGTAACCACTTACTTTTCTTTATGCGAGTATTAACTTTGGATTTTGAAATAGTACACTTACCTTGAGTGCAAAATACTCGTCGTGTTGGTTTTGTATAACTAACAGAATGGAAACCACTCGCACACTGACACATCGCATTATGTCGCACCTGAACACAAAGGGAATTTTCATCATTGTACTGGCATGTCTCATCGTAGAAACATTGTTCACCTATTTTCTTGGCTGCATAGAATGAGATGAAAAAAAAGCACAAAATGAAAATAAATATTGAAAACAATGAAAATATTTGGCCAAGCCAGCATTATCAACTGTTCCTCTCATATCATTCATAATCACCAAAAACAATGGATTTAATGATGAAAAAGTACAAAATGTAGGTGAATGTTGATTGGTTGGTTGGTTGCTTGATTAACCAAAGTGTAAAATACTTACGTTTATCGCATCCCTTGATTAGACCCAGTTGTACAGGATAATTTTTTTCACAGCCGCATGTATTTGTATCCTTTTCACAGCTGACATGCAAAAGAGTTGATTCACATTTCGAATTGTTACATGGAGCTCCAATATATTTTCCCAAAGCTAAAGAATAAAAAACAAAAAAAAAAAATAATAATAAAAATAAAATAAGAAACGTTCAACGAATTATATACAAACAAATAAATTTTAAACATTTTAAAAGATTAAAGATTATTTTAAGTTTCTCTGTCGTTTGACTCTATTTATCTTTTATCACAAAGGCAAAGGCAAGAAGTTTTTTCAAAAATCCGAAGAGAGAGAAATGGATCTTTTACAAGTATACAAATTTACACCTGAGCATTATACTTGTTTTGAAAAATGTTATCAAAAACCAAGACTATAATTTTTGTAGTCAATTTATTGTCTTAGTAACATACATAGGATTTTTTATTAAAATTGAAATAATTACAATGACTAAAAATTTAACTACAATTCAATGCTAGTATTTTTTTAGTTACGGTTGTTTTTACTAATGGTAATAAAAAAAAAAATAAAGTTGATCAATTACCAATTACAATTAGAAAAAATATAATTTTTGTGAAACTTTATAATTGCAGACGATTCGAAAGCAATGTATTAATTCAATAAATCGTAACACTTTTATAGCTGGATGAATCTATATTTGAACATTATAAAACATAATAATTTTATGTGAGATAGGTAATGTAAAGTCGTCTTATACTCTATCAAGTAGTAGTAGTAGTAGTTCCTATTACTTACAGGAATATAAAAATATGTTCTTATATTTTCTAATTTTTTTTTTAATTTTTGTGATAAAAATGCCAACCTAAAATAATGCTCTACTATTTAGTCTATACAGAAAAAAAATGATACTTATTAATGGTAATGCCTGGAAAACATTTAATCATTAATGAAAATTAATGGCCCATAATCAATTTTCTTTGAAGTGCACTATTTGTGTACTAAAGACACGTAAAAATATATTTTATATGTGAAAATATATTTTATATGTGAAAATCGGTTTTAAATTTAAAACCACTTGAAGTTGTTTTTAAATCAAAACAATTCTAAAACATAAACTTACATGGAAATTTTGTGTGTTGAAATTGATTCATTTTACAATTTTTATAAGAATGAGCATAAATTTCATTACCTTTTGTAATTTTCGTTTTTAAGAAACTAATTTTTTTATATTTGTTTTTTATTTAAAAAAATTCAAGCAGCTGATCAGAGATGGAGAGTCTATATAACTGCATTTTGTTACAAATTATAGGTAAATATTTTCATTATTTAATGTGTCACCCAGTTAAGGCCGGTTCAACTTAAAATACACTTTATTTTAAAAAAGTTAATAGCAAGTTTTAAAATTAAAGTACTTTCCGAAGGAAACCTACTTTAGTTTGTTTCTATGATTATGGGCCAATGATTTTGTTATATTTAACAAATTATCAATAAAACCTGTTCATTAAAAAGCATTACCTTTATTTGAAATAAAAAACATTAGCATTGTTTATCATTTAGTGATAATTACTCTTTTGTATTGTTCGTATGATCATATTCTTCATTGTGAAAAAATTGGGTACTTATTTAGCCTTTTTCTTTTATGCTAATTTTAGGATTCTTGATGGCCCGTCGTTGATTCGTATAAAGGCTGTGTATCTCCTTCTAAAATATATTTCCCTTATCCAGCACCAGAGACGCAGTAAAACTATTTTAAAACAAACACATATGAAAGGCTATTATGAATATAAGAAAAGATGTTTTCTTTCCTTTACATTTCTTTACCATCTATATCTTCACTCTATACTCTTACAAGAAGGAAATACAGATAAATATTAGAGTGCCTGAGTGTTGAGTTACTTTAAATAAATTAATACGAGTCATATACATACATAGTTATGTTTATGTATCTGTTTTCTGAAAAATTATTCCGGTCTGATCTTTTTTGTTTTTTATTTAAAACACAAAAAAACTTACGCCATTAACTCGGATTTCAGATCATTGATCATATAAAACGAAAAAACCTATTATTATTATTTTATTAAAAAATAAAATTATTATATATATATAGAAATAAAAATATATTAGATATCCTTGAATATTATTGATTTTACACTTAAAACGGAATGTATGTAAATAAAACATAATAGAAAGAATACGAATTATAAAAAAAGATGTGAGTAAACTACGGCGAAATTACTACAAGTCTAAATATTAGCCCAGCAGCTTATTTTTTTTATCTGAAAATTTATTTAAGCTTTCAGAAGATTTTAAAAGTTAAAAAAAATAAATAAAAGGTAAAAAGTGTTTTTAATTTATTTAATTTATTTTGATTAATTGATTACATATTTGTTGCTTTAATCTGTCTTTTTACACACTCATTTCAGCAAGAAACAAAAAACACCACTCGTGTTTCCTGTCTTTTTGCCTCGTTCGTCTATCGAAAACAAAGACATGCTTTTTAATAGTGCAAGATTTCATCGTATAAATGGTGCCAGCAGTGTCTTCTAAAACCTCAATTGCTTAGTTTTTTAATTACCGATTAGTTTAAGCAAAATAATTTTTGTTTTTGTTTAACTATACCTTTTACTATATTTTATCGTAAGTTATAGGCACTAATTGACAGAAATGCCAAGAAGTGTGCAAGTATAAAAATAAATTATAATAAAAACATTGCACATCAAAAGATTAAAATTCTTTGTCTTTGTTTAATTGCGTTTTTGTTTTTGGTTCATTGATTTTAACACATTAAAAGAATCGTAAATCATATAAAAATTAACAATAGAAAATTCTTTACAAATGACATTGAAAGTGCTAAGAAAATCGTAAAGAGATTTTCATTTAAAATAGTTTATTCTTTATCTAGAGTTCAAAATTGAAGCCCAAGCACATTTGCTTAGTTGCCTGTATTTTCTTTAATTTGAATTAAAATTTATAATCCTTTTATTGGCTTTTGTTTTGTTTACTTTTTGTTTTGTTAATGCAATATCTATAGAAAATTCTATATTTTGTTTTTGCCTTTTCTTCGGCAACGTTGGCTTAAATATTTTTGAAATATGAATTTGCATATTTGCCATAATTCCTTGAACTTTGAAACAAAAGAAAACAATTTTAAGATATATTTTAAATAAACATACATACATATGTATGTATTTATAGGAGGGAATACGGAAAATGATTTTAATCAAGATGTGTAAATGTGCTAATTGGCTGCCGATGCAGATGATGGATTTTGAATGATCTTTACTTAAGAGTGTACAATGGAAAATTTCAAATTTCAATTATCAACTTTTGGGTCACCTATAAATACGCGTTATTTTTTCGGGAATAGATTTCACCTATTTTTAGTATTTCTTGATATAGTTTTCTTTTTTATATTCTTTTTTTTTCGATTTTATAGATTTCTATGCTTGTTGACGTTTTCTAAGATTTTTTATGTTTTTTCAATTAAATTGTAAATAAAAATTTCATATATGTATATTTTTTTAAATTTTTTACAGCATTTTCTAGTCCAATTATATAGTGCTTATTGTATTAAAAATAAATATATTTTTTAAGAAAATAGTTCTCTTTTAAGAACCGATTATTTTTCATTTTTCTGTATAAACGATAATATGATTTTGTTATCATTTGTTTATTATGAAGATCATGACACACTATGAGATTTAGTCATAAAATGTGCAAAAAATAGAAACTTGTAAATTAAAACTAAATAAGCGACACATTGTTTTAAATAAATTATATTTTTTTACGATCAGAGTTGCATTTAAAGTTGCATCTTTCTTGTGTAATAATGTGCTACATTGCGAATTTTCTGATTAAGATGAAATTCGACCAGATTTTTTTAGAGAGTACGTTTAAGAGCTTCAAAGTTTTCTATTGACAGCACTATTTTGTTCGACAACTGATATCTCACAGTTGTCTTGTGGATATTTTAGTTCGCTACTTGAAAATTTTCTACACTAAATTTTATTGAGCTATTTTGTTTGAATTAAGAGAAAAAATACGCTTGATCCATTTTAGAGGCAGATGGAATCTCTTGAATATTTATGTGTGTACCATTAAAAATGTTGATGAGCAGAATGTTACAATCATTGACATAGAGACTATCTTTCGTAACTCATTCTGCTAGCATTAACCTTGCTTAAATTTTCAATAGGACAGCATTAATTATTAATTATTTGATGAATGGCTAATTTTAGGTAAAGTTCCTTGCAATCTTTAACCCTTTAGCTTACTTGCTTCGTTTGGGAACATTTCAAGTCACTTGTTCACGATAAAAAATCAAAGACGATTAAAAGCTTGAAACAAAATATTTAAGCCGATATTAATGCGAAAATGGGTAAAAATTTTAGAATCCAAAATTAATATTATAATAATTTTTCTCTGTTTTATTTAAATTTAAGCTGTAAACTTTCAGAGAACAGCCTTTAAATTAACGTATACAGAGATATGCTTTCGATCTTTAACACCTACATATTTTCATTAGTTGTTTTTTTTTAGAAAATTGGTTTATTTTCCTTTTAGTTTTTGGTTAACGTTACACATTTTAAAGTGCAAAAAATTAAGGGGTGAAAATCAATTTTACAAAACAAAAGAATAATATTTACAACCAGATATCAAGCCAGTCGCGTAATATAAAAACAGCAAAACTGATCAACTTAAAGTCCTTTAATCATGTGATTACATTTTGTTTAATAAGTGCTAAAAAGTATTCAAAAACTTTTTTTTAATGATTTAATAAATTGAATGTGAAAGTGTAGTGCTAAATTGGCTTTAACAAAATTCTGTCATTACAGCAACATCATGCATTTTTCGAAATATGAATTTATCCATTAAATAATGCAAAATTATTTTTAAATATTATATCGTTTTATCTGATTAAATTTAAAAATAAATGTTTGGAATCGCAGTGAATATTTTAAGAGTGCGGTGTTTATTTAAAAAAAGTATTAAAAAAGTGCAAAGTTCCTAATGCAAAATTCTTTGGTAAATCAAAACCTTAAGTAACAAAGTTAACTCCCACAAGTGCTAAAACGGCAACACCAACCAGTAAGACAGTTTGAGATTTTGTTTGCTGGGATAGAGAAGAATAAGTTACTGAATATTATTTTATAGTTGTTTGCTTTAAATTAAATATTAAATATTGAAATTGGTAAATAAAAATAAAATATTTATTACAAAATCATGTGTTTTTAATGCACTAATTTTAAATATTGCCAATTCCCTTGCAAAAAAAAAACACAAATTTATTACAATTTATCTGCAAAATGTATTTAAAACATTGTTATTTTTTTACATGTCTGAATCTTTGTGTGCGTTTTTTCTTTTGGTTTATAAGCCAGAAAACTAACCAAAAATTATGTTTAACTTATTTAAGCCTAGAAGTTTGTAAGTGTGTCAGCCAAAAAATGTTTATCACAATATGACAAAACAAAAAATAAATTAAAATACAACATTTTTTATTTAATTCAGGTTGCATTAATCACTATTTTGCATATAATTTACATTGAGAATTTTGCGGCACGAAGTTCTTTAAGATTTAAAAAATTTAAGGTCTGAATTTTGAACCTGCGAACAACAAAGCACGGGAATATAAATCGTTGATAACGATTTGTGGTCGGACTCTGATAGATTAAATGAATATTAATCAGTTTACAAATATTACGCGATAATTAATCTTGGCACAACTTTGTTTTTTTCAGGCCATTGTATAAAGCTGAGGATTCATCATTTTTTTGGTCGAAAGTCAGAGTATTAAATCAAAGCTAAAAACAAGTGCTTAAGGATCTTGTTAGAGGAAACTCGCTAGCTTTTTTGTCGCTCCATGTCCTAGACTTTTCATTGCTAGGACCAACATTCTTCATGGATTCATGGATTTGAACAGATAGCGGTCATGATCTTGATTGTTGTGACTATGACTCTTTGCTCAGCTTTCGCAAGAAAAAATTTAAGGGAGCAACATCAGAAACTTTTGTGGCTGAACAGAAGTTCCAGGAAGAGCTATTATCGCTTGATTTAAACAAATTCATTATAAAAGCCGGATGGCATAATAATACACAAAAAGAAAAAATGTATTTCAACCCAGTTAGCATTTGGAAGATTGTTTATACAAAAAAAAAAAAAATAAAAAAAAAACACTGTGAGACTTTTAAGACCTTTCGAAATGTCTAAACACTGATTAATCTGTTGTGCGTTTAAAAACCAACTTGAATATATCTCCGACAAACAAAAAAAGAGAGCGACTTGCTTAAAACAATCATGCAATCATGTATTTATCATTCAAAGGCTCGAAATGTAACTGTTTGTTTTTTCTTTTTGTGATCAATAATAATATTTGATAAAAAAAATTAGAAATGTGCGTATAATATGACTAAAGAATGACTCGAAAAAGTTTCGTATTTGATTAAAAGAACGATTGTAAACAGTATCGAAAATAACTAAAAAACGCGAGTCATAAAGGACTCGTTCAGAAGAGTAGTAGCTAGAAAATGATCAATAATTTTAAAAACTGCTATCTGTCCCAGAAAGAATTGAGTGAGCGAAACTACTACATACACAATTATCTACTAACACATTTGCAATAATTAAATACTAAAATGGCGTTGCCATTGTATTACTTATGGTATTAAGTTTGAATGACTTTTTTTATAAAATCAAGTTTTCTAGGTTTGTGTTTATACAAACTTGATTAGCAAAGTCTAAAATGGAGCTTGTAATTAAATCTGTTCCAAACATCAGGCAAAATTTGCATTTTATTTTTTATAAAAAAGTCACTGGCAATACTGCTTGCTACAGACATCACACGTATACAATTGTTTATATAATTTTTTAATTTTCCCATTAAGAATGTGATAGAAAGTTTGTTCCGAGCAGTGATGGATATTTCCATCACCAGTGATTGTCAAATGATGGTCACTGTTCTTATAGGGGTGAAATTTAAATAAATTTTTCTGTTTACCTAAATCTTACTTAAATGTACGTAAGTGTGATTCATACTCATGGGTTCTTAAAAGTCGAATAAGATTTTTTTTAAATAAGTAACCGCTTAACTAAAGCTATAATTCAGAACTCAAAACTAAATGCACTCGTTTATCCTACTGTACTTTTAGCACAACTCTGGATTACAAAAATTTAGTTTTTTAGTTAAGATTCACTACTTAAACTTAAAAAACAAAAATTAGAAAATTCCTTAAATAAAACTAGAAGGAAATAACAATAAGCAAAAAGGTTTCCTAAGCGCGGTGCCTACATCATTTAGTGCTGCCAACCTTACATTTTTTAATTTAATTTTTATTTATTTAATTTAATTTAATGTCAGAGCTTTGACTGTGACTTTAAATTAATTCGAATAATAACAATATATTTAATTTGTAGGCGACATAGAAATTTAAATATTTAACTGATATGTGTCACTTTTTGCTGTAGACATAATTAAAAAAAATAACATCATGCCTCTGCTCCTGATAATGAAATCTTCTTCATGAGTACTTCATTTTCAAACCTTTTAGTACTAGACATAATTTCATTCATCGGAAAGTCAGAAAAAAACTCAGCCTTTATTAAGTCTGAATCAATTCAACTTCGAGATGATATACGCAGGCTCCTTCAGTAATCCGCTATAATTCAGATTACTACTTATAGACTGAGAGTGGGGTACTACAGAACTTATCAGTTATTGCTTTTTGTCAAATTTTTCACAAAGCTTTGATTCTAAACTTTCTCTTAAAAGTTCTAAAATAAATATTTTTAAGCGTTAACAAGTTCTAGCAAAAATAGTGTAAACGATAACAATCCCCTTTACTTTGAGACTTTCGATCGATAGAAAAGAATTCCTTCTAGGGGATATTCAATGATATATTATGTTTAATTATATTTGCAGTGATGCTGATATGTCGTTATGTGTGTTGGAAGTAAACATAAGCTTATTTTAAAACTTTCATTTGTTTCAAAAACTTTACTGATTTTTTTTTTAATCACTCTTATGCAAAAATGGTAAAAACACATACAGATGTACAAAGTATTGAACTATGTACTCAACTAACAACTTTGACCAACACATTGCAGTCCAGTAATTAAACAAAAGTTGTGGGTAAAAGAACAGTAACAAACAATTTATTTTATTGGCCAAACACAACGTTTTAAATTTGATACATCTGTAGAAACAATATGAGAACGGATGTTAAGAAAATCAATTTAAACACGTTTACAAATGAAATTGTATTTCATTCTTTGTTTTTTGGCCTTGTTTCAGTTAGTTAATTAATTAAGGATAGAACATTTTTAAAATGTATTTACTTTCAAACATTCAATTTACAATTTTCAACATGGTTAGTGGTTTCAAATCTTCTGCGAGGATTTTTTTGTGAAACATAAGAAGTGCTCCAATATCAAGAATTGTAAAATGTTTAAATAATTAAAAACTGTGTATTTCAAATTAAAAGACCATTCATATTATAAAAAACAGCAAAACAATTGAGTTAACGTTCAGTGTAATTCAAAAACTCAACAGCGGTCTGGAATTTATTTCAAACTTTACTATAAATTCTTGTTTTCGGAAGGGCTATAAGTATTTAAGGTGCAACAGAATACCAAGTTATAAACAGGAAGAAAAATACCAAGAAAAATGTTCAATATAATAAATAATGTGTAAACCCGAATTGAAATGTTAAAAAAGTTTTGGAACTTACACAAAACGAATTTCAAACCAGTAAATCATACATTTAGGCATCTTAAAAACCATTTTAGATTTTTTGGTCAATTTTTTTATTTTTATACCCTTCACCACAGTTGAAAAAAGGTATATCTAAGTCTGTCATTCCGTTTGTAATTTCTACAATATCCATTTCGGACCTCATAAAGCATATATATTCTGAGTTCTTATGCATATCGAAGTCGATTGATTGATGACCTTCTGTCCGTCCGTGTTCGGGTTGGGTTCAAATTTGCCAAGCCACTAGATGAAATAAAGAAAATTTAAATACAACAATCGATCAGACATAGTTTATAAATATTGCTAGTCCTTCTAGGCAGCGGGGAAAACACCACGCCAACCTCTAGTTTTTTCATGTCATGTGGAACAAATCTAGTTTGCTAGCGTCACTACATAAAAAAAACCAACAAATATATGAGACGATGGATAATTAAAAAATAAGTAAAAATTCATGTGAAAAAATTGGCACTCACTCATATTGTCACTCATATTAACTTTTAATAAAAAAGTACGACTATGCACCATATTTTTAAGTTATCAAAACGGGTATCATTGAAAAACTTTTGAAGAGATCTCGCAAGAAAACCTAAAATTTTTTAAGATGCCTAAACAATTAAGAGCCGATGACATTTCAATGTAAATAATGTTTTCTAATTTTTAATTCTCACTAAACTAGATTTAGATAGCCGAATATAGCGCTTGTTTTATTTAGTAAAGATGTAGGGCGGACACTTTGTTATAAGTCTTATAACTTTGCTAGGAAAATTGTGCGAAAAATTAGGAATAAGTTTGTTCAGACTCTTGGAAATGCTGATTTAATTCAAAAAATTTTTTTTCTGCTTAAATATGCTTTAATGTTTTTTGTTTTGTATTTTCGATTTTATTAACACTTGAGAGTTTATGTCTGCCTTTTTCTTTTATAATTACTGTTATACTGCTTAATCACTAATATCGTTTAGCTAAACTATAGAAGTTATCACATTCTTAAGATATTCCACAAACACATTTTCAATAAATACAAACTCAGTTAAACACATATCCAAAACAACAATATAAAAACAAATGACAGTCGCATGTAGCTGTCGTCAACACAAACGCAAAAAAAATAGAATAAGAAATAGTAAACTAATGTTCCTTTGGAACTTTCTTTAAATTAATTAATAAATTTTATTACAACATTCAAGTAATTGCAAGTTTTTCAATGTATGACCTATGGGTCGAGAAGTGTATACTTTACTTCACTTTTTGCAAAACAGTACATCCTAATACAAAAATATATAATATCAGGCTTAGGCAAGTTTTATATCCGCAATTGTTTATTGCAATTGTATAATTTTTTTTTTTGAATTTTAATTTACATACCAACAAGAGAATTATAAACCAATGCTAATGTTAAGACTATCGCTTTCTTCAATTCTATTTTATACATGAACTTACCGGATTTATTATTAATTAAAATCTCATATTCATCGAGTTCTTCATCGTGGTAGCTGGAATCATCATCATCAAAATCAGGCACATTGGCAGCTTCACGACGCATTAATAAACGTCGCTGGTAGTTGCTTAAAGTAGCATTTAAAGGTAGAACAGAAACAGGAAACTTTAAACTGCTGTTGGCTAACATTCGCTTAGTGGCATTACTCTCTTCACTCTGCCCTTCTACAGAACTCTCTGTTAGGTTTGAATTAAAATCTGCTGTGATATTTAACATTTCCGTATGGCTGGTTATAGTTGGCTCTTGTTTGATCGTTAAATTTGTTGCTACAGCAGCACGTATCATAACGCCCCAATATAAGAAGGCCAACAGAACTAAATAGAAAATACTTCGCATATCTGGGTGACCGCTGACATGCATAAATTTAGTTTTACGCTTTAGTTGCAATGTTGCAGCTTCCGCATAGGCCGTAAGCATATTGTAGGTTAAGACACAACATGTTGAATAGGTCGAGTATGTAGACGACAGATTAAGATACGTGGTGGAAAGGTGAGAAAGTGTAGAAGAATTTGCTGACGATGTATAACCAGTTGAAGAGTTCGTCATTAAGGGATCTGCTGAATAGGAACATGTTGTTGATGGTGGTAATACTGATGGCGTTATTGAAGGTGGGAATAATGACTTTAGAAATGTGTTGTTAATATTGTGTGAGTTATTGATTTTCGAATTTCGGTTTCTTAAAGTACTTAATGAAGAAATGGACGTTAGCTGCTGAAAATTTGTGCTATTTGTGGGGAAATGTTGTTGCTGGGCATTAGCAACATGCTGCTGAAACTTTTTATAGCTGGTAAATTCATTGCATTTCTTTTTGTTGTTATTATTAACACAGATGTGTTTATTATTGTTGTTGTCATTATTACTTTTATTTTTATGGACTTTTGTTTGAAATTCTCGTTGTTTTTGTTGCTGATTTTGATTTGCTAGCAGTAGTTGTGGTTTTAGTTTTTGTTTTATTTGTTGATTTTGTTGAAGATGATGACGATGTTCTACTACATTTACGTTATGATATTTTGTGTAATTTAAAACTTTGGCCATCGCTCACACACATACGTTTTATAACAGCCCATTTATTTTAAACTCTTTTGTGTCCGTAAACCTTTCCTTCACTCTGTTTCTAAAAACTACTGCGGCATTGTTTTTTGTTTTCTAATAATTTAAGCATTATTTCCTTTTCTTGCCACACCTCTTCCTGCATATTTTGATTCTTATATCCCAATGTTCCACTGTATGTGGGTGTCGTCACTTTAAGTTAGAAAACGTACAACCATTTAGTTAAATTTATTTTTTGGCTGATGTTCAACAAAGAATTTCATAAAACTTTTAGATGGTTTTTCTGTTGTCTAAAGAAAATTTGTTTTTGTTTGTTGTGTCCTTAGTGTATCGTTGTTGCAGACTTGGTTTGGAATCCTGATAAGTGTAGTTCCTTTGGCTTTTGCAGTTCCACTTCAACTAGTGTATCGTTTTAATCTTTGACACTTCATATGTGTTCGTTAAATTTTTAATACTTTTTTTTTACAGTTTAATATCATCACTTTGACTGTAGATATTATTGCTGTACGGTGTGCTGTTGAAATAAAAACCATAGTTTTAATAGATATAAATATAAATTATTAGAAAACTTAATAAAAACGGTTAAATATTCAAGAACATTATACGGTGGAGGATTGAATAAAATGGTAAAAAATTTTTATTTTTGTAACGATAAGTCTGATTTCAATGAAAATTTATATGCCTGTACCTTGCCTCTGCCCCGTACGAAGGTTTGCTAATATTTATTTTTTATATTTTATAAGAAGAAGCAAGGAGCAAGGCTGACATTTATATATCAATACTTAAAAAAACATGTTCTCTTTAAAAAACGAAAAATTTGCAGCAGCGTATAAAATTTATTTCTCGAAAATTATTGCATGACTTCAATTTCGTTTTTTTTACTGATAAAAACACTTAATAAGCATTTTGGGCCGATGGCCTTAAAGGCGTTGCTATCTAACATGCACTTATGTGAAGCAAAATTTTAACCAGTTTTTTTCACCACTTTTTGACAGAAGTCTTCAATTATTCCGCATTAATTTACCAATTATAGAAAAATTTTAGAACTTAAAACAGCAATTCCGAGTATCATAGCAACATGAATCTGATTAGCGATTTGGAATTATTTTTATATAAAACTCTACTAGGAATAATTTTTTGGAATAGTGCTATATTCGGCTATGCCGAGTCTTATATACCCCTCACCATATATGTAAATCTAGTTTAGTAAAGTAACTCTAATTTGAAAAAAAGGAGAAAAAAAAAACAAATATAAGGGTGACAGAGAAATAAAACATAAAAAAATAATTATTAAAAATTATAAAAATTGATATAATTTTACATAAAAATGTCATAAGCTCTTAATTGGTTAATCATTTTTAAAAAAATTTCGTATTTCCTGAAAGATCTCAAAAGCTTTTAAATAATACCCATATTGATATTTTAAAAAATATGTTGCACAATCGTACTTTCGATGGATGTTTTATTTTTATTCTCTACCTTCACTAAACTAGATTTGTTCCAAATGGTATGAAGGACACGGACTGATCATGCTGATTTTTAATAGCGAGATTTTCGAAACTATGTCTGATCGATTGGCGTTTTTAAAGTTTCTCTAGCCCATCTTATGCTTTGCAAAGTTGATTTCAACTCCACCAGGGACGGACAAACTGACATCACTTAATCGACTTCCCTATGCACATGAACGCAGTATATATATATACTCTATGGGGTCGGAAATGAATATTGTAGAAATTACAAACGGAATGACAAGCTTAGATAAACCCTTTTTTACCTGTGGTGAAGGCTATGATGAACTGAAATACTTAAACGTTAAATTGAAGAATAAAACATATTTAACAAAAATCGGCTTAACGAATTATCTAACTAAATTCTTAGGATAACATGAGTTTATATGCCTATTTATTAGTGTTTGGGATTTTTTGGAATTCTTTATTTCCCGGGAAACGAGGGGAAGTTGTCGCATTCCTGGGATTTCCCGGTTGGTATTTGCTGGGATAAAGCAATTCTTGAAGAAAACAAGTTTATTTATTTGGATTAACATTATTGTGCTTTTGTACAATATAATGACAGATAAAAAGATTAAATATACTGAAAAAGCATTTTATTATTTTTTTTTAATGCATGATTTTAGAACTGTGTTTAACAATTCACTGAATAAACTGTTGCTTGTTTTCGTTGCAAAGTTTTCAACAATAGGAAAAACCCTTTCACTTTCTACTGAAGTAGGTTTTGTTGTCAATAATGCGTTATAAAGATTATCAATGTTCGCGTTTCAAACGTTAGTGGCTTCGAATAACCCAAATTCCTTTTTAAAGAAATTAGTAACCTTTTGTTCTGTTTTATATCTTACTAGCAGTGCCCACGACATCGTCTGCGTATCATTTCTAGTTATCATAAAATTAAAATATAGAAAAATGTGTTTTTAAACATTTTTTGTAGAGTTCTGTAAACAGTGTTATTTATTGAATTATTCATTCCAGTAATACTAAGCCAAATGACCAAAAATATGTATTACATAGTTATGATAACGAGCCTAAGTATTGCAAAAAAATATAAAACTTAAATTAACATTTAGTTCATTAAAATTTATAATTGCAAAATTAATTGTAGCATAAGCAATTAGTTTTAAATAAAGAGAAAAAAATAATCTTGTATATACTAATTGCTAAAAATCCTCAACATATTAACAAACAAAAATACGTTCAAGGTCCAGTTGTGAGAAGAACAACTGAAATGCTAAAACCTCAAGCAGTTGAGGATAGATATCTTAAGAGTTTCACTTTAAATGCATTATTGGTATGAAAAAAAATTGAAAAAAATGAACATAAAGGGTAGGCAGTCAAAGGGAGTCACAATATTTGGTAAATCATTTATGTACAGAATTAAGAAGGAGGGAAGTAGTATTTAGACGTTTACTATACGCGTGTTGATATTTTGAAATTCCAGAGTACACGAAGTTAATCATTTGATTTTTGAGTATGTGTTGAATTACTTTAGAAAGTGCAGGGAGAATGGAGATTGGTTTTGGACTTAGGTAAAGGAACAACACGAGCTGTTTTCCAGTATAAGGAAACGAACGGACGACATAAAATTAGAGTATTTTAGTTTAAGAAAAACATTAGGAATTAAAGGGAAAATCAGTTTGAGGAATTTAATAGGTAAACAGTTAATACCAACGGATTTAAACTGGATGTTATGAAGAGCAGTGTACAGTTCAGATTCGCTCATAAAGGAAAAATAAAAAGACGTATTGAACGCATCAGAATAAGTTAAAAGCGAATAATCAGAAACAGCAATGTGAGGAACAACGAAGAAATTATTTATTACATTTATGTCAGGATCATAACGCCAATCGTTTCTGCCAATGAACCCAGAACTTCTAATAATCTGCCAAAACCCCGAAAAAGGTCACATAGTAATGAGGTTACAAGTGAACATTTCTCGTTTATATCAGCAGAGCCAAAAATATTATTAAAGTTATATATTTACCATAAGCGTACCCAATCAACATTACAAAAATCTCTCATTTCAATTACACCCTCAGAGCAATTTAACATAAAATTAAGAGAAGCAAATATAAGTGCATGATAAGTGACAGAAGGACACTACACTTGATTGCTTATATTGACTGTAAGGGAATTACTCAGCAAGAAGAAATCAATAAGCGATGTGGTACTCGTCCTTAAATCAAAATGAGTGCGTTTTGAGTTATGGACTACAGACATATTCATTCTTAGGCATAATGCGCGTAATAGAGCAGATTTGGATGGATCAAACAAGTTCCAATTAAAATCACCGACGACAGCTATATTCGCATATCTTAGAAAAAAATTACAATGCGAATTTTCAAAATCATTGATACTACCATTTGCAATATATACAGCCCCAAACAACAATGTGCTATTTCCAAAACTAAGCTCGACAAACAAGGATTCGCAGTCAGGTGATTGATGTTTGTATAACGTTTTAAATTTTGAACTCTTTGCAATATATATGGCTACTCCACCACCCCTGAAAGGTCTATCATTTCTACAAATCCTATAACCAGATATTTCATCAGCCTGGTCCAATATAAATTCAGTGACTACAAGAGCGTCATTACCAATTATGCATTTAAGTTCATCCATTTTCACAGAACGAGCACCAAGAGAAAGGCTACGTAAGTTTAAATGACCAATTTTCAATTGGTTAATGTAAGTAAGGTGTGTTTTTAAGGTAGAACTCCCACTAACTATAAGACCAAGATTTTGCCAAGAAGATCAAAATAAAAAAAAAATAAAAAACGAAAAATATAGTTGAGGAACAAGAAATATGAACAGAAAATTATCAATTAATATGCGTACTTAATAAAAATATAATCAACTACCAATTTCACTAAATTTATTGTCATTTATAGGTAAAAAAAATTATTAAATAAACAATAGTGCATGAAGTAAATATTCAACCAGAAAAAAAAATAAAAAATGTTAATAAATTGACATAGGTCAGTGAATAAGGCTTAAAAGCAAAGTAACAGCTATATACAGTTACAAACATCATAATCCAAAGAACAGTTTTTTTTACTAAAAAAAAGGAATAAAGAAATCGGAATACATATATAAATTTTTAACTAGTTATTTGGACTATGATGCTATTAGTGAAAATAACAAAAGGTGGACTTCTTTTCCATCAGGCAAACGCAATTTAGCCTTAAGCATATCCAAATCCAAAATTCTGAATCTTGATATAAATTTATCCTTTAAGAGCTTATTACAAATGGCGTAAAGCCTAGCCGGAGATGGTAAGAAATAGTCGTTTAAGAAGACTCTTTTATCAATTAGTACTTCTGCCTTAACAATATCGGTAATCGTAAGGGTTCTTGATTTAAGCGATTGGAAATCAAAGTTCATTAGAAGATCACGAACATGATCACTGTTAAATTTTATAAGCACACATTGCTTCTTATGTATGTAGCAAACGTGATTCACATCAGATAAATTTATTGGCATTTTATAAAATTTTCCCAACTCAACAACATAGTTAGGCATATCAATTAAACCCTCAGGTAGACCACGTACAAGAATATCATTGCGATTTAATTTGCGATGCAATTAATTATTTTCAGCTTCAAGTGCAGATATTTTAGCTAGCATCGATGATTCCATAAGCTCGATTGCGATTTTCCACTTCCGTTTTAATATTCCTTATACTTAATGCTAACTAAGATCTCAAATCAGCCATATCATTTAAAATCTTCTTTAGAGACACATAATCATCCTTGCGTTTTTCCATAAAGCTGTCAAAGTTGGAATTAGCATCATGAATTTTTTACAAGACGAGCCAGAAGATGTGGTCAACGTGGTAAGCACGTTGACTACAAACCTGGTTGGCCAGGGTTCAACCCCTGCGACAGCCAAAAAATAAAAATGTTTTTTTCTGTTTAATGGTATAAATACATATTCAGAATTAACATTAAAACATGAAGCCTCCTTCGTCGGTACTTCTTCTTCTTAGCATATTTGCCGGCGAAGTAAAATAACTAATAAAATGGCTATACGTTCACCGCCTGTTCTTATCTCTCTTCTATCCCTCTCCTAAAAGAATGTAGCATGGTTACACACTAATTAAATAGGCATTGTTGCCTGAAGTGCTACTTCTCTTAAAAAAAATTGAGCAGATGAAAGAGAAGCATTTAAAAGTGCTCCGAGCCTTAAACTCTTCATGTTTTCACGTGACGAGTGAATCCAAATTTAGCATAGATCACATTGTACAGCTTGATGGTTTTTGTAAAATATGAATTTATAAATTACACACAAGTCTTTTTTTCTGCCAGCCATATTTCTAGAAATAATGTAAGCAAAAATTCGTGCTAAAAATGGCACCAACCAGCAAAATGAATAAAACCAACCAACAGAACGACAAACCAACACAAATATGTATGTATAAAGTTGTGCCGTTTCAAATTAAGTTACACAACAGGTCAGTTCAGCTAAAATAAACAATTTGCTCAAACGAAAAATCGAATATAACAATTTAGAAATACAAATTAAAAAAATGACAGCTTTTTAAAAAACACGTCTACTCAGGCATGGGGTTGCCAGAAGTCCTGTTAATTCCGTGTTAGAAACTGTCCATATATAAAAAATAAAATGTAATAAAACTTCTAGTACCTTTTAAATTGGGTAAAATTGGGTGCTTTCACATTTGTATCTCTAGTTTCTTTATGAAATGACTTATTTTTACCCAAAAAAAAGTATTCTATATTTGAACCAAGGTTCTTATGGACCTCCTCACAAAATTTTATTCAAATCCATCCAGCAGTTTTTTAGTGATGGTACACAGACAGACAAATACAAATTCTATAAACAGGTGTTTTGTATTTCATCTTGATTAATATCTATACCAACATCAAAATTAAAAAAAAATATTTCCATTTAAATTTTTCCGGAATATTGTGGATAGCTTTCCCGGAAATCCCCGAACCCTTCTATTTACTATAAAACTCAAATTTTCGAAACGCCGATACTCCTACATTTTTGAACTCCTCTGTTAGAATTCTTTTTCGGAAGTTTTTATTTTGAAAAATGTTTGAATTTGCAATACAGTGTAGGTAAATCAGTTTGTTTTTCCCAATTAAAAAGCGTTTTTTTGTTTTGTTATATGACGCAACCTCTTAAAGCAAACATAATATATTCGCTTTTTCCGGGTCAGCAAATTAAAAGCATGTTAATCGTAATCAAATTTTCAATCCAAAAACAACAAGAAAAAAGAAGAGAGAGAAGCGAAAACAACAAATGTTAAACTTGTTTTTTCTTAACAGTTGTTGTTTCAAGTTTTTCTTATTATTTTACCATCGATGACAAAATATATTGTGTGGTGGGGTGGTACATGCACATGGTACATAAATAAAAGGTTAAAGAGTTAAAAGGTGTTTTCTTCGATGAGGAAAGATTCCCATAATAAATCAAAAAGAATGTCGCAAAATTTATGCAAGAATTAAAATAAACAGAAATATTAATTTGAAATGTTATTTTTATTTAATTATAAAAAACATAGAATGAAGTTTTGTATGGAGAATCACATTTGGAAAATGAATTCAGAGTCTTTGCCGACAACTAAACACTCTCTATTTGTACTTCTTTGCGTCAGTTAACAAAAACATTTCTTAGTTTCTTTGATGCAGTCTTTAATTTTTCCTTCCATACATGGTTAACTGCAAACTTATTAAATAACAACTTGACTTGAAAACAAAACCAAATTATATCCCGAAAAGTAATTTTACAGTGCACAGTGGGGCAGAAACAAAATATTTTGGAAATAATTCAGCCATTTGAAAACGGCTAGGCCGATTGATTCAAAATTTGGCACGAGCATAGTAGAGGAGTACTTGAGCTTAAGTTTTGAAGGTGGTTACCCTCCACTTTCCAGGGATGGCGCTATGTGGTCTCAAAGTTGGACACCTCGCTCCTGAAAATTTTTCTAACGCTTGGCATTTCTTCAATTTTTGTCTGATTTTTAAATATTTTGCATGGTCTTAAAGATCTCGTAAATACCTACAAAACGGTGCTTTAAACTGCATGTTTGTGTTTAAAAATGATCGAGTTATAAGAATTTTAAAATTAAAATTTTTGATTTTTTCCATACCCTGGTCACGTTTTTTCGAAATATTGGGTACAATTTGCAGCAAATTTGTTTGAGTTTTTTACCGTAGATAGCAAACAAATTTAAGATTTTTCGAAAAAAATTTGAAAGCAATATCTTTTCTGGCTTAAAAATTATACGATTTTCAATTTAAAAAATCCAAAATTATTGCATTTTTGTGTATTTTAGCCTAAAATGGGACACTAATCTAATTTTTTAGATAGAAAAAAATTTTCTTAAGGAATATATAAAAATTTTTTATTTTTATTAAAGCTAACTATATGTGTGTACGTTTAAACCAAATCTCGTATAAAACTGATCATTCTTGTAGAAGATGTAAATCTTTCAACTGGACCTATTTTACATCGAAATTTTGACTTTACCCCATATTTTCTAAAATCCCAAAGCTGGGATCGGAAAAAGAAGAATACTATAAAAAAGCTATATATACTCCAAATTGTTTCAAAAAGTATTTCGTGAGCCCTAGTCCATATGTGGACTTTATGGGCAAAAGAGTAAAAAATTCCAATTTTGGGACTTTTCGTCTTTATTTTGAGAATTATGGGATTTCCTTTTGCATAATGTTGCAGATTTTTTTACCGTTTGATTTTAGTTAACAAACTACATATGCACAGAAAGTTTTATCTGATTTGCCTAATTAATAAAAGTTTTATAGCATATTTAATATTTTTACTTTTCTCAAATTGGACCGCTTTTACCATAATTTTACGAAATTTTCGGAGCTCAGCAACGAATATTAAAATTTTGTTCCATTTTTTTATTTTTTTTATGCATGTGAATAAAGATGACGCAATTTCCTATTAAATAAAAAAAGATTCACCTCAATATTATTCTTACGTGCAAAACTATGCGTTCTTAAATACGAGTGTTTCAATATGTATCTCACTTTTATACATTTATGTTACGGAAGTAAAAATGTTCATGCCTGTGTAAAAAATTGTGTAAAAAAACAATTATACCTGAATAGAGGATAACCAAGAGGCATATCTTAAATTAATAATCATTATAAAAAACATCAGATAAAAAATAAAATTTTCTGTTAATTTTTATTTACGAAAAGTCGTTAAAAGTATTTTTTATTTCCTTAAAATTATTATTTATTTTCTATAAAATAATCTGTCATATCATTATGCATGTCTAAAAGATAAAGTAAATCCTTTAATTCTGTTTTGTTAGAAGGTGAAGAAGCCTCATGATTAATCCAACGTTTTCTCATTGATGAGAGTACAGGATAAGAAGATAACAATAGGCTATAGAAAATGTCTTCGTTTTGTGACTGCCTAAAACATTTTCGCAGTTTTTTGCTTCTTGGGCTTCTTCTGTTAATTCCCCAAGAGGAAGAATATTCGATTCTATAATTGTTTTACCATGATATAATATTTTATGTACTGTGGGCGTCATATCCCTCCATGGATATAGGGAAACGAGTAGCTGAGATATTTTTGCTGTATATTCTCCAAAGCGAAAAGAATTAATTTGAGTTTTGCTACTAATTGCCATTAAAACTACGTTAACCATTCTAAGCAACTCTTTGTCAATTCCAGTTATGTTTGAAGTAGTTTCAAAATCCCCAAAAAATTTTCTTGCAGTATTTCCGTCGTTAGTATTTCCTCCACTACGAAGAGGCTTATCAATTATTAACCCCGTTTGTACTCTAAACTCTTCTTGGATGCTACTTTTCTCAGAAGCTCTTAGAGCTTTTAGTTCATCATTGTTTTTTGTTTTTTTTTTGTTATTAAATTTTCTGTCGTACTTCTGTATTTTAAGTCGTATGCAATATGCAGAAAATGCTCCAAAAATCTTATTCTAGCATGAAGGGGGGATATTCCGAAAGATAGAACTTCTTCCTTGACTACGTTGGGTTTTTTTATCTGAGAATTCTGACTTCTTCTGATCACATATGGAACATTTCCAATTAGAAGATGTGTTAGTTATAGCGTTACTAACTTTTCAATCAATCATTGTTAAACTAAGTTGAAAGGATATGTTAACACAGTATTCTTTTATTTTTATTGATATTGGTTCCAATGATCTTATTTCGTCTTTGATATGCTCGACGAATTTTTTTTGTTTGCACGTACTGATGAAGATGCAACCAGTGAGTATGAACCAATTCTTAGTGGTACTAAGGATGCCATGAATATGCTCTTAAAATCTATTGTATGTTTTTGTTTGTACTCAGGAAGGGCTGATATTCCATCACATCTCCACTTACACATTAGTACTACATCGCAGTTTTTAACCTTTTCTAGTTGGTCAGTAGAAAAATCTGAAATAATCCGTGACGCCGTATTTTCTGGCAAAGAAGATAGTCCAATAGAAGCTTTCGTTTCATCAACTGTTATTGGAGATGGCATAATCGCTTTCTTTTTTTCTTGAATAGACTTATATGATGGTAATATTGCATGTCCTTTCTCAAGTAAAGCTTTTCTCAAAATTTGGTACTTATTTCGGCTTATTTTCATTTCCAACATCAGAGCAATAGTTTCTTCCTCCGTAAAATTTGACTGCGATGCCGGAGTAGGTATGCTGTTAACAATTCGTTTCAACCGTTTTGGAGATGCGCTGGGAAGAATATTGGCGATGTGCACTGCCTCGGAAGGCTGATTTTCTTTTTTTAGCAATTCTTTGAACGTATCGGAAACTTCATCTTTTGAAACTGAAGAACGTTTTTCGGTTAACCTTTTTTTCTTAGACTTCGAACATAAGTCATCATAAGATTTGCAGGGAGCTCCACATAATGCGATGTAGGTTGAGAATTTCACAACAGTATCCATCCAAGTAAGATACTTTACTTTAAACTTATTTTTGTTTCCGCGAACTGATTTCATTTTTTGATCAAATAATTTTAAAAATTTTTCCAGTTTTGCAGTACCAATGACATCAACTCTGCAGTTGTATGTAGCCTTAATAAATTTTTTCATGGCCTTAATTCTATCAAGTCCTTTTGTAGCATCAGTCCACAAAAAAGAACACAATGTCTCAAACTTCAATGTGATCGGCATGATGTTTTTTTTTTTAAATATGATATCTATTGTATTTATGCAAATATTTATATGCGTGTTCAGGTCATCGAACAGTTGGGTACCTAAAGAAGCAAAGCAGCTAGCTAAAAATCAAAAAAGGCACTTAGGTAAGACATAATTAGTCATAGGTCATCCTAAAACGAAAACCTGCACCATTATTTTTAACCCTTACATTTTTAACCCTTTTTTCAGGTATAATTGTTTTTTTACACAATTTTTTACACAGGCATGAAAATTTATACTTCCGTAACATAAATGTATAAAAGTGAGATACATATTGAAACACTCATATTTAAGAACGCATAGTTTTGCACGTAAGAATGATATTGAGGTGAATCTTTTTTTATTTAATAGGAAATTGCGTCATCTTTATTCACATGCATAAAAAAAATAAAAAAAATGGAACAAAATTTTAATATTCGTTGCTGAGCTCCGAAAATTTCGAAAAATTATGGTAAAAGCGGTCCAATTTGAGAAAAGTAAAAATATTAAATATGCTATAAAACTTTTATTAATTAAGCAAATAAGATAAAATTTTCTGTGCATATGTAGTTTGTTAACTTAAATCAAACGGTAAAAAAATCTGCAACATTATGCAAAAGGAAATCCCATAATTCCCAAAATAAAGACGAAAAATCCCAAAATTGGAATTTTTTACTCTTTTGCCCATAAAGTCCACATATGGACTAGGGCTCACGAAATACTTTTTGAAACAATTTGGAGTATATATAGCTTTTTTATAGTATTCTTCTTTTTCCGATCCCAGCTTTGGGATCTTAGAAAATATGGGGTAAAGTCAAAATTTCGATGTAAAATAGGTCAAGTTGAAAGATTTACATCTTCTACAAGAATGATCAGTTTTATACGAGATTTGGTTTAAACGTACACACATATAGTTAGCTTTAATAAAAATAAAAAATTTTTATATATTCCTTAAGAAAATTTTTTTCTATCTAAAAAATTAGATTAGTGTCCCATTTTAGGCTAAAATACACAAAAATGCAATAATTTTGGATTTTTTAAATTGAAAATCGTATAATTTTTAAGCCAGAAAAGATATTACTTTCAAATTTTTTTCGGAAAATCTTAAATTTTGTTTGCTATCTACGGTAAAAAACTCAAACAAATTTGCTGCAAATTGTACCCAATATTTCGAAAAAACTGGACCAGGGTATGGAAAAAATCAAAAATTTTAATTTTAAAATGCTTATAACTCGATCATTTTTAAACACAAACATGCAGTTTAAAGCACCGTGTTGTAGGTATTTACGAGATCTTTAAGACCATGTAAAATATTTAAAAATCAGACAAAAATTGAAGAAATGCCAAGCGTTAGAAAAATTTTCAGGAGCGAGGTGTCCAACTTTGAGACCACATAGCGCCATCCCTGGAAAGTGGAGGGTAACCACCTTCAAAACTTAAGCTCAAGTACTCCTCTACTATGCTCGTGCCAAATTTTGAATTAATCGGCCTAGCCGTTTTCAAATGGCTGAATTATTTCCAAAATATTTTGATTCTGCCCCACTGTGCAGTGTTAAATTGTTTTACGATCAGTTTGTTATGCGGCACTGTCTTTTAAGAGTAATTATTCATAACGAGTATTAAAACCTGTGTTACGCTCTCGCGATCAAAGTAGCAGCATCTGTTTTTTTTTCGACAATAGAGTGCCGGTTCCTTAACCAATTTAATCACATGAATTTTATTGTTGTATTCGTTGTACATTAATAATATTAATATATTGTGCTTTAACATAAAGTAATTAAATAAATTAACTTTAAAATGTATAGTTTTATATAGAACTAGCAGAGTCTAATACTTCAACCGCGTGTCTTTTTCTAATTTTAAAAAAATGTGCCTTTTAATATTAATTGCAGAGTTCTGTAAACAGTGTGAAAAATTTTCAATCTACAGAAATGAAATGTGTTGACAACTGTTCTAGTTCCATTACACCGGTAAAATTGGCTGCTTTCACATTTGTATCTCTAGTTTTTCTTCGAAATTACATATATTTACGAAAAAAAAGGTATTCCACATTTGAACCAGGGTTGTAAGGGGCCTTCACAAATTTTTTTTCAAATACATCCAGAAGTTTTTAGTTTGTATTGCATATCAATATCAATCAAAGAAAATACAGAACATAGTGTTATATTACCGTTTCTATCAAACTTATGGAAGTCTACTGCAGGAACTATCACTCAGCTTGCACTCTTCCTGAATATTAAGAAATTTTTCTGAAAAGAACTTAGGGTTTTAAATTATTTCTTTACAAAATTTTTCAAAGAGTTTTTATATCAGTATTATTTAAACGGTACGCTACATCAAACAAATGACCAAGCACTCATTTCATTAACTGGAGTTTTTTAAATTTAAATTTTTTTAAATTACTCCATTAACGAGTTATATAAATCAGAATATATTATGAGAAACTTCAGGCTTACTGAACTGGGTATATAAGCATCGCTAAGATTAGCCAAGGTGTTATAATTTATTCCATATATTAGAGAGGCGCGATACATCTGAAGGAATTTATATCAAAAATGGTCTAGGTAACCCTCAACGGATGGTGACAATAACGAGTGATTTCTTCTTTATCAATCCAGAACTGCTTAATGACTACAATTCATTATTTTTATGACTGCATTGTTACTGATTATTTTGTAAAGTAATTAATGTCCATTGTTATGTTGTTTTTATTGTACTAATATATGTTCCCATATTTATTGAAGTTAATAAAATGTCCTATTCACATAATTTAATGTGCATAAATTGTTGTAATTAAATTATTTAAACTTCATTGAATAATTCGTTAAAACGCTAAATATAAAATTTTTAAATTGTGACTTATAAATAGTGAATATAATTAGTGTTGCTCGTATTAATGTTTGGTTTTAGGGAGAATGTGTTCTGCCCTCTAGGGAGGATGTGTTGTAATGTTGATAAGTCAAACACTTTCTTTGGTTGCGGGTGTAATTATGTTAATTCAAATGTTTTTATTAGAAAGCAAAGAGGCATTGTTTTTTCTTCTAAATTATATTCAATTTATTTCAACACAAGTGAAATATTTAAATATATTTGTATATTAACAAATTGCGATAGTGTGGATAAGAGGTGCATATGTGTGACAGATTTTACCTATTAAAAAAGAGGTCATAAAATCGATATCATAGTTTCATTTTGAGTAATAGAGTGGCAACGATTCTTATTATTTTTATTATTTAGTTAATTTAGTTACAAAAATAACGAAGCTTTCTTTTAGGCTTCTCTATAGTCACATATAGATTATAGATTAGTATTAATAAGAACGCTTAAAAATTAGTCTCATTACCAGCCAAAGTTCGTACATTTATTAAAAGGCAAACATTCAATTATTTGGTATTAAGTTAATTGGATTTATTCAATTTATTCAATTATTTGATTGTTTCCTTTCAACAATTTTTTGGGGTTTTTATTAGTAAAAAACAACTTATTTTTCTCTGGTGTCACCTTCTTTACGCAGAAAATTTTAATGACAGCTCTGTTAAGCAACTCAATCTTTAATACTTTTGTATGCATAAGAACGCAGAACTGCGATTTCTATTCTTAGGCGAGTTGAAACGTGTAGATTTTTCTTCTATGGTAAGATGTGGTAGCTTTTTTTGTGTTGTTGTAAAACGTTATGAATTTTCTTGTGTTTTATTTCTTTCAGTAATGAAATCTCAAATATGATGTTTTCTAAGAATAAAGTAAAACAGTTTATGACTAAGAAATTTTTGGAGAATAAGAGTATTGCTATATTTTGTTGCTCATATAAGGAGGTCTTGTTTTAGTAGCGTAACAATATATCACGCTTATAGTTTGCTCTTTGGCATCAATGTTAGTGGCTACCAATTTTTTGCGTTAAGACTGGTGGTACTCTGTTCGAATTTGTGAAAATTGTTGAACAACATTAATAATTTCACGTGAAAAATTTAACATTTAAAATATACTGTCTATCCCGCAATTTGGAAGAATTTAACGTTTTTTTTTGTATTTTGTTTTCACGTATACTACACTGTTTTAGAAAAATAAGCAAAAGAATAAATAAAGCTTGTTCGCTTTGATAAAATGTTGCTAGAAACAATTTTTCATGACTTTTTATACAATTTTTTAATGTATAAAATTGACAGCATTCCGCATGAAAAAGAATTTGTTAAAATATCCCTCCTTAACTTTTTTTGCAACACCCTGTTAATAAAAGTACATTGTCATCGTGTCATATTTATGTACATACGATGAATGCATGTAGACCTTCGCGTGTACGGTTTGATTGTTTAAACAATTTTTTTAGTACTTAATTGTATTTTGTGGCATGTTTAAAAAGAATTTTATTCATGATGGCGTTAATTGAATTAATTTTAATCTTTTTACGAATCAAATTGTTTGTCACACAGCGATACTTTTATTGGTAACAAATTTAATTAATGGTCTATTTTACATAGCTCATGTGCATATTTTAAACATTTGCTGAAAAACTTAAAAATTAAATAAGTCAATAAGTTGCAGTGAATGTTATCATGCACGAAGCCGCCGAATTCAAAATAGATAGTAACAAGCTTTTAACTTATAACTTACTCATCAATGTACTTCCTTGTGTAGAGGAGAAGTTTAGTATTTAAAATGTTGATATAAAAAATTAAATAAAAAACATTTACATTGTTTTGCGAAAACATTATTCTTCTTAATAAAAAACATTGAAAATTAAATTAGTTTTTTTCTATCACGATTAGGATTATTTAAAGCGGTCACATTAACAAATATAACTATAACTTGAGAACAGGTTATTCGCTTTTGAATTGCCCAGCAAACAAAAAATCGACATAACCTAAAAAGTACTTCCCATATAATGACTTACTTTTAAGATTGCCAAGTTTTGTTATTCGCTTACAAAACACATTACATTAGTTCGCAAGTAAAGTAAGCAGTAACTAAACTGGTTCTTTAAGTTAAAAAAGAATTACTTGAAATATATTCTAATGATTATTATTATTTCCTGCAATAGTCAATGTAATCAATTCTCAGTTTTTGATTAAAAAAGTCTCATGCATTTTTAAAATCATAAGGTTGGTAATCCAGTTGGGAAGTCCTTCCACCAAAAATGCTTAAATGCACACTCGATTACCTTTTTTAAAATTGTTTGCTGGGTAATAACACAACAAACTTTTTTGCAGACGCGTACAAATCTTTTTCTTCCGTAACTTAAATTTTTATAAATTATAAAATTTTTATAAATTATAAAATTTTTATAAATATAAAGTGAGATGCATATTGGAATATTCATATTTAAGAACACATAGTAAGTTTTGCGTGTAAGAAAAATTATATCATTGATATTCATATACTTACATACAAAGATTAAATAATTAAACAAATTTTAATACTTGTTGCTGATATCGTAAGTCAAAGATTATTAATTTTATACAAGACTTGGTTTTAACGTACAAACATATCGTTAGCTTAAACAATAATGAAAAAAAATTTTCTACGAAAAAAAAAAAAACGATGGCTAAAATACACAAAAAAGCAAAATCTTTAGCTTTTGAAATTGAAAAAAAGGATAATTTTAGAAACATAAATGATACAATCTCCAAATTTTCTATAAAATATATTAATCTTTACTCGTTAACTACAATAAAAAATTTGCTAAAAGTTGTTACCAATATTTAAAAAAAACTACAGCAGGGTATTTAAAAATCAGAATTTTAAAAAATGCTTACAACTCGATAATTTTCCATTTTGTAGGCATTGACTAGGCTTTTAAGACCAGTTATAATTTTTGAAAATTTGACAAAAATTTAAAAAAATGCCAAGCATTACAAAAGCTTGCGGGTGCGAGGTACCCATTTTTTGAGACCATATAACGCTATCCCTGAAAAGTGGATTATACCCAGCTTCAAATCTAAAGCTCAAATACCACTCTGCTTTACTCCTGTAAATTTTTGGAGAAATTGGTATTGCCGTTTACATATGGCTAAGTTATTTCTAGAATATTTTGACTCTGCCCCACTGTGCAGTGCTATATTCGGTTTTTCTAAATCGTTCCACAAAAGAGACATCAGTTGTTTCAATGTACCGATTTTTTCGGAACATTTCTGTTTTAATATTTCTTTAGCATTAGGGTGCTCCTGGGAATCTTCTGGACGCAGTTAATATTTTTGCCTATATTTTTTTTTAAATTCTTTTCTATAAAGGTAAAATATCAAACACCACATTTTAACTATTGTTTGTTGACGTCTGGGCCGTTGCAATCTAAAACACAAAGATAGCACTGGTCTTCCATGGAGGCCCATTTTCCCTTTTCAAGCGTAGGTGTTCTTTTGATTGCAAATAACGCCATGTTAAGTTTTAAAATTTTTTTCTTCTGTAGCTCTGAGTATATTTTACTCTTAAAAGCTCATGACGCCACCCATGTTAGCCACACTACATCACTGTGTTAATCAGTCAAAACATTAACTAATTCTTTTTAAGCAAATTTTTAAACAGATTCTTTTAACTAATTCAACCACGACTGCCACATACTGCTGATGTGTTCTTACTTTCCCGAACCGAAGGCTTTGCATGGGTTAGTACTACGATTTTTTGTTTGTTTTAAAATACAAATGCGTTTATTGTCTCATTTGCTTTATGTCTGCCTCGTCCGAACAGTAACTTTTCTGATTTCCAGTACACTATTCCGGTTATCGAGTAACATCACTTTGAAGCTAAGAATTATAAATAAATTATTTTAAGTTAATAAAGAGTTAAAAAATTCATGAAAAAATTGAAGAATAAATCTCTTATAAATCAACTACCTTCAAAGATTACAGGCATAAGTTTATTGAACGTCTCTCTCTCTCTCTCTGTTGCTGCTATTTGCATTTCCTTTAATTATTTTACAATATTGTAAATAAGGATGTTTTTGCTTTAAAGACTTTGCTAATTATATTGCATTCTATCTCATTAACTGCTTGAGTTAGTTCAAATAAGATTTATACTCGTTTGCCTCTTCTCAACCATAAGTTATTTACACTGAAAACATGATTTCTTAAAAGGAATAAACTAAGCGCAATTGAAATATTTGTTTAAGACGTTGGTGATTCGTTGTTTATTTATATAATGAAGATAAGAGATAAAAACTAGAATCTGTTGTTTGTTTAAACTTGTAAATTTTTTGACAAACTAAAAATTGAAAAAAAATAATTATTTTTTTGCCAAAAAATCTGTATGATGAAATTTTATTTCATACATTTTCTTAGAAGTTCAAAATTTCAAAAAGTGTTTTTTGAAATAATGTTTTACGAATTTTGCGTTAGAGAGATATGGTACAATTAAAAAATTCTATTTTAAAAAAATTTCTGTCCTCAGATTCCCCCCGTGGGGACTATAAGAAGTCTGGCTGATTCTAACCTAGGCACAGATATAGTACACTCGGGATATAGGGGGAACCAGTCCCCCGGTGTGCAGGCACTGAATCTGGATAGACAAAACGCGGGTAGGGATAACCAGTGCCCTTTAAGAGACTGGCACCACGGAAACCGGTGGCCCATACAGAGAGCCGGTTATTGGTGAGTTCCCTTCGGGGTACACGTGGTGGCTGTCGGTTAAAGTTTAGTGTCCGCAGGGAAGGTGCGGTGCTAAACGAATGTGCTGTTACATATTAAACAGAGGAGTTGGAAAGTCTCCAACTCTCGAGCAAGGGGAAGGACATGGTCCTGCAAGCCATGTTCTTGAAACTTCAACTCTGTCGGCTGAGGCCAGGCAGGCGGCGCTAGTCGACGCTTTGTATTTCACTCAGTGGTAAGACCACCGTCAGGTTAGGGCTTCCGGCAAGGTACTGACGTTAATCTTAATCACATCTGTCCTTCTCAAATACTAATTGAGAAATTCAAATCTTACTCAATATAAAACACAAGCAGTGTTCCCAGTTATAGCGATTTCTCGCCAAACGTGGCGATAAATAATCCTTTTGGGCGATAAAAAATTTAGAATGGCGAGAAACCTGGCTACATTTAGGATAGTTGGCGATATTTTTTATAGTTTTCTTTATGACAACATTACAAATAAAAAAATAAAAACCTATGCAGCCTTAATTTTTATATTTATGGTCGACTTAAAATGTTAGTATTTATATCGGCGAATTAAGCTTTGACTTGTAATTTCGCATTAAATGTCAAGTGATAATTGTGCTTAAGAAAAAAGGAAGTGAAATGCAGTAAATGGAGTTCAAATACCATTTAATTTTTTTTTATATCAGTGACTGAAAACGGTAAGCAGCATATTTGCAACGAATGATGTTATGAAAAATACTGATTTCATAAATAAAAATATAAATAAATAAGTTGTTAAAAATGGATTGCCAATCTGACTATATGGATGCAGGAATTATGCATCAAAAACCTTACACCACACTTCTCACATTTGCAAGAAAAATTTTTAAAGTCTTATATTTTAGTTAATAAAGAAAAAAGCGATGAAATTCGTTTTTATACAGAATTTCAACCTGAACAAAACTGTTTTAAATACACATAACAGATACGTTGATTTCATGAAAAACTTGTTCTCTGTTTATGAAAACTTACAAAAAGAAATTCTTGATCGGCTTCAAAAAGCACACCGTTTTTTGAAGTTTATTCTCAATTTTTTTAATTTTAAAATGCTACAACTCTGTATTTCAAATTAAAATATAGGTAGTTCAAGAAGTTTTTAAAATATTTGGTGACCCTAATGACGCACTTGGTAAAATTGAAACATACTAGGGAAGACTTCCTTTTAATATTTTAATAACAAAGTACCTAAAAGGCTATACGAGCTTTAGCCTAAAGTTTACGATTACCAGAATACTGCTGACACTTACCACTATAAACAGTTATTGGTGTCCGTTTTTAATATATTAAATTTTCCCACAAGTATTGCTTGCGTCGAAAGAGTACTATAACACGTTCATTCCTTCGGAAGATATGTTGAGTAGGTTTAAATGAAATGTACCGCAGGATAAAAAGGACAATAATGACACTGAACAAGATATGTGTGAAAGTTTTGAATTAATAATTAATATATATTCTTAAATCAATTTTTTTACTTTTAACATTTAGTAAAATATTTTAAAATATCAATATGATTTCGATGTTTAATCTTTAATTACATCAATTACTAAAATGATATTTATTGATTGACCTTATTTTTTTCGAACCAAGTTTTTTATTGTTAAGTTTATTAGGTTTTGTACCTTTTACACATGAATTCCATTTTGTATATGAATTTTTTTTATTTAATTTGTTATTTCAAATTAAATAACATAAATTTTTTTAAACTAATATTGGCGATATTTAGCAATAGCCGACTATCCATTTGGCGAGAAAGATCGAAAAAAAAACTGGCAACACTGAAGGTAAAATATAATATTTTTGATGTTATAAATTATCATTCATGATGATAGGTGTCAGAAATGACTAATTTGTACAAATATTTTTTGGTCAAATAATTGTCAAATCTGACCGCACCCTAAGTAAACAAATATACTACTGGCTTTAAGAACATTTTACAAATTCACTTCTTAACTTTATTTGTATTTAACGAAAATTTTATATAGCACCCATAATTGAGCATCAATTCAACTCCATTTCATAAGCATTTATTACTAAATAGTGACTGATATTGCTCCTCTTTATAAAAAAAAAACAGTTGTCCGTTTAATGCCACTACGAATTCAAAATTCATAACTCTTAAATGAATGTACCTACCATAAAAAATCAATATGGACTCTCTCATCCTGTGCAACGATGTTAATGATAAAGTGATGATGCATCGATGATGCTCCACAATCAGTATAAAGTTTGTGTGTAATTTTTTTTTGTTTGTTTTTCTATTAAGTGCAATAAATACTTTTCTCTATCAACTACCACATATCCTTTTAAAAGTAGATGCCAACTATAATTACAATCACAATAGCAATAATAGCAACACAAGTACAACAACATCATTAGAACATGTCTACACGTTGCTTATATTTAGTCACACCTGTATCTAGACAAGCAGTAAGAGCTAAAAATTATAACAAGGTGTCTGACAGTTTTAAAAAGTGATTGATATTAAAAGGAAAAAAAACAAACAAAGCAACTAACAAAAACAAACATACTTAAAAGCACAATAATGACAATAAGAACTGTTGAAAAATTTTCAAGTGAAATGGGAACAGTGACGATATTCTTTTAGTGTTCAGTACCCAAAGAGTATTAACGTAACCCCATTAAAAAGCAATGTTTGTACATCTGTCACAGGACTCTTGAACTAACTAAGGCGATTAACTAAGGCATAATTTGTGAGAGAACGTCTGTAGAACAAGTGAACTATTTGTTGAATTTTTATCAATCATAAACCAGAAGATTGCGTATTCATTACCACAAGAAGTTTAGTAACTATTTGGTGGTTATGCAAAAATTTTATCCATTTATTTTCTATTTGTTTTGCAACGATTTTCTAATATTATTTCATATGAAACTTCAAACATTTTTTAAATTTCTCACAACATTTGCTTTGAGGCAAGAACGCTGATGCCGAGTGTAAAGTTCCCGAAAATGTTGCAATACATTCTGCTAGTATCAAACTACATAACTTAAAAATTTGTAAATAAGTTTTCTTAATATACCTAAAAATCAAAAATACGTAACTTGAGCCATATCTAAATCTTTTATTTGGTTATAAATGGGAATGCCAAACGGGAAATTGCAAATCTTGAAATCTTGGATTTTTTTGGGATTGATAAATCCGAAATCCAGACATTTGTTTCGTAATTCTTTTTCTTCATTAAAGTATGACCCTGACAATTTAATAAAAATTTATCCAAAATTTTCTATTAAGGATCTCGAAAATATTGGATCATTTTTATTTTCAAACACTAAAGTTTTCTGTCATCGTTCTTAACTTTTCTATTTGTTTTCTGTAAATAAAGCAGCAGGCAGCTAGAAGGCACATAGGTAGCCATTGCCACCTATAAAATCTATATCAATAATGAGCACGTTATTGGTTAAAGTGACTTTTATAAATTTTTTATATTTTTAATATATTTAATAGAGCCGCTTGCAGTTGAGGTTATTTTTCCTGAAGCCAAAAATATTCAACACTAATAAAACACAAAGACTCAGAAATTCCTAAAGCGAAATTCCGAAAATATTCTAGTTGTTATTATCGCGAGATTTATTTAAATATAATTTCCGTTTTGTATTTATAGTTATAATACTAAAACAATTCAACAAAAAACTATTTGCAAAATAATGAAAACAATAAGATAATTCCGTATTTAAAATTGTACCAACAACCTCAAAATGTACCAACTGTATTCGTTCCAACACTGTAAGAATATCTTATTTTTTGGCACACAGTTTGAATGTTCAACTAAAGTTTTATTAATGTATGTTTATTTCTATAAAATTTTTATTTTTTGTTTAATTGTTGTGTTTTTATTCCATGTTTTTTTTTTTTTTTAATTAAATGTACCAGATAATAGTGCTCAGTATGTGTCGAAAGAAATTTAGTTTATTTTTTAAATAATGATAGAAGTGGAACCTTTAATTAAGAACTGGAGAAAATTAAACAAAAGAAATATTTATTGTTTTTACTAGGACGAAAATTTTAAGCCCTTAGACAAACAGTAAGCAGTGAGTGAGCTCATTGTACACGTTCTACACTTCTCGCGTTTCAGTCCGTAACACTTAAGCAACGTAAATTTAACTTCACAAGTTTCCGATAAAATGATTCTTTCGTATTGAAATTGTTATGTGATATTGGCTCAAAATTACTGCAAGATTATAATTTCTCATTCATCATAATTTGTGCAAGCAGTTGAATAGAGTGTTACATAAGAAAACAACACGTTTAAATTGTTAAAGAATACGTCAAAAAAGAAATGAACCTCTTGCCTTCTTCTTAATGGCTTCCTTTATCATCAATATTGACTCATTTGCTTTTTGGAGAATACACATAGTTAAAAATAACTACAACGTGGTTACGGGCAGTGTAGCCAGATAAGAAGATTTCTCCCCAAATTTGGGATTTTAACATAAGTTTTAGGACAGAAATATGTAGGGATGGATTTGGGGATTTTTTTATTCTTAGCTTTTTTCATTATCGATACTTGTTTAATTTACTGGCACTAAATTAAATATTTTAAATATTTTTCTACCTGTCTAGTCGAGTTAACATATTAAAAGCATCACCATATAAACTGATAGGCAATAATAAAATTTAATAAAGCGATTGCTTTATTAAAGCAGTTAATATTTAATAATAATGCCAATCATCAATGGAATTGACGAATCATCGGATGTATCGAGTTAAATGGATGGCAGTTTACATTCGGTATTTTTACGAAAAAAAGTTGATATGAATTTTTTGGGCATTTTACTTGAAGCAAAGGTAACAGCAAAGGCATTATCAGTTTTTTTTTATTAACATGGGTTAAGGTCTTAATAATTTATCTGCAGTTGGAACAGACGATGCAATCAGTACGTGTGGCGCTGAAACATAGCTCTATTAAGTTAGCTAATTTTGCTATTCACTAAACTTATGCAGCTCGGAACCGGCAATATCAATCTCCAATTCTGTCGGATTTCTTATTAAGAAATTGTATAATTACTTTTTGCTATTTCCATTTTATTAGATATTGAAAAGCAAACATCGACATAGATATTGGCATAGAATGTTCTTAAGAATTGCAATTGTTACCAAATTGATTTTAGTTAAAATTGTTTAGAACACTTAACCACACTAGCGAAAGAAAAGCTTAAAAGATTCCCCAAAAATTTGACTACTACGAATTATTCAAAAATTTTAAATTTAAGAATATTGAAAACATTAATAAATAAATTTGATCCCGTGTATAGAAAGCTTAAAGTTTACTGCATACGAAAACGAGTGGAATAAAATTGCACATGTTTATTGGCAGAAGCACACAAAAACTTCCATTGCAAAAGGCATTTTTGGCTTTTGAGCAATAGTTTACGCGTACGAAGAAAATGGTGGAAAAAATATATTTTCTAATCCTTAAATTTTAATTCAGAAAAACTATTAAGAAAAGCGAATTAAAAAAAAAATATTCCTGAAAGTGTTAAATTCTGCTAAACGAATTTGTCCGTTTATGTATTTAATTTTACTTTCGTACTAAAATAAATGTTAATAAACAAAATATTTGTATGTTAACCGACTTGAATTAAAAAAATTTAATATTTGCTAGTTAAATGTATTTCTTTTTTTTTTTATTTTAGCTTACTATATACTCTTGAGTTTTGGATGTACTATTTTTAATTTGTAAGACATTAAAACATACATCTATACTTTATTTCTGTATAATACAGACTCTTTTATCATTCCATTCATAATATTAAGAGTAATGACGTAATATAGGCATGTTTACGAAAAAAAGGATTTAAATTTTTTTTTTAATTAAGATGTATATTTTAAATTCTTACTTTTTGGGGACAAAATTGATGATTTTTGTTTAGAAATTTGGGATTTTTGGAGACATCGTAAGTCAGATTGGGGATAAAGGCCGAAATTTTTCCGGCAACACTTATGACAACAGATGTTTTCAGTGATGCTAACTTTTACTTGTAAAATTTCCACTCAAAATACTTTTTTTTGTCTTGTACACATAATGTAAACACACCTTTAAATATGCTCAGTATTAAAATATGAGAATAGTTCTTCAGTTAACTTAATGAAAGCACACCGTTATAGTCACGTTACTGTTTCCTTACTTGATTGTTATTATTAACTTTTTTGATTTTTAAAAAAGAGTATAGGTTTATTTTAATTACGCCTATTTTTTCTTTTTGTTAACGATTGTTTTTAATTTTAATGAATAGTTTCAAATAAAAATGATACATATGTCAAATATATTTTAACTACAGTGCCATCTGAAAGGCCAATTCAACCGGAAAATTCGCGAAAAGAAATTTGTTTAAGTACTGCAACTCGAGACTTTTATAGACAAAACTGGTCATGCATAATCGGCATATCATCTATTGGACTATGTTTCAATAACGTGTCTAATTAACGAACGAATGATTGCCACATCGTGAAACTGGCAGTTAGTTTCAAACCAAAAAAAAATCAGTAAATTCGAAAACTATAACGTCACACACCGAAATCTCGCTGATTTGATAATCCTTTAAATAATTCCATAAAAAAAATAATGTTTATAACATCATAGTTGCATTTTGACATTGCCTCACCTAAACACATTCGCTTGCGATTTTTCGGTGAATTAATCGTACGATTACTAAAATAGTGAGTCATCAACACGAGCAGGTTACCAGACAATCAGACGGATAGATGTACATTATTAAATCCACTTTTTTATATTAAATATATTGGCTCCAATTAAAGGCTTTTATTTGGTGTTAGAATGAAATCTTATTAAGCGTCCGCTTATGTTAACCTTAATAAAAATTTATTTTTGTTTTCAAAAAAAGTTGCAAAAGAAATCTTTGTTTGCATTTTCATAAAGTTTTTAATTGATTTCATCAATTATTTAATATAGAAAATTATATTCTTTTATCTAATTGTAAATGTAATTGAGTCAATTTTAAAAACTGCAAAATATTTTCTGTATACAAATAACAAAACTTCCATTTTTACATTTGTTGAGGGTTAAAGAAATCATTGTAAAGTAAATGCACACTAAAAAAATTAAATTTAAAGCTTTAAAAACTAAGTGGACATTTCTTCTTCTTCTCCTTTATTTGAATAAATAAACAATTTCACTAAAAGCAGTTTGAAATAGAAAGTGTGAAATAATCGTTCTTAAGTTGTATTTAGCAAACGGATATTGTAGATTATTGCTAACCGGAAGCGGAAGTACTAAACATTAATTAAGTTGTATCACACACTCATTTATTCACGCAAATTGCCATGAACAGTATTATCATCAACTAAATAAAAAAAAAACAACTTCCAATAAAATGAATAAATTAAAATTCACCAAAAAGAATTAGAAACAATAAATTAAAAAAAAAAACACTTGTATTTTGTGGTCGAGATAGAAATTTAAAGTAAAAACGTATCAAAAACCAACGGACACACACACACACGAGTTTTTGGTATTTTTAATAAATGGATTTTAATTGCTTTGTATGTAAAGAGTGGCCCAGCTTAATGTGAATAATCCTTATTTTTGTGTGTGTGTCATAAAATTTCATTATTTTTTCAGATATCCGATGTAGGCAGAGAGAAAAGTAGTTCACACACAACAAGCAATACAAATAGACTGATTTTTCTTGTCGCTTTTCTGTTTGCCAGATTTCTACCTTTACGGCTTTTTAGAATCTTGAATTTATTATAATAAAACAAAAAATCTTGCAAGTCTTGATACCTTAATTAATAATAAAAACTTAAATTTGGAGTCTGATTTTTAGCGAGCAAAAATTCAAAATGCCAATTTCAATTAAAATTTCAAAAGTGATTCAACTAACGACGCAGTAAGTTAACCGATATGTATTTTGTAAATTATTATCATAAGTTTAACATCTAAAAAAACAATTTTGGTGCTATTTTTTTTAAATAGCATCCGAATTATTTATAATGTTACCTTGTATTTTTATGTGCATTTACGTGAAAAAAGGATACTTGTCCAGTTTTATTTTTAACAGAACACAAAAATTAAAGCAAACAAATTTAATCGATTTTTGATGTGCTTTTAAAATCTACACATACACATACACGCACTTATGGTTGGTTTTGAAATGTGCATTTTTGTTTTTTTTTATGTTTTCTTTCTTTTTGTTGGTTTTCTGTTATTTTCGTACTCGCTTGGCATCGTACTACACAGTTAGGAAGTCACTCTGTCAGTCAGCCTCTTGTACACGAGTACTAGATTTTTTAAGAGCCCTTTTGTAGGCAAGAGAACTTACAGTTTGTGGTCAAGTCATTTTAAAACGTTGCAAGTCCCTTTCCTATTCGTTTTAAAAGTTATTAAATTTTTTTTACATAAAAAGTACAAATAACAACTATTTAATTTTAACACATTGCGACTCTTGTATATTAGAAATATCTTTAAATACCAATCTACGACTTTAAAAGACAAACAAGTAAATTTTTCAATGAAAGGAATTCTGAGAAAACGAATAAATGAACTTATCCATCAGCTAAAACACGTATAAATAAATCTGCAAAATCTTAAAGCTGCAAATTGCCGAAAATCAACTATCTCAACACAGAAGGTTGGGACAAGTCAAAGCATATAATCCACCGATTGAGGAAAATTTCTACAAAAGTCTTTCTGTGATACGTGTGCTGCCGGTGTCGCCCAACAGAACTGCAGTCCTTTTAAATTTTCGAAATCAGACACGGATTGAGTGCACAGGTTTTCTACTCCTTATTAAATATCAATGATTTTTTTCTTTGCAACTTTATACTATTTTTGTGTAAATCAAAAATACGTCAGAATAAATTCGAGTAGTTTTCTGTAAAAAAAAAACAACCTAAAAAAATAGTATTTGTTTTTAAGAATTTAGATACATTTGTATCAAATTTGGTTTTTTCAATGCATATTTTACTTGAGCTAAAACAGCAATTTATAGAATTTTATCAAACGAACGATGTACGTTGCACGGTCTTGTGCGTAAGGTTGTGATGTGTCAACTTGTTTACGAACATTTTTGCAAACGAACGAATTTTCTGTGACCTGGTAAGACACTGGGGTTTGAGAACTTAAGCTATTTTAAGACAAATACATTTGCTATTTGTATGTAATTTGAAAAATAAGTTATTTAAAAACTGATGACGAAAAATTCGAATGATGACTGCAATTACACAAACAAAAACCGAAAAAAATGAACAAACAAATACCTTATTTCACAAAAAAAAATATCTATTAATTATTTTTTTGGTAAAATTGTCAATTGTTTGAAAGTAATTTCTTCTTATGTTTTGTCAGCGAAGACCAGGAGCCTAATAACACCCATATTACATTTTCGTTCTATAACCGCATACGCCATAGATACACTTTTTGATGACATTGAAAAAAAAGGACAAATTATAATGCAGGAAAAGAGAAACTGACATGTTATTACATTTTTTTTTTTGGGACCATCACTCAGGGGTTCTACTTATGCAACGCCAGAACTTGGAAATTAAGTTATGCGAGAGGGATAGATAGACAAGTGCTTAACAGTTAGACAGTTTCTTCCACATACGAATTTTTCGGCTAAAAAATGAATTTTCTCTGTAATGCGTAGTGCGATTCACTGACCAATCGACCACAAAGGGATACGCTCTTGATGAAGAACGTGTTGTGCGCTCAAAATCATGGTTCTTAGAAACGAGTTCCCCATTTAATAAGAGCACATTCCATTGTAGAAACAATAAGCAAACACATTTTACATTGCGTAGATGGTGAGATCAGATGGAGTGAAGTATTTTTGACAGAAAGACCGTTTCAGAAAACCTATGTACTTAAATGCTTCTATTGCGACTTGAAATATATGATTGCTCCACGGTACATCGCAGTGAATGTTCTTGATAAGAGCACGGATTCCGTCTGTTACGACAAAAGTTGAAGATAATTAAGCACAACTAAAAGCTTTAAAAGCAATTTAAAATTTATTGACTAAATATGCCTACAAAATTTCTTCTGGTTAATAAACCTATGTTTTATAATATTTTAATTGATCAATAATGTTTCACTGGTTTCACCAGCCATGTTTTTTGTCGACTACCTGAGAGACAGAAAAGTTAGCAATTATTATAAGCACCTTGCCGATCTGCGAATAAAGAAACAACTTTTAAACAAAATTTTTAAAGCGACCACCTGATTGCAGGTTTGAAAAATTTTTATACAACTTACCGTTCCATAGCAAGCGCCACAAAGCAAAATTAGCGGATAATTTTTAAAATAAACTAAAGCAAACTTCTGTTCAAGCAATCTTTGCACAAATTGTATACGACAAGTTTTTATAGATTTTTAAAAAAGAGACGTATCTTACAGTCTTTAACAAAATTAAAATAGGGTTTGCTTTTTAGGATTCCGCACCTCAAGGTTAAAAACTTAACATTTTGATAGCGCTAAATCGTTTGAATCGTGAAAGTTAGACATATAAAATTTTCATATAAAGTTTTAATAATCCAAAACATACAATAAAATTAAAAAATAAATAATAATAATAAAAGGTTGAACGGTGTCCCATATAAGGCGAAATTTTCTATAACATGGTCTTATTTTTTTACATTTCCAATAGACGGACCCTTTAAATTTACACAGATTGCGTAAACAAGTACAACAAAAAAAATAAATAAAAACATAAAGGGTAACCCTATAAAAGACCTGATTGTGACGTATATTTTTCTATATTTTAAGGAGTGATAACAAGAGCAAATAATTAGAATAAAAAATAAAATTAAAGGCTGACCGATACATGGTACGTCATTCTTCACATGCAAGTCCTACTCGAACTTGCTGCTTTATTAGATGTTTAACAGTCGAAACTCTTACCAGTATATTTAGAAGTACCCTCGTAGATTTTAATACAACCTAAAATTTACAACATGCTTAAAATTCACTAAGTGTTTTAACATATTTAATTAAAAATAAAACTTTGACTTCTTAGAAGCTGGAGGACCAAAACCATCACAAGAAAAGTGTTTATTATTTAAAAATAATGATAATCCTTTAAACTGTTTTATTCTATAAAATCTTATTTTAGAATAAATTGCTCTTTAAAGTATAATTTGTTATCGTTTAATTTCCTTAGTTATGCTTGCAAAGGTCCTTCCTGTCAAAAACAATGAAATGACTGACAATTTTTGTGTGCTGTTTATGCAAAACCACAATGTTTTAACATTCCTTTTGTTATTGTTTATTTTTAAAGGCCGTCCAAGTTTGTTGCTTGTGTTTGTTTTGCTTTATCATAATTTATTTATGCGTTAGTAAATAGATTGTGGCTATTGTTGTTGCCTTAATTTTTCTAGCAAAATGACATCATTCCATTGTTTTATGTTTGAGCCATGACAGAGATGAGAAATTAATATTTTCAATTGTACCATAGAAAGAATTGTACGGTAGATTATAATTGTATTATTGTTGATTATAATTGTATTTATTTATTCATTCCTACACATCCATGTCAATTTCAAACTTCTTTTTTTTTTTATAAATTTATATCTTGATGAAAGTCAAATTTATATCATGATGAAAATTCATCCTGTGTAGACTTCAGTTATTAGTATTATATCATCGTTATGATATAATCATCAGAGCTCATAGACTAATAAATTCATCATGATATGAAAAGTCATTTTATATGTAATTTTATTTTTGACGTATAGTTTTATTAATAAAATTTTTAATTATTATAGCTTTGGTATTTTTTTAATTGTATTTTTATAATGAAAACCAACCGAAAGTTCAAAAAACAACATCTAGACAAAATTATTTGGACATATTGCCTTAACAATGACCAATAAATAATTATTCATCATAATATTAAATCATCAACGTCTACCCCTTTGAACTGATGTTAATATAAATTTGACAATTGTTCTGCCGGCGTTTTATTAGGCATTATGATGAAAATTCGTCTCGTGTGGACATAGTGTAATGATTCTCTAGTAGTCTTAGAAGAAAAATAATTCCCCAAGGTGTTTTCAAGTAATTTTTATAATAAAAACAACAACTTCTTGATAATATAACTCTAAAAGAAAAAGCTGTGAAATAAAAAGCCAAGTTTCTAAAACTCATAAAAGGCCGCAGAGTTGCTACATTAATAACAAGCAGTCCCCGTCTTCACAGTGTTATACAATTCTGCATGTCCACTGATGTGTAGTAATATTTAACGATTAAATTGCTATTGTATTCGTCGTTGCCTGGGTTATGTTTAAGGCTCTATCTAGTACTGGTTAAATGGATAACCCCATAAAACAATTGTATACTTTGAGGGCCTTCTTCAAATACAGCGGAATTAGTTTTTGACATCTAGAAAGTGGGGATAGAAAGAGGATAAGATATTTAAGTTCTCAAAGACACTGCCAATAAAGCTTCCATCTATCAAGTCAGTGATTTAAGCTACACAAAGACTAAATATTTATTTTATAGGCCATAGCGCCCTCTAGATAAAGATACAATATTTTTCAGATTTTATGTAGTTTTCGTTAGTACCGTGCTTGGAATGGACACGTATCCTATTGCCTTCATTAAAATAAGGGAAATGGTACAAAATTGTCCAAGTTACTTTTTATCGCCTTTCTTGGTTAGGACTTGGAAAAAAATATATAGCCTGTTGCACTCTCTAGAACCCAATTGTTTAATTGGGTTTAAAACTTCATTAAAGGGTTTTTCCCTTTATCTACGCTTTGGTGCGACTTTATATCAAATTCAAACAAAATTGTTTCAGCCGTTTAGCCGTGATGGAAGCATAAACAAATAAATGTTTATCAAATATGGCACACTCTCATTTCAGATCTTTCATGAGTGAAGTCTAAGATCTAAGTTACAGTAAGGATTGTTTCTTCAAAAATTACACGACAAAAAATCATTAAAAAACAAATTTAAGAAAATGTAACATGATTCGTACAAGAAGAAAAAAACTAATTCTTGAATGAAAAAAGAAGTTTCATATTTTCTGAAAAAGGTAAAAAAGTACCACGTTCAATAAAAGTACTTTGATTATATTGCATGACAATTATCTATTGTTTTTTTGTGTATTTTTGTTTCGCTTCCTCATTTTTTATTAGTCGTCAATATCATTCTTTTATTCCAATAAATAATAACAAAATAATTAAACCACAATAGTATCGACAATAACTTAATTAAAAATATTATTTAATTAATGACATTCAGTAGCTACTGGTTATTCACAAATTATGTTTAATTGGTTAAATAAAACTTGTAGCAGCAATTATTTTCGATTTGTCAATTGCCAAGCAACGATATAAAATGAAAATAAAAAAATTGTAGCGGTTCATGTACGAATATATAATACCCTACTCTACCCTACAATGTAAAATTTATAGCGATGGGTGTTCAGTATTCTATATTTAGTCCTTTTTAGTGTTTATCTTAAAAAGAAAATTATTTCCTTGTGGCAAAATATTTTTGCATTATAATAAATCCTTTAAAATCAGCAGTATTTGAAACAAAAAAAAAAGTATTTATTAAAGAGAATAATATTTTCATGAATTTGGCATAAAATGTACTAAGGAATCTGCTATTGCGAAAGAGAAGTAATAATTACTAGATTTTATAACAACAATTTTTTTTGCTTAAAAACAGTTTATTTTCATCCATTTGATCAACGTTGATAAACGAGCTTAACTAGAGTGAAAAGGTTACTGTAAAGGAATTAATTATATCAATTTCAATTGACATTTGCAATAATAGAGAAAAAAATTTACCTATTTATATTTCTGTTCATGTTCATTTAAAGAAATAGAGGATTAAAATCCGTTGTATATGAGCTGTTTGGAAACCGATAATTCAGTGAAAAATGTGATTGAGTTGCATCCATTTTACAGGCGCGCCTAGACGTTTATTTATTATATATGAAAACTAAAAGTAAAAACTAAAACTGAATGTAAATATTGATAACCAAATAAAAATATTCAGATCCCAATATGATAAAAACAGAGATAATTAAGAACTCGATAGGAAAGTATGTACTTCGCTTCTTCGTGTAAACATAAAATTTTTATTACCATCCAATCTACGTAATTGCGCTTGATTCATTTACATATTATTCTTCTTATATTATTATTAATTTATTAATTATTTAAAACTAATAAAATAACAATTTTCATTGATGTACTTGCATGTTGCTTATTTGTAGAAATTTTTAAAAATTTTTATTAAGTCGAAAAATTAAAGAAAAAAAATTGTTACTCAATAGTTACTGCGTTTTTGTATAAAAAGTTTTTAAATTTTTGTTGTCTTTTTGCTTTGTTGGTTGAATATAGTTTTCATATAATTGATTTGACTTCAGATATAATACGCTTGAATTTTCTGTTCGAAATTTGGGAAGAATTCACTGACGAGCTTTATGGGAATAAATAGCAAAATAGCCCTATGGGCATAATTTCCCCCGTAGTAATACATTTCATTTTTTATATCTAAATAAAAATATAATATTTTTTTCTACAACAAAACTTAAGTTTTGAAATAACGAAGTTTATTAATAGTTATTTTGGCATATTAAAAGTAGTTACAAATAACAACGAAAAAACATAGCATAATTATTTATAAAAAGTTAAAATAAAGATAAGCTAGGACACAACTGGGTGCAGTGATGCCAGATGTAGGGAATTTTTCGTTTTTGTAGAGATTTTTTTCAAAAGTGAAGCGTAGAAAAAAACGAGAGATTTTTCATTTTTATTGTTTATTTTAAAAATAATTTAAATTCAAAATATTTATCATTTACAACTTATTAAAGTAAAATCTCTACAATTAAATTTTCAAAAATCTGATATCATCATATGATAATAATATCAATGAAAACTGAAAGTCAGTTTTTAAAGTTCTGTACAGAAGGTTGTCACATCTTACAATATTGTCAGACCTAACAATGTGCTGACAATAACAAGACCACACCGTAGATTGTCACACTGTAGATTATTAGTTCACACGATTGCAGGGCATTTGTCAGAAAACTGGCAATTCCATTGTAAGACAATTATACTATTTTTTTTTTTATTTTTTATGTAAATTATTATAAAAGTTACAAATTTGTACAACAAATCTTTATCAAAACAAATGGATATTAATAAAAACGAAAAAACTGCAACGATTCTAATAGCCTCCGTTTTTAGCGAGGATCCAGAAGAATAATTCTTGCAAAAACCCACTTAAAAATAGATTTTGGCTGTTTGTATATAAAGGTTCGAAAGATTGGCCACATTTTTTAACTATTGGGACACCCTTTATTTTTAAGTTTTAACTATATATTTCTTAATATACCATACAAATTTGTGAAGATTTTGTCTAAGTGCTTATATGTAACAGATCAAAAGATAGGGCTATATAACATCAGTCATGAGCACATCCTTTAATTCCTAAAATCAAATTATTAGCGGACTTAGCAACAGGTTCTTTGTAATATCAATCGCTTCCTTACAACCATCATATACATAAAATTAAACAAGCTATTGGGTCACCCTTTAATGAATAATTTTAAATATTAATAATTGTTATTATAAAAGTCATAGTTATCGACATTCTGTCCAATTTTCAAATGTTTGTTTATAACGGTTCAAAAGATAGGATCATGTAGGTCAATTTACATTCAAAAATCGGTCACTAAAAACTTGTTTCGTATTCTCAACAATTCGAGCTTTTTTTCTGAAGCACTATATGCTATTTACAAAGTGCTTGTAAACAGCTGAATTCTTTTTACCATCAAAATCAACTTGTAAAATAGCGTCGCTGTCCATTTTCTTTTAAATTAAACTTTCTTTTTTTTACTATAATTTAATTGGCTTTTTTGTTTTGGCAGTTTTGTTCACTATTTTTTATTTACTTTTATCTGACAATGCTTTCGTTGTCAGATGTTTAAATTTCCAACATATTACAATATATTTTGATCTGACAAAATCTGACAATTTTTTGACAATACAAATAAAAGTGCTCACACAATTGTAAGATATCTGACAATCTTACCCAGCAAAAAATTAGACATTACCTTGAAAAGTACTTGCACCATATTTACTTACTTTTTTAGTTGACAAGTTTTGTTATTCGCTTGCATAACGCATTACATTAGTTCGCAAATAAAGGAAGTAGTAATTGAACCAGTTCTTTAAGTTAAAACACGTACTAACGGTTATTATTATTTTCTGCAATAATAAATGTAATTAATTCTCAGTAATTGAATATAAAAGTCTCACGCCTTGTTAAAATCATTAGGTTGATAATCTAGTTTGAAAGTACTTCCGCCAAAAATGCTTGATTACCTTCCCTGAAATTATTTGTTCTGACAATATTGTCAGACAAAAATTGTACGTTCATACGATTTTTCTGACAATATTGTAAGATCTGACAACCGTCTGTACAGAGCTTAACTAACAAAAAATTTTTGTTTATATTTTTTTAATATTTTCTATTTAATTTTTGTGACATTTTTTTAATGTAAAATACTTTTCTAATCGTTTTTTTTTTTGTACTCGGCTGAATATAAAAAACAAATTTTGGTTATTCCTAACATCTAAACCACGTTATATGTACACATGTTTGTTTGTTAGAAAGTAGGGGGAAAAATTTTGAACGTAGGAATAAAAAACGGGATTTATTTTAAAAACGTAGCGATTTTTAAAATTATGATTTAAAATCACTGGGGCCGAAAAATGAATTTCGTCAAATACGATAGAGCTTTTATAATTTTTAATTAGTTTGCATATTATGAGCTGATAGGGTTACCATAGAAAAAACTAATACCTACAAAATGAAACAACAATAAAAACATTTATATTTAACTACCAAATTGTGCACATATTTTAAATAAAAAATAAACAATTATTTACGTAAAATAAATTTGTTTACTAAAGTCAAGCTTTGGCACATTGTAATGACTTGTTTGTAGCTCGCTGGCGCAAGAAATAAAAATGAATATGGCCAACTTCAACCGATGTCATGATTGTGGGCATTTCCATATAAAAAAATATATTTTATTTTTGGCAACTAATATTCGCACACAAAAATTCGTCGTGTTAATAGCAATATGTACGAAAAGTTGTAAAATATTTTCATTATCAGTTTCAACTTATTGTTCAAATATTGTCATAAAATCGTAGTTAAGAGTGAAATTGAAATATTTGTACTAAAATATAAAACGTTTTTAATATCCCCAATATCTGCAGGCAATATTTCTTCCAACTTGCAAAAATTGCTTAGCATCTGGGACTAAGTTGGGCATAATATGTAAGATAATACCGGCAGAATAACTAAATTTATATCAATCTCAAACAATGGAACAAGATGACATAATTTTGGTAAATTTTAAATTAAATTCTCTGGCAGTCATGTCAAAAAAAAATTGCTTTTGTACATAACCATTCTTTAAAGTAGTTACCGTGATCTTCCTTGGCATTTCGTTTTTTATTTAAGCATACATGTTTTTGTAGAAAATATATAGTAAATATATTAAATAACATTTAATGCAAGCAGTAACCATAATGCAGAGGGTATTTTGATCTCTAAATTTAAAGTCGTTGTAATTAAATCTGACCTGAAATAAAACTGATTATAGGTTGAATTAAAAAAAAATACATATACATCTTGATTTTTGTTACATATGTTTGTGTGAAAAGGTTAGACAGCAATGAATCTGCTTTGGCTTTTAAAAGAATAAAAGGGTCAAAAGTAATAAATAAAATCTTAATCTGACTTAAATGATATCAAATTAAAAAATGTACATTTACAAATATAATAGTACTTTCTTACACGGCACTGTTACTTGATTAACTCAGTCACTGCAGTGACTGATTTTACAAACACAGTGATTTAATCTCAGGTACTAAACTATCCCTCATTTCTAGTGTCAATGTCGCGATTGAGAAGAAAATTTTCGTTTTTGATTCCCTTAAGCATGCAAAATTATTAATTGATGGCAACAACTACAAACGTAATAAGTGCAGCTTATAACTATTAGTTCGCTGGTTAAAAATATTTTGTCCGAAACACTCTGCGGCTGAAAAGTCATGCTGTTATAAATATAATAGCTTTTTCATTTATCCCATTCATTTTTTATATAAGTACTCTGCTCATATTTGCGAAATTTGTTAAACAATTTAACTTATTTCACTTGGAAAAATTTGATAATTTTCTAGTGGTGCCAACACCAAGATTTTAAATGAAATTTTCATTTTTATTGCCTTTAAGTATGTAATATTCGTGTTTCTTACAATTCGTAGGAAATAAGTTCAGGTGATATTATTTCCCAGTTAGAAAAAGTTGTTGACAGAAACATTTTGTTGTTAAAACAAATGAAGTCAGAAAAATTTTGTTATTAAAAAAATATTTCGCAAGAAATGCTGTGCATACTCGTAATACCGGCTCAACTTTGCTAAAATTAATAAAGCCAAAAAAAAACTATAACATTAGCAAAAAATAAGATAAAAACAACCAAAGAGTCGAAAATCCAGCTTTAACTATAAACGCTTTTTTCAAATTTAAAGTACGAAACTTTTATGATTCACAATTAGGGGAAACCACGTGTTATATAGAGCCACCCGTATATAAACGACTTGTAGTGTAATTTTAAAGTGTCTGCCCGTTGCGATTCAAAATGTTCGGCCATGTACATACAAAACCCCTTTTCTGTACTTGTTCTTGAAGTGACCAAATAATACTTAAATACCCCGTATAAAAGTGATCTCGAGCTCTTAAACTTTAAAATCTCATTTCTTAAAAAGTAACTTTTAAATTTTAGTTTAATGTTTTAACTTCTTGGTGCTACAGCAAGTGAAGCAATGCACACTCTATTTTAGATGCAAATGCTTGTCTGATATTGTTGAGAAAATGAGCTCATGTACCACAAAGTGATGTCATTCTTAGAAACTTGTGGTTTTAACGATTTCAGCATCACATTTTGTGTAAATTTTAAATCTTTGTCTTTGTTTATTTCTGTGAAAAGTTAAAGCTCTCCGAATCACCTTTTAATTTTGTGTTTATTTTTAACCGACTTTAAAAAAGGGGAAGCAAATTATCAAGTAGTTTAAATGTTGCTTTTTTAATGTTTGTGCCCGAAGAGTTCAATCATTTCCGAACCGATTTAAAAAATGTATTCTTTATTTGAAAGGTAATGCTTACAGATTGGTTTGGTTTTATAAACAGTCCATATTTTTAAAAATTAAAGGGTGTCCCCATACATGCATATGAATTGAAAAAAGCGTCAATTTGCAATTTAAAAAACTGCGTAATACTATATCTTCTAATAAATAAATAAATAAAAAAAAAAAAAAATACAGAGTGTCTCCATAGATGACGTAAATTGGCCCATAAAGGCCCATCTTTTAAACCGTTGTAGACAATCGCTTTAAAATTGGACAAAATATCGATTGCCATGACCGTTATAGTAACAAGTATTAATATTCTAAATTATAAAGTAAAGGGTACCCCAATAGTTCATGTAAATTAATGTATACGAGGGCTGCTATATATATTTCTGGCCTGGCAACACTGAGTGCTGCCAAGTGCAATCTGATATTTCCATTGGAAAGTTTGTCATTTTTAATCATAATCGTACTCAAAACGTTTTGACGTACGACCATTATTTGTGTTGTTTACAGTGACTTGAAAAAACTAATATAGAAAAAAATGGAATTAACTCGTGCACATTTTCGTGCCATCATTTTTCACAACTTTCGACGTGGATTATCACGACAAGAGTGCACTAATGAACTTAAATCTTTGTATGGCGATGAAGCACCATCCTATAGCACTGTGAAGAATTGGTATAATGAATTTAATCGTGGCCGAAGCTTGCTCAAAGACGAATTCCATGAAGGTCGTCCAAAAACGGCTGTTGTGCCAGAGAACATTGATACCGTGCGTGAACTCATAGTGCAAGATCGACATGCGACATACCGAGAGATTGAGACATCCTTGGACATTTCTTCCACCAGCATACATTCGATACTGCATGAACACCTCGCCGTAAAAAAGGTTTGTTCTCGTTGGATCCCGCACAATTTGAAAGTCGCTCGAAAAAAGGCTCGTGTCGATTGGTGCAAAGAAATGTTGCAAAAATACGATTGCGGTGCTTTATAAGACGTTTATAAGATCGCCACAGGTGACGAATCATGGATTTATGCATGCGTATGAGCCCGAAACGAAACAACAATCGACCGTGTGGGTCTTCAAAGACGAGCAAAATCAAACGAAAGTTGTTCGTGGAAGAAAGAAGCACTTCGAAGCAAATGGTCGCCTGTTTCTTCGGCAAAACGGGTCATGTGGCGACTGTTCCGCTTGAGCAACGTAGGACGGTCACTTCTGAGTGGTACACTACAATTTGTTTGCCTGAAGTCATCGGAGAAATTCGAAAAACCAACAAGAGAAGACGAATCATTGTTCACCATGACAATGCGTCGAATTAATGGGTCATCCGCCGTACAGCCCTGACTTGGCACCTAATGACTTCTTCTTGTTTCCGCACATCAAGAAAAAAATTCGTGGTCAACGATTTTCGTCGCCAGAAGAAGCTGTTGAAGTGTTCAAAAACCATGTTTTAAAGGCGTCGCAATCAAAGTGGAAAAAGTGCTTCGACAACTGGTTTGAGCGCATGCAAAAGTGTATAAATCATGCTGGAGAATACTTTATAAAACAATAAAACCATTTTTGATTATAAATATTCGCATTTTCACTATCAGGCCAGAAATATATAGAACAACCCTCGTATAGCCATACTTTTAAACAGTTGTAGACAGACGGCTTAAATATATTAAAAACCTGTATTGCTATAAGAACAAGAACAAAATTTTGATTTGATAATTAAATGTATGTGGCCAAACTTTTAAACCGTTATAGACAGACAGCTGAAATTTACAAGGAACCTTTATTTCTAATTTCACTTTAATAAAAAGTATACAATTTGAATTTAAAAATTTAGGGCTGCCCCAATAGTTAATGTAATTTGATCCTTGTTTGACCTTTTTTTGAACCGTTATACACAACCACTTGAAAGTTGGACAGAGTGTCCACTTCTTTATCTGTTTTAGTAAGAAGTATAAGTATTTAAAATTATAAATTAAAGGGTGTTACAATAGTTGATGTAATTTGATGTATATGGCCAAACTATTGAAATGTTATAAACAGACGGTTGAAACTTACAAGAACCTGATTGCTAAGTCTTCTACAGCAGCAAATAAGATTTGAATTTGGAAATTAAAGGTTGCACAGTTGAACATGTATAGAGTTTGGAGATGGAATATAAGGGTGTCTTAATAGTTAATCTAATTTGTTGTATGTGGCCTTTTTACTTTTTAACCGTTATAGGCAGACAGATAAAATCTGCTTTAAAGTCGGTTTTGTTTTGCAATATTTATTTTATTTCCTTTCGTGTGTGCTAACAAAACATCGTTATGCCTTTTCGTTCCTCTGTTGTCATTTAGTGGTCATATTTTTGTTGACACATATGTGAAGTCGATTAACAGATAATGATAACATTTGATAATTTATTTGTCGTTTGATAATAGCATTGCTTTAGAACGATGAAGTTATCTGACAGTATTTCACTTATCCTGTTCTCTTTATGATCTTAAGCCAAACTGAAAAATAATAGTTCACTTTTCATTTTTTGTCATGTCGTTAATTATTTATTTATTTTATTAATATCTTATAAGTTACAGTGCTAGCGAGAGAAAGTAAACATGAAGTAAAAAAGCATTAACAATAAATTAAAGCATAAACAATATTTCATATTTAATATTGATAATTAATTAAACAATTAAATAAAAAAATATAAAGAAATACATAAAAAGGGTATATTATATAAAACTAGTAAATATCTAACTAAAGCGTTTCAGTATTTCAACTTTAAATTTTTTATACGTAAACAAATCTACTAAAATCTCAAAATAGTAGATTCATAAAAAAAACAGATCTTTATTCGCCTTTTTTAAAACATTTAAAAAATTTTAAACAATATTAAATTTTACTATATTTCTATTTCTATTTAAATTTAAAATTACATGGAATTATATGCATTTAAGTATAAAATATATTTATTTAAGGCGTCATCTATTTATGGAAGATTATATATTTCTATAAATGTGTAAATTTCAACACATACATTTCAAAAATTTAAATGCTTTTTTAAAGTGCACACACAAATATTTACAAATTACACACATACATAAAAATACTCCTTTTTATAAATAATTTTAGATATGAATAGTGTGCTAATACACACACACCTTAACAGGTAAAATGCAAGGGATGCAAAAGCACTGTAACATAGAAAGGTCAATCTTGATAAAGGTTTTTGAAAATTTTACGACAAGTTTTTTTTATTTTTTAATTTGATAAAATTTTATAATGTCTAAAATGTCTAGAATGATTTTTCGTACATGGTAGTTATTTTTAATTGCGATTTCTTATTTTAATTTAAGAATCAAAAATTAAAATCAATTTTAGTTTTTTGGTTTCGTACGCAGTATCACAACGGAACCAAATTATTAATTACGCCTCTTTTGTCTGTTTGTCCATGGGTGGTCTCTATCACAACAAACCAATAAAAACTAATTGAATTTAAAATTTCTAAAACGCGTTTTGTTTTTAATTCGATCTAAAGAATAACAAAAAATAATAAATTCATAAATAAAAATTAAGAAGAGATTATAGATTTCGGTATGACTGCAAAATAAAATTAAACAAGTAAGAGTACTGTATACAGCTATGCCAAATCTTTTATACCCTTCACCGTTTATGTATGTAGATCTAGTTTGGTGAAGTAACTCAAATTGAAAAAAAAAAATATCCAGCTGACAGAGAATTTAAAAATAAGAAAAGAAAATTTACATAAAAATGTCATTGACTCTTAATAAGTTAAGAATTTTTTTTAAATATTAGCATTTCCTGAAAGTTCTCTTCTACAGCTTTTAAATGATACTCATATTGACATCTTGCAAAATATGGTGCACAATTGTACTTTTCAATGAAAAGTTCAGAGGCTTATACCTCGGAAAATATGGACGATCGCCAATTTTTTCATTTGTTGCTTTTTTTAAGCCTCTATCGCCCCATATTTGTTTTTTTTTTTTTTAATTGGAGTTACTTCACTATACTAGATTTGTTCGAAGTCATATAGGAAACTTAGAGGCAGGCTCGGTGTGTTGTCCGCTGCCTCGAAAAACATGGACCGATCTTGCTGATTTTCTCAGAAAAATTTTAGATTGTCTAGCTCATTTAGTGCATAGACAAAGATAAGTTTAACTCGAATACGGACGGACAGATGGATATCGCTACGCATATGAACTCAAAAAATATATAATTTATGCGCTCGGAAACGCATATTGTAGAAATAACAAACGGAATGACAAATTAGATGTACCCTGTTTCCACCTGTGGTAAAGGGTATAAAAATGTTGGAATCATGTCACATGTCGATAATTTTTTTTCTGCAAAGTATACACAAATTGTTATTAAATATTTATCCTTTAAATGTGAATGCAAGTTTGTTTGTGTTTTTTTTTTTTTTTTTGTTTCAGCTTTTACTAAATAATCGATCGTTTAAAGATTTTGCACACAAAATGTCAGGCGTATAGGAAAGAACCTAGAATAACTTTTATTTCAAAAATATAGTTTTTGAGACATACAGGCTTGTTTTGAATTTCACATGAAATTTTTACTTTTGTATTTTTCAAGGCATGTTGTATAAAATATTTTTATGGCAACAATGATATACTTTCAGTCAATATTTAGTTAATTTATTACATCTATTTTATTTAAAACAAATAATTTCCTAATGATGTGTGTAAAAATTCGACGGTATCAAAGTAAATATCTACTTCTACTTTCAGCTGCTTTGCTTAAGCAGCAAGCTAAACGTCAGCTAGCAACTACTAAAATTCTAAGACAATCGTATAACATTCTTATTCCGTCTGCATTGTAGCTTTATGCGGGAATAAGAACACAAAAGATGAACTTTTTGAAAGACTAAGCTTGCGTACTTTTCGTAAAATATTGAATATCGGAGATGAAGTCGTGGCCAGAAATTGGTAAATAAATAGGTATAAATATTAAATACTTTTGAAACACTTATCTTGTATTCTGCTTAAGTGAGGCGCAAACTTGCATATAAAGCGTTCTGTAACAATGCGGAAATAAGCAATAAGTATTATTGCTTTTTTTCTTTTATTATTAAAAAATAATAACGGTTTAATTAGAAAACCTTAAAATAATTATGAATAAACGTTGATACTGTTGTTAGTGCTGGCAAATAAATTTTGGCAAATTCGTCTGATTTCTTATTATTTTTTTTTTTAATTTCATAAGAATTATAGTTTCTGTGTTATCAGAGTTGTATTTTCGTCTGACAATGTGGCACCTAAGCACTAATTTTCTTAGTATGCGAAGTCAACAATTTTTTTTATCAATTTACTTTGAAGTTCCGGAATTTTTTATTAAATTAATTAACTATGAAAAAATCTTTTTTTGTGCTATTTTCTATTATCCCGATTATATAATTTAATCACCGATATTGGTTATTGAGTGTGCTTTCACAAAAAAATTTAAATTAACATTAAGCAAAGTGCCTGTGCATAGAAATAAATTATCACTGTTTTTGATATTTTATTTTTCATTATCTTTTAACTGTATAAAATAGCCGAAAAAGTCAGCCGTATACAATGGAGAAAGAAACATAGAATCATTATTGTGGTTGCTGTTGTTTTTGCCTAAAAAAATAGCACAAAAAAAAGATTTTTTTAATTTTTTTTAATCAATTGATCAGGCCTACAACACAAGCTTAGTTATTTAAAAAGAATTTTCTGTTGTCAGATTGTGTGTCATTATTGTTAAACTTCAAAAACACTTTTTTTAGTTTTTAGACAATAATATAAAGCAAGTGTCATTATCGTTCATTATTACAGTTTATATATAAATAAAAAAAGTGAAAGCATAAAAAAAGATGACGAAGACATTAACACAATTAACAAATACAATGAAGCCTATAAAATGTCACTTTAGTCTGTTTATAATAAAAAAATACCTTTCTACTCGTATTTCTTAAAGGATTAGCTATTTCACAATTACGTTTTCAATGTTAAAAACATAAAGAGAATCGGGGATTAATTAAGCTAAACACTTACACAAATGCATTCACAAGCATTATTTGTTAAAACAGCTCGCATATAATATTGTTTTTATACAAAACTAAATCAACTAATTAAAGTCATCAATATTTTTGACTTTCATGGCGAAATATTGCCCCTTTTTGACAGTATTTTTTTTTAACAGTACACAGTGGGATAATTCAAAAAAATTTTAAAATTAATCAACCGTTTCTAAATTTTATATAGTCGTACAAGCAGAGTATTTAGATTTAAGATTCAATGACATCCCCAACAAGTTATACTTCTAAGAAAAAAATATGTTTTCACTAGGCATTTTCCTGAGATCTTTTCCTTATTAAAAACGTGCAGTTGCTGTGTTTGTTAATTAAAATAATTTCTTTCTAACTAATGGTCAGCTTTGTTACAAATCTATAACTTCCATCAAGGAGAAGCAAATTATTTACACCACTTCAAATGTAAAAATCCCATTTTCTTATTTTAACTTTTGCGAGTTGAAAACAATTTGAATATGTTATGAAATAAGTTAAAATTTTTACTTTTTCGGCTTAAGGTTAATTTTTTAATTTCTAAACATTTTTGGAAAGAAAAATTATTCACAAATGTATGCAGACTTTACGAATTACGTTTTTTTAAAACTCTGCGCAATTACAACAGAAAATATTAAACCGCGTGTTAAATAAAAGATCAGAATTAGTTTATTTTTTTACAAAAAAGTGTAAAGTGTGTTTGTACGATAAATTCTAACTAGGAGACGTATTTGCTTGTTTGTTTAATAGATAAGTTCAAATCCTAACGCCGTCCTAAAAATAAAGAAAGTGAAAACAGCAGTACAAACCTCCTTCAACTTGAGAAGAAAAAATTATTTGTTGTATTTCCACGGCAGGAAAAGTCTTAGTAAGAGATGGAACTAAGAACAAAGCAGTATGTGGTTAGTAAAACAGAAGATATTGAATTTTAAGCTCGCCGAAGCACAGTATATTGTTTATTTGTTTGCATTGTCAGCAAAAGGTGCAAATTTACTAAAAGTGAGTTGGAGTATCACTGAAGTAGCAGAGAACTAAGGTTTCAACGGCTGCGCAAACATGATTAGTAAACAAGGTTTTGCGTATGTCACAGCTACAAAGTGTGAAAAGTAAGACAATATATGAAAGAGTCGTTGTTTTATTTTTAATTAAAAGTGAAAAACCTAATCAGTCATATTATTGCTCCAATAGAGAAGAAACAAAAAGAACTTCGCTTTACTCCGTAATATTTTTCTTTAAGTATGTTTAACTAATATTAGGCACTGCAAGGCAAAAAAAATGTGTGTTTCGCAGTTGCTACTATTATTTAGACCTCATTTTTCTGGTATTTGAAAAAAATCATGGAATATATCTCCGTGCGCTAGATTACCATATGCATTATATTTACTTAACAACTTAAAAGAAATAAATATATAAAACAAATAATAACACGATATATAAGATAAAAAATCGATAATTTTAACCATGATTTAAAAAGCACTGTTGCACAAGCTTAAATGCTCAAAGTGTTATCTCCATAACTACAATAAATAGTAAATTTTAATAACATTATTTAGGATTATAGCACGATTTAATTTAAGTTTAAATAATTTTATTTAATATTTCCGTAGTTTAATTTTATTAACTAAACTGCAAGTGCTCGTGCATTAAATAAAAATTAATTAATTAAATTAAAATTTTCTTTTTTCTTCGTAGGTTGTCTCTTTAATTTCTAAAAACTTTCAGAAAGAAAAATTATTCACAAATGTATGTATAATGTCCACGGTTCAAATCCTGATTGGAAAAAAATTTTAAATTAAAAAAAAAAAAAAAAACAAATATATAAAAGCAAAGTATCGTATAGTATTGTGATATTTTATTGTTGTTTTTATTTTTCATCAGCTTTTAACTGTATAAAAAGCTGAAACAGTCAGCCATAAACAGTGGATAAAGAAAAATAAAAAACATTAATTGTTTATTTGTGTGTTCTCTTAAACTTAAAAGATTGTGAGTGGGGTTACAGCACAATTAAGGAAGGGTTAATTAATAAAATAAATACCTTCTTAATATTTTATCAGCAGATGAGTTGACAGGTTATGGACCAATCAAGATAAAAAAAGTTGATTTCAAATAATAGTGTAAGATACGGTAACATCGCGCACAGCGATCGATATGCAGCATGTTTTAGTTTTCTGATTTAACCCTTGTGAAGTTTCAAGTCTTTTATATGCCAAATTGTTGCCAGGGTAATTCGTAGAATTTTATTTTATTACGGAGGCAGTGACACATACACCATATGCCATACACGATATTGGTTTTGGGATCGCTTTATAAAAAAGAAGTTTACAGCCTTAGCTGAGTTAAGAGTTTGTTCCACTGACCCAGTTCGTTTATGGCCATTAAAATAAATCTCCAAGAGCATGTAGACGCTTTTGGATGAGTTTTGCTTTAATTTGCGTAATAAAAACTATAGATTTTTAGGTTTACTTTTGCGCGAACCCTTTCCGGGCTTGGATTCATTGTAACGGCTGTGTGGAGGTGTGTAGAGTCTAAGCCATATAGCACTAGCCTTCCTATTCCATCCTATGACTAGCTGATATGATTTAGAATAGATCTTTTTAATTTTAGTAATTCTTGGTAGACAATATTTGACATTCTTCTATATTTTTTTATATTCTATTTTTGGTGTTGTTAGATTATTTTGTTAATAAATCGTTTACATATTTCATATTCGGTAGATAACTCCGTTAACATTTCTCTTTCATTTTATATAATTTTTATTTTAAAATTGCAGCAATTTGTTATAATTTTGCTGCTAATAAAAATGTCACTTACGACGCTAACTAAAAGAATAACAACTTTTTGATAAAAATTATTGTAATTAAAAAACAAGATAATTAGATATCAAGTTCAATTATTAATTATATACTACAAAAATCTTTAAATAAGTGCGTCCTTGGAAGTTAGACTAAGCAAATCTAATCTTTAAAAAAATACACCAACCAGTTTCCTTTAAACAAAAGTCAACAAAAGTATTTTCAATTGCTTTTTGATCACAAGAAGCATCCTTTGTCAAAAGTAAAAAAAAAACAAACTAAAAAAAATTATCTTTATAAAATGTCCTAAATTTAAATGTATTAAGCGAACGAAAATTGAATCTGCTTGAAGAAACAAAAGATTTTTATCGATCGATTGTTAAAATAAAATCTTAATTGTATGACGCCGATACATCTTTTTATGAATGATTTTTATTATAATAAAAATTATTTGTGTCATATTTAATTACAATGTACTTGAACAAACGACTTAATATTATCACAGAGACAAAAAGACATAAATAAATATTTATGTATTAAGCATGTTGTGAACACTGTCGATTCCATTATTATCTGCTTTTTATTCATTTTCAATATTATAAGATGTACATTATTTGCAAAGGCACACCCATACTGAGATATAGATATGTAAATGTAAGTACTATTCACTATTCGTATGAGTTTTTATTATTACAAAAATGTATTTGTATGAACACGAGTATTTGCAAATATACGAGAACTATCTTAAAATTTGAAATAAAAGATGCAGAGCATTTACGTTTAACAATATTTGTTATTAAATTTTATCGAAAGAAAAATTGTTTTAAAGCATTAAATGCGTGTAACAATAAAGCTAAAAGGAAATCTTGTTGCCCTTTCATAAATTATCTTGTTGTGTCTTAGATGAAAAGAGTTGAAAACGTTGAGTTGCATCCTACCACTAACTAATATGCGTTGAAAACAGAACAAAATGGAAATGGTTCTGTGGCTGAAGTGCCCACTTGGTTGATAAACGGAAAGAAACTGAGCTCAAATCCAATCGAAGCTATGAGCAGAGAAAAAAGTAATTGTTTTTAGAGGTACCTTTAAGAGTAAAACAGCAGTTCAAATCACGCCAGAGCCTTAAGCGCTGGTTCAGGTGCTTAAGGCGTAAGTTCAAATGTTACAATCTTGCATAAAAAAAACAAAAACAATTATTTTATCGCTATGAAGAATATGAGTTAGTTAAGTCTGTATAGTTTAAACAGAAAATCGTTGTCAAAAACTCTTTAAAGCCTGAGAGAAGAAAGTAACAACGTAACAGTGCTGCGTACTTAGTTTCGAACCGTATGTTTGATAAACAGCAGGTCTTTAATACGAATCTTACCACAGAAATAGTGTAAAAAATTGTTTTTGCAGCGATGTCAAAAACTCCATATCTTAATTTGTTTGGCGTAAAACTCTGTGTTTTGGTGAAATAGCGTCTTTTTGACAATTTATAAAATTATTTATAAAATAATGAATTAATAATTTTCTTGGGCATTTTTACACAAGCATTAATGAGCAAAAATGTTGTCTTAATTATACACATATATTTGGGTTAAAAAGTATGTATATAATTATACCTGACAGTCTGTTTTGTGTTGAAAACAGCTGATATCAGATCAAAATAAAACACTCTCTAATTAAAACCTTTACACAAGCATTGTTTCAATTTGTTCACACGGCATGTATTTGTATTTTACAGTAAAAAATTTGACAGGTCATATGTAAAAAACATGTCGTCTAAAAGCAGTGTAGCAAATGGCGATATAAAAAATAATCGTAAATTGTGAAAATTTTTTTATGAGTTATTTTTGTTTCAGCTTGTTTCAATTTAAATAAAAAATTTGTTTGACCAAATGTTCTATTTAAAAGGTTTTTATTTGCGAATAAGTTGTGTGTATGAACGTAGTATATATGTACGTATATTTGTTTATTTTTAACAGTCAATCAAAATGATTTTTGTTTAAAAATTATTGCTGTCTTATTAAAACTATTAAATAAATAACTTCAGAAAAAAATTATGTAGGGAAAAAGGGAATTTTTTGGGAAGCGTAGAGATTTTTTTATTATGATCTGACATCACTGATCCTTATTTACCCCTTAAAATATTATTAAAATAATGGTATTCCTTTAATTTACATATTGGCCTAAAGTTTACAATTAAAGGATACCGCAGGTACGTAACATTTCAAAGAACATGCTTTGGCTTTACATTTTAAGATGTTAACTGCAACTGGTAATGCCTGCGTTTAATAAGTATATTCATTAATGAATCCAACTTATTTTATTTTTTATTACTTAATAAAAGCTATATTCAGTTAATAGGAAACACTGCTCATGTTTTGTGTCTTTAAACATAATTTGTGTTTTTTTATAAGAAAATGAATAAATTATGTCTCGGCATTTGGCAAATTGTTTTAACAAAAAACATTATTGCAACGGGAGTCTTTTAAGGCCACCCAAGATGACTAAAAGCTGACTTATTAGTTTTGCGCTTAAAAACAGTCTCGAATATAAGTCCGAAAAACGAAGAGAAAGCGATTTCTATTAAAAACAAAATGTACAGGATGTGTGCAATCATTAAATGATCATGCAAAGGCTCGAAATGTGACTGTTTGTTTTTTACTTTTGTTATTTGCAATGTTTGATATAAAAAGAAATTACAATTAGAAATGTGCGTATAATATGGTAAAAATCGCATGCGGCCAGTGTACGACTTAAAAATGTTTCGAAAAAGTTTTGTATTTCGTTAAAAGTGCGATTGCAAACAGTATCGAAAATGAGTCAGAAGCGCGAGTCATAATTTCTTAATTATATTCAATGCACCGACAACGCAATAAAATTTAGAAAATTCCTTAACGATTGTTTAAGTATTTTATTTAAATTTAACTTAATTTTTTTTAGAAATATTATCAATATTATATTATTATATTAAATTTTACTAATCTGATTCTAATACTTTAATTTAGAGGATATATGTCTTGTTGTATTAGGAAATCAACCATAAATAAAACCTCCCGACAAAATATTATTTTCGACTAAAAATGAGCGCCTTAACGATTATTACAATAGCACAGAAGAGTAAAAAAACTCGAATAAGATCAATAGTTAAAAAAAATGCTAACTAGGATATTACATATATGTATATGTATTTTTGTGTGTGTCTATTGACTTTAGTCCGATAAAATTACGTCGATACTCAAACCCACAATCCCCGCGGAACCACCGTAGAAGCATTTCTTCACAGGGTGAGGAAAGTATAAACCTGCTCTATGCTACCTGGATTCGCCTTCAAACAAACTTCCAGGATTTTGAAATTATTATCAACAAAATTTGTGAAAAAACGGACAATCCAGCATGTTTCTTATGGCAATTAAGAGAGCTCCCACGTTTGAATTTAATTAATTTTAAACATAAATTTAAATTTGAAATTTTAAAACCGGTTTAGCAGGCTTATTTCATGTACAAATAAAGGTGCCCTTAGACGAAATGTTTTTTACATATGACTTGGCAGATTTTCCATAATAAAATAAACGGTTTAAAACTTTTTTTAAATTAAATAAATATGTAAAAGTCATATGACAAATTTTCATTTAGGGCGTGTTCTATTTTTATACGACAAAGCATATGACTTTCAGTGGTGCAACTTTTCTTTCTTCACTTATACTGTTTTTAAATGATCAAGAAGTGCAAAAAGCACTAAAATAGTTGGAAGCAGAATAGAGTTGACATCTTTTTCAGCATTAACGGAGCCGCTCACCAAACAACTGTGGTAAACAATGATTTACTTTGTAGGTTATGTCAGAAGTAATTTGCATGTACGTTTGAGCGCAAAATTTGAAGCCATTTGTAAAAATGACTACTTTGACATACATAAGGAATTACATGTGGATTTTCAAACTGATAAGTCATATGTAAAAAACATTTCGTCTAAAGGCACCTTAAGAAATACTTTACAAATCACATAAAGGGAAGCGTTAAAAATTAATTCAACAATGTAAAAGTTTTAAGTCAGGCACAAACATTTTTTTTAAACTGACCAGCAGTCGATCCAGTCTTTGTTAAAAAAAAAAAAACTTTTACAAAAAAATTTCCTTTCTATACTTTTTTATTAAGTACATATTTATTTTTAAAATAAATTTAGGTTCTTTACATATAAACAAATGAATCACTTACTATATACTTACGTAAATTAAAATATTTAAGGCAATTAACATAATGTATTAGTAATATTTTCAAAGGCCACCGATTATACAAAGAAAATTTTAAAATAGAAAAAATAATACTTTGTTTTATTGTTGCTCTAATTTGACAAACGTGAATGCGATTCCCTTGCTTATTTTTTTTAACTTGAAACTAATCCATTTGTATACTGCATGCAGGCATATCATTATTATGTGTTCACGCATGCATGACATTTTGGAATAGTTACTATATCGGCAAATTAAAATGCTTTAAATGATGCATTTTTTTCTTTATCGTCTTTGTAATAATAATTTTATAAATTTGGCATCTATTTGAACAGCCTCGGGTGACATTTTTTCCCATTTCTACCTGAGAACTTCAAATAATTTATTTTTGTTTTGAATTGAACAATGTTTTCCTCCAAATTTGTTGTAAACACCATACTCGCTTTAGAATCACCTTATAAAGAAGATTTCAGTTTCTTCAATAAATGTCAGTTTATTTATACAGTTTTTAATTTCATAACTGTCAAATTTGCTACTTTATGCCGTTTGAGGTCAAACGCCTATCAGAAACAGATGTATTTAACTTCCAAAGTTAATTTAAAGCTTTTTTGGAACACTTACTAACCTGTGTTTTTGTTCGATAGTGCTATGAAGTTTTCTAAGTCCGAATTGACGGTCACTCAATATAGGCTTCATGTTGTTTCTTAACATTTTTTCTAACAGTTTGAAATGTTTAATAAAAATCTAATGGGTCAATATTATTCTAATTTTATGTGATCTTTGCTTGAAATTGCTGGCATAGCAACCAATAAAATCTTAGAGCGCAAAACAAAATAAAAAATAAAAGGAATTGTTTTTGCAGTGTATTTGCCACTGCTTTGAATTCGTTGGTGTTTTCGATAAGTAACGTTCGATATTAACATAAAAAACTTGATTGCAACTGAAACGTCGTCAAAGTCAACAATAGAAAGATTTACTTTGCAATTTTTGAGCGGTAAATTTTGCATCTAGTAAATCCTTGTGGATCTGTTTAAGTTAATTAATAGCGTGAATGCTCTAAAAATAATTAAAATCCATCAACTTATGTTGCTTTGTTGGCTTTAACCATTAAATTTATAAAATCAAAAAGTCCGAAAATTTTTGTTGATCAGCAGTTCATTAATTTTGTTCTTATTTGGAGATCACTGAGCATTAAGAAACAACAAACCAAACAAATTTAAAAAATATACTATTGTGAATTATTATTTATTATGCTTCAAGAATTTTATCCTAATTAAACCTTGGCAAATTTTCTTTTTTTTAGGTTAACATGACTACTTTTCTTCTCGAAATGTTTTCCCTTTTCCCCAAATAGCAATCGAAAATAATGCACGTGAACAGTTTTTCATGTAAGCAAAAATTCCCGTTTATTAATGATTTTTCCCGAAATTTGTTTACTTTTCCCTTTGATTTGCTCACTTTAGTTTTGTAGACAAACTGCAAGAGTTTTTCAAGTTTACTTTAAGAAGAAATTAAAAAAAATTTATAGTTTAAATTCAGTTATTGCAGTGCACAGTGGCTGTATGATTGACAGGATACCAAACAAAGATATATATTAAGGTAATCGGATTTGTTCCGCCAGTAAATATTATACTGTTGTCTTACCATTCGGAGAAGACCGTCGTCACTGGCTGTTTATTTGGTACGTTTGCGCTCAAACATCATTTTCAAGCCGCGTTTTGATTTATACTTCAGAGATATGTTAGGTATTTGTTGCATAAATAGTGGTAGGTTCAGGTAATTGTTTACACTAGAATAGTGTTTATTAAAATGGTATTATACAGGTAAATTGCTTGATATCTGTCATGTTTATTGGAGCTATATATTTTTAATACATCAGTCCTTTATTATTAGATAGGTAAGGGTGACCATCTGTGGGTGTTTTCGTTTGCAAGAGTGTTTTAATAATTTTAGTGGTGTAAAATTGTGTAAGAGATTGTATTTACCTGTTGATTATAAATATATCCGTTTAAAGTTCGTGTTTTGTCTAGTTTTCCTCCTTTTTTGCTACGATGTATTAATGCCATACATTCATCTATTTACCTTAGGCTCGTGTTCATGAGTGTTAAGGTGGGAACAAATATTTCGGGGGGAAACCATGATACCAATTTTCATATCAAGGGGAACAAAAATTTCATGGAGAATTATTTTCACTTCTTGTTTACGATAGGGATGATAAAAAAATGTTAATTATTCGATTTATTTTATTTATTAACTTGGGGTGAAGGATGAAGTCGTGTCCTCGCGTCGTTTCTAATTTTCTTAAAATTCAAGCTTTGAAAAATGTGCTTTTAATCATTTAATGCAAAGATCTGGAAATAATGTTAAAAATTTTCCATCTACAGAAACAAAATATGTTGACAACGGTTTAAGTACCATTTTACTGGTAAAATTGTGTGCTCTTACATTTGTATCTTAATTTTCTTTACGAAATGACTTATCTTTTCTATCTTTATTTGAACCAAGATTCTAAGAAAGCTCCTCACAAAATTTTATTTAAATCCATCCAGTAGACAAATAGAAAAAAATTTCAAAAATATGTGTTTTGTAATCATTATCTACTCCAACAAAAAAATGTTCTAAAAATATTTTATTTACAGAAATGATCCTGTTACATTTTTATTATCTGTATACAAGTAATTAACATTAAAAATTAAATTTCAAATAAACTTGATGGATGTATATTGTTTTTTTTATTAAATCTATTGAATTGTAATCTGCTGTTTTTATTTTTTAGAGCCAATAGGTTGCTAAAACTATAGGATAACATTTCAAACATTCTTCCTAAATTATTGAAATATTATTTTATATCATTTTCTGTGTTGCTCTCTTCCTTAACAATAAATAACTTTTTTTTGTGATGTCTACTAAGCAATCAAGTATTAAAACATTTATAACGATTTTATTTATAGTTTTTTTAATTGATAAGTAAACATTTGTTTCATTTTGACTATTGCTATTTGCTTAAGACTTAACCATTTATTATTTGATTTTAATAACATGCCAACGACATGTTTCAATTGAATTTGTCGAGAGAAATTAGGATTCGTTTCAATAAATAACTTGTATTAGTTATAACTCATATTTTGCATTTATAGAACTTTTAATATTACATGAATGTTCATGTGTTACTGACAGCATCAAACAAACTTTTTTAACTTTTAATTTAAGTTATCAACTTTAAATTATTTGGAAAACACTACAGATTTTATGATTAATAAAATGTGTAAAGCACGCTTGAATTTTGCGTAAAATCGTTCTCTTTGCGTAATTAAATTATTTGTTTTTTAAAATATTGGAATAAAATGTAGTGAATTTACACTAAGGTAATCGGTTCGTTTTTTTACCAGTTTTTTTAGCTTTCCAGCTGTTAACATAGCGAAATTATGTACCAGGTGGTAACAGTGGTCGATTCATTCATTTTTGCCATTGCAAAAAATGTCAAACTTCATATAAAAAAATGGCGCTGATTTTTTATGTATGGAGTTTGACATTTTCTGGAACAACGAAAATGAATGTTTTCTCACTGGCACCACCTGATACATGAATTCGCCATGGCTGTTGGTATTATTTCAATGTCGATTTTTCGAATGTCGAATAAACCGTGTTTTTTATTAAACTTAAAAAATTTTTGTAGTCGCTTGTTTAGCAACGAATACGGTTCATCAGATGGTGTTCGAGAGTTTGAAAATGCCGATTAAGAAAATAATTCGGGCAATGAGTTGTTTAAAGCAATTAAAAAGGGACTTCAAACGCGAACAACATGGCCAATTAACTAAATTATTTCAAGAAATAATGCTTTGATTTAACACTAAGTGTGACATGTTTTTAGTTAACATCCCATTCGGGTAATTGGTTATCCTGGATATGTAAGGATCACCGTAGACGGTAAGGGTCTTATTTAAGGAACCCACTTAACTTACACGCTTTTAAAGCACCTCAAAAAATTATTTCTTTGTGGACTGTAGACTTTGTTATTAGAATTTGTAGATTTTGTTATTAACTAAGCTCATCGCAAATGCGGCAATTTAACCTACTGAACTGACCGGTTATACCAAACCGGTTTTATTACTTAGCAGTTAACCAGTGGTTGGCTTCTAGATGGTTTTGAGTCCACTGACAGTAGGTTATATACGAAAGACTATCGTTTTATCACTTTCTATTCTTCCATTACTTGGATTTTAAAACGTTATAGGCAAAGATTTTCACCTTCATTTTTTGAGTTATGGAAAATAACTTCGATACTCTCGTGGAGGCGTATCGTTAGATAGCAATACGGAGTTAATTGGATGAACACATCAACGTAACCGAACCGAACAATGTTAGTTTATTTAACATAAAATGCAAACCAAACTGAGAACATACTTTTATTGAGCTACAAGAAGTTTCAACCTTAGGATACTTCAACAATTTATTGGAAAGCATTATTGAGAGCTATTTCTCTTTCTAGAATAATTAAACGAAGATTCCCTTATGACCTGTTTTGTGCCTTAAAGTTCTTGAAACTAAAGAATTGTTTTTTTGTGAAAAAAAAGTTTCATTAAGGAGATAAAGTCTTTCTCGAAAGTTTTGCTAAAAGAATGGCATTATTTTATATATAAAGACTTAAATGAAATAAATTTAATATCATTAATTTTAATTCTGAGTGAGTAAGAATGAAATGACCAATAACTAATTAGTAAATGTGATTCTTACATGCATTGATGTCATTTAAGCAGCATTTGCATGCATCCTGTTTTATTATATTTCATTATTGAAATCTGAGAAATTCATACATTTTTATTTTTTATGGTTTTCAATTTTTACTTCGATCTTACATTTCACTTTAAATATGAAAATAAATGTATACGTATAAATATATGCAGTATATATGTGTAAATATATACAGTTTCCATGTAACGATTCCAAGCAACAATCCTTTGTGACATATACTCAAATATTGATTATATAAATTCATATTGCGAATACTTTGAATAATTTTAACAACGAAAAGAATGTATATCTAACAGAAAAAGAAAACTTTTTTAAATAATTTATCTCCGTAATTTCCATTATGTGCCCATCCAGTGGAGGGAAATCGTTATAATTTGTACCTCAACAAATTAAAAATCTGGATATTTTGAAAAAGTTGATATACTTTTCTTCAAGATTTATGTATCACTTTAAATATCTTTAGGTTAGCGAATATTTGACACCTTAACGAGTCTAAATCTGACATAATGTTCCTCAATAATTTCATACTAACCACTTCTTCTTAAATAAAGTTATTATCAGAGGCTCTATGGATCAAATCAGGTTTATGGTTTTTTACAAATATCATTTATTTTTGCAAAGTTTGCTTTTAATACAAGCTGATTCAGGGCGCCAGTAGATGATTTACTTGTCCTACACCATGTATGTTAACCTAGTCTAGAGAAGTAACTCCAATCAAAAAACATATATTGTGGTGACAGAGAATTAAAAAATAAAAAAAATAAATAAGTAAAAAATTGGGTACTGTATATAATTTTTTATCAAGAAATTTAATCGCTCTCAATGGGATCTCTTCAAAAGTTTTATAGTAATAATCATATTGATATCTTAAAAAATAAAGTGCAAATAGAACTTTTCTATGAAAACTTTAGAGGCCCATAACTCGGAATATATGAGCGTGCGCCATTTTTTTTTTTACTTAATGTTTTTTTTTTTTTTGTTTTGAATTCTTTATCATCTCATATATTTGTTTTATTATTTTTTTTTTTTCATTGGATTTATTTCACCAAACTAGATTTGTTCCAAAGAATATGGAAAAATAAGGCCATGCGTAGTGTTTAAGCCACTGCCTCGAAGGAAATTGACCTATCTTGCTGATTTTTAATAGCAAAATTTCCGAAACTATGTCTGATCGATTGGCGTGTAAATTTTCTTTAGTTCATCTAGTGCCTTGGTTAAGCGGATTTCAGCACGAACACGGATGGAAAGACGGATAGACGGACAGATGGACTTTGCTTAATTGACCTCGCTATACTTAAGAACTCAGAATAATATATAATTTATGGGATTGGAAACTGATATTGTAAAAACTTAATAGAAAAATTACATTTTTAGTTTTATTTTAAATACGAAAAATTGTTAAAAAAAAATTTTCACTATTAAAGAAAACAACCTATAAGAATTAAAAACACTAAACGTTACTTTAAACCAAAATGTTATTTATTCAAGTCTCTTATTTATTTTTACTTTTTTACGTCATAAAAAAATCCCTTAAACGCGAAGCATAGATTAACAGCAAATTACTCTCACTGGTCGTAAATAAAAACTTACTTTCGTATTTTATCTTGCTTAATATTCTGGCAGTCATAAAAATATTTCTCTACAGTCAAGTTTAGTTATAATGAACGTGTTTTGCACAAACTAGTTGCTGCTAAAAAGAACTGTTTTTAGCTACAAAAAGTTTTTTTAATCCACATTAATTCTGCTTGATTCTTTTAAATAAAAATATTTCATAATATTCTCATGATCTTTTTATTATTTAAAACTAAAAAAATGAAATGTATAACTGCGGGGAAAACATATCAAATGGCCACTTCGTTACTGCTCATACAGCTAATCTGTGGATTCTACCCAAATTTTGAATAGAAAATTCAAGAGTATTTTATTTTAAGTCAAATTGATTAATTGAAAACTACATTGAATCAACAAAGTAAAAAGGCAATAAAAACTCAAAAACTCTTTATTAAAGAACGCAGTGACCATTAAATACCTATTTTTTTAAATCCTTCTTTTTTCTACATAAGGTTTGCCGTTGGAAATCGCTCATATGTTTTTGGAAGTTTCAAGAAAAAAAAAAAATTTAAGAAAAAAAGTAGTTTTAATGAATGTTGCAAACACTTAAAACTTCCATAAAGTATGAAGCACTATGACCGCTAAGAAAAACGTATGAAAAAAATATTTTACCATATTAAAGCTAAATTTATTAATAACAAAAAATTAAAATCTATCTTTGTACTAAAATGTGTGTCCACATTTTTTATTACTTTGTAATGGTTACACGGTTCTTCTTAACGATATGGAAGCTTTAACAAAAAAACAGAAGGAAGAAATAATTTTTTATTTCTTTAATAAATTTAATGTAACAACTTACACAACTTAACAATATAAGATTCGAAAATTGTATAACAGTAGAATCTGCAACTTTGTAATTGTAACCAGTTTTCATAGATTATCGCTAAATAAGTTTGATGTAAAATCAAGGTCTTCTTAAAGTTTTTCTAAATCTGTTGTTGTTTTTATCGACTAACATTCAAGGAATTGTTAAGACTTATGTGACTATTTATGGATTGGAAAAATATAAAAGATGAATTGTTTGATGCAATTTTATACTGATAAGTTCTTATAAAAGGTAATTTTTTCTGAGGTTCACAACTATAAATGAAAATAAACCACATAAAATATTTTTAATATCAATGAAGCTGGCTTAAGTTAAAAGAACATTTTTTCTCATTTTTGATTGAACATGATTAGGGACAGTGCTTAAGCACTATTGGCGTAATCCGGTTACAAAGTTTTCTCACGAAAAATTTTGTAATTCCTACCTTTGGTTAATCGACGTAGACGAGTGACTTTGCATAAACCCAAAGGAAATTATGAAATCGCATGATCATAATGGCCATACATATAGTTGGCCAGTCCTGTTCGGTAGACCAATCAAGCTAGGACTGTAACATTCTACCTATTAAACTTTCTGTAAGAATCTTAAAAAAACTTTATAACTTTTCACGCACAAACTAAATTATTATCAGTTACACCGGACACAATGAGTTAAACATTCAACTCCTGTACTCCTGTACCTTCAAAGCAAATACAAATATTCTTGTTAACCTTCCTATTAACTCAAAAGTGAGCTTCGCCGCTCAACAAATTTTATATGGAAAAAGTTGATATAATATTTATTTAAAATTTTAACATTTTGCTTTGCTCTTTGTAGCCAACTCAAAGATATAAAACTTAAAAAAGCACCCGTTATTCTTTCTATTTTAGAACACGCATTAGCACATCTGTGCATAACTTTCATTGAAACATTATGCCACAAAATAAACGATGGATACAAGATTGTAAAGACAAAACTTAAAAACAAGTTTTTGTACGGCCTTTTACGGCTTTTTGTTCTTTTTTTTCGTTTGCATAAAAACAAAGGCCTTTAAATTTAATTTTAATAATCACAAGGGCAAGGCCATTATGATGTATTTTTTTGTTTACCAGAACTGCTACAATTTGACTGTTACTAAAGGAATGAAAGAATAAATAAAAGGGTCATTTCACGCAATTTTTGCAATAACGACATTATAATAGATTCAATAAAAACAATTATAAAGCTGACAACAGCCTTACAAAATAAAATATGCAAATCCGAAAGCAGTGGAAAAAACTTCTGCTATTTGATAAGAACAATCAGTTATATAAGTTTATATTTAAAGGAAAATGTTTAATTTTGTTTTTTTTTCAACAGCACATTACAACAACAAAAATTTCCTCCAATAACCATTAATATCAATTTTACCCAACAGTACAAAATTAAATTTTATTGAAAAGTGTTTTAAAGCTTGTGATTTTTGAAAAGACCTTGAGTTGTCCTATTTTAAATTACCTTAAAGTCTTAGATTCATTTCTTACGATATTTGTCTTGAAAACAAATGTTAGTGACTAGTGTTCGGCTTTCATTTGTGGTATTTTTGCAATTCCACTTCTAATATTATTGTTACGTTTTTTTATTTTTTGACACAAGCGTGCGGATTCTATTTGATTTCAAATACCACTGTGACACGTTTTAAATCCTATTCTCTATTTCTTTCTTATTCTGTGTTACTTTGAAAAGACATTATTTTATACGCACGTAGGAATTTACCCATGAATATGCAGCACACGTGCCAAAATTACTATACATGAACATGAGTAAGAGCTTGTTTTGTTGTGTGCCTATTAAATACACATGTGCAAGTTCAACTTGCTTAGGCACATTTCATATGCCAATATTAATAATACTCATGTGCATGTGCTTATTTATTTTTTGTGCATATTTCTCATCATGTGCATGAGCCGCACATGAGTGTGCAACTCCGTACCCTGTCTCAAACTCATAAACTTGGTGATCTGTTTTACAGCAATCACGTGCCTCTACAAATGGAACTATTGTGTTTGCCAATTGCCGTATTACACTGCTCAACAGCAGAATCCTCCTTTTTTATAAGCGTGGCAAAATTTTCCCTTTAAATTAGTTAGGTACGCAGACATATTTCAGCCTAACGTGAGAAGAGCTCATCTGATTTTAAAAAGCAAAACACGAAAATTATATTGAAATTAATTCTTTAACATTTTTTTCTATATTTTATCGTTTTTGAATTATTTAAACATTCAAGGGAAAAGCTATTTTTCCCTCATGCGAAAGTAACTTTTTTCACCTTTGTTTTTTACCACATTATACGGAAGCAACAACAAATACATAGGGGTTGCCAGATCTTATTTTGCTGTAAACATATAAAATTCAATTCACTATTATTCGACAACACCACGATCATTTAAGATTATGAATTTTTTGTGGGAGGATTATTCAAGCAGACCGATCTGACCTTTTATTAACATTCCTTTGTTCCTCATATATTAGACAGAGATACTTTCACTGGAAACTTTCGCAAGGTCCTAAGTCCTACTACACTCAACCGGCTTTTACTCTAGACCAGCCACTTTTGGCCGCCAACTGATGACAAGTGACTTCCTTCACAGAGTCCTAAGTAATTGACAATATAAACTCTGATAAGCAGCTTGTGTCACCAACTTGAAAGAAAAGTTATGCACTTGTAACTGCAGTGTTGTAAAACGTTTAGACTTTTTGAATAATTTTAGTTTCGATTTTTCTTTACAATGAAAGCAAAAGTCTTTGTTGTAGATACAATCTCTAAATTATGGTTACAGTTTTGGTCGAAGGATAATAATTATTTTAAACTTCAGTAAAAAGCATTTGCAATGAAATTTTTTTTATATAAAACTTAAATACTTTTTAATTTGTTTTCAACTTTTTCCCTTTATCATATTACTAAATATTTGCTCAAACACATGCTCAAATGCTCTTATTTAATAATTTCTATGAATTTTCTAAAATACTCAACTACAGTTTTATTAAACGAAAAAGTTGTAAAATTTATATAATTTTTAATAAAAATACATTTTATATTTCAAAAAAACATCACTTCACAAGCAAATATGCAATTCATTATTGTTTGTAAAGAGAAATTCATTTTTTTTTTCTTTTTATTTATACTGTTTGCTAAAACTGGCTGTAAAGCAACACAGGAGATGAATATATTTTTTTCCATTTAAATACATTTGGTGTTTTTAACCAAAAAGAAATAATAATATTGAATCTGCCTACCATATCAGGCCCTACTGCCAATCACATCTGGACAAGCTCCGTTCCTTGATTTTATACTATATAATAATTTATTAGTATCGCCTGTTCGATACTGAAACTGGAATTTTTTTAATGACTACAACTACTCTGATTTTCGCTTCCTATACTTTTTCTTTAGTAAATGGTAGGTATCGTTAATTTTTAAGTCAATAAACGCAAAACGAATTGTCAGTATTAGAGGATGCTACTCACGGAAGCATTACATCATCTCACAGTAATTCGAGTCGTGAATGTTAAAGATACTGTACGCAAATTTACCGGCAATTTTAAAGAAGCAAGTGATGGTCTTCATTGCTTTTATTTTTATATCGGTGTCTTTTGCTCCTACACTCCGGCTCAATGGAAAAGATGCAATGTGACCTTTATCCACATACGATGGAAAGCATCGCATACTGGGGCAAGGGACTTTAAACCGATCAGCTTAACATTCTTCTTAAAGCGATTTATCAAGGTGAATGTAAAAATAAGAAATTACTAGAACATGCGCTTAAAAGCGTCGAATATGCGGATAATATATCGATGGCTGTGGATGGTATCCATATTAATACGATAAAAAAAAGTCCTGGAAATGGCACTTAAAACAAGCTGCACCCTAGATAAGCAGAGCAGATTGAGTATTAATCTAACTAATATCGAACTTGTTCTTGAACAGAAAACTGTCTCAGATATTGAATTTTAAGGCTAGGGCGTTTAAAATCATAACGGCAATATTCATATGTAAGAAAGCCATTGGCAAGACTTGGGAAATCAATCCAACGAATGTGAATTGATTATTGAGAAGGTCGATATTACTCTAAGAAGTTCTTGTCTAGTAGAATTCACTGAACAATCTGGTGTATATATCCACTTAAGAGAGGGTACTGCGGATATTAGCGATCTTAGTAATAGAAGCCGCTAGGTCAACGCCTACGAAGTCAATTTTTGTCATACTGAACTGGCTGCTACTAGATCTACTTGCCCGGAAGCTGGCACTGTTAATGGCATGAGTGTTAAGTGGCATGAGTGTTGCGGTGTTTTTGTTTTTTAAAAATGACTAAACTTTAACTTTTAAAATTGTTAAGTTACGTTTATTGAATAGACTCAATTACAGTTCAATTACAACTCCTATTTTAACAAAAACTTATCAACTATTTATACTAAATTAATAATAAATAAAATGCTGACTTAAATGTTGGACATCATTAAGAACAATAAACTTAATTTGACTAGAAGAAATTATGCTGACTCAAATGTGACAATTCCTTCACTCGTCAGCATTAATGGTTTGAGAAAATTACAACCTATTTAAATTTAACTAAAAAAATATAATCTACGAGGGTTGGTCACAACATGGGTGCATGGAACGGCATATCATTGGGGCATACTAGTTTTCTAGTTATCACGTATATTTTTTTCTGGTCTTATAGACCATTGAATCCCAGAATCTTCGTTCGAAAGTAGATTTCTCTTCGATTTGGCAAAAGGGCACCCACCTTCTTCTTGCTCTTTATGACCTAGCCTTGTTTAGATGGTCCAACGGGCTGACCTGTTTAACAGCAAGGACAATCTAGCTTTCATTAGATAGGAAAAAACGGTTGCACTACTGCGGTTGCCTAAGGTATAATCTATAATATCGGTCCACAGCTTTAGTGGTATGATAAACATGTCAGTTAGAAGTCCACCCCACATACTTACATATATACACAAATTTCGACTTGGCAAATAATGGTGGAGAATCTAAAATAATTAAAGTTTACATCAAGGGATATATTGAAAGGTGTTTTTTTTTTGCAGCACATTAATATTTGAAAAAAATTGTACTTCTCTCGTAACGAATGTGTTAAATATAGAAGTGGTAAACGAAATGGCTTCTAAATTGTATTTTTCGGACTAAACCCATTTTTATTGTAAACTTTAATTTTTTACATTTCTGTTAAAAAAAAATAGTTCATTTATTTTAGTTTGAAATCTTTTCGAGTTTTCAACAATAATTATTTTAAATAATTACATATAAATTTAAATCGCGATCGAATGCTGCTTTGTGCTAGTACGTTAACTTTTAAATGTTTTTAATGACACTAATTGTATTATGTAATTAAATTATAATAAATAAATAAGGTGCGATTTTAAAAATTATTTTGTTTCTTATATACATATTTATTTATTTATATATATATTATACAATCAACATTCAAAATGCATACTCAAGTAATAACTGTTTGTACTTAAACATTTTAGAGAGAAAATGTTGCGATGAGTTACAACTTCCCTTCGGCTGTTGTAACTGATTATATATGATTCCAAGAAAATGGAATATATACAGTCTTATTCATAAAAATTTAAATCTGCTTAATAAGAGGTTAATAAAATAAAAGCGCTAAAGTGGTATTCACAAATGCTTAGTAGCACTATTACACTGTTATTAATCATTAATAAATTTCAAATATTTAATGTAGCAATTACCCTTTATAAGTTGGTATTCCTATTTTGAAAAGCATTTTTGCCGTTAAAATTATTACTGAAAAAGTGCAAAAACATTTTAATAAAAAAAAAACACAATGAATATCATCAATTTAATTTCTAAAATAGGTCTGTTTTTAATATAAATGTAAATATTTCATAAAATGGAAAATTATTTCAGATACTTTTGCCCCAATACCATGTTCATTGGGATTTAAGCTGCAGAACATTTCGTTTTTCGCTTTGACATAAACTATTAAAGCACGTTTTCTTTTAATTTATTTCTCCATTTTTTTATTTCTTCAAGTGTTTTTCAAATTCAAAAATTTCTATCATAAAAAAACAAAATAATTTAGTGACGTACAATTAATTAAACGTGTGTGAATAAAAATTCTTATTATTGGGTAATAAAACAAAAAATGTTTAATAACTATTGTACACATTAAGTTTAATATAAGAAATTTTTGTGAATAAGACTTATAGTGTTTAAATGTCATTCAATATTCGTTTACCTTTATTATTTTGCTTAAACTTTGCTAAATTAAAATAGGAGTTAATTTCAACTATTTTTTTCAAAATAAATAATATAAAGTGTGTGTGATTAAGAATTTTTAAGTTTTAGATAAAAGAAAAACAAGAGTGGACATACAAAATTGTTTTTCTCACAAAATTGGGAAAATTTGAACATATTATCAAATGATTTTTAATACTGTTATTTTTTAATAAAATCTAAATTATTAATTTAAGCTATAAAATATAAAATATATTACTGCGCGGAAAGCATAGTTATATAGTCGCCTCGCTACTGTTCAAATAGTTCTTTGTTAAAGAACAAAATAGGTTGCTGTGTTTTTGTATTAAATAAGTGATTTTATTATTTTCTTGCTTTGATTATTAAATAAAATTCTTAGTTATTTGATTTAATTTTAGACATAAGAATCTTAAATTTCTATACAAATTAAGCATACAAGCAGTAGCGGAATGGCCACACGTTTATGCCTTGTCGGCAGTAATACATTTTATCTTTAATACTTTTAAAATATTTCATTAAAAAAATTAGAAAAGTCTTTTACAAAAAAATGTGAAGTCATAAATATCGTATTGGAAAATTGTGATTATTAATTTAAATATAAAGTGAAAAAAGAGAATATCAATATAAATTGTGTCCTCAAGCTTAAATAAATAATTCAAATAAAAATAAGAAAAATTCTTTATTGTTCTGTTAAAGTACTCCTAAATGATGTTTAAGGTGTTTAAGAAAGAATAAAATTCTTCTACTTAACTTTTTCTAGGTCAATAAAAAAGCTATCTTTTATTAAAATTGCATTATACCTCATCAATTAATTAATGGTAAAATACAAAAACGTAAAAACAATTATTAAAAATTTTTACTTAGATGTCGCCCACTGTATAAATTTTAAGATTTTGACAATATCAAAAAAGGAAGAAAAGGCCAAAAATTTTAAATTACTGAGCCAGCTACATACACACACAGACACATATCCACACAGAAATTGGCATACACAACTTAAGAATGTAACGAACTCCCCCGAGCGTATGAGTGTTTTTAAAACGTGTATAAATCATACGCTTGATTGTTCATTGTACATAACATCCTTGTATATAATGATAATTACTTGTATGTAAAAAATGAGAGTAAATGTTTCAGTTTAAATATTTCAAATTAAATTTGATTTCACATTTTTTTTACACCTTCAGCACTTTCAGAGGTTTTATGAATGCGCAATATATTTTTCTTTCCATTATAATTTATTATTTAATTTAAAAACTGGGAATTTATGAAAAACTAATTATTTTTTATTGGTATTATATTTCATTTATTTTTTTTTTCTACTGCAATTACTGGCTGTGGTGCTTTTGCATTTTACCTTAAAATATATCTTTTTTATTGTATTTAATTACATTTTTCTACATGACAAGTGTTGTGGGTGTGTGCATTTCATAATTTTGTTATTATTGTTGTATACGACACATATATAAACACGTTTACGTATGTCTCTATATAAGTTCAAAATATGAGTATATGTTTAATATATGTGTTGGTGTGAGTAAATGTTTAAATGTATGTTAAAGCAAAACTTAAAGAGTGTACATGAGTTGATGAGAAACAAAAACAACATTTACCTTTTATCAGGAAAATAAAATGTGGGTTACAGCATATACATAAAGGTTGCTTTTTTCTAACTTTTTTCTAATTTAAAAATTTGATTCGAAAATTGCCTAAATAGTACAAAGAAACAACAGCAACAAACATATAACACAGTTTCAATGTTTCATAGTATTATACAACAAATTTTATTTAATATTTTTTTAGTGAATTAATTTAAGAAAATATATTTTGTTTTATGCTCACATATATTTATTTTTTATCGCTCTTTTTCACTACAAGATTTTTACTAATACACTTATTTTCAAATTATGATAAATTCATTTATATATTTTGTTAAGTTGAATAATTTTTTTAAATTTTAATTATTACATTTTCTTTTGCAGTTCACTATATTTTTCTATAGATAAATATATTTTTTACCGTTTTAATTTAACAAGAGTTCGATATTAAACGTTGTTTGTGGTTTCGTTTTCAATTTTATACTGTAACACTGGTTTCGCAATCTGTATGCAATTATCACAGATTCATTCGAAAGTTTTATATGTGTGCCTTTCCTATGTTTTGTGCTCTTATAATTTCTCTTTTGCTCTCTCTCTCTCAGTCGTTTGTTTTCCGCTTCCTTTTTTAATGTAGATTCACTAATAGTATACATGCGCAATGTTATATAGTTAATTGAAATATATGTTTGCATGGATGTATGTATGTATGTATGTATTTATGTAGTTCTTAAAAATGAAAGCTTTAAAAATTCAAATGAATTCCGTTATTGAAAGGAAACTGTGTTTAGTGTAGTAAAATACACAATTGTTTTTAACAGTAATAATAAACTAATTAAGCACAATTTAATAGAGCTTTTTTAGTGCAGTGAGCCAATTTGATTCATATTAAAAGGAACTAGTTCCAACTGTATTTAAGCCAAAAGCCTTTGCGACTCTTTTGTTTTTGTTTTTGTTTTTGTTTTTTTTTTTTAAAGAGAAGTAGCACTTTTTTTGGAATTAAGTTACCAAAACATATTTATTGCAGTTAGGCCAAACGCGATCGCCCCTAATTCTTATAGGACTTTGAACATCGTCAAATAAAAGAAAAAAAAAACAAGAATCCAAAATCGTCAAAGGAATTGGAACTAATGCAAGAAACATAACTGAAACAAGGGACGAACTTTTGGCCGCTATCGACGAACAAATCAGTACAATGTGACTAAGTTAAGATTTACTCTAGAAGAAATAGCGTGATTTTGTTTCAATAATTGATTTACTTTTATTTTATTACATTTAAAATAAATAAGTGCACAAAATTGTAATTAAATATGAATATTGTTTTAAGTTGTTTTTTTTTTCTCAAAAAAAAATTATTCTTTTTTGCTTAAGGTACGGTCAAACTTGTTTTGTTATGGTTTTTGTATTTATGTAATTTTTATAAATACTCGGATATATTGTATAGAAATAAATTGTCATTGTTATACTTTTAGTTAATAAAATCTTCAAAAAAGGAAAAATTTATTTGAAGATTTGTTGAAATTTTTTTTAAACAAGGTGCCGATATTGCAGAATTTTTCGAAAAACATTGTTAGGTTTTGCAGATTTTATACCCACACGTTCTGGCAACACTGTTCGCTATGCATAGGGACTCAGAATATATATTCTTTATGGGGTGATTTATGGTGGTTACACATTCTGACAATCGCAAATCGCCTAAAACTTACGATGCGAGTTGAAATTGCATGAAACTTTAAAACAGCAATAAAATTACATACAAATAAAAATTAATATGTTTTCTTTTATTTTTAACAAAAACTATTTTTATTTTTACACATTTTAAGTAATAAATAATAAATTTAAAATATTTTCTCTGTTTTATCAATTGATTGTGTTGGTTTTTTCTTGAGTACTGGCTATTTCATAAAAACAGCTGTTCTACTTGATGTTCGAAAATATATTGGTGTTAGTGCGGATAAAGTATAGTCGGTAATCAAGTAAAATATGCGGCTATTTTAACTTTAAATTTAAAAAAAAAATATTCCTTGCTTACTAAATGGGCGATTTAAGCACTAAGGCACTTGAAGGGTTTTATTTCAATTACTTTAGGACGATCTGCGCTTCGAACGTGTATGTTATAACTAACAAAATAAAAAAAAAATACATTTTAAGTACTGATTAGTCACGACATATCTTTTGCTTCAAAGATGCTAAATGCAAGATCACTAATGCTTTGTGTTATTTTTTTAAATTAATAAATGTTCAAGGCATTGAATTATCCATTAGACTTAAATAATCTCTAAGCGTTAGTTTCTTAATTCGTTCTATTTTTAATTGAATATTTTTAAAAGAAATTAAACTAAGCTAGAAGGTTGTTGCCTTTTTTTATGTTTTGCGTAAAATCGTATGTTTTTGTTTTTCGAACATAAGTTTGAAAAAAGCAAATCGCAAGCAAAACGCGTGAGTTTCAGAACATGTAAAACAAAAGTTGGCGATTTTGAAATCACATGCGAAATCAATAACGTGCGAGTGTCAGAATATGCCTGATAATCAAATGTGTATAAAGGCCTAACTATAATGTGCATAAGCTAGCTTGAGCTTATGCCAAAAACCCAACGAAAAGTCTGTCAAATGCTTATGTAATTCTTTTAAGAATTTTATGTGGCTACAATGTACTTACATCTATTTAAGAACTAATTTGCCACAGTTGTTTAAGTCGTACTTTCACAAAAAAAAATTTGTAAAGAAAAAGGCATCGAAAGAACATATTATATATATATATTTAATAACATTGATCTACTTTCTTTTACTAGTTTTTCATTGATTTAATTTGAAAGCAACTAAAAAATAAATTTTATAGCGAATTGTTATAATAAAACGCGTCCTTTTTCTAATATTCTCTTTTTTTTCTACATTTTCTATTAAAGTAAAAAAATTCTTTCTCACTGTTGCTCTTTATTGCGCAATCAACTGTTTCTGTACGGAATGTGCGATCAGTTTCGTACACTGCTTAAGCAAATAACATTTGACGAAACTTGACGAAAAGTTCCTTCAAGTACATTATAGTTTACCACATTTGTTTTAAATGTATTTGCACAGTTGTATAAGTTGGCATAAGCTAGTATATGCACATTATAGTTGGGCCTTTAAGCAAACAACGAAGCTGACCGTACTTTGTTTAAGAAATCAGATGTCAATTGTTTTATAAATTAAAAAAAGCGAACGGCAATAGACGCAGAAAATTATTGTTTTTTTTATTTAAATTAAATTGAATGATCATCAAATAAAACATCTAATGCAATCAAATATCTAATGCAATTTTTAATATATTCAGAGTCTTTAATGATTTCAATTTTTTTCCATTTTATTCCACGTTAATAATAAATTTTCAAATACCTATTGACATAAGGTTTTAGGGATCTACACACTGTTGCATTTTTTAGTACTTTTTTATTTCTGTTATTATTTGCTTCATTTTTATTAAAGGAATAATTCGTAATCATTTATTGTTGGTACGAGTAATATATTTTGAAATTGTAGATATTTAATAACATTTTGGATAAAAAATCGATACATTAGAAAGGTATAAGAAGAAAATAATTTATTTCAAAGGACAAATGTTTGCAACTATGTGAAGTAAGTAGGTACGTTCATTAGGTACAATATAGCCGCCAAAAAGCATTTAATAAGTTTCTTACGTATTTGACAGGCTTCTCGTTCACTTTTGACAATAGCTTAAGTTAGTGTAAGCATAATGTAGTTAGCCCTTTAGATATAAAAAGGGGTATAAAAGTGATATAAAAAAAATGCATCGTAAAAATCGGGCTAAGTGCTTTTTTCTGTTGTAAAACAAAAACTACAAGATCTAAATAAACAACAATATGAATTGCAATTTTATTATTATTATTTTTTGCAAAATTATTCGAACAAAGCTATTATGTTTTGATTATTATTTTTTATTACAAAATTCGACCTTTGGGCTGGATTTCTTAAAAATATTATTAAAAGGAACAAATACAGCAGACTCCTTTTCATCATTCGTTGTGAGGATGTAAGCTTGATTAACTACTATCAGCCTTATTGCCAAAAGCATAAAAAATTACACAATACTCGTATAAATATAAAAAAAAAACACGAAAATAATTTCACTAACCTGAAGTTGAAGAAAACAATATTGGTGTTTAATTTTCACTATAGAAAACTTAAATTTAAAAATAATTATTTTAACTGTTCGCAAGAAAAACGTAATGAACTCATACTTTGAATTAATGCAAAAATATTTAATTTAAAATGGTACAAAAGTTTTTAGTATTTTTTAATTTCTTTTTTTTTTTTTATTTATTAATTTCCATTTTTGGAACCACATCTTCCTCTGAGTAACACCACTATGTGGAATTTTAATACGATCAAAAAATCCGAAATAATAAGAAATGTTTTTCTATTTCTTTATTGTCATGTAAATTTCCCACTGTGTTTATTAATATTTTTATATTGTTTTATCATTATTTATTAATATTATCGCTAATGTTAGCAGCTATTGAGGAATTTCACCAGCATTAACAAGTGCAAACAAACACAACTTTAGACCTCAAAGCTGCTAAATCGTTATTATTATTCAAATAATTATTGATTTAATACTAAAATCTTATTTGTCGAATACAACTTTTTGAAACAAAACAATGTTTGAAGAATCATCAAAAAAACGTTTATTATTAGTAATTCTAATAGTGATTTGTATGACTGTAATTCGTGTTACAAAAACAATAAAAAACTGTGGAAAATATGGTTGTGCCAAATTAGAGGAAACTAACTCTACAGGTAAAATATAATTTGGTTATTTTTTTGTTTTATTACATTATGGGACAGAACATGTAACACTGGAATTACAACGATGTAAAACTTAAACCAACTACTTTATGAAATTCCTTTTTTTATTTTATGATTTTTTAAATTTTAACTACTTGTTTTGCCAAAAAAAAATACTTTTTTATTTCCTAAATTGTCAACATTTGTCTTCTTTGCAAGCAATTACGTGTTGCCTGTGCAAATTTCTCTAACTGTAAAGCTGTTTTATATTTTGAATAGCCTTCCTGGCCCAAATCCTTTATTAGTTTTAATTCCTCTAGTGTTAAGTGTTTTCTGCTACTCATTTTGTATTAAAATTCACAACTAAATTTAATCACTATCTCAATATTACTAACTAGAATTATTATTTTTAGACTAACAGAATCTTGGTTCAGCCCTGAAATCTAAATGCACTTGGGATTAGTAACGCGGATAGTGTTATAATGCTGATTAAATTAAGAAATTACTTGCTGCAAACATGCCGCTGGGGCGTAACAAATTAAAATGTGGCCATAATTCAGTTTATATTTTCGTTTAAACCTACCAGCAGAAAATATTTAGTTTTTTTATGTTTCAATCAACAAATATGTTTTTCAGTTTATTGTAAAATTTTATAATTTTCGTTGTTCATTTATTAAAGCAAATGCGCCTCCACACTTTAACTTTATTAATATTTCTTTTTGTTTTCCTTTAAAATTTTAATAAATGTGAAAATTAAATTTATGTGAGTAAAAGATAAAAATATACGAATGGGCTTTAAAATGTTAGTTGGATACTAAGAATGACTCTCCATATTGTAAAAAATAATATTGAAAAATGATGGAAAAAATATTGTAAAATTACCAAACAACTGATGTTTGACTTCAATATCATAAAACCGCAAACAGTGAAAAATAAGTTGTCCTGAGTTATCGAGTTTTTTACGTAAATCACATTTATCAGGTAATTTCATATGAATCAATTGGAGATAAATACCACTATAGCGATTTCCACATGAGTTAATTGAATCAAAATAAACCTTTCTGTGCCATAAATTAACAGAAAAAAGAAGAAATAAAAGCTATCCGGTAGTTGGCACTATAATACCAATCGATTGGATTGATTTTTAAGAAATCCAGGATTTTATAAGTTCTGAAAATACTCGGAATTCTGCATGTTGGTGTTTCTTAGGTATAGAATGCTTTTGGCTCCTGAAAAAAAAAATTTTTAAATCAACCAATTTTATATGAAAATAGCAAAACCATTACAATTCCACACGAAATGTTTATGTTCACTCAGCTCCGTTACAGCCGAATTTACCAGATTTTTTCCAGTATTACAATTCATATTGATTTATCCTATTAGTTCTTAAACTTTTCACACAAATGACTATCATTTAAAACTTATTATGGCAATGTCAATCTATGTACAACCACATAATATTTTCTTGCTTCCATTTCATTAAAAAAAAGAAGTCTTAAAAATGAAAGATGATATTCTGATAGTTTTTTACAAAATTAATCATTTTATTCTCACAAACAATTCAACTTTCTTGTTTTAGGTCATTTTTATTTATGCAAAATTGCCCTTAAGTAACAAGTCTTAAAACTTATAAGATAATGTTTCGTCATTTCTTATTAATTTTTTTAATTTACCCAATCAGGATTAATATTAAAATTTTATTTTTTTTTCGGCTTAGGTTCAGTCTTTAATTTAATTTCTAAAAACTTTTAGAAAGAAAAATTATTTAGAAATGTATGCCGATGCATTTTCTGGAACGCTTCATCCTTCATTAGCATTCTTCGCATCTATCTGCTTTAGGTTGTGCACATTATAAACATCATCTATTTAACCAACTAATCATTATTAATTTGGTTAGACGAAGTTCGCACACAACCTTAAGAATTTTTTCGTTGTTCTCTCTGTAACTCATCTTGTACATTTGTTTTTGCTTTTGTACCAAGCATCGATATGGCCACAAATACAATTTAATTTTTTTTTAAATCATTCATACTTAATAACTCACAATAGGGGTGCCAGATGATTTTGAAAAAAATCGTCATAATCGTAAGGAAAAATCGGCTTTATCGGCAATTGAGTTTAGAAAAATCAGCAAAAATCGGCAAATTAAAAAAACCATCTGAAATACACTTTAAAATATTTTTACTAACAAAACAAATAAATTAATAAATCATAAAAATAAAAATAATAATAATAATAATAATAATAATAATAATAATTAATAAATTAATTGGATTTATTCCGCCAGTAAATATAATACTGTTGTCATACCGTATTTGGTACGATTGGCAAGCGCTTTCGATGTAAAGACATCATTTACTAATCAAAACGCGGCTTGAAAATGATGTCTTTACATCGAAAGCGATCGCCAATCGTACCAAATAAACAGCCAGTGACGACGGTCTTCACCGAAAGGTATGACAACAAATTAATAAATGTTTACAACATATAATATAACACAAAATAAATAACCGTTTTGCAAAGAAATTGTCTCCGTTATTGGTCATATATATACAATATTTTTATTTATTTTGGTTATAAGAGTCACTTACAGTAGGAATCTTTAACACACTTCTTGTTTCTGAATCTTTTGTTAAAATACAATTCTGGTAAGACATTCGTTGTACAAAAAATATTTCTTTTAATCAATTGTTCAATCAATTTATAATGATGGCCAGAATTTCATAAGTAATTAAACTTTTTTTCACTTTAATTTCTATCAACTCAAATTCAAGGTCATTAGATAAAAAGTCATACCTTTTTATCAAATGAACTTTAACCGAAGTAGGTCAAGCATAATCAATTTTCCATTTATTAACAATACAGCTTTAAACCAGTTTGAGGTCTTAGACCAACTATGATATTAATCAATCTTCACTTTCTCCTGCCAAGTTTTTCTAGTACGTGAACATGTTCTATTACCAATTTTTAGTCACTAATAATTTTGACGATATTAACGAATGATTTTACAGATACTTCGCTAAAAGTTTTTATTGATGTAACTGAGACGATTAAAACGTGTGCAACTTTGAGGCTCATAGATGAGTAGTCGTAGAGTAATAATTTTTCGCAGTAGCGCAGGCTTGTAGAAGTTGAGTGCTGAAAAATTGTGATATCGATGAAAGAAGAGAAAAGAAATAGCTGGAATTATGGCATATACTGTGTTGAAAATAATTATCATTTACAAATTTTGTAAACATAATTATATTTTTTTTTTTTGAGAGTAGGTAAAGCTTTATTTAACTCTAGGCACTACTACGAGAGGACTGAGCCACCTGTTTGTAGCAACTGCAATGTTGGTCTCACAGTCTTACACATACTATCAGAATGTCACTTGTCTAAAACAAATATACCTTTGGATAAATTCCTTGATTGCAGCAGTGAAGGGAACTTAAGAACGATCAAAAGAAGTCTGCAGAAAACAATATTTTAGAGATTTAATTTATTTCGATTAACGTTAATCACATAATCATTTTGCTGCTTGAATTTTACTCTATTTAATTTTCTTGCTAATTCAATTTAAAACGACACATGTTCCATTATTTAATAGTTCCATAAATGTAGTATTATTACTTTTAATTTGATTTTCGATACATGCGCATTTGATCCTGTTACCCGGATCTTTTGTGTTTTCTATATTTTGTAAATTTACTTTATAAAATATTTTACTGATAAATAAATATTGTTTTCATTATAGTTACCGTTGAACTATAAGTATTTTTCTAACTTCAATTTTATAAAATTATTCTATTCTATTCAAACGAAGGCAAATTTATTTTACTAGGTAGTGTCGTCCGCCCAGCCGGTTTGTAGTTGGAAATGTCAAAATTTGTTTATATTTTACTTCGTTTGTTTACGAATTTCAATATGAAAAAAAACAAAAATTTTCAAACAATATTTCAAAATTTCTTAAAAGTGAAAAATTGAAAATTTTAAAATATTTGAAATAAAAAAAGGAGCCAAACTTAAAAAAACATAATTATATATAAAACTAATTCGCTTGTTAAAGAAAAGTGCAATTAATTGTGAGAAATATGAGGAGCTGCAGTATTTGTAAAAAAAAGCAAATACCTGGAAGTGGAAGTTTTTTTATGTTCCAAACGATGACCGCAGAGCCAAGTGGAGCAAAATTTGCAGCATGAACTTCTCCCGGGAAGCCATAATTTGTGCAGACCACTTTGCGTTGTCAAGCTATGTCAAAACGGGACGAAGTGTTTTACTGCTGCCAAATGCTGTGCCTATGTAAGTGTTATTATTGATGTTAGCATATAAATATTCAAAATTATTAATTATTGTGACTGTGTATTGTAAAATTTAGCATGCCTATAAGAAATCCAGTTGCTGCAACTGCAGAACCATTTCGTTTCACACAGTCATCTAGTAATGCCCTGATGAATTACGACTGTACCTTTTTGCCAAAACCAGATGCAGCAAAAAAACAGTTTTATGAAACGGAAACAAACTGAGTAAGTCTTTTACATATTTATACTACTTTTGGTAAAAAGCAACTTAAGTTGAATATATACTAATTCATTTGTAAAATAAATAACTACAATTTTAGCTCATATCTAGAATATTTGTCAGATCGTGAAATATATGTGAAAAAAATCCAAAGGTTGGAAAATGAGGTGAAAGACCTTAACTGTAGCCTGGATAAGGCAAACGCGGCCATTAATGCGATGCAATCCTTTTTAACAGAAGGGCAAATTAGGAAAATGATGTGTCCTTCTGCAAATATCTATTGGAAATGGCCAGATATATCTAATGCCATATGCCTGCATGCCTCCGGACCTAGAGCCTATAACCACTTATATCAAAAAGGGTTTCCATTGCCTCATGTCTCAACGTTGCAGCGTTGGTGTCGCAAAGTCAACTTAAGTGAAGGCATTTTAACAACAGCCATTGACTTTATGCGAGCAATTAACGAACTGAATGCTGAAAAAAAGATTTGCGTACTAGCGTTCGACGAGATGAAGGTAATGGAAACCTTTGAGTACGACGAAATGGCTGAGCAGCAGAACGGTTGACCTCCCTGAAAAAATAAGGAATTTTTTTTTTAAGTGTCGAATTCATTTTCGAATACGTCATTTAAATCAACGCCTTAAGGAGCAGAAGGCTAAACAGCGAATAGTGGGAAATAAAAAATTTTTAAAAATTAATTATTAAAATTGATTTCTCATTTTCGTTTTTGTTCTACAAGTTTGATGAAGTACTCAAAATGAAACCACATAGTGGAACAAAGTAAATGTAAGTAACTTCTTTAAGTTATTAATGAAGTACATTTTTATATAATTCTAGTTTGTTCTTTTTTACTTTAGATGGTATGCTGCAACTAAAGCCATGGTGATGGCAAAAAAAAAAACCTGAAAACAGGGCCAAGTACCTGAAAATCTGGCCATCATTGGAACAGCAAATGTTTTTAATTCATTATTGAACCTTTCTTTTTTGAATTTGTGACAAAGTGTCTTTTATATACATATGTATGAATTTTGATATATTCTTAGGAATTTCGCAGTTAAACACTTATTTTTCAACAACACATATATTAATGAAACAGATTTTTAATGTTCACACACTAAGCAAAATAAAATTATATAATTAAAAAAAAGACCAAAAAACTAATTTTTTAATTTAAGCGTAGATTTTCTCCTCTATCGTATGACCAATACCGGCTTTGCTTTTTAAAGATTTTCTGCACAGCCGGCCTTCGGCCGGGCACAAAGATTTTGTGCTCTATGATTTGTCCAACACCAGCTTCTCTTTCTAAAAATTTCCTGAATAGTCGGCCTCTTCAACTTTTTTTTCATTTGGAGCGGTGCCCGTAAACTGGACTTAAGCCCAAATTAACTATACATGGGTATATCTCCTTAATCTTCCATTTGATGCTGTATGTATTGTATGCTGTTGTTGTAGCTGCCACCTTATAATTGAAATAAATTAAATTGAAATGCCTTGGGTGTATTCCTGTTTAACCTTGGCACAAAGATGCAAACATGGAATTGAGGATAAATAAAATAAATGTACATTTGCTAAGCCTTGGAATTAATTCGCCTTGCAACTCACCATACAAAATTTTTAAAGCAAACATATTAAACTATGAACAAATACGTGTCTACCGAAACTGCTGGCCACATAAAAATGCACAATATAAAAATAGTATTGCAGATTTTATTATTGTGTGCTAAAATGTTTTTTTTTAATAATTTTGCACTTTTCTATGATATTTTAAGTAAAACAATGCACAATAAATGTTTCTTGTGCAAAACAAAACAAACATGTGTTCACATGTGTTTAGAGCAATTATCTTTTACTTTCTTTTATTTGTCTTTCGTTTTTTGACATTTCCACTCACAAAGCAACAATAAAATGCCATGTTGTTTTTTTAAATGTTGTATTTGTTGTAGTACCGCTTTTACCTAGTAAAATAAATGTACCTTGATTCAAACTTTAAACAATAAGTTTGTTTAGAATTCAAAGTTCTATTTGTAATATACTGAAGCATAAAAAAAGAGTTACGAAGAAAGCTTTAATAAATATAAAATAACTCCAGGTGCGCTTCGTTACCCTAATAACAATAACATTATCGCGGCCACTTTTTTTATAACCTTGTGCCTGTTTTTTATAACCTTGTGGAATACTGAAATTACTTGCACACTATTTAAGATCCCACCTCTTACAAATCTCTAGGAAAACAACAATAAATTTTCATTTTATATGGGAGGTACAACGCCAATGCATCCTGTATTTCGCTAAACTATTCATATGAATAAAGAAAGTTTCTAATCTAAAAGTTTAGGGCCCTACGTGTTAAAATTCTCTAGATACACAACGATAATTTTTTTACTTTGTATGGAAGGTACTACGCCTACTATTGCAATTCAGAACTTTTTCATCAATGCACATTAACAGCTCAGTTACTTGTGCAAAGTTTCTAGACTCTATATAAATATAATTTATTGTAGTGCATACTTTAAAATATGTATTCGCCCCTAAACTACTTATCCATTACTATTTGTCAATAACAATTTTATTTCTTAATACTCAAGGTTGTATTGGAATTAGTACTCATGATCTGCTGTTTAACAAACAAGTAGATACTTCTACTAACGCAGCAACTCCGACTGCTCCACATTTGCTACTGGTGGAAATTAACAACATATTTAGCGCTGTTTCCTAAATTCTTATATTTTAAGTAGAGAACTAGTTAAGCTTTGTTGTTACCGATTTGTAACGAGTCTTATTATCCTAAAAATATATAATTTATGAGGCGTTTAAGAAAAATAAAAATCGGTTTTACTTATACACCCTAAAAAAATAACTTTTTTCAAACCTCCCTCAATCATTTGTTTCTTATCAGTTAAATTCCCTAGCTCAAACAAGATCGCAATATAAAATCATAAACATGTTTTTAATTATTAAAATAATTTGTTTTTTTAAACGAGAAGGTCAAGAAAATAGATTATTTAAAAATAATTTTAATAAATAACTGAAATAAATCTTTGTTTTTTATAAACACTACCTGACATCTAATAGACATATAAATTTATCTTTTTGAGAAGCATTTGAAATACGAGGGCTGCTCTATATACTTCTGGCCTAATAGTAAAAATGCGAATATTTATAATCAAAAATGGTTTTAATGTTTTTCAAAGTATTCTCCAGCATGATTTATACACTTTTGCGTGCGCTCAAACCAGTTGTCGAAGCGCTTTTTCCACTCCGATTGAGACACCTCTAAAACATGGTTTTTGAACACTTCAACAGCTTCTTCTGGCGACGAAAATCGTTGACCACGCATTTTTTTCTTGATGTGCGGAAACAAGAAGAAGTCATTAGGTGCCAAGTCAGGGCTGTACGGCGGATGACCCACTAATTCGACGTTTTAGCCGGTCAAAAACGCTCTGGTTTGAGCCGATGTGTGAGAGCTCGCATTGTCATGGTGAACAATGATTCGTCTTCCCTTGTTGGTTTTTCAAATTTCTTCGATGACTTCAGGCAAACAAATTGTAGTGTACTACTCAGAAGTGACCGTCTTACGTTGCTCAAGCGGAACAGTCGCCACATGACCAGTTTTGCCGAAGAAACAGGCGACCATTTGCTTCGAAGTGCTTCTTCCACGAACAACTTTCGTTGGATTTTGCTCGTCTTTGAAGACCCACACGGTCGATTGTTGTTTCGTTTCGGGCTCATACGCATAGATCCATGATTCGTCACCTGTGACGATTTTATTAACGTCTTTTGAAGCACAGCAATCGCATTTTTGCAACATTTCTTTGCACCAATCGACACGAGCCTTTTTTTGAGCGACTTTCAAATTGTGCGGGATCCAACGAGAACAAACCTTTTTTACGGCCAGGTGTTTATGCAGTATCGAATGTATGCTGGTGGAAGAAATGTCCAAGGATGTCTCTATCTCTCTGTATGTCGCATGTCGATCTTGCATTATGAGTTCACGCACGGCATCAATGTTCTCTGGCACAACAGCTGTTTTTGGACTACCTTCACGGAATTCGTCTTTGAGCGAGCTTCGGCCACGATTAAATTCATTATACCAATTTTTCACAGTGCTATAGGATGGTGCTTCATCGCCATACAAAGATTTAAGTTCATCAATGCACTCTTGTCGTGATAATCCACGTCGAAAGTTGTGAAAAATGATGGCACGAAAATGTTCACGAGTTTATTCCATTTTTTTCTATATTAATTTTTTCAAGTCACTGTAAACAACACAAATAATGGTCGTACGTCAAAACGTTTTGAGTAATTTGGGGGAAGAAACATTACGTGCGTTCCCGTACTCAAATTGGTGCCCCGCGGGATCCCAATGGTACCGTTCCCATGCTACTAGTTTGGGTAAAAGAGAGAGCCGTTTATTGAAAATATTTGTAAGAGGTTTCCTGAAAAGCTACAGCAAAATAGCGGTGGCGAAATGGCCATCGAGACCTGCTTTCACCCTCAACAATCAATGTCGGTGATTTAATCTGGATAAAAAATAGTACGATATTTTTTAAAAATAAATTAATTTTATTCATTATCCCGCAGTTTATTTTATTTTTATAATTTATAAAAGCCCGCGCATAGAATAAAAATAAATTCTCGTAGTGTTGTTGTGATATTTTATTTTTCATCATCTTTTAACTGTACAGACGAGCCGAAAAAAGTCAGCCGTATACAGCGGATAAAGAAAAACAAAACCATTGTTGATTATTGTCCTTTTTTGCTTCACCTTTGATTTTTGTCTTTACTTTATCATTTGGACAAAAAAATTATGTTTATTTAAAACATTTGTGAGAGGTTTCCTGAAGAGCTAAGTGGGCGGTGGATAAATGGCTATCGAAATGTGCTTTTACCTTCAATAATCAATATCAGTAATTTAATAATTTAATCGTGATAAAAAATAGCACGATACTTTTAAATATTAATAAATTTAATTTAATATTCCCGTGGTTTATTTAAAGAGCATAATTTATTTTTACGCTCATTTCACCGAACTTTACCCAAGCAGTACGGAAACGGAGCTATTATATAATTATATCATTACCTTAATACAGAAAGGCCCTTACTAATATTTGCCCTTCTTTAAGGGAAAAGGAAAAAAACTTGATAAAAAAAATTATGGATTTGTAGTTGGAAATTTTTATAAACGCATTAAATTCTCTGAACAATTTAACACTGTTACAACTTTTTTATTCTTTTAGTGGTGCATTAGAGAATCACTTATCGAAACATGTACTTATAAAACTTGATTTTGGACATTTTTAATTTTATTTAGAATGCAAAACAACAAACAAAATGCAAAGATTACTTTTTTAATTTTATTTATAACATAAAAAATTTTTAATTGTGCACTATGGGCAAAATTATCAGTTGTTGTGGCAAATAATTACAAATACCAAGTGCAGCAAAAAATTTTGCATGAATGCTAAGAAAGGCAAAATCGTCATGGAAAATTTCATAATGCTTTTGATCGACTCTTTTTACAAAACATGAAATTAACATTAGTTTTGTGTATAAATGTTTTTAAAACTTAACACCAACGTTTATAAGAAAACGTACGCAATGTTATCTATGCAAACTTTAAAAATATTTATAGTAAACACTTGAGTTCTCCGCAAGCCAAGTATTAAAGTCTCTATTATAACTTTTTTTTCGAGCACAGAGAAATGATACAAATAGCGCTTTTAGACTTGTCAACTAAATTAACAGTTTTATAAGTTAAAGCTTGTTAGTTCATTTATGCAGCTGTTTTTATTTTAGAACAAAAGATTTAAAAAGTCTTAAATATATATTTACTTTGCAAAAAAGTATGTGTTGTTTTCCCCATTCATTCCGTGTTCTAAAACTAAGACTTCTATTTTAAATTGTTTTGAAAAAGAAAACAATACTATCTCTCCAGTACTATTCAAAGCGTGGTTGAACTGACATGACTGTTATCTCATAGAAGGGCTCGGCAATTGCAGCCAGAAATTACCCAGTGATGACACTCTTCACCGGAAATTATAACATCAGAAGATAAATTAGTTATTATTTTATACAAATTGTTTACAAAGTCTAACATTGTGTTACGGTTTTATTTTTTTAAACAGGTACAAAGAGGTACTTTTGATTGTAAATATATTATTTACTCGGCGAGACTTCAACTACACAACTACAACTTTTTCCAAAGCTTTAAATAATTTTATGGGCTTCTGAAATAAATCTTATGTTAATTTAAAAGTTTCTATACTTAAAGAAAAGTGATTTTGGCATAAGCAACCGTCGAAATGCGTTTATATGCCACCTTTTCCAACAAAAAATTAAATTGCTTTTTTATATGAAAATTTTATGGGATATTAGCATAATATAATATATAATATTATAAAAACTTTCATAAACCAAAAAATTCGCACCGGCTTGCTAAGCAGTTAACGTCCACCTTTTAAAACAACTGTTTAAAAACTACAACATTAATTTATTTTATTTTTATCAAATCACATATTGTGATGTCCGCCGCCACTATTAAAAATTGTTACGCTGACAGCGAATCGCTGTTATTTTTCTCTCTTTAAACTTTGATCCATGATTTGTTTCCAACCATCTGACCACAAACCGCGTCTGCTCTACATGTCTAAGATAATTTTTTTTTATTTTGTTCACACTCATTCCACAATTTGTATAAGTAGATTCAATGTTTTCACAGACAACAACATTAACTTTAATCTTTTTTTTTAAACAAAAGTCACTTTATTATTGCCTCAGCATAAGTATCCTGCCTGCGGTAAGCCACACCTGGGACAAATAAAGCCCCTTCCTATTATGGCATTCTTTTAACATGACACAATCTTCTTCTTCGTTAAAGGGTCCCTAACAAAAAGCTACTGGATTTTTAATACTTCCAGAACTTTTTGTGAAGCTATTGCTGCAATTGCAATAATATCAAAAGTGTGCGTGTGTGTATGTATATGTATATACATGCACACTATTATAGCCCGAAATTTCTTTGGCACTTTATCAGGGCAGGTAGCTGCAATCAGTAATATTTTTACATCCTCTAAATGAAGGGGGTCCGAACTACTGAGCACATATCAGTCATTATTATATAAATGAATCCTTCACACAACATCCATGCATTTGCAGAGTGTAGCATAATTTTATGGTGCTAAGGATACATTTATCTTACTGTTCAGAGTTTTTCTTTGCTTTGAAAATATATTTATTTATTAATTCAAATTACCGTGACCTACCATCACATGAGTTATTACTTATCCCTGTGCTGAGCTGTCGATGTAGGTTCATCTTCCATTCTTCCATTCTTTTGTTGTTGTTTTTTTTTCTTATTGCTTTTTGTTTATTATGTTGTCTCTTTTTTACGTAATTTCTATAACTTTTCTTCTTCGCTTTGTTGGATTGCTATTGTCCCGTTCGAAGTGTCCTCTCTTTTCAATTTTAGTAGGTACATGGGAGGTTCACCGGCAAGTTTAAAAAAGCACTAAGCCGCTGTAATTCTCTTATGTTGTACTTCAATTTCAATGATCTGACAATTGCTGGGCCCGCATACAGAAGCTGAGAATGCACTACGCTATCTATTAGTTTCCTTGTTTATGGTTCTGGGTCGCCAAAGTTTGTATTATTATGGCCAGTGAGGTTGCCGATCGCATAACTTTGTTCTGAATGTTCAACACCTGTTGTCTTAAGCTGTAGTTGTTATCCAACTTTACTCTCAAATAGCATACATTGCATTTTAAGGAAACCTCACTAGCTCCGGTTTTTGGTCTCGCAGTTGCTGTCCGTTTCTCCCCAATAATCTGCTACAGCGACATAAGACATAATTTGCAACTATCTCAATTAGTTCGGCAGTTTGCTGATTTGCAAAAAGAGTTAGCAATATTATCGGCATAGCCTATTAATTCTGCTCTTTCTTTTCGGTCCAGGTTCAATAAACCATCATACATTGCAATCCATAGCAGTGATACTATAGTAGAGCAATTAAGATAATTGTCTATTTTCTACCTTGTCATTTGTTTGCAATATTTTTTTGCCTAAAGCACCTACCACCAAGGCCATTATGCACACATTTATCTATTTCAATATTACACTCAAGTTTTTTCGTAATGAGTTTATCATGAATATTGGTCTTTATGAAGAAGGTTTACTAAGAGGCCTTTTTTTCTAACGTAATAAAAAAATTATGTATCCGCCATTTTTTGAAAAAAATCCCAAACTTTAAAGACATAATTATGACATTGTTTGGAATAGCGTCTGGTCCTGGGTTATTGCCTATTGGTAGTTTTTTGCCTGCATGTGATGTCATCTTCATTGACTTGTAACTTTGGTACGCTTATAACAGTGTCAATCAGCGAAATACTTATTTTACCAAAGAAAATTTTCATCCGCCATTGACAGTAAATCCAAATGGAAAGAAATCCAAAAAATCAGCATTGGTCATTATAGACGTTCGAAATGTAGTCATGATGTTGATGTAAACATGCTAAATAATAAGTTTTTAAATATTAATGTTTTATCTCCGTTGAAAAATATATATGAAGACATTCCCTTTGTCTCAGTTAAAAATCCATTTAGTTTTCGTTGTGTTGATCAGCTTGAAGTATTAGAAAGTTTCGCTGCAGTTAAATCTTATGCAATTGGTATGGATGAGATAAATCCCATTTTTTTTTTAAGTCTTAATTCCTAAGCTCTTACCGTTCCCAACACACTTATACAACTCTATTCTTATGAAATCTGTTTTCCCAGTAGAATGGAAGTTATCAAAAATCATACCCATTCCCAAAAGCAACAATGATTTTCGGCCAATGGCAATCCTTCCTTTTTTGTCCAAGGTGTTAGAAAATCTTTTATGTAAACAAATGAACGGATATTTTATGCGTAATAATTTTTTCAGCGAATTTCAATCCGGTTTTATGAAGGGCAGAAGTTGCGTAACAGCTCTATTAGATGTAGTAGAGGATCTTAGATCAAAACTTGATAATAGTATAATGGCATTTTTGATTCTCCTGGACCACAGTAAAGCATTCGACACAGTGGATCATTAAATTTTGATTAATAAACTCGAAAAATTGTTTTATTTTTCCAAGGCGGCTTGTAAGCTTATATCATCGTATCTTACCAACCGCTCTCAAAGAGTTTAGCTTGAAGGTAATATTTCTAAATCCCTCTATGTCAACAGAGGTGTTCCGCAGGGTTCAACACTTGGTCCTCTCCTTTTTTGTCTTTACATAAATAACTTACCTGATATATCAATTAGTAGTGGAATTTATATGTACGCTGATGATGTGCAGCTCCATAACAGTTGCAATATTTCAGATATTTCTTTATGTGTAAATGCAATCAATGAAGATTTAACCAAAATTTGCACTTGGGCTAGTGACAATGGATTATGTATCAACCCTTCTAAATCTAAATGTATTTGTCTATCTAAATTAAGAAAACATTTTGCCTGTCCTCAAATAAAAATTAATAATAATCCTATAGATTATGCAACCTCTGCAACTAATTTAGGAATAATTTTTAATAATAAACTTACTTGGTCCGACCATATTAATGCTGTCGCAGGAAGAGTTTACAGTATGCTTCGAAATCTTTGGATACTTAAGGCTTCCACATCACACACGTATGCTTTTAGCAAAAACTTTTCTCATCCCATCACTCTTATATGGTTGCGTAATCTTTGCGAACTGTAATAGTGAAGACCAACGCAAACTAAATGTATTATATAACAACATAGCGCGATATATTTTTCAAAAGGGCCGTCGGGATCGTATCCCACTATATTCATACAGGATTTATTAAATAAATTTTAGCGATCTTTTAAAATGCAGATGACTTATTTTTTTCACAAAATTATAACATCAAAAGAACCAACTTATTTATAAAAAAAAATTGTTTTTGCTAGATCTAATGGTGGTAGAATAATAATTCAAATTAAATACAAAAGCCTTTTATCTCAACCTCAATTTTTTGTTTATACAACAGGTCTTTGGAATACCTTACCGAACAATATCCTAAAGATTGACAAAGCTGCTAAGTTTAAAAAGGAGTTGTTTCAACTATTTAAAAGATTATACTCTTTCTTGTATTGTTTATTATTATTATTATTTTTTATTTATTTATTTTTTTGTTTTAAACCATTTGTTTTTTGTTAATGTTATTATATTTTTTTGTACATTATTATAATTGTTATTATTATTATTATTATTATTATTATTACTATTATTATATTATTATTATGTCATTTATAAGATGTTAAGTCTTGTTGTGCTAGATAAATAAATAAATAAATAAAATAAAAAATAAAAAAATAATGTCCGCACTTAAAACAACTACGGCTTCCCTTACCATTCTCTGCACAGTCAGCCTTTAGCATAGCGCAAGAATTTTCTCATCTATGCTATAACTTACACCAACTTCGCTTAGAAAAAATTTTCTGAATTTTCAGTAGACAGTACACTTGTTGTTGTGTTTTTCTCCGTTTACATGCATGTGTGTATTATTTAGCGTTCAAAATTTAGAACAGATATTTAAACTTATAATACTGCAAACCGTTTTCCAATCGTAGGTATGTTAGCGAAACTTTATATAAAAAAATTTTGAAGGAACATGCCTTCGTCAGCTCACTAACATATTCGAGAATAATGAAAACATTATTTAACCTAACATTTTGTCAAGAAATGAGAAAAAGGGACTACAGGTGCATATTTACTATCCCTATAAAATTAAAAAAATTAAAAGAATTCCGTGCATTGAAAAGTCATTCAATGATTCAGATTAAAATGAGGTTATATAACCTCTAGAAAAAAAGTTTAGGTTAAAGTTCCAATTTTAAAAATACTGTCGGCGGGTAACGTGAGAGGTACACTAAACTATATTTGGTTCTGCGTCTTCTTCGTATATTCAGAATTTTCTACATATAATAAAACTTGAACATGAAATTTTTTTTAAGTTGTTGTTGGTGTAAATAGTAATCAATATGGAATACAAAACACCTACTTTTGGAATTTAAAAACTTCTGCATGGATTTAAATAACATTTTTTCGTAACAATAAGTAATTTTGTAAAGAAAATAGATATCCAAATGTAAATGCTATTTAAAAAATACATTTTTTTACATTATAATTTTAAGAAAATTAGATATGTTACGCTGACGAAGCCGTGGACACTGTTAATATTTAATAAATGCAACTTTTATTTTAGATTACGTGATTATAATCAAATGCGATAGAAAAATGTAACTTGTATAACGCGACATCAATTTTAACATTTTCAGTTCTTATCAAAAATTTTAGTTCTTAAACTTCTCAATGACAGCCCATAGTGTTTTCAAAATAAGTTTAACTTTTACTTCGACCACATCTCTCGGTTTATTTATAATTTACCAATTAATCACATTAAATTTTTAATTTATGTTTTTGTAATATTGACTTTATATGTGTTAAAAAATTTTTTTATCGCTAACGATTTTTTGCTATATTCAATTTAAATAAAAATCTATAAAGAATATTGTGTCAGGCTATAAAATATTTTATTAAAATTTATAATTTTTTTTCCTACATTACATCAATTGATTTTATTCGTTAAAGTGTCAAAAATAATTTTACAAAACTGTTCTTAAAGTTGCTTCTTTATTTGTATTTTAAGCATAATAAATTCCAAAGTATACATATATCAAGTACATGCAGGTCTACAACAAGTACAACATTAGAACAACAACAGGCATTTTGTTTGTGTAAAATCATGTTTTTTATAAAAAAGAAAACAGGTCAGAGATGGCAAAGTGGGAAGAAATTTTATATTTTTTTTTAATAAAAAATTAATATGAATTTTGCTTGATTATTATAAAAGAAAATAACACAACGACTTTTTTATGACTATATCAATGTCAATTTAAAAAAGAATTTAATAAAATGATGCTTAATGCAATTTGAGCTAGAAAAGTGTAATTTGTAGATTTAGTTTACCATCCCTGATAAAACATAATAAATAAATAAACTACATAAACAAACAAGAGAAATGAATATCAAAATAAAAATAAAGAAATGGTAATAAAATATACTTAATTTTTTAATGTAAAATTAAACAACTTTTAACAACACAATTATGCACTTAATTTGCAATTTTATAACAGTTATTTTAATATCAACTGAACTTTATTTGCAATTTCAATTTGTTCACAATAAACACAAACTTAATTTTATTATAATTTATTATTGTTTTAATTACTTTTTGAAAAGACGTTTAAAAAAATTTAAACAAATTTTGACACAAACCATGATAAACACGCACTCAAATAAAACTATCATCTGAGCTCCTGCATATACTTGTTATATGTAGATATACTTTGATAAATTCTGTTTAAATTTAAAAATCGATTTACAATGGCCTTGTTAAAATTAATTTTAATAATAATAATGATGACATTACTGTACAATTTTTCACAATCTGGGGTGCATTACAAAAGAGTTACTACAACCAGGTTCAATTGCGGAATATACAGTTGCAGACGAAAATAATTTGAGTTAATAAATCAGAGCAATAATAACATCCATTTATGAGACCTCAGTAGACAAGGTTATCAACATATCAACAAACTCAAATGAATGTGGAAAAACTTTCACTCGTATTTCATAATACCTAATACTATCATCAACTACGAGTACAAGTAAATTAATGAAATGTTTTCTATCTGTATTTATTTAAAATGTTTCCTACTATTATCGATAATTATAATGTGTAATTGTGACAATGTGCCTTCGAGGCATTACAATCCTGACTATTTAGTGCAGGTTACTTACTAAAGGTTTTTCTGCGACAACAGAAAACAAAACAAAAAGTTTTAATAATTTAATTAAATTCTTAACAATTATGAAAAATATATTATAACGTTTTGAAAAAATTTTAAAGTGTCTTTGATGGCTTATGATTGCAGATCGTTGAAGGATTTTTATTTCACTTTTAAAATTTCAACAGCAAGCATACTTTGGACGCTATGATGACAAAACTGATTCAAATTTAATTAGTTTGGTACCTCGTTTCTGTAACTAAAGTAAGAAAATTTTCACATAAAAATTAATGAAAAATAAACAAATATTTTCTTGACCTCCGATTTTAATGAAATTTGGTGTGTTTGTTTTACAAACTTAAAACACTGAAAAACAGGGACGAAAACACAGGGGTCAAGTTTTAAATACTTCCAAATTGCGACACTTTTGCACTATCAAAATTGCTTGGGTTGTTGTAGCTACAGAGTTTATTTTTAGGTTTCGTATCCAAAGGATAAAAGCTAAATCCTATTATTTTTATAAAAATGTCTGACCTTCCTGCTGTACTTTTGAAGTTTGTCACAGGCTCATATTTCTGGACCGTAATAGCTAAGCTGTTCAGTTTGCGCAGAAGCAGCATAGTTACGGCGATTAAAACAACAAAAAGACGTTTCCTTGTTTTCTGTTTTCGGATATATGGGCTTTATCTTTGAAACCGATACTCGCTAAGACAAAACAGAGATAGAGACAGATTGTGCGGCATTTTAATCGCTATACAAACACAAGTCTAAGAAGAATTATTATGGTGTCCCTATAAGGACGGAATTTACAACTTTACGGCCTTATCTTCTAAGTCGATACATTTAAACACTTGAAACTTAGATAATGCAGCGCTATATTTGATACAGGAGAAAATATAATACATTTAACCTAATGATTGTCCCTATAGAGACTTGATTTTTATTAATTTGGCCTCGTCTCTCTTTATAAATAAAAAATAGAGGATGGCTCATATAAACTGAAAACCCTTCGTGTGCGAATACAACTTGCACTTTGTGTAATTCTGTAATCATAAATTGGTGGAGGAAAAGGCAGGTTCAGAAACGATTAATTTTATGTCACTTAAAGTATTTAAAACTTAAGAAACATATACTGATTCCTAAACATATAAATACAAAGTTTGTATACAACTTTTTTACCGTATTTAAATTATGTACGTGTGCAAAATTGAAAAACAAAGCTTCAACTATAAAACTAATGACCTGATTGCTTTTTTTCCTGCGTTGTTAATACTTGTCGACGGCGCTTTGAAATGGTATACATTGTCAATGTTTCCTGCTGCAGCACTATGAAACACAATAATTTGTTTGAATTCAAAGCGATTGGCATTTTGAAAATCGGTCATAAAGTTGAATTCTTAAAAGGAAAAATTATCGGTGAAAAAGATAAAATCATAAAAATCAAAAAAGTTTAGAGAAGTCTCAAATCTAATCCATTTTACTCCTATATGTTTTTATAAAAGTAACTAATGCAAAAATGAAAACTTTTTTTAAAACAATTTTTGAAATAATTATTTTATCTAGCTGTACGACCCGGCTTCGGTCGGAAGTTTTTTGCTAATGTATCTCTAAAAAAGCTAGCAGCCATGCATAGTAATGACCAAAAAAAATCTTCAAACAAAAAAAAATACATGCAGAAATGTTGACATAATAGAACAATTTTCGGTTTGGCCGAACTTGAAGATGTTGCCTCTCCCTGTTTGGTATTTTATTTTGTTTCCTTTTTGTTTTGTGCCTTTTGATTTGATCTTCGAGTTTGCTAAGAATGTATAAGTGTGCTTTTACGTATACAAACTCGTATCCACAAACAGTAAACTTAAAAGGAAAAATGGACAACTTACAACTACATAGCTTCCTCAAACCAGTCCGAACGAACATTCAAAGTCGTGAATAACTTATTTGTGTTTACAACAACAAAAGCAAGCTGAAAATAAATAAATGAGTTTTCTGAGTTTTCCGGAAAATTTTATGATATTTTTAAATAATAATAAAATAAAAAAAAACAGCCAAATCGTTTCACCAATTCTCACGCCGTTTCATTACATACGTGGACCATTTCATTTTTATATGTATAGAAGATAGAAGATAGGTAGATAGAAGATTAGTTTACTTTTCAACGTAATAATAATCCAAATGAAATATTTTTTGTCTACAGAATTATGGAATAAATAGTTAAAATTACATTTTTCTAAATTTAATTTTAAAAAAGTTAAAATGACACGCAGACGAAGTCGTGTGACACTGCTAGTTTTTAAATAAAATCACTAAAATTGATTGTTGGTGGTAAAGCTAGTTCCTATGGCCATTTCTTTTATTAGTCAACTCGACGTAACTTTTAACCACATTTTAGATAAGCTAAATTTAAGTGAGTTGCCAGGGTTTTTTTGCATGTGCACTTAGACTTGCGCTTTATATTTAAAAAAATTTGTTGGGAATAATTACTTTATATCAGTTCACTGTTTAGCGTATTGGAAAAAGGGTATGTCATTCCATTTGTAATTTCTACAATATTTATTTCCGACCGCATAAAGTTAATATATTCCAAGTCCTTATCCATAGCGAAGTCGACTGAGCGATGACCGTCTATCCGCCCATGTTCGTGTTGAACTCAATTTTGTCTAGGCACTAGATGAGCTAGAGAAAACTTAAGTAAGCCAATTGAAAATTTTGCTATGAAAATCAGAAAGATCGGTCCATGTACTTCGAGGTAGAGGGCAAAAAACTATAAACAAATCTATTATAGTCAAGTAACTCCGATTATAAACACAATAGAATAAAAATAGGAAAAAAATAACGTCAAGTGAAAAAATTTACGGTCGCTCTATTTTGCATCAAGTTTTGTAAGATGTCAATATGGGTATCATTTAAAAGTTTTTGAATAAATCTTTTAGGAAATACTTAAATTTTTAATTAAATATTTAACCCGTTAAGAGGCGATGGTATTTTTATGTAGCTGTTTTTATTATTTTTTAATTTTCTGTTTCCCCAATATTTGTCTTTTTAATTGGAGTTACTTCACTAAACTAGATTTACATTTTTATGTTTATATAAAAAAAATAACTTAAACCCAGGGACCGAAATTAGAAAGATATATTTGAAGGAAAAGTCAAGTACACCATTTTTATTACTGCAAAAAAAACTAAAAATATATAATATTTTTAAATGTCATTATTGTTACAGTCCCTGATAAAATTTTTTATTGGTGGTAAAGTTAATTCCTATGGCCATTTAGTTCATTGCTCATCTCAATTAAGGATCTTATTTAAAAATAGCATTTGGGTTATTAACAATCTGAAAAGTGAACTAATATCAAAGCTATTTTTTTAACAAAACAATTATACAAACGTTCATGTGTAATGTGTTTTTAAAGACTTATTGTAAAAATCTGTCAAAGGTGTTAAAAATTTTCCATCTACAGTAATCAAATGCGCTAACAACTGTTTTAGTACGATAACACGAACACAGACAGACAGACATACAAAGAGATAAAAATTCCACAATCCATATCGATTACTGTCAACACTCACAAGAAAATTTTCGAAAAATATGTATGTATTTCATCCTGTTACACTTTTATTATATGTATAGATACTCGTACACTATGTTTAATAATACGAGGGTTGCTCTATATATTTCTGGCCTAATAGTGAAAATGCGAATATTTATAATCAAAAATGGTTTTATTGTTTTTCAAAGTATTCTCCAGCATAATTTATACACTTTTGCATGCGCTCAAACCAGTTGTCGAAGCACTTTTTCCACTCCGATTGAGACACCTCTAAAACATGGTTTTTGAACACTTCAACAGCTTCTTCTGACGACGAAAATCGTTGACCACGCATTTTTTTCTTGATGCGCGGAAACAAGAAGAAGTCATTAGGTGCCAAGTCAGGGCTGTACGGCGGATGACCCATTAACTCGACGTTTCGGCCGGTCAAAAACGCTCTGGTTAGCCGATGTGTGAGAGCTCGCATTGTCATGGTGAACAATGATTCGTCTTCTCTTGTTAGTTTTTCGAATTTCTCCGATGACTTCAGGCAAACAAATTGTAATGTACCACTCAGAAGTGACCGTTCTACGTTGCTTAAGCGGAACAGTCGCCACATTACCAGTTTTGACGAAGAAACAGGCGACCATTTGCTTCGAAGTGCTTCCTCCACGAACAACTTTCGTTGGACTTTGCTCGTCTTTGAAGACCCACACGATCGATTGTTGTTTCGTTTCGGGCTCATACGCATAGATCCATGATTCGTCACCTGTGACGATCTTATAAACGTCTTTTGAAGCACCGCAATCGTATTTTCGCAACATTTCTTTGCACCAATCGACATGAGCCTTTTTTTGAGCGACTTTCAAATTGTGCAGGATCCAACGAGAACAAACCTTTTTTACGGCCAGGTATTCATGCAGTATCGAATGTATGCTGGTGGAAGAAATGTCTAAGGATGTCTCTATCTCTCTGTATATCGCATGTCGATCTTGCATTATGAGTTCACGCACGGCATCAATGTTCTCTGGCACAACAGCTGTTTTTGGACGACCTTCACGGATTTCGTCTTTGAGCGAACTTCGGCCACGATTAAATTCATTATACCAATTTTTCACAGTGCTATAGGATGGTGCTTCATCGCCATATAAAGATTTAAGTTCGTCAATGCACTCTTGTCGCGATAATCCACGTCGAAATTTGTGAAAAATGATGGCACGAAAATGTTCACGAGTTAATTCCATTTTTTTCTATATTAATTTTTTCAAGTCACTGTAAACAACACAAATAATGGTCGTACGTCAAAACGTTTTGAGTACGATTATGATTAAAAATGACAAACTTTCCAATGGTAATGTCAGATTGCACTTGGCAGCACTCAGTGTTGCCAGGCCAGAAATATATATAGCAGCCCTCGTATGGTTAGTTAAAAATTCTTTTTAATTTGTATAATGTTCAGTTATTGGTTTTTAAGTAAATTATTACCTCTGTTTTGTGATACAATTTTCTTCTTTGATACAACCTTTGTTAGCATTCTTCGGATATATTTAGAAGGTAGTTATCAATTGTAACTACTATTTAAAAATCAAATAAAATATGAGAACTTTTAACACTTTTATATTGTATTTTAGAAATATTTATTTCTTTACAGAGTTGTTATTAATTATAAAGGGTGGATGATAAAAATATATATTTTTTTAGTTAATTTAAAAATAATTCTGCTCGACAAATTTACGGAAAGATGATTTAATGACGAAATTTGTTGTTGTGTTTTTAACTTTTACTTACAATTGCTTTAACTTCTAGTTAATTAATATTATGAAAACTGCTTTAAAATATCAAAAATTATTTTTTATATACGTATGTACGTATTTTCAATTGTTTTAAGATAAACATACATAAAATTTTTTTAAGATTTCTTGGCAAGGTATTATGTATTTTTAACCCTTCCTTATTGTCACACGACTTTTTTACATATATTTTACAAGCTTAATCACAATATATTTTTCGTCGACAATTTAATTAAAAATTGGTAGCTAACAGTTGCCAATACAAAAATTAAATAAACGGTTTCTGTCGTAGTCGTACGATCTATCAAAAATTGCTTGTGTTCTCAAAAATTCTTATAGTATGGATTAAAAGTGTATGTGTGTGTGTGACAGATCTGTATGATTTTCTTATATTTTGAAATAATTAAAAAAACTATTTTTCTTTGCGATCAGACTTAATTTGATGTTACTATTGTACCTGTGATGCCATCCCAAACGAGTTTTAAAGAAGGACAGAGTTCTGGCAAATTATTATGTGATATATTAGTAATTCCTGGACTTTAATGAATAGACAATAAAAAATTTGACAATCTTACATCTATTCTGAAAGAATTGAATATTATTTTAGAAGTTTAAGCTCTTGCGAATACAAAAAAAAGTTCCACTTGAAATCGTATCTGCCATGATGCCACTCAGTTCTTACTATTGACGAATATGACGATTGAAGCTCAGATTCAGTTAGACTCTGATATATCTTATAATTTTTTATGAGGGAGTATAGATTATAAAATAAATTGTACCGTTTCTGTAGATATTTCAATTAAATTTCTAATAGGGTTGTCAAATCATTTGAGCGTAAAATTATTTCAACAAAATTTACTATTAAGTAAATTAAACTTTAAAATTATCATGCTATTTTCCCGATATTGATTATTGGAGGTAAAAGCACTATTGCTTTTTGTGTTCGAATAAGGGAAAAAATATTGATTTTATTCGAATATTTCAACGAATATATAATAGAAAAGTATATTCGAATACTGTATAAGTAATTTCATGTCAAATCATTTAAAAGGAATATGTCGCATTTCAATGAAACTTTTTTATATTTCTTGATCGACTCACAAAATGTAATCCAAAAAATGGAAAAAAATCATATTGAATATTAAAATTAAAAAAAAATATGTGTAATTAAAAAAAAACATATAACGCTCGAAAAATTAAAAGCAAAAATAAAAAAACCATTAAAGAAATTTAAATAATACGAAGTGTACTAACTAAGCCATATTAAAATATATTATTATATTATTACTTATATTATTTAATTGTTTATTATTATATTATTATTTATATTATTACTTTTTTTTTTTTTTTTTTTTTTTTTTTTGAAGCGCGAGCATGATGTTCGTGTTATAGTTAAAATCCCGCCAAAAAGCATGTAAAATTTGTTTGCTCTTTTTTATTTTTCCAAATATTTTAATCATATTCAAAGCTGGTTATTACAAATATTTAAAGTTTAATCCCCACAACTTTGTGATTAATTTCATATGACCTCTCTGTCAACATAATTTTTTCATGTAGCAAATTTATTACTTTAGCTACAGGGAAAAGGTATCAAATTTATTTTGTACTTAATGTACAATAAGTTATGTCATCATAACGTCAAAACTGTGGTTGCTGATGTCACTTTTAAAAGGAAATAAAAACTCTTGACCAATCTTCAATAGTAAAACATCAAAGACACTTGAATATTTATTTAAATAAATTAACTTAAATATTTAAAATTTTTACAAAACGTTATAATATATTTTTCATAATATTCTTTACAATTTAATTAAAGTGTTTTAACCTTTTTTTTATTTTTCTCTTGCCACAGGAAAACTTTCCACAATTAGGTTGCACTACAGTTACACGATTGTTAAGCCTCGAAGACAATGTTTCACAACTACACATAACAATTATTAATAAAAGTAGGAAACATTGTAAATAAATATAGATTAAACGCATTTTGTTTATTTACTAGTAGTTGATGATAGTTTTAGATATTTTGAAATACGAGTGAAACTTTTTCCACATTCATTTTAGTTTTATAGCACGAAAAGTGACCACTGCAAAAATATATGTAAATACGTGTTGTTATGTTGATAACCCTGTCTACTGAGGTCTCATAAATGGATGTTGTTGTTGCTTAGATTTACTAACTCAAATTATTTTCGTCCGCAACTGTATTTCCCGCAATTGAACCTGGTTATAGTAACTCTTTTGTAATGCACCGCAGATTGTGAAAAATTGTACAGTAATGTCGTCGTTATTATTATTAAAATTAATTTTAACAGTTTTATGTAGGCCATTGTAAATCGATTTTCAAATTCAGACTGAATTTATTATGATTAAAATACAAATAAAAATAAAAAAGTAATTTAAACAAAAAAAATTTTAAAATTATTTATGATATCTAAATGAATGAAATCAATTAATGTAATTCGGTAGGAAAGAATTTAAAATTAAATTCACAATATTCTTTAGAGATTTTTATTCATATTGAATCTAGCGAAAAATCGTATTGAGATTCATTAAAGTGATAAGTACTCGATTTATACGACAATTAAAAATTTAAATATAAGAAATGTATAAAGAATATGAATCATTTAGTTCTCTGTAAAAAAGCGATAAGAAAACTTTTAAATCAATATTACAAAAACATCAACTAAAAATTGTAAACAAAACAAGAGATATAGACAAAGTAAAAATTAAAATTATTTACAAAACACTATTTGCTGCCATCTGAAAACTTTTAGAAGAAACATTTTTTAATGGCGACTTTAAAATTGCAAACGTGTTGTTTTTATATCGCATTCTGTTATAACCAACTTAAGCTTAATTAAAAATTTCATGTACCTCACACATTATCCGTCGACAGAGTTTTAAAAATTAGAACTTTATTCTAACCCGGAAAATAAGATGCAAAAATTTAAATTATCGTTTCGATTTGCCGAGATAATATAAACTTAATTTGGAGGCACTACAGAAACCCTCCTTTCTTCCACATTCCAGACACGATTGGAAAAATTATGCATTAAATTGCGAAATATTTAAACTCAAAATCTACTGAACACGAACACGTTGCAAGCTGTTACCTATTGGCTTTCGAAAGATTTAAACGTCTTCTTGGCGGTAAAAAAAGTTGCCACTCTGTTATTTCTGAGAATTTGTTAACAATGTTATTTGTTATGGCCATTTGAAATGCTTATCTTGTAGGCACCTCTCACATTTGACCAAATCATTTTCAATTGCCGAGAAGTTTAATTTCCAAAAGTTATTTAATAATTTTTCCCTCTTTGACAATTCCTGCAATTCCATTACGAAGGACTTTAGACATTAATAATAATTAATTTTTAAGTATTCAATAATAAACTACTGTATTTATTTTATTTGTGCAGAATTAATACGTTGTACCGATGGCATTGCTAGCTATCGTTGTAAACCAGAAACGGACGTCAACTGGTTGTCCACTTATGCCATTTAAGGGTACAGTTTGATGACAACCACAACCTTAGACACCAGATGTTGAACTTTTGTGACAAAGCTGTTATGTCCACTTATATAAATAAATATATTCAAAATATAAAGCTAAACTTTTAACGAATAAAATTTTAGGCATTTTGCAAAACAAATTTTAAGAAAACTTATTGAGATTTTGCCTGATTTCTATGTTATACTATAAATTTTGAGTTTGAATAATAATTTTAATAATTTTATGTTAACTATATGAAGAGATACCTAAAATTATTTTAAATTTTCTACTTGCCTTAAGCATTTAAAATTATTGAAATCAATAAAAACTATCCACTTAAGTTATTTTTTTTATTTTTTTTTAATTTCAAAATTTTTTTAAGTCGTAGGACACCATATGTGGAAAAAGGGAACATCTAAGTTTGTCGTTCGCTTTTGATCTCTATAATAACTATTTCAGACCCTAAAAATTTATATCTTTAGAGTTCTTATGCATAGCGAAGTAGATTGAGCGATGTCCGTTAGTGTTAGTGTTCAAGTCAACTTTGCCAAAGTACTAGATGAGCTAGAGAAAATTTAAGCACGCCAATCGATAAAACACAGTTTCGAAAATTTAGGTACTAAAAATCAGCTAGATCGGTCTGTGTCCTTCAAGGCAGCAGACAAAACACCACGAGTACGAGTGCTGTAGACAAGGTGGTAAACACGTTGACTACAAACCTGGTTGGCCAGAGTTCAATTCCTGCGGCTATAAAAAAATGTTTTTTTTTTTCTGTTTATTGGTATAAATTCATATTCAGCATAAACATTAAAACGTGCAGCCTCCCACTTCGGTACTTCTTCATAGCATATTCGCCAGCGAAGTAAAATAACTAAGAAAATGGATATATCTGTCATGTATCTTTCTCTTTTTACCAACTGTCTTATCTCTCATCTATCACTTTCCTAAAGAATGTAGCACGGTTACGGTAAAAAAATCCATTTTTTTACTGATAAATTCAAAGATTAATTGCTAAAAAATTTTAAAACATCATTAAGAGCTATCTAGGAAATTTTTCATGTCAATGTTTTACAGAAAAAAACAGATGCTGCTACAGAATAAAAAAGCCAAAAAACAACACGCACAAATTTTATGGCAACAAAATGCTTGTTGTTTTTTGTGTTGTTGCATTGTTGTAGCCGCGCATTCACCTGTATTAATTCGCCTTGATTTAACATATTCGTTTCCATGGCGAAATAATACTAGGTGGTCTCGATAGCGAATTCATTATAAAAAATTATACATATTTTTTATTTATGAAGTTTGACATTTGAGGTTTTGGCGGAAATGATTGAATTCGCCATTGCGACTACCTAGTATTGATTCGCCTTGTTCGTTTCCTTTACAACGACAGAAAATAAAGAAGTATCGAAACGAAGGAGGAGGGGAATTTTTTCATAAAAATAAGCCAATGACACCTCCGTCTAAGAATCCTTCCTAAAACCATTTCTTTGATTTTCTCGAACACATTATTAATTGCAGACAACAGGACGATAGCATTCCCACACGACAGATATGTAGCATTGTTGATTTTCGGAATTAGAATAACTTTGTGATCTTTTTACATTTCGAGGTACATAATTTCCAAATTTATCATTTTAGTTAATATGCTCTTCAAATAAGGAGTTAGATCATTTTTGAAATTTCTTAGAAGTTTACGTGCAACTTCATCATGACCAGAACTTTTTTTGTATTTTTAAACTTAATGAAATACTTTTTTATGTCTTCACATGCTATGCGACTTACGTTTTTTGTTTGATCAGATAAACAAAAAAACCAAGAAGCAATAAATAACAAAAAGCAAAAAATAACTACAAGAACCAATCAAATTCTTATACCAAATTAAAACGCAAACGCAACATGATGATATGATCAATTCTGCTCCTGTTGCTTCTCCTAGGTACTCCTACAATGTGGGGTACCTGTAGGGAATATTTAACCTGACCCGCAACGAACTTTCGTGGCTGCTGACTGCTGTCAGAGGGAACGATGTGCGGGTATAATAGCACATTTGTTATACATCCAACGTTGGAACCTTTCACACGCTGAGCAAGAGTCTAACTGAACTAGCTGGGCAATTAATTCTCTTGGAATCATTAACTGTTTTACGGGAAGTACAAATTCTTATTTTTTTGTTCTATGAGATATTTACTTTGTGTGTTTTTTATTAACGACAGAATAATTCCTATGATATTTTAATGAAGGTTCATCACTGGTGCTGTAAAATTTCTATGTGGGACAGAAGATTATTTTAAGATATGTTTTATCGGTGTAGCACGGGTGAGTTTATTGCACACTTTTTTTATTGGAAAACTAGATATATTCACAATTAAAGTCAGGTACTATTTATAACATTAGGCTAATACAAACACAGACGTTTAGATAAATTGTTGTCGTTTTCCTATACTAATTTTGCACGCACTGTTAAATCTTTAACTGGTTGGTATAACCTTTGGGTGAAAATTAGGACAACACAAACAAGACTATATTATTGCACTGGCAAATGACACTGTATTTGGGTTTTTCCTTCTATATCTATTAACATCTAGGCTTTGATGTCTTTCATATGATAGATACCAATTGACTTGCCTTTCAAATCTTCCAACTCATACATATTATTTCCTACGGGTTTAACTATACGGCATTTAACAAACTTTTTGCACCATTTGGAATTTATGTTTTTCGCGAAGTCGCTTAGAACTGCTTTTCTACGAAATACTCTTTGACCTGGAAAAAATTTTACTTTATTATTATTATATCTGGCTGCATTTTTTTCGTAAATATTGTGCATATTTTTCTTAATCTTTTCTCTTATTAATTCTAGCTTCTCCTAATTTGTTAACTTTTCTGTTTCGTGGTCAGATAACGACGTAAATTTTCGGGCAAGTTTATAATCTGCTCCATTCGTAAACATATGGAAGCCAAATAGCGCAAAAAAGGAGTAAATCCTGTAGCAGAGTGGACAGAATACTGAGCGCACATTCTTTCTCGGACAAGTGTATAGGTCCCAGTCCCTATGATCTTCGTTCAAATAGGCGCGGATTGCTACTAAGACTGATTGATTTGCCCTTTCAGACGCATTTGATTGTGGGGAGTACACAGCGGTTTTAATGTGTTTGATGCCAAACGTTTCTAGCAAATTAACAAATCCTTTGGCCACGAATTGTAAACCATTATTGCTGTTGATCACCTCAGGCATGCCAAATTTATAAAATATTTCCTGGGTCAGCTATTTTATATCATTATATGTTGTCGCTTCTTTCATGGCCTTTAAAAAAATAAATTTTGTGAAATTGTCCATCACGATTAAATCATAGCTGTTACACCACTTTTTGACCTTGGATATTTTCCCAGGAAATCAATATATAATTTCTGGAATGGTCTTTTGGTAATTATTTCTTGTCCAATCTCTGGCATTAAATTTTTATTTGAAGGTTTTGTTTCCTTACACACTTGACACGAATTCTGTTATCTGGACTGTCATTTTTGGCCAATAGAAAAATATCTTCGATCTTTCAATAGTATTTGCCATTCCGCCATGGACACATACATTCGACGAATGTGACTTTTCTATCACAGCATACGTCAAACTCGGTGGTATCCATAGTTTCCATTGGAATTGCTGATCTACATCACTTTCACAACTAGTGCGCTTAAAAACTATTCCGTCTACTATTTTTATGTCAGTCAGCTTACCACTATTTTCTTCAATTTGTTTTATCAGGGCTAAGTATTCGTATGATTCAATTTCTGTTGTTTCGAAATCCAACAGATCTTCAGCTCGAATTTCTTCAATATGTTGTTGATGTGGATTACGTGACAACATATCGGCTACTACATTTTCAGAACCTTTGCGGTGTTCGATTAGGAAATCAAATGCCTGCAATTGTAGAAACCATCTTGCAAGCATTCCGCTTAAGTCTTTGAATGTCATCAGCCACTTTAGACTGGCATGGTGATGATGGAAAATGGCATCATCTCGAAATATGGTCGAAATTTACGTACCGCCATTACTGCTGCTAAGCACTCTTTTTCTGTTACTGTATAATTCCGTTGGCGTGGATTCAACTTCTGCGATTAGAACGCAATTAGATGCTCTTCGTTTTTATCATTTAATTGGTATAAAACTGCACCGATTCCATAGTCCGATGCGTCGAATTGTATATAAAAGCGCTTGTTAAAATCTGCGTGTCGCAAAACATGGACTGACGTTAATGCCTATTTTAATTTTTCAAATGACTGTATTGCTTCAGGTGTCATGTTAAGCTTTGGGGCTTTTTTAAGGGTATCTGATAAAAGCGCTGAAATGGCTGCGAAGTCTTTAATAAAGCGTCTATACAAACCTGCAGTACCTAGAAAACTCCTCACCCCTCTAACAGACTTTGTTTGTTTTATATTTTTAATTGGTGTGACTTTATCGGGGTCAGTTTTCAAAGTACCTCCTCCTATAATAAAACCTAGGTACTTCAATTCTCGAAAGCAGAATTGCGACTTTTTTAAACCTATGGTAAACTTCGCATCTTTAAGAGATTTTGCCACTACTTCGCTTAAGAGTTTTACATGCTCTACAAATGTGCTTGATAAATCATTAAGATAGATAAATACGTTATCTGGCAAATGACTCGGTATGACTTTGTCCATCAGACGAATGGCATAACTCGGAATTAGTACAAGGGTCGGCCCGCTATTGTAAAAGCTGTATAAGCTTTACTCTCGATATCTAACTCGATTTGCCAAAAGTCGTATTTCAAATCGAAAATGCTAATAAAATGAGTTTCGTCGATTCTACTCAGGACTCCATCGATATTTTGAAGTAGATACGCATCCTTAACTGTTAATTCAATTTAATTTCTCACGACTGTCGTCCTATTTGACCAAGGACTATCACTTAGCTCGGTTACGTTTAAAGCTAACATGTTGTCTATCTCTTTGCAAGGGCTTGGTCTTCCGATGAGCGTTGGTCCCACCTCATTCCCAAGCTTTTCGGTTGTTTTCCCGCCTTACAGTTGGAACATTTGGGTGTAACAACGTTTGGCTTTCCACACTAATAACAAAAAAGTGTTCTCTCAAGCGCTCAACATTCTTAAAAAACGTAACCCTGTTGTCTACAGTTCCAACACATAATCGGCTGTTTTCTCTGTTGGGTGTTTGTATTTATAGCGGCAACTTGCTCATTTCCACTGTACTGCAAATCAAGATCTAGTTCTTCTTTGTCATCTAAAAAGCACTCATGCACATACCTTGTTGGACGTGTCATAGGTTAAATATTACGAATATCTCACCTTGGAAAGTGTCTTTCAGCCTCATTGCATTCCATTCTCAACTGTTCAGCAGATGAGACGGCGATGGGGTAAACTTTTCTGCCAATGCTCTCTTTTATGTTTCTTTTAATCATTTTTATTAGTTCATATTCTGATAAAGGCTGTAACAATTTGACACATAGCATGCAAATACTTATCTACAGTTTCGCCCATGTGTTGCTTTCGTTCGACTAGCTCTGTCAAAATCTCAAGGCTTGAGCATTAAGCTTGATATTGGCTTACTAACGCATCTCGCAATCCAGGCCAATCATGCGTGCGGATATATAACCAATACCACTCTCTTGCTGTTCCAGACACTAACAAATGAAAGTCCTTCAAAACTTCAGACCAGTCTTTGTAGATGTTCTAATCTAAAGACAAAATCATCAATACTCAAGTGTGAGGAGTTCCCATCAAATATTGCCCACAGCTTGTCAACTCTGATACGAGATTGATCCTTAATCTGTGAACTACGTTCTGGCATATAAGTTCTTTGGTAGGGTATAGCCAAATAGCCTACATTTACGGCAGTATTTGCTTCAGAACTACTATCTGATGCAGTTCTATCGTTACTACCACTATTTGCTTGTGTTGTGTTAACACTGGTTGTAGGATTTTGTAAATTTTGATTCACTGCTGTATTTTGATTTGTGCTGTGATTTCAGCCAGATTAGCAATACAGGTGGTCAGATCTGCAATACTCCTTTTAACCTCAGACATTTCTGTTTGAACCATTTGTCTAAACTTTATCTTCTATAGACCTTTAAACTACTCGTCAGCTACCATTTCCCTAACTTCAGGATCAATACTTCCTCCTGGCGCATTTTCATTTAGCCTGCCCGAGTTTGCAATAGTAGACCGATTGTCCGTATTTATGGTCTTCGATAAATCTATAAAATGATTCCTATTTGGTTCTGCTTGCTGAGACATGTTTTTATTGTTTGAATATCTTTTTCTAATTTTGGGAAAAGTATGTGGAATTGACGTATTTAAATCGCAACGCTGCTCTATATTTCTTTTTCGACTCTCTTTTTTGCACGGTTTTCAACATTCATATTTTTCTTTTAGGACAACTCTGAAATTAGTTTGCCTAATACTCATGAGGCTTACTTAGCACCAAATACAAATTTAAAATCCGTTCAAATGACGAAAAGTAAATTAATTAATATTAACAAAAAATAAAAAATAAAATTTACTATCACAAAAAGGTTGCTAACCTACAAAATATATTGAAACAGAAAACGTTTGACTAAATATAAAAATTTACTAAAACCAAAATTTCAATTGTTAAATAAATACGTATAATAATTATAAAAATACAAAAATAATTTAAAAAGTAATGAACCCAACACCAATTAGACTATATTTTAAAATTTCTAACACATGAAGGAATATAAATAATTATAAATAAACATACAATTTTAAAATATGTGTGTAATAATTAAATAAAAGCAACAAAAATTTATAAAAAATATACAAGTTATTAATATGAAAATTACGAAAACAAAATAAAAAAAACTTTAGTAAATAAGTATAAAAATAAAAATAAAAAAAACATAAAAAGTAACAAAAATATACTAATTTCTATATGCACATATTATTAAATCATAAAAGGTTTGATAATTTTTGTATGATTTTATAAGTAAATTATAAAATCATACAAAATATATAAATTATCAGAAAAACTAAACTAATTACTAATATAAAAATTAGATCATGAGAAAAGTCTTTTAAATAAATATATAAATATTAAAATATATGTAAATTGATTAAATATAAGTAATAAACAAAATACAGACAACCTATAAATTAAACAAGCAATAAAATTTGGTACAATAAAAAAATAAAATTGGAACTGAATTTAACTACTAAGTAATTATCCCAATAACCAGAATAATACTACATAAAAGAATATAAATATAAATTATGAATATTATTTTGAAATTTTTATATTCTCAACAAAACGGGTGTGAAAGTTATTGCGGTTTTAACTGTGTTTTAACGATTTGTCGTGTGGTATAAATTTATAAAAAAAAACTATTATACTTTGCCGCCTGCGATTTATCATACTTCGTTCTTAAGTCTTTTGTCCTCTCCGAACGAGATTACGATAAATTGTCTTAAATCAAATACAATTACCCTTTCGTCAAAAGTGTTATTAATTTAACACATTCGCACTGACGATTTTAGTGATCTTTACTCTAAAATATCAAACAACGGAACGACTGCAATACTTTTGAAAAAGATACAATACTGGTACTTCAAGCTATTGCCTATTCTTTCTGTGGTATTTATTTAGAATTGGAGCACTGCATCATTTCCTTTTGCACATCTCTACTTTCTTATCTCTCAAGTTTCAGAGGCTGCAAAAAAAATGCTTCAGTACCGAGAATTCTTTTTGGTCTATTACTAACACTAGTGGACTATTGCTGCATGCCCTACCTCATACAGCATACCATATGTTTTAATGAGTTAAATTCTGTTAAGCTGTTCATTCAAATTGGGCGCCATTTATGTTACGGTTAGCTCTTCCTGGCCTTCACTTCGAGTAGCTCTTTCGACTCAGGAGATTCCCTTTCGTCAGGCAAGAAAAGGTAACATAACAAAAAAAAATATAGGGTAAACGATCCTAAGGTCGGCATGCACCAGTAGTCGGCATTTTTTATTTAAAGTCTAAATAATTAAAAATATCGGTGATTATATACATAAATATGATTTAGCTTTAATAAAAAGTACACTGACTTCCCTCGTTGAAATATTTAAATAAGGCTGAGATGAGTATTTTTACTTATTGTTGGCCTCATTCAGTGACAACCTTTCAACTTGTGTAGAGATGCCTGATTTTTAATAAAATTTTTAGTGGTAAAGCTAACTTAAACAAGCAAGTTAACATGCTAATTATAAAAATTTTTTACCATTGCGGATTTTAGGAGAAGAAATATGTTTAAACTTTGACTGTAAAGTGTTATTTCTCATAAAAAATTGTTTTTGTGCTAATTTTCATGGCTGCCGACATTAGGAACAAAAATTGCCTTGTTTTTCAGTAGTCGGCATGAGAGTGTTGACTTGTAGAAAAATAGTTTTTTTCTTATGTTAAACTGAAATTCTGCAATATTAGTTGTTACTCACCTCTCTTGGAATTAGTTATAAAGAAAATAAATTTAAAATGAGCTCTACCAGTAGTCGGCACACGTATAATTAAGTATTTTAGGATCTGTCGACCGTTTAAGACCTGTCGGCAGAAAATTCTATTTAAATGGAAATCCCAAAATAAAGTAACATTTTTAAATGTAGTAATAAACATTCTTTATGACATTTTGGCATCAATAAACATTGTTAAAAAAACCGCTAAGCCTTCAATTTGCTCAAGTACTATGCCAGCTACTTATGTAGATTTAAACCAAACGGCTAGTGACTCATCAATTAACAGCACGTTCTTTAAAAATAACTTTTTAAATCCTTGAATTTTCTATATGGTTAAGTCCTTTTCATTGTTTAAATCCTGTGGGTGGTACTATAATTAAAACAAAATCTTCCAACATTTGAAAAACATATGTATTTCCAAAAACCATCATCGACCAAATAAATTAAAGTTCCTATAAATTTAATTTTAAATAAGACTATGAAATTTGATTTTATTTACATGAAGAAATTTAAATAGCTATTATTTAATATAAAAATTATTGAATTCTTGTGGGAGTTTTGTCTTTCCCTTATAAAAAATAACATGCCGACAACAGGGTTAGCAAATGCCGGATTTAGGAACATGCATGCCGACTATAGGCACAAATGGTACATTTGAGAAAACACGTTAATTACTCAAAATTCATACAAATATATTAAAAAATAGCTAATTGAGTGTAAAACTAATACATCGTTTACACTTAAAACAGCACCAGCTCAAACACAGAAAAATAATAAAACTGCCGACTATTGATGCATTTACCCTATACACCCACAAAAAGAAAACATTACACCACCGACAATCTTGGGGGACAGATGTTGGTCCTAACCCACCCTACCATGTCACAGTACTCTTCCAGCACGATTCCTTTGTGACCCAAAACCCGCCCGATCAACTTTCACACACTTACCAATCCATCACCGCCATCACCTTTCCAAAAATTATTCCATTTCTGTAAAACTCATTTTACCAAACAAAACTATTCATATTTTATTAGTATTTTCAAATTCACAAAATGTTGTTGTATCTTTGCCCTGACTTGGAACAAGCTTTATATTTAGGTAAAGATTTCTGGAGGAAATTCGGCTTAGTCCCAGAAGAATTAAGTTTAGAAGAATTAAATATAGAGAAAATACAAAAGGATTTTGAGAATATGGAAAAAGATTATAAATTAAAGCCACATGAATTGACACCAGAGCAACATAAGCAGTCAGATGATGCAGTGAAAACATTTGATACGTTCAAAAATGGTCTAGGATTAACTAGGTTAGAGGAGCATTCAAATAAATTAGTAAAAATGCGGTACCAGTAAAAGAACGTTATAACCCCATTTCACCGGCGGTGCAAGAAATTGTTTACCAAGAAATTGATAACATGTTGAAGCTGGGAGTTATCGAAGTTGGTGATAGTGCATGGAGCAACAGAACAGTAGTTAGAAAACCTAGAAAAACCACTTATGTTGCCCAGTCACTCTCTGCAGAATTTCAAGTGTTTTAAAACAGAGTGTATTTGTGTTGAATGGCTTGTAATTACATGCGAATCACATCAAGTTTATAAATATTTTGTGACTTTACCTTTCTTTCATTAATTCGTTGGATAAAAAAAACAAACGCAAATTTGTCATACATGTTGTTTTTGTTTTTTTATTATCATTCATTGTTTTTTCTTCTTTTTTCTTTTAATTATTAATAATAGAATAGATTAATATATACAACTTGATGTTTATTTTGTTTTTATACTTTTAAAAGTATTTTCTGTTTTAAGGATGAGTGAGTTTTTTCGCATCATAAAAATATTTAAAACTTGGTTTTTTTACATATTTTTAACAGGAAGTTTAGGGAGGAGTTGGACAGGGAACATGTTAAAAAAAAACTTAAAATAAACGGAAAATTAGTAGTAAAAAATTAATATTAATTTAAAACGTATATATTATTCTTGCTTATTAATATAATAAAAATACCCTTAATATCTAAACGTGTTTGTATATAATAATTGTTATTTTAGTTAAATTTAACTTATATTATCGATTTTAAAATAAGAGCCAAATATATATGTAAATAGCAAGTATTAAAAAGTTATTTTTGTATTGTATTTCATAGGTTTTAGATTTTATTTTTTAACGTTTTTTCTTTTCTTTTTTGTACTATTTTTAAGTTATTAAAAAAAACTAAATATTATTTACAAGGAGTGGTTTTAAGAGTCAATGATTTCTTTTTTACTATTTACACAAAATGTTTCATTAAAATAAATATGAATAATTATTGAACAAGAAGTAAAGTTAAAAAAAGAAGTTGTTAAAATGGAGTAGTACGGCTTGCGATTTTGAGTTATGAGAAAAAGGTATGATTGGTTGGTTGGTTTTGCGTTTTCAAAGTAAAAAAAATTTATTTTATTTTAAAAGATTTTTATTAGTTTTATTGCTTTTGTTAATGTTTAAAGGATTAATGATTTTTCGTATTTTTTATAGTTATTTTATACATATTCTATTTTTACAGTTATGTATTTAAAAACAAATTTTTTTTTTTTTTGTTATTTATATAAATATAAAACTAATATTAATGTATGTTTGTAGATAATGTACAGATGTTCTTTTTTATGATACATATTTAAATTATAAATTCATTTTGGTTTTTTATTTTATTTTAATTATAAGAAAGTATATTTAATTCATAAAATAATATTTAAAGTTTATGTAACATTAAAACTATAAATTAAAATATTTTTAATTGAAAGCTTTAGGCTTTAGATAAAAAAGAAATTAATATAATAAAAAAAACCCTAAACTAAAGTTAAATTACAAAGACGAAAATGTTAAAAGTTCTTAAGTGATAGATTTTTCATTAATTTTAATAAATTTACACATTTTTTCCAATAAAATCTAGTGAAGAAACACAAATGAAGAAAATTTAAATAAAAAAAAAATTATAAGGAAAAATTACCACTTCACTACAGAGTCAAGGGAGGAAATGAAAATTAAAAAATTAAAAAATAAATAAATAAAAAAAAGAAGAAACTTAAGGAACAAGAGAAAAGCAATGAAATGATAAACACGTTTTGTACACATACAACATTTCTATGCTACTTTAGTGTTGTTTGAATATTAAACAAACATTTCCTCGAAATATGACTAAAAATTTCTTCTACCGTCAGCTGTGTCACGTTTTCTTTTGCCTAAATTTTGAAATGTAATGAGGTATTTGGAAAAGAAATTAGCAACAGCGAATAAAACTATTCTATTAAAATAGTAATTACAATGTTCATTTTTTCTTTTAAATTTATCCATAAAAATATTTATCTTTTATATTATTATATTTTATGTGTGGGTGTAATTTTTTACGCATATATATTTTTTTCTTTCAGGAAAATAAATAAAATGATATCGTTTAACTAATTAATTGAATCCTTATGTACACTTATTTTAGCCTGAATATATATACATGTAATAATTTACAATTATAAGAATATAAGAAGTCTTGAGTGACTTTTCAAAAAGTTTCATATTTAATTCTTTGCTTGACTTTATTATAAACTTTAAACAAGGCAATTCCTGCTCTTGCTTCTTTTATCGCTCCTTAAGAAACTGCTATACCCCCAGAAAATCTAAATCTCTTTTTTACGAGCTTAAACTATGTCAATACTTTTTTTAGGTTCCATTTCACTTTTATTGCAATTTATATTGTGCTGTTGATGGTGTTTTGTTGTTTGTGTTGTCTGCCCATTGTTGCCATGACCTGTTGCTAAGGTATTTGTCATTGTGGTTGTCGCCGATGTCGATAAAATTTTATGGTGGCTGGTATAACGCTCTGGACTTGGTTCGCGGGAGGATGACATTGATGTCGATGTTGAGGAGATTTCTTCTAGACAATTATCTAACAAATCACCGCCACCAATACTGCTTGATATACTTTGATTTCGATTGCGTGTAATATTCAAATCATCATCTCCTGAAGTAAAATGAAAAACGTTAAAATTAGAAGATCTTAAATAAATTTCGATTTAAAGAATTCAAAATTTCGCTTAGAAGAAATTAATTGAAAAGAAATTGTTTGCATACTGAAAAAATAAAAGTTTGTAGAGAAAAAAAAAACATTTCTATTTTCGGACAGAGTAATGCATTATTGGTTAGATTGCCCAAGGTGGCATAACCACGTTTAAAGAAGAAGCAATGAATTGCAGCAGGTAAATTAAAAAATCTAAATTGGGATCTTTGTGATTTAGTTTTCAAAACCTTTTCCTTACCTTTTCTTAAACCAAAGTCGCTGCTGGCAACACTTTCACTAAATGATGAAAATCGTGAACGATGACCAGTGCCTACGTTAAACGAGGGGCCCAAGCTTTGTTTTTCCTTTAAAGATTTTAAACGGGCACAAAGACTCTCTTGTTGTTTTTCAAGCAGAGTGGGGGCAGCATTAAATTGTCCTAAAAAAAACAAAAAGTAATAAATTATTGAATAAGAATTCAGAGAAAAATTATTATTCTCTCTCTCTATCTAGAAAACTTACCTTTTGTAGAATCCTCTTCAGCGAAGGAGGAAGATTTCAAAAGAGTATCATTTAAACTCGTTGAACTGTTACTACTATTTAGAGAATCTAAAGAAGAAGACGATGACACAATCGAATTTGTTGACATTAATTCCTTTTGAATTTGTGAGTCTACAGATTGTGTCAGACGATCAGGCGAATTCAATGTACACCTGTTTGTTATTGGCATTGACATTGGCCCTGAAAGCGACAATGACAACGACGTGTCTAACGATGTGGGAGGTGTGGTAGGTGTTGTAGTTAAACTGCCACTACCACTACCACTATTTGAATCGTGCGATGAAGATTGCTGCATCCTTTTCCTATATTCATTAATAGACAATTTACGCTTTGGTTGTGGCGGTGGCTCTGGTGCCGTTAGCTGAGGATTCAGACGTGGGTCATGACTTGCAGTTTTAGTGTGTATTTTCAAAGGCGTTATAGTCGCAGAACTATTACCAGAACATAAGGATACTGTTGAACTGCCGGATGCAGTTGATAGAGGAGCTGGCATTTCTATAGAGGAATCCTTGACATGAGTTATAGTCGCAGAGCTGATAAGAGAGGGTAAAGATTGTGGATCTTTTACGACAGCTGCATTATTCAGACCAAACAGGGCAGTATGTGATACATAACCGCCCAATGTGCTGTAGCTCTTTAATTTAGTATCCAAATACTCTGACAAAACACTGCCTCCCGTCGTTACAGAAGCACTTGTTATTGGGGGAGGTGGTGTTGTAATATTAGAAGGTATCAACGGTGAAGTTAAACTGGGTGGTGTTGTAGTATTGTCCAGTAATTTGCCATAGATAGTATTATAAAACGGCAATTGGCTTGTTGAATTAACAGTGGATGTTAATATCGGTGAGGACATACCATCAGCCAGTGGTGGTGTAGGCGGTAAAGATGGTTGCTGCAACTGCTGATTGTGATTGTTATGGACAGGTGGTAGAAAGCTGGGACTATTCCCAAGGTTTGGAATGTTTTGTGTAAGTACTGGCGATTGAGATTGTGCTGGTATTAATGGAGGTTGAGATGGCTGTTGTTGTTGACTTACTAAAGAACTGCTTGTTGCGACTACAACATTATTAAAATGTGGTAAAGTTGGATGTTCTTTCAATACGGGAATAGGCGTAAGTGCCGGTTGTGATTGCTGGGAAACAATTGTCGGAATGAATTTTGGATCTTCAGTAGGCGTGGATATGGTTATCGTATTCATTGCTGGTGTAACTATTGGTTGAGTGTTTGTGGAAGTGTTCAATACAGCAGACTGTTTGGTAGATGTGCTTCCAGTTGTTGTTGAACTGGACAACTTTTTATCCTGTTCTTTTTCGATTTTTACAGTTTTATTGGTGCCATTTTTAAGTTCCTCTTTTTGAGACAAAGTGGTTTCTTTTTTTGACTTTTTAGTGGCTACATGACCCTGCTCATCGGAGAGTAGTCTGGATGTTTCTTTTTTATGCTTGCCACCTCCTGAGACACTGTTAAGCAAATGCATATCCTTCGTAAGTTCTAATTCGAAATTAAGTTGACGCTTTTTGCTGGAGGGGTAAGGCGTTGTAGAAATAACACTTGAATTACAGTTGCTGCTAGAGGTTGATGTTGATCTTTGTCTATGATGTTTTTCCTTATCTGCACCTTTTTCTTTTTCCAAGTTCAAACTCGTCGTAGAAGCGGTTGCTAAAGTGCTCAAGGATAAAGATGTAGTAGATGAAGTAGAAGATCCTGAAGATGACTTCTTTAGCGATTTCACTTTCTTTGATGATCCCGACGAAGATGTGTTTACAATGGCGTTTTTGTTTACTAAAGACGAAGAAGAAGTAACAGGTAATTGCAGATTTGTGCAATTTTTATGACTATTTGAACCGCTACTAGAACTAGTTGTTCTTTCTCTTTTGTGCAATTTCTGTTTCTTTGCAGTACAACTTACAGTGGCTGAAGAGGTTTTATGATGTTTAAGGCTTGATTTATCCGATTTTTCTTTGCCCTCATGATGATGGTGATGGTGGTGATGGTTATGATGGTGTTGGTGATTAGACGTAGAAGTGGATGATGATGATGGTGTTCTATTTTTATGATGAACGTTACTACTAGCCAAGCAACTGTTCGATAAAGAATTGCTATTTGAGTTTAAAATCAAAGAGGATGAAGATTTTGTTTTTTTATTACGAGATTGAAGAAAAAGAATATTTTCTTTATGAAAGCTGTGTAAACGCGCCTGTATGTCATCGTCGCTTAAAGATTTGTGACGCTGTATGGGAGCTGCTGTTCCACCCATTATAGTCGTGTTAGGAATAGGAGGCGGCGGAGTAGCGGCATCTCCGTCAGCAAATGTATCCGTAGCTGAGGATCTGGCCGCTAACAATGTAGAAGCTGAGGATGTTATTTCAGCTGTGCCACTGATTAAGGGTTGTTTTTCTATACTTGCAAATTCTGCTTTTAAATCTTTCTCATCATCCTTGGAAGAATGAGGAAGAGTTCCCAGTTTTTCAGTTTTTTTAGTTTCAGCACTTTGTACTTGTTCAGGCATGAATAATTCATGTGCTATCTTAATGCTAACTAAAGTATCTTTTGTGACTTCTGATGTATCGAATTTTGGTCTCTTAGGTTTAGGTTCCTCAATATCCGAGTGAGATTCATCTTTAGTTTTTATATCCAGAACTTTCTGCTCTTCAGCTTCAGGTTTTACAACTTCATTGTGTCTGATAAAATTTTCTTTTTGTATCGTATCCTCCTCCTCCTCCTTCCCGTCTATTTTCGCAAATGCTACTTTTGTTTCCTTTTTAATTTCAACATTTTCTGAGAAGGTTTGGGCATCATTTTCGTCACCCCCTTTATGTTGACTTGGTAAAAGCTCTTTTTTATTGTCCGCGTTTTGGGTGACATCATCATCGGCTGCCATACTTTCTTCACGCTCAACGTCAATTTTAACGTCTTCCATTCCGCTTGTATCTTCTGGCTCAATTTTAACTAGGTTATCCTCAGCTTTAATCATTTCTCTACCCGGGCTTGGGGATCTTAATATGTCAACATCATCTTCCTGTTCATTAAATTCGGCAATATCCGATTGAGAAGTTTCCTTCACGGACGTCTCTAAGGATTCTCTTTTTATTTCGGAGTACGTCAGGTAGTTTTCATGTTTAATAACACAGTTGGTTTGATCTTCCAATCGAGGAGCGGGTTCGTTTAGGGAGGCTGGGTTATCAACATTTGCTTTATGTTCCATTTCAACTTTTGAACACTGCAGCTCTTGTATTTGAGCCTTATGGTCCTTATCTTCTGTATGGTGTATCTTTGTCTCATTATTATCACATTTCTCCACATCTACATCAACGTCTTCGTGGACATCTCTAAAGGATAGATCCTCTGCCATTTCTTTATTTTCAAATTCTTGTGAATGTGATTGATTTTGACGAAACATATTAAACTGCATTTGAACTTCCTGCTGGTACTGAAGAGGTGGTGGAGATGAAATAATACTCGCACACAAATCTCCGCAACTTTGCGATAAGTTTTCATCCCCTTCATCTGTACCAGTAAGTAACAATCGTCTCTTTTTCAACGGCGTAGTAAATCCATTTGGAACGTAGTTTGTAATTGAGCCTGTTGAACAAGTAGAGGTTGGTTGTGTTTGAGAATTTGAAAAGGCGGTAGTCGGCGATGGAGTCATCGAAAATCCATGTTGAAAGTCTTCGTGAGTTTCCTCACTAATTGCTTGCCGCAGCCAACGTTTTTTAACAGATGAGTTGTTACTGCAAGTGCTGACTTGTAAAGGTAAATTGAAATTTCGATTGTTACTGTTTAATTCCGATGAGGAACTCAGCCCAATTGTTAGCGGTGTTTTTAAAGTTAAGTCCACAGCCGGAGTTGGTAAACTATCAAATGATCTTTGCTGCTGTTTATATTCATAGGAATGTTTATGTTCAGTTTGTGATTGCGGTGGCGGACCGCAGGTAGACGATTCAGTTTGATGTATAAATTGTTCCACTTTCTGTGCTGCAATACTCAAGTTTTGTGGCTCATCTGAATCGCTTTGTGATTGCTTAAGATCACTCATCGCAGCTTGAAGCAATGAATCCAAGCCTCCAGATATTACCGAAACACCACCTGCACCACTACAAACTTCCGAAGTGACAGGCGATTGCAATGATTTCGAATTCTGCTCAGGTAAGGGAATGACATTATTTTCTGTAGAACTATCTTCCGCTTGATGAAGCCAATTATTCATTAAATGTTTTTTAGTTTTTGCCTGTAGCGGATACTTAAATTCCGCACTATGAATTTCTTCATTATTAGTGTCTAAATTAGATTCCAATGGCCCGACCGCAGCTTCAATTAATAGACAAGCGCTACTTACTTGTGATGGGGGTGTAGGGGGAGGGGAAGCTTCCGTTTCTCTCGATATCATGTACTGAGACGATGAAGAATGCGGTGATTGTTGTGAGTGATCTTCAGCTGTTTCTGTAGAAGAATTAACTGCAGGTGTTATGTTGGGATTTGCAAAGGCCATTAAAAGCCCAGCCGCCTGATCAACATTATTCGTTGGTTCCACGGGTGACCTTGCAGTTGTGGTAATGCCTCCAGCCATTGCACTTGGTGAAGTAGGTGTTGAAAAATGTGATTGGCTCATTGAAGCGACTGTTTGTATTGGAGGCGAGTGCATGGCAGCACAACCATCTGACTCCGATGTAACTGGGTCGTGATCATTATGATGGCATTCCTCTGCCGATTCTTGGCTATTCATGCGACTTCGTCTCCGCTTTCGCTGGTTATTGTATCCACTGCTTTGTCCACCCTTAGCTCCAGCCTTACGTTTCTTCCTTGATCTTCCCGCCGTTCCTGTATGACTGTTTATGCGTTTCGTTCCCCCGGAGTTTTCACCAGAGTCCAGTGCTTTATTTGGGGATGTGGGAGTTGTATTAAGGCTTCCCGCGTTTTGACGCTTGGATTGTTTTTGTTCTTGTTTTCGTTGTTGATTACGTTCCATTTTTTCTATAGCTTTTAAAATTGCCTCCATCTTTCGATCCTCTCTTGATAATTTTGGTTTTTCTTTAGGTGTGGAAGACAACGGGGTCAATGTTAGGGAATTATCGTCGTTGTGGTGATGCTGTTCGTTGTCTTCGGAAAAACTAGTAGTGCGACAATGTTTGCCAGGTGTCTTACGCCCTGGGTGTGTATTATTATGCTGGGAATGATTGATTTTCTGTGGAGATTTATATTGCTGAAGTTGCGATTGTTGTTGAGAATCCTGTGGAGATAAAGCCACAGCGTTTGACGAATTACTACTAGCAGCTCCCATTTCTGAATTTTGGTTATTCTTTTGGGTTGTTTGTTGTTGTTGTTGTTGTTGTAGTTGCTGATCCGCTGTGGCTTCCGTTGCGGAAACTACTACAAATTTCTGCTGTTGCATTTGCGTAGACTGCAAATGTGTATCAACGCCACCACATGCTGCAGATGTAGCTGAGAGAGATGCATTTGGAGAATGTGATGTATTCAAAGACTGTAATGCAACAGCTGCTATTGTAGCCTCTTTTGAAACAGTTTCTAATATACCTGTAGATGCAGAACTTGGCCGTTGAATTGGTTGCAGTTGCTCTTTCTCTTCTTGCAACATTAATTGATGTATAGGATTCATTTGAGTTTGTGCAGGAGATGATTGTTCTGTTGCTGATTGTGTCGACAGACACAATGAGGTTTGCGGTTGCTGCTGTTCCGCTTCAGCAATGACCTCCTGAACAGTGTGAGGTGTTGTTGCTCCTTGAGTTATAACACTTATAGACTGCTGTTGCTGTACTATAATTGCAGGTTGTTGTAGCACCGACTGATGTTGGAGTGACATGTTTGGGGAAGTTAGCACTAATGGTGTTGGCAAAGATTGCATAACCTGTTGTTGTTGCTGTTGTGGCAATAGTTGAACTGTTGATTTCATTTGAGTATTATGCATCAGTTGCTGTTGTAGATGTTGTTGATGTATTTGCTGTTGCTGTTGCTGTTGAATCGGCGAATGCATATGTTGCGTTGGTGATGGTATCGATATAGATGGCGACGATGACGATGTACACACACCAGAATCATGGGTTATACTCGTTAAAGTTGATGATGTAGACGATGCATTACTTAAATTGCTATTGCAAGACGCAGTCAACGGCATTAGAGCATTGTTGTTGACAATCTTATTTGCAACTGGCATCTTACTTATATTATTTGGACTACTTGGATTAACGGTAACCGTATTTGCCATTAATGTTACACCCATATTACTGTCACCACTGGCACTAGATGAAATTGAACGATTACGATTAAAGTTCTGCTGATTAACTTTACGTTGTTTCACCGTTAAGTTAACAGAGTTGCCAGATCCTCCGCCGCTATGCGCTAATGATTTACGACCCGCATTTGATTTTGCCGCCGGCGGCATTTGTAGAATCGGTGTTCCGAATAAACAATCTTTTGCTAAGCCGCAACCACAGGGAGTACTAGTGGGCTGTATTATTATTGAGGACGATTTCTTGTTTTCTACCGCCAGTAAATCGTGTGGCTCATGGCGAATAGTAATTTCTGTGCTGGCTCGAATGTCCGTCAAAGCCACTATAAACAAATGAATAGTTCCCTTTTCGAACAAATGTTGAATCTCTGCATTTGGACGGCATGACCTTCGTACGAATCTTGCTTCGTTGCCATATGTTCGGGTATCAACACAGATTTCGGGACCTCTAAGAAAGGTTGGCGGGCTTTGCTGAGCTGGTAAAGTTGTTGTGGTGGTTGTGTAAGTTCCGTCTGGATTTAACATAGTCGTGGTCGTAGTTTGGGGCATTAGTTGGCTGGATGCAACTAAATCAGTGCCCGGCAACTGATAGAAAAATATAAAGGGGCCTGGTGTTTTGTGAGCCTTATAACTGGCAAGGTGGTAGTTGTTCGGAGGAGGACTATTCATATTCACTGAGGTGTTCTGAGTTTTGTATTGTGTGGTGAGCATATATTTACCCCTCAGTTCACAGATGGGCGAATTTGGAACTATATCTAAATTACTAATGAGTATTTTTCCACCTGCATGCGGTACTGTTGTGGCGCGATTTTCTAAGCTCCCATTACTGAATTCTTTAAGTATTGGGTTTTCGGTATTCAAAATACACTGAAGAAGAGAAGGTTGCTTGGATATCGCATGTAAACGGGCTCTCAGCTCTGGCGAATAATGATTTGTTACAGCCAGTTCATAGTTTTCGATCCATTGTCTTAAGTTGGCAGCATACTTTTCCGCAGCAGTCATACCAACTGTACTGTTACCTCCATCATGAGCTCCGGACTTTTTACGTTTTGTATTCTTTTTTGTTTCCTTTCGTGCTGGTTTACCACTGGTAGCCAAACCAGCAGCAGCAGCTGCAGCCAACTTTTCAGCCTTCTTTGACCTTTTGCCAGACACGCCTTCCTTAACCTTTTTTAATATTTTACTCTTCTTTAAATTTGAACCTCCCGACGGCAATAACTGAAGAGCTGCAGAATCAGTGGTCATATTACCTGTAAGGCTAAAACCGTTTCCACTTGACACCGAACGTTGTTGGCCACCTAGCACGTCGTTAGGCAAAAGATTTGATGCACCACCCATACCAACACCAATTGCAGAACCAGCTGCTCCAATGGTACCAGCCGAGGTTGCAGTTTGGGCTTGAGCCGTCAACATGAGTTGTTGTTGTTGCTCTTTTCGTTTCATTAACTGCAAAGATCGAGCTCGTGCCTTGTCCACAACACGGGGTTGACATAATTCACACAAATACTCATCAGGTATATTTTGACGATCGATTCCCATACAATCAACATGCTGCCATGCACTGAAAAGATACACAATTAAGCGTTACACAATTGTTTAGATTGAAATAATTTGAAATGAATAAACAATCATGTCAAAATACTTACCAGCATTTATCACAACATATCATGTAGCCATCATCATGAGTTAAATCACAAATACAACGAGTAACTGAATCATCTTCAAGTTCTGCTTCAGGAGCAGTTTCTGTTTCCTCGCCGGGATCAATATCTCCAACCACTAGTCGAGAACTGTTACTAAGCGCTAAGTAAGAATCGTCGTCATGATTGAGGCGAGATACTGCAAAAGCAAAATAAAAACATAAAACATAAGGAAACTTATCAAAATTTGTGATCTTCTTACCATGTGAACCATAAAGTGCATAATTTGGTGCCGCTACACCTGACCCAGCTGAAGTAATGGCGCCTATACCTCCCAAGGACCATTGCTGGCCATGACCTGTAGCTGAATTGATGCCTGATGGTGCAACAGATGTTAAGGCTACAGAACTGGATGTTGTTGAGGATGGTAATTGCACAGCAAATGTAGTAGGTAACACCAAAGGCATTGGATTAACATAGGTGTGATCGAATAAAACTGCATGTAAGATACGCAAGCGTACATCATCGGTTTCTACGGGCACTGGTCGTATTTCCTCACCAATTATATCATCATCATCATTCGACGAATTATTAGCACCCGGCAAAGTTTTAGTAGCTTGCAAATGTATGACCTGAGCTTGGGGCTCCATTATAAGTGCCGCTGGAGGTAAAGTTGGCGGTCGTGGCATTGACGAAGATGAAGACGACGATGATGTTGATGTTGATGTCGGCATCACTCCCATTGAATTGGAAACGGAAACTGACATATTACCACCTGATGTCAAAACCAGACTTCCGCTCGTTTGAGCAGCTGTTGCAGTTGCTAAGTTATGATGGCTACTACCTCGTAGGGAATTATGATTACTATTGTTATTGATTTGGTTAAGTTTGTGGTTGTGGTTGACAGAATTTGTTGTTAGTGTGGTCATGGTAGCACAATTGGAAGTTGAAGTTGTTATAGAAGTACATGAAGGTAAAGGAATAATTAAATCAATTAGTGATGTTGTACTAGGAGATACATCGGTTGCATATATAGTGGCCGTAGTTGGTACCACAAATGCACAACCTGAGTGTTTATCTTTAATTCTAATGTTCGAGTATTTAAACAAAGCAAAATGATCAGTTAAAACATAGCGTTAATTTTTGTTTTTTGTGAAAGGTTTAAAGAAAATAAATAAAAAGAGAAAAAAAAATAAATAGTTAAAAAATAAATATATCAAAAATTGTTTACTGTCAAAATGTTTAAAGTTTGTAATGATTTTCAACCACCTGCAGAAATACAAACGTTAAGAAAAGAAAAGATAGTCTTAAATCTAGTTTAGTGAAGTTACTCAAATATAAAAAAAACAAAGAGTGACAAAGAATTCAAAAATAAGAAAAAAATATTAGTTCTATATATAACTTTACAACAAAAAACGTCATCGGCTCTTAGTGGGTGAAGCATTTTAAATTTTGGTATTTCCTAAAATATCTCTTTAAAAGCTTTTAAATGATACCCATATTGAGCATATTGGCAATCGTACTTTTCTATAAAAAGTTCAGAGGATTTTGATTTTTTCTTATTATTTAATTCTTTATTGCCCCATATATTTGTTTTCTTTTTTTATTGAAGTTACTTCACTAAACGAGCAGATGAACTTCGTTCAGAATATGTATAATTTATAGTGTCGGAAATGGATATTGTGGAAATAACAAACGGAATGACAAAGGAAGTTATACAAATTTTCTACCTGTGGTAAAGGGTAGTAAAAGATAAGTGTTGTAAAGAAAGAGCTTCTATTTTACGGCGAACATATTAATGCAACGAAAAGAGAAACCTATTACGAATAAAAACACAATGAGATGTAAGACAATAGAAAGCAAAAATAAACCGTAATAGCGATTCATACTTGTTGTTCATACATGTTAAAAGATGTTTTTGTTCGCACAATTACATTTAATTATTTTTTAAATATAATCCAAAAAATAACTGATATTAATAGCAATTAAAACAGAACAGTGTCGTTCATTTGAACGTCGTTGGCAGAAACACCGGGCATGGAGTAAAACAAACTCAGTACGATATAGATGACCAAAACAAACATCAAAATATTTTTCCACAATAATGCTATGTTCACACGAAGCCAAATATTCGTGCTTCGCTCTCTCATACATTATTCACAGCCCAATCCATGTAAACCAACGTGCTTCGCCACATAAAATCTTCAGAGTGAAACCTGATGTTTTGTGGCGTTTCAGTTTAAATCTACTTGAATATTAAAAATTACTATCTTCACCAATTTTTGTCGTAATTTTATCTGAACCATATGTATATGAATGTACACAAAAAAGAAAAACAATGTTAAAAGAGGCGTGTGAATATGTGTAAACACATACATAAAATTTAATAACCCAGAAGGAAACATGGGGCAAGTGTCCCCAAGTCACCACTTTTGTCTACTATTTTGATGACTCTTTGACGACATTTGTATATTTGCCTTTGATGGAAAATATGTGACAAAATTTTCATACAAAATTTTCCTTAAATATATTTCAAATCTATTTAAATATTTTATGAATACGGCAGTTTATTAACTCAAAAGTAAAAATGGCGGCAGCTTATTCAAAAATAAGGTTGGCGGCTACTCTTAGACTACTCTAAGCTAGAATAATTGGAAATTGTAAAAAACTATGCTTCTTTTTAAGCAATTTAAAAATAGGGAAATGTCGAACGACCATCCACAACAATCTAAAGGAATACTGAAGTATTTTTCTCAATCAAGTAATTTATCACTGTTGCAATGTGTGTTTCATTTAATAACTTTTTGTTTCCAGTTAATTCTTAGTGTCCTTGCTGTGAAGAACTTTCAAACCATTTTCTTTTTTATAAAGATCTATTAAAAAAAACAACATAATTGAATCACATAAGGTCTGTTCATTGACAAAAATTGTTACGAATTTGTAACAATTGTTACTGGAAAGTGTTCATTAACCCACAAAATTTGCAAAGAGAGAGTAAACAGAGAGTAAGAAAAATGAGATACAAAAAATATTTTGCAAATTCTTACTGGTAAAATTTTTACTAGCAAGAATTAGCCAAACAGCTGTTTCTTACTTTTATTTACAAAATAATTTACTTAACTTACTTGAGACGCCATATTGGAAATTGAAGAAGCAAAAAATTTAGCTCTGATAAAAGTGATAAAATAAAATATAATAAAAGAAAAAAAATAGAAAAAGAATATTGAACCTCTTAAAGTAGACTTTTATATATACGGGCTAGTGAAGGTTTAAGAAACTTGACTCTTATTTGGCCGATGTTTTAGAATTATATAATCCCAAACAATGACTGAATGCAGTTCATGCAAATCAGTAATTAGGGGTGAGACAGGCATAAGATGTAATGGTGTTTGCGATAAAGTGTATCACTGCACGAAAAAATGTTCTGGTGTTGACCAATACTCTGTTGGAGTGTTGGAAGCAAATAATTTTGTTAGATTTATTTGTGATGACTGCATGCAATATATAAGAAATGTCGATCTAGTGCTTGGTGAAATTCAAGATGGTGTACGGGTAAATAAACAAAACTTAAAGGAATATAAACGCGAATTTGAAACATCATTGAAACAAAACGAAAACGAAATAAAACAACTACTTGAAGCTATTGAAAAACGATATGAAGAAAGACTTAAAATTTTAGATAAAACACAAAAAGAATGTGAAAAAAATGTTAGTGAAATTAAAAAACTTTTCGGCGCGGTTAAAGATCACGAAAATAAGAGTAAAGAACTTTGTGAAAACATTGAACAAAATAATACAAAAATGTGCAACGAAATAAAAAAAGCGATAAAAGAGACAAACGTCAAGAATAATAAGATGTCATTCTCAGATGCATTAAAAAGTAATACAGTGTTGCCAGAGGTGAAAAATCAAGTGCCACTAATAATAAAACCAAAAGAAAAGCAAAAAATTGAAAAAACAAAAGACGATTTAAATAAAAAGGTAGATCCGATAAATTTTAAAATAACAAGCGTGGAGAATAGAAAAAATGGAACTTTGATTATACAAAGTGAAAATGTGAGTGAAAGAGATAAAATAAAATCGGCAATAGAAAATGAAATGAGTGAAAGCTATGAAATAAAGGTCCCAAATAAAATTGTTATGTCGATTATCGTAACGGATATGACTTTTAAATATGAGGATAAAGAAATAATCAAAAAAATTAAAAAACAAAATCAATTTCTGGAAAATAGTAAAATCGAACTTATAAAAATATATGAAATTAAAAGGTACAATAAAAAAATGTATAGTGCAAAGTTCTTGATCGATGACCAAACATATCCGAAAATCTTAGCGAAGCAAAAAATAAACATTGGTTGGGAAAAATGTCGAGTTTTTGATGGTACTGAAATATTGCAGTGTTTTAAATGTAGAGGGTTTAACCATAAATCTAAGGACTGTAAAAATAACGAAGTGTGCTTAAAATGTCATGAAAATCATGCAACGCAAGACTGTATTAAAGAATATATGAATAAATGCATTAACTGTATAAATTCAAACAAAAAGCTAAATTTGGGTCTGGATGAGAACCATGCTACAACAAGTAAATGGTGTCCAGTATATCAAAATAAATTACAGCAAAAAAAGAGAATCATGGGACTGGTAGATTAACAACTAAAGAACATACAAGGAGTTTACACAAATGTACAAGGATTGATTAACAATTTTAACCAAGTTGAAGCAATTGCGGATACTGACAAGCCGGATTTTATTATACTGTCTGAGACACACTTAACCGATAGAGTAAATGAATCTGAAATACAACTAGAAGGATACAATACATATGTTACATTATCCAACTCTTCAAGAACAGGTGGAATAATAGTATATTTTAATAAAAATTGGCAGGTGAATATAATATGTGAAAGGATACGAAACTTCAAATATTGGATTAGTGTTTATAATATTAAAATAAGAAATACATCAATGATAATTGCAGCTGTGTATCGATCACCAAGCAGTCAAGACTCCGAATTTTATGAAGTTTTTGAACAAACAATTGAAGAGATTTGTGATAAAAACATAGACATAATTATTGCCGGGGATTTTAATGTTGATTGGTCGAAGGAAAGTTTTTATAAACAGAGATTGCAACAGATCATAAACGATAATGGACTTGTACAAGTTATTACCGAGTATACAAGAATTACGCAAAACTCAAAAACGATAATAGATTACATTATAACAAACAATTTCAATATAAAGGTAAATAACAGCAGAATAAATAAAATATCTGATCATGAAATAGTAGAAATTTGTATAGAAACCAAAGTGTATAATGAGCATGAAAGCAAAAAACAAGTAAATTTCTTTAAATACGAAAAACACAAATTTAAAAGAGAAATTAATGAAATATTAAAATTTGATGAAAACTTAGAGTTAAATTGTAATGTAAATAACTTTGATAAATCGATTGAAGACACAATTAAAAAACTTACCGTGAGAAAAACGATTCATGAAAAAAGCAGAGTAAATAAGTGGTTCAACAGACAATTACAAGCATTAAAAAAAGATAAAATAGTGAAGTACCATATAGCAAAATGTGAAAATACTACTGTAGCATGGAATAATTATAAAAATGCCAGAAATATATATAAAATTAAACTAGAAAATGAAAAAAATACATATATTAACAAAAAAATAGGAAATACCAAAGATCAAAAACAAATGTGGAATAATATAAAAGACTTAGTTCTAAAAAAGAATAAATCTGTGATTAAAAATGTGATATTTAATAATGTAGAATATAATAACAGCTCCGATATAGCTAACCAATTTAATGAATATTTTATAAACAGCATTAAAGAGATAAGAGAATGTATAGAAGATGTGCAATATGATAATCAAATAAACGTGAGAAACAATAGATTTATTTTTCGTACAATAACTATTTCAGAACTTAAAACAATTTGTAAAACGATAAAGAAAAAACCAGATTATAATAAAGTAAATATATGTTTAATCTTAGATAATTGGCATTTATGTGGAAATATAATGTTGAGAATAATCAATTCATCATTAGATACGGGAGTTTTTCCAGATAATTGGAAAACTTCAATGATTACACCAATTGAGAAAATAGCAAAAACAAATAAATGTGAAGAATTTCGTCCTATAAACACTTTAAAACTGTGTGAAAAAATCTTAGAGAAAATCGTAAAACAACAGCTTGAAGACTACATGGAAAAAAATAACATAATATCGAAATATCAATCGGGTTTTCGGAAAAACTTTTCATGTGAAACAGCGGTAAATTATGTTATTAATAGGTGGAAAAATATTGATAGAAATAAGAAGATAATGGCAATTTTTCTTGACTTTAAAAGAGCTTTCGAAACAATTGATAGAGATATATTATTGCGCAAGATGTATAAATATGGAGTACAAGATAAAGAATTAAATTGGTTTAAATCATATCTATCAAATAGAAAACAAATGACTAAAGTAAACGATATAATATCTAGTGCTTTAAACAATGACTACGGAGTTCCTCAAGGGTCGATTCTTGGGGCTCTTTTATTTATTATATATATAAATGATCTTCCCAATATAATAGAAAAGTGTGAAATAGTTTTATATGCAGATGATACACTTATTTTTAATGAATCTGAAACTGATGAACAGTGCCAAATAAAATTAGAACATGATATGATAATTGTGAATAATTGGTTGAAAATGAATAAACTAAAACTAAACGAAAATAAAACAAAAATATTAGAAATAAATATGAATAATGAAACAGATTTTAAAATTAATAATAAAATAATTGAGAAAGTGGAAAATATAAAATATTTGGGATTCAAAATAGATAAAAACTTGAATTTTAAAGAACATTTAAATTATATATGTAAAAAGATCGGGAAAAAAATTGGATTCTTCAAAAGAATAAGAAATAAAATATCAACAATGACTGCAATTAATATATATAACACGATCATTAAGCCACACTTTGAATTTGGTTCTACAATATTATATACATGCTGTACAAGCATGCAAATAGATAGACTACAAAAGTTACAGAACAGAGCTATGAGGTCTATAATTAAATGCAACAGGTTTACATCAATACAACTCATGCTGGATACACTGAAATGGCTCAACATTAGGCAAAGACTTCAATTAAATACGTTTACCTTTATTTACAAAATGAAAATGGGCAACACACCGGAATATCTAACGGATCAACTAAGATATGTTAACGAATGCCAACCTTACAGTCTTAGAAATGCAAACGATTTTAGGATACATCGAGCAACAAACAATGCAATGAAGAGGTGTTTACTATATAAAGGACTACAACTATTTAATCTACTACCTAGTAGAGTTAAAAACGAAAGAAACATAAATATATTTAAACGAAATTGTGTTCAATTTATAAAAAATTCTATTTATTAGAGCAATTGAAATGTTGATGATCTAATGTAATAGAGTAAATAAGAAAGTATTTAAATACTACTAAATAAATATATTAATACTTGTTTTAAAGAAATGCCTGAATGCAAGTATTTGACAATTAAAAGAATATAAAAATAATATTATTTTGTAATTTTCCTTTAATTTAGCCATGGAAGTACAAATCAAAGTAGTGTAAAACAACAGAAATTAGGTTTAGAATCTTCGAGCTTTGCAGGTTTTTGTATTGTTTTTAAAATTAGAAGTAAACAAGCCAGTGATGAAACATTCAATGCAATGAACTTTTTTCGGTGCAATTTAAAGAAGAGTTGTACAATTATAATACAATTATAATATAATTATACGAGGGCTGCTATATATATTTCTGGCCTGGCAACACTGAGTGCTGCCAAGTGCAATCTGACATTTCCATTGGAAAGTTTGTCATTTTTAAGCATAATCGTACTCAAAACGTTTTGACGTACGACCATTATTTGTGTTGTTTACAGTGACTTGAAAAAATTAATATAGAAAAAAAATGGAATTAACTCCTGCACATTTTCGTGCCATCATTTTTCACAACTTTCGACGTGGATTATCACGACAAGAGTGCATTGATGAACTTAAATCTTTGTATGGCGATGAAGCACCATCCTATAGCAGTGTGAAAAATTGGTATAATGAATTTAATCGTGGCCGAAGCTCGCTCAAAGACGAATTCCGTGAACGTCGTCCAAAAACGGCTGTTGTGCCAGAGAACATTGATGCCGTGCGTGAACTCATAATGCAAGATCGATATGCGACATACAGAGAGATAGAGACATCCTTGGACATTTCTTCCACCAGCATACATTCGATACTGCATGAATACCTGGCCGTAAAAAAGGTTTGTTCTCGTTGGATCCTGCACAATTTGAAAGTCGCTCAAAAAAAGGCTCGTGTCGATTGGTGCAAAAAATGTTGCAAAAATACGATTGCGGTGCTTCAAAAGGCGTTTTTAAGATCGTCACAGGTGACGAATCATGGATATATGCGTATGAGCCCGAAACGAAACAACAATCGACCGTGTGGGTCTTCAAAGACGAGCAAAATCCAACGAGAGTTGTTCGTGGAAGAAGCACTTCGAAGCAAATGGTCGCCTGTTTCTTCGGCAAAACTGGTCATGTGGCGACTGTTCCGCTTGAGCAATGTAGGACGGTCACTTCTGAGTGGTACACTTCAATTTGTTTGCCTTAAGTCATCGGAGAAATTCGAAAAACCAACAAGAGAAGACGAATCATTGTTTACCATGACAATGCGAGCTCTCACACACACATCGGCTCAAACCAGAGCGTTTTTGACCGGCCAAAACGTCGAGTTAATGGGTCATCCGCCGTACAGCCCTGACTTGGCACCTAATGACTTCTTCTTCTTTCCGCACATCAAAAAAAAAATATGCGTGGTCAACGATTTTCGTCGCCAGAAGAAGCTGTTGAAGTGTTGAAAAACCATGTTTTAGAGGTGTCTCAATCGGAGTGGAAAAAGTGCTTCGACAACTGGTTCGAGCGCATGCAAAAGTGTATAAATCATGCTGGAGAATACTCTGAAGAACAATAAAACCATTTTTGATTATAAATATTCGCATTTTCACTATTAGGCCAGAAATATATAAAGCAGCCCTCGTAAATAAGTTATAAACATGCTGAAACTATTTTTGTTATAAATATTTTGACATCTAAATTACAATAAAAATGTTTATTGGAACTAACTGTAGAGAAAAAAATTCTATACTTGATGAGCTTAAACATCATAAACATATTTAAAAATTACTAAATATTTAAAAGAATATTTAAAACATTTTACATATTTTTGCTATTTAATTGCTTGGAGTATTATTTTCAATTTTTTTTTTCGTGTGGTTACCAGTTTACTGGCTTTAAGTGGTGTTTGTTTTATACATTTGCTTTTAAAATAATACTATTTAGTGCGCATACCGTACAGTTTTTATTTTAAGTCTTACATGTCATTCCCGAAGCCACAACAATTTTCTTTGCAATTTTTGCTAGTAAAGCGTTCATTTACTTTTTTATTTGGGAGAATAATTTTGAAAATTTCTGTTTTACTCTCTCGTTGCTAGTTTTTGCTAGTAAAGTTACTTAACAGAACTATAATGTGATTTTACTATATAAAATCCAGCAAAAAGCCAATTTTTATTTTTATATTTTTAAATTGTTTTTTACAAACGCAACCGAAAATTGGCTAACACCTTGCTGGAAATTCTGGCGAAGCGTAAGGTGTTGCTAGACAGCATTGTTAAACGAAACAAAGTTGTTACAAACCTAATTACCAGTGAAGAAAAATTAAAGGAATTTAACGCTTTTTTTAGCCACTCATCCAGAACCATACGTAAGTTTTTAAATCTGTTTTGAAATGTATTTAACTAACAGCATTGAATCTTTTACTTATATCAAATAGGTACGGCAAATCATGTCACTCCTTGCTGGTAATGTGGAACGCACCATATTCATTTAGTATCTGTACATAGCATCATTATGAATTTTAATATAGAATGTTCTTTTGGAAATTATATTGTGTGATTATCTAAATGTAAAAAAATATTATAAAACTAGTGCTTTAACCATATAATTCTTTTTAATATAACTACAGAAATTACCAATACACGGATTTTCATTATCCACATCTTTTTTTAAAAAATTGTAAAAACGGTTCCTATAGCTACATATGGACCCAAAAGAACTACCTAGTCAAAAGTACCATTGTCAGTAAAGGATGTTCAATGACACGCACATGTTAAAAGTCTATAGTAAATAACATTGTCTGGGATATTATAAGTTACTAGTACTGGTGACTGTATCAATAGAAAGTCAGCAAGCAAGTGCTTCATTTTGTTGTGTAAACTTAGCATAACACATCTGCAACGCTTCTGGTACTAAATTGCGATATTTTTTTAGTACACTGAATTTTATTTTGCTGAATTTTGTATTAAATTTTTAAGAGAATCCACGAATTGCTATTGTAGACCGATATTATTTTATATCTTTAGGAAATCTTAGAGGTTACTCTGTATTTCGATTCGAAAAGAAAATTATTCGAATCGCTATGGCTTTCACATTGTGTCTCGAAAGTGTTTCTTTTAAATCGAAATACAGAGTAACCATGATGATAATTTAAAAACATGACAACAACGAAATGCACACATTTTTAAATTTTTATATTTGCCCCATCTACAGTACTAAAAACTGGAGTAGATATTTTAGTTACAAGTGTGAATAAACTCTTATATATAGCGCCATGTTGTTTTTTGCTCTTTTGATTTCTTTACAATACAGAAGAAAAGGTGTTTAAAATTTAAAAGAATTATAAAATATAACATGAACCGTGAATTTCGCTTTGGTCGGACTAAATAAATTTTAAAGAATTTGTGCCGATTTTTGTTTCGATCAGCGTTTTTTTTTTCATTTTGGCCGTAATCGTGTAATTCACTTGCGTTAAGCGCATCACCCCCGCTTTTGAATATGCAATTTTATTAATCACTGCGTCATTGTGTTTGGCGAACGCCGAAATATTACGATATTACAACATTATCAAATCATTACGGGGCTGTTGTTGTTGTTATTCTATATATTTATACCAAAATTTAAAATAAAATCTTACACAAAGCTAAACTTATTTGGCGTTGGCAATGCTATTAGCCAAGCAGCTGTTCAACAGCTTTGTTTACTTTTTAATGAAAATATTTCAAATAAAATTTTATACAAAGAAAAAATAAAAATAAAAAGAAATGTTCGCACTTATGGATACGTCGTCTTCTACGGATGATGAAGATTCTTTAAGCATCCTTGACATGTCTGTTGAAAGAAATGAATTGCGCTCTACCATCAACGTCATGAATTTGCCGAATAATTAGTAATTAAAGTAAAATAGTGAAAATATGCATTATTTTTAATTTACTTTCGAAAGATTAAAGTTGAACTTTCGAATGAACAAGGAAACGTTTTCATATATATTGCGTAACACCTTTTCTAAAAGAAACCTACCGTGCGAAAGAGGCAAAACTTGCAACAACAATAAGGTTTTTGGCAACTGAGGGTATCAAAAACGGCGCTGCCGTTGTACTGCTTTTAGTATAAAATGATTTTTTTTATTAAATCTAAGTTTTAGCTTTTGTTTATATAAAATTGATTAGCAAAATAAAAAAAGCAGCTATACAAAGTTTTGTAATTAAATCTGTTCCAAAGGTCACCCAAAATTTGCATTATATTTCTTGTAAAAAACTCACTGGCAACGCTATTTGCTACAGATGTCACACGTTTACAAATCTTTACATAGTTTTTCATTTTTCGCAGTGATGAATAATTCCATCATCAGTGATTGTCGTTTGATAGATCAAATGATGATCACTGTTCTTGTAGGGATGATATTGCAATTAGACTAGCTTGAGGTTTACACATAAAACAACTATTTCTGGGTTTTAAATATAATGTTTGCTGAGATAGATATTCCATATCTTATCCCAAGTGTAGACCGTATGTAATGTCCGATTATTGTATAGGTTTTTATATATTGTCTTAAATTCAAGTTAAGAAGTGCAGCCAAGTATTGTTTCCTGGAAATTAGATATTTGCTTGTGTCAAAGTAAAGGATACTTTTACCAAATTTTGTAAAAAATATTCGAACTTGGTATTTTGTATTTCATGCACGCATTGATTACAAACGGCATAACTTTTAACTATTAATAATTGTAATTGAAACTTAATCTAAAAAACATAGCCTCGTAACATTTTTTTGTTTCATCAACGTTTTGTAGCCTAAATAAAAATGTAAATATCACTTACTTGACTTTATAATACTCTGTTGATTTGCGAGTCATTGAGGATTCGTGTAGTTTGCGTTCTATCGACTGAGAGCGTGAACCAGGTGCACTTTGAGCCTGACGAACGGCGTTAGTGGAACCACTGCACGCGCTATTTGCTGTCGAAGTGCTGGACGTGTGTGGTGTTATAGTTGTCATATTATTGCTATTATTAGAAACTGTAATATAATTGTTTGTTGATGAAAAGGAACCTGCCGTTATATTTAAGGAAGTTGGTGTCGCCAAATTATTGTAATGAATAGAAGACGAATGTTGCTGCTGCTGATGATGATGATTATGATGTTGTTGTTGTTGTGACTGCTGATTTGTAGCCACAATTCCAACAGTTGATACAGAGGCTGAAGTTGGATACAAAGTGTATTCTCGTGGTGATAATAAAATATTGGAGTTATTATTTGTTTGTATAATTGTGTTCTGCGTAGTACTACCTAATGGAGGTGGCAACATATTGTTATTACTATTACTATTACAACTGCTGTTGGAACTGTTGGATGTCGATGCAGGTGTTGCTGTTAAGGATGTTTTCGTTTGGAAAACATGTTGTTGCTGTTGGTACCTTTGATTGCCAAATGATTTTTGAGACATACTTTGTAGTATACGTGCAGATAGTTCATCTGTCATTTGTGTACCGTTAACCATCATTATATCATCTGTTAATAATGACGAACCAGCCGCTGTTGCTGACGACAGCGTTGTTATTCCAGACGAAATGCAGGAAGTCACGCCAGCTGTTACTGCCTGATTTGCATTTGTTTGATTAAAAATATGATTTCCGTCTACAGCATCAAAATTTTGGTTTTGCTGCTGATGATGTTTGTTATTTATTTTTTGAGGAATCAATGACTGATGCTGTTGTTGTATTACAGTACCTTGAGCATTGACAAATTTAATATTACTGTTGCTGGTAGCATTCTGAAATTGATTCTGTTGCTGTTGGTGCTGCTGTTGTTGTTGTTGAGCTGGGTTAATACTTTTTTGATGCAGCTGTGTGCCGGGCGGTAATTGAGCCACTGATTGTGCATACTTCGAATTGATCTTATTGATTTTAGTTGACCCACTCCCGCCACTCTTGTGATGATTAATGTATGTGGTTTGTGGCTGCAATTGCTGATGTGGCTGTTGCTGTTGCTGTTGAATTTGCATACTGTTTTGGCTATTTAGCTGTTGATGTGGCAACGTTGCTATTGCCACAGCGCCTGCGCTGTTGAGAATAGCATTGTTATACTGTTTGACAAATTTTGATTTGCTGCCGCCCTTCGTTGTGTGATGTTGCATCGTCAACTGATTCATATTCTGTTGTGTTTGCTGCTGCTGTATGCAAGGAGTCTGCGTAATAAATGTTTTTACTCCTTGTGTTGTTTGCATATTATTCATCAGTTTCGTTGCAGCTGATGTGTTGTGACTGTTATTCATTCGCAGTGTTCCAGCCGAAGAAGATTTTTTTATTACATTGCCACTAACGCCGCCTAATGTTGCAGTTGTCACCTTTGAAGCAGCCGTATTATTTGCAATAAATTTTTGAGGTTGTTGCAAGACCATGGTTTGCGCCGGCGCAGCATTGCTAGACATTAAAGATACATTGTTATTGCTGCTGGAAACATTCGGCGTTGTATTACTATTGACGCTGTTATTTTGTACTCGTGTTGATGTCAACATTTGCATGCTTCGATTTCCAGCAGTCATATTTAATTTTTGTTGTCCAATGGTATTCGTTTGTTGTAAATACTGGGTGTTTACTGTGGAAGTTTGTTTAATGGATGAACCCTTATAATTACCAACATTCGATGTAGCCACAGTGAACTTTTGCTGTTTGCCGCCGCCACCCGTAATGTTACTACCGGTCGTTGACGTTGTATACAAGTTTTTAGCATTGACAAAGTTTATCGTTTGTCCAGTATTTTGGCGCTGTTGGTGATTGTTACCAATAATTTGACCCTGACCAGTTGCTTGTTGTTTAGACAAAACTGTCAAATTGCTCAAAAGAACCTTGGAGGTGGTTGTTGTTGAATTGGCATTTTGATTAGTTGCATCGATAATCATATTTCCGGTGGTACCATCCGTGCTGACAATCTTAAATATTTGCTGTTGATTAATAACGTCTCCTGTAGTTGATATCATCATATTGTTCGTGTTGTGATTATTAGTAGCTTGTTCGAGAAATTCTTCTGAAACTTGAATCATGTGGGTCGTCTTAGTTGGCTGCTGCTGCGTATGTTGGTAGTGTTGCGTTTGATGATGCATCGATGAAGCAGCCAAATTGATCTGCTGCACATGTTGTGATTGTTGATAAATTGTATGTTGCGGATTAGAAGTTGTAACGTTGGTTGAATGAGATGTATGTTGTATTATTTGTTGTTGTTGAGAATATTGTTTATTTTGCGGCATGGGCACGGTTTTTATGGTTTGTATATGCAAATTTGGTTTATTTGACAAAGACGACGATGGCAAACTCGAAGATGATGATAAGATCGACGTAGACGAAGATGAAGACAATGGTGTAGAGGACAAATTGTGAATTTTTCGTCCAATTGCTATAACACTTGAGCCTCCTAATTGCAATTGCTGTTGCTGTTGTTGCTGCTGCTGTTGTTGATGGAAATGTGTACTATCCACCACAATAGTTGAATGTTGCTGTGTTTGCTGAAAGTGATATTGTTGACTCTGCGATAGGTGATTTTCATTAACATCATAATATTCGTAATATTGTATTTGGTTTTGTTGATCAGTTTGTTCTTGTGGTGGACGAATAGAAGAATTTAGTGTATTGATAGTTGTTGTGCAATTGTTGACTCTTGCAAAAGATGCTGAAGATGGTTTCTCAACTACAATTATACCCGAAGATTGTAAGGGCATTATTTTCAAAAAAATATCTAAGTTCTTTAGTTTTTCTTTCAAGATTTTGAAGTTTTTTTTTAGTTTTTTTTTATTAAAAACAAAACAAAAAAAACTTCTCCAAATATTATTATAACTGTGATTTAGGTTTAATCGTAACGTAATTCTCAAAAAAAGATTTTAAGTAAAACTAAACGAAAATTCAAGCAAATTGTATTTAATTTACTCACTTTACTTCTTTTCTGTACTATAAATTCCGGTCAGTTGAGACTGGAATCTTCTGCTTCCTTCCTAATCTTCTTTATGGTATTATAATATTTAATTTTTATATTATTATTTTTTTAATTAAAAACTGTTTTTAACTTTTATGTTCAATAATTTGAAAATGTTTACATGTTTTGTGTATTTTTTTTTTTATTTTTTTTTTATTGCTTTTAGCACTTAACTGTTATCATCATCAGTTGTAATTGTTATCGAAGTATTTTCTTTTGTTGTATTGAAAGTTTTCTTATCCTGATGATGGGTCTGATTTTGTTGAATATGTAATAGTTGATGACCAATATTTTGTATTGTCGTTTTTTCGTTAGTTTTTCCCAGCTGGTGTTGTACATAAAGTGGTGGCGGGCCCCCAAAGTCATGGGGGCTTAATTTGAAACAATAATCCGTAATATTTAGAGTTTTGAAATTATTAATAAAATTCTTCGAACGTTGAATATTCTTGGACAACATTACATTATTAGCCATTACATAAATCAACATAACTTTGGAATTCGGAATCTTTCGATTGTGATAAGTTTTGTTTTTAGTTTTTCGATAGCAATAACTATAACGATAATTGTGGCTGCTATAATTTAACGGTCGTTTACGTTTCTTGGGTTTCCTTTGGAAACGTTTACAACAACTATTGTTATTTCTTGATTCCACGATCGTTGTTTGCTTCACCGTTTTCTCACTCGAAATAATAGTAATTTTTACGTTTACGTTTTATTTTTTTTTATATTTTAATTATAGTTGTTATGTTTTTTAATCGATTTAGACCGATTTAGGTTTTACTAAAATTCGATTTAGATCGTTGTTATAATCACAAACTGCAAAGATAGAAAGAAAATTAAATGATCAGTTAAATATATTAATTATTTGTTTAAAATCATATTTTTTAAGTAAATTAAATTAGTTTATTTTATTTAAATTTTTTATTTATTTTTTGTTACAGTAACCAACCGAGCCCTTAGGGCCATATATAGTTGGTGGACCACTAGTATTAACAGGTGTAACAATTTATCCGTTACATCTTAAATTTCATCGTTATAACTTGCAATAATGACACAGACAAATAACTTGACTACCTTAAAATGCTACCGATTTTATTTCAATTATATTTGTTTTTAATAATGATAATGAAATTTAAAAAAAGTGCGTATTACTATAGCTCTCAATAGCAAAAAGTAATGGGTTAAAGGTGTCCGCATAGGTAACGTAAATTGACTTATATGTGCCTATCTTTTGAACCATTATAGACAAATTGGACAAGATGTCGATTACTATGACCGTTATAATATCAAGTATAAACATTCGAAAAAATAAGTTAAAGGGTGTACCAATAGTGAATGTAATTAGATGTATGAACTGTTATAGCCAGATACTTAAAATTACAAAAAGCCTTTATTGCTAAGTCCGCTATAACAACAAGTATAGAATCTGAATTTAGAAATTAAAGGGATCCCATATTTGAAGTAAATTGACCTACATGGCCCCATCGTTTGAACCGTTATATTAAACAGAATATCCACAACTTTGTCTGGCTATAACTGCCTATAACTGATGTAATTTGATTTATAGAGACCTATCTTTAAAACCGTTACAGACAAACTCTTGAAAATTCGACAGAATGTCGATTACTATATCAACTATAGGAAAAAGTAAATATATTTAAAATTAGAAATTTTGTTTTAATTTCATGTATATGGGCAATCTTTTGAAAAGTTATAGACTAACGCTTAGCATTTAAACAATTTTTTTTATGTCAGCAATAAAAAGTGTAAAAAATAAAGGGTGACCATGAAACTTTTTTAACTTTTTCTTGTTTAATCTGCATTCATATATTGTTCTACGACATGTAAAAAATCCAGCCAAATCTTTCTCGAATATAACAAAATTACCGTCCTAAAGAAATATAATTTTAAGTTTGTCTGTTTTGAATTATTATTATTTAAGAATTAAAAAAAGTAAACAACAAGTCAATGATGAAACATTCAATGCAATGTACATTTTATTTGGTACAATTATTATGTATAATTATAAATAAGTTAAACACATGTATGAAGTTAAAATTATTTTTTCTAGTAACAATTAGTAAACATTTTTAGTTAAAATAAAATCATTGGTTCCCTGCCCTAACAGAAAATAACGTAATAATGTAATAAATATACAGAGCCGGACAAAAATATTCACACAGCAGTCAACTTTCTTTTTAATCTTCTATATTTTTTTAATAAAGGAGTAAAATGGTATAGTTTTCAACAAACTTATTTGTTTATTTCGTCCCTATTTACACGTAGAAAAAAAGGGGTTGCTTACCATGTTAATTAAAAAAAATAAATTAAATTTTTAATTTTAAGTGTTTTTTAGGTGGACAAAAGTATTAACACAGTTGCATATCTTGGTGTTTAATCTACTAACATAGCAAATTTTTTTGTGCTGGCAATACTTTTTGCAATGGAATATTTAAAAGTGCCGTTACAAAATAGTTGCTGTCAAAATATTTGCTTGTTGGTTTTTATTTAAGAATTTTTTGTCTACAATGGCCCGTAAGCAAAAGGAAACAACAGAATCTGAAAGGAAAATTATATTAGAGCTACATAAGGATAACAAATCGTATGCAGAAATCGGCCAAATAGTAAAAAGAAGCCGATTTACTGCAGCCAGCATAGTAAAAAGGTTTAAGGAATCTTCTAACTTCAAGAATATGCATCGTATTGGCCGGCCACGGAAGTTTACAGCAAGAGAAGAAATGAAAATGGTTAGAAAAATTAAATAAAATCCTAAACTTACATCAACTGAATTGGCTGCGGAATGTTTAGAAGAAACAGGAAAACAAATTCATTCAAAAACTATGCGACGAACCCTGCACCGTGCCGGTTACAGCTCTAGAGTCGCCAGAAAAAACCAGCGATTAGTACAGTGAATAAAAAAAACCTTTAAACTTCGCGAAGGAGTACGAAAACAAGAATGAAAGCTTCTGGGATAGCGTGGTGTTTTCTGACGAAAGCAAATTTAAGATTTTTCAATCCGACGGAAGAACACGAGTTTGGAGGAAGCCGAATACCGAATTGGAAAAAAACAACCTTGTTTCTACTGTAAAATACGACGGTGGAGGGGTTATGGTGTGGGGTTGTATGTCTGCAAATGGGATCGGAAACCTAGTTTTTATCGACGGTACAATGGACAAGACCGTTTATTTAAATATATTAAAAGAAAATTTGCTGCAAAGCGCTGAAAAGCTTGGTATAAGGGAAAATTTCTATTTTCAACAGGACAATGATCCGAAACATACTGCGTTTGATGTTCGTATGTGGATTGCTTATAATGTTCCCCATATCCTAGCCACTCCACCGCAATCTCCGGACATGAATCCTATTGAGCATCTTTGGGATGAATTGGGCAGACGGGTAGAAAAGCGCAACATAACGAGCAAAAGCCAACTTAAGGATATCCTAATGGAAGAATGGAGTAATAATGGTAGCGACGTCACGAAAAAATTTATGCATTCCATGACAAAACGTTTAAAAGAAGTTATCAAAAATAAAGGATTCTCTACAAAGTATTAAATTAAAATCAATTTGAATATTTATGCAAGCTTCACATAATGTGTGAATACTTTTGTCCGCCTCTATTAGTGCCTTAGTATGAAATACTTATGTTTTTTATTTACACTTTTTATTGAATTTAGTCCTAGTATTTATACTTAGTTAACTAACAATTGAATAAATAATTTTGTAGGAAACCAGATTATTACATCTATTTATTTCAATAATATAGAAGGTTGAAAACAAAACAAGTTACTGTGTGAATATTTTTGTCCGGCTCTGTACCTACCTATCAAATTTACAAAAAAAAAATAGATTGGCGGAATACACTGCCCACTAAAATAAATGCACCTTTTACGCTACTAACAAAAGCAGTTATTTTGTAAAGTCATGGTAGCATTAATAAAATTGAAAAAAATTTCAAAATTAGTGCTAGGAAGTTTTTTTTTTATTAATTAAGGAACATCGGATATAGATACATAAGTATCTACATAAATATAAAATATACCCATTCCGCTAAAATAAACATTTGAATCAATTAAAATTTATTTATTATACCTACATGTCTAACTGCTATAGTGACGCTATCTTTTGTTTGTGCATAAAAGTACGAGCAATTTCATTAGCAACCTATATTTAAGATAATTGTGGTGAAATTACATCGCTTCTGATTGATTGCATCGATATTGTCTTAATAAAAAATACAATTACAAAAATACCAGTAATAATAATAATTATTGTTATTATTATTCTTAAGAAATGTGCAAAACAAATAGGTACAAACATTCATTAAAAATATTTTTTTATTTATTATATGGCATAAATTTAAAAATAAATCACATACAAATTTATTGATTCTGTAGTTTTTATATAAAAATTCACGTATGCACACATATAACGTAAAAAAATTAACAACTTAACACGATTAAAAATTTAAAAACAAAACAAAATAGAAATGTGTACATGTAGAATAAAAGAGAGAACAAAAGTAGAAGAAAGAATAGCAAATAATTGATAATCAACAATATTGCCATATGAAAACAAATTGAAACCTAAGACAGATAGCGTTCACACTTGTATAACATTTACATTTTCTCTTTTGTTAAACACTTTAAATTGACGTTTTTTAGCTGCCGGTATATTTTTGAAGCATGTTGTTATTTTAAAGTTCAAACATTGCACTATACATAATTTTTAATAACGGGAAAAATATATAGGTTGTGGGAGATTTTATTTATTTTTTATATATGTATTTATTCGTTATAATATAAAAGCCTCATCAAAACATTCCAAGACAAGCCTGATTATCAAAAAAATAGTATAAACTTAAATATAAATATTTAATCATTTAAATCTCATTTTAAACATTAATTGTATTTTTATTAACATATGTACTTAAATTATGTACACATCTTTATGGTTGGTAAAATAGCTGTTTCAATAGCTGTATTTGCTGTATTTGCTGTAATTGCCTATGTATTAGATCAGATTTGTTGCAATAGCAACAAGTGGAAAATATAAAATTAAGGATTAAGCCAATATTGAAGTGATCTTTTCTTAGTTTTTCAAGCAAATATTTAAAATTCACAAAAAGAATAAAGAAATAAAAACTACAGTAAAAATGAGTTGTAAACAATAAATTTAGAAACTAAAGAGTTTTTCCAAAGGACAGTAAATGTGACGAATATTGCCATATCTTTTACCCGGTATGGGCTGGTGCATTAAATTTTTAAAGGATGTAGTGGTATGTCTGCTGTAAGAATAAGTACAACAAATTATAATGAATAAAAAGTACCCAATAACACCGCGATTTTTGCTAAGAAGCTAAAAAGACATACAAAAAACAAATTAAATTAAAATGTGTCCTAATAGTATATTTTACTATGTCCGCTTTAGCAAGTCTAAATAACATGAACAGTAAATGTTTACTTTATTTTTTTATTTATTCATTAATTTAAAGTAGTAATACAAAAGCTTTAAGAGGACAATTAAACTAGTTGTTAATTTAGTTTTTTTTAGTTTTTTTTTATTCATTCTTATGTCTATAGGTTTTAACATTTTATTATTATAATTTTTTTTATTTTGCTAAAAAAACAAATCAATTTGTTTTTTATTCTCAAAAAATGTTTTGTTCTTTATACGTGTTGACTGCTAAATATTTTTATTGTCGATTTGGCAGCACTGTAATCATGTCTCAATAAGTGAAAAGAAAAATGTTGGATGATTTTGTACAAAACAATTTAAAACAGCATTCATATATACATACAAAATTTAGAAGAAAAACAAGAAATGCGAAATTTCAAAGATTACATAACAAACACTCCAACCGAAGCAGAATACATACGTATAAATTATACATACATACATATCAGATACACAACAAGCAACGTATAGTACCTACCAAGAATAGAAACTCAAAATACAAAACGATACCAAACGTGTGGCGGAGGCTAGAGTAGATACAAGGTTTTCAATCTGAACAACACGTTACTACGTTTTAAAAAAGTGGAAGCCGCCCCCCATTTATTCCATTTCGTGGATAATAACTAAAACTCTTAATAAAAACTAATTACGTACCTACATAATATTAAAATTTTATATTTACTTTGTGTTCCTAAATAGTTTAAAATATTAAGTAATTAAAAAATGCTTAATGCATAAGAAATAAATTTTTTCTTTTTGTAGTTTGATAAAGTTCCTTGGAAATTTTATATATTCGCACAATATATCTGTATATACCTATGTACATGCAATTGTAGAGCATATTTTCTTTAGTTTTATACGAACAAGAAAAAATTTTTTTTTACAAATTATATGCGCATACTCAATACAAAAGTAAAAAGCGAAATATAAAAACGAAGAAAACACTACATTGAAAATAGAATCAAGAGCTGAAAGAAAAGTAAGAAGGTTTTCGTTATTCAGCTTTAAACACGAATAGAATCTAGGAAAATAAACAAAAATTCAAAAAAGATAAGCAAAAAAGAGAAAAGTGTAAAAAAAAAAAAAATATTTTTGTTTGTTCATAAATATTCTACCTACTTGTTATACATTTATTTGAAAAATAAGTAGTCCTATAGAAAAGTCATAGATAGGTATATGGAAGAAAAGTCTTGAAATACATCGTTTTTGTAAAAAATATTTATATACCTTTTAACGTTCTTCGCAAATGTACATGGTGTCCCCAATACGGTGATTTGAAACACAGTCTCATCTAATCGGGCAGTAAATATCGGACTACCACAGGGATCAGTTCTTTCACCAGTGTTTTTTTGATTTATATTAATGATATACTAAAATGTTTGAAATATTGTAAAATAGTTTTATTTGCTGATGACGCACTTTTGTATGTTAATCACAAATGTATACATAGTGTCATTAATTATATACAAACTATATAGTTGGCTTTGTCAGAATAGGTTAAAACTAAATTGCGAGAAAACAAAATATTTAATAATAAATAGAAGTAACATTAACTGTGATAATATAAGGCTGAAAGTTAAGGAACATGAAATCGAAAATGTAAATAGAATAAAATATTTAGGCATAATTATTGATGATAAATTAAAGTGGAATGACCATGTAAATTATATTGAAAATAAGATACCAAAGAAAGTAGAATTCTTATATGGATCATGTAAATGTTTAAGTCGGCAATATAAAATAATGAAATATCGATTCGTAATTGAACCATATTTTGTTTATAACTCCACTGTTCTACTTATGCTCAACAATATGCAAAGTAGTAGGCTACTGTTACAACAAAATAAAGTGTAAGATTTATTCTAAATAAAAGGTACGATACACCTATTTCTGAGATGTTAAGAAGTTTGGGCATAAATTAAGATTAGGTGAATTAACGGATTATCTATGTGAACGACTACAATATAATTTTGAAATACATAGTTACAATACCAGAAACAGTAACAACTAAGACTACCTAAGATTAAGACTGATCTTCAAAAGAATAGTGTATTTTTTTGAAGGATTCCAAATGTACAATGGATTACCAACGGAACTAAAAGAATGCCAAAATGTAAATCTCTTTAAGAGAAAAATAAAAACTTACTGCAAAACATTATTCTAATTTAAGATGTTATATGAATTTTTAATTTAATTGATTTATATCTAGGTCTTGGGAGGCCATAATAAACAAATAAATAAATACCACGTTTCCATTTAACAATGCAGTCATGATAATAAAATAATACCTACGTATTAGCGTTAAAAATTTCGGCAATTGCTTCTGTAGTAAAGGCGTCCATACAGTAGTTATGATAATTCATTATAAGTAAAAGATTTCACGTTCTCGAAAAAGTGCAAATAGCTTTAGCGTTTCTTTCCATTTCTATTGTTATATATGTATAACTTTAAAAGAAACTTCTGTTTTATTCATATAAGGGAACATGAAATATTTATTATATGAATTAATTATAGGTACATATAAAACTTATACATTAAAATAACTGTGAAAAGTAAATATATTTTCGTTGAAAAAAGTTATATTAAAAACATTAAAAAATTCATTATTATGCTGGATAATTAAAAATTGCGCGTTTTCAGATTCTTCTCTCCAATTTCTTCCACAAATGCTTAATGGGGTTTAAGTCTGGGGTGTGGCAAACATTAGCCGCATTATATGCCTGTTACGTTTTTCAGATGTGTGTTTTTATTGACATATTTCTTTGTCTATTATCCCTTCAATAAATACAAGCTCTCCCACACACTTAGAAGACATACAACCCAACTTGAGAAAATGTAATTTTTTTAATTCCTCTAACTTTTCGTATTATTTGAGCACGTTTTTTTCAGTAAATTAGCGACGACGACCACAGCGACTTGCATTTCAAAATTTGTTTCGTCTTTGAACCGATTTACAACGGCCTGTATGACAAAACTGCTGCAGTTCATCAATACTCCGATCTCAAGAAACGATTTGCATTGGTTATGCAAATGTAAAATAAAATTGCACTGAAAATTAGTGGTTTCAGATTGTAAATAAGTATTTTCTAAACTTCTGGCACTTTTTAATTACTTAAGTCAATAAAAATTTATAATGGAATATAACAGTATGTGTCAAATAAAAAATTGTTGCCAGAATAATAACACTAGAACAAAGGGATAGATACCTAAAGAAGTGTGTCTATACTTTTTCCCATTTTATTTTAGCACTTTTTGTATTTTTTACGGACTAATTCATCTTTCTATACAAAGAAAACTGCTAGTCTAAAAATATACAGCAGACTGTAATAGGTTACTAGTATTAAATGCTCCTGGCTGTTGTGCTTATACTTAAGTCCATCACTGTACAATAAAATTGTCGGCATACGTCAGTCAAATCACTGTCTTATTTTATTTTATTTTATTTATTTATTCAAAACTGTCTTCAAAATATTCAAGACAATAATTCAGCCAAATGAAAAAGTACACATGTGTTAGTAAAAAAGTTTGTATTGAAGTTAACAAATAAATAAATAAATAAAATAAATAAATAAATAAAATAAATAAATAAATATATTGTTATTGTCATAAGAGCATGTCAAATATAAATATGGTTTAACTGCGAAAGGTTTGATCATTCTTTGGATTGCCTGGCATGACAGTATTCAATACAATATTCTATTAAATTTAAAATCCTTTAACTAGTTTTCAATTACGTAGGTATAAGCAAATCACAAATGTTCAATTCCCTTAAGTTTGCGTTAGAATTGTTAATGAAAATAGAAAGTTCATAACAGGAAAAAATTATAAAGCTGAAGTTAAAAACCAAAAATGTTGAAAAGAGTAGACTTTAAGAAGTTTAGGCACGATCAAAATGTTTAATGTACACTTGTTGGATGACCCGTCAAATACAGATTTTTAACTTACTTTTGTGCTGTCAGAATCGCACTTTATTAATTAAAAAATGACACTGGCGAAAAAAACACGTACATGCAAACAAATACATATGTATATAATACGGTAGTTTGTTTACAAGAAAGAAAAAAATAGAGAAAAAAGCGCTTATGGGAGAAATAATGGAAGACATTTTTTTCTTTTTAACTCTCTTGAAATTCATGCGCATCACATTTTTTTCAAGATTCTGATAAAAATGGATCCTGTTCTTTTCATGTTTACGGTCACTTACCTGCACTTCTTACGTCCCAATGACTGGTAAACTTCGAAAAATTTTACGTTTTTATTTCTTCAAACCCTTCTGAGAACCGCCCAAATTAAATTCTGGTTTAAAATGAAAACTGCCTTAAAAACAAAATTAATACACACGTTAAAGTGTTGTATCCAGCAAGCCAAAAATCATAGTTTTTAAATTTTTTATCCAATATCGTCTATGTAACACATGCTAGATGAGTAAACCTTTTACATACCAAAAAAAAAAAAAAACGTATTAATTACACTTACAACTTGATACGTGTTAACTTTGAAAACCCTTTAAAATTTTTCGGTTAAAAAGAGGTTGGCGAATCATACAATGATGAAAAGGAAAAGGTAACGTTTCTTTCTTGTTTGTGTACAGATTTATTAACCTCCTATAGCATTTCATTCAAATAATTATTATATATTTATATATATTATATAGGTATTTAATTATTTTTTATTTTTATTTTTGATATATTATTTACTTTAAAGTGTAATAAAAAAAATCTCGTATAAATTGTTTCACGACGTACTGCATTTTTTATACCCTTCACCACAGATGGGAAAGGGTAGGTTTAAGTTTGTCAATTCGTTTGTAATTTTTTACAATATCCAATTCCGAACCCATAAAGTATATATTTATTCTGAATTCTTATGAATAGCGAAGACGATTGAGCGATACCCGTCTGTGTTAGTGTTGAAATTAACTTTGCCAATGCACTATATGAACTAGAGAAAATTTAAATAAGCCAATAGATCAGATATAGTTTCAAAAATGTTGCTAAATATAAAAAAAATAAGCAATATTGCTCCATGTCCTTCGGTGCAGCAGGCAAAACATTACGCCTAACAGTGGCACATATTTTAAAAGGCGGCCAAAAATCATTTTTTTTTTGTGGTTACCGATCTTAGTGTTTTCTTAATCATTTGAAAGTAAACCTCGAGAGGCAAAAATTTAGAACAATAAATAGACTTTCCGAATATTTCGTTAAAATGATTTCTTTTGGTAAATTCTAATTTTCAAATTACAATAACTCTTTTGTTTTAAAAGATATCAAATCAAAATAAATTACCTTTAATTATTTAGTTTGTTAGTTATCAGTGCTAGCAAAATAAAGCCGTTACGTTTTTTAGAAGTTGTTAAATTCTTCAAAAATATCGTGCTTAGTAGAGCATAACTCCCTCCCGTCAAACCACCCACGTCAAAAAGATATTTCTCTGTGTTATAGCCCAAAACCTCCCCTACACACCTATACCCCGCCAGGTTGCGACCTTGTGCATCAGAGCAATTTTTCTGACCGAAGGTCTGGTATTTTGTATAAAAATTATGAATACATAAGAAATTTAAAAAAAAAACAACAAATTCTACAGAGTTTTTTTTTTTTTGTTTTAATTATTTTAACTTTTTAACACAGAGATATAACCAGTTTTTTTTTCAAATCTCCTTGAAAGATGGAATTTAGTAATATATAAATGCATCTATCAATGAAATAATTGCTACCCCTTTGAATTGGTAATGCCAAATATCATAAAACAATAAGATCATAAAGAATTATGAATGTTTATTATGGCATTTGGCCCTTGTTGCTTTTAAGCTTAAAAATATTTCGGGGGCCAAAATTTGTCCTTTCCTGACAAGATTTAGTTTACAAAACTATTAATAATTATAATTTGTAATAATAAGAATAGGTATGTCCTAAAAATTTTTTTCAATGTTTTAACACTTCTTTTGTACTCAACTTTAAATAATAATGGTAACGAATACTAAACCATTCGTAATTTTTTTTGTCGTTCGATTTTTATGCTTTTTTATCAAAAATTAAAGTTAAAAATCCCACCTACCAAACATAAACCGCATATCAAAATCCCGATCCAATCAAAAGTTACGGATTTTGACCGCCTTCTCGCCAAGTGTGCCACTGTGCGCCTGCTTCTAATTTATTTATTTATTTTTTTTTTTTGCTATTTTTTAATTCTCTGTCACCCCAATATTTGTTTTTTTTTTATTATTGGACTTACATACATGTGGAAGGGTATATAAGATTCGGCATAGCCGAATATAGCACTCTTGTCTTTTATTTTTTTATTAATGTTTTCATTGCTTCGTTCATATTTTTTTTTTATTGTGTTTGATAAAAAACGGTCTTCTGGCCAGTCAATATGTAGACACGTATGGAAGCAGCAATTTTGTAAATTCATATATTCACTAGTTTTCAATAGATACGCAGATTTTGTGTGGTTGTTCTCTAGATTATACGTTTGTAGCTGAGAGTTTTTTTAAACTTTTTTCTTTATTTGAAATTTGTTTTGTGCTTGACATTCTTTTTCTTACTTATGCCTAGTGTATGTATTTAAAAGCAAACATCACAATTGGGCATTTGTTTTAAACCCTGTAAGCCAATATTTATACACCTCATGTCTGAAAAGTGTTAATTTCAAAATTCGCGGTTCTTTTAACGGGTCAAATTTATCAGAGTATTAAAAGTTTAAAAAATATGTCTCAATGAAATATAATTTACATAAACAAATTGTTGTTTTTCAGTATTGACCTAATTAAGTTTGTTATTAATTGTAATAAAATACACTTTTTCAAAACCTATTTCTTATAAATAGGTGTATTAGATATGAAGAATGCTGACGAAGATTGTAGCGCACTAGAATTTGAAAACGTATAACAAATCAAATACAGAATAACTTTCTTCTCTACTCAATAAGTAACTTAAAGAAATATTTGCAAAGAAATATTATTTAAAATAATATTTGGAAAATCTTTTAATGTAATTTTGTTATATTTAATGTAAAAAGTGGTTTTTCATATACCTACTGCTTTTTGTTTAATGAATTAAATAGATTTTCATAGTAAAGTCAACAAAAATTGACGAAACGTTTGGAAAAAATTTAATTAAAATATTGGTTTTATTTACATTAAAGATGAGAGGGCCCAATTAGCTTATAAGCAAAATACAAGAATAAATTAACATTGGCCAAAATAACAAATGAGGAAAATCTTTTTCATTTGAATACAATGCAGAGATCACTTTTTGTACAAAGGCCTAAATCATTGCAATCAATTACCAAAATATATAAAAAATGAAGATGACATAAAAGTAAAGTATTTAGAAAAAAACTGTATTTTTTATTTAGAATAATTACTTTCTTTGAAATGTTAAATTAATTTAAAAGAAATTGAAAAGTATATTACTTACTAATAAATAAGTTAAAAATAAATTGTTGTTTTATTCTTTAGCAAGACAATTAATTTTAAAGAGAACAGCACAAATTAGAATTGAAAAAAAACATTTTTTTGTCGTCGATTGTATTTTGCATTCGACTTTAGTTTTTGTTTTATACTTTATTGCTATTATTTTTTCTATTGCTCCTTGTGTTCGATACGAACAGTTTTTTTAACAACATCACTACAGCTTGCTTGCTCTATCATTAATTGTTTAGTTGCTTGTTTAGTAAGTTGGGCCTTTAATCAATCGGATGGTCGGTTGGCTGTTTAGTCTTATAGTTCGTGGCACCCAAAAAGTGAATGCACTAATATTGCCTTGGCACTCGTCATCTATTTAGCAATAACAACAGTGCAACAATAATAATTATTTATTTGAATGTGTATTTCGTTTGTTTTGGTGTTTTACAAAAGTATACACTATTTATATGTATATGTGATTTTTTTTATAAAAAAGAAAATTGCCTACATTTGAATTTTACTATTATATGTAAATCTTACACTTAACACAAGTAAATATAATAATGATGTGCGAAATTAATATATCTATGCTTAGTAGTAAATGTAATAAAATGCCACCTTCCTTCAGCCATTTATCTATCATGGCTTTTAATATCTATAATGAAATGAGCGAAAATATAATATAATACTTTTTATTGTACTTTTGGCTTACTCATTAGATTAAACTGTTAACTTTTTATTACTAGTTCACAATATTATTTTTTAGTATTCATCTATTAAAATAAATTTTATTGTATATTAAAGAACAGTACTTAACTTTGGCAACCCACGGAATACCAATATTACTGAACTGTTCCTGTACTACAAGTTTGGTTAATAGAGAGAGTTTTTGAGAGTTTAATTCTTGTTCTTCTTGCACGAAAAAGCTTTGACTTATTCTTTGGGTAGTGTAAACTGCAAAACTGTCAAGCTGGTTTAAAAGTAAACAATAGCAAATACAAAAATGATATGTTTCATGCACGCAAATGTCTACCAAAGGTGTCACTTAAAATAAATGAACATACAAAATAATGTGTTTATAATTTTACTACAACTGCATGTTCTTTATTTTGTTTAACACTTTTTTTTTAGATAAAAACTTGTTTTTAGTGTTCCCGTACTTTTTGACCTTTTTGCCTATAATTGAGAATAATTTTTGTTTTATTTTAGTCTTATATTTGACTATGCCGAATCCTATAAGCCCTTCACCATACATTTAAATAGTTTAGTGAAGTAGTTCCAATACAAAACAAGTAAGAGGGCTATGTTCAGCCGAATTTTATATATTCTTCACCATCTATGTTAATCTAGTTTAATGAATTAGCTCCTATCAAAAAAATATATTGCGGTGACAGAGAATTAAAAAATAAAAAAATTTAAGCACTAAATATACATAATTTTACATAAAAACGCCATGTGCTCATAATGGGTTAGGCATTTTGAAAAAATCTTAGTATTTTCTTAAACATCACCTCAAAAGCTTTAAAATGATGCCTTGAAGGGCATCTAACGATCATGCTGATTTCCAATAGCACCTCTTTTGACACTATATCTGATCGATTGACACATTTATTTTTTCTAGCTGATCTAGTGCTCCGGCAAACTTGATTTCAACACTAACACGGACGAACCGACGGACATCGCTCAATCGGCTTCGTTACGCATAAAAATTCAGAATACCTATATATACTTTATGGAGCCGGAAATGAATATTGTAGAAATTACAAACGAAATGACAAAGTTTATACCCTTTTTCAACTTTATGTGGTGAAGGGTATAAAAATGGGGTGACAGAGAATTAAAAAAAGATAAGAAAAAAAATAAGTACTATATTTTATTTTACATAACAATGTCACCGGCTCAGTAAGGTTAAATATTTAAAAAAAAAATTGTATTTCCTGAAGATCTCTTTAAAAGCTGTTTATAAGGAACTAACTTGTTATCATAACTTTACATCTTACTTTTATAAAACTGTTGTCTTGTGCCTTTTTTTTACATTTTTTAGGATTCACACGACTTACATTACAAACGCAAATAACTACTTTTTGGAAAATCATTACACGAAATTGAAAAAATAATCTAAGTTTAGATTTATGTGATGCAAGTTTTTAATTCACTTTCTAAGTTGCACTGATTTCAAGCTATTCCTCTCGCCTACGAAAAGTAATTTCATACAACTTGTTCACTAAAAAATCTTAAGGTGTAAGTTGGATCTAATTATTAAATCAATTCAAAGTTTTTCTATTAACCCACATAATTGAAACCTACAAACGGGAAGAAAAATGTAGCGACGCTGGTGTCTGTCTAATTTTTCGTTATCCAAAACAATTTCTACAAAAATGTTTAAAATTTATTGATAAATAAATAAAAATATAATTGAACTGAAGCTGATATAGGATTATTAATAAGACTAAACTAATTTTACAAATAAAATTAAAAATTAATTAAAAAAGATTTTCAATATAAATATTTTTCACTAACACATGTGTGAGGTAAATTCTCTTTATAATCTATCGAAGAAATGACAAATTAAATACATATTTATTCAACAACCTTGCATGTGCAAGACCAAACTATTTTAACAAAAAACTGTACTTGCAATAAACGAAAACTGTATAAAGAAATTAATAAAAGTTAGACACAAAAATAAAAATAAAGCATATTTAAAACAATTGGCAAAAAGAAGGGTGAAGAATACAAATTATAAAACAGAAACGAAAAACTTATAACTTACATATATGAAAATTATTTTATTTTTTATGAATGCAGCAGAAGAATATACGTAAGAATAAAATAGAATATTGTTTAATTAGAAGTAATGATTATCACCTAATTACGATTACTTTTAATTTGTAATTTAAAATTTTCAATTATAATTACATGTAATGTGTAATTGAAAATGTTGAATTATAAATTACAAGTAATTATAATTGAAATTTTTTCAATTACCATTACATATATTTCTAACTGATTTTGTCTCTGATTTAAATTATAATTACTTGTAATTTTTTATTGAAAATATCTAATTACACATTACATGTAATTGTAATTGAAATGTAATTGAATCCCCTAGATGTGCTATGATGTTATGAGTTTTACTTCAAAAAATAAAGTCATAAAAAGAATATTAATAGGTATGTTCTCTTTTATTTAAAACAAAAACTATTTTGATTTTTACATAAAGTCGTAAATTAATTTAAAATAGTTTTATGAATTGTTTGCCTTGTTTTGTTTAGTAAATACTGGCAATTTCATTAAAACAGCTGTTCTAGTTGATGTTCGGAAATATATAAGTACTAGCAGTACGTTCTCCGCGTATCGTTTCTAATTTTCTTAAAATTTAAATTTGGAAAGATTTGTTTTTAAACATTTGTTGTAAAATTCTGTAGAGTGATAAAAATTTTCCATCTACAAAAACAAAATGTACTGATAACTTTTTTAGTATCATTATGCCGGTAAAATTGGGTACTTTCACTTTTGTATTTCTAGTTTCTCTACGAAATGACATGAACAGCTTTTATAAGTTTTAGAATTGATTCGATCAGTTTTCTGCAAAAAGATGGATGAATATTTTTTCATTATGTAGAAACTGGTGCGGAGTTACTATATCATGTTTTGTGCTTCGGATAAGTGTCTTTGTAGGACTTACATAAATATTTCCTGAAATACTCAACTTTTTAAGCTGTGTCAAATTTTCCTTAAAATTATTTTATACATATCTATAATAAAACTGTAACATGAACATCTCTGTACACGTTTAAAAAAAATTTGTTTTTGATGTAGGTAGATAGTAATCGAATACAATAAACTTATTTGCTCTGTCTGTTTTCGCTGCTGAATGGATTTGAGTAAAATTTAGCGACGAGGTCCCTTAGAACATTGGATTAAATTAAGAATACTCTTTGTTTTAAATGTCATTTTGTAGAGCAAATAGAGACAAAAAAGAAATCCTTCCGTTTTTTTATATTATCATACTAAAACAGTTATCACCATATTTTATTTTTGAAGATGGAATTTTTTTTTTCACTAAATAAATATTTAAAAACGCATTTCTCTAAATTTTAATTTTAAGAACATTAGAAATAATATGCAGACGAAGACGAGGGCACTGCTTGTAGTTATCTATATACCTTAATTAATGAATAATACTATCAATAAAAAAACTAGCTGTCCAAACCATGATATTTATAGAACCGTGCTTTATGGTAGGACAAAAAAACCATTACTAAGTTTTTCGTTCGTCATTCTTCAAACGTACACCCGTCCTCCTGGTCGGCAAATAATATATTTACTTTAAGCTGAAAAAAATTAGGAAGTAGAGAAGAAGAAGCAAAATTCAACATTAATAAATGTTTTGTGGCGTTAACAAATGCTTTTTATGTGCTACTTTACCATAGAAACTGTTAATATTGTCGTGGTATAATCGATTTTGATAAAAGCGCTTAATTTCACGTAATGCTTTTAACACCTGTAGTTAATTTAAATATTTTTCAGGCGTATTTCGGCATAAAGTGACGTATAGGTCATGAACTCGCAGATCCAAGACCTATTTCTATATTGCCTGCACTTTCCAAAGTTGTGAAACACATCTTGAAATCACAATTACTTGAATTAGCTTCGCCATTTCTCTGTGAGTCTCAATTTGCTTTTCGGCCTGGTCATAACACAACTGGTTTAATATTGTCTTTTACCGAGAGTATAAGGACAGGCCTGAATAATAATGAGCTATGTGTACTCGTGTCTCTTGATATATCTAAGGTCTTTAACTCTATTAGTCACCCGAAATTGATTACCAAACTTATGTGGTCTTACCTCAACAGTAGGTCGCAATTTGTGTCATTCAATGAAATCAATTCCGAAACTAGATTGCTTAGATCTGGTGTCCCCCAGGGATCTGTTTTAGACCTTTACAATTTATAATGTATATGAATAGTTTTTCCTGTTATGTAAACTCTTCCATTTGCAATACGTTTATTTATGCTGATGTTTTCCTTTTGTTGAAATGTCATCGTGAGTTCCCTGACGTATTGAAGAATAATATAAGTTTTGCGTTGGACTGTGTTCATCAATTGACTTCAGCAAATGCACTATCCTTGAATGTTGCAAAAACAAAAGCATTAGTTTCTGCGGCTCTCACCGAACTTCTGGTGTGTTTAATGTTGCTCTTAGTGGAGTTGTCATCGAAGTTTTGGGTGTTCTAATTAATAATAAGCTATCTTTTGTTCCTCATATTGATATTGTTCACGGTAAGACTCGGTATTTTGCCGCGCTTGTTTTCTACAAATTTATATTTGCCACTTTTTATTAGGAAAAAAAACTATGTCATGCTTTGCTCATGCCTCTTGTTTTATATGGTCTTGAAGTAATTTTTGGTACTAATGCTTTGCATATACTTAAAACTAAACTTTTACTTAACATGATAGTTCGCTTTGCGTATAATCTTCAGTTTCGGGATCGAATTTCAGAATATGTTAGGCTATTTCTTGAATGCTCATTTGTGAATTTTTTCCAATTCAGAAATTTGTTTTTTTTTTATGGTATTATGAAAAAAAAAACATACTTGCAACCCTTTGTAACAAATTTATTTTTTCTAGATCAACGAGAAATACTCAAATAATTAGTCCGCGGATTTTTTGGTTCGCATTGCTCGCTATTTTAACTGTTTGCCGAACTGCTTGAAGAACTTTTCTCCGTCTAGTAAATGCTATCGCAGAAAATTGTTTCATTACCTATCGAGTCTTTGATTTTGGAAAATGCTGTTTAGTAGAATTATTACTTAATGTCTTTCTTACTTTTACTTTTAATTTATATCTTTTTCGGCTGGGGAGCCATCTTTATGAATTATTCATTCATTTTTTTTTTTTTTTTAGAACTCAATTGGTATTTCTAGACCTAAGTTTTTTATTTTTTTCTTTTTCTATAATTTGATCTGAGAGAATATATTATTTGGTTTTAGTTTTGTAAATTCGAAGTAATAAATTTATTGCCCATTAAGGCTTTGTTATTGCGTTTTGCGAAATAAATAAGTAGTGGTTGCCATATGTTCGGGTTTATTTCTAGATTTTTTTCTTTAGTTCATTTATTTTGTAATATAAAGCCCAAATGGGCCAAAATAATAATATTACAATAGATTTAAGTCTGAGATCATACTTATATTTACAAAAAGAGAATACAATAATCTTAGTTCAAATAACTCACAATAATTTGAAGATATAATATATGTATATTTATATGTAATTTTTATTTATATCTAAAGAGAAATTAAAAAAAAAATAAGAGTATTAATTGGGTGTCGGAAAAATTGTTCTTTGTGTGAAAGTTACTAAAATAATGATGATGGAAGGTCGTAGTTAGTGGTCATTGCCGTATACTCGAAGACAGTGTTATGAAGCAGATGTGACAGATAATTATCGAAAGTATATATTTTACGTATTAGCATTGACAACGAAATGATAAAGTAGTTTAAGACGAAAAACATTGTTGGAATATGAAAAAATATGCAATTCATAGGGCAAATAATTCCAACACCGTGCTATTCTTACCAGAAACGATTTTGCAAATAAGGAATAAGTAATTCTCGGTATAACTAGCTGTGGGTTTCTAGTTGATCGGGTGAAAGAATGATTCATCGAATCTGAACAAAATTAACAAGAGAGCAACCAAAAAATCTTAGACTATGATTCGAAATATGAACACGTCTGTGTAAGTTGTAGACAAAACGTACAATCATATTAGCAATACGGTAAAGTCTAGTTAAGTTGTAACAAGAAGTACCTGAAAACACTTCTAAGCCGTACGTGATGTGAGGCATCAAAAGAGAGTAGGCCAGTTTGTACCTAACATGAACTGGTAAGTAAATATTAGTTGAAAGAATCTTTCGTAAAATAGAAATGATTCGGTTTGAAATTAAATCAATATGAAAATTAAAGCTGAGTTTACTATTAACTTTTTTTAATGATTTACATTGCAACTCTTCGGCATTTTGCTTATTAAACTTTTTGGCCTGTTTTGGTGCCGACAGAAGTGAAATATACAATATATGTATTGACGAAATATGAAGATGTATTTTTTCCAAAAATCCATAGACGTTTAAAAAAGAATTCAATTTTAAATAAAAACTGTCTGGTTAAAGATTAAGTAACTGTAACTAGATTTTCCATTATTAAAAACGAAAATGTAGCTTTTACAAGCTAGGAGGCTCCGAAGTGAATAAAAAATTATATGCTTGGAAAAACTATACGATGAAAACAACTTAAACTTCATATAAATGAATATTATAACATTCCTAGGACTAACAACAGAATACGAAATAAAAGAACATAAGAAATCAAGAAAAAATCACAAATGCAAATAGAGTAACCAGTTTTACAACTTTTGCTTTCGATTAAAATATAAAAAGAAAATATGGAAAAACACTAAGCTTATATTCTATTCTCTTTTAAGGTGAAAGAGACAACTATAATAAAATAAACTATTTTTTTCTAAAACCCCTAACTTTTTTCAAGCGAAAAAGAAACAATACTAATAACAAAAAGCTTTTTTATGCATGTGAAGTAAATACTTAGCAGTGATTTTAGAGACGAATTTTAACACAGAGGAAACAAAATAAATGTAAATATATACTATTTAAAATAAATAAAAAAAGGATATACAAATATATGTAAATATATATAAAGATATAAAAACAAGTCTACATAATTTTTGTTTCTCACATTAAAAGTGAATTTAGACTTAAATTTGTTTTTACTATATTAAGGAAACTATGTATTTGAACTTCATGAGTCATCGCATATGTTTATCAATTTTGTTTAATTAGACTAAAATTGTTTAATATTTTTATCAAATGCAATAAAAACAGAAATAGTAGATATACAACACTGCGCAAGTCACGACAAACTATTATCACGTTAAGTGGATATACACTAAAATATGCATGCATATATATATATATTTACATATGCAAAGGTATAAAAAATAGTGATACAAAAAATTATAATTGAATTTCTACTGCTTTACGTTATGTATTTATTAAACTATTGAATAATTTGTTTCCTTCTAGTTATTGCAAATTATTTGCACAAAACCGCCAGACACGCGTTGCTAACACTACTACAATTTTTATATATTCTTGAGACGCCATTTTTAGGAATAAAGTAAAAAGCATATTAAGCAATAACTTTTAGAACGAGATAGTTACTGTTTACCCTTTACAAATTACTAAAGAAAAAGAGAGAAATATACATAAAATGGCTCCTGGATGATTTAAAAAGAAATTAAGTCTTTTTAATGGAAGATTTGTAACAAAAAACAACTTTTAAAAAATAATGGAAATTTATTTGCAATTGTCTTCTAATATCATAAATTATTCACGTTTTTTGTTTTTAAGTAAAAGCATACCCTTTTTAATTTATTAAACTTGAAGATTGATTTGTACATTATACATATGTAGATTTCATTCCAATATGGCGGCCTGAACTTTGACAAATCAAATTGGGAAAGAAATATATAAATACGTTTATGAACGTACAATTTTGTTTAATAACTGCAAAGCAAATGTATATCTATATATCCTCTAAATAGTCTCCACATAAAAGTATTAATAAATCTTGTGCAATAATAGAATTTGAAAATCGCTTTTGGAAAAATGTACTTTGAGAACACCGAAAAAAACTTGAAAAAAGTGTAACAACTTACCATTTTGTTTGTTTTGATGTTTTTACTTTAAGCCATTTTACTTAATCTTTAGCAAATTCTAATTGCTAACGTGTTATTTGTAATTTTTTACAATCAATTTTATTTCAACTTACGACGTAATTGCATTAAATATTTTATTTTTATTCACTTTTTTTTCACTTGTCACTTTTAAAATAAGTTTTAGTTTTTAAAATCTACAATTCACTCAGAAATTATCCTTTCACTGCTGGATAAATATGTTATTCCTCTACCATGTTCATCATTCAATTCACTACAAATTTAATAATATTAATTATATGTAGAGGAAAAATAGTTGGCGCGACAAAGGTATAAATTAATATACTATAGATTTTTTCGGTGGAAGTGATAGTGTTGTATAGTTTCCTTTTCTTTTTTACTGAATACACACTGCTTTTGACACACAGCGCTGTATTTTAAACAAAAATTTTCCTTTTCTCTCACGTCTATCACGGCACCGTGTTGCCATGCCTATGCGATTTAACGTAATAAGAAGAAGAGTTGGAAATAAAAAATGAAAACAAAACTCAAAACATTTTTTCTTGATTCTCGCTCATTATACTTTCATTTTATTTTTTTTTAGAAAATTCACTTCACAGCCATCAATACTAACTAACCAGGAAGGAAGCAGTCAACTATTACGGTCTGCTGCTGATTTATATCCTTGTAACAATCCCCCTTTAATTACGCGTTTTTATAAACCCAACATAATAATCTATATGGCCAGCAAACACAAATATATTTTGATTGTAAATACCAAAATAAGTACTATATCAATGTTCAAACGTTTACTGTATATAAATACATTTATATACCAGTATTTAGTATATAAAAAAATTAAGATTTATAATAGAATTTTTTAGAGCTTATTATTGTATATCAAATTGAAAATAGTATTTTTATTATTAAAAGAAAATTCAAAGAAACTTTCTAACTATGCATTCATTTAAATAAATTGACTCTTAGAAAATGCAATATAATACGTATCTTTCAGACATACTGCATAAAAATGCCCACGTATCAAATATACTTTAAAGCTTAGAATAAAACACCACAACTGAAATTTAGCAATGAAAATCTCTACCGTTTTATCACATTTTTACGTTTAAATTAACACAAGCATGCATATAAATATGCATGCATTATATGCATCTACATTCACACTTGGTATATTAATTTTATGGCACTAAAATTATAGATTTTTCCCCCCACGACGCTCTTCAAAAATTTAGTTTTTTTTTGACATTTTTATATATTTTTTCAAACACACTAACCACAAACTTACATACATTTATTAGTTTTTCTTGCGAGATTTTTTTGTATTCAGTAGTTGTATTATTCACTTTATATTAATTTTTTTGTTTAATTAATTGTTTTTTTTTTTCACTTACATTTTTCCATCTATTGGGGAAAAATGTGTGTACAAGTTTTTCACATACGAACATTTGAAGACTGCAAAATTCGATAAATGGCGGCTCTTCGTTAAGTTTCCTTTTTTTGCTGTTGCTTTTATAGTTTGCTTGGATTCTCTTTAGCAGTACGTTTGTCGTCAAGTTTTTCATTTAGCAGTTGACAGAGTTGTACTTATTTGGAATTAAATTTAATTTACGGTAAAATAATCTAGCCAAAGCATATTAATAATATGCCTTGAGTCAACAATCTTAAAATTTCGTTATAGACATTTCGCTCCAAGGCGAATAAATTACCAGGTGGCAGCGTAGGCGAATTCAGTATATTTTGCTGGTATACACGACTGTCAAACTCCATATCAAGGCGAATTTATAATTATTAATTCGCCTTGCTCCATATATAAAAAATATACACAAATTTTTTTATGGAGTTTGACAGTGGTGTACGCCAGCAAAAAATACTGAATTCGCCTACTCTGCCACCTGATAATCGATTCGGCTTGTTTCGCTCACTCTTTACACCACGTTTACATTAGACAATGCTGTCACGACAATAAAATAATACGTATTAATTGTAAAAATGCTAACAATTGCTTATGTATTGTAGGCGTCTAGACAATAATCATGAAAATTTATTTTGAGCAAAAAACCTCACGCCTTTGGAAACAAAAAGTAAAATTTTTTTGGGTTTCTTTCTGCTTTCTTTTCATTTATATTTTGATATGTGCAGAAAATTGTAGTAATTAAAATGATAATATAATTCAAATATCATATACTTAAGAAAATTATGATAAAATTGTCGACGTACGTCAAATCACTGTCTTATTTACTGTCTTCAAAATATTCAACACAGTAGTTAAGACAATTGAAAAAGTGAACATGAGCTAATCAAAAACTTTGTATGTATTGTTATTGTTATGACAGCATTGTCTAATGTAAACTGGGCGTTACTTAAAAATTATTTTAATTAATTTTATTGGAAAATCTTTACAGATTTCATATGAAGAATACACGTTTCTTTCTTATTATTACTTTTCTAAAATTAAATTAAGATAAACAAAATCAAACGAATTTCTAATAACGGCAACTATTAATATAACTATGCTCATGTTTCACAGTAACGTTTTTTACGTAAAACATTGTTTTTATCAGTACTCTGAAATTCTTTTATTGTGGTTGATAAAAATGTTATATTAAATCAATATTTAGTGGCAGACATTTTCTACTTGGAAATTGTATGGCATTCATTATAATATTAAAAGTATAAAAATAGTTAATGTAGTAAACAAATTTGGGACGAACGACGAATTTTTCGTTGCGAATATTCCTCGAAAAAATTAAAATACATTTGTGTACACAGTCAATATGTTGGGGAAATTCGCCGTGCGTAACGAGCTCTGCGATAGGTTTATTTTTATGTCAACAAGCGATGAATATTTTTGTGTAGAGGGGTCGTTTTTCTTTTTTTAAGTCTTATTTCTTTTTTAATTTTAAATTTATTTTCTTAGTATTTACAGCTTGTCATTTAAGTATTCTTAAAACTTAAATTTAGTTTTCAAAAATATTTATTGTAAATTAAATGTTTTAAAATTTGTATTTCTATTTTATCTACGAAATTACACATTTTTACGAAAAAAAAGTAATCTATATCAGAACAAAGGTTTTTAGTGACCTCCTCACAAGATTTTAATCAAATCCATCCCGTAGTTTTTACATGATGCGAACACAGACAGACAGACAGGAAAAATTTTAAAATAAGTGTTTTGTATTCCATATCGATAACTACGTAGTGGGTAGCCTCTTCATTAAAAACAAAATTTTCCAAAAATATTTCCTGTACAGAAATGATCCTATTACAGTTTTAATATATCTATAGATTTAACGTTTTTATTTATTTGTCATTCTGTTTGTCATTTATACAATATCTATTTCCGATCCCATAAAGTATATATCATGGCGCAATAATACCAGGTGAATGCATCACCTTTTACGTGTATTTTGTTTTTGTAAAAACCGATTTGAGCTGTCAAAAACGTCTGCTAATATGTGCGTATGTATTCCAATATATTTTAAGTGGCTTTCTTATTTTTCACAAATACATACACACATTACTAGATGTTTTTGACAGCTTGAATTAGTTTTTACAAAAACAAAATACACGCAAAAGCTAAAACATATGATGAACACATGATCGGATGCAGTCACCTGTTTGATGCGCCTTGGTATATATATTCTGAGTTCTTATGCATAATGAAGTCGATTGAGCGATGTTTGTTAGTCCGTCCTTGTTGAAATCAACTTTCCCAAGGCACAATATGAGCTAGAAAAAATTCAAATACGCCAATCGAACAAACAAAGTTTCGAAAATGTTACTATTGAAATCAGCAGTCCATGTTCCTCGAGGCAGTGAGCTAAACACCAAGCCTGCCTCTAAGTTTTTATATTATTTGGAACAGTGAAGTAACTCCAATAAAAAAAAATAGAAAAAAACATCATGTGAAAAAAATAAATTCCGAGCTATGGCCTCTGTACTTTTCATAGAAAATTACGATTGTGCACCATATTTTTCAAGATATCAAATATGGGTATCATTTAAAAGATTTTAAAGATATCTTTCAGAAAATACTAAAAAATTTAGATAATTTTTTTTCTCTACAGAGTTATTTATAATAAATGTTGGTTGAACACAAGTATTATTTACTTTCTACTATAAGTTATAAAAAGTAATAACAATTCATTTATAAAAAAAGGACATATAAAAGACGATATAAAATTGTTTCTTTTAAATATATGGTCACTCTAGCAAGTGGCACATGTAAACAAAAAAATTTATAAATAATTTTGTCGTCAAATTGAGTTTCAGTCGACGAATATACGCAAAGATGGTTTAATAAAAAAGGTCTGTTTAGACTACGTGTACAACTCATATGTAATGTGAAAATTGCTACTCATATGTAATATCGTATGTATGTCAAAATCAGTGTTTAACATGTGGCTTATAATTTTTATGTTCCAAATAGCATATGTTACGTACATATGATATAACCTCTTGTCGTTGAAAGGAAAACTCAAATACTTTAAACATTGATATCATTTATTAAATTTTTTAGCAATAACTATTTAGAACTTCGCGTTTTAAGTTAAAGCACAAGACTGTTTTTCCTTATCAAAATTGCTATAATGCAGGTACTTAGGTACTTGGCTAAGTTCGTTTAAAAGAACGCGAGCCCAAAACAACATGTTCTCAGGTACTTCGCGTAGTTCAAATAAAGTAAATCTTAACAATGTATTTTCACATTTGAAATTGTTGGTTGTCCCAATAAAGCAATTAACATACAATTTTTCCTCATTGCTAATGCATAATATCTATTAAAGTAAGCAAGTTCATTGATTTGTTTTAAAAAAGAAACACATTTTAAAAATTTCCAAATAAGAAAAAATGTTTGTAAACAAATTCGTTTTTATGGTAGTTTTTTGAGTTATCGCTATCTGTAAGATTCACACACATAATTAAAACTCCTAAAAAATCCACATCGGATTATTAAAAATTCATAAAAACTAATTATTTGCAAGAAACCTTATAAAATTATTTTCAAATACTCTTCACACCAAATAAATGTGGTCATGAACTTTTAATTCTCTACCACTGTGAAAAAAAAATTATTGCATATGTAATGTCAATAATTCAGATTTCAATTTATTTTTTACTATATACTTTGGCGCTGAGTTTAACTTAGTCCCAATTCGCACGATGCAAGAAAATAAGACTGCTTATTTTCATTTTCTTCTTTGAACTTTCATTGGCGTTCGCACAGTACAAGTCTTATTGCTTAAATTGTTCAGATTTTTGCATGAATGTACACATACACATCTGTGTTTTTTGACATTACGAATATGGAAGCAAACCGAATTGCAAATACAAGCAAGTCTTTACTCATTTAATTTTACCTCACCCCGTTGCCTACAACCTAATCAGCTCAGCTTAAATACTTGCATCGTGCGAATTGGGACTTAATGCATGAAGCGGTATTTTCCAAACACTAAACTTCAATATTTCCTTTTTACTGGTATCATAATAAGAAAGGTTTAGGGGTTTCTGTTTTTTTTTGTCGCAGTTAACATATTCATGAAAATGGAAATATATGGTCACTCAAGCAAGTGGCACATGTAAACAAAAATGCATTTTTAAAATAAATTTATAAATAATTTTGTCGTCCTAAAGGTGTGCTTACATTATGTGTACAAGTCATATGGAAAGTCAAAATTGCTATCCATATGTAATTTCGTGTGTATGTCAAAACCAGTGTTAAACATAAGGTTTATATTTTCATGTTCAAACTTGCATAAGTTATATACATATGACATAACCTCTTGTCGTCGAAAAGAAAACATAAATACTAGAAACAGTGATATCAACTAATAAATCTTTTTTTGCGATTCCTATTTAGAACTTTACAATTTAAGTTTATAATCCAAAATTAAGTCAAGTCGTGATTTCGACTGCAATTAACTTGAAATTACTTAATTTCGCATACATTTTACAGTTGCCCAAATCAACTTAGTTTACATAATATCAACGAAATTAACTTGAAATTAAGATAGACAAAGCTGTTTCTGTGTAAATTACTTCTTAGTGTGCAACCAAGAACTTATTTACAAGAATACACGTATATAGATACATTGCTATATACAAACATGTATGTATAATAACGTTAATGATGGATAATAAAAACTACAAGAACTTAAACATTTTTAATTCATTTATTGATATTTTATTATTGATAGCTTCTAATTTGATTAATAATAAGTGTTTTTTTTTTCAATTTGTACAAAATTTTAGTGCAAAAGAATAAAATTATACTAACCTAAAAACGAACAGCTGTTTCTGAAATTAACTCAAATATGAAATAACCTGTATAAACACCTTAGATTTCGTTCGTAACTTCAGTTTGAAATTACGTAATTTCGTGGCAGCCTGAACGGGCTATTAAGCACAAGACTGTCTTTCCTAATAAAAATTGCTAAAATATATAGTAGAGGTCTGCACTTAGGTACTTGGCTATGTTCGTTTTAAAAAACACGAGCGCAAAAATACAAGTTCACAGGTACGTGGCGTAGTTCGTATAAAGTACATCTTACCAATGTGTTTTCACATTTGAAATTGTTAATTGCCTTAATAAAGCCATTAACATACAATTCTTGCTCATTATTCATGCATAAGTATGCAAGTGTAATTAATAAGTTGTAAAAAAGAAAAACATTTAAAAAATTTTCATAGAAGTAGGATTGTTATGAACAACTTCATTTTTAGGATGTTTTCTGAAGTTTTCGCTACCTGAAAAATTCACATACACCTTTAAAAAAAACCATAGGACGCTAAAAATTTAAACTTCTGAAAAGCAAACATATGATTATTAAAAACCAATAAAAAATTATTATATCCACAAAAAATATTTTTTTAGAAATCTACCTTTTATCGCCTGAGTATTTTGAGTGCAAATTTTAAAAGTAAAAGTTAGCATTACTGAAAAGATTTGTTGTCATATAATCATGGCGCATATGCGCCTTGCATATAATTTTACAAATCAAATAGAGCCTGCTCTAAATAAAAAACTAACACATGTTATAACACATAGGAAAATAACTAATGTTATGTTTCATGAGGTTTACACTATGTGTGTTGATTTACATATGGAATATCTGATATTTCATATGACTTGTACACATAATGTAAACACACCTTTAGAGCGACAACGATATCCTCGATCTTTGCAAAATCGTAACACAACAGTAAACGGGAAAGTAAAGGCTAATTTATATAAATTAATTTTGAGCAACAGGACAATTCATTAGGTAGTGCAGCCTACACATAATTAATTTTTTAATTTGCAGATGTTAAGTTTGCTTACTTTAATCTACTGTTTGTTGTTTTTTATTTTTAAAATTATTTTAAAATGTTTGACAACAACGTTGAACATGGCACAATGATACCAGATGACTGCATTAGCTTTTACGTGTATTTTGTTTTTGTATAATTTTGTTGAGCTGTCAAAAACGTCTGGAAATATGTGTGTATGTATTTCAATATTTTTTAGTGGTTTGCTTATTGTTCACAAATACATACACACATATTTCCAGATATTTTTGACAGCTTAATAAGATTTTACAAAAGCAAAATATACGTAAAATCTTAAACATATGACCTAATAAAGTCACCTGTTCGATTCGCCTTGAACGTTACTAGGGTGTCAGACGAACAATTTTTCATTCAAGTTTTAAAATTTCTCTCATTTTTTAACCAATGTACTCACACTTTAAAAACTTGCTGAGAATTTGCTTTCAAGTTTTCGTTTAATTGTGTCTTTCAAATTACATTCAAGAAAACAGCTGATTGAAGTTTTTCCCTCAAAATTTTCATTTAAAATTCCGCTGTCAGTGTTTTCTTGACATCTTGCTTAAAAACTTGCTTTGAAATTGCGTGCATCCTACTTCACAGTTTTCAATTCTTGTGAATTTTGACAAGCAGTATGTGTAAATTTCTTGAAAGAGAATTTAACAAGAACTTGACGTGTGACTGCACTGTTAAACATAAAAAAATCAGTTGGGCTAATAAGACCACCCAAGGCAAATTGCGTATTTTGTTTGTGTAAATTTACTTGTACGTGTCAGTAAACAGTGATGAATAATATAAAAAAACAGAGAAGAAAATGAAATTTACTGAACAAATTCTACTTCATTTAATTTTTCCTTCGGTGTATTTCGGCATATTGAACAAAGTCCCACTCCCGCACATCTTATTTTGCAAACCACTTCAAAATCTTAATAAAAAAAAAATAAACAATTTTTTAAATTTCCCAAAGAAACATTTTCTTTTCAATAAATGTTGTTTTTTGCTTGTTTTAATTTATACTTTAACTGAAATTGGGTACACACACTATTTTTACTTATCACACAACGGTTTATTTTCACGTTCACTATTTTTTTAAGAAAAAAATTATTTAAAAATTTTATCCTATTTTAATATTTAACATGTTTTCGTATTTTTAAATGGCGCGTCAACAAAATTTTGACTTTGGTTAGGAAAGATTTGTAAAGCGAATTCGATCACCTGGGCTATCAATTTTACCTAGTATTCAATTTGCCCTGAGTCCACCTGTAAATTAATTAACGGCAAATAATAGTGAATTCGCCTGCGATGCCTCCTGGTAATTGATTCGCCCTGTTTTTAATTGTGTTTTTTTTATCAACTCTGATTAAATAAATACAAAACAGCTGTTAACTGGTTTCGTTGCACTAATTGTTTTTCATGTGTACAAATACATTTTGGGATAATGGAAGTTAATCCGATGGCAATTATTCTGGTATATTTAGATAGTAAAGGAGATAGGCTGTTGTATCGATACCCATATCAACTAAAAAACGGAGAAAAATCAGCTTTACCAACGCCCTCACCTATTACAGCACATATTGATAACAGTTGTAGTGTAGTGAGTACTAATTCGAAAACAATATATGACACTGTTCAAAGGAAGCGAAGTCGCTTTGCCTTGCAAAATACAGATGATTTGTTGCAGCCGGCTGCTTCTAATGGCGGCAATAATATTGCTGCTTCAAAAGCCGGCCAGTTGCATGGATTTGCCGATGAAGTGTTGGCACCTTTGTTTGCTGTAAAACCTCAATTGTGTAACCAAAAATTTGAGCTTAAAGTTAATGATGTCCGTTTTGTAAGTCATCCGACATTAGTGTCAAGAAAGGAGCAACGGCAAAATCTAACAACATACATTAGTAGCTTAACTGCTCCCATTAACCAACCTCAGTTGTTAGGTCAACCCCCAACGCCGGCTCAAAATAATGCAAGCGCACAGAAGTCACAGCCCCAACAAATGTTAGTCAACATTGTCTTTGCTCTTCATGCACAAGCTAGTTATTCAATAGTAAAATGTTATTATGATTTAAGTAAACGTCTTGGATTGGCTCTAAAAGTGGAGGAGCAGAGAGTAGGTTATTTAACGGAAGAAACAGTTCTTATGGCACGAACTCACGACGAAGTCTCTTCGAAACAACAGCCTTTAGAAAAAGCATTTGATTTAATAACCGAACGCTGTAGCTTGGCTCAATCTTTAAAATCTATATATCACGATTTGTGCACTACTGGATTGTTGAATAGTACGATTAATCAGAACCTGACATTAAGTTTCTGCCTGCCAGCTAAAGCTCATCAGTTACATAAAAAAGGAAGCATGGTAGACCCAGAAACAATAGACCGTTGTTTAAAGTCTCTAAAACCGTATCATGGAATGTTGCTTCTCGTGGATTTTGCAGAACTTCTTGATTGCGTTCCACCAGCTGGTGCCAGAATGTTGTTACAACTTATAGAGGTATATACCCCTTTAATGAGCTTACAAAGTATGGGTTCGGATGCTGATCTTAGTATTGAGCATGTTTACAAACTGGTCTCTCACTTGGTTTACTGGGCAAAGGCAACAATCATTTATCCTTTATGTGAGACAAATGTCTATGTTATTGCTCCAGATGCCCCTCTTCACACAAAATCTCATTTGGTTGAGAAATTTTCTGTACGTTTTCCGGGCATGTCATTATTTGAAGTAATCTCTGATTTTTCTTTACCCACTTCAATTGGACATTTAACCACTCCGCTACAGCAGTCTGCCAGACAAGGTATTCTAGCGCAAATGGTTCTGTGGATGTTGCAGCATCATTTACTCATGCAACTGCATACATATGTACAATTTATGCCAAGCGATTTTGTCGATTTTGATAACGGTAGAGACGACAATGAGGAAGATGAAGAATGTGAATTAGAAACGATTTCCTTAATAGATCTAGCTGGGTCCATTTTAGGTCAAGATGATATATTACCAGGTCGCAGTAGCAATATCAGCGATGATGATTTGTATGTTTAATTTTTTGATTTATTTCAAATTATATTTTAATATTTAGTGCACAACGAGTATATTGTTTATTTTTTTAGGGGAGCTGGTTCATTATTGAGTTTATCCAGTCAACCATTACCCGTACCTCAAACTAGTCGGCGATCGATAACAGAAGACAGGTTTTCTGGTGGTGGTTCAACAACATCGGATAATAATGCTGCTCAACCTTCCTCAAGTCACAAGTCTAATTTTAGGTAAATATGATAATAGATAATTCCTCGAAAATGTTTTATTTCTTTTATTTTGTAAAGTAATAAAAATCATTTTAGTGCTAAATTTTAGATCTTTATATGTTTCTCTAATAAACTAAGCCGTTAGTATGTATTTTTAACACTTCTCATATAAAATTCTTAGAATGTTTACATGGGTACATGGATTTTATATATATGTTAAATTTACTTAAGTTAAAGAAAATAAGACCCCAACGCTTGTACTTATATCTAAATTTAAAAGAAATTTTATCCACTTTTAATTGTTGTGTGTATCCGTTATTATTTTCATTGTCAATTTTTATTTACTAAACTTAGCATTTTAAACTATAGCTTACCTATATGCTTAATTATTGGTTCTAAGGATTATTATTTATATGCAACCACTCTTGTTATAGTTTTCTGTTTTAATTTCGTTACATTTTCAAAAACAATAGAGTCTATAAAATTATCACAGGGAGACAAAAGCTTTGTTTTTGTTAAAAAAAAATTATGCTTGTACATTTCTGATCCGATTTATTGCCAATAATTTTGAATACGAGTTTAAATGTTATTTTTGTGCTAGCAACAAAAGCTTGCTTTATTAGATCCATTGATATATATTTGGCTTCTAACTCTTGACATTTCCATACTTTGTTTTCTATGGTCTTTCCAAATAAAAAAAATTATTTAAAATATATGTGTAAGCAATCGATTTGTTAACTTTTATGGCCCTTACACTATGCATTTTTTTATGAAACTAGCAGGAAATTATTGTTTGTTGATGAAGCAAAATGGGTTAGGAATAAAGTATTGCTTGAATTTTGAGAGGATGTTGCTTATGTTTTTTTTAATAACGCATATCGCTGCAACTTAAATAGAGAATTGAGAGAAAAATTGGCTCAAAAATTGCATAGTGTAAATCTGGACTTTCATCTTCACTTTTTTTGTTTTGTTTTGTCTCCTTCATGTTTTGTTAATCGATTAATTAGCTGATTCGAAAACAACAGTAGACTCAGGATAGAATGAACACTTTGAAACAATTATTTTGCATAAATTACTTTAACAGTGAAAAGCAGAAGCTTCTATAAAGGAAAGACATTTTTTTTTTGCAAAAATTAAGACAAAATTTAGTTTTTTATATAAACGTTACTTCTTTTGTGGGTTTATGACATTTTTGCCATACTTTTTAGAAGAATTTAAACAGTTTGTTTTTAATATGTTTCATGAGCACAAAAAAATTATTTACCTCTAAAACTTAAATTGCATTAATATGAATCTAAAAATAGCTAAAAGATGAATTTATTATAATGGTAAAACACTTATAAAAATGTTTCTGATAAGAAATAAATCTCGTAAGACTATGGTTTTCTTATATCCGTTATATACTTAACTTTGATCTTGACAAGTGTTTATAAGTTGTAATAGAATGAAGAAGGTACAAATAAAAAAATGAATTTTCTTCTTAAAAAATAAAATAACAATAAAACTTAAAAAAAGTTATATTTCACAAAAAAATTTTAGTTTTTTCATATTTTAGGAAAAAAAAAACTTTTTATTTTATGAAATATAAAGTTTTTTTATTTATTATAAACATTAACACTATTTGTAAAAGTATAAAACAAATAAAAAAAACGCAATTTTTACAAAAACGACAAAAATTTAAAACAAACACTACTCAATTTTTCTGATGTCAAGAAATTCTTTACACAAAACACATTTTCTTTCTTTTTTGTACTTACTTTACGATCAACTTTAATTAACCGTTATCTATCGCGCACGTTGTTATATTTCTGTAATATTTGATGTCAGTTGACGATAAAAATTTTCAGTGCTGGTGTCATTTTAAAATTATTGTGAGTCAATAATGTTAGGTACGACGTGATTCAACTGATTTACTACAACCACCAATTGGGTGCAAGTGCTCAAGAACTGTCAGAGAAATTTTCGGTAGCATGAAAGAACATTTACAATTTATTTAATCGAGCTAAAACCGAAGGTAGATTGCAGTTAAAGTATGGAGGTGGCCCTAAGTCTAAAATAAATAAACGAGCAGAGCGCCTAATTATTACAAAACTTGTACTTGCCATTACGAATATCGGGCATCCTGCAGACTATTGGGACGATGTCATATTTTACGACGAGATAAAAATTATGTTGTATTACAACGATGTGCCTAATAATAGTATGGCGAAAGACCTTAACATCGCTAGAAAACCGCAACATCATTCATACAGCCAAATTTGAAAAAAAATTTCTGTGATGATTTGGGGTTCATTTCCAGCAAAGGAGTGGGTGATTTGGCTTTTATACAAACAACAATGGATGCGCGACAATATTTTACCATTTTGCAGTCTCATTTAGGTAATAGTGTTAAGAAATTTGGATTTATAAGGGAGAATAAGTCTTTTAAATCCTATCGAAAATTTGTGGGTTGTGGTTGCCAAACGCCAGCCATCTAATATGACTACTTTAAAAATAGCAATTTAAGAAGAGTTGCTAAATATACCATCCAACTACGACTTAAAGAGGTTAATCAGTTCTATGAAAACAAGATTGCAAGGCGTGATAGATGCAAACGGTGGCCATACAAAATACTAAAATTTTTTAATGTATTTTTTTTAAATTATTTAGTTTTAACAAAGATGTCAACAATTGTGAAAAGAGTTTCTTGACATCAAAAAATGGAGTAGTGTTTGTTTTTTTTGTTGTTTTTGTAAAAATTGGGTTTTTTGTTTTATACTTTTACAAATAGTGTAAATAATTTGAATAAATAAAAAACTTTTTATTTCATAAAATAAAAAGCGTTTTTTCATACGAAATATAGTTTAGTGTGATGCTGGCAGCTGGGGTGGTAATCGCGCAGCATAATGCTAGGAAATTAGCACTCCAAACCCCTCGTGACTCTAAATAACATATAACACTTTTTTTTACAACCAATGCTGATGTTATATTCGTCTGAATAACCCCGTCTGTATTGATTAACATCTTTGCGCCTCGCAGATGGCCATGAGCTTGAACCTGTGAGGTTTCAGTGGTAGAAGTAGCGCCGGTGTTAGGCGGTTGATTGCTATAATACCATTTGCGGTTGCTGGTAAGACCTGAGCCCTTTTCAGGTGGCACCAGTTACTACAAACTGACCTTTGTTTTATGCTAACCACCGGTTAAGCATCGAATGCAATTTTTATTTATTTTATCATATTTTTTCCTTCCTTAAAATTGATCATTTGGTTCTAATACTAAAAATAGTTAAGCAAATTTATATTTATATTTAATGATTTATTTTTATTATATTTTGTTTTATCTAAATAACATTCGATGGATTTAATTGAACTTAGTGCGTTACCGGAATTTTAAAGAAGTATGCAACGAATCGAAAACTGCATTACATACTGCAAATTTCTGACGATAACATTCTTTTTCTCTTTAAAAGCTTATCAGCTAATCCCAATAATATTTCGAACTAGAAATATTGTATGTATGTTTTCTCTTTTTTGCTGTCTAAGCTTCACCCAAAAGGAAACCATACAAATTCATTTTGCAAAAGGTTTAAAATTCGAAATTTTTATCGCAACAATTTGATTATTTATCGACCCATTTCATTAAAATTATATAACTAAATAAATATTTTTGATGCTGTTTATTTCAATTTCTAAATAATTAAAAACTATTATCGGTCGTCAGTATTCCTTGCATCTATTAACTTCAGTTGTATCCACTGTAAACCTATTTTATTTAACCAATTAATTTAAAACATAAGAATGCCAGGAATAACTTATAATCAATAACTTTTAATCCAAAGTATTTTTCATTGTTCTCCTTATCAATCGTCACATACATTTGTTATTATTCTAACACCTCTGTTGCTGTAGAAAGCTTTCACCTGAAAGGTATCAAAATTAATCATATGTGTATGTGCCAACAGGTGGTATTGTCGTAAATTCGTAAACCTATTGAGACAAATAAATGCAATGTGTCGTGAGGGCTTTGAAGGCAGGGTAGGCAAAAATTCAAGTACCAGGAAATATTCGATCACAGTAGCAGTTCTTATTTGTGCTAGAACTAGTCCTGTTTGCGTAGGAAAAAGCGTTGCATTTTTTGAAATCTCAGGGATTTTTTTAAGTTTTAAATTGGGGCGAAAAAAGATATGTAAGACTTTTTCTTGTTTTCATTGCTTATTGTTATTAGGGACCCTCGAAGTACACACGCTATTAGGATTTGAAGTGTCTGTCAATCATGCATCGGACAGATACGATAACCTTAAATTTTATTATTTTTTAATGGGGCCATTATGTAAGCATTATAAATAAAAATGTTAATCGTTTAAAACATTATGGATTTCGAAAGATTTAAAAAAAAAAACAATAATGATCATGTGTTATTTGGTTTTTACGTTCGACACATGAGCGGTGGGTGCCCCTTGTTAATATTTAAAACCCTAACTGTATGTCATTTTGCTTATATTTTCAGCATGACAGCATCTCTAAGTACAGATAATTGCGATAGTATAGCATCCATAGATGATGAAGAACAAATTAAAGAACTGTTACAAGTTTTTGAGGAAACAGATCGAAGTGCTGTAAGACGTATACCAGCCTCAGCAAATCTTGATGATTTAACTTTAATGGTAAAACTTTATCAAGCTGGTTATTTTAAAAGTGAACATCATTTAGAGGAAATCATGTATTTTGAAAACTTACGACGGTCACAACTGTTGCAACTGCTCGATAAATTTCGAGAAGTTTTAATAATTTACGAAACAGAAGATCCAGCCATTGCTTCAATGTACAATAATAAAATACCAGGAGAATGGTGACAACCGGAAAAACGAATCAACAATATTGTATGATGACTGTACAAGAAAAAAAACGGCATCGAGAAAGTATTCAAAATACTTAATAAAGCTTGTAAATAAAACTACAAATATTTTCTTAATACAATTTTAAAATAATTATGTTGATTTTAGTATATATTTTATTGTTACAATCGTTATAATAATGCTTTGCTTACTTAATAATTGTTCTTTTTTTTTTATCAAAAATTAAAGAAAAACATTATATTATTTTTTCTTGTTCTATTTTAAAGTGTGTGTATAAATGTGTTTGGATATTGGGTTTAATCTTTTTAATATTTAATTATTTTAATGCTTTTACAATTTTTTTGTTTGAATTTTTATTTTACATTTTTTTTTTTAATTTTTTTGTTTTATATTTTTTTGATCGACAATTTTCAAGGACGTGCATTCATCATTTTATTTTGAATTGTTTTATGTAGTTAGAATTGTTTCATATATTTTGTTGTTGTTGTTAAATGTTGTTAGCTATTATTGCCTTTTAAATTTTGTTGATGCTATTATTATTTAATTTATATTGCTTGGTTTGATGTGATTAAATTACGGCAAACATTTTAGACGCACGTTCGATTTCAGTTACGAATCACGTTGAATTTGTATTTTCACCATTTCCCTCTTGGAAATTAGCACCATTAACAATGAAAGATGTTCCCAAACCATATAGATGACCACAGTATTTAGCATTATCAATGTTGTCTTCAAAGAACATCTAAAAATATTTAACAAAATTAATTTTGAAAATATTTATTTAAATTTCAAAAATGTAATTACATGCAGTTTTACGCAAAACATAAATTATATTAATTTAATGGGTTTGTAGTTCATCAGTTTTTTTGTAATAATTTGCAATTAATTAAAACTGTTTTATTTAATATTATTAACATTTATAAATAATTTACTTTTGTTCACTTGTCGTTATTTTGCAAACGGCAACGTTATTTTAAATTTTTAATAAATAACATATTGAAGTCATTCCAAAAGTATATTTAAGGACTAGAGTTGTGTCGTTTACAAATTAAATGATTAATGTTTTAGTTTTTACCACAAAAAGGGTGTATTTTAGTTTGTCATTCTTTTTTAATTTCTACAATATCCATTTCCGACCCTATAAATATATTCTGAGTTTTTATGCATAACTAAGTCGACTAAGCGATGTCCGTTTGTCCGTCCGTGTGAGTGTTGAAATCAACTTTGCCAAGACGCTAGATGAGCCGAAGAAAATTTAAATGCGCCAATCGATCAGACATAGTTTTTAACATTTTACTGTTGTGAAATCAGCAAGATTTGTCCGTGTTTTTTTCCATATCATTTGGAACATTGAAGTAACTCACTCCAATAAAAAAAAATATGGGGCGATAGAGAATTAAAAAATAAAAAAAACATAAAGTGAAAAAGTGGCGCTCACCCATATTTTCTGTGTTATGGACCTCTGAACTTTTTATAGAAAAGTACGATTTTCACCATTTTTTTAAGACATCAATATAGGTATCAATTAAAAGCTTTTGAAGATATCTTTCGCTTATGTAAAATATTTCGTACTTAATTTTTTATCTTATTTTTTTAAATCTATGACACCTAAATATTTGTTTTTTTTATTGGAGTTACTTCATTAAACTAGACTTACACATACATGGTGAAGGGTATATAAGATTAATCATACTACTCTTACTTGTTATTATTAATCTGGTAACAATTCTATAAACAACTACAAAAATCCACTGATTCTATATATTTTTTTCTTAATAAAAATTAATTTTTTGTTTTGGTAAATTAAGAACTACCCCCATTTTAGAAATTATCATTTTTAAAATAAATCTGATTTCTAAGCATCAGAACTTTGTAAACTCTAAACTAATTCTACTTTTAAATTTGAATTTTTAGTTTACTTTATGTGACATTAATCAACATTTTAAAATTTATTCAAAAAATTTCTAAAACACTCTACAAAATTTCGACTCTGTCAGAAATAATGGCATTATTACAACTGGCCGTTAGTTAAGGGCAGAATTTTGTTAGACCCATAAATGGATAAGTACTATAAAAACTTCATTTATTAATTTTTTATCCATTAAATACTTGTATTATTTATAATAATTACAATTAAAAATGAAAGATTTAATAACCCAAAGCTATTTATTAGGCAGATAAAATCCTACTATTTTTAGCTAAAGGCAAGTTTTAGTAATGATCCTAAATGTTCTAAAAACTATTCATTATTTTTATAGAAAACATAAAAACACTCTTTAAAATTGCCGAGTTCAAATAAAACTAATTGTGTAAAAAATCTTTGAAAGATAATTATTTGTCAATTTTTTTTATTTTTTTTTTGAAAATGAACTAAATCTTAAATCTGAGCTTCTCGCCTGCTACTTAGAATGTTGGTACCCTTTTATTATAAGTATAACATACACTTGCAAGAATATTAAAGCGCATATTGGCCTCATATATAGCCTATCCTAATTTGTCATTATAATATTTCAACAATTTTAAAAACCTAAACACACTAAAATAAAAAGGTTTAGCAAAAAAATCTTATAAAAGTTCACTTCTATTCTAATTCAAAATAATGGATTTTTAAATTTTCCCTTAATGAACAACCTGAAAGAAATATTATTCTATTTACTCAATGATTTTTAAGACATTTATTTAACCTTCCTTTTAAGGTTTATATTAAAAATCATGGACATTCATACGATAATGTTTTACATGTAATCGGTAAATTCTCTTGGAAGTTAATTCATTTCAATATAAAATTATAATGATGTTTGTTTTACTCTTCATTTTGGTCTTTAATTTTATTTTGAAAATTTTTTGTAATTATTTGTGCACAAAAACTTTACTTTAGTCAATTTAAAGATTTAAAAGTATGTAAATGTGTAAAAATTTAAGTTGCAAAGTATTGAATTTATATAAGAGGAAGGAAAGGAAAATAGAATAGAGAGTACAGACTCTCTTCTACACGAAAATTCATTTAGTTTTGTTATTTGTTAATAAAAACATTATTTTTCTTAAATAAAAGATAAAAAGAGAATTTAAGACAATTTTCTAAAGTGTAGTCACGTGTCTTTTTATAATCTTTGCTTCTCTTTTTTGTTTCTTAAAAAAGATATCTATTTTAGTCAGGATAAAAAAATGCCTTTTTATTTGCATTTTAATTATTAAACTTGAGGTGTTTTAATTATTTTAGTAAGCGACTTTTTGCTTATTCTTTGCGTAGCATCTTCAGGAAATAAAAATTATTAACAAAACATTTTATACACAGTGTTCTAATATTTATTCAAACTATTTCATTTACAAAACAATTTAATAAGGCTTAAATACTTAAATACAAGTTGTAAAGTGTGTGTAAACAATTCGTTATTCAGTGAACGTTCCAAATAAAAATACAGTTAAAAAAATATTAACATAAAACATTAATTTTCTTTTTAAATAGATACATTTTAAATTGATGGCTACTAAGTTTCGATCTTGAAAAGGCATAAGACAATCTGAAATTTACTGTTCTCTTTGTAATTAATCACATGTAATAACGAACTCAAGCCTAACTGAAAATAATTTATAACTAAAACAAATAATAAAATGCAGAATAAAATTAAAGGCTGTCGTATATAATCTAATTTTTTAAACCTTAGAAGGCAGGCATTTGATATTAAAAAAAAAAAAAACATAAAGCATCCCCAGAGAGACGTGATTTTAGTGCATATAATCTTAATTTAAAAAGCCTTATAAGCAGATACTTCAAAGACACATTAAAGAATATGAAAAGTAAAGGATGTCCTGTTTAAGCTGGCAGTTGAAGATCAATTATTAAATTATCGTTTTTCGGCGTTACAAAAATACTTTATACTTAAGTAAAGGCAACAGTTTTATGTCGTTTTAATTTGAGAAAACAAAACACATATTTTAGATTTGACCACCATATTCTAGATTTGTTGGCACGTTTGTGTGGTGTGCTTTTAAAATATTTCAAGCACAATAAAATTACCGTCCCAGCAAAAAAGACATGCAAAATAATTAGGTAATTCATGGGTTCTACGTAAAATGAACTGGTTCAATTTAGGGGAAAAATGCAAGCTTTTAACATTATCTTGTCATTTGCGAGCATGGGTTCACATTGCTTGGATTAGGATACGTTTTTTATTAATTTTTGTTTTCATGAGTTCAAGAATTATAACTTAATTAGAATAAACGAACTTGCATTATGGAAAACAAGTGCAAGAGAAGCAATGAAAATACCCATGATTTTTGAACGACTTCATTTTTTTTCTGGTGTGGAATAGGGATTGTCGGGCGAAATTTAAATGAAAGATGATTTCTTATTAAGAATATTAAAAAAAGTTATGGAAGTAAAGGGAAAAACCAAAAGATATATTAAAAATAAAGACAATAAAGTTTAAGTTAAAAATTACAAAATAATAAAACAGCGAGCAAAAGTATGGCGGCAAAATCGCTGTCTGCACTCCAGTGTATATTTAATCGAGTAAAAGCCGCTCGTGTAGTTTATATGGCTCTGAATACAGTTGTAACGTTTTACTATCAAGAACTATTTTTTTTATACTAAAGTTAAATAGATATGGGCAATTCCATACTGTCGTACGGTACAGTCGTCCACATTTAAAGTGGAAAGAGATCAAAACAAAATAGATTGTTGTTTTGATCATTAGCCTAATTAGCTCTATTGATGGTGCTTAACCCAATTATAATAAATTTTTAGTTTTAAAGTTAATTACAAAAAATTAAGACTGTCGTGAGAGCCAAAAAAAAAAAAGACTTTCTGAGAGACATGCCCATATGCAGTCTAAGTTTAATATCTTTTTTCTTGTTTTATTTAAATAACACATATGCAACCTTCTAATTAGTTTTTTAATAAAAAAAAATAATTTTTCTTTTATTTAAAAACTTAAGTCATTTTATTTATTTTTTTATTTTTGTGGTGGAGTCTCAGTATTGATTTTTTTTAGTGATTTTTAAGAATTTTTTTTGTGCTGTTTGTTTTCATAATGTGGCGTTTTCCGTACTCTAAAATATTTAAAATTAAAAATTGGTTATATTCGTAAATTGAATATTATGACTTGTTTAAAGTAAATCCATATTAAAGAAGTATTTCAGAAGTTATTAAAAAATTAATAAAATCGTGCAAAGCGTAAGATTTATGTTTGAACGCCATAACGAATTATGCGATTGTTCAGTTTCCTTTTTTCACTTAAGAGACGCTTGATATAAATTGTGTTATATTTGCTTTAACGTTGAGTTTTGGATTCGTGCTGTACAGCAAATTTAGGATTTTTAACGAATGGGTCCACATCTTCTTACGTTTGCAGCTGTATGTTTTTGGTGCAATGAGTACTTAGGTATATATTTATGGAAGTAGTTTCCCTTGGACCTAGTTATCCTTTTGGATTTTAGAAGTCTGCGATAGTGGGTGATGATAAAGAACCCTTCTTAGGGGATACCCCTTAGGTTAGGTTAGGTTGCACAGGCCATCGGCGCAAAAGAGAGACCGACTTACTTGGGTCCCAAAGGTCCCACTGTGTTGCCTGGAAACAGGATGTGTTGGGATCAGATTGAGGTCCCTACGGCACCATCAAAAAAGATCCACATCCAAACCACACCGAGGACCGGATAAACGAGTTTATCCTAGCAACATCGCAGGGGATACCCCTTAGAACTCCAAAAGCAATAATCTCCAGTATTTTTTTGCGGTCAGTAGACAAATAATTTGGATATCACATTCAAACTCATTTTAGGAATTCAACCAATTTCGGAGTGTTAAAACTTCTTAAAAATCGCGTAGTAAATAGTACTTGATTCGGATCTTAACCAAAATTTCAGAGCCCCCACATGCCCTGCCACGGGGATTCTTTAGATCATACAACGTATAGCTATTTATCTCAAACAGGCTTCTAAAAACTAAACGAGCCACAGAAATCAATAATTTCATTAGAAAGTATTACCCAGTTTACACTGTTTTGTAAAAACAAATTTAAAATAATTTAACGGTTTATGTCAACAATAACAAAATGAACTGGAATATACCTAGTTCACACACGTCAAGTTTTCTTGCAGCAATTCTGAATTTTGTGGGTGAGAAAACGAGATATAGAATGATTCTGCTCTCTTTTCTTACCCACAAAATTCAGAATTGCTGCAAGAAAACTTGACGAGTGTGAACTAGGTATATTCCAGTTCATTTTGTTATTGTTGACATAAACCGTTAAAATATTTTAAATTTGTTTTTATAAAACAGTTTTTTTTTCACAACATCGACCTACTAATTAGAGCTGTAAACGAATGATTTATATTTGGATTCACCCTGAATTCAAAAATATCTGAATGGTCTTAAAATTTTTTTAAGATTTATTTTTAGTTTGTATACAAATTAGACCTAAATAGCGTTTCTATTTTTAAATCTTTTTTCTTATGCTTTTAATACTAGCTTTCTTTTTCATTCTTAATTGTTTAACAGTTTTAATACGAATTAGTTTCTAAAATCTGAACAAAATTCAGATATTGGTAGAGTCGAAATTAAAATTTTTTATTATTTTTGATGCATGTTAAATATTTTTCTAATATTTTCTACAACTACAGTAACAATTACAACTAGACTATTTTGAAGGCATAGACGTCATTGCAAAAGGTAAATATAATTGGTCCCAAATAACAAATTAATGTAAAAAGTTTTCTAAATATATTCTAATATTATGCGCATCTCACTGAGGCTTTATTTATGATCTAAAACAGTTATGTACAAAAATCAAAATGTAGTTGTATTGGTGGTGAGCGATAATGTTGCACTGCTAAAAAAGTTCAGTAATTTAAAAGAAATACTATTCATTTTTATGGTATTAATAATGCTGTTTAAAAGTGATTATAATGTAATGTTGAAGCAAAAACTGTAGAAAAATAAATTTCAAAGTTTCTGCGCAGTGTGAAAGCAAAGCAAAATTTTTTATTCACATATACATTTGATAAAGTAAATGGGAAAATAAATGCTCAAGAAAAAAGAAAAGAAAAATTAATAAAACGGTATATTAAAATGTAAAAATAAAGGTAGGAAGGGATGTATATTAAAAATGTTTTAAAAAATCTGCAAAAACTTAAATATGGTCCAGTGCTGATTTAAGAATTTTTAAAAGTTGCGACAGTTAAATTAAATAATTATATCTGAATATGTTTAGCTTGATATTTTCTATTTTGGTATCCTGCTTTCTCTTTATTGTTTTCTAATTTAAACAACAATCCTTTTGATTTTTGTAAACAAATTTATTACTTGTGTAAATTTATAAACATTATAATAGAAATTTATTTTTTATATAAGAGACTTGAAATGTATTTTTCTTTACATTATCTAAATGTAAAATGCTCTTTGTAGATCATTTTCCAATTTTATTTAGCGAATCGTGAAAAACTTCGCTCAAATTGTGTTTTTTTTTTTCAGATGACTAAACAAAAGAGCATAATACTTCGTGAGAATTTAACTAACGCAATTGTGCTATTAATAGCCATAAATAGTCTAAAACTAAAGATATTTCTTGAAAAGTGAAACAAATCTCATAAATAAAAAGTATGTTTAAAATAAAACTGGAGTTACTGGACATCACTTGTAAATATTGCTTCGCCAGCGAAAAATTCTCCTTGTGTTACAAAATGTCTTCAGATGTGGAAATTTATAACGTTTAATTTTAATAATACAATCTGACTAACTTTTTATTACCTTCTCTGTTTTTTGTTTTTGACGATGGCTCTCATAATAATAAAAACTATTATATAAATGTTATAAATGTTATGTAAAAAGATATAAATAACCAGAATAACATTAATTGTTTTGTTAATAAAATAAATGCTATGATTAACTGACATTATTTGAACCAAAAATTGTTTAATTTTTATTTTTTAATTATTGCAGTATATTTTACAGTGTTGTAGCGATATGGAATTTTGTAATCACAGTATTGCGAATTTTAGATTGAAATTTTGTTTTTATAGTGTTGTGGTGGTAAGGTATTCTTAGGAAAGTCATAATTTTTGATTGACAGTGTTGTGATGGTACATTTTTATTAGGAAGAGTGGTTATTTCTGCGTGGGAAGTAGTTCAAACTAATAATTATTAAAAGTTTTAAAATTTATAATCAATTTCCCGATCATTTTGAGTGATTTCATTAAACATGAAAAGGCAATACGATGTACAATTGACACTTATGACAATTAGATATTTACCCTAAAACGATCCTAGTTACAGTCAGCTAAAGATGGCCAACACCGTCAACAGCAACAACTGTATTAACTTGAACACAAAGGGACCAATCAATGGACCCAAGAGGGCTGTGGATACACTGCTGCCTACCAAACCTAAGTTTTTTGCCCAGAAAAGAAATTTGACAGCTTAAACTGTACCCAGCAACATTTTATGTCTGACAATGAACAAAAGAATTAAAAACAACACAAATACAGCTTTAGGAATGTAATGCAACATTTTGCAGTTGACATATTAAAAGAAGTTCAGTGGTTTAGGTTTATGGATTTTTAACTTGCATAAATGCGAGTCTTAATTTTACCAGTTGTCTAAGATGAAGCCCTCAACAAAGTTTTCAATTTTTTTTTAATTAATACGCTTATGAAAGCAGTAAAAAATCAAACAGCACTATAGATCATGCAATCTGGCACTATGATATATTAATCCTTTTTATTTTGGATAATATAACAGCTTTAAATTCAAGGATTGGTAGGATTCTAGGATAGGCCCAATTACACAACGAAAATAAAGAGATATACAAATTTATTTTATAAATAAAGTGTCTTATCGATATCGATTCTCTCTTCTCAGCTCGCAAAAAATACGTGGACTTGCGGGATATAGATGTTAAAAACTTTATCGTTTATAAATTCAATTATTATTTTTATACAAGAGATTTTATTATTTTGACAGACCGTTTTATAAAGTTTCAATATTGTACATTAATAAAATAATTAAAATTGTATGTGAACTTGAGCCAGATTTAAAATTATTCATTTAGTTAAAAATTTTAATTGTTTGTGATTTATTAAGCTTAAAATGCGTTTCTTTAAGAAAAAAAAGAAAAGTTTTCCTTTAAGCAAATGAAATAATTAACAATCATTTTTTAGCATTTTTTATATGGTGGTGGTTAACTATTTAATTTGTTTAAAGACAAAATTTCTCTTTTTATATTTTATTTATAGTTCTTTCCTTATTGATAATAAGAAATAGAGGCAAGAAAGGAAAAATCCTTGAATCCTCACATAAGTTAGATCGTTATTAAAGATGTAATTAATAAAATTTTATTCGCACATGTTCTGACATCGATTTTTGCCTTGCAGTTTGAGCATTTGCAAGAAGTTTGGCGTTTTCAAATGACAATCGTGTACTAAAGAGAACACACAAATCTATGTAACTAATAGAGATTACGAGTTTTTGTTCTACAATTTACTTTCACATTGTACAACCTATTGTGACAAAATTTATTCTATTTTAAAAATCTTTATTTGCAGATGTGCACAACCTATATTTTTCATTTTATTTCAGTTTATTTTTATTTAATCGTTATTTTAAATATATTCAGTATTTTTGAATTTGGAGCTTTTAAAAAATTCTACTATGTTAAAAAATTAACATTTTTTAAAACTGATTCTAAATAAATTAATACAAACACAAAAAGTGAAAGATCCTTTTAGAAATTTGGTTAACTTTTTTAAAGAAAAATGCAATGCAATTAATTTATTTTTTCCTTTTTGAAATTAAGGATCCAAACTTTGACAGTTTTAAGTGTTTGCAACATCATTTTGCAATTCTGTCTAGGGTAGATGTGTTTTTTAAATGTTATTAAATTTATATTTGTTTTGCGTAAATAAAATTATGTTCGATTAAATTTAATTATTTTTATTTTGAAACATTTCTGTGCTAAAATCTTAATAAATTTTAATATAACTATTTGAAATCAAAAATTTCTGATTTCATTTTATTTTAATGTATAATAAATATGAAACGTTTGTATACTTACAAATTTGAATCTGAATTTCAGTAAATAACAATAAATATACTTTCAAACACTGAAATTTATCATTAAAAATACGAACTTGTTCATTATTTAACCAATGAAATTAGATTAATTGAATATAACTGCCAATGCCACACTGTGTGACAACAATTCGTTGTTCGCACAATTATTTTTAAAACAAAAACAAATTTCAAAAAAGTGTTACTGTTTATAATGTAATAGTGAGAGTAAACGAATTTTTGTAGCATTGTGCTGCAAGGCAGCAGTAAATCTCAAACAAATTTGTAATTATATAATATTTTTGCAGATACAGTGGTATGTGTTAATGAAGTTTCATTGGTCATAATGAACAAGTCCATATTGAGCGGAGAAAATTTAAAAAAAAAAAGTTTTTTAAAGAAATGAAAATCCAATGAATTTTTTGTTTAAGTTTTGTTTTAATAAACAAAAAAATTTAATTCAAAATTATATTTGATAACAAAACTAATTAATTCATATATATAAAAATAAAAAGCAAAAAAGAGAGAAAAAAATAATAAAAATAACTTCATTAACAATTCATACATTGAAGCAAATTTTTGAAAAATCAAAATTAACATATTTTTTTGTAAACAACAACGACTTAAAAACTAATTAGTTAAATAATAAATAAAGTTCATTTGATGTGTAATTTAATAAAAGAAAAATTCAAGTTTCTTTGTTTTTTAAGAGTAAGCATTGAGGTAGAAGAGATCGTTTTGAGATTACAATAGGGATACACAATTTTGTTAAAACATTTTTTGAAAGTGGCAGTTGTTTTAAGGTGTTAGTTATTCAAACAGTTTTAAAGAAGCCAGCTAAATATAATTATGGTATCAAAGGCACGATCGAAAAAAAAAACAAAACAGTTTAGAGAACTAAAGTTTTAAATTCATTTTTTAACTATTCAGATTTTTATGTCAAATTAAAGCGGCAAATGTTTGCTAACAAGATCTCAGTTGAAGAATTCAAATAAAACCAAATTAATGATAGAAATGTAAAAAAAAAAAATAAATGAGTTTTCGAAGACTTGAATTTAAGTTGACCCAGTTGAAATTGGTCCTAAGCTACTATTTCTTTTAATGATATTAGTATTGATATTTGTGGGCAAAATTTAGCTGCATATTAATAAATAAAGGCAAATAGTCTTACAGAAGAAGAACTAAAAATCGAATGTGTAGATGTGATGAGTTTAATGTTAGTGAAAACAATATTTGTTTAGACGAGTAATTTAATTACAAGGTTTGTTAGTATTTCTTATGTTTTTGTTTTTGTATTGTTAAATGGCTGACTAGAGAGTTTAAAACAACTCTGCAGGAGATAAAATGTAATTATTTTTAAAAGTATTAAATGTTATTATTGTTAAACTCAACGGCATAATCTAAAAATGTGGATGTGGGTTCTATATTTATATTAATATTATTATCATTCAGTACCTCACGCATTTTGAAGAATGCCATGCCAGTTAGAAGAGCATCGGAACCAGCCTGATGTTGTGGGCCAACGCGACGTAACTCCAATTGATCGGCCACCTCTTGAAGGCCGCCCTTCAGATTTTTGCACGACTTCATTAAATATTTAATGTCATATATGTTCGGAAAGTAAATGTGTAGCAGATCGAAAAATTCACTTTCATCAGCTGGCAGATTTTGGTCCGTCAAAAGCTTGAGCAAATAACCAAAATCGTAACCAGAATGAAAACAAAGCCACTTTATATTATCCATCAAAACAATACCAGATGACATTAAAAGTTCGGCAAAATCTAAAGGATCAATGCCATCATCTTCGTGTTTTCTAAATTGTATACCCGAATTTGTTAGTAAATCAATTGAGTCCTGAGCATACATGTCTTCACTATTGGAATAGTTAAATAAACATTATTTAAATATAATTAAGAAAAACACACATCTAGCACAATTCACTTACCTCAAATTAAATTTAAAATTAAATTGCCAAGTACTATAGCCTGGAGGTGTTTTACCCTCATCGTCCATAAATGTCAAGCCCAATTGTATAATACGCAACAGGTCTACATTGCAGCGCAACAGCTGATAGTGATAATCGGCTGTCGAACGAAATTCACCAACAGGACGTGCGACTACACCAGGAAATTCCGTATCCATGGCTACATAATGGTATTTTTGTACTACTTTACGTATGGTACGAAATTCCTCCTCCAAATTATGTTTCCAGACATCACGTATGCCACACTCTTCGTTACTGGGTATACTCGAATTATGACCGCCTGAACCATGACCACCAGAACCGCTAACAGCTGAAGGCATTGGCTGAAATATTTTTGAAAACTTTAAAGTAATTTTTAATTAACTTTGTTACTTGCAAATCTTAAATAGCGTGTACAGTAACCATGTGCAAAAATAAAAAATGAAATTAATAACAACAGAATAACGAAAATAAACTGAAAAATCTAAAAATCGGCAGAGTATTTTTGTTTGCTTTTGGTAAAAAAAATAAATAAACCTACTGATTGCAGTTTCATATAGGAAAAACAGCCCCTAAGCCGACCTAGCATTACCTTGGGGTGAGGTTCGCGCAGGTAATTCCAAGAGTTTTCTATACCATCATTTATTTTACTTGTAGTAGATAATCGACATAAACGAGGTCTTAAAAACCTCAAAAAATTTCCAACATTCCTTTATTAACTGAACATTATTGCCAACTTGACCTGAGCTCCATAAAAATGTGAAAGTTTTTAACAGAGAAGATTCTTCGCAGCTTTCAAACATAAAAAAGAAACGTTCGTAGTAGCGAACTATAGCGAAGAAATCCCAAAACCAATTCAGAATTGGTAAATTATAAAAAAACATCTTCCTTTACTTTTAGCCAAAGATTTATATATGATAGTTAGATATTCACATCACCAATTTCACCGGTGTGAAATTTTGAAATGAAAAGTATAAAGTTTTATTACAAACAACGACAATCGTAAATTCTGCATAAAAAATGTATGTCAAACAGCAAACCCGATTAAAAAATATTGGGAAATAATTAAAAAATTTTGTCAAAGCTGTAATCCTATGTGGCGTTCACACTTATGTGTTTAAGCTAGTGAAGTGTGTTCAGTTGTTTTTTATATTTTGGCGGATTTTTAATGGCGGCAAACCAAAAATTAAGCGTCGTTTCAAAAAGCGTAAGCAACATAAGTACATTCATACATATTTTTAAAGACATTAATTTGCAATTAGAAAAATTTAATTATTATATTTTATTTTTGCTTGCTGGCAAATGATTTAAATATTTTGGGCTTAATAATTTCCAAGCTGGTTTGCAAAATTCTAGCAAACGTGCACAAACAGGGTATATTCTTTAGGATCCTCTGCAGAGAAGGATACCAATTTTTTTCCAGTAATATTGTCGTTCTAAATTGCTTTTGTTATTTTTGCAAACATCTCAACCATTCCCAAAATGAGTTTGTGCGGTCCTAATAACAATAAAATTAATTTTTCTGACAATAGTAACTATCATAGATATTACCAATTTCATTTGCTCTATTCTCTAATCCATTACAGTTTTATTAAACGCACAACGTCTACAATTACAAATCTTTTTTTTTTCCTTTTGTTACTTCATTTTTTATATAATCTCCAATATAAGGCTTTTATCACTTAAATGAAAATTAGATGCCTTAATTTAATATGTACTGTCTGTTTAAACAGCTGACCAAATGCCAAACTAAAACACTATAATTACAGTGTGAACGCTTGCGTTTAGTTACTTAAACATATCGCTTAAACACCTTGTAAACACATAAGTGTTAACGGCATATTATCCTTTTGTAAAGCTAGAAAATGTCTCTGGCAACATGATCTCTTAAGTGCAAAATGTGAAGTGTGTTGTTTATATGGTTATTTAAAAGCGTTAAAATTCTTTTTATTAATTTAAGCGTTGTTTTAAAAATATAATTACAACAAAAACTAAACTTTTTTTTTTAATTAAAATCCATTATTATTAAAAATTTCATTAAGATATTTAAAATTTATTGACAGCTTCTAATTTATTTTAACTCCAGGAATGCGAAATTGACAGACTGTTGTTTGAAAAATTTCGCAATAAATAGTATCCACTTGCATTGTTTCAAAGCTTTAAGAAAATGTTTCCAGAAATAGTTCATATATTTGTCGCAATAAAAACAGATCAAGACTTTTGCAACATTCTGTCATACATTTTTTATGTAATTAGTTTGACAGCATTACGCATAAAAAACTGTATTGCAAATCGCAAATCAACTAAAAATCCATAAGCAACCAATGTTTCCTAAAGAGTAGTGTCCCATACATTTTCAATTTCATTTAATATCATATTTAGACAAAATACAAATAATCATTTTCGTTTGGGATCTCAAATAAAAAAAACCCCGTGCAGTATTTTTTTATTTTTACTTCTGTTAATGGTAAATTTCGCAAAATGGCTGCTTTAGTTTTATATTTCAAACAAAGCTGCTAAAATTGTATTCATGTGAACTGTAGTGAAGCTTTAAGTTTGAAAGATTTGCTGCCACAAACTAAGCGATAAGTAAAATAAAGGATTTCTGTTTTGTTCCGCCAGCATTAGTCGTTCTCAAATGTTTAACCCGAGAAACTTATGCTTAATGTTCGAAAGCTTGTCACCTTAAACATCAAACATCATTTTTTCAAACGAATCATGGCAGTGCTAAAATTTTACTAGACACGAGTTTGTTTTAACAGTATTTCAAAGTTTTTTTTTTCCAGAATGCCTTCTGCACTATATAATATATTTAATATAGTGACAGAAATAGACAATAAAATCGTAGCTGAAATCATATCACGCATTTCAAAAGATTTAACAGAAAAACAGGATATATTGCTTGACTTTGCTACTTTTAATGACGGACATCATATTGTCGTGTTTTGTTAAATATAATTACACATTTCATATCGTCCTTGAAAATTTTTAAATGCGATTTAGCCAACTGTTTGAAGAAGCATAGAACGCCAGAAACAAAGATTTCGAAATTGCAGAAAACACTTTTCAAACATGTGTTATTTACAGAGTAAAGATAAAAAAACGCAACAAAAAATAAAACCTAAGTACTGTCGCTAAGTAATTTTCCAATTAATAATAATAATTTATTTATTAATTATTCTCTTTTCACAAAAAAAAAGAGTAAGTATTTATGGATTTATTATTCTTCTTCCGAATTTGATTATTTTATGGTAAGTATTTAAAATTCAAAATTTCATTTAAATTTCTAGGGTAAGATTTAAACTTAACTTCACGAGGTTATAAAGGTAAGTAATTTTTCATTAATTTCAAAGTATTGATTAAGCGTTTCTTCGGTTTTTGACGAAACTTGACTTAAAAAATATCTCATTTTTGGGTGTCCTAAATTTAGAGCTGCCAGATATTTTAAAGCTGTAAAAGTAGTTTAAACAGTAATTAATGTTGTAAGCTGACATTAAAATGTTATCTCCAAAGCAAGGACACTTCGAAAGGAATTATCATTTCAAGTCATAACATATTGAATTTAATTTAACTTGACAATGCCGTTAAAAGCGGCACTTTTGAATTTAGTTTAGCTTTTTTGTTTTGCCGCTTTAGTTTGTCTTTTCGTGTTTCTTTTCGTTATATTTTCTATATGTTTCTTTTAAAAATTTTAAACAATTGAATGAATGTACTTATTTATTTCTGCGTCAAGAAACTAAAAATATTTTATATTTTTTTAGACAAATTTATACTTCAGTAAGTTGCGTTCATTTTCCTTCATAAAATAAATTTAAACGGCAAAACAAAAAACAGCTGATTGACGCCCGTTACCGAACTATATTCATTAAGATCTGTCAAATACCTAAGTACTCGTATTATGAAAAATGGTGATAGTGTAGATGCAAATATAAAGCATATGCAAATAAAACGAAATAGAATTAAACATTTTATAATACAAATGCATTTTTAGAAAATTTTCTTTCTGATTTTTCATTTTATTAGGGTTGTTTTGCTGCTCATAACTCAGCCAGCCATTAAATGAGCTTTTTTAGCATGTCTTAAAATGGCTAACGCCATGACTCAAATATGTGCATCATAAATATAAAAGCTCTTTTAAAGACAAAAAAACTATTAAAGAGAAAAATTCCCTCATTCTACTCTAAGTGAGATAGTCTACAATCAATTGTAATGTTAATGGATTTTTTGACAATTACAACAAATCTCATTAGACTTCTTTCCTACAAAATCTAATGCCAACCTTTAGACTTGTAAAAAACGTGTATGATCCTTAATTAAATTCTTTGTTTTCAATACTAATTTTAAACAATTTGAATCTACGCATAGAAGGAAGAGAATTTAAGTTTAATGGTATAAACACAACTGGGACAAACGTCGAATTTCGCACAGCACTACGAATTCGTCATTAAACCATCTTTGCGTAAATTCTTCGAATGGAGCTCAATCAGTACGACAAAATTATTTATACATACAAATGTAAATTAATTTGAAAATAATTACGTTTTTGTTTGCAAGTGCCACTTGTTAGAGTGACCATGTTTTTGAAAAAAGAAAGAATAATTTTTATATTGTGTTTTATTTGAACATTTTTTAATAAACGAATTATTATTATTTTTCTTTTTTAATTTTGGCATAAGTAATAGAAAAATTGTTCTTGCTAGTGTTACCTACACTACAATATTTCGTTGTCAACTTAATAACAATATGAAAGTAATAAAATTTCTATTTTAACTTCTGTTTTCTAAATAGTAGAATACGAGGAATTATGAAAAAGGTTGTAGGAAACCAGAAAATGCATTTGATTTTGCTGGTATCTAAAACTTACTGCTATCTTTAAAATTTACCACAGTCAATAATTTAAAACCCAGTAATTGGACCTAATACAAATAGAAAAGAATTTAAAACTAAAAATATTCAGGCCTGTTCTTGAAATCACTTTTTGTGAAAATGATTTAAAATCACATAAAAGGTGTTCTGCGTGCAAAACTTTTTGAACTTTTGTGATTTGAAACCAGTCAGCTAAGTGTATGTCGATTTGAAATCACTTTCTTGATTTTGCACTTGTTTTTATTTCTAAATCAAATAAAATGAATTTAGCAATCAACTTAATATATTTTTTCTTAATTGCAATAATAAAACTGATATAATTGCTCAAAAAACTGATGAAATCATAAAAAAATAAAAGCACCTTCTACTGCTAGAAATTTTGTTATTTACTTTTTTGATTTGCAATTACTTTTTAGCGATCAGTTGTGTTTGTTCTTCGAAAATACGTTGATACTTGCCAGAGTAGCAAAATATTTCTATTAACAAAAAATGTATTAATTTTTATAAAAATAAGAACTTATTTTAAATAAAAATTATTTGTTTTTGTTAAGTTATACTGAGAGTTGCTATTAACTATTAATTGTTTGCCTAAGTTGTAAAAGATAACTCATAAAATAATAACAAATGGCAACAAAAAATAATAATATCCTGTGGCAACTTCTCATTTGATTGACTTATTTTAAAGTTTTATTGCGCTCCAAGTCAAAAACTTAAAAATTTTAAACATGTAAGTACTTTAATAAAATATGCAACGAAACGATTCATTAAATATTTTGAATAGGGGACAACATAAAAATAACACACAAGTTGAAATTTTATTTTCAATAAAAACTTTGTTTAGAAAACACCAAATTATTTATTAATGCATAAAAAGTGCCGCCACATCAAAACAAAAGTCAGCTGATTTCTTGTGTTTTTGAAAAACAAAAAGCACAACGAAAAGTAATAACTATTGTGATTTGCAGAACACCATGAAATCACAATTGTGATTTTAAAAAGTAAAAGTAAAGTAAAAGATTGTGATTTGCAGAACAGACCTGATTATTATTATTATTATTATTATTATTATTATTGTTATTATTTTAAGAGAAGTAGCACTTCAGGCAATAATGCCCATTTAGTTATTTTTGTAATCGTGATACATTCTTTAGGAAAGGGAAAGTTGAGAGATAAGAAAGGTGGTGAAAAGAGAAAGATGGATGTAGCCATTTTATTAGTTATTTTACTTGGCCGGCGAATATGCTATGAAGAAGTACCGACGAAGGAGGCTGCATGTTTAATGTTAATTCTGAAAATGTATTTATACCATTAAACAGAAAAAACATTTATATTTTTTAGTTGCCGCAGGAGTTGAACCCTGGCCAACTAATGTGTTTACCACTTTGACTACAGCAGCCACTAATTATTAAAAATAGTTTATTTTTTATGAATGTGCTATAAATGGAACGAAAAGAAATTTTTAATTATTAAGAAATAAAACACTTTTAAAAATAAATGGAAAATGGTGCCTCGAATGACGAATTGACGAATCTCGTGTCGTTCATTTTTAATTTGTTTTTGACTGACACTGTTATCATTATAAAAAAAGAAAATTTAATTATTTTGCAACTTCTTTATACCAATTTAAGAAGTTAATCTTTGAATTTGGCAGCATTTTTTAATAATTCAACAACAAAAAGTAAAGGAACACAAAAAACCAATATGTGGTCATATTCTGAAAAAAAAAACCATTGAGTCCGAGTAGAAAATTTACAACAATGCTACATGTTCTTCCAAGAAACGCAAAAATGCTTATATTTTCTTTAAATATAGTAACTCAAATTGATAAGTAAGTAGTATTTATCAGCTCCTTGTTTTGTTAATAGTAGATGACCCTAAATTCTAAGTATTTCTGAACCGAAATATTTTTTTTTATACCCTTCATCACAAAAAGTGGAAAAATGCTATATTTTATTTTTTCATTCCGTTTTTAATTTCTACAATATCTATTTCCGACCCCATAAAGTATATATATTCTGAGTCCCTATGCATAGCGAAGTCGATGAAGCGATGTTCGTCTGTCCGTCTGTTCGTCCGTGTTAGCGTTGAAATCAACTTTGCAAGGCGCTAGATGAGGTAGAGAAAAATTAAATTCGCCAATCGATCAGCCATAGTTTCGAAAATGTTGCTATAGAAAATCAGCAAGATCAGTCACGTCCTGAACAATAAAGTAACTCCATTAAAAAACAAATATATGGGGCGACAGAGAATACAAAAAATAAGAAAAAAAAAAACATCGAGTGAAAAAATTTTCGCTCACCCATAATTTCCAAGTTATTGGCCTCTAAACTTTTTATAGAAAAGTACAGTTGTCCGTCAAATTTTTTAAGATATCAATATTGTCATAATTTAAAAGCTTTTGAAGAGATCATTCAGAAAATACTAAAAAAATTAAAAGTGTTTAACCCACTAAGAGCCGACGGCATTTTATGTAATTTTTTTATTTTTTCTTGTTTCTTAATTCTCTTTCAGCCCAATATTTATATTTTGATTGGAGTTACTTCACTTAACTAGATTTACATACATGGTGAAGGCTTTATAAGATTTGTCATAGCCGCATATGAACTCTTACTTGTTTATACTATAAAAACAATAAATTATTTAAAATATATTGTATTTTTTACAATAGCGGCAAAAAAATGAAAGTCTTCACATTTTTGGTGGAACTCCTAAATTTTTAAAAAGTTCGATTACAAGGAGTAATTTAGATATCAAACATTTATGAGAAACACCATAATTTTCTGTTCTGGGTTTAAAAAAACTCTTTTTGTCACAATGACAGCTGTTATAATATAATAACCATAGATGGGAATAATTAATTTTTATGGTTGAATTAATTGCGAATTTCATTAGCATTGAATCATTTACCTCCTGGGTAAAAGGGGCTTCGGAGTAGGCCCCCACAGATATGTACCTCGGGCATATAATTTCTTTGAAATGTCATAAAAAAGTTTATTTAAACTCAAATATTAAGATTTTTTAAATTTAATTAGTGCTTGAAAATATTTATAAAAAATTTTATAACAAGTTTGGGAGAAAATTGGCTCACAATTTTTTTATTTTGGCTGTCTTAACTTAGTATTTTTGACATAAAGTACTTTTTAATAATCAAATTATTACTTAAAGACAGTTGCTATATTCTTAATAAAATTTAGTATCAACAAGTTTAAAGTTTTGTTTTTATAGCACTTTTCGTTAAAAAGTTACAAGCCTCTGATTTAAGAAAAAGCAAAAATACCGTTTTTTTTTTTAAGAATTTACCCCAAAAAGCCAGTATTCTTTTTTGCGTATGTAATTTAAATTAACTTAAGTACTAGCAAATTTTTTAAAGACAACCTATGACAAATGCGAATAAAAGAAAAATTAGGCCAAAAATTATATCGGTTCTCCCACTAGACCAATCCAAACATAGCTAATTTTGAAACAAAATTTATAAATTAGTGTCAAATTCTTCGAAATGCAAAGCCCGATTAAAGAAACATAAACAAAGTCCTCAATTGTTGGATAATGAATCCAAAAAGGATTATGTAGCCCCTTTTTGTATTAAAAACAATTTTTGAACCGTTTTCCCGTTACGGAATTTGTATGCTAAAAAAAAACATTTAATTTTATTTCGCCATTTGAGTAAAAGTTCTTTTATCTGTATGATTTCAAAATTTTGTACAAATATTTCCAAGAGTTTTGATTTAGTCGCAATACTTTTTTTGTCAAATACCACCTTAAAGTGTTTTTTTTTAATTAAAAACTGTAGCGTGAAAAAAATCATTATAATATTGTTAATCTAGAATAAGAACATTTTTTTTTACATATTTCAAAGTGATTTTAAAATTAAAAATCTTAACAGTTGATTTAAAAATAAGCTAAATAAAACATTTCCGAAAAATAAATACCACAGAGGTGCCTAGCTTTGGTGGCCTATCCAGAATTCCCCCTTTAATTTAAGGCTTCAACCGTTCGCATTAAAAACTTCTTTAATTTGCTTTCGTGACATTTCATTCAGATAACTGCAGTGGTTCACGAGATTTAGAATTTTAATAAACATGACAGATATCAGGAAATCTACCTGCGGAATACTATTTTAATAGACACCATCCTAACGGACAAAACTACCTGAACCCACTATCTATGCAACAAACGCCTAACACTATCTCACCGGTACTAATCAAAACTCGGCTTGAAAATGATGTTCTCACATCGAAGGCGCCAAACGTACCAAATAAACAGACAGTGACGACGGTCTTCACTGAAATTTAATATTATTTAAAGCTTAAAAGCGGTAAAATAATAAACAATTTCTTAGTTGCCGATTTTTTATGACATACAGTATGCCAATAATGTCTTTACACACATAAAAAACTCTTTACACAATACACATTTTCTTTCTTTTTAGCACTTACTTTACGATCAAATTTAATTAACCGTTATCTATCATGTACGTTGTTACATTTTTGTAACAGTCGATTTCAACTGATTTACTACAACCACTAATTGGAGGTAAGTCCTCAGGAACTGTCAGAGAGATTTTCGGTAGCATGAAAGACCATTTACAATGTGCTTAATCCAGCTGAAAACGAAGGTAGATTGCAGTTAAAGTATGGAGGTGGCCCCAAGACTAAAATAAATAAACGTGCAGAGGGCCTAATTATTAGAAAACTTGTACAGAACTATCAAATTTCTACAAGAGCACTTGCAAAGGAGCTTGAAGAAGTGTGCGGAATAGTTGCCATGAAACAGACCGACAGGCTATAATTAAGAACAAATACTCTTCAAGAGTTGCACGTAAAAAACCTTTACTTTCTTTAAAAAATATAGAAAAGAGTCTTTGCTTCGCCATTACGAATATCTCGCATTCGGCAGACTATTCGGACGATGTCATATTTTGCGACGAGACAAAAATTATGTTGTATTATAACGATAGGCCAATAGAGTATGGCGAAAGCCCCTAACATCGCTAGCAAACCGCAACATCATTCCTACAGTCAAATTTGAAAAAATTGTAGGTTTATTTAAAAAAGGGTTGCTAAACGCCAGCCATCGAATATGACTGCTTTAAAAAAGCAACTTTTTAGATGCAAACGGCGGCCATAAAAAATGCTAAAATTTTCAAATTATTTTTTTTTTAATTATTTAGTTTTAACAAAAATGTCAACAGTTGTGTAAAGAGTTTCTTGACATCAAAAAAATAAAGTAGTGTTTGTTTTAAATTTTTGTTATGTTTTTGTAAAATTTGCATTTTTTTTATTTTATACTTTTAAATTATTTTAATAAATAAAAAAAACGTTATATTTCATAAAATAAAAAGCGTTTTTTTCATACGAAATATAAAAAAAACTAGATTTTGTTTTGTGTGTAAAAACATTATTAACATACTGTATGTATTTTTTAATAAAAATTAAGCTTTAATGAAATAAGTGTTTTTGGAACAGAGATGTTAGGTATTTACGTTTTTTTAATCATTATATAAAGTAAAATTATGAAATTAAAGTAGTTTACTAAAACTAAAGATAATTTAAACAAAAAAACAATGTTAGAGAAAATATTAAAACAAGACTTAAATAATCCAACAAAAACACAAAAAAGGATAAATTTAAAAAAACTCAAAAAGTTGTGTTATTCTTCTCTACTTACATCAATTGTTGCTTTTGGCTTCGTTGATGCTTCGGCCACGATTTCTTGAAATAATCGAAATTGCGCAATTTTATCGCGATTACACAAACGTGTTTTTATAAAGTTTTTTAATTTTCTTTTATTTTTTTTAACGTTTTAGTTTACGTCGATTATTTAGATGATAAAATTAAGTTTTATTTTTTGTTTGCGTTTAACGATTTCGATTTATATCGTTTACAAATAAGAAGGGGACTGTGAGAGAAATAAAGATGAAATATGTTTGTTTTAGAAATTTTGAAATCTAATAAAAATCTTGTTTATTTTTGGCTTGCTTGAATCACTAATTTGTTGCAGGTCGGCGCAAAAATTAGCTGTAAAATAAAAGAAAAATTGTGAATGAGAAATTAATCTAAAAACTAGAAACTCTGTATTCTGTTTTAAGACTGTAATGAGGAAATTTATATTTTTTATATTAAGATTTCAAGCTGTGTGTTTTTTCTTTTGATTAATTTAGCAGTGGTTGCAGTATAGTAAATTAGTATTTTAAATAAAATTAATATTAAAACTTGAATTATTATCCTAAATCCTGTCATTCATCAAAAAAAAAAAAAAAATTAAAAAAAAAAATATTTGTCACAAATTTAATAACGATATACAGTATTGGACAAAACAATTGAAATTAAGATCAAATTAATTTTTATTTTTTAATTTTCTTTAAATATCTTGTTGATACAATCTTATCCGTTTCTTAGTGAATCATTTTTTTAATGTTCATTTAAAGTTAATCGTTACTTTCTCTTCTGATTTGTGTGTTTATGTGCTCGAATTATTTTCGGAATCACTTATGTGATTATCAATGTTCTGCTATTTTCAAATTTAAAAAGTCGTGACTGGCAATTTCTAAAAAAGTCGTTGAACGGAAGATTCAACATATTTTATAAGCACGAATTGTGCAGAGACCAGTTAGCACAGCTACGAACTTGCATATTTGCACCCGAAGATCTGCGGTCCTCTCCCGGTCGTATTGCGGCCAGAAGTCTTGATACCATGCAGATAACTTCATCCAATCATCTAGTTTGTGAGGTTACCAGTAATTTCAGTTAAAAGCGATGCCTACAGTGATCCTACTAACCGGTCTATCTACCCGTCTTTCATGCGGGTTCATAATAATTCAGGACTTTATATGGGCCAACATATATGGGCTTCACCTTCAAAAATTCAGTGGGCGCTTTTACGATTTGTGCCTCAGATTTAATTAAAGACCTTTCGACAGACCTAGAGAGCCATTTACGTTTAGATAAGATGATATTTTAGAATAAAGGATGATCCCTAGGTACTTTGCCGTGTCTGAAATTTAAGGTGCCGCTCCGATGAGATGTGGTAACGAGCATTTTCACTGAGACCACATTCGGCGGTACTTCATCCGATTAGTCCAAGCGATGCCTGTTTCAGTTCCGATGTTTTCAAAAAGAAAAAGGACAGGCTGAGTTGACTATGTCCTGCGGTTCAGTGTTTGAGACCCTTCCTTCCTTAGGGATAAAGACCACAGAGCACCTTGTCCACCGTTCCGGAGTATAGGACACGTTCTAGTAACATTAAGTAAGTAGGACTTATATTGTTAGTGTGCAAAGTAAATAATCGGTAGTTGAGTTTTTGGCCAAAGACTTTTATATTTATAAACTAACCCGGTAAAGTTTCTAAAGTCGATTGACTTTATTGATGATAGATTAGTTTACGAGTTTTTTGTTTAAAAAAAAAATTTTAAAGTTAAAGCTTTATAATACTTGAGCACCTTGAAGTCATTGTAAACGTTTAAAAATTTTTAATTTTCTGTGTTTAATGTGAAGTGTGTGTTGTCATATATAAAGTCTTGTAATCATAAGTAAACAAAAACTTTGAATGTGTAAAGCACTTTCTAACTTTTTTAGTTTTCCCAAGCTTGAACTTTTCAATCATCTAGTTACTGTTTTTTTTTCTTCAATAAATCTTTTATCCTTGGATTGACCAGAAGTCGCTACATAGATATTAACGGGAATTCAATTAATAATAAAAAATAATTTTGTGTTTCGAAATGGACTTTCTAAAAAGAAAACGATCGTTCTAATAAAAAGTTCACACATAAATTTCACTACAGTTTTTCAAAAATAAATGGAAGAAACTTCTGAGATAAAAAATCTGCATGAGATAGAAAAAATAAGAGCTCAGCTTATTCTAGATGCTTATAATCAGATTAATTAATAAGAACCTTGATAAATAGCTTAATAGCTTCTTAGGTTATTTAAGCTACCACAAATTGAGTGGTTATTTATTCCTTCTTGTGTAAATAACACAGTAGCAATTTTTACATACGATTGGTATTTTAAAAGCTTTTTATTGATGGAAAGCAAACAAATTTCTTTTTGTAATGAACTTTTCTCGAGTATTTGATGAAATAAATTCTTTATCAATTGTATTTAAAAATTAATTGCCCAAAAATGTTTAGAATTTTTCGAACTGATGACAGCAAAGTACAGATTAATTAACTTATTTTAATTTGTTTATTTTGTTTCTGATCTCTAAAAATGTAGAAAAATTATGGTAAAACCGGTCCAATTTGAGGAAAGTGAAAATCTAATACCTTATCTAATCTAATATTATGTAAGTTTGTTTGTATTTTGTTTCATTGCGTCAATAACGGCTAAACGACTGAACCGATTACAATAAAATTAGAAACATTGGTAGATATTTGTTCTCACGGTAAAATAGGGTATTTATGTTTGCAAATAGCACACCAGGAGGGAAGAAAAAGGGGAGCGGCAGTTTTTATGCGTCCGCAGCAATTTTATCAAAGTCTTGGATAATCTACTTTAATAAAATTTAAAACATAGGTATTTCCTTATCTATTTTTGTTTCCAGGGATAGAATATATACGATTTGATAGATTTCTCACGTGTTCGTAGTAGTCTACATAACAGTGCCCCGAAAGATCCTAATATTAGAGCAAGGCAACGTTGAGTACAATAAGCTAGCATACATAAAATTTTTATAATTGACGCAAAAAAAAAAATGTCTATGCTTGTGTAGTTGGTCAACTTAAATCAAATGGCAACGTTAATATGAAGGAAATCTCACAATTTCCAACTTAAGGACCAAAAATGCAGAAAGGAAATAAAGGACCTTCATTTTGCACATGACTGATTAATTTTATCCGAAATTTGATGCATACATACATATTAACCACGTTTATATGTGCGTCTTATTTTCAAATAAAATATTTATATCAAATAAAGTATTTTGCCGCAGAAACAATCAGTTAATATTTTAATTACAAATAACTAATTCAACAAAAACAAGTATTTATTAACAACAATATTTGCATATAAAAGTCTACCACTGTCAAAATGCTGTCTGTCAAAGTCGTGTACGTGTCCTAGACGCTTTGATATGTGGAAATGCTTGATGACCAGTCAAGAAATCATTTTTAGTTTGATTTTGTTCTTTCAGTATTGCGAAAATGAAACTAGCAAAAAAACATTATACCTACGCAATAAAAACAAAAACAGCTATTATTTACGAAACAAAGATAAAGAAAATAAAAAGTTGTGAACAAATTTTATGAACGAAAGAGTGGTAAAAAATTGTTTTTTCTTAAAACTCTTTCTCTTGTGCGGAGCATATTTATTTTTTATATCATCTTGCAGTTTCCCTCCGGAGTTTGTTTTTGTTTAGATATTAAAAGATGTGAAGCATTACAAAAGTTAGCAGGTGCGAGGTACCCAACTTTGAGAACACATAGTACCACCTCTGAAAAATTAATGATAGATAAATTGAAAACTTAAGCTAAAATATTTTGCTCTGCTCTTGATCAATTTTGGATCGATCAGCCTAGCCCTTTACAAATATTGATTAACATTTTTAATCTACACCACTGTGCGCTGCAGCTGGAAAATATAATTTACCAAGTGGCAAAACTCAGATCGAGATAATGCAATTAAACTAAATATTAACTACTTATAAATGAATCTAATTTTTTTATGTATATCATTTTTATAATTTGTTTGAAAATATTTTATTTAAAAACATAAGCACATCGAACTCGAACTTGTTTAGAATACACGATTTTTGCCCTGAGTGTGGTGTAGACCTATGTGCTGTTTTTTACCTCTTCCGTTGCAATTTTGCGTACTGTGGAAGCAGCTTAGCTACTAGGGCTGAATATACGTAGCTAAATTGTATGAAAATTCGTATATTTAGGTGTGACTACAGGTCACATGGCTGTGACCATAATAGATAAAGCACATTTACTGAAGAGATTCAAGTAACATTGGGCAAATATGAATATCATGATGGGTTTCAAAAGGGCTTCAATATTATTAAAAAGATATGATTAAAATTGGAAACTACCTAATAAATATATACGAGGAATAGATAAGAGCGACATAGAGCTAATAAGTTACCTGATTTTCTTAAACTCACTACACCTAATCTGCATATTTTACATTATATACTAAGACAGTTTAAATATTAAATTGAGATAATTAATAAGACTTGTAATTGTTAAAATTCAATTTGTTACAGAATTATTTTAATCAACGATACTTTTTTAACACTGCATTTCAAACATTAATCGTAGAAAAGGTGTACTTATAGCGATAAAAAGTAATATAGGAAATAAGTTATTAGCAAAACTTGAAGCACATTGCAATGAGATGGCCAGTTACTTTTACTTCTGCGTTTAACGCTACAAATTTTAAGTCGGAATTAAATTAACTAACTAATAGCTTATATGACTTTTTTATATTTGGTGTTTTTAATGCTCATTACACCCATCAAAACTTTATAGATATTGTCTTCTATCTAACTATTGTATATATATTATTCCTGGTTCGTTCACCAGGTTTAATCCAAATGTAAAACCGGTTAAACATTCTACAATAGCATTTTGCTATTGAACTTATATACCTTTTTTGCCTGTCGGGATGTGAATTGGCAGTGTTGCCAATTAAGCAAGCAATGTAAAAGTCGTTAAGTCCTTGCTCACACATGCAATTTTTGTTTCTCCAATTTCCCAGGATTCTCTTTTGAAATTGCATTCGAGTTCGCACATTCAAATTTTGTTTCTACAATTTTGGCCTTTTTGGCAAAACAAAAGAGAATTCAAGTACATAAAACAGTGTAACCGTTTCTATTCGTCTTTCTCTTTCACACACAAACTCAAGAGCTGCACAACAAAAGTTACAAAGTGGAGCAGGGACAAATGAATGCTCTGTGTTTTTTAGGCTTATTTTTCATTCACTTTCACTTATGCGCAAGTGCAAATATTTTTTTTTGTAAATTTAAGCTTATAAAAAATCTGATTCTCCAAATAATTTAAACAAAAAAATAGCTGTTCCTTTGCACAATCAAGCTTTTAATTGGCCAGCAATTAAAGACTGGGTAGGGAATGATTAGGCGTCAAGACATTGATCGAGTGGAAGATAATAATTATTACTTAGATATGACATTAAACCAATTACTTCTATTAGTGAAAATATTAACTGCGGTAAATATAAAAAAGTCGTTTAGTGTGGTTGCGCGCTATATCTTTGCTAAGCAGGAGATCAAGGCTAAACTTTAACAGAACCTTTCTCAATTTTTAAATAAAATATTAATTTAGTTGCAAAGGATTAACACTGTCATTTAATGAAAAATAAAACAGATATTCAAATTAAAATTTAAACTATAAGAAATTTACTAAGCAGGTGATTAGTTGGTGATTAAGTAATCAAATGTCATTTCAAGTTTGTGTGAGGTTTCTTCAAATAAACTTTTCCATGGCACTGATTTTTACAAGTTTCTTATATTTCATTGAAATGATGTTGTACAGCTGTTGCTAAGTTCACAATATATTGTAGATTGACTCGGGTCGTTCCGGAGCGAAGATCCAATTGCCGTGGGAGTGATTTAATTCAGCTGTTTGTAATTTTTGCAATACTTTAAGATAAATTCTTAAACTAATGTACCTTATATACAATTGAGCAGATTTTACGCAAGTATTAAAAATAACATTACGATGTGAAGAAAATTTGATTTCCAGTTACAAAATGGTTTCGCAGCCACTCAACTTTTTAATGCTGCATTTGGTAACTATAGGACTAAATATTTTTAATTATTCGGATGAAGATTTTATTCTTTTTGTTTGTATTTGAAAGGATTGTGAAAAAGTAAGTATAGGTATGGCTATATGTACGTATACTCATACAGGGCTAAATGTTCTTTTATATAAATGTCTGGCATAAAAAGTTTTGTACTGTTTGTATTATTTTTTTGGCAGAATTGTTATTGATTTCACAATGCATTATTCGTATAAAATCAATAATACACATTTTTGATAGAAGGACGACGTTAATTCAAGAAAACAATGAAGGGTTTTCAAACATGTATGCATGCATGTTTATATTTTTACATGAAAAAATCTTAATTATTTTAGCAGCAATTTAAAAGCAGTAGTTTTAATTTTCTTCGAACTTTCCTGAAATATACACTAAATAAAACTTTTTTCGTAATTTAAAAAATCTTACCCATTTCATATTTTCTTGTCTGGTTGTGTTATACAAATTTTTATGTGAAATTAATTTTTTCTTGATAAGATTATTAACAACTCTAAAGGTTTGCTCAAGCAAATTTCTTATTTAATATTAGTACTTAATTTACAGCAAAAACTTATATTTCTGTAAAATTTTAGCTTTTTTGTCAATGATTTTTTTGTTTGTTGTGTGATTAGATTTGCTTTTCTTTCGGGGCTTTAAAATTATAACTTAATATGTTTTATTTCCATTTAAAAATTTTATTTAATTGCATTAAAAAATTTTGTTTTTATTACATTTATTTTTTAAATATAAATCAAAAAAGATTAAAATAATTAATGCTCGGTGTTTTTCGCGTATTCTTAAATAAATAAAATCCACAAACTTCATGTAATTGTCAAAATGTGTTAAAGCTGTGTTTAGTACGTAAATAAAATCAGGGTTGTACATATTAATTTAAAGAAAATGGAGTAACAAGGAAAATGGTGGAAATAAAAAAAAAATTATTGTAGCCAATTTTATGTTACTCCTCAAGTAACAGGAATTATGTATTTTAATAGAAAAAAGCTTTAATTAATATTTTTTTCATTCGTTCGGTTTTGATTTTGCAAATGTTGTTTATATAATGTCTATAGCTATAGTATAATATGTAAAAAACGCGGTCAAAAAACGAAACTGATTTACTGCAGACGTGCAATAAACTTATCAAAGTATTGCGAAAAAAATGTAAATGTTGCAGTAAATTTTCAAATATATATATTATTATATTTCATTAATTTTCACTTTGAAAACAAAAATTTGTCGCCGTTTAATTGTTATTGAGTGCGTTTTCATAAAATTCTTGAGATTTCTTATGAAATTTCCCTCATCATATATCATGACATGGCAATGGAACAAATTGCAGTCTACTTATAAGAAAATTAGCTTTAGGATTAAAGGACGTTCGTTGAGATTAAACTTTTAGATGTTATTCCAAGTGTAGACCGCATTTGAGATCTACAATTTAGGAAATTAACTCTTAGAATGAAATTGACGTTTGTTCAGATAAAAAAATTTAGATCATATCCTAGATCATATTACAATTTATATCATTAAAAAATTATTTAAAAGAATTCGTTTTTAAAAAACATTAATTATTATTGAAATAAGTATTTATAAGTAAATAATAAGTAAAACAATACAATGACTTCAACACTCAATATTTTGATTGCATAAATAATGATTATTGACATTTATACAAATCAATATAATGTACAATTAACAGTTAAGTACAATAAACTTATTTATTTTTTATCTTGTTTTGAGGATGGGTGTTCTACATGTGCATACATTTTCAACCGACATTTAATAAACGAAAAAATTTAAGTAAAAAATTAGGTACTCGACCATATTTTTTGAGTTATGGGTCCCTGAACCTTTTGTAGAAGAGTGCGATAATGCCCTATACATATTTTATAAAGCATCAGGTCAATATGGGTATTATTTAGGAGCCTTTGAAGATATTTTTAAGGAAGTACATTTTATCATTTTTTAATCTGGAATTAAGCACGCTCAAGTTACGTTTATTCCGGCGATTCTACTTATGTAAAAAACAAGTTGCATATTTGTGACGACATTTCGTAAATTTAACTCTGGCAACACCATAATATTGTTAAGGATTTTACTTAGGAAAACAACAAATAATAACAAAAAGTTACTTTGACCATACAAATCTATAAAACATAAAAGTAAAAAAAAACAAGTTAATTTTATAACTTTAATCCTTAAAAAAACAAATTATTTGTGCAATTTTAACCTATAAAAATTATATTTTCTAATATACATTGATGGTTTATTTTATAATAATCAATAAATAGCATAAGCGATAAATCCAGTTTTAGTGCAAAAAACAAAATCAGCTGGTAAGTTTTGGTCTACATTAAAGTAAAATGCACTTTCGGCATTTACTTTTACTTTACAAAAATATTTTAAAGTTATTCTTGCCTTGCAGGAATTTAGCATAGCTGAAGAATTTTAATGTCATAATAAACACAATTTCTGCTTTTAATCTGTACCCCTGTTTATTCCTTTTTCCTATACATACATACATACATATGTATGCCGGTTACAAGTTATATATGTAGGTAGTGCCTGAAAGTAGTTATCAGTATTTATAATTGTTACAAACTATGTTTTATAAATTAATTAAAGTTAAAATATTCTTCGATACTGTAAATTCACTTAAAAAATGTCAAAACTTGTTTGGAAAATGAAGGGTATTGGTTATGATGCTTAAACATGCCATATACATAATTTAACAGGTATCCTAAATGTTCATGTTATGCACTGGAATGCTTAAAATATAACGTCAGATTCAGCAGCTTCACTGCTCGAGTTAGTTCTCAATGACAAAAAAGTTGACATTCTTTTACTCAAGAAAACATTTTGAAAAACGAATCATAAACTTCAACTTGGAGTCTACAAAATATACAGAGAAAACTGGCTTACTCACGGAAGAGGTGTACTCATAGCGTTAAAAAGTAATATACCTATGTATATCATGTTATAACCTTAAGTTAAAACTCACAATATTAAGAATATTTACATACAAGTTTTCATAAATAGACGATCAGTTATTTTTACTTCTGCGTATAACCCAATGTACACTACAAATTTTAGGTCTGACTTATATTTACTAACTAATATCTTATCACACCCATTAAAACTGCGTTTCAAACAATTCTAGTGATAAAGCACTTTATTGTCTTTCACTGGGTTTGGTCGAGTCTAAAAAGTTTTGAAAGCTTACCAAAGCATTTAAAGGTAAGAATTTCCCGCTTTCTGATCTGCAAGTAAACGGTGATATTTTAAAAACTGGTGTAAATAAAGCTAATGAAATTGCTGATTCATTTGCTAATTCTCACACTATAACTATAAGTAATCCATCAACTATGGATACTTGTGTTACAGAATGCGTAGAATGTCTAAACAATGAGTCCCTACACGGTGGTAGTAATAAAGTATTAACTGATGCAATTGAAGTAAAGACATATGTATTTAAATTTTTTATTTGAAACACTAATGTTAATTAATGTCTGCATAATTATTAGCTATTTTCCCAAAAGTTTCAGAAACGCTTAATTTATTCCAGTACACAAATCTGCAAAAGATCTTAAAATGCCAACCAGTTACAGGTCAATCAACATCCTAAGCCTATTGGACAAACTATTAAAAAAGTAATTCACAAAAGATTAGTAGATTGCAAAATAATAAAAGTCAGCGCAAAAGTACTAGATTTATCTTTCTTGATATTGAAAAGGCATTTCGTTCTGTCTAACATGATGGTCTGTTGTTCAATAATTTGTCGTTGATCGATAATTTGTCGTTTGCGCCAATAGAAATAATTCTAGTGTAAGACAAATATCAGCAGGTCTACCTACTGGTGTGTTTAGACTACGTGTACAAGTCATATGGACTGTAAATATTGCTATCCATATGTAATTTCGTGTGTATGTCAAAATTAGTGTTTCACATACGGTTTATAATTTTCATTTCCAAACTTGCATATGTTACGTACATATGACATAACCTCTTGTCGTTGACAAGAAAAATTAAATACTTAAAACAGTGATATCAACTATTACATTTTTTTTTTAGCGATAACTATGTTGTATATATGTATCTACTTATCAAAACACATTTTTATAAGATTGATCGGTTGCAACCGTCTTCAATGTTGAACGTTTATTTTAACATTGAATTTTGCTTCTAAAAACTAACTTAAAGATACTTAAAATATATTAGCAATAAAGTGCTGGCGCAGCCGAAATTAGAAACCCGAAATTCGATGGGAACCGAATTGTATTAAAGGTAAAGTTAAATAAAGTATACTGCTTATTAAGTCCTAGTGTAGCTGAATAACTAAAGGAATTAGATACTTGTTCGGTGGGAACCAAATTGAATTAAAGGTAAACAGGTACGGAAAAACGTGAGCTTTAAAGAGCTGCATTAATTAGAATTTAAATAAAATATGTTGTGTTTTATATGTTTTACTACACCTCCACCTTTTGAAAGCGTGATTATATAATTCTTCGATTATGTGGTCATGCTTATATGACAATAAAATATTTTTTTTTTACTTTATATTAAATTGTTCTTAAAATACATTTTTTAATTACTTGTTATTCTATTGTAGGGCGCCCTTAGAAATTAGTAAATTACATAAAGTTACATACATAAACATTAAATCCGCTTTTGAAATTCACAACTAGTGTATTGAAAAGCAAAAAAAAAAAAAAAACAAAGATTAATTAATAATTTTTAGTTTATTTTTATGAAATTAACAAATTTTGTTCTCCGAGTCCTTAAGGCTAGAATTGTTTTTATCGTACATACCTACTAGCAGACATGGACCTAAATATTTATTGTCTAATTTATGACCAATTTCGTTTTTAACTAACACTTTATCTCCTATTTCTACATCTATGTCCGCTTGATGTTTTTCAGCATATATTTTGGACAGCAATTTTTTTTCTTCTATGATTTGTTTGGCTCTCTTGTGTGCCATTTTTAATCTAAACTGCGTTTCTTTCGCATAGTTGTCGAGATTGTAAAGGAGAAGTGTCATCAAAAGAAATGGCGCTTTTGTCAAATACTAACTCAAATGGGTAGTAATGTGCACTGCTGATGGAGTCGTGTTAAAGCCGTATGTGAAATACTTAAGCTATTCGTCCCAATCGTCTTTGTCGATTGAGATTTAGAATCTTAGATATTCATTTAATGTTCTTTGGCTTCTTTCCACCGTTCCTAGCGTTTTGTGGTGATATGCTGTCGATGTTAACTTTTGAATTTTTAATATATCACTAGTTTCATTTAGAACTTGATTGTTATATTCTGTTCCCATGTCCGATATAAAAGTTTTCACCGGACCGAAAATTAGAATAAAAGAGTCCACTACCGCTTTCGTGATAGTTTTTGCTTTTTTGTTGGGAACAGGTACAGTAACTAAATATTTTGTAAGATCGCAAATGATTGTCACTGCATATTCATTTTGATTTTTAGTTGTTGGCAGCGGACCAATTGTATCAACAATACCTTTTTCAAATGCTTTCGCTGGGTTGGGTGTTATTATTGTAGGTGTTTTGACATGTTTAGTTACTTTGGCTTTTTTACAACTTTCGCATGATTTTATATATTTCGAAATAAATTTGGTCATGCCCTGCCAATAAAAGTATCTTTTTATTTTCGAACTTGCCCTTATGATCCCACTGTGGCCACCAGTTATAGGATCATGGTATTTTTGTAATCTTTCCTTAATTTTGTTTTAATCTTTGCTACTTTTAAATTTTTCAAGTACTTGTTGCCCAAATTTTTAAAATCTTCTATTCATAGTGTATATTTTCATTCGGTAACATTTGCAATTATTTGTAGTTGAGCTTAATGTCTTCTTTTTCAAGCCTTTGAAAATATTTTCCGAAGTCAATTTTTCCATTATTAATCTAATCATCAATTTTCAAGAGTGTAAGAATTTTCTTGTAATGTTTAATAATTGTCCGAAGACAACTTTAGCTTAACACACTTCTTGTCATCTTGGAAGATCAAAACATAAAATATTTTGGGCTCTTTTGTATTTGCAAGAAGCTCAAAACATAAAATATTTTGTGCTCTTTTGTATTTGCAAGAAATTTGATAGGTTTTGAAATAGGATCGGTGTTATGTTTGGACTTGGACCTTATCACCACTTGTAGTATTTTACTGTTATCGATGTTAAGATTTTTAAGGTCTTGGATAGTTATACGAGACAGCTTTCTTTGCCCCTAAGATATTGTATCTCAAAATTATATTCTTCTAAGTCAAGTCGGATTCTTGTAAGTTTCAATGAAGGGTTTTTCTTCGAAAATAAGTATGTAAGGGGCGTATGGTCAGTTCTAACTAAAAATTTTGCACCCTCTACGGTTATAATTTTTATTATTCCGCTTTTGAAAGAAAAGAACAGAATTTTGGTTGCTAGTAGCTTCAGTGCAACAATTCACAAATTTTGTCACAACATTATTTATAGTGTTTGAAGTACCAGATTCCATTATATGTTCAATACGTTCGTTGTTGCAATTTTTTTAAAGCTTTTACAGCTATTTGTACTGAATATTTTGAGGACATTTCTGGGGTAAGCCCATCCGAAATATACGCGAACTCTAAGGATTTTGTTAGAGCTTCTATCTCATTTGAAAAATTAGTATCAGTATTTAGATTTTGCTTTGTATTTAAAATTGTAGCAGTCAACACATCGACTGATTCGCCCTGGACACATGACTGGAGTTTATTCACGATTGCTTCTAGTGTCGACTCAATTAAAATACGATTTCTCACGGTGCCTTTAAATTTAGTTTTAAGTAAACTTATTGCAACCGCTTCGTGTGATCCTTTTATTAGCTGACGAAGTCCAATGATATCGACAAAGCTTTGCAAATTCTTTGGCTTTCCATCGAATTCTGGTAAAAGTTTTGCTGCGCTGTTAAGAAATTGTTTAATTGTCTAATCTTTCTTCTTCACCAGAATTATTATCAGTATTTGTAACGGGTAGTGCTAATGTTTTATAGTCGATTTTGAATGTTTCTTGGAAATTATTAGGCACTTCAACCTCTATATGAAATTTACTTAATGTCTTTTTTCTACATGAAAAGAACCATTCGGACACGATTTTCAAGTTTTCTTTTGTTAATCGATGCCATTGCAGAATTTTAAGAACTACCTCGCCTATCGCGATGACAACTAAAATAATCAGTAGAATATTAGTAATTTTTGGGGACTCAATTATTTCAATCTCGTTCAATATGTCGCTGTTGGAGTCCACTTGTTTGGTTTGGTGGCTACCTATTACATTTAAATAAAAAAATTTATTGCGAGTCAAATAACGAAATAGAAATTAATAGCACGGCCTCGATTGGTACAAAAAGAAAATTTCTAAAGCGAGTTGAATGTTTTTGCATTTTTTTTAACTTTTTGTGACGTAAACTTTCGTTTTTATTTTAATTTAAATCGAAAATTAATTAAAGTTATTAGTTATTTAGCTATATACTTAAATAATTACAATTAAAATTAATAAAATAGATAAGAGCATAAACTTACAAAACAAACTTATAATTTTATATGTTCTGAAATTCTGCTGCTGTTATTGGTGTTGCCGCTACTGATGATTCCTTTTAAAACATCTGTCCGGTTCCCTGCTTACCGGGTGTTGTTTTTCATCTTTATAATTTGTTTTATTTATTTAAAATTTTGTATTTAATCTTAAGCCCTTATTTATGTTTTGGTTTTTCATTTTTAATTGTTCATTGATTTAATTTATTGAAATTTTTTTTAAATAAAATTTTGTATTATTGATATTGTATTATTCAAAAAGTTTCCCTTTTTTGCTTATTTTACTTTTTTTTCACATCAAATAATAATTATTTGCAGAATAACACGTTTCCGAATTATTTTTACAAACTCTATCCTCACTTTGTTTTTTTTTATATAAATATGCATTTAATAAATTTTATTATTTTAGTTTATCATATAGTGTCCTGCCACGGTGGCTTAAAACTACATGCTAGGTACTATGCTTAGTTCGTGTAAAGTACATCTTACCAATGTTTTTTTCACATTTGAAAATGCTAATAAAGCAATTAACATACAATTCTTGCTCATTGTTCATGCAAATTTCAAAAATTTCCATTGAAAAAACAAATTTCGTTTTTAGGGTGTTTTTTAAGATTTTCGCTACCAGAAAAATGCACACACACGTTTATCTTAAAAACCACACAACGCTATAAAAATTTAAACTTTTAAAAAACCCACAAATGATTACTGAAAATTAAAAAAAAAAACTTCTAACGTTTATGTTGGAAATGTCACCTTATTACTTTTTCTTTTACTTGTGTATATATATACAAATATTAAAAAATTATTTTCAAAAACTGTTTCCATTAACGAAATGTGGTCATGATTAATGAAGTGGACTTCCACTGAAAAAAAAAAAATATTTAAAATAATGTAATTAGTCTATAATTCAGATTTCTATTAATTTTTTACTTTGGCGCCAAGTTTAAATTGCAATATTTGCTTTTTAAAAATACATTAAGCGGTAATCCCAAAACCCTAAATTTCAATACTCCTTTTTTGTATCATAATAAAAAAGGTTCAGGCTCCTTTTTTCTGTGGTCGTTGACATATTCATGGAAGTGCTCAAATATTACTGTTTAGCCTACGATATATAAAAAAAATAATAATTGTTTTTAGAAATCTAGCTTTTATCGTCTTAATATTTCGAGTGGAAACTTTAAAACTGAAAGTTAGCATCACTAAAAACGTCTGTTGTCACATAGTTTTACATATCAACTAGAGCGTGCTCTAAATAAAAAACTAACACATGGTGACTGCATTGCATCATGGGTCCACATATGTTTTAGCTATTACGTGTATTTTGTTTTTGTAAAAACTTTTTTTGTAAAAACTTTTGAGCTGTCACCTTGTATTTTTGCGCCATGGTTTACACTATGTGTATTGATTTACATATGAGTTGAACACGTAGTCTAAACACCCTTGTTCTTTCTCACATTATATTCGGTATATACCTCGGATATAAATATTCATAATGGTAAGAGAATGCAACAAACTTTAAACTCAAGACAAAAATACTCCAACAAATGGAAAACTAAAGTTAATGATAATAAAGCTTAAGCTATCATGTTTCCATACAACAAATCTTCAAAGCGAATTCCTTCACAAAACTTTTACTCCTAAGGAAGTACAATTCCTGTTAGTGAAAATAATAAATACTTGATATAATCCTAAATAAAAAACTTTTGTTTAAACAACATGTTTAATACATATGTGAAAAGTCAATTAAGTCTGGTTGCACACCATATCCTTTATTAAACAGGATATCAAGACTTAACCAGAAAAAAAATATTTGTTATACAGGATGTGTATCCGACCGATCTTGACTTATGGTTGCTAAGTCTGGTATGATAAAACTGCTAAAACTCATACAACGAAGCTTCAAATCATACAAAAAACTTAAAAATAATACACAACCTTTCCCGTAGGTTTCCTACAGACTTACTACATTCCAATTTTGAACATAAAATGATAAATTCATTTGTGAGGGACTTGGAGCTGTCATTTAATAAAAAATGCAAATCGTTAATTTTTAAAATATAAGAAATTTACTAAGCAATCACTAAGATTCTTTTGGAAAGTAAGAATCTATGCTGTTGATGGGTTAAAAAAATTTCATTATAACTTTAAAATTTGTATAAGGTTTTTTTGAAATAAACTTTTCCTTAACACTGTCCTTTTAAAGGTTTCTCATATTTAATTAAGTAGTTTACTATTGTACCTTAAAAATATTAAGATTTAAGTTAATTAAGTTAATTTTCACAATAACAATATTTTAAGCTGATATTCAATAAAAACATAATATTTAAAGTTGACGAGAACAACTTTACTAAAAATGTGTTGAAAGTGTAGATTTCTTATGGCATCATTAAGCAAATTTTTTAAACAAAATATAAATTAATTTCAAAGCCACCATAAGCGTGAAAATGATAGACTGTTAATTGTATCAAAGACTAGCAGTGTCCATTTCCTATTTTTTTAAAATTAAATTTTAGAAAAATGCGTTTTTAAAATCTTTCGGATATTTTACGAGGACGACCAGTTTGTTATTTAAGTTCCAGTCCCTTTTTAATTTAAGCCTGATGTAGTATTTTATAAACTGTTTGCTTTTGTTGCGCTAACATTTCTGTGCTTTTTTGCTTAATGGAACCAAGTGTTTATAGAACTCGCCTGAACGCCATTCCACCGTCTTTTTTAAGAGATTTTTTAAAGAGCTTTTTCAATGAACATATTACGAATCTAACATAAGATGAGCGTTTTCACTTCCTTTCTTTTTTTTAAAAAAGGCACTGTTTTCCAATGTGATGATTTAAATAAACCAACTGGATCTACCATTGAAATTTGTTTACTTAACATGTTCATTACAAAATAAGGGAAGCAGAAGATTTCTATTACATAGGCCTTTCTGGCGTCCATTGCGCTCTCTGGTGTTTATTGGATTGTTTGGCATCCCTGGGGCTGCTAGCGTGCATTGTGCTGTTTAGCATCTATTGGCATATCTGGCGTCCATTGGCTCTTTTTGTGTCAATTTTCCATTGGCCACCTCTAGCTTTTTATATTTACATTTTTATCTTAACCTCTATATTCGTCATTATTTTAAGGAGAACTTGCTTTAAGACGGGTGTTATTTTCAAATCGTTCTAAAACTTTCTTCATTTATTTACTTAAAGAAAACAGTCTTATTTATATCAATCAATCGACTGCGATATATTCATTTATTATCTTATGTACCATGAAACATACATCCTTAACCCGAGACTAAAAAAAGGCTTCGTCTGGTTTCAAAACTCGAACTGAAAAGGGAGTAAAGGAGGAATACGGGCACAGTTATACGGCCTCAAAGATTTTAATGGAATTCGAAACGTAGATATATTCTTTGTCTACTTGTTAATTGGCAAAAAGCATGCAACTGCAAATATTTTGCCAAATCAATCTATTAATCTTGAAGTACGTGGTTTATGTTTGCAGCTGCACTTTCACAAGCCATGTTTTCAATTAACTTTTCAAAAACATTTAATCAGCATTTATTTCGCATTGTGTTATTAAACTAAAAAAAATTAGAACTGCGCGCAATATGTGGCAGTTAATGCATTACCAGCTGTAAAAAACGGGGTTCTAAAAACTAATACTGGCCCCAGGTTTTAAAAGAATATTTCCTTCTCATCCCCAAAGATTGTCTACTTAAAAGTCTAAGGAAAGAGCTTTAACCATAAAAGAAGCAAACAAGCATTTGCTCTCTAATAAATTTGTGACAAATGCAAAAACTGGTAAATATTATACTCTACAACATTCCATTTGAAAAAAACAAGATTTTTTAAACTGATCAATAAATATTCAACTTTAAGAGTATCAATATTTTAGATAATTTTAAAGTATGTGCGCACTTAAAATGATTTTAATTAACACACATTTAAAAAATAATAGAAACGGTCATTATTTAATTGATTGAGAAAAAAGAAAGTAGAATTAAAATAAATGCCAAACAAGAAAATAACGCAAGAAGATCAAATCTGCCACAAAGTGCTTTTTCAGTTTAGATATAAAAGGAATATATATGACTACGTATGACTTTGTCGTTCGTTTGTAATTCCTACCTCAATCCCGTAGGTAGAGAATAGATTGAACAAAGACTGCCGTCTTTCAGTTTTCAGATTTAAATCGACTTTTGATGACTCAAGATTATTTAAGTTCACGACTTAATTTTTTTTAATGATCACGACTTATTTAAATTTTACAAAGAAAATTGTGTATTTAAATCCCCCTTCAAAAAAAATTAAATTTCACCAAAATAATAGAAATTTTCATAAAAATTCAATTTTGAATTTAAAACCGCCTTACAAGAAAATACAAATTTCACTACAAAAATAAAGCATAAAGAAAATGAAACTTTATAAAAAATCTAAAAAAAAAAAACAGTTTTTTTCTATTGAAATACATTAGATTTTTAAACAACTAAAAAAAAAAACAATTTACATAAAATAAAACTATTTACAAATTTAATGTAAAATTTAAATTGTATCACAGAAAAAACTTTTAACATACATATAATTGAAAATTCAACGAAATTGCAAACAAAAAACTAATAAATAAAAATCACAACAAAAAGACGATAATTTAAAAAAATCGAAGAAAATAAAATCGAAATTTTACCAAATTTTAAAGCTAAAAAATAATAAAAAGAAGCAACATAAAATTAAAAAAAAATATTAACTTAAAAATTACTTCGAGTTTTGGCAACAAAACAAGAATTCATCAAAAGCCTAAAAATTGAAAACCAAAATTTCTTTAAAAAATTTGGATAAAAAAAACAGAAAAAAATCTTAATTTCGGCTAAGCCGAATCTTATATACCCTTCATATATAAACACCAAAATATAAATCGGCATAAGAAATTCGTTTCCACCATAAAGATTTTTGGTTTAAAACAAGCGTCTAAAAATTTTAGCTTCGGGTTGTTGTCGTATCAACTTTCGTTTGTGCTTACTATTAAGTACTTAGTATTAAGCACTTAGCAGAGAAATCACTAGCAGAAATAAACACGAAACGACCTGCAGGAATAGAAACGGAGTTAAATATAGAAAAATTGGATGCAGGCATGTTGGTTTGCCCGTTACGGCTAATCGATTGGCGTATTTAAATTTTCTCTAGTGTCATGGCAAAGTTGCTTTTAAACCGAACACGGATGTGTAGACAAATGACTTTATGGAGTAGGAAATGGATATTATAGAAATTACAAACGGAATGAGAAACTTAGATTTATCCTTTTCCACTGTGGTAAAGGGTATAAAAATCTAAAAAAAAAAAAAAATATTTTAACAAGAAATTTAAAGTTCGATAAAAAGAGAAATTTCGGAAAATCCAAAATAAAAAAATTTAAAAATAAAATCGAGTTTCCAGAAACTGAAAAAGAAAACCTTGAAATTCCCCCTAAAAACTTATCGTTTTATGTGCTTAGTTATTTGCTCGTATAATTGTACTATAAAGTTACAAGATTGTAAATTTCTATCTTCAATCGCTTTGGTGAAGGGTATACAAATTTCTATACAGCCGAATAAATAGAACGGACAACTTTTTAAACCCGCAGCATACAAGTTGAGCTCGTTGTTGTCCAGCTACACTTTATTCAGTTCGTAACCGTTCGTTGTATGTATCACAACGTATTTATTGTTAGTGCTTTAAGAGACGTTTCATAATTTATGTTTAAATATATTTAAATATAAATAATACGTACGTTATTTATTTAAGTTTTTACATTGGTTTAAAAGTATAAAAACACTTGTGCATCATAAGAATTTTCTAAATGTTGACTTAATTAAAAAATATCAAACAATAATTTATTTAACTTAAATAAATTGGTAAGCATTTTGTTTTTGATGTCTATAAAATTTATCAAAGACTAGAAAATTATTTATATAATGCATTAAATTATTATTGTTTTATAAAATATACATTTTTTTTTTTAATTTTATTAACTTTTATGTTTTCAACAAGAACGTTGTAACTTCAAAAGAATTTTTTTTAAATATAATTTTTGTTTGTTTGTGTTGAGCTGAACAAGTAGGCTTGAAGACACCGTTGTGCGGCCATCTATCTCTTTAAATTTTTTTACAATTTATTAAAGAAAATTGTGCAAACTCGATTAAAAAATCGCTATTCATTTGGGAAGTGTTAATTGGAATATTTTGTTTAATGATTATGACATTTTTGGTTCAATGCACATGCAAACTTGTAGCGTCTACAGGAAAGAAAATCCACAAAAGAAATTTGTCTTGCATCTTCGACCACAAAAGTTAATTAGTTTGTTTGTAAACAGTAGGCCAATAACTTCTAGCGTTAATTAATTTAAGTATTTATATATTCACCATATCTTGTTTAGTAAATAAAAAAAAAACAAATATTTGCGTGACAAAGAAGTAAAAAATAAGAGAAAAAAATTAAGTTCTGAATATAATATAATTTTACATAAAACTGTAATCGGCTCTTAATGGGCTAAACATTTTTGAACAATTTTAGTATTTCCTGGAAGATCTCGTAAAAGCTTCAATTTGATACCAATATTGATATCTTAAGAAAATTTGGTGCACAATATGGGTTCAGAGGCCCATAACTAGGAAAATATGGGCGAGCGTCAATTTTATTCACTTAATGTTTTTTCTTCTAATTTTTTTAATCTCTTTCGCTCTATATTTTGGTTTTTTGGAGTAACTTCATTGTTTGAAATGAAGGGCATGAACCGATCTTGCTGATTTTAAATAGAAAATTTTCGAAAGTGTGTCTGAGCTATTGGCGTATTAAAAGTTTTTCCAGCTCATCTAGTGCCTTGGAAAAGTTGATTTTAACGGGCGGACAGACGGACATCGCTCAATAAGAATTTTGTTAGGCTGGAAATGAATATTAAAGAAATTTCAAACGAAATGACAAATTTAGATATCCCTTTTTACACCTGCGGTGAATGGTATAATAAACATAACATTTAAGATTAGAGGTTTCAAAAAGTTACGATAGCGCGTGAGTTATAGTCTTAACTTAATCGTCACTTAAAAAAAACAACTTTTCATTTCTGTAACCGAATTAAGATTGATTTTATTCTTCTGTCTACTTTACAATGAAACTTATTAACTAAATATAAAAGTGCTTATTCTATTAGTTTAATTTTGAAAATAATATTTTTAATGGTCAGCAATTAATATTAAAAGGGTTATTGAACGATATTTTTCTATTTCGCAACTTTTCAATTGCAATTAATATTTTACATTGGTTTAATTTCGAAAATCATATTTTTAATGGTCAGCAATTAATATTAAAAGGGTTAATGAACGATATTTTTATATTTCGCAACTTGTCACTTGTAATTTATGTTTGTTTTGCATTTTGTTAATATGAGGTGTTTGAACTATTTTCGTGTGTTATTTATGTATGTGTGTCGTTATGTCTTGGTGGCTTTGGTGGGGGTATTTGTGGTGACATAACTCCTCCCTCCTTAAAATGAAGTGACGGCCAAAGGGGTTTTGCCTGATTTGTTGCCGGAACTTCATTAATTATATGATCGAGTGAGTATGTTATTGTCATTGGTTTTCTTTTTATAACTGCAACTGTTACTATAATGATGAGAATTGTTATTGATCCGAAGGCGGAATAAGTAACTTTCTCGTGTATTTCTGTATTTGCCTGTATGTTTTCAATTACCTTTTTATCTTGGAATCTGTAGTTATTAAGTTTTGGGAGTGTTATCTCGTTTTTGTATGAAAGAGTTGTAATATTATTATTTAAATAAAGTGGCGTTTCAATGAATATTCCATTGTCCCAATGTGTATTATTTTCGTTATTGTACCATATGTTATTGATGGCAATTTTGCAGTTGATAAATTGAATTAGGGTTGTGTTGTTAATTGTGTATTGTTTGGTAATATTGTTGCAAATTGTAATAATATGTTGTGTTGGAGGGTTAATAATGATAATAAAGTTGGGTTCTGGGTGAATAATGTCAGTTTTTTGTCCTACATCTCTTAAATGACAAGAAGCGATTCCGGTCTTATTTATTATATTGCTAATACAGTTTATATTCATATTAAACTCTGTTTCATAATTATTTTTACAATAAAATATATTTTCTATTTGCTTACATTTTTCTTTATAAAATATTACGTTATTTTCGTTAATTAATGCATATTCTTCGCTTATAATTTCTAAAGTTTTATTGATTGGTATTGGGATAATATGATAAAATGTAAATTCTTCCTTTGACATTATTGGTATTTTTATGTTAAATATAATATTAGTGTTATTATAATATGCGGCTAACTCAAGCAATTCGAATATGTGTTCAAATGAGATTACGTTAATTCGTTTTTTTAGTGTATTATGGATTTGATTAAGTTCTATCGGGTCTAATATTAGTTTTGGGATGATGTTTAGTTTGGCTAATACTACTGCTTCTGCGATATTGTTTAGATGCTGTGTGAGTATATCGATATTATAGTTTATCTGATTTAGTTGTTGAATTTGTGTTAATGTGTTAATTGTAGGGTTTAGTGAATTACGTGTTTGTTCTTGTATACTTTTTATGTATTTTGAAATAATATCTTGTTCTTTGTTTATATGATTAGTTATGTTTTCAAATCTTTCTATCATTCTAGTGTTGAGGATGAGTTGTTCGTTTATTGTATTATTTATTTGTCCATTTTCCGTTAGCAGACGTTCGATGTCTTTGTTTAATCTTTCCGCGTCTTCATAGTCCATGTTTCCAGTTATAAATTTTATTGTTGAGCCTAGAGCGTTAATTAGTCCTCTCTTCTGTCTGTTTCTGGGTTTTATGAGGTTTACTTTTGTTGTAAGTTCTTTCAGTTTTAGTTTTGTTGTTTTTAATGCAATTTTGGCAAATTGTGTGGTTTCAAAATGAGTTATGGCATTCTCTATTTCTTGTATATTGTCTTCGTAAGATTGAAGGTTAATTATGTGTATAAGGTGCTTATAGTCAACTATTGTTCTAGCAATTCCTAGTTTAAGTGGAATGATTCCTTGGGTTGGTGAAACGTCTATAATTTTGACATCGGCTTGTGCCATTACAAATCTAAAAGAAAATAGAGTTTTGGGTTTTAGGTTTTTGGTCGTCTTTTTATTTTGGATTTATGGAGTTTCTGATTGTCAAGTGTTAAAAGAGTTACTCTGTTGTTTTGTTTAACAATTCTTTTTGAGAACCTAGGAGTCATTTTGTTTCTCCTACATTCTTTTCTGTATATGTCGTCATTCTCTAAAAAGGTTTCGGGGTTTTCTCTATTTTGGTTTAATCGCTCAATGCGTTTGTTTGTGTCATGAGTCAGTTTTTTCCTAATTGATTCCTGTAATTCGGTCTGAAATTCTTTAAGTCGTTGTAGGTATTCGTGGTGCGTATTGTAGTTTAAATCTTTTTCAAATGTGGGTGCTCTTCCATAGAATAATTCAAACGGAGTCAGTTTTGTCGCGGTATGTATGGAATTATTATATGTCATGATTACTTCGGACAGTATTTCATCATTATCTAATGGCTGATCTAATGGCCTATATTTTTGCATAATAATTCTATATATTTCTGTCATCGTTGAATGTAGTCTTTCTACTGGTGAATTACTAGTACTTTGTTGAAACGAAGTGTAGTGTATATTAATTTTGTTAATTTTACAAAAATCCTTTATGATAGACGCACTGAATTCGGCACCTTGGTCACAAACGATTTTTCTTGGGGGCCCGTGTAAGCTTATATAATGCTTAATTTTTTTTAAAATTGATATGCTATTTCTGGAATCTAAAAGGTACGCTGATCCGAATTTTGAAAATTTATCGATAAAGGTGAGAATGTTTCGTTTATTTATGCAGTATATGTCGATGTGGACAATGTCTAATGGTTTTTTCGGTATTTCAGGTGTTTCAAATGTAGGTTTCGGAGGCCTTCTGTCATATTTGAGCGTTTGGCATATATCGCAATGATTTATGCATTTGGTTATTTTTTCTTTCATGTGAGGGAAGAAATATTCCCGTTTCAAATGTTCAAATGTTTCTTGAATGCCTCTATGATTGTGAGTGATGTGGTAGTCATTCACAAGCTTATCTTGATCGTCGGTATTTCGAATATCCTCTAATAGGATTTTACATCGAACAAGTTTGAATGTTTTGCCATTTGCAAAATATTTGGAGTAAGTATTTTGAACAATTCTAAAAGTGTCGTCGTCTGTCATTATTGCAGAAAGTCTATTGGGGGCAAGGTATCTTTTAAATATGTCGATCATTAAAGTTTCGTTGTATACTGGTCTGCGTATTGTTTTTCGCATTTTATTTTTAAAAACGGTTTCAAGTGTAAGAGGAGAACCTTCGCTTTTAACTTGTAAGATAATTTGGAGGTTAAATGTGTTTAAGGCTTTTTCCGAGATTGGAATGGCATCGTCATAATTTTCCTCGGCAGAGTGAATGGTCGTTCCTGCTGTTCCCTGAATTGAGTCGTTGTCGACTATATTAATGTTGACTTCTTCGTTTTTAGAAAAGTTATCGTAAGTTCTAATGCGGCTTAGGGCGTCTGCATTTGTATTTAGTTTTCCCTTTTTGTAAACTATTTCATAGTCAAATTCCTCAAGTTTGAGCCTCCATCTTACTAATTTGGAATTTGGTTCTTTAAGGCTCATAATCCAGGTTAGTGGTCTATGGTCAGTTACAATTTTAAATTTACGTCCAAAGAGGTAGGGCCTGAAGTATTTTGTGGCCCAAACAATAGCAAGTAATTCCTTTTCTATTGTTGAATAGTTTATTTCACTATCTGTTAACGTCCTGCTAGCGTAGCATATTGGTTTGTCACTTCCGATTGGACCTTGGGAAAGAACTGCTCCTAAAGCAAAGTCGCTTGCATCAGTCGTTAAGACAAATGGTTTTGAGAAGTCCGGATACTGGAGTAAAGGGTCATTGGTCAAAAGGTTTTTGCAGGTTTCGAATGTTTGTAGGTACTTGTCATTAAAATTTATTTTCCTTCCTTTTTTTAAGCATTCAGTAAAAGGCTTTGTGAGTTTCGAAAAATTTTGTATAAATTTTCTGTAATAACCCAATAGTCCTAAGAATGACTTTATCTCTTTCTGAGTTTTTGGGATAGGAAAATTTTTTATGGCTTGGATTTTTTCGGGATTTGGTTTTATTCCCTCTGTGGTGATAATGTGTCCTAAAAACGCACACTCCTTGTGTAAAAATTCAGATTTGTCTATCTGAACTTTTAAGTTTGATTCTCTAAGCTTTTCAAAAACCTTTCTCAGATTTAATATATGTTCTTGTAATGATGTGGAATAGACGATTATGTCATCTAGGTATACAAGACAGACCGTGCCTATTAAATCTTTTAGCACATTATCCATTATTCTTTGGAATGTAGATGGCGCATTTTTAAGGCCGAATGGCATTCTGACAAATTCAAAATGACCTCCATCTACAGAGAATGCAGTTTTTGCAATATGTTCAGGGTGCATTTCTATCTGGTGGAATCCGCTTGCAAGATCTAGGGTGGTGAAATACATGCTTTTACCTAATTTGTCAAGTATATCTGTAATGTTGGGTATGGGGTACTTGTCACAAATGGTTTTTTCATTTAGTTTCCTGTAATCTATGACAAGTCTCCATTTTTGTACATTACTAGCATCCCTTTTTTTTGGGACTATCCATACAGGAGCACTCCAAGGTGAAAAACTTGGTCTTATAATGCCTTGTTGTAGCATTTTATTTATTTGTGTCCGTACTTCATCCTTATGAACATAAGGGTATCTATATGATTTTGTAAAAATTGGTATGTCATCTGTGGTTTTAATTTTGTGCTTTATTTGATTAGAGAAGCTAAGGGAATTCCCCTCTTTAAAGAATATATCATCGAATTCCAAACAAATTTTTCTTAGTGCTTTCTTTTCTTCTTCGTTCATATGGTCTGTTCTCAGCATTTTTGTTATATTTTCTTCTTGGTGAAATATGCTTGAGTCTATGGTGAAGTTATTAACCTCAATGAAATTTTTATATGGAATGGTTTTTAGAGGTTGTTCAATGTAAACAATTTTTTCTTTGTCAGATGTGTTTACCATTTCAACGAAACTATACCATTCTTTTGCAGTATAAATACCTTCCGAAATAAATAGGTCAGATTCTAAAAATGTTTTTTGTATGAAAAAATCGCCGTTTCGAGAATCAACTGGTATTTTAATCACAAATTTTGAAAAAGGTTGAATTATATGTTTTCCTGAAGTAAGGTTGGGTTTGAACTGTAGTGGTATTATTGAATTTTTTGTGATCAGAGTCTGATTGCCTAGGTCTACTTTAGCTTTAAGTTTGTTTAATATATCAAGTCCTATCAATCCATCAAAATAGTTATGAAATTTAAAGACAAATAGTTCCATCTTACCATTTTCGTTGAATTCTTCAAAATATGGTAAACTGATTTTCTTGTTTAAAGAATGTTTATTTAATATTGTGGTAATCGTTATTGGTTCGCAGGTCCTACATTTGTCTTTATCAATATATTCTGGGTTTATAAAGGATGATGATGCTCCTGTGTCTATTAGAAATTTCAGTGGTTTACCAGAAGGAGAGGATATATTTATATATGGTAATGTGTGTCCATGTTTGTTTACGTCTAAATATCCGGTTGGTCCGGGGAGGCATCTAGCAGAAAATTTTCACCGTCGTCAATTGTATTAATGTTTTGGTTGTATTGATAATTTTGTCCAAATGTTAAGTCTTGTTTTAAATTGTTCTGAGCAAAAGTAACATCCTTTTGAACTTGGTCATTCTCTGGATAATAGTAATATTCCTCCAAGTTTGCGTATGGAGTTCCTTCTATATCAATGTTGTGCATTTCGTGAGGCTTAAAACCATTAGTTGTTCTCTTGGTTTGCATACTTTGTGGTTTTCTCAAATGAGTATAACCTGAACTTACGTCCATTGGTTCTGGTGGCGGTAAGTTTTGTGCACTATACTGCTGTCTTCCAAAGGTGTTGTTAAGGGAATTGTTATTGTTGTAAAATGTTCGGGTTTGTTCAAGTCCGTTATTCGGTATGTTTTTCGGGTAATAATGTCTATTCTGTCCGAATGTATTAGTGGTTGTATTAGTTTGGGGGTTTTGAACGTTGTTCGTTCGGTTTTGATATGAGGGTGTAATCGGATAGTATTGTCTCGAGGACTGTTGAGGGAATCTGTATGAATTGTTAACTACTGGTTGGTAAGTCTGAGGCCGTGGATAACTCGGAAAGTGTTTAAAATTCTGCTGGGGAACATGATGTGTAAATGTTTTTTTTGTGTAGCATATGTTTTGTTCCTGTATACAAAAGTTAAGGGCTTCGGCCATCGTTTTAGGTCTCATCGATCTGATGTTTGAGCCTAAAGGTTCTTTAAGGCCTGACAGGAATGTGTTTAAGCACATTTCAGCGAATAGTTTTTGTTTTGCTTCAATCACGCTAGGATTGGTTTCATGGATTAGGATATTATTATTGATGGATGACTGTATTTCTATGATTGAGCTATAGAAATGTTGGACAGACTGGGTTTGTTTTAAATTATGTAGGTCCTTTATCAAGGAGGTTTCATTCCTTTTGTCGGAATAATGTAGGATTAGATTGTTTTTTATGCTTTCCCAAACTAAAGGGGTACCATACACATTGAGTACCTCGTTAGCTTGTCCCACTATTTTGTTCCTGATTGCTCGTAAAATAATTTTTGCATAGTTTGTCCCGTCTATGTTAACTAAGTACCCTAATATTTCTTCTACGTTTGTTAGAAATTCATACAAAAGTCTGGGGTTCCCGTCAAATTTTGGGAGATCCTTTACTGCATCTGGGATTTTAAGTGAATCAAATATTTGATTGTGATATGAAATTTGATTTGAGATTTGGGGAATGGAACCCGAGGGATTATTGTTATCTAAGGACATTTCAGTGTTTTCTGGGATTGGTGTAAGGTATCTAAATATATTTGTGTATGGTTTCACCCGATATGTTTTCCGCATGAATAAAATAACTTTATTTTTTAAAATTTATGCTTAAATATACTTATATGTATTACCAAATAATAAAATAAAATATAACTAGTTTACCCTAGTATTATTATTAGTTGTCTCATAATCTGTGGATTTCTTCTTGTTGATGATTTGGTGGTCCCGTGGGTTCAGTTGCTTTGTTTCTTGTTGATCCAATTTTACACTGCTCAACTGGAACTTCTTGTTGTTTGTCAAAATATCACTTTTTACGGCGACAGGTATTTTCTTCTTTTATTGTGGGCTGATAAGATTATTTTGATTTGTTTATTTTTGTGGTTCCTTTTTCTTTTCTTTTATGGGATGATAATGTCTTTTTATGAAAGCAAGTTAACAATGTTTATGTCCTTTATCTTTGTAATAAATGTTTTAATTAAAAAAATTTTTTTTTTTTCAGGATAATTATAGAGTTATATTCACTTTTTTTTTTCTCAGGATAATTATAAAGTTATATTCAGTTTTTTCTGTCCTTTTTCTCAGGATAGTTATAAAGTTATATTCACTAAAACTTTTTTTTTTTTTTTTTTTTTAGGATAATTATAAAGTTATATTCACTAACTTTTTTCTTTCCTTTTTTTTCAGGATAATTATAAAGTTATATTCACTAACTTTTTTCACTTTTAATATCTAGGAGCCAAAGTTGATATACCGTCAACTTTTTTTTCGACTGCGCCAGTTATAGTCTTAACTTAATCGTCACTTAAAAAAAACAACTTTTCATTTCTGTAACCGAATTAAGATTGATTTTATTCTTCTGTCTACTTTACAATGAAACTTATTAACTAAATATAAAAGTGCTTATTCTATTAGTTTAATTTTGAAAATAATATTTTTAATGATCAGCAATTAATATTAAAAGGGTTATTGAACGATATTTTTCTATTTCGCAACTTTTCAATTGCAATTAATATTTTACATTGGTTTAATTTCGAAAATCATATTTTTAATGGTCAGCAATTAATATTAAAAGGGTTAATGAACGATATTTTTATATTTCGCAACTTGTCACTTGTAATTTATGTTTGTTTTGCATTTTGTTAATATGAGGTGTTTGAACTATTTTCGTGTGTTATTTATGTATGTGTGTCGTTATGTCTTGGTGGCTTTGGTGGGGGTATTTGTGGTGACATAACTCGTGCATAGTTTGAAGAAGCTTCAATTCTATTACTTCCCTGGGCATATGCTTTACAACGCTAAAATCAATAACAAGACATTTTCGTTTGTCAGTAAGTTTGTTGTCTACTTCAGATAACTTTTGAACCCATTTTAGCACCATATAAGATACGATTTTTCGGAGTGATAAACCGCAACCTTTAGAAGTAAGGCCAGCCACTATAAAACGGAGTACTTCCGATTTATAGAATTCGCAGTACTGCCTTTCAGATATAAAAAATTTTAGAAGGGAATAAACTCAAAAATGAACTATGTCCCGATGAAAATCTTCGAAAAATAGGCCCTATCATCGGCGTCCTTTTTATGGTACAACGTACACACAGCCATTTGTCTTAAACAAGCTCTAATTATTCGAGTTAGGGACGCTGGTGCTTCAGAAACATTTGTTTAAAGTTTTCATTTGTACCATTTTTTTAAAGAGTTTTTTGAGATGCTCAAAAAAAGTTTTTGAAAATATATTAAGTTTTTTATAAATATGTTTTTATATTTTATTGCGTGCGAGTATTAAATGATGTTATTATGCAACGATCTTATATTTTATCCCGCCATTTTTATTTCTTTTCTTTAAGTACAACTACGCTCTTTTAAATAATTGACAATTTGTACAGACGATTGTCTGTTTTTAATTTGAAATGTCAAACACGCTTTTTTGTCATTAAAAGTGTTTGACAACTGAACCGAATTTTAGTGTTATGAATTTTCTTGTATCTAACTTTTTTGTGCAGAAACCATTAAAAAAACATGGACAAATAATAAATGAACGTTGTTTTATTTATTTTTTTACATTTTAAAATTAAATGACTTCAATAAAGATTTATGTTCTTTCTTTTAAAACAAAAATTTTTTTAATAAAAAGTTTAACAAAAAATTTTTTGTATGGTAACTCTGGACGCATGTCAAGATGTTTAATAAAAAGTATTGCTTGATATAAAATTTTTTTCATTAACTTCTAATGTTCGTTATTTTACCTGTTTTGAACTAGAGTCCATACTTCCATAGGAGTCAGAATGCTTCTTAGTAACTTCGTGTATACTTTTTGTGGTAAAACTGTGTCTTCGGCAATTGATAATGTGCCAGTATTATAATTTTAGTTAGCAGGTTTCCCGATGGTATCGTAATACGAGGCAGAGTCTTAAATTTTGTAGGTATACATTAAATTTTTATTTCTTGTTGTTTGATCGTATTAGAGATGTCTATAGGTAAGTTTTTTATTCGTTTTATTTACATCGTGATTTAATGAAATACTTAAGTTTTAGTTTTCGTGGGTCAACCTTTGCGAACCTTCTTCATTGTAGAAGGATAGTAGTCGAATCAAAGAATAGTGATGCCAGAATTCTATAATCCCATTATGCGGGATATCACCAAAAAATTAAGTTCAACCGCACTTTTAAACGTTAAAATAGAAGTTAGCATGGGAAGCACTTTAATTTGGTGGATTTTAAGCTTTTTGAAATTTTGAGTATATAAAAGTAGACTTTTGTACTTTTAACACAGTTAGGGGCAACCCAGATTATATATGTCGCTAGCAGAAACTAATTTAATAATATCTAGGAAAACAAAGGCATTAGCATTTACATAACAACGTAACAATTCGCTAAAAAGTAAATCCTTTAGATTCCCAGGCTTAAAATTTCTGTAGGTTGCTCTGGGGCCAACCCAAACCCCATTTCAAAACGAACACACATTTCCCATGGCATAGGAATCCAGAATGTATAGCTTTGTGGACTTTATGGAATCAGAAATAAATATTATATAAATTACAAACGGAATAACGAGTTGATATGACAAGTTTAGGTGTAGGGTGTACAACATGTCACACAACCTATGATGCAACTTAAATTTATTAATGATACATTGGAATTCGCTTATAGTGAAATTAAAAAAAAAAAAACAGCGGTAAAATAATAGTATTTCAGCGACATTATTTTATTAAAATCTCATAGATTTCTGTTTTTATGCATTTTTTCCGTCCAAACAAAAAACTTGTATTTAATTAATTTGTAAAAACAAATCAAACTTGCTTGTTCTGTTACATTTTTTTTAACTTGACGGTAATTCATGCTCGTGCGTTATTATGTGTGCATGTATTATTAATATAATAAATTAAATATGTTGAAAATTGGAGTGTTAATTTAAAAATATAAGTGTAAATTAGTGAATAACTTTTATTGTAAAACTTGTATTTTTTTTTTTTTTTTGCTTATTCTTATGAATGTAGAATTTTAACTTTTACATTTAAAAGATGCGGAATCGTGTGTAATTGACCTCATGGACAAATACAACATGATTATATTTAAATTTAATTTATAAATTATAAAATATAATAGTGGCAATCATGCACATATTAAAAGATTCACTTCATTGTTAACGAATTTAACACAATAAAAATTGTTATAAAGAAAATAATAATTTAAATATCATTATAGCATTTCCAAGCAAAACCAATATGAGTCACAGAAAAATAGCATATCGTATATTGCCTGGACTAAAATGGCTTAAGGGATATAGTGGGCAGAATGCAATAGCAGATTTAATAGCTGGTATAACAGTAGGTCTAACAGTACTACCTCAGGGATTAGCTTACGCCACATTAGCGGGCTTAGAACCGCAAGTAAGTGTTTCTGTTTAAACAAAATTATACTACAAAATAAATAAATAAATAAATATTGTTTTCTTTTAGTATGGTTTATATTCAGCTTTTATGGGCGGCATCGTTTATGCGTTTTTGGGTAGTTGTCGTCAAGTGACAATTGGTCCTACTGCTTTATTAGCTTTAATGACAAGCCGTCACACAAACTTTGGCCTGGATTCTGGTCCAGTATATGCCATTATGCTGTGTTTAATATCAGGAGTTGTTGAGTTGTTAATGGCTTTGCTAAGATTGGGTAAGTAGTTTCACAATCGAAAATCGCTATAATTCGTTAAAACTAAAAAAAAAACAAAACTTTTATATATTTTACGGTCACCTTAATAATTCGTGGTTATTTTTTCAATGTAAAATCCTTTTAAATAAACTCTTTTAGTTTGTTACGAAATGCAAAATAAAAATCAGAATTAGAAAAATGTATCCCTTTTCGTTTAAATATTTTGCATGTTAAACAAATTTTACATATTTATTTAAGTCAGAGAATCAGATTTGTTTGTTTTTTTTTAATAACCAAACCTCTTTAATTCGTAAAAAAATATTGGTCCGCTGCGATTATAAATTATTTGCGTCTTTACTGTTTGTAAACTAGAATATTAAAAATTTGTGATGCATACTTTAAGGCGCATTGGTGGATTTAATATCGCTGCCAGTTACAGTGGGTTTTACATCAGCCACAGCAGTTATAATTGGAACATCACAACTGAAGGTAATTTTTTTTTCTTGTTTAAATAATGAATGATTTAATTTTAACTTTCTTTAAGGGTCTTCTGGGTTTGCACGGAGGTTCTGGTTCCGGATTTCTTAATACTATGAAATCGGTTTTTGTGAATTTAGATAAAATACGGATGGGTGATTTTATACTTGGTGTCACTGCCATTACAATTTTACTACTATTAAGGGTATTGTTTTTTATATTATTGCTAGCAATTTATTTCATTATAATATTTTGTAATCTCTTTATTTCAGAAACTAAAAGACTTCAGACTTTCCAATGGTCAAACATATTTAAAAAGTTTTATTTGGATTGTTGCCACGGGTCGTAATGCCTTAGTTGTTTTAGTTGCCAGCGCTATTGCCTATTATACTTGTGATAGCAAGGACACGTGTTCATTTATTCTAACGGGCACTGTAAAATCCGGTCTGCCAGATTTTCAAATACCTAAATTTGAAACCACTGTTTTAAGTGCTAACGGAACTGAGATTCAACAAAATTATAAAGACATGTTAGAAGAATTGGGTCCATCAATGATTATATTGCCGATAATTGCCGTACTGGGAAATGTTGCTATTTCAAAAGCTTTTGGTGGTGCTGGCCTTTCACCTACCCGTGAACTTTTAGCTCTTTCCCTAAGTAATATATTTGGTTCTTTTTTCTCTTCAATACCCGTAACGGGTTCATTTTCTCGCAGCGCGGTAAATCATGCAAGTGGAGTGAGGACACCAATTGGTGGCATTTATACTAGTGTTTTAGTATTATTAGCTTTAGGGTTACTAGCTCCATATTTCCAATATATACCCAAGGCCTCTTTGAGTGCAGTTATAATATCAGCTGTTATATTTATGATTGAATTTGAGGTGAGATCTATTTCAATAGTTCCTTTAATTTGCTATTAAGTTTTGTTATAATTTTTAAAAGGTTATCAAACCATTGTGGCGCTGTAGCAGACGTGAATTATTGCCTGGCGCTATAACATTTGTAGTAAGTTTGGCTGTAGGTGTGGAAATTGGCTTACTATTGGGTGTGGGCGCTGATGTTGCATTTTTAGTGTATAGAGTAGCCCGCCCTGTGTTAGCTGTTGAAAAATTAAAGGTATTAAAAAAAAAACTAACATTCTCTTTAAATAAATGTAACTTTCTCTTGTCTATTGCATTTAGACTTCTCGTGGTATTTCCTATTTGTTGATACGTCCAAAACATTGTTCTTTATATTTTCCCGCCACCGAATGGGTACGTACGGGCATTTCAAAGGCAATAAATACTTATGGCTCAGCACCGGTGATATTAGATTGCTCAAACGTTCATGGTTTGTTTGATACAACAAGTAATTAAATACAATTTACAATATTTTTTAATTAATTTTTTAAACAGATTTTGATTTTACTGCTGCCCGCGGCATTGGCTCTTTAAATAAGGAACTGTTTACTATGCATGTGCCTTTGTTTTTACTTAAACCTTCTAAGGAAATTATTGTTATTTTAAAAGAATCAACCAACGTTGATATACCCACGTTAGAACTTGCTGATGACTTGGAAACTTTATTAGAACAAAGTATGTATATTTTTGTCTTCAGATTTTTGTTTTAAACAGAATAATATTTAATTTGAAAATTATTTTGCCGATTAAACAATATTATTTGAATTAAGAGACGACAAAGGTTCTAGGCTTTGAAAAACGATGAATAATATCTTGTTTGCTAATTTCTTCTACTAACAGGATTTTCATTTGAAATCCTCTCTAATCTACACGGTAGAACGAGTTAATTTATTTACAAAAAAAATTGATAAAATTCTCTCCTACTCAGGAAAATCATAAGAAAATGTGCGTTTAGATGCCATATTGTCACACAAAAACAAGCAATCCATAGTGTTACTCTGATCGCACATATGCTATTATATTTTAGAAATTTGTAAAAGTTAAGCAAATCTTACACAAATTATCACACATTTTCAGCAAAAATGCAATTTTTGACAGATTTAAGAGTAAATCTGGCAGTTAAATGGTTTTATTTTTGAAAATAAATATAAGATTTATTATGGGTGACTTGGTGACATTTAGTTTGAGAAATTGTGAGGGACCAACTGGCTCTTAGTTATAGGTCAGTGGCGCGCGTCAGTTGGCTTATAAAAATAAATAAATGCGAGCTTTGGTGAAGGGCTGGAAAATGATTTAAAGTGTCAAAAACTATTTCACGAAATAGGTAGTAAAAAACTGCACCACCAAGCTTTTAGTTGGACCAGAGGAAATAAAGATTACCTGGGTAGCGGCCGATCGTTAGGCGAAATTATCTGTTCCGATCGTCTAAAGGTCAATTTGTTCATCCCTTGACAAACGCATTGTGCTTACTTGGAAATGTGGTCTAACTTTAAGGATTCTTTAGTTTTGTAAGCTTTAGATAACCAAATGAAGTGAATTTAGGATTTAAGGTTTATAAAGTTTCAATCAAATTTAAAGTAAATACACAAATTTGCAAATATGGTATTGATGTCTAAAACTGAAAGTTAGAAAAAATCAAAGTATCGGCAATTTATTCGCCTTAATTAAATATTTATTTTAAGCTTCTAAGAAGCTGGAGTGGCGGCAGGTAGAATTATTCGAACTTTAAGCGCTAATATTATCAAATTATAAAAACATAATTTTTTAACATGATTAAAATATCTTAAATTAAATGTTTACTGCGTATTTTTAACCAATGTATTATTTGCCAATGTATGAGTGTCAATTTTTGCCCTTTTATAAACTTCAGTTCAGAATTAGCATTTGGAAGATTTTTTTTAAACAAAAATCACCAAAGCAAGTTTTTAAATACTTCCTAAATTGACTTAAAACTCATTAATCAGATGTTAGATTAAAAAGATACTCGAATTTAGTTAAGTCAAACGTGAAGAAAGCGTATTGTTTAATAAACAAAAAGTACAGAAAGCAAATGCTCTTAATGTGGCTGTTTTAAGCTTTGTTTTAGAGTCAGCCTAACGATGAAAAAGTGATTCAAATATTTTATTTCTTTATTATTTGTAAAAATATGTATTTATGTCATTTCGTAGAGAAAACAGAGATACAAATGTGGAAGCTCCCAATTTTACCGGTATAATGGTACAAAAACAGTTGTCTATAAAATTTTTTCTGTTTACAGTATTCTACAATTTGTATTTAAAACACATTTTTCTAAAATTAAATTTTAATTAAATTAGAAATAACACGTTGCCGAAGTTGTGGGCGCTGCTAGTTTAAAATAAAAAAGTTTTCTAAATGTTATAAAAAGTAAGTAAAATGTTATTTGCCATATTTGATTTTGAGAAAGTACAATTTGAAATGTGCGTATAATATGATTCGAAGAAGACTCATATACGGCTAGTAATATGACCAAAAAATGGCTTGAAAAAGTTTTGTAGTTGATGATAAGTACTATTGAAAATAATATCGAAAATGATTCAAAAACGGGAGTCATAAGGAACTCGTTTAGAAGAGTCGCGGATAGGATACTATTCTCTTCCGACAAAACAATCATTTTGACTCTTAAACGAGCGAAATGTCAAAAAAGACTTGAATGTAATTAAATGAAAAATATATTGGACAACGTGAACATAAATAGGAGAGCAAAAAATCGCCTTGCCTATGAAAAATTTAAATTCCTGGTTTTAGCAGGATCATTTTCTGTTCTGTTTTTAGGAGAGCATATTTCTAAGATTACAATACAATATCAATAGCATTCAATTCACTATTATAAGAAGAAAATTATTAAATGAATAAAAAATGGACAAGAAAACTCTTTTAAATATAGAGGAAAGAGCCAAAATTAATATCTATCGTTCGCAAGGAATTGGGATCGGGCTATTGCGCAGAAAATTGGCAAACTCACAGAATTGTGCTCAAATGCTGAGTTACATATTAAGATTTATAACCGCTTTAACTTCAACCGAAAAGAGAAAGAGTTGCGTCAAACTTTTTTTTTTTCTTCAGCACTTAAAATTAGGACTCAAACTGATATCACGAAAGTTATATTCACTATAAAATGAGCCATTGCAAGCTGATCTAAATAAAAGAGAAGGAAAAACTGTCAGTAAATAATGTACATAATATATAATAAATTTATTTTAAGTTTTTAATTGCCATCACAGCAGAGAGGTGGACTGCTCTTTCCCATGAAAGTAAAAAGTTTTAAATGTATGGCCAACAAAAAGCAGAGAAGCTTAAAAACTTTTTTCCAAAAATTTTTCCTATTCTTCAAATGTGTCAGAAAAGTGGCAATCCACATGGGTACAATATTATTGTGGAATCTTATTGTCGCCAGATTATTCTAATTAAAAACCTTTTAACTTTGAAATTAAAGTGTTAAGTATTTTGATTATTAATACCAAATGTTAAAACATGTCCTTTTTTTCTTTTCTAAATTTTTAAGCACAAGATTAGTTTTTAAAATAAAAATATTATTTATTACTTTAATATTTTGCCACACCGTTGGGTGGCATCTTCAGGAAATTAAGTATAAAGATAAAAAACCCCGTTGATACTTTTTTTGTTTTATAAATTTTAAAATGGCAAAGGTACGAAATCAAAGCGAGACGGTATCCCACAAGTTATTAGCTATTTGTTAACGTCCCTCCAGGAAACTGCGCATCGACCTATAGCTTCGTATAGGAAGTGAAAATCCTGATCGGAGTTATCCAATGTATGTGTTTTGAAAGAACAGCAAAACTTTTTAAATTAATTTTTTTAACTAACTAAAAAACACGTGCTTACACTTTGAATACTAGAAGGGCATAAATATATTTCCTTTAATGTCTTGAGGAAAAAGAAAAACGATGTACATAAATTTAAAATAAAATTTTAAAGAATCAAAAAGCAAGTGTCGTTGGTAGCCGAAAACAATTCGAATTGTAAAAAATAATTCAAGTTCTTAAATTAGGACCTGATATCGATAAAAGTAGTAAAAAGATGGCCTTAAAGGTTCACCATTATTTTTATTTGAAATGCTATTTTCTTCCGTTTGGTATCTCTTGTTTAAGACAATAAAACATCACACAAATATTGAAGTTTATAAACCTATTAAAAGGAGTTTTATCAAATTTGTTTAGAAACTACTGTTGCGTTTTTTCGTTTTTTAACGCAACAACTTTTAGGAGTGCAAATGCTAGCACGTCAACATTTATATTTACTTTTCTGTTTTACTTTATTTTTATTCTGTTTTCTACTCTTTATTTAAATTTGTTCCCACGATATTAAAGTCACGATTTCTTGTATTTTAACGCCGACCTTTTCTTACATAAGATCTGATATTATTTTTCTTACTAATCAGTTCTCCGCGTTAAGGTGTGGATCACCACTTTTTTATTTTGCTATAGACACATGCCTCTTAGCCGCTAAACATTCTGTTTTAATGTACAGGCGGTTACCCATCAATTGTTTTTCTTTTCTAATCGAGACTCCGGGAGTTCGAACTGCCATAATTTATTCATTGGTCCTTAAAATAACTTGTGCGTTGCGGCCACTCCATACAATATATTTCGTTGGTGGGACGTAAACTTATGACTCGTAAATGTGTTAAAAACAGCTGCTCCAAATGTTTTTTTTTAATGATAGAAGTAACACCTTTTTTAACTTCTTTTACCATACACACGGACAACAGCAGCATTAAATTATTAGAAATCTTGGGACCGGTCATATGACAACAAGCATTCGTGTCTAGCTGTTGACTGACTGATGGAATATCTTTTATACTGGTAAAAAGCTCTTGAATCTCGGGTATCACCATTTTTTGCAGAACCATGTACACTAAAGACTACTGAACAAAAATGTGCATATTCACTTTGCGCAGAAAATTTCGCACTAAATACAAATTCCTCGATGCACATTTCTTGACCGCTTTACTTGGAAGAGTGTGGAAGAGGCGAAGTTGACATGAATGACTTTATAAATGTAGAAATAAACTGCCACATTGTCAGAAACTCAAGTTTTAGCTTAGATTACAAAGTTTATAATTTGGATCTTAAAGCAATATAAAATTGTTAAATTCAGATACGGCATACTGCCAGAGAAATAAAAATTTGAACATTCACAACAATCTAAGCGTGTCATTTGTTTAAACTAAAATGGATAACTATACAGCCCCGTATCTTCATTCGCTTGAATCACATTACACCAGTTAAAAGCGCCCTAAATGATTGTAATATAGTTTGTCTTGTTCGAAATCGGAGAGTTGTAGCATTAACTATGAAAAACAATTTTAATAGAAAATTTAGATCTAAGTTCAGTTTTTATAGTTTACTCTTCCAGATTTGCATATGATTTAAAACATTTTTTTTATTTTAATTTTTCTATTTTTTCAGCCCCCGACTATGAACCATATCTTCAAGTTATGGTACCACTTGTAAATAATCAAATGACGACTATAGAGCAACTGGATTATGGCAAAATAAATTAATGTAAATTTTGTTTTCAAACATTTTGAGGCGAGTATTTAAGGTAGAACATTTATAGAAAAACGAAAAATGCTGTTTTAGGTATTTGTTATTAACTAAATGACGTAACATAAATACATACAAATAAATATGTATTATATTAATTTTAATGACCCCACTAAAAGATTTATAGTTTGTTTATTTATTTTTCTTTTTATTAAAAATACATTTCTGCATGCAGTTTTTATTACTTTTATTTAAATATACATACAAAGAAAAATTTCATAAGGTTTTTGTATTGATTGTCTTACTCGAATATTAAAAATAATCTTATGTTGCAAACATTTCATTTTAAGTATAAAAAATATTATTCGTACTAATTAAACATTATAAGAAACATTAATATCAAATAAAATAATTTATTATAATTTAAAATTGTAGAAATTAAGACACAAATTGTAAAATAAATACAAATTGCGAAAAAAGTATACGATGTATTTAATTAAATAAAAATAAAAAATTGTGCTTAAAAAATAAAATATAAATCTATAGAACTCTACAAATCAGTTATCTCATGTTGAGATTCTAAGGCACCATTGGTACTGTTAGCTGCAATAGCTATTCCACCACTACCACCTTCACTGCACACTTCGTAACCAGACGAAGATGAAGAGGCTTGATTGCGTCCCTCATTTGTTAGGCGTGTTAGTAGTTCGGTTTGTATACGTTTAAGAACTTCAACAACATCGCTTAAGACTCCACTCTGAGCTGCTTTTTGCATTGCCTCGTTAGCATCCACAAGTGCCTCATTAAGATCACCATGCTCCATGCGTGCTTTTGCTCTGGCATAATATCCTTCGTAGCTGTTTGGTTTTTGTGCTATAGCCTGAGCTGCTAAATCTATCGATTCCTCAAGTTCCTATTGAAAAACAAACAATAAAGAATAAAAAAAACTATATATTAAACAATATGAGGGGTGGCCAATATGTCTTTTGTTATGAAGGTATAATGTCCAATAAACTTTTAATATAACATTCCATTTCCAAATTATATCGATATCAAATTACCGTGTGACTCTAAATTATTTCAATATCGTGTGACTCTAAATTATTTTAATATCGTGTGACTTTAAATTATTGCAATACCGTGTGACTTTAAATATATTTTGGCATTCTTTAATTATTGCATTTGCATCTCGTATTACCATTACTTTCATGACACCACATTAATATGTAAGAAATTATTATTAATAAATAATATAAAAAGAAGTTGAATAAAAGATATGGGTGGAGTTGTAAAAACGTTGTCGCGACACAAACACCAAAGATTATTGTGTTTTATTTCCTCTATGTATATTTCGAACATATTACACTTTATTTCATATATTTATGTTTATTGGCCAGGAATGTGTAAATTTATTTTGGTTGTTGAAAAAGCTAAATATAACTGCAAAAAATAATAAAAAAAACATAACAAACATTTAAAAGTTTATATTGAACTATTTATTTTTTGTGGACGTTATTTCAGAGCAACACTATAGCTCGCGCTTATATTGTCAGTGTCTTTATTTTTAACATCGTCTTTTTAAGTGCAAATCAATGTAGCGGTTTTACAAAATGAGATTTCGATCTAAGAAAGTATCCTTGAAGTTAAAAACAGAAAATATTGAAAGGATCCAGAAATGGCGAAATAGGACGCATATAATTCTAGTCAATTAAATAATGTTCGGCGTAAAGTAAAGAACACGGCTATTGTAAGCCTTAAGAAAGTCTCCATTTTTAGTTCTTGCCGCTTGAGAGCGCTTATTATGTTAAATTCCAAATCATATTACTGTATACTCCGTTTAAGGCACGTTGTACTGATCAGCCCTCGCATAAAACAAAATCCGTTCTTATAACGTTTTTCAAAAGAAAATTCTGTTTGGCGTCGTCAACACAACACCACGTCGCTTTTTTCGTTTGTTGTAGTCGGTATTTCCGTTGTCAATATTGTCATTAATCGATGACTGTCGACATATGTTTGATATTCCCTAAGAACAATTGATGTTGATGTTGCCGTTTAGTTTGTCGTCGTCATTTTTAGTGTTGTGTTGTGTCGTGTGCTAAAGAAAACTTAAAAAAAGAAAGCGTAGAGCGATATTGAAAAAAGCAAAATAAGAAATATAAAAAACATAAATGAAATGTGAAAAACCAAAATTATTAACCCCTGTCAATTTGAAAAATTAATGGAAGAGCTAGAAAAGACTATTCCTTGCTAGAGAATTTCGCAGGGGCACAGTTTCCATTGATTTAAAGGAACAGTGGACAATTGAAAAAATGACCTATAGCGTCCTTATTACATTTTATCGGACTGATAAATTGATTTGCATATTAAAAACATCACTTATTATTTTTTAGCCATTAAATAATAACAATAAAAATTTACAGTTTTATTAATGCAAATTGCTTTATCAAGCAGAAAAAAATCATACCTTTAACTAACGGCAGGTTGCAATAATGGCCCTTCGACTATTGAATTTAATGGTTTTTAAAAGTTTTAATTTAATTTATTTTTATTTTTTTTTTTTAGAAAACTAAAACTTTCCACAACACTTTCTTAACATGATAGAAAACAAATTGAATCAGCTGATACAAATGTTAGATATGTGTGTTTTATTTATTTGTATTATCGATAAATAGTCAACGTCGTCGTTAGCTGTTAGGGAATACCAAATTAGTATTGATGTCGTGTTAAATTGATGTTGTCTTTAAATTGACGACGCCAAACAGAATAAGGGTGATTGTCAAGGGTTTATTATTTAACGAGAAAGCTATTTCATACTCATTTGCCACCCAACAAATAAAAGTTTAATCATTTATTATTTCTTTTAAAAATTTCGTGCATTTCGAAGTAACTGCCTCAATTCGATTTTCATTGTTTGTGGAAGTGTGGCCAAGCTGAAATTCATTTGCCCCTTTAATAACGTTCTTAAATAGTGATTTTTTTCTTGCTGCCTTTAAAACTTTTTTAGAAATCCAATGATCTTATTAGGTCAACCACACTGATCTTATTAAGACATATTGACTTACCTTCTCAAGTTCAGAAAAATATTGTTTATCTGTTAATTGGTGTTGGTCTGAATTTTTACTTACATTTAGTTTTCTCTTGCATCTAGATAAATTTAATAGTAGATTTGTGCGCAGCTGAGCAAATATTGCACTTCTCTCAAGCAGTGTTTCCAAATTCGATATTTTTTTAAGGGCATACTGATAGCGGTGAGCAGCCTCTTGAAAACGATTTCTCCGATAAAGTATATTACCATCCTCCAATAGCTTGTTAAGTAAAATTACTAATATTTCTGGTTTACCCATCGCCATACTCCAGGTGGTGGGCCCTAGTTTTGCACCTTTCCTTAAAAATACCTGTACAACTTGTGTGTTGCGGCAAGCTATGGCTCTATCTAGCGGACGCATGCCATTCACATCAACATGTTCAATATTAGCGCCCTGTTCTAATAAATACTGCACCAGGCTAGCGGAGCCTTGATAGGCGGCCAAATCTAATGCTGTACGACCATTATTATCGGCATGATTTTTATTGCAGCCTTTATCGATTAGAATTTTGGCAGCTGTTTGTCGACCTCTCAAACATGCCCATGAAAGAGCTGTAAAACCTTCATGGTCTTGTGTCTCCAAGTTTGCACCTCTTTCTATAAGTAGCTCCATTATTTCTAAGTGACCCTCTTCGGCTGCTATCATTAAAGAAGTTTTTCTCGCCGAGGTTACTGGTTCATCTAAATCAGCTCCACTTTGTAAAAGTTTTTCGGCCACAGCCCAATGACCTTCTTTTACGCTTAAGCCCAAAGCCGTAAAGCCAAATTTGTTGTGTAAATCTATTTTGGCACCCCGAGTTAGCAATATTTCCACAGTATTTAAACAGCCATTGCGTGCTGCTGCAGTTAAAGCCAAGTCACCTGATGTTGGTTCCACGATGTTTATATCCACATCTTCCATATCTAAAAGATCTTCCAGTATGGTGATATGATCCTGTGAGGCGGCAGCTATTAAAGATTGGTGTAGTGCAGCTGGTAGGGTGACATCTAAGGAATTGGGTCGAGGTGTCCAATCACAGGCTAATAAATATTTAACCACATTCAATCTACCCATGCGGGCAGCCTGAACTAAAGCACATCTCTGGGTCGTGTCACATTGTCCCAAACTACTACCGGCTGCTACAAGTAAACGTACAACATCACAATGGCCTTTCATGGCCGCCAATATTAAAGGTGTGCAACCTTGACTGTTGGTCAGCCCGACATCTGCACCAAATTCTAAAAGTAAACTGACCATGGGTACTATTCCCTCATGTGCTGCTATGCACAATATGGTGGCATCACCCATAAATTCTGTACTATAATGAGGTGAAGCTCCTGCCAATAAGATTAACCGAGACACTTTCAAATTAGGACTATAAACATTGCGCAATGAGCCCAAAGCGGCAGATATATTTTCTGCCACGGACGAAATCCAAAAAGATTGCATGTCTCTAGGTGATTGGGGTCCTGGGTTGTTGCGATAAATGTGAGCCTTTAGCATATGGTGACCCAATTCTAAGGTTTGTTCTGCATCTAAGGGAGCCTGTAGACGTGACAAGCGGAATGCTATAGCTGCATGTCCCAAACGGAAATCGCATAAGAATTTTGTTGATTCACCCTCGTCTCTTCGTATCAACCACTCCCGGAAAGAGGAGTGAAAGAACATGTACGTGTTATCTATGCGCTTGATAAGGAAACCATCTAACAATTTAAATCTCTGCAAAAATTCATCCCACGGCATGACTTCATCAGTTTTCATGGAACATATGGTGTAATAAATCTCATTAAGTGTCAGAGGATATAGAGCGGCCAAACAAACATTTAGTATGGGTGCAGCCTTTTCAAAACTGCACGAGGTGGGAAAGCGTAAATTAAAATGCAGCAAAAATATCTGAGCCAAAGAGACAGGCAACACCTTGTAGCTAGTGGATTTGATAACCAATTGTCCTCTTTCTATTAGATCCAATATAAGTTTGGCATAAAGCATTGAACCTTTAGTAAGAGTTTGCAAATGACCGATAAATTTTAACTGTCCCGTATTATGATCCTTGATCACAGCTACATTCTTTTGTATATCCGTGCTGTTGTTGATTCGAAATGTAATGTAGTCCAGCATGTCCTTTTGTAAAAGATTGTTTGACGCCCAACTATCCAGAGTCATTTTTGTGTACGACAGACCTTTAACGAATTCCAACATTTGGGTTCTTACAGTGGCCACCACTTTTAACCACGACGGAAAGTATTGGGTCATTTTGGCAAGAAACGTGGCTATAGTGTGACCATGATCAGGCCGATGATACTCTGCCTCACACAAGGCATCTACTAAAATCACACAAGTCTTAGTCGGTATTTTACCGGTTCTTTTAAGAATTGTTAGGGGTTCCAAAATGGCCATACGCATAACTCTTTCAGCATCGGCTATACATTCTTTAACACTTAGAATATCTTGTAAGTGAGGCTCATTAAGTAGATAATCCCGGTAGGCGGCCAACTGAGGGGCCTGGCATAATTGGGCAGCAAGAGAGTGCACAAAATCGGGCACCAAGCAGGTTAGATTTGCATCGGCCTGACAAAAGTGATAGCCTACAACATAGGAAGCCAGGGCTCTCATACGGTCACTGGCTGTGCTGATTTGATAGTAAATGCCGTCTGGATCACTGTCCATAGTATTTTTGCGTCTTCCAAAACAGGAGTATTCAACAAGCTGTAAAATAAATGCAGTTTTTCCCGTACCCGGGTTACCATTTATTAATACGCCTGGCGTTTCTGTGGCCGTTAACGTATTTGAAAGTTCTCGTATCAACCATTGGCGGCCAATAAATGGTGGATCTGGTTCTTGCAAGGGAACTTCGAAAAACAAGGGTTTTAAGGCTAAGTGAATGGCAGGTTGTACAGAGGAGGATGAAGATTTATAAATTGCATTGCGTTTATTATTAACTCCCAGCTGAGCCGAACGTGCTGATCTTCTTGCTACCGATTTGCGTGCTTTCACTGGAAATATTTCATAGCCATTGCTATCGTTGAGAGAAGAAGCCTTCAGTTTACCACACAAACTATATGTATCCTCTTTAGTAGCCACTGATAGTTGGCTGCCACCAAAATGATCTACGGAAAGACCGGAACTACCAGTAGCTAAAGTTTGTTCTGGGCTGATGTTCTGTGAAGAACTGCTACTGGTGGTGGTATTAGTATTGCCATTTTGATCGTGATCCAACAGCAAACCTAAACGAGCTCTCAATTGATCTTTTTGTTTCTCAGCGGCAGAGATGCAGTGTTCGTTGTCCAAATGATCGCTTCCTGCAACAGATAAATAAAAATTGATATAAATATATGTAAATAGCAATACTTGTATAAATAAACAACAATTAAATAAAAATGTCACAGAAAAAGATAAAAAATGCAATCAAAGCTACTTGAAACATGCTGTTTAGGACAAATTTAGGATTTTAAATTCTTTCCTTAATTATTAAAAAAAAAAAAAAAACAAAAACACATAACAATAATAAATCATGCAATAACGTAACAAACACAAAAGAAAAACATATAGAACTCGTATGTAAAAATGTTGTAAAACGAATGAATGCCCTGCCTGTAAATTGATTTAAGCCGCCATCTGCTGAATTGGAATTCACACTCCAAAATGATTTTAATTTGCCCAAAACTAAAGAAGATAAATGGCCAGCATAGACAGAAGTGCCAGCCAAACTAAGACGATTTAAACGATTTTCACTACCAGCTGTTGACTCCGATGATGATGACGTCAGTTTATAACTAACATTCTTACGTCTGCGTCGCGTTACAGCTGAATCCGAACAGGTTGAGGTATTTAAAACATTTGTTTCTTTGCCTGAAATATTTAATGAGGGAATTGTAAAATGTTGTGCATTATGAATGTATGAGAGTGCAGTGTTTTATATGAGAATTATAAAAATATGGGTTAATGAATATTTAATTGTGAATTTAAGATTCACAGCTCAATTACAATTGTATTTGTTATTTAAGTTAGTAGTTTAATTATTACAATATGAATTTGAATACTTATTTGATAAAACTGATTTTTTTTTTGTAAACAACCCAACTTCACTTTTGCTTGGCCACTGGTTGAGTTTGAAAATAACAGTAATTATTGCTTGAATACAGCTGCAAATTTTTCAAATTTTATCAGCTTGAATTAAAATGAAATTGTTAATGGCAACAGCTGGCCTAATTCTTTTGGTTAGTAATAATCTAAATGGAATACATGTTTAAGCTTTATTTTTATTTACTGCAGAAGCATTTTAATCGCTTAAAGCCTTATTCATAATCAATTTTTAAATTTATTACAGGTTTATAAAACCAATTTTGTACGGAAATTTTGTTTTATAAACCTATTATGAAAATAAGAATTGATTATGAATAAGTCCCTTAATCTTTTAAAAACCCACGACGTTTTTCTATTTTTATTCTTAATAATAATGTATTTTTATTCTTAATAATAATGTATTTTTCTTTTTTCTTTTTCTTAGCTCTTAACTTAGATATTGAGAAAAAAAAAAAAAAACAAAGTAAAAGACTTAGTAAAAAAATCCTTTTTGAGGGAATTTTTTTACACAGCAGATTATTCAAAAGCGTTTTAAATTTAGATACACCCTTTTAGTTTTATTGTTTTTCAAAGTATTCTCCAGCATGATTTATACACTTTTTCATGCGCTCAAACCAGTTGTCGAAGCACTTTTCCACTCCGATTGAGACACCTCAACAGCTTCTTCTGGCGACGAAAATCGTTGACCACGCATTTCTTTCTTGATGTGCGGAAACAAGAAGAAGTCATTAGGTGCGAAGTCAGCGCTGTACGGCGGATGACCCATTAATTCGACGTTTTGGCCGGTCAAAGACGCTCTGGCTTGAGCCGATGTGTGAGAGCTCGCATTGTCATGGTGAAAAATGATTCGTCTTCTCTTGTTGGTTTTTCGAATTTCTCCGATGACTTCAAGTAGTGTACCACTCAGAAGTGACCGTCCTACGTTGCTCAAGCGGAACAGTCGCAACATGACCAGTTTTGCCAAAGAAACAGGCGACCATTTGCTTCGAAGTGCTTCTTCCACGAACAACTTTCGTCGGATTTTGCTCGTCTTTGAAGACCCTCACGGTCGATTGTTGTTTCGTTTCGGGCTCATACGCATAGATTCATGATTCGCCACCTGTGACGATATTATAAAAGTCTTTTGAAGCACCGCAACCGTATTTTTGCAACATTTCTTTGCACCAATCGACACGAGCCTTTTTTGAGCGACTTTCAAATTGTGCGGGATCCAAAAAGAACAAACCTTTTTAACGGCCAGGTGTTCATGCAGTATCGAATGTATGCTGGTGGACAAAATGTCCAAGGATGTCTCTGTCTCTCGGTATGTCGCATGTCGATCTTGCATTATGAGTTCACGCACGGCATCAATGTTCTCTGGCACAACAGCCGTTTTTGGACGACCTTTACGGAATTCGTCTTTGAGCGAGCTTCGGCCACGATTAAATTCATTATACCAATTTTTCACAGTGCTATAGGATGGTGCTTCATCGCCATACAAAGATTTAAGTTCATCAATGCACTCTTGTCGTGATAATCCACGTCGAAAGTTGTGAAAAATTATGGCACGAAAATGTGCACGAGTTAATTCCATTTTTTTTTTATATTAATTTTTTCAAGTCACTGTAAACAACACAAATAATGGTCGTACGTCAAAACGTTTTGAGTACGATTTCCAATGGAAATGTCAGATTGCACTTGGCAGCACTCAGTGTTGCCAGGCCAGAAATATATGTAGCAGCCCTCGTATTCATGCGCACCTATAAACATTTGCACGCGACAGTGTTTTTGTAAGTATTTACGATATTTACAAGACCATATATTTTATTTCGAAAAGTACAGGAAGGTGAGCGAAACTGGACTCTCATATAACACTCACATTAATCAGGTATCGAAACAAATTAGTTGGCGCATAACTTTAAAAAATCACATTTAAAGTTACCATGGATGCAGCATTCGTCGAGTAAAATGTTGCAATTTGTAATTTTTTGTGAGAGTTTAAAATTAATAATTTTTTGGTATTGTTGCTTGTATATCTATTTTTATTTTTTAAAACAACTTTTTTGCGACTTTATTTAAAAAAAATTGACTTTTGTATCACTTTGGGAAAATTCTTGAGGTAATCCTGCACAGATGAATCATAATGCAGAGGATCATTGCAAGAAGTTCTAGCCTTAAAACCTCTACTTTATGGATTCTTTTATAAACCGTTTAGAAAATTGCATCTATGTATGTGTGTGAAAAATTTAAACATTCGAAAGAACTAATTTTAATAAGCAGTCTGTGAAGATAACTGATCAGAGGACAAAACACGGTTCGCGATTTTAAGTGTCATCTATCCAAAAATAAATTATTAAATTTGTTAGTTGCGTTTTTTAAGTACTGAAATTAATCACAAGAGACAGAATGAGGTTAAAAAATAAACTTTACCAGTCTGCTTCGGAGTTCCCCTTGAAAGTTTTTTTAAATTTCTTTTTTTTTTTTGGATACTCCTAATAAAAACATAATAATGATTTTAACTCTTCAATTTGCATCACAATAACAAATAATTTTTAAAGCCATAATATAAAATTTTGCGTTTAGTTTTTTTTTTTATTGAATGAAAGAGAAAAAAAAGAAGAAACTTGAATTTGCATATTTTTATGTATGTTTCGGAGGAATGTATACATGTATGCACATACAAATGGAAAAAACTAAATGATAGACGTATAATACATCACATTTGAACCTTACCTTCTGATAATATCGAGGCTGTATCAATAGGACAACCACCACCATTCGAAGCAGTACGACGATGACCGGCAACAACACCGCTGACACCGGTTAAAGCGTTGCGCAAATTTTTATGATTGAAAAAGCGACGGCGTGTCGGTGGTGTGGCAAATGATGAAGCATGAATTTCACTAAAGTTGTTAGTTGTTGATGTTGCAGCACTGCCATTACTAACACCACTACCACCACAATTTTTAGCATGGTGATGTTGATTGAGGTTGTGCTGATGATAATGATGATGATGCTGAGAATGGTGACCATTAATGTTAGTAGAATGTGTTGTTGTTGTTGTTGTTGTTGCTGTGGCGTGATTGTTAATGTTGTTGTTGCTGTGGCCAATGGCGGACAGTGATATACCGTTGTTATGGCCATTACTGATACCGTTGTTGTTATGAATATCCGCCGTAACAGTGTGTTGTTGTAATACATTTTTTATAGATGACGATACTGTAGTGCCTGTATGAATGCTATTGTTATTGTTGTTATTCGTTGCAGTCGATGGTGAAGCCCTAGGAAGCTTACCAATGCTAGCATAACGATGATATTCAGGTGATATAGACTCCTGCCGGTTATGCTGAAACAATAAAAACATTAAAAGAATCTAAAATAAAATATAAATATTTTTTTAATTTTAATAAGAAAATATTTAAAAATGTTTTCTAACGAATACTTCAGCGGCAAGCAAGAGAAAAGTAATTCGACAACATTTGCGTCTTTTGTTATTTTTATCATTGATGAAAGTCTTTGTTTAAGAGGAAACAAAAAATAAATGCTTTTTGATGCATTAAACATCAAACAGCCGCTAAAAAATAAAAGGAAAAATACGTACATCGAATACCTTAAAAAAACTGTTGCAAATCATCCATAAATATTGGCCAGGTTCCAAAGTTTAAGTTTTTGTTTTTATACTCTGCCATACAAACACACACGCAAATCAAAAAGTACGCCAGCCGACCATGACCAAGTAAATTTTATAAAATAAAACTAACGAAATAACAGGCAAGATTCTAACAAGAAAGTAAAAAAACTAAAGTAACGGCTTAAAATCATTCAGCCTCAGATTGATTAGTCACATAAATGTTTGTAGAAAAACAATAACAAAAGTCAGATATTTACTGGCCATTGTTCAACGTAACAAATCATTGTTCATAATCACTGGAAAAATATCAGTTATAAAAAATGAAGAGTACTGAGAGGCCTCATTAGACATTATGATGTCAATTCATACCAGCTGCTCAGAAAATTACTTTTATTAACTAAAATTATCTGTATTAAATCAAATCATTAAATATAAGAAAGTTTAATAATTATTTGGCATTTTAAGAAAAAAGCCCTAAGGTTAGGAAATTAGTTATATACGATATGATTTATTGCTTTTATTTCATCTACATAATTGAATTATTTGAACTGAATTGTTAATTAACAGGCGAATTATAATATTTGGTGTCTGTATGCGGATTTTTAGGCAGAAATCGTTAAAAGACATGTATCAGCACATTAAAAGAACCTAAATTTTCTAACTCTCGTTCTTGTTAATTGTTTTGGCTTTCTCTGCAAGGGATATATTAGAGGAAATAGGTGGTGAAGGAGATACATAGATGGACAATTGAAGTTTTATATTTATTCACAAATGTAGGATTTCCATATTATTTTCTTATTCTATTTGCGAACATCAAAAGTATAACTTCATAATAATTCCTAATAATTAAAAAATGTTTCTATTTTATTATTATTTTTAAGTTTACAACAATTATTTAACAGTTTTTGTTTAATAAACAATTCTTAAGAATTTGTATTCAAAAACCCGCACTAAGAGTTCAATGGATAATCTACATTTTAAGCAGTTTAGCGTTTTTACTTGGCAACTCCTATTGTCATTTAATACTCAGTGATATTAAAACCTAATTTTTAATTAATCCGAAAACTGAATGTGGTTTTCTCTCTTTATTTATTTTAGACAAAAAAAAGGAACCTTTTAGTAAAAATATAAATTCCTGGTTACTGCAAAATATAGAAACAAGAAACGTTTTAAACAAATTTTTAAATATGTTTTGTTTATTTTGGCCATAGATAAGACGAAATGTATTCGAATAACTAGTTTTTATTAATTGAAATAATTTTTTTTTTAAATTTAAAGTACTAAATCTAGTTTAATTTGGTTTTCGATATGACACAACAACTTGTCCGGGTTTCAGAAAATTTAATTTTAAGGAGAAAATGTAATATGATAAATGCTGCAAAAATTTATATTTTTAAACTTACGGCTCCTAAAGTTTTGATATAAAATATGCAATATTTCTCTGGCGGAGTTGAAAAATATGGTTACCAAAGGAGAGCTTTTTTAATAAACTGTCAGGATCCCTTAAAAACATGTTAGAAAAATGTTAGCCCATTAGAAACTTGTTATATGTCACTGAACTTTTTTATTTATTTTACGAATATTTTCAACTTGTTAAAAAAAATTTGGTCCTAAAAAAATATATATTTTGTTTGTTTCTCTTTCACGGTAGACAGATATTAAAAAAAATGATTAAAATTAAAATAAAGAAAAAAAATTAAATACACATTTATGACTGCTAAAATTGGTACAATTTATTACTAAGTTTCTAAGCACACTATTTGCAAATAAAACTTTATTTGGAGTTACATATTTAACTGTTTAGGTAGCAACTCCCATACAAAATTATTTTAGTGGTACTCGTACCAGACAAAAAATTATAATTAATTGGTAACACTGCTTAGCAAAACAAACAAAAAAAAAAACTGCTACCCATTTTATTTTCAAACATATTGCAAAGATCAGCATGACATTTTATTAGACTATACACCACAGGTGGATATTCATTTCCGATCCCATACCGTGTATAAATTTTTGATATCGGTCTGTCAGCAATCGGGTTGAAGGCAGTCTTGCCACGCCCAGGGATGAGCTGCAGAACATTTATAAACAATATTTTCTCAGATAAATGTAGTTTTTGTTGTAATTTAGTTATATCGTTAAATAAATGGTGGATATATGTTCAAGAAAAACAAAAAAAAAAAAAAAAAAACAAAAAAAAAAGCGAGCGCCCCTATTTTTCTTACAATTTTTAGATATAATTGTGTTGTTTTTATTTGTCATTTTTGTTTTTTGCTTCATTGTATTGATAATGGAAAATTCAGAAAAAACAAACTATCTGTCTGTCTGTCCGTGTTTGTGTTGAAATCAACTTTTCTAAGGCACTAGATGAGCTAGATAAAATTTACATACGCTAATCGCTCAGATATAGTTTCAAAAATTTTGTTATTGAGGCAGCGATCAAAACAACACGCCTGCCTTTAATTTTTCTATATCTTGTTTCAACTTTCGTTTGTGTTCCTGCAGGTGATTGTGTTTATATTAAAATTGATAAAAAAAAGTAAAAGAGGTGGAGAACCTTTTACTTTATTGAGAGAGCTTTTCACTTTCTTAATTTTGCATTTAATTTGATGATAATTGTACATAATACTTCGAAAAAACTGGCCCAGGGTATCGAAAAATCAATAATTTTATATTTAAAATGCTTATAACTCGATAATTTTAAAACATAAACATACAGATTAAACCAATGTTTTGTAGGTATTGACAAGGCCTTTAAGACCATGTATAATTAGACAAAAATTGAAGTACACCATGCATTAGAAAAATTTGCAGGTGCGAGGTACCCAACTTTAAGACCTAATGCTTTTCGATCTCCCTATCTTTTTTCTACTATATTTTTTTTCTAATTTGTTATTTTTGTTTGTAGTATAGTGAGGCGGGATGTGGGGTTTAAAATAATCCAAAAATTGTGTTTTATAATTTTCTGTCCTCGCAAAATGTACTTAGTACTTGCAACCAACAGTGCTCTTCTTGAATGCTTAAAAGTATATTTAATAAGACTCCGTAACGGTTCTTGACTAAAACATAATAAACTTTTAAACACTACTAAGATACCACGCAATAATCTTTCGAAGGCGCTATCCGACAAAGCCAAATATACAGCCAGTTATGACGGTCTTTTCCGGAAGGTATGATGGCAGTGTAATAAACTTCAATTTTTACTAAAGTAATGTGAGGTTTAGTTTTGTTGTTGTTCTTTTTTCAGTGCGCTGTAGCGTGCTTATTACAACAATCAATAGTGTTTGTGATTTTAATTTAGAAAATTTTTTTCAAATACTGTTACTTGTTGCACATGCGTTCGTAGCTTTATACAAGGCAAGATATGATGTTGTACGTTTTAAACATGACTAAAGAAATTCTGTTGCAAGCAAAAGCAATATAAAATAAAAAAAGAATGAAAAAAGATATAAACAATCAATTCTCATATGTTTTTATACAAAATTTATGAATAAAAAGATATGAATTTTACGTAATTTTTTTCATTTTAGTGTTGCTTTAAACGCCCATTTAGAAAAAATTTAAAACAGACAAGTGGTTTAACTTGTCATATTATATGCCACATATGTACATATGTATGTATCCGTGTATGTGTCTGCTTACTACATATGGTGGCATATAACTTAGTATTTTTTAATGGTTTTTAAAAGGAAAAAAATTAATACTTAACAAAAGTTATGCATTTATGATCTTAAGACCAGAATCTTCCTGTTGTCTTGCTAAAACGTATTAAGACAAGCTCTAACTATTCTTAAATGTTTATATCAAAATGCATCATACATAGTCTACCTTAAGCTATTGTAGAAGTTGATTGTGTTTATTACGGGATTTTATGTAGGTTTTAACTTAATGCACGTCAAATGATCATATAAAACACCTTAAGCCTGGCAAGTAGTGTTGACGTTGCCAGAAACTTCTTGCTCGTACTTATTATTTTAGTTATTGCTTTAGTATTTCTTTAAGTGTTTGAATGAATGAATTTCTTTTTCCATTAAGAAGTTTTTTTTTTGTATCTTGGACAAATAAGTTTGTTTAAAAAAAAAAATATATTTTTAATATTTCATTAAAACAATTATCTTTTCATTGATTTTTCATTATTTTCTTGTAAACGGAAATAGCTTTATTATTAGAAATATATTAGAAAAGTTGTGCTGGGAACATTTTTGCTGATTAAAAGCTTTGAAAATATTGTCAGAAGTCATTGAAACGGAATTTTGTTGCAGAAAATGAGCAAAATTGCCAGTCATACGGGTAAACATTATAGTATTGAGATAAAAACTAAGAAATTTTTTCAACTTGCTATATTATTTGTAGTTGTTTGACAACTATTTGAAAAAGGAAATTGATTTTATCAATAAACTTAGAAATCTGATAATAAAGAAATCTTAATGAAGACCGAAAATAAATAATGAACCAACAATTTTGTTCATCAAGACTCTCACGTTTAAGAGTGATACTCTCAAGAGCCCTTAACTATTCTTTCAAATTGACGATTACAAATATTCTGACTAACACTTATAAGCCGGACATAGTGAACAGTACCTTTCTCATGAAATAAACAAATGCTTTGGTAATACAAGTTTAAGATTGCTAACACAAGAAAGAGCACACATTTTTGGGGTTCTACCATAAAATTGGCTTGCAATTTTTTTTCTTTTTATTTTGGCCGATCTTAACTTAGTATTTTTAGCGTAGTGCATTTATTAATGATCGGAATATCACTTTAAGAAATTTGCTATACTTTTAATTAAACTAAAAAAATGTAAAAATACCTTTTTTTCAGGATTTTTCCCCCGGAAGGAGGTGTTCATTTTTTGCTCATGGATTCAAACTTACTTTAGTTCTAGTAATTTTTTGTAAAACATTTAAAAAACAAGCTATAGCGAATAAAAGAAAAGTTAGCACAAAAATTATAACGTCCATCAAAGCAATTAATTCAATTGACTGGAATAGGAATAGTTTAGCAACACGTTTACTTTAAATGATAATACGTATTGTGGAGGCGTCGTAGCGTGCGTAAAGAAAAAGTCATTGTTACTGCGAAGCGTAGCGTAGAGGAAGACCCGAATAAGTCTATCCGTCATTGTGTACAGATATTGGATATATTTCCATCCACTTTATTGAAAATTTTATGGAAAGATATTGGTTTGTGTGCTTACAAAATCCAACTCGTGCAACAATTAAAGCCACACAAGTACCTAGTAAAGCGTAGATTCAATGAATGGGCTCAAAAGGAGATTAGCGTTTATCCTGACGTTCATAAGCTAATTTTGTTTATCGATTAAGTCCTTTTTGGTTAAACGGATACGTCAATAAAACAACTTGTCGTATTTGGAGTGACGATAATATTTAACTGTATGCTAAGACACCGTTACATCCAGAAAAACTGACTGTTTGGTGTTTTCTTACGGACTGGAAACATTGATCTGTACTTTTTAAAAAAACGATGCTGGTCAGAATGTTACCGTTGACCGTTATAGAGCCACGATTATTGACTTTTTCATTCAATTAATAAACGACTATGATGTGCAGGAGCTGTAGTTTCCACAAATTATACCAGCCAGCGTACATATGCCAGAAGTCATATTTCAATTATAACGTTAGAAGAATATCTTACAATTAAAGGAAATTTTATGTCATTTTAAAAAATTCATTCTTTTTTTAATTAGATTTTAAAGTTCTACAAAAAATACCTTTTACAAATAAATTAAATTTTTATTTATTTTTGAAGACAATCTGATTTTTTAACTTAAAATTTTATTTGAAAAAAACATAAATATTTTTAAATCTTTTTTAAAGGATTCAATTGATTTGTTGTTTTCGCCCATGTTGTTGCTTATGTTATGCACAATATTTAATATGTGATTATATTTTCACAAATTTCAGTCTAAATGTACTTGCTAATACATTTTCCTAACATGAACTAACCAAAACATGATTATTGCAACATTTGAAAAAAATACTAAAAACAACTGATTAAAATCAGTATTTATGAGAAATTGAAGACAAGAACAAGTTTTTTATCTTTTAGAAAAGTTTAATCAAATTTTACTTCTATAAACAAAAACTGTGACTAACTAAAGTTGACTTTCAGCACAGACATACTGACACCAGTTGAAATTTAAAGTGGTCGCCTTAAGAAGAGGTTACTACTTGCCTACGGTATCTTAAAAAAAAAAAAATTATGACAGTCGTGTAAATAATTCATGGCGGGTAGATTTTTTTTAATAGCTGTAAAAATGAAATGCTTAGTTTTTAATTATTGTTTTAGTTTTACTATAAATCATTGTTTTATGTTGAATGGTTTTCAAGTAATAAAAGCTAAATTGTTTGCTGGGTAATGGGGGGAGTATTTAAATAACAACTTGGTATACTAATGTTATAAAAGCAACTGGGTGAAACAATTGTAAAATTTAATTTTTTATAGCTTGAAAATATGCAAGCAAATGAAAAATCCAATCTAATCTTATTTAAGGTGTGTTTGCTTATTCTGTATTTCTAAATTGATTTAAACTGAACTTTGAAATGCACAGTTGTATAAAGGATGCTAAGAGTAATAAAGACAGAAGTAAAGAAGTTTCACAAAAAGCGTAATAATATAAATGTCAGTAGCCAAATAAGTATTGGCAGTACAAGTGAAAAATGAGAAAAGGTTAATAAAAAAAAAACAAAAAAAAAAAAAATTAATTCACATGTCGTTTGAATGTCCATTGATTGCTAAAACTCTTTCACGCCTTTCTTATAGCAGTTTTTCCTTTGCTCAATCCAGTTTTAAACTTCTTACTGTTAAACAAGTTTATGCAATATCTAACAGTAAATGTGTTAAGCCAGAACATACGTTATAGAACCAAAAGAGTCTTAGGAATAGGCAACTTTTTATCGGACTTTTTATTTTATTGCTCTTAAGTTTGTTTTAATCGGTTTTGTGGCGTGTGGGCTATCATTGTGGTTAATAAAAAACCTCTGTCTTGCATTGTTGTTTTTACGGTCAATTTTTGCAAAGTGCTCGGTTTGAACAAAAGCAGCTGATTCTTAGTGTATGATACTGATACATGGAAATGGTTACTACAAATTGCTTAACGAAATTCTGTATTGTCAACACCTAATTCAAAATTTTCAAGCTGTCCTCAGCTAGTCAAATAAAGAATTTTGTAAATAAAATAACTCCTTTGCTTTATGTAAATTTTGCTGGAATTCCTCTCAATCCCTATTTATTTACAGTTTCTTAATATTTCCAGCCTTCAAAAAGGTGTTTGAAAACTAATCTGCTCTTGGCAAAATTTCGTTCTATGATTATGTTTAAAACTGGTTTCGCCAATGAAAGCTTTTCTCTTTTACAGTAGATCTTAAATTGGTTTCGATTATGAAAGTTTCCATCAGTTATATGCATCCATTGAAACGGTAACCTTTAGTAGGCGAAGCAGTTTTTATCACAACCCGGAAAAATAACACGTTTGCTCAGAGATAAAAAACAATAAAGAAAGCCGAGAAAATCCTTGAGTCTGAACGAACGACAGCAATGCAGAATAGTTTAAACAAGCAATCTTTTTAATTTAAACCGAAATAAAATAACTCCAAGATAATTTTTCCCCTTGAAAAGTAAAATAATGCCGACAAAGAAAAATAATAACAATGTCTGAGCCATTATATCCTTGAGTAGTTTAGTTTTTAATGGGCTGGCAGTACCAAATTATTATTATCTGCTGGTGTGCTTCAGTATGTCCTTTTAAATATTTTTTGCTAAAATAAAGATTAAGAACATTAATTGAGAGGTCAGGCTTAAGTTCTGGCTTTTTTCGTTTTTATCTTTTTCTTATTTTTCTAAAAGGCTCTTCTTATTAAACTTTTTTCCGAATTATAGTGGCCTTTGCTCTTCATATCCAGTTAGTAATAGACCAAGCCATTTGGAGATAATGTTGCTTCGTATTTAATTACTGCTGGTAATAATATTTAAGAAGCGGTGAAGCAAACACACTTTTTAAGTCTTTCTAACTATTTCTACTATATCTATCGGTCTGAAAATAGAATGCAACTCTCATGAATGTGTAATTTTCCAAGACCTTCATTGGATCAAGCCGAACGCGCACAAGAGAAAGCGAAAAAGCTTATCGATGATTTGCTAAAGCATCGACGCAATGTGCGATGTCTTTTACTGTTTTACTGTTGCTACAATGAAAACCATTTCGTATCAAATGTTATACAAATAATATTAATTTAAAGGCCCATCCATAAGTGGTCATTTGGCTAGAGAATTTTATAGCACAGAACAGTGAGAATCCGTCACCTGTACAGGTCTTCCCAGTCACTTTCAACGTGATTTACTACTTCTAATACTCTCTTTTCTCATTTACGTAACCAATGTTCTTAATTCCAGCGCAATGTACCGCATAGCTTTTCCCAGAATGCTAATCTGAAAAATATTTATTTAAATTAAATTAACTCTATAAACAATTTGAGTTCTTTTAGCTGAGAATAAAATATTTAATGTTTATATTTCGCGAAATCTTTGCTAGTAAAAGATTTTTTAATAAATTGCGCTATGATTTAAAATAATGCTTTCTACCACTCTGCTCTCTCTTTCAATTAATTTAATTATATAAGTATCCGTTTTATTAAAAAAATAAGAAGAAGATACCTTAAGTGGCACATTTTTTTATATTCCACAAACTTAACCAAAATTTAAATAATTAAAACCAATCAATTTCATTGTTATAAATTTTTCTTATTTTCTTCATAAAAGAAACCTACAATTTGTCAATGAAATTATTTACAACTCAATCAAAATGTGGCAATTAAAATGACACCTTAGGGGTCCGCAGCAGAGAGATTTATAGAAAATATTTTACAAAGATTTAACTAATACATGCTCACAGACACTTTCAAAACACATGTTGTCTTTCACACTTGGAAATTTATTTTGATGATAAAAAATTACAAAATTTCCTCTACAACATAGAAATTGTTGGGAAAGAGAAAAGAAAACTATTGTGTGGCTTAGAAAATGGCCGTAATTACATGTTGTAACATACGCAACATCAGCATCAACAGCACAAAATTAAATTTAATCTAACACATCCTCTGGTTCTGTTTGCATGCCACTTAACTTTCCATTTTATATTGATGAGGAAGAAGAAGTTTTCCTTTAGATTTAAATTCATAAGATAAATTTGTTTTATACAAGTATTTGGGTGATTTTTTTAAAGGTTGGCATAAAAACTTGTATGGAGAGATTAAAAATTATTTAATTGATAACACAATTTTGAATGCTCAAATTTAAGAAAATTATTCTTTCAACAGTTTTTAAAATTAAAACCATAACAATGTACATCTATACATATAATAAAATAGTAACGGTCATTTATGTACATGATTTTTTGAAAATTTTTATGACGGTGTAAATAGTAACCGGTACGGAATACAAAACATCTAATTTTGGAATATTTGTCTGTCCGTTTGTCTATGTTCGAATCGCGTAAAACCTGCTTGATGGATTTGAATAAAACTTTGTGAGGAAGTCCCTTACAAACTTAGTTCAAATAAAGAATACTTTTTTTTCATAAAAATATGTCATTTGGTAGAGAAAGATACAATAATGGTATAATGGTGCTGGAAGAGTTGTTTGTACGTTTAATTTTTGAAGAAGGAAAATTTTTAGCACTGTTTATTGAACTCTACAACAAATATTTAAAAAGACATTTCTCTAAATTTTGTTTTTAAAAAAATTAGAAATGATACTCAAACGAAGTTGTAGGCACTGCTAGTAAAGAATAATATTTGCATGTTTGTTCGGTTTTGAACTCTCTTTTAGGTTAAAACACATTTTTAAATTTCCGTTTTCAGCGAATTAACTTTTTGTCATGTCTTCCCCATTTCAAAGTTCTTTCGAATTTGACTTGTTCGAATAATATAGTACGTTACGGTTTTAGCAGTTGATTGCAAATTAATTTTTTTTCGTATTGAGTTTTTTAAATCTGCCATTTTTCATGTTTTGGCATTGGCGCCCTTAAAAATATTGTGTCATTGGTTTTTGGTTATTCCTTCGAGTTTGGATTTTTTGTTAGTTTTTTGTAGACTTATATTCTATTTTTACAAATCGGGAATATTTTTTTAAATTTAAAAACCTATTACCGATTTAATTTTTACTTAAAATAAATCCCTGACCTATTGAAGTTTTTATTTTTTATGAAATTCATTACCATATTACTTGCAATTATCTATTATAACTATCGATATGTAAATGTGCTTTGGGCAAACGAATAAAAAATTCTAATTTAATACAAGAAATTGTTCACGTTTGAAGATTTGAAAAAAGCTCTAGGTTTCTTTCCCTCTTAATAATTTATTTTGCAGCTGTTTGATTCATATTTTTCCAATAACATATAAACAAGTTTTTAAAACACAAAAAATGTTCCATCGTGACTTTTACATCTTCATTATTATTTTTAAGCTTTTGAAAAAAAAAATTAATTTAAAGCCATTATTAAAACACATATTGAAGACGTTGTTGTTGTTGTTGTTGTTAATGTATAATTGCTTCAAAAATGCAACTCTGTTTAATAGTCATGCATAACATTTTTATCATAACTTGATTGTGTTACAGCTTGTTTAACTTGGAAGCTTTATCACAGTCATCATCATTGTTATCAGTAGACATTTTCGTTATTATTTTTCATAATAGATAATTTTTGATCTGATTTAATACGCGTTTATGATCTGTTTGTATGTTTTTGTCTTATTTGTTTTTTGCAACATATTTGACATGTAATGGTTTGCATAACTAAAGTTATTTTTAGCCCAGGCTTGGGATATTTATTATTTTTAAATGTACTCCTTTAAATCCAAAATGGTACTTTTTGGAGACTGAAAGTACGGAACGTAAATAGTTCTTATAAAACAATGATTTTTGTAAGTGCAATTAAAAAACATTCTAAAAAGCTTCCATGTTAGCATTTATGTGCAGGAAAACTTTGGTTTAAAATTGTAAATAAGCAGATAGGCCCCTATTGTACCGTTGACAAATGTATCCTAGTCTGAGGTACACCGACACGGGGCACAGACAGAGAAGAGGAGACGGTGGCTCCTCCTCTTCCTTGTCCTGAAAACATCTAGAGAATTCGGTGAATTCTTTCAGCATGGGCTCAAAACAGACTGTGCTTAGTAACCACTAAGTCGCGTAATCGACTTTTTGGTAACTGTAGTAGCGCAGCCATCCTGCCAGACTGTTCTAGCGAAGTAGCTAAATTTCAATGTACCTCTATGTCTGAGAAAAAAAAAAATAATAGAGTTTCTGTAGCTCCTCTAGAACGTGTCAAACTGATTAAGGACAGACGGACGTCGCAAAATTGGCTCTGCTATGTATAGGGATTAAAAATATTGTAAAAATTATAACCGGAATAACAATCTCCATCTCTGGTGACGGGTAACAAAAAAAAAAAAAAATAATTGAAAAAGTAATTCTCAATCACAACTACTAACATTGTGCAAAAAACACTGCAAAAGAAGATTTAAAAGTTGTCAGTCAATGTTTGGATCTCTTTATACCAGTGCTTTTCACTTGGATGAGACTTTGATAAGCCTTCTTATATTTTTATTGCTATTCAGTGCAATTAAATAAACACCAACAAACTACATGCGTTGAAAATTTTCTTACATTCCTTTACAACACAGGTTTAATAAAAATGACACTGACATAATTGCTGTTGTTTTATTATTAAAAACAAATTGAGTGGACACAATCAGAAATATTTCTAAAAATTAAAAAATTCAGTTTTTTTAATATTTTTTAAAGTAATTATTAATTTACTTATTTCTTTTTAATCTGCAAAACTTTATTTCTTTAAATAAAACCAATAACCCACAATATCTTAATATTTTTTTTATTTTCAAAACGTACCGAACATGCAATTTCCTGTAACAATTAAAAAAATGATTTATCAATTTTAAAACGAAACCAGAGTGTTGGTGAGAACCGGACACACAACAATTTAGGTATTATATTAGCACTTTACTTACTAGAATGCCGCGGCGTTTAGATACTCCTATTGAAAGCTTTTATTATTTTTTCCTACTTTTAGTACAAAAACTTTAAAAGAAAAAAAGATTCAATGAAAAAATCAATAATCTTACATGTAAAATAAAACATACAATTTAATTTATATTGTTTATTTTATTAATTAGGTTTTTCAAGCAAAAAAAAAAAAAAAAAAAATAAATAAATAAATAAACAGAAAAAAGGAAGAAAAAGAAAAAGATCAGAAAAACCTGTAAACATTGGCCACTCATATTGATTATTGCGTAGAGAAAACAAAAACAAATTCTACAGCTAACGTACTGAACAGCTAACACAAGCAGGTTTTCTTTATTCACATCATGTTTTTCTTTTTCTTTCAATATCAACCAATTGATTCAATACTGCTTTAAGGATTAAGATTGTTTTTTTACTTTTATTTTTATATATTTTTTGCAATGTGATTACGATTTTTTTATTTAGATTCTGTGCACTGAATCCTAACAGATAATTTTTTGTCACCCTACACAGCATCTGAAAGAAGTGACACATAGGTTGGCTAATTCAATGTCCATAGACATTATGTCGCACAATATTTTATAGTATTCTTTGTTAAGAAGATGACACGTTTTTATAGACTGGTTTGCAGAAAATCTTTGGTAAGCGAAACCGGTGTCGGTTATACCATAGAAGAAAAAATTTTTGCGACCGGTCGACTACCGTCAATGCAGAAAATCTGTAGTAAGCGAAGTCGGTGTTGGTTATACGATAGAGAAGAAAACCCTTGCGTCTTGCCAAAGGCCAGCTATGCAGGAAATCTTTGGTAAGCGAAGCCGATTTTATTTTAAGTGCGGATATTATGACACTTTATAAGTGACACTATGTCCATACTAAAAACGATACAATGTCTATAAACATTATGACGTTTTTCAATGCAACATAATGTCCATGCCACTTTTGAGTGCGACATAAAGTCAATTGATATCTTTAGACATGCCGCCTATAGATTAACTTAAATCTGTTCTTTCCCAACTAATCCGATAATGAATTTTCATTAAAAAAAAATAAACTTCCACGAGTGAAGAAATTAATTTTTTATTGATGTGTAAACTCCAGCTCTTATAAATCTCAAGATTAACAATATTTTGGCAATTAGCAATTGATCTTTCTCTGTTTCATTTGTTTGTAACGTGCTTTCGAGCAATAATACAAAACTTATATAAACGGAGTCGTAATAACTTTAAAATTTTTATGAAGTTTCATTATAACATTTGCCATGTCCTCCAACTTCAAAAATTCACATCCATTTTTAATAGATCGTGAAAGGTCGCTGCAATTGCTGAAGATGTCCATGAGACAACTTCGTGACATAGTGTGCTTAATTATAAACCATTTAAGGCTGCGAACCGATGCTTAAACAATAGACATCCTCTATGAAGATTTTGAAAGAATCAGTAAGGAAGAAAAGGATGAGGAGAAGATTGCACACATTGTCCTGCACTGGAGCATCTATCTCTCTACCATTGCAAAAAATTTGCTTTTTGGTCATATGCATCTAACAGAGAATTGCGCGGTATTGATTTCTTTGTCAAGAGTTTTGGTTACTTTCACTTTTAATTATCCGCGGTACTGCACGACTTGTACTATCTCATTCCTTCAATCTAGAAATATTTTTTGCAATTATTCTCTTTCTCCTGTAGTTTTTATTATTTCTTATGTTCGCTCAACTTCTTCTTTCTCCTTGCTATTCTTCTCAACTTTTTTTGCAGACAACATAAAAAGATTTCGTCGGGTCCAAGTGGGATGCTCGTCAGATTCCCGCGTAACCTAACTTAAGAAGCGCCCGTATAAGGGAACACGAGTGTATGATTAGAAAAGCTTAAAAAAGTACACATGTGGAGTTGCCAGATTAACGCGACATTCTATTAATAAAAGCGGGAGAGCGCAACTTATAAACTGATATAAATTAGAACAGATGCTTCCACTTATCTAATAAGTTACACAAAATATTTGGAAATTATATACTAGTGTAATCTTGTGCGATATCTAGGACTTGATCTTCTGTTATATATCATGTCAAAAGAAAGACACTTTATACATGTTTTAACTAGTTGTGTAATCTTGCCTGCTCTACTTAATTGTCTGCTGGTAGTCACTACCGGGAAAAGAAATCGATTCGAAGTTTCATTATGATATTTGATTAAATAAAAAGATCAATATCGAGCCATGCTTGCTATTGATGACTTCAGAAAGAGTCATAACTTTTTGATGCGTTAAGAAGCCCAGCCTAAGAAAAACAATATCAATTACGCAAGAGTTGAAGAGAAAGGAGGTGGAAAAACAACCAGTCGGTATTGAGGTTTCTTCTCCCCCATTTGAATTTAATTTTAAAAATGCTCGCTAAGTTTGAAGAGTCTACCTCTTAGAGAGTGTGCAGCTTACTTAAGCTCCGATTTTTTAGCTTGGTTAAATTAAAAAAAAAATCTTTTCCGGAGACTTTTTGGGAACTGAACATACCAATTCTCTTTGCAATTATCGAAAGATTTATTTTTCTCTTCTGGTGCTTATTTTAATTCAAGCATTCAAAATATATAAAAACTAGCAAAGAGGAAACAACTGCCACCTTAAATGTCATGTAGATTCCTTTATATTTCTGACAATATTTGTAGTTTGAATTATCTTTTCAAATCGTACACATTTGTTGTCTTCATTGTGCAGATTCCTTTATCTACCAAAATACAAAGCAAATTTTCTACACGTTTTTGCATGAAGTCTTGTTGCAATTGTTGGCAACAAATAGTTGTAAGAAAACAACTGTGTTGCGCAAATTATGATCATAAAAATTATTTTGTTGTAAAGTTAAAGTTACTAAAGTTTTTTGTTTTATTTCACGCAAAATTTTTTTATCTGTTTAAATATTAATTTTCTGAAGTGTTGTGTGAAAATGACTTGTTGTTTGTAATAAATATTTTAATAACATGCAAATGCTTTTTCTTTATAGTTTTGATTATTATTTTTTCCATAATTTATATTCAAAAGTCCATTAATCATAATAAACGTATCTATTAAAATATTTCGATAATTATTTTTAAGTGAAAACATTAATCGTATATAAGAGATGCCGCAAAATAAATTTGATCGGTTTTAAAAAAATTTTCTGTTATACAACATGTGCACATTTTTTTACATCTTTATTGAATGCCTTGGGAGAAACGAGAACTTTAAGGTAAAATAAAAACTAGAGAGTTATATTCGGCTTTGCCGGATCTTATATATCCTTTATCATGTATGTAAATCTAGTTAAGTAAATTAAGTCCAATCAAAAGAACAAAATTTGTGAGAGAGAATTTTTGAGAAAAAAATTTTACATACAAATGTCATTGGCTCTTAATAGGTTAAGCATTTTTAAAAAAAAATTTAATATTTTAAATGTCCTTTCAAATGCTTTTAAATGATACCAATATTGATATCTTACAATTATGGTGAGCAATTGTGCTTTTTTATGAAAAGTTCAGAGGCCTATAAACCAAAAGATACATGCGAGCGCCAATTTTTTCATTTAATGTTTTTTTCTTATTTTTTAATTCTCTATCTTCACATACATTTGTTATTTTTTTAATTGAATTATTTCAGACAACTAGATTTTTTCCAAATGATATGGAAAAGTTAGATGCAGGCGTAGTGTTTTCTAGCTCATCTAGTGCCTTGGCAAAGACAGGCATCGCTTAATCAACTTCGCTGTGCATAAAAACTCAGAATATATATACTTTATAGGTTGAAATAAAAATTCTAGAAATTACAAAGATATACTCATTTCTCGCCCTGTAATTTTGTAATCTTTATTTTGCTTCCGTAAACAAATAGTAAACACGTAAGGCGTATAATATTGATACAATTTCTATACGTCTGTCACAGGCCTCCATCTCTAGAACCTTTATACAGTAGAATCGCGATAATACGTACCTCGATGAATCAAAAATCTCAACAATTCTTAACAAACTATAAAAAATACATACACTTCGCCTCCTCTCATGCAAGTATGAATTAGCGGGACTTTACTGCAGTTCGACACTTAAATTTCTGACAGAGGTTAAAATTTAGATATAGATGACATGATCTTGGCCTTGTTGTCTGTTATCTTTTAAGCCATCATAGGCAGACATTTAAACAAAAATATGACGATTTTAGAAGTTTAACACGTTAACGGTATTTTAAAGTAAAAATCGCGAATTGACGATGGAATAAAAAATTAGAAAGGCTCATCTTTAGGGTATACTGATCAAAAGAACAGCGTTTACATACTTATTCAGTTCAATTTTCACAAGAACTTAAAAAGTCAATAGGTGACTAATGATTTTTTTCGCATAATCTTTTTAAACTTAAAACTTGATTTTCATTATGACAATCCATTTATATCCACAACTAAAACTAGAGGCCTCGATATTCTATTTTAATTATTGAAAAAAAAACTAAGAAAGTGCCATGTTATAAAGTATATTTAGAACATTTTAATCCTGCCCTACTTACAATTTTTACATTGATTTTCTTAACTGTCAAATATTTTTATCATACAATTAAATAAATTATCAGCATCATTTACAAAAGTTATAAAAAATTACATTAATAGCTGTAACATGAGAGCGTTGAATATTAGCCAATGACATGCAATAGTTATTAATGAAAACAGTTAAACTTTTGCACAAAACTAGAAAAAATTAATTTATTTAAATTCAAAACATGCAATAATGCATGAGAGCGAATAGTAAACAATTTGATTTTAATTCATAAACATTTTATGGGCGCGACAAGATAAAACTACAATCAACAAAACAGTTTAAACAATTTTTGTAAGAAAAAAATCTGCAGCAAAATCCACCACTTAATTAAAATTCAAGAAAATCTACTGAAAACAATCAGATCACATACTGTTCAGAAAAACGTAGGCTGTACACGGATTAGCCGAATTTTATGAACTCTTCATCAATCTATATAATAAAAAGAAATTAAACAATTTGGCAAATTTACTTTTTTGTCTTTGTGAAGTCTTAGAGAATATTCTTATGGAGAGGAAAAACATTAAATTTGTGACAAAAAAAGTAAAAAAAAACACTGTTCTCTTCCGATGCAAGCCAAAGATTAAAAAATGCCTTAGGTATTTGGTATGGCTTTTAATTGATTAGGCCGTATGGACACCAATTTTCTTTACTGATGTTGTTTCTTCAACTACAAAGATTGTTTCTGCTATGTTTGAAATGGGGTCATAGGGTGGGCAGATAATGCATAGAGAGACTCTGGGAATGGGCTCAGGAAACGCTGGGTACAAAAATCTAGTCTATATATGAAATACCAGTGCCTACGACTTCATCTGTGTATCATTTCTAATTTTCTTAAAATTCAAATTTAGACAAATGTGTTTTAAAATACATTTTTATTGTAAAGTTCTGTAGTCAGTGTTAAAGATTATCCTTTTACAAAAATAAAATATGCTAACAACTTTTTAGCAGCATATAACACCGATATAAAAAGTATAAAGTTTGGAGTTAATGCAATTGTATGATGAATGTTGCCATACTTTTGAACCGAAATAGACAGAAAGATGAAATCTGTTTTGAAATCGGTTCTTTTGTGAGAATTATTTTTTCAAATGTTGGATAAATTTGAGATCTTTATAAACGGCAAACCAAAGGACAAAGTTAAATACCCTTATGATGAAGAGTACAAAAGTAATCGATGTGCTGAAATAAAGTTATTTGAATTAAAAATTCAGAATACTTGCACAAGGTTTTATAAAATAAATGTAAACGGTGGCAAATATTTAGACACACTTCCATCAATGAATGTTTTCATTGAGAAAAAAAAAACAAATAAATATGTAAGTGACTTCATGAATTTAGTTTAAGTTCGAGTGCGATGGAGGTATGCAAAATTTATTAGTGTTTTTGCTTGTTAAATACTTTGAAAATGTTGCATGTGCGAGTATGTTTTGACTTGAGCACTTATTTTGTAACGATTAAAATCACACCTTGCAGCTGGAAACAAGTAAAGCAAGCACAAAAAAAAACGAATTTATGAATGTTTCAAATAAACAATCCAATGGTTAAATCAAATGGATACATAATGGGCACTGCAAGTGGTCATTATTTCAGTTCTTGTTGCATTTTATTGTTTAGAAATCATACAAATCTAAAATTGCTTTTAAATTCAGCTTATTTGTTTTTTTTTTCTCTCAGCCATTATTGCTCTTTATAGTTTACTTTTATGGCTTTTAAATTGATGAGCTTTCGTTCGTAATTGTCATTTTAAAGCGTTAAAATTTTAGCATGTGGTAAAAAATGTTTTATTAGAGGCATTTTATACTTAATAATATTTTGAAATTAAAATCCGTCTTTGCACCATAAGTTCAATGACAGTGTTAGCGACAGTAAACTTTTAATTTCATTTTGCCGAGATTAAGGTCTTAAAAGACGGTTGTAATCTGTGATGAGAAAGGCAATAGGCGGTATAAAATGACTACAGTTGAGTCTAATATTACTAAAATTTTTTCTGATACTTCGTGCGGTTTGATCATAATGTTAAAAATACGTACTTAACTTTCCAAAAATACAAAACTATTTTTTAACGCCTGAAAGTATGCTTAAATTTATTTTTACTTATTGTTTTTCCGTTCAGTTTCAAAACGCTGTCAAATTTGATCGAATTTTAACAGTATCCGTTTTATTGTTTGGGCATATTGTCTTCGGAGAATGGTTGAATTAATTTTTCGATAAGTAACTGTAAAAAAGTTTTATTCTTGCGCTTATTTTATTTTTTTATATTGTTTTCTTGGTATGTTAAGGTCTGTTAAGGTACGGAATTTTATTTGCTCACCTGGTGTAAGAAAAATTTATGTTAAAAAAACTAAGTGTTTTTATTCCACTATGCCAAATCTAATACATCCTTCACAATATTTGTAAATCTGGCTTAGTGAAGTTACTCCAATCAAAAAACAAATATTAGGGTGACAGAGAATTAAAAAATAAGAAACAAAAAATTTTTACATAAAAATGTCATTGGCTCTTAATATTAAGTATTAAAAAAAATACTTTTTTTGTGAAAGCTTTAAATTTACACACATATTGACATCTAACAAAATGTGATGCAAAATCGCATTTTTCTATGAAAAGTTCAAAGGCCCATAACTCGGAAAATATGGGCGAGTGCCAATTTCTGCCCTTGCTGTTTTTTCTTCTTAGTTTTTAATACTCTATCGTCCTATATATTTGTTAAAGAAAAAAATTAAAGAGAGGCGTGGTGTTTGTCCGCTGCCTCGAAAGATATGGCCCGATCTTGCTGATTTTAATAGGAAAATTTTCGAAACTATGTCTGGCGTATTTATTTTTTCTCTAGCTTATGTAGTGCCTTCGTAAAGTTAATTTCATTACTAAAACGGGCGGAAAGACGAACATCGCTCAATAGACTTCGCTATGCATAAGAACTAAGAATATATATATTTTATGGAGTCGTATATAGATAATGTAGCAACCACACGAAATGACAAACTTAGATAAATCCTTTTTCCAGATGTGGTAAGATATAAAAATTATCTCAAAATGAATAAATCAATGGATTGCTCTGTATTTTTGCAAATATTTCTATTGAGTTCCGAGTAAAACTTTCAGATTTAAATTTGAGAAACTGCTATTTGCTGGCAGACATAAAAAGTGCTTTAAAAATTGTAAAATCCTCTTAACACTAAACGATTTCATATCTCTGTTAATGAATTTTAAGTCGTCAAGTAGTTTTTTAAGCGAATGCATTAGTATGATCATTTCGATAGTTGTTTATTAAATCTTTTGCTTCATAGTTATTTGTCGTAGATAATAAAATTCATCATTTAAACCATAAAAGTCAAAAGCAAAAATTGTGAAGAAAGATTAAACATAATTTTCTTTTGGCCATGGCCTAACGATGTTTTTGCCTTTTGTGAGTGTCTTTAAAAAGATGAAGATTTTCTTTTTTTCAGTCATAATTTTATAGTTACAAAGTGTATAGAAATTTAAATAACAACTACTGCGTTGATTGGTAATTTACATATATTGATCAATTTTTATTAAAGAATAATCAAGAAAGTAGTTGTCAATGGTTAACGCAACAATACAACAACAAAAACAATTAATACAAAAAATTTTTTCATTGCTTTAACGCTTTTACCATCTTGGGGGACAATTGTGATGAATAAAAAAAACGAGTATGTCCGGCATTGAAAAATAACTACATAAAGAAGATATTATTTTTTAAGGATTTCTTCAAAATTAAATATCCATAGGAAAGCAAACTATTAATGATGCCACTTAAAAAAATTTAAAAAAATTTGTTATACGTCAAGAAATCCATCAAAAAAGCAGATTTGAGATATTTTTCATCTTAAAACTCTTAACTTTTGATGAAGTTTTAATTTCATAACTAAAATTTGATAGCTCTTTTTGCACAAAACAGTATTAACAGGCGCAAGGCTATGGATCGCCGTAACTTAATGTACTCTCTAAAGTTTGACTTACACCTTCCGTAGTGTCAGCCAGTAACAGGTTGCAAGTTTGATCATGTCTCTGCAAGAGGGTTGGCTAAAACAAATCGCGATAACTCTGAATATCTGTCGACCTGCAGTCTTAAAATCTTATCCTATTGGGATGGACAAGGAATAAAGAAATATGCATATAAGAGAACAACGGATTTGATTGAAAAATAGAGCAAGTCTGAAGACATGGATAAGAATACCGCGCAAGAGGTGGGCAGGTATATTTTAAAATGCACTATTTAAACAAAACAACCTGGGCAGGAACCTTGTATAAAGTTTTCGGATATAACTCACATATCTTTAGCTAAATAACTGCATTATCCAGCCAAGAAGACAATACTTATTGACCGTTTCTAGGTCGAATTTTAGTCTGAGAAACAAGGCTGACAGTCTATAATAAGAACAGTCAATGGTAAAGGCTAGTGACATCATAATAATTAACTAAAATTGGTTTGTCGTATTTAAAATTTTCCATCTATTTAAATAAAATGTGCTGATAATTGTTTTAGTACCGTTATACCGATAAAATTGAAATATAAGTTTGAATGTTTACAGCCAAATACACAAAAGGTCGTTTTAACAGATTATGCAGGGGGAGGTGGTAAATAAATCATTTATTAGCTCACTAATACCAAACTTTTTTTCATTTAATTTTAAAACATACAAAAATATTCATTTACTTTTTTGTTTTAACTTTTCGTTTAATTTCAATTATTTTAAGTGTTTGTTTTTTCAACAATAATAAATATTTAATCTAGATTAACTGGTTTGAGTTTTGTTTAAATTGTTTGTTTATTTCTCATTTAGGGACGGATATGTCTTTTGCTAAAAGCCTGATATGAAGTAGCTGTTTTTCCATTGCAAAAAAAGAAAAACAACTGTGCCACAATTTGTTAACAGCTTGAAAGGTAATTAAAGTTTTATTTTAAACAGAAAGATGGGTAAACTTATGTAAACATACTCGTACACATTTCTGCAGATTTTATTTTATGTACGTTCTACTTTTGAAAACTACAACTTTAAGCAGTTTTGAATTTACCAAATATCTTATCGTTAAATTATCTTGAACTTAAGTTTAATTTGATAGATTTTTTTCGGATTTTACAATAAATGGTTAATTGAAACTGAATGTAAGTAAAATTTAATATCAATGAATTTTAAATAGTCTTGGGTGCAGTTTTTAGTTAATGATCTTAAAATTATGTTATAATTAAAAAAAAAAATACCTTTTAAAGCACTAACAGCGCAAATAAAAAATATTTAATTCTAATTACATATTTATTTACTATTATTTTTTTCTATTGTTACGTCTGCTCCTTTACTTTTTGGGTAAAGTTCATGCAAATGAGAGCAAGTATAATTTTTTCTCATAAAGAGACAAACTTGTATAAAAGTGCGGGAACATAAAATTTCAATTTTAAACAAAAAATAAAAAATCAGTGTTTTGACTGCTTCAATAAAAACAAATCAATTTCATAAAATTATAAAATACCAAAGAGGAACAGTCGTTACAAATTTGTTGCGTTAATCAGCTCGCAAGGAAGCATAGGTGGGCCTTTTTGCAAATTTTGCAGATAAATTTTAATATAATTCTCCGATATGCGGAAGTGTTGTTTGAATTCTGTGTCCGTGTATGATATAATAATTTATTTCAAATAATTTGGAATGTTGTTTCTCTTTTGGTATTCGAGTATAAATTTAAAAAATATCCAACAAAAATGTTTCTTTTAATTCGGAATCATGTTTAATAAGGTCTAGAATGTCGTCACGATTAGTAGAATCACTTGAACTCTCTACCAAATATGCAATAATGTTCTTTAAATCATCTTCATTTGCAATAACAAATTATCTTTTATATTATAATAACTATTTTACCCTTTTTAAAATACTGCTAATGACTTTGTTATTTGTTTTTATTTTATTTTTGTTTTACAGCTGTTTGCACTATGAAAATGCTTGAGCTGTTTCGTGCAAGAAGAAGAAGAACTTTATTTTATCAAAACCGCTTTCTTTTACCCAATTTTTAAGTACGGGAATGGTTTCCGTGCAAATTGGGATCCCAAAGTAGAGAATAGAAATAGACCCATTATCATTATTGTTAATATTTTTGAAATTGATGACATTTTTTCCGCAATAATTTTTTACGTGTCTCAATAGAAGAAAGTGTAAGTTACCAACAATTTTTCAACAGTTTTTTTGTATAATTATTAGAACCTAAAAAAATAACGGTTGAATTTTTTTTTTGTTTAGTAAAAGGAACATTGTGGTTCGTTCCTACTCTTCATTTTCATCATGTTTTTGTATTAATTTGCACAAATTTCGAAAAAAGGTATTATAACGAAAAACTGAATCGTAAGGAAAAGAAAAAAATATCAAAACCAGCTTTTTCGAAGTCGAACGCTCAGCATTAATGTTGCTTTACGGAGAAAATAACAACTTAAATAGATATTTTAAATAGAGATAGATAAATATCAATCTCTTTTTTTACTTCAATCAATTTAAAGGTGTCTTATTACCTATAGACAACCCTTTTAATAAAGAAAATAAAAACAACATAAAATAATCTCAACTTTTGTGTGTTCAAGTTCAATTTAACCGTTTGTGCAGTCAGTAGCAAAAGTGTGATAAAAATTATTTCGCCGAGTCTTCGGTTCAATTGTAGCCATTATTCACATTGAACTTGGCTCAAGTGTCATTTCAATTACTTTTAGCTCTAAAACTAGGCCGCAACCTGCTAATCCTTGAATCCTTTAACATTTCGCACTGTCAATCACGTAAATGGGCAAAATATTTAACGAATCACTAAATAAGTTGCTGTGTTGTATTTTCCTTAAAAGATAAAATTCTGTAATATTTTTATACGTTGTTTAATATCAAATAGCTGTGACTTTTGCTCTAAATTCAGCAGATGACCCGGAAATATTTTACTATTACCAGGATTCAAATTCGACATTAATCCTCCTGTTTCTATTAAGCTTATTCTAGGCAAAATGCTTTTCTCGACCATCTGAAAAATTATATCCAAATATATTAATAATAATTTTGATTTTCGCCTCAATTGCACACCTGATTCTTTCTGGTGGGGCTTTATGCCACCTTGCATTCAATTGCCTTATTCTGATGCTTTACTCAAGGCGTTTTCGATCATTTAATCGATTTCTTAAAACAATTAAAAACATTGTTTTTTTACTGAACTAATAATTTCTGATACTTAAGAAAAGTCTCCCGTTTTTAACTTAACGAAATCACATTTTCTTTCTTTTGGTTGAAAGATTCATTAATGTTTTCTAACAATTGTTGTTAAAGACATGTTCTAAGTTGATAGTTAAGGTATTAATTATTTCATGATTAAATAAGAAAAACTAAAATTTTTAATGTTTTTGTTTTTAATGCTTTTTGTTAATTATTTTAATGTTACAACAGCTACTGAATCATTTTTTCTTCTAGTTTCATTTCAAACATTCATGGTGTGGCCAGTGTGTTGATTATACTTGACAGCATGTGGAGAAGTTCTGCGTATTGTCTACTTCACGGTGATATTTGCACATTTCTTGTTCTTAAATACAGCCCCATGGGATTCAATTGCAACTTGTTGAATTGACTCAAATTAGATGGAATTTTTAAATTGATAAACAATTTGATGTTGTTGTTATTTGTTAGTAAATTTTGTATAGGCTTTTTACAAATTATTTTATTAATCTGATACGATGTATGATTCCTTAACGTTTTTTTCTTCTAAAACATGTAATGCAGTATCTATGAGTTTAATTTTAACACGTTTGTTTGGTTTTTAATTTACCATGATAAAAATGGCAATTACCGTGTGATTTTTCTAAATAAAAGCTAATTAAATTGAGTTGTTAGTATCAGTGTTAAAGCAAAATCAGTTTTGAATTTTAATTAAGACTTCAAAAGATAAGTTTCATTTTTAGGCCACACAAATTTTTTAAAAGCTTTAAAATTAAAAATTTTTAATACCTTAAAAAAAACTCACGATTTTATTTAATTATAAGCAGCCATGACGAAGCGTCTTTACTGGCAGGCTATTCGAGCCAATTCTATATTCCAAGTTTTAGTATCAATCATTTTTATAAACATTCTGTGTATTTTTTGAAAGCCACTAAATATTGATTGTTACAATAGCCACAACAAATTTATATTCTGATGCACTTTAAAACCATCTTAAAATTATATTCGTTTCCGTAAATGAATCTGCACCTGTAAGACTGTCCATTCTCTCTTAAATGTGACAGACAGTCTGTTAGGTTATTGCTTAAAAAGATACAAAACTCTTTCACTGGCTTAAAAACATACAAAAAAATTAGGTCATACATCAATAATTTGTTGTTAACTCTGCAAAATTGAGAGAACAGTAAAAACGCGCATGCTATTGAACGACACACAGACAGAAAGACAGACAGACATATTTATTTTGTTTTCTTTTTGCTTAATAAAAACTAAGAGAATTTGCAATAAAATAAATAAAACAAAAAAAATTTTCACAGAGTGTGTAAATAATTTGACACGTGACATGCAATTTCACTTTAAACGCCACAAAACAATCTCAGACAATTGAAATAATCTAAGTATTTGATATTTTGACAGCCACAAACCATGGCTTTTTATCTGTGTCTGTATATATTTTTAAATGTGTTTTTTTTTTTTTTTTTGAAGTGAATGTTAAGGAACTCGTATTTAGTGCGTAACAATAAGAAAATATTTGGAAGAAATCGCCAAGAGCTTTAGAAAAATAGCATTTCTAATTTGGAATTTGGTAGGTGGAATGTTTCTGGCTTATATTGTGGTATAAGACTGTATCGTATAATATTGTACAGTGTAGTTAAAGGTCAAGATTGACTACCATACTCAGTCGTGTGATCTGTCAAAAATTGCATGTGTGCTCAAAAAGTATGATAGTGTGGATTAAAAGTGTATGTGTGTGATAGACTTTTTGAAAGATCTGTACGATTTTATAATCTTTTGAAATAATTCATAAAATGATTTTTTTTGAAGATGAGTAGAAAAAACAACAAAATATTAAAAGCATATGTTTTTCGCATCTTTTTTGTATAATAATGTGGCACCTACGATGCCATTTTGAAACGATTTTTAAAGTAGGATAGAATTCTGTCAGATTTTAATGTGACTAAATCGTACGGTTGTGTATGATAGTGAATCCTGGCCTTAAGTATTACATTGTTTTAAATCGTACAGCAATGTATAGTATGGCATAGCATTATTTCGAATTTAATAGTATGGTAAGTATTGTATGGTATTGTGTAATATAGTGTGAACATGAAAAACATAAGCCTAAGTAGTGTAAGGTATTTCAAATTATTGTATAGTTTCTGTGGTATTGTGTAGTATTGTTTAGTACTGTCTGCTATTTTCTAGTGTCATACCAAGCGTATTCTAAATTATTGGTTCTCATACGCCATTTTAATATATTGTACAGTATTATTAGTGTTGTATAGTATTGTATGGTTCTCCATAGCATTGTATAGTTTTGTATAGTATATTATAGTCAGAGCTGTAAATGAATCATTCATTTTTGAATTAATTCGCGAATCATTCATGCAATGAATTAGTAATTTTTGAATTAATTCTTTTCACACAAAAAATTAATTAAATATAATTTGAGTCACTTCAAACGAATTTAGTAAAATTGAATAGCATTTCGTTTATAGAAAACGAATTTTTTAAAGTGAGTTGCAATTCATTTTCAATTTAGTTTTATTGAATTAACTTTGAAATAAAAATTCAAATAAATTATAGAAAGCAATTAGCAATTCATTACCAACTTGTTGATTGAAATTTGAATTGATTTTATAAGAAAATACGCAATAAGCATTTCCATGTTTTCTTTCACCTTTGATCATTGAATATTTTCAGTTTAGTGGGAGAAATTTACATTTTCCATTTTCGCAAGATCGGCTCTTGAATTCGATCGGTTGCAACTCGTTTTTGATTTGATTCATGTGAATTGTAATTCCTTGTTCTAACACGTTTGAATGAATTAAAAATCAATTCAATTTAAATAAATTAGAAATGAATTGCCATCCACTTTGGAAAATCCATTTGAATAAGAAACAAATTGCAATTCTTGGTACCAATTTATTTGAATAGGAAACGAATTGAAATTTATTTCTACCTAATAAAATAAAGAAATTGCATTTACATCAATTTTTTTTTAATTTCTTAGCTAGTTTTGATTTTTTATTATTCTCTTTTTTTATAAAATGCACCTCCAGTAGATTATTAATATTAAGATTCGCAGATTTGCATTTAGTTTCGGCGGCTCACCTTCTATTTCATTGCAGAGAAGTCTAAACATAGTAGAAGACATTGGCGTGTACATGCCTGCCGTGGTCAACGGAGCTTGTGAAGTTGTGTAGAGCCTGGTAAACTAATCTCTTAATGTTACTCTTTACAAGGTTCTGCTCACCCAGCTCTATAAAATATTAAGGTAGGCTTTCGTCTCTGGCTCCAGACTGGCTTTACGACTGTCCCACTTATAAGCAAAAGTATTGCTTAATCCTTTTTGTCTGCTGTCACTTACAAGATAGCAACCACGTTATAAAGAAGCAACCGGCAATAAAACTAGTAAAGGAGACTTTTGATGACGTCAATAAACAGTACCGTCGGTTTTTGGGAACACAGAATTTTTAATTAATTCATAATTCATCGTTGCATCTACTAAAAGCAACTGTTTGATGTGGTTATCATGATGAAAACATATAAATCCCTGTTTTTTCTCAATGACCAAGTTGTTGGAGTTACTGTTACTGCTGAACGGTACCAGGACATGATTCGAAGTTTTCTCGTGCCAAAAATGGGAGAGCAAAGACTAGAGGACATTCGGTTTTAGAAAAATGGGGCCACAGCGCTTACAGTCCGTTCATTGATTCCAGTATTAAATGAAGTTTTTTTACTAAGGCTAATTTTGCAAAATGGTGATTTAGTATTGCCAGCCAGGTTTTCGGATTTAAAAGCTCCAGACTTTTTGTCAGGAAATTAAAGAGCTTCTTCCTGAAATATTGCAGGATGTCCTGAAAAATGCCTTGAAAAGAGCTGAAGGTTGTATAACGAATCGCGGTGAACATTTAGACGTCAAAATTTTCCAATCATAACGAAAAAAAAATTAAGACCTTTAATAAAGAGCAAAGTAACTTATCTTTTCTATAGGAAGTAAAAATAGTAGCGGGACTTTGCTCACCTGATACTGCATATCACGGAGTCCTTTTGCCCCTTTAATTCTTGCAATTATAATTACAAAAGGACCGTGCAAGGGTTATACTTAAATAAAATGCGCCTTCTTAAAATCAAAGGCTCTACAATACAGGTGTAAAAATGGATATAACGTGAAACCAAAATCATGTTAATAATAGTTTTTTATTTAACACCTCTATCCACTATATATCTTTCTTCAAAAAAGGTTACACAATTAATTAGTAGGCTAAAATAACTGATTGTCAATTACTTAATTCACTCACTAAAGAAAAAATTTGGTAAATACTCCGTAAAGCTAAAAGAGGCTTCCTCGAAGTAAGTGTAAAAGCGCAGTACGGCATCATCTAAAAAAACTTTGAAAGAGCTGTAAGTCTGCTTTTATAAAAAAGGATGAAAAGACTACATCCTGCATTACTTCTTTGTACGCAAAGTGTAGATCCGGTAAGCGAGGCAACTCGCATACACTTTAATCTACTTCTAAAAGTAAAAAAGAAAAAATATCGCTGCTAGCCATATATTTTTAAAAGTCCCTTTTATATCCACCAAAGCCAGTAGAATAAACTCATCGCAAGAAGAGATTTCCTTAAAAATGCCCAAAAGCTCATGTAGAACTGTGTCAGTGGGTAAACATATTTTATACGATTCTATTCCTAAATCGGTTACTATAGATTCAAAGAATATTGTACAACGATAAGGAGTTTAGTATCTCTACTTATTTTTATTTACACCACTATAAACCACATATAACATAACGAAATTAAGCCTTACTGAAAGTTATTAATTAATTTACCTATAACTTTTAAATTTAATGTCTAACTAACCATTCTAGACGCGTTATCATCAAATGCCAAAAATGGTCACACTTTTTAAATTAATCTTGTATAAACTTTAAACAGGATACTGGTTATACGTTAAGACGTAAAAACAAATTTATTTATTAATTCTTTACCTGACTTTTTCTTAGTTCGTTTTAATTAAAATTTTAATCTCTAAAGATTTAAACGACATTAAATTATCAACTACAACGACTTCAACCACTTAAAACATCAAATATCATTTTGAAAAAAGGTTTCAATGTGCCTTTGATTTTTATAAGTTTTTGTTTCATTACGTATTCAATGCATGTGGTTTTCTCATCTTTTATATGAAACTGTAGAAAAACTCATACATGCATTTGGTTTTTCTGGTTTTATTTCTATAAAAATCTATTACAAGTGTTTGTATCTTGTCGACTAAAAACGACTCCACTTACCTGCATGTATCTAGCCAAAGCGGCAGCATTTGCACGTTGTACTTGTGATCTCAACTGAGGCTGTGGTGAGCCCAGAGGGCTTACAATCGTTGATGTTGAACCACCAATGCCCGTGTCATAGCCTTGAGCATTGCTGCAATCGACGTCTGGAAAACAAAAGAAAAATAGTTAATAAAATAACAACAATAAAAATAATAACTATTAAATAAAATTGTACAGCAAATAGAGAAAAATACTTGTTAAAAAAATTAATGTTAATTGCTAACAAATTTTAAATAAATAAAATGCAAATTTAAATGTATAAAAAACTTAAAATGGGGAAAAGATAGACAGTGTACAGTGGAGCATAATCAAAATATTTTGGAAATAACCGATTAATCCAAAATTTTACGAAAGCATAAAAGAGAAGTATTTGAGCTTAATTTTAAAAACTGGGTACTAATAACCACTTTCCAGAGGTGCCGATGTGTGGTCTCAAAGTTGAGCATCTCGAGCCAGGAAATTGTTCTATGCTTGGTAACTCTTCAAATTTTGTCTGAGTTTTTAAGTTATAAGTCGACGTTCTTATACGAAAAATTTTGCAATTATTATTTCTATTGATCTTAATGTTGATTTTAAAATGGTTCATATTATTAGAATAATTCGAAACGTTTATAATATTCAAAACAAATTTTGAAATCAACTATTTTTAATGTTTAACGTTTAAAATTCTATTTCTTTACAATAACTTTTTAATTTTTTCATATTGATTTTACATTGGATTTTATTTTTGTATAAACAGTCGTTAAACTTAATTAAATAAAAAAAAATCAACAGGCGAGAAAACATTATTAAAAGAGAAAAAATTTGTAATTGTCAAGGGCACGTTACATGTATTTTCCAAGCATTGGTGTTTGAAACCAATTATTGCTAGCATTAACACTTAGACGTTGTTTTCTGGTACCAATTTCCATGCCAAACAAACGACAATAGCTTATTTTGAAAAAAAAAAAAAAAACAAATTTTTGATTTGTAACATTTGCAATATTTTTTTGTATTAGAAAATAAAAGTGTATGTTATTTTGATGTTTAGTGAAAAATAACATTAATAATATCAAGTTTTATACACTTTATTACGAAAGAGTATGAACTATTCTAAACAAGCGATCATTTAAAAGCCTTCCAACCAACATGATGATGATTGGATGTGGCCTCTTTTATTGTCAAAAAAAAAAAAAAAAATATATATTAAAATATTAACTAAAAAAGGTTTTTCGATAAGAATGTACGTTTCACATTACATTGTAGTGATGTTTGCCTTCTATTAATTTTTGTAGTTGTTTTTTTTTTTATAAAACTTAATTTGACGAGCGAGATGTGACAAATTTTTAATAAAAAATTCATTGCGTCAGTGGTGCAGCAGTGTCGCAAATTTTACTTGTTCATTTATTTGCCGTTTGTTAAATGAATAATTAAGCAACACCACATCAGCAAGTTAATAAACCACAAAATCTAGCAAAAAGTCCGTTTATGTTCGTGAAATTGTGTAGTAAATTCATGATAAAGTTTAAAGGTGTTGTTTCTAAGTAAAGAAGGTCTGCCATAACAGTACTTTTACAAGTCACCGGATTGCTCAAAGTTTTTTTGGGCGGCTACGAGCCACACAGTTGATGCCACAAAGAACTTTTTAAACATCTACCCGTCACTTTTGCCAACCGTTTATGCAATAAGAGATACGTGTGAAACCGAATGTAAGTGCAAATGTTGGACCAACTAAAAGGTTGTCTTAATGCATTTGTATTTTTGTCTGCAATCAATTATTTTTTTAAAATTGACATTTTATGTAAATTTTGCATCGTGTTAAATTGTCAAATGCAACTTTTCATAAATGCATTCTTAGTTTGTTGTACTGCTTAAATTTGTAATATTTTGAATTTGTTTCATTGCATGAAAAACTGAATCAATAACTTATGACCTTTAACGTAATTAAATATTCAGTTTCTTGCGAAAAATACAAATGGTTTTTAAATATTTTTGAATACAAATACGATGGAAAGTCAGTTCTTCTTTTCTGATATAAATGGTTTGCATAATTTTTATTTTTCACTCAACACATAGACCACTGATGATTCTACTCGTATGCCTAATAGAGCAAGGTGAAGAGAAATATTTCGTTTTAGATTTCTACACTCTCGATTCACTCGAAATATTTTCTGATCGCCTATTTATTTTCAATTTGGAAGGGAGAAAAAAAAAACAAATAACATTGAACCATAAATTTTCCAGACAATTACTATGTCATTTCGTAAAATTCAAAGCACTCAGAATTTCTTTTTTCAACTACTCGTTACGATATAACAGAAAATTTCTAAACCTGCTACGCGCTATAAAGTCTTTCTTCTGCCAATAGAAAATATCTGAATGTTGAGATAAACTTTTGCGCAAGATTTAACTGTACCGTGGATTTTATCTATGGTTTCTAAGTCCTGAACCAGGTAAATCATTTGTCTATGTGCTGTCACGTTTAATTCTTGCCGTAAAATTGCTGCTCAAAAGATAAGTTTTTCTCATTTCCAAAATTAAATAGTTTTTAAATCGAACGAACTTTAAACTCGATAGGCATTTTCGAAGCACAGCGTTCTTAAAAAAGCTTCCATGAATTCAATTAAAGCTGGGGCATTAAATACATCACAAAAGTTGTTCGTTACAAGTTGTGAAACACTTATTTTTCTTTGAAGCAGGATTCAGAAGTAAAAATTCTAAAATCCATATTAAAATTATCTTAAATCTATATTAATATCGTATTAAAACTTGTCTGTTATTCAGAGACATCGAGAAAGTTTTTGAAAAATATCAAATTTTTGCAAAGTTAGAAAATTCCAGTTTTTAAAATTCTTTTTTGCGAATATCAAAATAAAGCGGTTCTAGAATATTTACCTTTAATCTTTTAATCTGAATTTAAGCAAATCGATAATCAATGTGCTTAAATTTGAAATAAAATGTAAAATCTTTGTGTTGTAAAAGATCTTCTCTTTAAATAAATTTTTAATTTTAACTCCATTAAATTCTGTTTATTATTTTGAAGACAGAAACAAACATTTTTATTTTGGGTTAAGGAGTTAAGTTTCACCAAACGTAAACAATGTCGTTTCTTATAAGTCTACATTAACGCCATCAAACTTTGAAATCTTAACAAAAAATTTTATTTTTAAACCAAAAATTTTTAATAAAAATAGAAAACACTGCAAACACTCTTTCGTATTAAATTAAACACAACAATAATTTTTACTGACCTTTTAGCGAATTATTCATGCACATCGGACACTGATCGTTACGAAACATGCAGGAATAGCAACGTTCATGACCACAAGTGTCGATTAGTTTTCGTCGTTTACCTTTGTCAAATGAAATGCGACAACTGGGACAAACCGAACCGCTGGTATCATGTTCCAATAAACGGCGTATAGATTGTAAATCTAAAAAATAGATACAAAAGGCAAAATTATTAAAACAAAAATACAACAACAAAAAGCTTAGAAATATAAAAAAACAAATTAAAAGAAAATGTATACGAAAAAATAAATTGGAGAAAGGAATCTTTATTAGGTGTTCATTTAAATTAATTACCAGAAAAAATTTAATATGTTTAGCCAATTTAAAATCGAATTGTTATTTTAGAAAAAGTAGTAGTAAAATTAGTTTTTAATTTTGAATGGAAATTTCGACATTAATTCTTTTTAGTTTTTCTTTTCTAATAAATATTTTTATGCAACGAAAAGAAAACTTTTTTATGTTGTAGAATTTTCAGTTTTACGAAAAATGTTGCTTTTAAAACAGTGCATCTACTTTATATGAATTGAATTTTACAAAAGTGGCACAAAAGTTGGTTTTATAAAAATAAAGTCACATAAAAAGTCGTAATGCAAAAAGCATTTTTAAATTGTTGGTAGTTTTTTTTTGCGATTTCGGTTTTGAATGAAATTTCAAATTTTATACTGAAAGTACAATTTTTTAAAAAAATTAAAACTTTTGGTTAACTTTTTATGAAAATAAATATTTTAGTAAAACTTTAATCATTTAGTCCCTGCCCAGGCATGCTATTTATGTTTCTGGAATTTTTTTTAATCCTTTTTTTGAAATTGCATTTGTGTCCACACATTCAAATTGTGTTGCTGCAATTTTGGACTTGATTGCTTAGGTTAAAGGGAATTTCAATTATATGAAATACTGTACCCGTATCTATTTGTCTTTCCTCTCTCACCTAAATACAAATTCAAAAATTGCGCAATAAAAGTTGCAAGTGTGGACGATTTAGATGGTTAAGTGATAATTAAATTACCTGGAAAAAACAAACAATAAAAAGTACAATTTTATCTGGAAGACAACGGGACGACCCCCGAAAATTAAGATGCTGGTGTAGAAAGTAATCGATATGGAATACAAAGCACCTATTTTAGGAATTTTTGCCTGTCTGTCTGTGTTCGTATTACGTTAGAACTGCTGGATGAATTTAAATAAAATTTTGTAAGAAGGTTCCTTAGAACCAGGGTTCAAATATAGAATAGTGTTTCTTTTTCATAAAAACATGTCATTTCGCAGGAAAACTAGAGTAACCAATTTGAATTCACCCAATTTTACCGGTATAATGGTACTAAAACAGTTGTCAGTACATTTCATTTTTGTAGACGGAAAGTTTTTAACACTGTTTACAGAACTCACAGCAAATGTTTAAAAACATATTTTTTTTAAATTAGATTTTAAGAAAATTAGAAATTTAACGTGTACGAAGTCGTGGGGGCACTGGTAGTCTTAAATAAAAATTAAAAAAACATAAAAGTATAAAATTGTCATTTTGGTAAAGGGTGTACTATATTCGCAACAACCGAATAGATTCCTCTCGCTTATTATCTTTATTCCACTGCATTATATTCTTCGTGTGGGCAGTTTTTAACAGAAGATATCAAAGTTGCCAATATTCAGTCTGCTTGTACTTGTACTCATTCACCACATTTTTTTAACCTGTTGAGTTAAACAAGTTTGTTGGCTTTTTTCTTCTGAATTCATAACTTCTTGTTTGTAGCAACTTAGTCTTGCAACTTATATTTTTAACAACAACACGATGTTGTGTAGTTTTACTAACACGTTTGTGATCTTTGTAGGTTGTTAGTTTAACATTAAATTCATTGTTATGATGGCTTATATTCTTTTTTTATTTGTAATTATTTAGCGATAAAAATCAATAAAATGTTTTTTTTTTAATAAATAAGAGAAAATTAATGAATAGTTTTAGGGATTCGTAAACAAAGTACAAAAAAGTAGTCCTATTTAATTCGTCACTATTTTTCACTCACTGTCTGTCTGTTACAGGTCTCTGTCTCTGAAACCATAAATGGTAGACTCTTTAAATGTTCAAAGAAGATGCATTAGTAGAGCGGCTATAGCAACAAATACTCGTACTAAAATTTAAAAGATGTTACGAAAGTGTAGTGTTTATTATAAAAGTATTATTATTTTTTCCACTGTGATCAGCAGACACGTCAAATTTGCACAGTGTCAATATAATTATGCGCGCTATAGAAAAACTAGAAAAAAAACTTCAAATTAAAAAAATGTTGCAATATTGACGTTATAATCGGTCATATGACTTTAGTTTTTTGACCGTAGTTGGCAGACATTTGGAATAAACATTAAGTATGACCGGTATAAAAAAAAAGTTGCAAACAATAAATCTAAAATTAAAAGGGTGTTTCCCAAAGGCCGTAAATGTGACTGTTGCGGAATAATTTCTAAGTTTTAAATTCTTATTGTAACCGACATTTTATTTTATATTTTTTAACTAACATATGTATATATCTTTAATGAACAACTCTGTTAATTTTATATTATTGTGGCATTACTTTGTTCACTTAATTTGATAATCAGTAATTATTATAAGTAATCGCTTTATTGCACTGGCTGCATTTAGCGCCATTTTTGAATGAATTTGTGGAAAGGTGCAGAATAAAGATAATAAAACACGCCAAAACCCCAAAATTACAAATAAAAAGTGCGCAAACTGAAGTCGCGCCATTATGGAAATATAAAAATTGGTTTTATTATTATTCTGCCGCCATAAAAAGTTTAAGTTGCTGCCGCAACATTTTTTATTATCTTTATTACACTTTTTACTCAATTAAATGCTACGCCGAAGCAAAAGACTAATTGGAAACGATATGTCTTCAAAGGAAAACAGCCGAACTCAATCTCCAGCCAGCGACATGGATAAGACAATAATTAAAGCCAGTGAACCGACAGTAGCCGAACTTAGTGAAGAGATCAAGGTGCTAAAAAACTCTTTGCAAAAATTGTTGGATGCCTCCAAATCTTCAAAGCCCGCTGATGCAACCACTGGATGTTCATCAAATAATGCCATAACACCACCTGCCGCAGCAGCCGCCGACAAGCCAATATCAATAACGCCGATGCAACAACAAACTGTAAATACACGTGAGTACCCATTTCTATATAATTTGCCACAACCTTTTACTGCCTCGCTTTCCAATGCCCCCACAACAAGTTCTTATACCGCCCCACAACCATATATTTCAACCCCTATGCCTTTTTACACACGACCATACGTCCATATGCGCCATACCGTCGCACAATCATGTATGCCAACAACAACTACTACCCCCGCATCGGCTTCAATGGATTATTTTTCAACGCATATGTACGCAACTGCGCAGTCGCGAATGACACCAACAACATCAACAAATTTGCCATCGTATGTGACAACAGCCTCATTAAATAGACCTAGTGCACAATCCTTCTATGAAAATAGCCAGTTACGTAAACTTCATGACTTGCCTTATTTTTCCGGCCAACCCGAGCAGTGGCCAATGTTTATTGTTGCATTTAGGGAAACAACAGAAAATTATTGCTATACAAAATTAGAAAATTTGATACGCTTACAAAAATCATTGGGAGGAGAGGCGAGAACCAAAGTTGAATCTCTTTTAATTCACCCTGACAGCATAGAACAGGTCATTAGTACACTCGAATTTCACTTTGGTCGTCCTCAGCTGTTGATACGTAGCCAGTTATCCAAAGTTCGTAGTTTTTCCCCAATATCTGAAAGAAAATTACATGAAATAGTGAATTTTAGTACGATGGTGTCAAATTTATCGGCCTTTTTAATCAATGCAAATGCATCAGCTCACCTGAACAATCCTACTCTGTTAGATGAATTAATAAATAAGCTGCCACTTCAAAAGCGAGAAGAATGGACTAAACATGCAATGAATTACCTAGGCCCGTATTCCAGCATACAAGAGTTTAGTTCATGGTTACAAGAAGCTGCAACTTATATTTTCCTCTCGCTTGAAACTGACACAAATAAAAGTGACTCTTTTCTCGGTAAAAAAGATAAAATAAAGCCATCATTCGCTATTGTAGCTGAAGAGAATCGAAATACTAAATGCCTGATGTGCCATCAAAGTCACCAATTGTACCACTGCGACAAATTTAGAAGCCTTACGACGGACGACAAATGGAAGTTCGTAAAAAGTAATCATCTTTGCTTTGGTTGCCTTCATCCTGGCCACAATTCACTTGAATGTAAGTACAGACGTCAGTGTGGGTTATTAAATTGTCCTAAATATCACAATCGATTGTTACACGAGAATATTAAATTAAATGAAAATGTAAACAAACCAGTACAACGTGAAGTTAACAACACAATAGACAGCAAAGATAAAAGTACAACGTACAAAAATAAAACAAGCAGCGGCTCAGTAAATACTATTTTTGAGGACTGTTTAGATAAAGAAACGTTATTTAAATATTTGCCTGTGAAACTATCGGGACCGAAAGGTACGATACAAACCGTTGCCTTTATAGATGAAGGTTCAAAAATAACGCTTTTAGAAAATGAGGTAGCTGATATAATTGGTTTGAAAGGTGCCCAAAATAACTTACGCCTCGGTTGGATAGGTGGTAAGACCAGCAATGAAACATCAAGAAAAGTAAATTTAGAGATCAGGGATACCAGCGGAAATGATCATGGCTTCCAAATGAGAAATGTTTTTACCACAACTAATTTAAAATTACCTCCACAGAGCCTAAGGTCTGATAAATTTAAAAATAAGTTTCCCATTTTGAAGGATATTGATATTGTAGAATATTTTAATGCTCGGCCGAAATTATTAATAGGGTTACCACACATAAATCTTGTTCGCCCGTCTAAAGTTTTGAATTTGGACGGCTGCTTTGCCTTACATCAGACTAGCCTGGGTAATATAATTTTCGGGTCAAATGAAAACTCTACTGAGGCCACTGTCTGTAGAATCGATTTCGATATTTTGGACGATATACACAAACGGGTTTTAGAATACTTTACTTTGGAAAATTTAGGAATTAGATATTTGGAACCACTCGTATCTCAAGAAGACAGGCGAGCGGAGAAAATACTCCGCAAAACAACGATAAGAAAGGAGAGTTATTTTGAAACTGGTCTTTTGTGGTAAGACGATAATTTTGAATATAAAGACAGTTACCCAATGGCGTTAAGACGATTGCTTAATATGGAAGCCAAAATGAAAAAGGACGAAAGTTTAGCCGATTGGTACAAAGCGAAATTAAATGAGTATGTTGATAAATCGTATGCGAGAAAGTTTACACCAGAAGAGGCTGCAATAAAGAATGAGCGTACTTGGTATTTACCTCATTTCGTCGTCACGAACGTAAATAAAGGAAATAAAAGGCGCCTTGTTTTTGATGCCGCTGCGCAAGTTGGGGGCGAATCTTTTAATTCAAGATTGATAAAAGGCCCTGATAAGTACCAACCTAAATCACTTTTATCAATACTTTTTCGGTTTCGCCAGAAAGAAATAGGTATTTGCGCTGACATCAGGGAAATGTTTCACCAAGTGAGAATACGAAAAGAAGATCAGACGGCTCAGCGCTTTTTATGGCGAGACGGTACTTTAAATAGACCACCTGACGAATATGCTATGCAAGTGATGATATTTGGCTCTGTTAGTTCGCCATGCTCAGCCCAATATGTGAAGAACCTGAACGCCGAAACCTATAAGGATACCCATCCGAAAGCATATCGGGCAATAGTAGATAGCCACTATGTAGATGATTATGTTGATAGTTTCGATAATGCGAGCGAGGCCATCAGTGTCACGAAGGATGTAGACAATATTCATCGCCAAGCCGGATTCGAGCTCAGGGGCTTCGTGTCAAACTCAAGGGAAGTTTTAGTAGCACTTAATGAAGGCGAAATTTTAAACGACGACATAGCCTTGGAATATTTATTCGAAAATGAGTTCTCTACTGAAAAGGTTTTAGGCATGCGTTGGAGGCAGTCAGATGACAGTTTATGCTTTATTTTAAAATTCTGTAGAGTTCCGGAGGCCGTCTTAAACGGAAATCGTAGACCAACGAAAAGCGAAACATTAAGCCTGACCATGTCAATATTTGATCCTTTTGGCTTCCTGGCTAACGTAATAATAACATCTAAAATTTTGCTACAAGAATTGTGGAGGAATAAAGTGGCCTGGGATTCACCCATTTCAGATGAAGTTTATTCCAAATGGTATGCGTGGTACAGGAGTCTATATGAAATAAATGAAATAAAAATACCAAGGTGCTATGGACGTAGTCTCTTTTGCACTCAGACAGAAGTCGAATTGCATATTTTCGCCGACGCAAGTGAGGTAGCCTATGCAGCTGTAGCCTACTGGAGGATGTGTTACAATGGATATGTCGATGTTGTTTTTATTACAGGAAAGTCAAGATGCGCACCACTAAAGCCGCTTTCAATTCCACGTCTAGAGTTACAGGCTGCAGTACTCGCAGTAAGATTGAAACAATCTATTATATCATGTCATGACGTTAAACCGAAGGAAATCGTATTTTGGTCAGATTCCAAAACAGTAATTAAATGGATCCAGTCCGACTGTAGAACATATAAACAGTTTGTTGCCCATCGCATCGCAGAGGTATTAGAATCGTCAGAGGTGGAGCAATGGCGATGGGTGCCTGGCGCTCTGAATCCTGCTGACGATGCCACTAGGCCACAAAATTTTTCTAGCACGTATTTAACATCAAGTTGGTTGAACGGTCCAAAATTTTTAGCGAAGAAGAAGAAAAATTAGCCGAAACTCCCAGGTATTCCCGAATGTAATGAGTGCTTAATAGAAAAAAGATCAAAATTTGTTTTTGCTATAAACGAGGTTTCGGTAATTCCATTTGAAAGGTATTCTAGATTTAATAAATTGATAAGAGTGATCAGTTGGCTTCGACGGGCGGTAAATATATTTATGGTGTAGTTAGAGGACAATACGTTCCACAATTAAGCGCTAGCGAAATTGATAACGCAACACATTATTTATGTAAGACTGTTCAAAAAGACGTTTTCTACGAGGAGTATAAGCAGTTAAGTTTGAAAAAGCCTGTATCTAAATCTAGCCCGATTTTTAAACTTACGCCGTTTCTGGGCGCAGATGGTTTAATACGTCTATCTGGTCGAATCTATAATGCCACATGTGTTGCTCGTAGTACAAAGGAACCCATTATCTTACCAAAGAAGCATATAATGACGAGGCTTATTGTTCGACAATATCATGAACAGTTTAAACACCAAAATCAGGAATCAATCTGCGCCGCAATAAGATTAAAGTTTTGGATACCTTGTATAAGGCAGCTGGTACGATCCGCCAAAAGAAATTGCCAATTTTGTAAAAATATGTTTGCCGCTCCTAAGCCACCTTTAATGGGACAACACCCAGAAGATAGAGTTACCCCGTATGTGAGAGCATTTACCTATACCGGCATTGATTATATGGGCCCATTTTTCGTATCTATTGGCCTTCGAACGGAAAAGAGATGGGTAGCCCTTTTTACCTGTCTTACAATGAGGGCAATTCACTTGGAACTGGCTAAGGGTCTTTATACCGATGCAGTGATACTATGTATTCGGAATTTTATTAACCGGAGAGGCTTACCTGTGCGAATAAGGAGCGACAGGGGAACTAATTTTGTAGGGGCGAGCAAGGAAAAATTCGCTTTCGATGAGGCAAAACTAATGGACGAGTTCACAGGGCGCGGTATAGAATGGTTGTTTAATACTCCGGCCAACCCATCTGCAGGCGGTGCGTGGGAAAGAATGGTGCGGTCGGTTAAGAATGTGCTAGCTATCACGTTAAAGGAGAAGGCTCCCCAAATAGAGACGCTTATCAGCTTATTGATAGAAGCGGAAAATTTAATAAACTCGCGTCCACTAACACATCTCCCAATCGAAAACTTAGAAGCCGAACCATTGACACCCAACCACTTTTTGATCGGCAGCCCAAATATGTTGCAGACGCCTGCTGTACCCGATAGGGTTTGTTTAAAAAAACAATGGCAAATTCTGCAACAGTTAAAACAAATGTTTTGGAAAAGGTGGGTACAAGAGTATCTCCCAGAGATAACACGTCGCACGAAGTGCCATGAGAAAGTCGAGCCTATCCAGGTTGGTGATGTAGTCATTATCTGCGATGATAATGAAACGCGTGGGCAGTGGAAGCGGGGCATTGTTGAAGAAGTGCATCTTGCATCTGATGGGCAGGTACGCTCGGCAGTGGTGAAAACCACAATCGGCAAATTAAGAAGACCGGCGTCCAAGTTGGCTGTACTTGATGTTGGTAGTGTGTCTCCCTCATCGACACACGGGGGCCGGAATGTTGCGGAATAATTTCTAAGTTTTAAATTCTTATTGTAACCGACATTTTATTTTATATTTTTTAACTAACATATGTATATATCTTTAATGAACAACTCTGTTAATTTTATATTATTGTGGCATTACTTTGTTCACTTAATTTGATAATCAGTAATTATTATAAGTAATCGCTTTATTGCACTGGCTGCATTTAGCGCCATTTTTGAATGAATTTGTGGAAAGGTGCAGAATAAAGATAATAAAACACGCCAACACCCCAAAATTACAAATAAAAAGTGCGCAAACTGAAGTCGCGCCATTATGGAAATATAAAAATTGGTTTTATTATTATTCTGCCGCATTAAAAAGTTTAAGTTGCTGCCGCAACAGTGACCGATATTGCCTTAGCTTTAAATCCGTTAAAGGCATACGCTTGAAATTTGTACGTAGGGTGTACTCTTATGTCTGTTAAAAAATAAGTGCAAGCAATTAAACCAACAATGAACGGTATCCTGATTGTAACCGTATTAGGCTGGGACTATAAATTTACGCGGAGAGTGTAATGCTATGTCGGTTTGGAAAAAACTAAAGAAATTAAAATAATTTTCTTCTTAATATTTACCTAATTTTTACAGGGACTAATTTTAAATTTATACTAACTGTGTGTTTTACAGTAATAAGTTCAAAAATTAAAATTAATAAACAGAAGATGACCTATACATGTGTGCGAGTCAAACTCACACTTGGCGGATTTATTATTAACATTAATGTTTTTTTAACCTTAAAAATTTTAAATTTAAATTTATTAAAAAAACACATCAGTAATATACATAGGTATCATATAGTGCATATGTATATGTATACATGTGTATGTGTGCATTTTATATGTATGTGTGTACATATAAATTATAATCAAATATATTTTTTACAAAACATGTCTGGTGTATGTGGGCATAAAGGCTTTTTCTATGCTGCTGTAAATTTAATGTATTCACACATTTTAAAGGTCTGCAACTATTTAAACCTGAGTGGGTTTCAATACGAAAGCAATGCAAGAACAAGCGATCATGAAACGTCCGGTGCACTCGAAAAACTTAAGCAAAATTTTAAAATCATTTGATGTTCAAATGCTTATAAAACCTTAAAAAATTTGTTTTGTTGAGTGTAATAAAAAACCCATTAAACTTTTTTTTACTTTTCTGCGTGTGGGTTGCAGACCACGATTTTGTTTGTTTTAATTTCAATTAATGCTACATAACATTGCAAAGAAACAAAAAAACCCAAGAACCACGACATAAAGTCTGGCATGGAATAATACATCAAGTATATTTGAAGTTGCATAGTCGCGAAGTTTTTTTTTTAATGCAATATTTTTATTTTTTTATTATGTTGCATTATTATTGTGTTGAAATCTGCGTAAAATAAATAAAATAAAAGTTAGTGGCAAAGCATAAAAAGATTGATTTGTTTAGAGTTATTTCTAAACTACTAAAATGCACTTTATTGTTTAAGGCATCAATGGAATTATTTGCAATAAGGGTTTGAAGGCAGCGGAAGTTTTACAAAAAAACTTTCTAAGTTTTATGTAAAATATATGTGTATTCAAATAAGTAAGAAAGAAGCTTGATAACATTAATAGAATGTGATAAGATAGTTTTTAACAAAACATTATTTAAGATTTGTACCAATTTATTTTAAATACAAGAACTGATTGTCTTTTTTTTAACGAAAATCAACCAGACCTTTAGTGCCTAATTTATTGAACAAGCAAAATCAGTTAATATACTGGTGGCAGGGATATCAGATATAGCGATTTAACTCTCAACGTGGTGATTCTAAACTTATTTAGCGCATAAATTTTTGAATTGGCGTCAATGCGATTTTACGGAAATTTATCAAATAATTTATAGTTTGAGTAGTTTTACATAAATCGTAATGAACAATAAATTTTTTTGAAAACAGCACTGTCAGGAATATTTTACTACAGTCATTTCTAATTTGGCTTTATATTCTGACAGCAACTTACTTCTAGTTTATACTATGTTGTTACAGCAAAGTCAATCTTTATAATATGTAAAAATTTCTGTAATTTATTTTATGGTGCGGTTGCTGGGTGATCAGAAGTATGAAGTTATTATGAAATAAATAATTTATGTTCAGAATTTTAGTCAGGTATTATGGAGGACGAAGGTAGTAGGCATCAAAGGCAAACATTTTCACGCCATCAGTTTTATACGAAACAATTTATAAGGAATGAACATATAGGCATTCTTCGGCCAACACAATTCTTCCACTAAATGCCATCGACTAGGGGTTAACATTTAAAAATTAATTAATTAATTAGAAATGACGATGTATGCATTAAACTTAAGGAAAAAATCATTTTTTTATATCTAAGGATATAAAAAAGGATATTAAAGGAACTACTGAATAGACTTAATGTATTTATTTAAAGTTAACTATTACTTTTCCATTGAAAAATATTGCAATTCATTATAATAAACAAAATTTGTTGCTGTCAAGGATTAATGTAAAGAACGTATTACTTTTAAGAAATTGTCATGGCTGTTCTTTTTTAATTATTTTTAAGAGTTGTATCCATTTATTATATCTTAAGGAATCAATGAAAATTTAGGTGTGATTTATGACAAATTTGCAAAATTTTCAAAACAAATTTTAGCTTGGTAAAAGTTACATCGACAAATGATGAACCATAAGTGAGTGATATACTTAGAAAATCCACGACATAAATAGTTTAAAAGTTAAATTTTAAAAGTAGCAAGAATGAAAATACAATCGTATGTTTTTCTTAGTAGCTTGCCAAGAGCTTTACCGAAGTCTTTCTGATGACTTTCTAAGCCGATGAATTTTGCGGCTGTAAAGTCATAACCTGAAATAAATAAATTGTATATTGTGAAATTTTTCATAACTTCTTTTATTTTTTTGTAGAAGTACAAGCCTTATGAACTGAACCTCAAGTTATTACGCTGAACTTTACAATGTCAAAAAAAAAAAAACAATACAGACAACAACCCACGTTTTTAACATGCCAACATTTATACATACAAATTCTAATTTACATCAAAAGGCTGTGCAGAACGCAGTCTAGAAAACAAAACCAAGAGATAAAAAATTAAATTAAATAGACCCATATGTCAGGCATAAAATAACAGAAACAAAGTCAGCAAAGTATAAAAGGACACAAATGTTTCTGAATGCAAATTTTTATAAAAACTTTTCTTTTGGAATTAACAAGTGAAAATATTTGCTATTGTCATGTTTGTGTAGGCATTAAACAGAATACACTGCTGTTCATTTTTTTTGGTCTATTTAAAAATAAAACTTGTAAAATGACATATTGCATAAAAGTAAAAGGGTCTTCATTTTCATTCAGTTTAACTTAACTAAAAGCCCCTTATTTTAGTAATGTTTAAACTAAAATGTGAATAACTTTATTGTGCTTAAGACACTAAAAGAAATTATTGTGCTAAATATGTTGAAGACTTAAGTCCTGGGGAAAACTTTACGTTAAATATTGTTACTTACTTAATGTGACGTCAAATCAAAAAACTAACTTTAATCGTTAAAAATGTTGGATTTTATAGTGTTTTAGATGAAAAATAGAGGTGAATAAATTGTTCTTATCATCACTGTTAATGTTCCTGGTACGAAAAAATATTCTAAAGCCAAAACATTTTTAGAGGTAATTTAACTAGGCAAGAATAATCAAAATAAGGTGTAAATTGAATTCGAAGTTTTATATTTTTTGACTTTTTAACACAACAAAAAAAAATTATTAGATACGAAGCATATAAAATTGGTCTAAGGACTGTACGGCTGAACCCGATTTATCACGCGCTTTCGAAAATCTTAAATGCTTAAAACGGAATATAAAGACAATTTGCTGAAACACATTGAAAAGCCGGCTCCGTTGTAGAAGTGTCTGCGTGTTTGCCAAACTTAAGAAAATAAGCCTGAGTTCAAAGTAGTTGCTTAGTTGCGAATAAATAAAAAACAGTAGAAAAGAAAAATAATTTTTATGTCAATGAATTGGTTGTTAAAGAAAAGTAACAACATAACAACTGTGTGTGAGGTAGTCGTGACTGAGTTAGTAAAATAAAATTGCTAGTAAACAAAAGAGATCATCATATGAATCACGCCGGAGTCACAGTGAGTATTAGAGTCTGAATAGAATGCTCGTTGGTTTCAACATATAAAGTGCTGAGTATAATGTAGTTGACAAGCTTAAAAATGGTGAGAAAAATGTAAATTAAAATGAGTGAATTGAGTATTCCGCAGCAAAGGCTCATTAATATAACCTCTTTTATATACCGGAATGCATTGACGTAGAAGTGGCCCCAATTACTTTGCTCCTCTATTAGGCCCCACTTAGCAAATTTTATAATGAGATATATTAGAGCTTGATATTCATATACGTCTTATCACGTACCTTAGAAAATTTGCCTTGTCTTCACAACTGCGACCAAAACGTCTAGTGTTGCTTGTTGTCCATCTAAAGACATTGATTTTGAAGCATTGTCATATAGTTTACAAAATTTAGATTCCTAATCTCCATACTTACCAGTTTGGTTGATATGCAGAACTCTATCTGCTACATTTGAGATCTCTTTTGCATGTTTGAGTGTTTAAGTTGCATTTTACTGACTTTTCTGATTGTTACGTGACCTTCCGAATTGGCGCTCGATATCTTAATTAAAATTGGATGCAAGTGGATGTCTTCAGTTAGCTTCAGTTTTAGATATGGTGGCTTTTAACGAGTTTGATCGTACGTTATATGTTATTTTAATGCTATTGACTTAATTTTCAGTGTACACCCTAGTTTAGTTATAATTATCAAATTTGCATTAAAAATTGTTGTAGCTTCGCCTTAAATTTACATAATGAAAAAAAATTAACACATGGTGCCTTTAGACTCACATTCATAAATTATCCCAGTGCGCTTTTTTCTTAACAACAGGCTGCATCTGATATTGACTTCAAGTACGTGTTGCATGTATTTTATACCAGTATTGTGTTGTGAGTACAAAAGTCTTTTGAATGGGGTTTTTTTTTGTAACAACAGTTGCAATCGTTTGCCTGACTAGTGGCCAGCCTGCTGTTGACAAGTTATTGACAATTAACATTCTTATTGTTTGCACTGGAAAATAGTGTGTTTTGTGTTCTGTGTGTAGTTCGTTTATCGTTTGAAAAATAAAACCTTCTTTAGTTTGAAAGTCTATTTTTTTGCTTTTATTGTTTAAGTTTTTGTTTTTTGGGCTCATTTTTAACTTTAAGCAACGACTTCTGCTCTTCTTTTGTTTTACTTTAAATAAATTTTATTATAAAAATATAAATAAAAAAATTTCATGCAAACCGAAGAAAATTATGTTGCAAAAATGTATTGTATTCTGGGAGCAAAGAAGTTAGCTTAAGTTATTTTTTTTTAAATAGATTTTAATTCGAAGTTTTGGTTTTCCTTTTGTCACTTCCAAATGACTTGTTTACATACAAAAATAAGCCAGGAAGCTTCTCCAGTGACAGATAATTAAGTAATTGGTTTCGGTGACAAAAAATATATAATCGGATCAAGGAATAAATAATATTACAAGTTTTTTGTTTTTAAAACCACAAAAGTTACTTGTTATTATTGAATTTTTTTCTTAACTTGCTTATGCTCATGTCTTCTTCTGCCTTACCCTTATCAGCACTTATTTTCCGAAAATTTTTAAAGTTCGAAAAACAGAATTTGATTTGGTTTATATTGACTGCTTCACACAAAATAATCGTTATCTTTACGCCTGAAAGTATACTTAGATTTATTTTTAAACCCTTCTAGTCTCCTCTTAGTTCGAAACACACCAAAAATAATTTCTCTATATTATCCAAATAAATATTAATCTGTAGCTCAAGTCTCCTAAGTTTGGCCGTTTAGGCGTGAACGAGCAACAAACATTCAAAAATGCAAACTTTTATTTTATTTTACTTTCTTAAGTTTGTTGTATTCAAAAACAACTGATTGATAAAAGAAAATCTTTTGAGTTACGAGTTACAACTTTTTGTCTAAATTATTTTGAATAGAGCCATTAACTTTTATAAAATTATTAATAAAAATTTTAATATTTTCCTTAAGTTAAAGAAAAGTACTAGAAACTATACTATTATTAATAGACGCGATAAGCTTTTTCTTTTAAGCTCGAGTGGCTCCTAAAAAGATTTCACATCGCCTTCTTAAAAGCTGTGTAGCATTTCTTTCTTAAAGCTGTTGCTCTTTAATGCTTGTATCTGTTGAACATCACATTAAATCTTCATTATCAGAACAACGATATCTTCTGATTCATTCATATACAGATAAAGCAGAATATTCGGTCGTTCATCGCTGCGTAAAGGTGCAATTAGACGTTCCATAACCATAAAAAGCAGCCATTACCGTAACCATCCAAATCAACCTTATGGAAAACACTGCATTCTATTATTGATGACAAGCCACCAAGATGGCCATGGCATCACTATTCGCTAGCAGTAAATATTATTACGGTTAATGCCATGGCGTTATGGTATGGCAACTCTAATTAAACCTTAAGCAAACACCCTTAAGTTCTCAACAGCATAAAAATTGACCCCATTCGTACAATCCTTCACACCTTGCTTCATGCTCTTAATGTATAAAATAAAATGAGCACTACTGGCATTGAAGGGTAGAGATGAAAAGTTTAGAAATAAATTTGAACTCGTTTGATGAGGTAAAAAATACAAAATTTATAACTAACCAAATTTAATTTAAATGCATTTTATATTTGTCGGTCTTCAAGCAGAATTAAAAATACTTTTCTTTGTGCTCCTTATCTATCTCATAATCATTGGTTGAACCTTTAACGTTAAATTATGAAATTTTCTCAAGAAAATTAATAACAAAATTTTTCTTTAAAAAAAAAAAACATCGCGTCAGACACAACATACAGCATTTTTTCGGTCAAACCAATTTAAGTGCATAAATTTAATGCTAAACTCCAACCTCAACTTAAAGATAGTTTAAATTTCAGAAAATAAAAAGAGAAAAGAAAAGCTTGAAAATTCACCACAATAATTTTTCGTTACTATTGTCTCGATGCAATAACCTAAAATTTAAATGCAAAAGTCTAACGCGGACAATAGACAAAATAATAAAAATGAAAAGCACTGGCCACTACTTGCATTTTACCAAGCAGAGAAAAAAAAAACGGAAAAGGGAATATAAATAATAAAATGACTTAAATATTTAACAACACAAATATGAGAACTTCACCGGTTACAGTCATCAAGTTGATTAAATCATTTAACTACAAACGAACCAAAATTACATTAGATTTGTTTAAACAATGCGAATGAATGGTTTTATTATTTGATTGTTTTTGCTGTTGTAGTAAAATAACGCCCACACCCGACAATTTATTTTATGTAGGCGTATGGATTAATATTAGTGTTCATTTGTATTTAGTTTGTTGTTAATATAACCACTCTCTATATTTGCAACCTTAACGGAAAAGCTTGAAAATAGAAAAATCCATTTACGAGACTCATCTCTTAAACCAGAATAAATTTATTCATTTTTAAAACAATTTTTAGAGTTTGACTTATAACAAAAAAAAAAAAACAAAAACACTTGTCAAGAATTTATTTAATAGTTAATTTAACACTTCCTGCTACTTGACGTTACTTAGATTGCAGTGGCGAGCTATTGGAATGTAACATTAATGATTTATTGACTTAAAAGTTAAATTGCCTTAGTTTTCTTTAATAAAAATATCTTAAGGATTTTTATTTGTACTCGTAATAGACGAGATAGTTATTTATGTCAATAACTTATGCTGAAGAACGCAGTCATTATTCTTTAAATATTGACTCTTGAATGATTGCAGTACTGTATGCTTCCTCTATAGAAACAAGATTGTTTTTTGGGGCAAAATACTCAAACTCAACTTTCTGAAAAAAATTGAAATTTTTTGGGACTCATGCAAGAGCCATGAATGTATTGAACCCTTCTACGACAGGGATTTCGTCAGTACTTGTCCAGCTTGGCTCTTACCTGATAGTTGTGTTAAAACTAGGTAAAAACATCTCGACACCGAGTAACCACTTTTAGCATCATGGTCGACGGGATCGTGCTGCTACCACTTGCTAAGGAGATTTCGATTATAAGAACTCACACCCTACTATTGGCGGCGAAAGAACATAAAACGTGAAAGCCCTCTTAATCAGTAATCGATACAGTGAAGGCACTTTTTTACCGTGACACCAATAGTAAGATATTGATCAGTAAGTCCCTATCTTCCTACTTTAGCCCCTTGAAAGCCCTCGCATTTGTTTGATTATAGTTTGATTATTATTATCATTACTATTATCATCACCAAAATTATATAGCTCATTATTATTTTATTATCTGCATAAATGTTTTTTTTTTTTTGTGAAATAAAAAAACAGTGTCTCTATGTTTTTAAATGATAAAAAAGAAGTAAAAACTTTCTAAAATAAGAAGCATTTGCTAAAATTGTTAAAAGAAGAACTATTAATAGTGACAATAAATTTCCGTTAATTAACATGTACAATATAAAATAACATGTTAAAATATTTTTACGCAGAATAAGTTACACATAACATATGTACGTATGATTTGTTTCTTTATTATGTAGTAGTCCAAAATTTTTGTTTCACATAAAAATTGTGCCAACAATTAATCACATATTATTCGGCCTAAAAGGCCCTACTTATTCGGATAAATTTATATTATAGATATTTCTTTATACGGATAAATATTTGGGAATTTAGAACCTAAAGGAGACAAGAAGAGATGAACAATATTTTCAAGACTGCTTTCAGTCGTAAGAAAAAGATCTGTAGAAGTCTAGATCGAATTTTGTTGTTAATTAATGTTTTGATAATATTTAATAGTTTTTTCAAATACTGAACTTAATCAAGAAATTAGTTAACATTTTTCTTATTATAACTGGCAAACTCATCTAAAATAATGCTGATCTTTTGCATTGGCGCTGTAAGTAAAATTACAGTAAAGCCTTTGCACGAAGCCCCTAGCAATGTGTTATGATTTCAGGCACACGCAAATGATAAGTGTGTTGGCAGCTTTAAATCTATGATTCACAATTTTTTTAGTGTAGATGTAAAATAAAAAAAAGACAAGACCTGAAAAAAATTTGGGTTGTAATAAACATTATCCAATTTTTTTAACTCATATGCGAACAATATCTCGTGGTGTGTAAGAAAATGCCTTAAAAACATTAAAATAGAAACTGTTCTTTTAATGATTTTGCCATGGTTGTAATTCTCAACGATAAGCCGCCACCTGATCACTGCCACTGGATGGAAAAAAACAATGGTGTTACACATACTTTTATTAGTTTGTTAGATGGAAAAATAAAGAATTCATTTATCTCCCCTGTTGTATTTAATGCAAAAAAGAAAAAAAGTTTAATGTATGACATTAACTACAAGGGCGAAAATTAAAATGGTATTCACTATTGCCACTACCAGCTGTTCTAGTATTATTGTTATTATTATTATTATTATTATTATTATTATTATTATTATTATTATTATTATTATTATTATTATTATAATTTATTATTATTATTATTATTATTATTACTAATTTTTATAAAGTCCATTGAGTATGTATCTATTTATTTACACCGTGATATGTTAAATATTTTTATGGACTTTGAACCGTTCTTAAGTCTTTGAAATTTTTTTTCTAAATGTGTCTGTATCTTATTTATGTAGTGCTGACGTCAAAATTAATTACACATTCATAAGCACGAACATTCTTTTTCTCAGACATCAGCGATGGCAATGTTGATACAATTGAAGTTTAGTTAGACATTTTAGACCTTAATAGTACAGTTACACGTTAATAACGCATTTAGTGCTGTCTTAAAGGTTTCCAAGCTTGGTGCTGTCTGTAAATTATTTTAAATAATTTTGTGTTATTGTGGTTTTTAATATTTCTGGGACAACAAAAAACAGATTTAGGGCATAGGTTCGGATATTAAAAAAAAAAAACTCGAGAGAGAAAGAAAAATAAACATGGATTAAGTAACACTTATACGGCATTTACACTATGCAATTTTTCATGAAACTAGCATGAAATTTTTGCTTGTAGGTGAAGCAAGAGGGGTAAACAATATGGTATTGCTTGAATTTTGAGGGGATTTTACTGCAACTTAAGAAGAGAATTAAAAAAATTCATCAAAAATTGCATAATGTAAATATGTACTTTCTAGCCAGCGATTATATATTTTTCTTGTTTTAATTTCATCGACATTTTGTAGACAGAAGGAATACTCGCAACTATCTAACTAGTAACTATGATTACATATCGCTAGTTTACTAGTTAACATCAGTATTTTCTATTTACCCCGGTCGAGTTTCTTTTAGCAAAAGTTAAATCTGCAGGCAGCAGCTTGTAAGACTGCTCTGCCTGCATTTTTATGTGTGTGGTTACCGTAGAGAAAACCTTTTTGATTTTAAATTTTATTTAATTAATCAAGAAATAATATTTAGTAAAGTTACGTATTAAATATAAATGTAATAATAATAAGTAATTTGTAATCAAAGTTCTTTAATAGGTGGCTAATGCATTGGGCATACTTTTCGTTTGGTGCTTGACATTACTCAAAGCTTGCTTAACTACATTTTTTTTTTTACCTGTTTACATTTAGAATACAAATTTTTTTATGTTGTTTGAAATCTTTAATCAAAAAGTTCACATAATAAATGATTACGCTGCGAATTTAAGTTCAACTTCACAAGGAATGTGCTTTGCACAATTAAAGATTGATAAATAAATTAATGGAGCTTGTTAGATACACTACAGCGTTAACCATTCCTGATATTCATTTTTTAATTGATATTAATTGTTATTTTCGTATTTATCAAATTTATTTTGATGCGGTCAATATCTAAAGCTTTTAAAAATGTTTATTTTAATAAAATGGAATAATATACAGCGAATGTAGTGGCATTTTTGCAAAATGCGAGCAATAAAATAATATTGATTAACATAAAGTATGTTGTGGGAACGTCATAAATATCATAAATTGACTTTTATTCGACGCCACTTGAAAACGCTATATTCACTTTATTCCGATAGAGTTAATCACTTTGGGTTTGCTTTATTTTGAGAGTATTATTTGTGTGATCTTGCAGCTTTTTAACGGTCTGCATTTTTAAGTAAGACAATGTTTATAATTTAAGTAAATTTATTTCGATAAACTTGATTCGGATTGTCACGGTTTAATGATGAGGCTATTTTTTGCTCACTGGTAGAATAAAATTTAGTATGATGGATTGGTCCTTATGTCATAAAAAATGAAGATTGTGAGACCAGCGAGCGATATAGTGGGATTTATAGGAACGTCACTATTTAATGAAACTTTCCTACCAATTGACACTTTTATAGCGCATTTTACCACTTTGGATTTTCTCTGAACGAACAAACCAGCAAATTTCGAGAATTTACAAGGCAACATTCATTTGTCACAAAATGGATCTGATTACAAAATTAATAATGTCAACAGAATTTGATATTAAAAAAAAAACATAATGCTGATGTTAAGAAAACTTCAAGTTTAAGTTAAAACCTTTTTTACGATTATAAATTAGTTGGAGATCATTGTTGTGGAAAAATGTAGAAATTAATTTGGCACAAACTATAAAACCTGAAAAAATAACTTTAAATAAAACTCAAGTGAATAATTCTAGCGAAAGTAATATGACTCTAACTTATTTTTTTATAATGCGATATTGTTTCATATAATTTTTTTTAGTTTTTCATATAAAACTAAAGAAATTCATGAATAAAATGTTGAATACAAAAACATTTAATAAATAAACAATTTTGTAATTAAATAAACACGCACAGTGGTGTCAAATATTATAAAGGGCAATAAATTTAAAAATACTGAACTGGAAAAGTTAAAATGGTTCAACAACCACCAAATTTAACCTGATGGAAAACAAATTATTATTGAATAAATAAATAATATTAAATAAATAATAAAAACAATTTTTTTGCGTGAGATAATCTACTCTTTATGTCATCGTGGAGATAAAATCATGAAAAGATAAATATTTTGCATTCGCTGCTAAACCAACGGTTGGCAGAAAGTTACAACAAATATGTGTCTATTAATAAAGAAAACAACGAAAGAAGCTTTAGACTGTGTGGACTTCGTGTAACCAAATTAATATTTATTGATTCCGAATAATCCCCGTATTTTTTCTTATCAAATTAATTAGTTGATGATGTTAACAACGTAAACTTAAAGTGGATAGATGCGAAGAGTGCTGATGGCGGATGTAGCAATGAAGAAAATGCTGCATTAGATTATGTTATAGTTCCGCAAAAGTGTTAATACGTTTGTTTCATCCACATCTGCTTATTAGTCCACTTCTGCTTTTTTTTACCACTTTTTAACATGTCACGCTACTGTGCTTTGTTATAAAAAAATATGAAAATTAAAAAAAAATTTAAATTGGCAAATAAAGTTTCTTAACTAGAGGAAGAAGCAAAAAGTTGTAAACAAGTTCGAATATAAAAATTGTTATTTTTTTATAATTTATAAGTTTGTCAGCATATAGAGTTGAGGCCATGAAATACATCATCATTTTGTTTTGAGTTTACGTTCATATTTTGTTGAATGGAGAAATTGTTAATAACTGACATTGTCTTAACGAGCTCGTAAATTAAATTTTACCTTAAGAGTTTGATCATACATTTTTTTCATATTTTTTACTTGAAGAAAGAAATAAATAAAAATAAAATTTGTTAAATTTCGCTTTAAGTTGGTGCTCATGACTCTGAGAAAATTTTACAATTTTGTGGTAGCAGTTATAAACAAAAATAAGTTTAAAATAAGTCGTGAGATTAAATATTTTAGATGAACTTATTTCGTGCTGTTCGACTTTCCGCATAAAAGTAAAGTGTTCATAAATAATTATTTTTGTTTTGCAATTAATTATTATTATTAGTCTGTTGAAGTCAATAAATATGACTTTGTAGAACGACACCAAATTAACATTTAATTATTGGAGCTAAAGTCACATACAAAGGGTCACCGTTTTTTATAGTTTTTAGAACTTTTACTTATTTTACATTCTGTGTAAATTTTAGAGCCTTAGCGGACACTCCTATGCAGACATATCATAAAAATGTGAAAATAACCTCTATGGTCACACCCTTAGGTTGATTTTTAACCCTTTCGGTCCTATTGGGATAATGCGTTCCAGAGAATGTGTGAATGATCCTATTTGTTTTTTAATGTACAGAAAAAAATATTTTAAAATATCCCAGTCGGATTTCTGAGTTTTAGTTTATAAAATAAATAACGGTACCCAATTTGAGGTAGTTTTATTATGAGATTTTATCATTAGTTGATGAGAAGCTTTCGTGGAGGTAACATTATTTGTTACTTATATATGAAATTAAGACTATTATAACAGTATAGTAATAACAATTTGTATATTTGTTTGTAACAATTCGCTTCACCATTGTTGTGTGTTTGTATATTTGGGATATATTGTCCCATTCGGGCTTATATATCCCATTCGTATTATTTTCAGTAAAAAATGTCGCAACTTAGTAAGGACCTTCAAGAGCTAAATTTATTTAAAAAAACTACAAATCTAGTGTTGAAAATAAGAAAAAAAATTGCTAAATATTTGCCAAAAAATTTGTTTGAGAAAATAGAAAATAGGAATATTTTGTAATTAATTTCTGTACTCATTTTGCTTTTGCACTCAAAACGTGATGATATTTTTGTGTGATCAATTAGAACTTTATGGTACCTCCATTCCAAGTGACAGCTAATTTAAATACTTGTTTGAAATGTTTTTCATATTGTTTGCAAACTAAGCGTGAGTATAAAAAGTAAGCTTTAATACAAATATTCTAGTTTGTGAGTTTTAATGACGACAACTAAAAAATTTTCATTTATATTTTAAAAGCACACGTTTGACTAAAAATATTTTCTCACTAAAAACACTAGTTTAACTTAAGTTTCATTTTTATCTAATTGTGTACTTTAACTCGTGAAGAGATATTTAAGTATTATAAATCATTCATTTGTTCAGTGAATTAGCTATTCAAGTTAACGTTTCAATGACAGATAAAATAAATATTTAGTAAATAAATTAGGGATTATTAAGTGTGAATAAAAAATCTTTCGTACTTATTAACATATAAGATAAATTGGAAGTTGTATAAATAAGACTTGTAAAATGATTTAAAGTAATATATTGAAAATAATTTAAATCCTGGGTAAATGATTTACTTTTTTGTTCTTTAGATATTAAATAAATTATTTAAGAGCTTTTATATCGTAACAGTTTCTATAGCTTCTGCAAGCAACTTCACTCGCCGCATTTTTTCGTTTTGCTAGATGAAGACTCCGTTTAGATCAAACACCTTTTGTGTCACAATCGGTTTGTACGTCTAAGTATTGGAAATGATTTGTAACATTTAAATGTGTAATTTAAAATAATTGTCCCCTTACCGAAAACTAGAGACAAAATAATAACAACAACAAATAAAAATGATAACACAACATTAATTCAAAATAAACAAACACAATAAAATGCGTAAAATTTGACATATGTAAGTGAATTTTACGAAAAAAAGAAAAAAAAAACAAAATAAAGAGTCTTAAGCCAATATTTAATGTGTGTCAACAATAAGGCGCACCGGAAACTGTTATTGAATATTCCACATGTACAACAGCAACAATAATAAAAAGTAATACAATATTGCGTTTTAGAGGTGGGTAGCAAATTTCGTTTGTGTAAGCAAAAAAATAAAATTAAATTAAAAAGCATTCTTTACCAACTAATAAACAAATAAAAGTGTTAAATTAATCACATATGTATATCAATGAGAAAATAATATAGTGACACACTTCCGTTGAATACAATATTTGTATGAGGGCTGTTTTAATTTTTTTCTCTTTTAGCTTTTTAAAATTTGACATTTGAATCACTTTGAAACCTCATTAATGCTGCTTTATATTTTATATAAAAAATATTTAAAATTACAAGCAAAAATGAATAGTATATAAATTTTTTTTTAGTATTGCCAAATAATATTTGTAAATAATTTTAAAAATTGCAGTGGCTTTGATAAACCATATACCCAGTACCATCGTGATTTAAGAAACACTAATTATGATCTTAATATTTATTAAGGTATTTTTGACAATAAAAATTTAAAAATTATATGGAAAAAATACAGGTGCAAAGAAGAGTCATAGAAAATTTCTAATTATTTGTAAATAATTGGTTGATCAAGGGAGTTTGCAGTTTTTGTTTATTTATTTATTTTTTTTTTTTTTGTAAAAATGGCGATTTTATTTTTGGCAATTTTTCCAAATTGGGATTTAATGATGACTTAAAATTTTTTTGATTTTCCGTGTAGCTACTAGCATTTAGTACGAATTCAACAATCTAAATACATATAAAACATATGGGCAGCGTTGCTACATTTTAACGCTTTTGTCGCGTCTTCGACAACCGTAATGAGTCTCATTGTTATTTAGTAAAAATTAAATTGCGCTTTTATGAAATCTATTTAATTTTCATATTTTCTATAAATTTTTGTAAAATTTAGTTGGTTGTCAAAAACTATTATTTTATTTGTGTAAAATTGTTTTGTTTTTTGAAATTTTCAGGAAAAAAGTATTTTTGTTGTGTCGCTAATTCACTCCCAAATGTTGGTAGGGCTGCATAGTCGACGATAATACAATTGTCAAAAAAAAAAAAAAAAAAAATTATGTTTGTTGTTAAATCAGTACCTTCACAAAGAAGTTAAGTTTGCCGAGGAATTGAGATGGCTAGGATGGCACCACTCTTCCAAGTACTACACAGACCATACGTGGGACTTATTACATAGATCGACTAACTAGTTGTCATTTTCATTCACTATTATTGAAGGTTAATGTACCATTAACTTCAATAATTCAAGCGTCTGTAGCACAGACTCCTTAGCAGAAATAACAAATAGTTCAGCTAAAGCATTTAAATTTACTTGATGATTATAGTCCAGCAACCTCTTTTCCTATGGACATACATATTCAATAACAAATAAATTTACAAGTTTCTTTTTCTATCAACGCTTCTGATTAACTGCGTGGGTAGTTTAAGAGATTTTACAATTTTCATTCATTCAGTACTTTGTTTTGATGTTGTTGTTTTCGCAAAACAGCTGCCAAATTATTGTTTTTTGAAGTTTATGTTGATTGTTTATGTTTGTATGTAGGTCAGTAGGTAAGAAAGGTTATTTTTTGTTTATAAGTTGTCTATGCCACAAAGTGTGTTAAGTGTTTATGCACCATTTATTATATGCAACAAAATGTGTAAAATTTAAGTGTTTTATTGAACAAAATTTAAAAAAATATTGAAATTTTTTGTTAAACTGGCTAACTAAGGATTTTAAAATTTAAATAGGCCAAACAAAGTTGCAAAGCCAAAAATTCTAAATTTCACTAAAAATATTTTATATCAACAAAAAAATTGAAAATTCGAAATTCTAATTTCAGATAATGTCGAAGAACAAAAGAATCGGAAATTTAAAAAAGCAGTTTAATTTCTATAAAAGAAAGTTGAAATATTACCAAATTTTAAGAATTCTGCAACGAATTTTTTAAAAGTGAAAGAGAACTTTTGAAAACGTCATACCCTGTTTAAACATCTATTATACTGGCGTTGATGTGCAACAACTTTTGCCCTCAGCATGCACTTTTGAAAAATTATGTAAGATCTTTAACTAAAAAAATTATTCGACTTTATAACAATTTAATTCATAGCTTATGCACTTAACTTCTTTCCATATTTTTTCGGCCGGAAATAAATGTATTTAACACCTCTTTTTAGAATTTCACATAATTCATGAAATTTGAAAAATTATAAATAACTTTGCTATGGTGCCTCACTACTCAACTTGATCTTGAGTGAACCATCAAGTGGCGTGACAAAGTCATAGTGTAATGTTTAAACAAATCATATCAGATCAATTAAATGTTTTGACAAATACCCTTTTTTTTTAGAAAATAATAAACTACATTCATGTATTTTGTTTAGAAAAAAATCGGTCAATTCTGGGTTTTTTTTTTTTATCGAAAACTTCGGTTTTCAATCTGAACATCTGAAAACGTAAGAAAATGGAAGCGTTTGCCTTTTTATAAATCCACTACACATAAACTGATAATTATAAATTTAAATAGCTTCTTTTCCTAAACTATGCCTGACAGAGGGGTGGGCTTAAGTTTTCTGGAGCTATTCTGCAGCATTAGCAGGCTGCTGTTTCTATTATGTTTTTAACTTCTCTTTAGAATTTACAATTATGCAACTTAAGACGCTGTATAAAAACTTTAAGATTATTTCAAAATATTTCTCAAAACTCTTAACAAAAAATATACAAATTATTGTGTCAATTGAAAAATAGTGAAAATAGTAGTGAGTAGAAATAAAAAATACGTCATAAAAACAAAAACAGTTGTGAAAATGTCGTAATTAAATATTGTTTCTAAGTATTTTATCACAAAAACGAAAATATAAGAATTTTATGATAAGAGAAAAATAATAGCCCAGTGCTCCTTATAAATTTAACAACAATTTAAATAAAATACATCTGAACTGAGTCAGAGTACATTTACGCCTAAACTAGGGATGGTTTCGTTCGTACAGGTTTTAATACTACAAAAAAAATTTTGGAAAGGCACGAAAACTTTCTTAATAAATTCACTAAAGCTCAAATTTTCAAAATATTTATTCCAATATTTCATTAACGAAATAAATCTAGTCCATAAATCTAAAAAAGAAGGTAATTTTTCATATTTAATGATATTCTACAAAAATTTTTTTTATCAAAAACAAAATAAATTACTGTTAGTTAGCGTTGCCATTATGGTTACTTTTTTACTTTAATTATAAAAATCTTATTTTATATGCTAATTTTCCAAATAATAAAAGATTTGTTTTTATTAAAAATTAAATCAAATGTGTTTGAGATATTTTCGATTTCAGTTCTGTGGCTCCAATGCAAAGACAGAAGAAACATTTTTTTAACATCGGAAAAGTAATTTCGGGGATAAAACATTTAAGATCTCCGAAACAGAAAATACACTGTGACGACAGAAAAAATAGACAAGAATACCTTGACTATTTGTAGTACTCATTTATAAATACTGTATTTGATCTTGTTTTCAAGAAGAAAAATAAAAAGCAAAAAAGCCAAGTGAAAATTAATGCAGTTTATTTGGTATATCAGTAAAAATTTAAATTTTCTTTCCGACAACCTGAGCATATTAGGACTTTTTAAATATATTTTATGAGTGTTTAACACTTAAAGTTAGAAAAGTTAATAACTTAACACTTTTAAATACATATTTTTGATATTCTTAGTCTTTTTATTGTTTTCAAAAACTTTTAAGTATAATTTCAAAAATATTATTATTTTTCAAGAAGAACAGAGTAAATTTAAGAAGCAAACAAACAGAATCAAATTTATTTTTCACATGTTACAAAATAGCGCCGAACAATACGATAATACTATGACAAGGGGTTAAATTTATTGAACTTTTATAATAATTTTTATGATTAAAAAACAATTACATGCAACGCAGTTCTTACAAAATAAAAATATTTAAAGCGACAAATGTCAAGATTTTAATTTTTGTTTTGATAATAAAATTTAACGAAATGTAAATGCATACTAAGTGATATGAAAGTGAAAATAATCTATGACTAGATTTGTAATTAATGTTGTAGTGAAATTGCGAGGAACGTTTTAAAGATACTTGAAATTATTTTGTTTTTAATGGGATCGCGCGTAATCACGCATGGCGTAGAGGTTTTAAAACATCTTGTTACATTTATATATTTTAATTTGTTTTTAATTAGGCGTTTTTTTTTATTTCCTTAAATTTTCTTATTTGCAATATCGATTAATTTAAAAAAAAAAATTTGAATGGATTTCAGGATTGTTTTATCCGATTTCAAAAAGAAAGAATTCGTCTGAGTGTTGATTTTATTATGTTTGTATCCGCAGAACTCAGTCATTTTTGAACCGGTTTTGAAATTTTTTTTATTTGAAAGGAGAGAAAAATATAAATTAAAAGGTGCCCCAATAGTTCATTTAATATGATGTACATGGCCATACTTTTAAGCAGGTTTATTCTAGTATAAATATTTAAAATAAGAAATTCAAATAGTTGATGTAATTTAATGTAAATGGCCAATTTCTGGACAATTTTAGACAAACGCTTAGAATTTAAATTTTGTTTTACTGTGCCAGCAATAAAAGGAACATTATTTTAAGTTTTTCTATGTTGAAGAATCTAATTGCAAGAATTATTAACTTAATTTAAGAAGCTCTGCACTTTATTATAATTAAAAAAAATTACAAGAAAAATCCGAAGTGAAACTTAAATATTTTGAATTAAAAACAAATACGAAAACAAAAACACAAACACAAACCTGCCAGGGATAAGCATGTCTCGTACATTAAGGGTTCTGTATCACATATGTGTCACCCTCTACTTTTTAGTTTTATTTTGATTAACTTATTCCGGCAGTAATAGTAAAACAAGTTTTGGGTAAAGTGAAAATAAGTACCTGTGCAAATGAAGTTACTATTAGGACACGTTTGTGTTTTAATTTTTTTTGCTTAATTTTATAAGGACTAAGAAATATATACCTTGCGAAAATTAATATTCTCAGCCTATTACACTTTACAAAATTGAGTCCATATATGTATGAGAATATTACGTAACTATCGGAATACTATTCATAGCACTTCATTTTTTGCAAAAACTTTAAGCGTCTGCTCAAAACGATTTAAAAGACCATATTCATCAAACTCATGGCCTTTTAGAAACACTCTATATTTCAAATTCTATTGCTAACATTCTATTTTTGTAGAGAATATATTTGTGCATACTCTGTGTGAACTCTATATGTCTGCCTACTACGGTTGAAAAACTAAAGATAAAAATCACGTCAATATTGGAGTACTATTTTATTAAAAGTTTTCTTATTTCTACTTTTTGCTTTTTGCACACATAATTTTACTGAAACTGTGCAAATTCATCGTGTCTGCACATAGCAGTGAATATTACTTCACTTTTGGAACACCCTTTAAGTTTAAAAAGTATTTGTTTTTATACCGGCTATGGTAATACAAATTTCACGAGTCTACCTATTACGGCTCCAGACATAAAGAGTTTTGATAGATAAACAAACGTACAGCAGACAGACAGAAACACATTGTGATAAAAACAACAGGGTTGCGATTTTACACCATGTTTACATTAACACCCTGTGAATGTCAGTTGGCAACTTTTCATAGTTCGTGTTACAAACATTTTTATTTAAGACACTTTTTTTAATACTGATAAAATTCTTTTTAGCATGATCATGCGCGATCGAATTATTTATTGCTCACGATTCTAATATTTTTTCTTGCAGAAATAATGTTACTATGGTAAATGTTTTTAGCTATCAGTTTACACAATTATGATAAAAAAAATAAAAGTGCAACATTTTATAAACAACAAGCAGATAACCGATGTGCTTTGCTACCTCAACCACATTTAAGTGAAGTAAACAACAAAATTTTTTTTAAAAATTCCCTTTAGGGAATTCTTTTATATTTATTTACCTCTCGACAATATCACGTAGCTGTGCTAGTTCATCGGAAAACTGTAGGTGCCTTCACCAGTGGAACAATCATTCAGGAGTTGTTACATTTTGTTAAAAATTTGCGGTTAGTAAAAGAGGGTACTAATTTTTTCGAAATTTCAAGTGGACGTGGCACTTTTCACACAAAGTAAATATTAATCGTCGTGTCACTTAGTAAATGTAAAAGATGGCAACTTGAAATTTCGTTCAAATAACTCTCCTAATGATACGCATAATGTAGAGAAAACCGACAGGGTTAGTACAGTGGGCGTGGTATCTTCCATACAAAGTTTAAATTTTTACATCCCTGAAGCTTTGTACTAGGAATTTTCTTATTAATTTGCATAAACTGCTAAACTGGGAGAGTGGGCGTGGTACCTCCTATGCAAAGTGAAGGAAGGGTCTGAAATTTTTGTACCGGTAATTTCTGTGTTGGTGTGAATAAATAAATAAAAACTTCCCGCAGTAGAGAAGAGTTTATGGTGCGATTATTCCCCTGGAGTAGTAAAGCGCATTGAGAAGAAGGAGTACTTAATACATGTAATAACAAATATTTTATTTACGACTTAGAGCTCAATTAAACATTTTGGTAAGAATGTTAGAGTTCTGTAGTTAAGGGACAAAATATATTTAATGTGTACAAGCAGTGATGTCAGATGTAGGTAATTTTTCCCTCTTCAAAGAGAAAAATAAGTCGCAAGAAAAAAAGACTTATTTTCTATTTTAAGCAAAATATAGGGAATTTTTAAAATTTTCGATTTTTTGTTTAAATACTCTATAGTTTATTTAAAAAAAAATTAAAATTCAAAATATTTAGCATTTCCGACATGCTTTAACCAGATGAATTGCATTTAAAAATTGTTTACAGATAGACCAGACTAAATAATTAATTTAAAAATAGAAAACAATGCACGTACGTACAATTTGTATATTTTTTAAAAAATTGCTAATATTGTTGACTTTATAACACTTTCTACATTACTGCGGAAAACCCGAAATAGGAAACCCTAAAAAGCAAAGGGTTTTCAAATTATGTAAAAAAAATAGAAAAATATGTAGAATCATAAAACCTATTCAATTAAAAGTAATGACCATTTTTGAATATTTCTTTAATTCTTATTGTTCTTAATTTTCATGAAAAACGAACTGGTACCTGGAACTTTAAGCGCCCAATAAAACATTGTTAAGCTTTTGTTAAGTTAGGTAAATTTTTCTTTTTTGATATTATTTGTGGTGATTACTTTTGAAAACGACATGAGAATAGCAATAATACTAATTAGCATTAAACTCGTACTTTAGAGGCGGTTTGTAAGTTTCCGTTTCTCATATACATAAGAGGCAACAAGTGGTTTTAAAATTTAAGACAATAAAAGATTCTAATTTAAAACGTACTTTTAATATATTGACACTTTTTATAGATTTTCTATATTTTTATTTATGATTTTTTTACCACATGAAATATTAGCTTTCAATAAGGTGGCCGGATGATCAAACAGACATAAAGAATTGTGGCTTTAATTTACCCTTAACGATTTATGTTGTTATTTAACAAGAGACATGCAGCGGTTATAGAATTATTAAATCTATTTTACTGTATTGAGATTCTTATAGTCATCACTAACAACTTGTTCATTATAAAATATTCATATCTAAAAAAGGTATTTTTCTTGCAAGAAAAATGCTTTTAAATCTTTTAAAAATAAAAAAGAGAAGACTTATGGTTGTCAGGCATCCAAAAAATTAAAGTCATTTAAAGGGTTAAATAATTTTTAAATTGTTAAAGGCAACTTTGTCTCACTTTGAAGAATATTAGAACAAATGTATGAATAAAACAGCAATTTAAATCAAAAGAAAAAAACTAAAATGATGATAAAATAGTGTCTGATGCCTGTGAATGATAGACGCTGAGACTGTCATTATAAAACATTAAAAAATGTAATCGGTAATTTAACGCTTCTATAATTGAAAACCCGCATCAATCAAAAGAATCAAAATCGAAAACAAAAAACAAAAAAAAAAAAACAATCAAAAGATGCACTCAAATAATGACATAATTTTAAGAAAACCTTTAAATTAACACAAAATAAGAAATATAAAAACAAACAAATTAAATATTATTGAAATTGATCCAGATGGATCCAGAGACTTTAACAGAAAAATCAAAATGAAGTTAAGGTTAAAGTGATGGGATAAAATTATATATTTTATTTTTCTTGAAGTTGTCAAGTTTTAAGAATCATCTTTTTTATTTCGCTTTTAATTTAAAATATCAAGAAAAATTTTGTTTACTTTTTTAAATTGGTGTTGATTTGAAAATTCATTAAGATTATGTTGTTTCATTTTTAATTGGATTTTGTTTTTTCGTTTTCAAACAGCAATAAATTTTATGAATACAGGTGGAAGTATTCGTACGGTTATAAACCAAATTAAAGTCGATAATAGTGGCCAACATTCCTAATCTGATTTTTCGAAAATGTTACTGCTAAACTTGAAAGAGTTTAGAAAAGATATTTTGATTGTATTAGAGATATAAGCTCTTGTAGTTTCGGCATTCAGAATTTAGCACTTAAAAATTTTCAACGACAGGACGATACTAGTTAATGATACATAGTTTTACTTTTTCGGCATTCTGATTGGAAATATAGTCAAGCTTAATTTTATTTAAGTCTTTATTTTATTTTCTGTGACTTCACAATCTGGTCCACATAAAATACTTCTATGATTCCAGCAAAAATTGCCTTGTTAAGCATTTATACCTCTTTTAGACCACAAACCAGCGATGCCAGAATAAAAATTTTACCTTGAATTTAAAGATTTTTTAATCTAAATAAGATTTGAATTGAAGATCTTTTTCCCAAAATTAATTTATTTGATTTAGTTGTTTGACACCTAATATTGCAACTCCTTGTTAAATTTTACTTACCATATTTACCTACGTGACACAATTTTATTGTAAATTAATACTTAAAAACAAATATTGTATCACTGCCGCTAATGGATAAATAAATAAATAATGATGACATTCACCAGATACATATATTTGTAAAAGCTACTATTTCCCATACAAATGAATTCAATAGCCTTTTACATTGAGCTCTGTAAACAAATAACAGAACGATTTCACTTTTAACTTCAAAACATTATTAATATAAAAGTTTCCTTATAAGAAACTCTAATAAAACTTTTTCAAAATTTATCTGAAGACAGTGAGATACACAATTTGATGATGAATTATGGGAACTTGGAGTTCCTGACTTTAATATATATTTTAATAATTTAGAAAATGTTTCACTGAAATAATTTTGGCACGCAATGTCAAATTTTTCTAAAGGGGATAGTGACTTAATGTTTCCAACCTTGCCGAAGTTTGCAATATTTTAGATATGTCTCACTTGTTTATCAGACAATATTGAATTTTAAAGCTTTTTTTTTAATTAAGATTTTTTCGATAAATGAGGATTTTTCTATGAAAATTTCTGGCACCACTTCCAGAAATACTGAGACTCGAACTCGAGGTATCTTTTTTATCGCCCAGAGCTTTTAAGCCTACTTAACCACGACTGCCACGCAGTGTTGTTATGGTACTGGTCTACACTTTTCGAAAACGGCTTTAAACGGCTTTAGACGTCTTTGCCCACGGCAGCATTTTAAATCAAATGCCAAACAAAAATATATTTCAATGGGTTGCGGTACGCGTGACTGTTTCATAAAACAAATTAATATCTCTGCAGAATCTCTTGCTGTCATACGTGAAAGTTATTAATTGTAGTTTTATTTTATATCAACTATAAATCTTTGTTTTTTGACCAAGATAAAATAAATGTTGTGATTATTCGTATGCTTAATTGTGTCTTTTATAACAACGTGTAACGAGTTAAAAAGAAACAGATCTTTATTAAAAACTGTCTATATACGCACCCAAAAACAGGGAACAACCACCTTAAAAATGATTTACTCATTGTTAGGTTTGTTTTTATAATTTAAAACGTGAAAATGTAAAAAAAGTAATTATGACTTAAAGAGTTTAAAAACTGTACTATAACAAATAGAAAATAAGTGTAGGAAATAATTTGTGGCAAGCGCTCGGCAAGAGCGGCAAACAAAATAATATTGAACGGTTACTCATGCTGAGAGCACAATTAGAGCACGAACAACAGTAAACTTGTGATACATAACATCCTTCGAAAAACATAAAGAAAGCCAACATTTGTTTTCATAATCCTTAACTAATCTAAAAAAATTTTTTCTAATGTTTTGTGCTCTCCTAAATCCACTCCAGATTATTCTCCTGAAGTTAAGCTCACAAGCTATTTAACGCCAGTTAACGCGATAAACGGCTGAGTATTAAAAAGTCGATTTGATCAAGAAAGGGTGTTGACATAAGCAAAAACAACTTTCTTTAAATGCATTTTGTGCAAGAACATTACAATGCGACTTTAAAATATTTTGTTCATCGTATTACAGTAAATTTTTAAAATGTTTTATTTATTATTATATTTTTTTTGGAATTACATCGAATTACAGTTTTTTGTTAGATCTTTTTGCAGAAAACAAAACGGTATTGTTTTTTACTACAGTCGAATAATTGTTTAAATTAATTTATTTGATCACTCTAATAAAAAACTAAAGAATTTGAACCAATTTTAATTTTGAAACAATTTATAAATATTTTTGCATATACATACATTTGCATGTATGTATGAACGTATTTGCGTATACACAGAAGACATAAATATATCTTGACACACATAAATAAACATGAAAGTCAACATTGATTTCCAAAGAAAATCAATTTTAAAAAGTCAAAATACACAAAAACTATTTTGAAGAACATGCGGTGCGGCCCGATTTAGTTTATTTTGTCATTTAGTTGCTGGTCTTAAGCAGGTAAGAGAAAATATTTGATCAACAAGTTAATAAAAAAGAATTTGATACTAGAATAAATTTGTTTAATATGCGTAACATATTGATTAAATATGTAATTAGTATCTATAATAGACAAGGATATTAAACGTTACCAAAAAATACCAGAATGTATACTTACAAATTCCATAAAATTCAGTGTGATTAAACTTACCTAAAATGAGAAGAGAAGAGGTAATTGGTTAGTAAAATCCTTAGTAATTCTTGTGAAGCTTTTATAATAATATTATGGATATAAAAGTTTACGTGCGCCGAGATATCGTTGACGAGATACCATCTATTATAGAAATTAAAAATTAGAACTGTCGTAATCATAAAACCTTGAAAAAAATTTCAAATGTATTTTAGGACAAATTTAGAATCACTTTGGGCGAGAGTATTATCAAAAATGCGGTAAATTAATGTTTTTTTAGCCGATATTGAACTGAAATGATATTTAAATTTTCATGGATAAGTTGGGCTTCAAGTAAAAAAAATTTAGCAACTATTTTGAAATCGTGATCAATATTTTAAACTCATGAAAAAAAGTCTTGAAAAATTTAGAACTTTCAATTTAGAAAAGAAAATAACTCATAACTCGCAAATTATAGAGGATAAAAAACTTCATTTTAAAGGCCTTATCAAAGTTTCAATTATTGCAAGAAAAATATTTTTGCCATAGTACAGCTCATAAAAGTTCTGGAAAGCTCACACTTATTTAAAAACCAAAAAGTTATTATTTACACCTTGCAGAACACGTACATTTAACAGAAAGTGAACAAAGAAACACATCCTAAAATAACCTAAAACACGTTACAATTAATTGAGAACAATAGTTATTAAATGCGCGGGTGAGACCCCAATACACTGAATGAAATGTCCAACAGATCTTTAGAAAAATCTAAACGGAGAATTTCTATTCATTTGAAATTTTTTATCATACCAGTTAAGTTTAAATTAAAATATTTATTTGAGACAAAGATTTAAGGTTTGGTAAGAGAATCTTTATTAAACAGTTGGTTGTAATTCCTTCTTCTAAATATTCACCTCAAATACAAAATGCTACAAAATTTAAATAATTAAGAGCATTTTAAAGAACTAAACATTGTTTTGGCAAATTTTACATGCCTCCATTCTGGCACGAGGTTAAATTTTTAAATTTTTATGCTTCTTCTGCTTAATTTTTTTTTTTAATTTTTGTACCCCTTATGCCATCCAAATAATTTATTAAACAGACCTAATTTCATTGCTTTATTGAAAATATTTGGCAAAACATGAATTTATTAGAATAATAATTTATGATGCTGGTTTTCATTTTCTAACTCATACAACAGCCTACATTCACGTGTTTATTTCACAAAATGCAAAAAACAATGGTTAAAAACAAACCCAACAAAAAGAAAAAAATAAATAAATAAATAAAAAATAATAATAAAATAAACGACTAGACTCATAATAATATAAAAACCAAAATATCTTTGGAAAAAATTATATATTCATATTTATATCAGAGATTAACAATGTTGCCGTACTATAGGACATTTAACGAGAATTTCATGAATTTTAAATACTATTTTTTTTTTGGGACAGACCACATTGCAGCTTTATCCTTTACATATTTATAGCAAAGTACAATTATAAGGTTTCTGAAAATAGTTTTTAGAAAGTTGAGGTATTATCGGTTCAACTGGAGTGGTATTTTGGATATGTAACATTTTTTTAAAAGTCTATAAGAAATAATATATGTACATATTTACTTGCATTAATGAATTTATTTTAAAGCTTGTGTTTAATATAAAATAATTTGATTGAGGCACTTGTAAATAGAATTAAACTCAGTCTTTTACTTGTAGGTTCTTATTTTTCTACATTAATCATGTATGTGCACTGACCCTATCGGACAAATAAAAAAAGTTTAACAAAACTCTATTAGCGAAGAAGGGACCCATTAACGGGTAGTCTCAAAACGGACCATTGTTGAGGAAGAAATTTCTTACACGTGTTAACGTGTTTGTGTTGTAGCCACTGATGCCATACGATTTCATACCGCTGAATTATTTTTGTGCACGAGCAAATAACTAAATCCAAGGCAGCAATCTTTTTGGAGCCACACAAAACATAACCCTGTACATATTTCCATTTTATTATAAACAGCAAAACAAAATCTGCGAACAAAGAATAAAACATATTTCTTAAAAAATTTTTGTTCCTTTTTTGAAGTTCAAAAGCGATGTTATCTCAAACATAATATCTCAACACGAAGATGTTGAATACTGCATTGTTGTTTGTTATAGTCTGGTTGTTACTAAACTGTTGTTGCCTGGTTTAAATGCAGTTCACTGGGCTTAAACGTGAATAACTTTTTATGGCTTTTGTACAATAAAAAAAGTATTATATTTAATAAAAGTTAACTAAACATTTACAGTTTAGTTTTCGTATTGTATGAAATATTTATCCCAACTGTCGGTCTGTTGTTTGTGCAAACAATACAGTTTTTTTGTTTTGAATATGTTCACTCATAAAACCCAAAAGTTAAATAATAAATTTGTAAATAAACACTTGTCGACAGTAAGTTTACATTTATACAAAATGGTAAAGTAATTTTATTGAATAGTGGTCGACACAGTAAAAAACAAACCTTAAATAACTTTAAGGAAAATGCCTAAAAAGATAACTAAAAAAACAAAACAACTAAAACTTTCGCAACCTTATGGAGAGCAAAATGATTCACTTTACTTGTCAAAGGACGTTTGTAAGTGATAAGCAATGATCTAAGTTCTTAGGTTTAACTTAAGCTGATTGTGTGGTTTAGATTGACACTGTTCCTTTTTGTAAGATCTCAAATCTGTTGTTAAAGGAAAAAGGCAATAAACTCATTTTGAAGGGGCTACTTAAAATTAAGCCCAAATAAAAAACATACAATTTTTAAGATTATTTTTCCTAAACCAAAATTCTTCGGATAAAATTAAAAACGAAAGGGCAAGGAGCTCGAATTTTGGCAGTAATAATATATAGGCCACGTGTAGAAAATTCTGTATAAAACATCACGATATGCTTGAATGGTTTATCCCTTTTTGGGCTTTAAAAAACTTGAATTGAGTTTTAAAGTTTTTGATAGTGTTTAGTAATGGTTTCAGATTATGTTATCTAAAAATGTAGAAGAAGCAGAAAAAATAGAAAACTCAGGCCATGATACACCACAACACAATATTTAACTGTTAATTTAACCTTTCATTTTATGTTTGCATTAGATGTTTTTGAAAATTTTAAATGTCTACTTTTCCGTTCCAATAGACTAAAAAATATATAAATTCACGTCATGTGTAGGGCAACCTTAAAATTTTTACTTCATTATATTTATTGTTTTTTTTAGCATCCATAGTAATATATCTTCTTTAAAAATTATTATAACAACGACAGGGGCCTTTGGCAGACAAATAGACTTTAAAGGGATATTAATATTTTTAATTATTCAAACACAATTACCATCCATTTCCGCAGCCACTCGTGTTTTCGTTAAATAATCAGGAAAATATATGTTAAAATTGATTCAGCCTAATAAACCCTAAATTAATATAGAATATATAAAACATATGCATGTATGTAGGGTGTTTCCTATAAACTACAAAATTCCAAAGCTGATTTTTCCTCTTGATTTATACAAAGTTTAAGATCATATTTCATGCCAAAAATAATAATAAAAAAAAAATTCATAACATCAGAAGGTGCAACTGAATACAATTTTTGCTAAAATGTAAACAAACATAACGGGTGAGAAGTGAAGGAGAAAGAAAAATAATTATGCATTCACTCATTTAGTACGAGTGCACTCATGTTTCATAAATAATTATTTCTTTTCCTAAAAAGTTGTTAGTTTTATTTTTGCAGGAAAATCAAGATGCTTTTGTGGTTTGTTATTTTAAAGCAATTTTAAGTTAATGGAACCTGCCACCTGTATGGCAATTTTACTTTGTCTGTACGCTTAGCGATTCTGTGTCAAAAATTTTGATTTATATTTTAAAAACTGTTTTTTTTTAATGAAAAAGGTAAAATATTTGTAAGATTTATTATTTCAATGTTCAGGTGAACACATAAAACAAAATATATGTAAGACACTCTTGTTAACCTTTGTTATTTTTTTCCTCTTATTAAATTTAAATTTTAATTAACTTCTCACTATTTAAATAATTATTTTAAATAATTCACATTTCCAATTAAATTAAATCAAATAAAAAATAAAAAAAGAAATGATGATTGCATCATTTAAGTTTAATTGAATTTATATTACTTAAATTTTCCTTATTTTCTTGTCTCTGGCTTTGATGTGCTTTCTTTTCTCGATAATGCTGCTTCAGAGATTTTTTTATTATGGAGCTTGCAGTCTTTCTTACTAACTTAGACGGGGCTCAACATACCAGAAATGTATGGCCTAATAATAGATTTTTGCTAAATTGCATAGTATGATTATAGTTTTCGTAATCTGGGGATATCCCAATTATCATGTTTCGAGTTATATGAATTCACTTCGTCTCTTTCCGCTGTAAAAGGTAGAAAGTATACGTAAAGCTCGCTTTTTTTGTCGTAGAAATTACCTTTTTTACCGGCGAGACATGAACTACTCGATGCCTTGTTTAGCAAGTTGTTTTTCTCTTTCCGGGTTTGTACTCCAGTTTCTTAATTGTAAATTGCCTTACACAATTATTATTCATTCTTCCTCTTTACGCATGTCTTAAGATGGGCTCAAACCCACGATCTTCTGCTTTACTGCACGCACCTCTACCAACGCAGCCATTGAGGTTGATCAACTTGTGTGAGCTAATTGTCGTATTATTCAATACACACACCCAATGGTGGTAGAAGTAACTTTTTCACCTTCTATTTTCTTACCAAGCACATGCGAACAACAACAACAGGCGTTGCCAGATCTTATGTTTGTAACAATATGTTACGGACTTAATGAGTTTTTCTCTCTATAATTTTGATGAATAGATATTATAAAAATCACCATATAAATATCCATCATCTAAGTACACGCCATTTGACATATGTAAATTAAGGCTTCGTAAAATTTTTTAAATCATTTGAAATACAAGCTCTTCAGTTAATTTAATTTATCACCACAAGTGTCTTCAAGCAGCTATTTAACATCAATTAAATTACTTTTTAAGATGAATACATTTTATTTCCTTTTTTGGAACTATTATTTTTTTTTACCAAAATCAACAGTTGTACACAAAAATAAACAAAACGATTTGATAGCTGTTTATTTAACATTTTTGTAAAATAAGTGATTTTTCTCTATATTTGTTCAACCGACATGAAATACCTGAAAATAATAAAAAATGCTATTTAATAGTAAGACACTTGAATTTATTTGACCGTTGTGATTAATGTAGACAGTTGGTTGTTCATTTTTGAGATAGTTGACTAGTATGATGAAAATGTTGATTGGTCTACGAGAATTTAACAACTTTAAGATTATTCATTCATGAAAAACTCTAACTGCTATATAAATAAAAATTAATTTTAATTTAAATAAATTCTATAACGATTTTTTATAAAACAAGTAAGAGGGTTATATTCGGCTGTACCTAATCTTATATACCCTTCACCATACATGTAATACTAGTTAAATGAAGTAACTCTTCTCAAAAAAGCAAACAGTAAGAAAATAGAGAATTAGAAAATAAGAAAAAAATACGAACTGAATAAAATTTTGCATAAAAATGTCACCTACGTAATGGGGTAAGCATTTTAAAAAAATTTTAGGATTTCCTAAAAGATCTTTTCACAAACCCATATTAATATTTTTAAAAGTATTGTGCACAATCGTACTTTTCTATGAAAAGTTCAGAGGAGCATAACTGGGAAAATATGGGCGAGTGCAAAGTTTTTCACCTAATATTTTTTAATTTTCAAGCGACTTGTCTTTTTTCGATTGGAGTTACTTAATTGTTCCAAATGCTATGAAAAAATCAAAAACAGGCGTGGTGTTTTGCCCTTTGCCTCGAAGGATATGAACCGATCTTGCTGATTTTCAATAGCAAAATTTTCGATACTATGTCTGATCGATTGGAGAATTCAGCTTTTATCTAGCTGATCTAGTGTCTTGGCAAACTTGAATTCAACACTAACACGAGCGGACAGGCAGACATTGCTCAGTCGACTTCGCTATGCACAAGGACTCAGAATATATATACTTTATGGGGTTGGAAATGGATATTGTAGAAATAATATATTACAATTGGAATGACAAACTTAGATATACCCTTTTTCTACTTTTTGTGGTGAAGGGCATAAAAATTGTCTTATAAAAAAACTTATTTTTCATTAATACGGAAGTAAGAGTTTTTTTTAGGTAGAAAGATTAGAAGCGTGTTCAATTATTACGATTTCTAATATAATCGGACAAGCATTTGAAAAAATAATACAGGTTGAAATTTAATGCGGTAATTGTCAATTAATATTATTTAAATTCCACTATAAATTTATGTACTTGAAACTTAAATAAATAAAAGTTGAAAGCGTAAAATATAGTGTTCTGTTCATTGCAAGATTCTTTAAAAATTCTGTAAATAAAAATTTCTGCGAAACCAGGCTAAATGTTGAAATTATTTTACGTGGAATTCATGCCACAGTAAAAAGTGTTGCAACTTGAGGTCGATAAATACAACGCTTTTTTTAAATCGCAGTGTTAGTAACACTAGCGAAAAAAGAAAGGTTGCTAAACAAAGTTTGCACAGAGTGCTTAACTCATGTGGTATAAATTTAAAAGAGAATCAAAATAATTAATTTTTTGTCTCAAATTCCCTTCACGATCTTTTTTAAGTTAATGATACAACATATTTTTTACAGGTGATTCACTAATTACAAACAATGTGGTTCTCATCTGATGTATTTTATAGGTTTCATTTCAAAATTGTTTCTGATTGTATTATTGCTCATTCTGAGGACGCTTTATTCACAGAAGTTTTCGATAAGGGAGACAATTACAAAGATAATTAATAGGGTAGAGTCCAAATTTCTCTTTTTCCGTTCTTCCGGTGAATTTATAAAATTTCCCTTTTTGAAGAAAGTTTTGCGGCAATATCCGATGAAAACAGACTTTCTTTCAGTATTGTAAAAACTAAAAAGTTTGGTTCAACCATTCGAGAGTAGCTAATTTGAGATTAATCAAAAATTATTTGTCGGTTAAATAATTAGACACCCTTTTATGTGGGGGAAAATTAAGCGTTCAATAAAATAATTTTATTAAAGCATATTTTTTGTCATTTTTAAAAACTATAATAATAACAATTATAATAATAATAACTATAAACCTATTAATGTTTTAAGATGAGATGTTTTTTCTATTCATTAAAAAATGTGAAATGCAACAAGATGTTTGATTGTTGTCACTTCATGAAGACTTAGAGAAAAGCAGCTGCGATGGCAAAATAGCCGAGATATTTTATTTCTTAAAGAAATAATTTCAAGTTAATTAAATGATGACAATAAACTTCAAATCAATTTAAAAGTATTTCGCAGCCATTTAAGAAACATTATTATTTGTTAATATCTGCCGGCTACACAGCAGTAATTATCCGATTTCTTTAGAAGGTAATAGTAAAATCTTCAACACTTTAATGGATAATGAAAACAATATATCAGCACGCTTTCGTGTTTTTACTTCATTAAAAAGAAAAATGTCATTCATAGAGCTACAATTGGTAACTTTACAAGCAAGTTGATTGAAAATTTCTGGCAGTTTAACCTAAAAACTAACAGGTTTTATAGTGTTTTTCCACTATTTTTTTTCCTTTATAAAAAATATTTTTTATATTATAAAAAAACACACAAAGATAAGGACGTTGTTTCCAACAACAACACATAAATATATAAAGTACAATTAAATGGAAGCGGTATATAGCAGAATAATTAGAAGACAGCAAGACTGCCAAGACAAATGGTCAAAAAATTAAAGAGAAATTTTTTATCTTAAAACAATTCTTTAAAAAACCCTTTAAAAATAGGCGTTAGAATACTTTATTTTATTAAATCGAAAAATAGCACTTAAACAATGGAAAATTAAACTTTCTCTTTCAATATCTTAGTGTTAAACGCGATTTAAAGTTTAACAATGAATTCTGTCTTTTTAGTGAATTTTTGGACGCGGTTGGACGTCATACGTTATTTGTGATTACGACTTTCGAACTTCCTGCTTTATTTGTTTGAATTTCACATTCTTCATAAAGCTCAATTCTCATTAAATTAACAAAAGCACCGGAATTTTAAAAAGGCACAGTTTGGTATAAATTATGTTTTCTTTTTTTAATGTATACAAACATTACAGTTCTGATAATCTAATGGAATAATAGCTAAAAGAAATATAAGTCAATTGATTTTTTAATGATTAAAAGGTTTTTTAAATATTAAAGGTTGCACTATAGCACGAGCGGGATATTAAATAAATTCATGTCACATTACATGACAATTTATGTTGTTGCAGAAGCTCTCTAGGTGGAGCCATTTTGGTTTTGATTTTCTAAGTGGCATTTTTACTCGGATTGATATGGATTGACTTAAGAAATAATTAAAAAATAGTGTGAAACTTCTTATCAATTCACGTGTCTTTCATTCCAAGCTCGTCTCGCTAGTGTCGAATGCTTTTAAGGTCAAAATAGATAAACAAACACTAGAAAAGAAGAGTAAAAGATTGGTCTTTCGCTGGAGTTTACTTAAAATATTTTTGATAACCTAATCACTGATTTGAACAAGGGATTACCTAATTTCTATTGCATTTACTTTTGTTTTTATTGTCATGGAATCAGATTTCACAAGAAGAGGAAACACTAAGAAATAATATCGATCAAATGTAGACCTCTAAGAAATATCTTTTGTCAGTTGTAGTCTATTACAAGAGAAAATCTTTCCTGTTATATTGAAAATTTTATGAAAAAAACAACATTTTTAAATTAAACTGAAATTTAGCACCTATTGCCAATTTAATGCGTGATTTCAAATTAAGCTCAGTTTCCAGACTAAAAAAGAAGAATATTCTTATAAAAAAATGTATGTTTCCCATCAGTTAGTGTTTCCAGCAAACACATTTTTTATACCTTATAAATTTTAGAAATTGACTTTGAAAAGTTTGAGGACATATGGTTTCTTTCTTATTGTCATGAAAGATGATATTATAACTTTGCAGTATCATTTCTAAAAGGAATTCCGTACCTTTTAGTGCTACTGCAGAATCCCTTCAACAGAACCTTACAAGATCTTTTAACATTACAAAAATCTAAACGTTTTAACTCGCCGTTTGTGCGCAGTATGGCTGCTTAAAAAAACGGTAATAATGATCTCTCACTGACTTAAAGAAGCACACGAAAATAAAAAATCACTAAACTGCAAATAGATACCAAAGCCCAAGTAACAAATAAACGTTTTTCTTTATTTAAAGTTTGCTTCTTAAAAGAGTTTAATTAAATATGAGGACAGCATGCAACATAAACGTAAATTTGATACTTTTCTTTACGAATAAAGTCCGCTCTTAAAGACTTTTTCGCATGCAGATAAGATTTTTTAATGTTTTTTTTTATATCCCTCATGCCAAATTTAAATTTTTGCCTTGGTATAATTTTATCATTGTATTTTGCAGAAATTTATGTTAAGTGCAAGCAAGAGAAATTTATATATTTATCTATACCAATTGTTATAAACCCTTCAATACAGTGCTGTAAAGGCATAATACAAATGAATGCAAGAGAAGTATATTTAAATCTCAACAACAAGTATAATTTATTCCCATTAGAACAACGACATTTTTCCCCTTTCATTAAGAATGCAGAACATACTCGTATAATGTATTTTATGAGGGAATAAATTTATTTCTATTGTAGAAATTGCAAACGCAACGATAAATTTAAATAATAAAACGTTTTCATCTGTTGTGAAGGATATAATTTAATATTTATGACTACAACTAAATTTGTAAAAAAGATGAGTTTGTTACTTTCATCTGACTCATAATATTTTCAAAGAAAACCTGTCTTCTTCATTGCTGTTGCTAGTTGTTCATTTAAAAGCAGAAGAAGAAAATATGAACGTTAGAAGACAGAGATAGCATTATTTGTATGTTTTTGTGACTTGTGTTATGCTACCTATTTTACTATTTATTTACCACCATTTTTAACAAATGACCGATATTTTCTTTGATTTACAAAATACAATAAAAAGAACTTTACACATTAATGTTAATGATGTTTCGGTTGTTTTTTAAAAAGCGGGAAAAATAAAATTGATTTGACTAATATCCATAATGAACACAGAAAGAGGTATAAAAAAAGTTTACACTAATGAATTATTACCCTTCTGTTTATAAGAACAGTGGAAAACCTCTTATTTCAGTGAATACTGGCTGTTTTTTGGTACAACGTTTTGATTAGCACTGGAGGGATAGTGTAAGGTATTTGTTGCATCAATAGTAGTGGGCTCGGCTAATTTTGTTTATTAGGGTAAAGTTTATTTAAATTGTATTACACAGGTAGATTGCTTGATATCTCTCATATTTATTGGAGGTATATAGTCTTAATATTTCCGTCTGGGTGTCTTTCCTTTGTGGTAAAAAATTGTGTCAGAGGTCTATTTATCTAATCGTTAATAATGTCTCCGTTAAAAGTCCATGTCCCGTAGACTGTTGCCAAAAAATTGCTCAAATTATTTTTTTATATTTTTCGTAGAATAAAAAGTAGCGCTAAATATGATTTCTTTATTTTTAAAAATAAAAGGAATGAAGAAAGAAATAATAAAACAAACACTTAACTATTTAATTATTCTGAAGATCTAGAAACACAGATTTCTTAAGAAAATTTTAGTGTTATTAAAGAAATCCTTTCATACGAATTAAAAAAAATGTAATTGGTAAAAATAAATTACAAATATAGAAAGTCCTTCAAATCGGAAGTAGCTACTCCTCTCGGTAAGAGCTCATCGTTCGTCCGTGTTAGGATTGAAATCAACTTTGCCAAGGCACTAGATGAGCTAGAGTAAATTTAAATACGACAATCGATCAGACATTGTTTCGAAAATTTTACTATTAAGAATCAGGAAGATCGGTCCATGTCGTTCGAGACAGTGGGCAAACCACCACGCCTGCCTCTAACTTTTCCAAACGATTTAAAACAATGAAGTAACAGCCATAAAAAACAAATACCTGGAGCAATAGAGGATTTAAAAATAAGAAAACACATTAAGTGAAAAAAATTGCACTCACTCATATTTTCCGATTTATGGGCTTCAAAACATTTATAGATATATGGGTATCATTTAAATGCTTTTGAAGAGATCTTTCAGATAATACTAAAATTGTTCAAAAATGCTCAACCTATTCAGAGCCGATGACATTTTTATGTATTTTTTTTTTTTGATTTTTTCATTCTCCGTCACCTCAATATTTGTTTGTTTGATTGGAGTTACTTCACTAAACTAGATTTACATACATGGTGAGGGGTATATAAGATTTGCCATAGCCGAACATAGCACTCTTATTTATTAAATTAATATCTTATTTATTTATAATTTTCATTTATTTTAATTTAGTAAAATCAACGCTTAAGCTTACTCCAAGTTGAAAATATTATATTCTGAAGAAAATCTTTTTCCCGGTTTTTAAGTAACAAAATCGATGCAATTTCGTCAACGCTATTTTTGCGTATTTTGCTTTTATCACTTTGACGGACTCAAATGTCTGCACAAAATATGAAGGCCCTGCTATTTTCTTCACTTCTTACTTATTAGAGAACTCCACTAATCCAGACTTAACTTTAGCTCTGTTGCAAAATAGTAAAGTGGACACGAATAAAAATTGCAAAAGTGAAAATTAAAGTGTGGAAAAGAACCCTTCATTATCATCCTATTTATAGAGCTTAAAGCAGAACTAGCAGCAACAAAATATTCCAGACATATTACAAATCATAACTTTAGCATAAAACATAGTATAAAATGTATTTTACAACAAAGTGTAAAATGACCATGACCATGTCTGTGAATCTAAACTGAAAAAAGTGAAAAAGTGATACGAGCTGATTTTAAACTTGATGCATAGAAAAATGAATGAATTTTATTTTGTTGTTAGGGAAACATTGTTGTTTTTACATTTAAAAATATTTCTCGGAACTATTAACTTGGTTTAAAGGGAAACGCTTTTAATGTTAAAAATGTAGAAATACATAATTCGTTCTTAATGATTTTTATAGAAAAATTAAAAAAAAATATTTACTTCAATTCTTATTGTTTTTGTAATGCTAGAAAGTTGGAAAGTCATATACAAATTGCTATATCTGTACTCTATAACTCAATAAGTTTACGATTGATACAAATGAAGTTTATTTCAGTACACGTTGCTTAGTTTCATAAATCAGTCTAAAGTATCATATTTAAAGGATGGTGAAGTGAAAAGCAACGTGTACATTTTTCTACTCAGAATATCAAGTAAATGTGAAAATATGTTAAAATATTTAAATAATGCGGATTGTCGTTCATTTAAAATTTTTTAATGAAAATATTTAGTTGGATATGGAATATTAATGTAGACGGCTTTCAATGTTTCAAATAACACAAGAACGCAGTACAGAAAGATAAACAAGAAGAAGCCGAATTGACCTTATTATAAATGACTTGACACTTGAATTATTTGCCAAGGTAGAAACGGATTTTCCTTCGTTGTTTTCTAAAACTTATTTTGAAAACATTGAAAATTTTTTGCCCTTCAAGCAAATGGATTTTAACCGAATTAATAATATTCTGTTTCGGTAAGTAATGTAATTTGTTCGTCAACTTTTGCTGTGTATCTAGATTGTATTGGGACGTTTAGAAACCTTCAAGTTTTTTTAATAATATGAGAGTCTAACAAACAATAATGTGCTGATCACACAGATGTTCAAGCTGTTCACAAAAACTTCTGGGTAGCATCCCGATATAAATTGAATTTAGTGAAAGTGGCTTAGGGAATGGAGGAAACAAACTAAAAAGGAATTATTTCTGTATATTCGAAGTAAAAAAGTTCTCAAGCATCCGGATGAGCGGCTAAATTAAAAATTATGATGCTCTTAAAAGTATGAAAGAAACTTTATAAAGCGGCATTATTTCTCAATTCCAGAAAACTCTTTAGTGGTCGAAAATTGGTCACGTTTTTTTTTAAAGAACAGGTTAAGCTTAACTAATTGCTACAAGTTTCATTAAGTTGTTAACATTTGAAGAAAATAGTTATTTAAAAACAAATTTTATTTTTAAGTAATGAAAAACTATTTACTTTTAATGCAAATAATTTTGGAAGCAATAAACATAGATAAAGCTTTGAAAATTGATAGATCGAAAAAAGACATGAAATTGAGTAAGATGAAATTAAAAGCGGTACAAACAAACTTGACTTTTGGTAAAAACTTTTTTCTCAATTTACGTTTTTACTCTTTAATTCAACACTAAATTCAATATTACGCAATGGATGACATTTAGAAGGCACTTTCTTCATTTAAAAATAAGAAGGAACACCGGGAACCTGGGATGCCAAAAATTTAAACATTTACAAAAATTCAAACGTTCATTTGTTAAATCATAAAGCGTAAAACATGACGTAACATGTTTAGAGAATGGATACGTTCATATAACGTTTAACGTGTTTAGCTCAACTACTACAAAATGCTGGTAGCTGTTTCGTTGAATTAACGTCTTAGAAACGGCTGCAGAGTGAGCAACAGCCGAAGAATTTTTTTATTTTTATTTCAAAATTTTCAAAACAAGCTAAAGAACACGGTAATAAAATGAAAAAGCTAAATCGACAATACTTTAAACTCAACGTAATTCAAAACTGTTCAATGTTAAAATAAATTAAATATTAAATTATTAAAATGAATAAAATATTTTTTTGGTATTATTTTAATTTAATTAATTTACCAACTTTCAATGTAAAATTTAACAAATAAGTTTTCAACATCCACTTAAAAAGCGGCGTAACATGACAATATTAAGAGCACAACTCTCTTCAATCAGTTGCTAAAGTTGACTTTGAAAAACTAAATAGTTTTATAATGAAAAACCAGATAATGGCAGACAATTCCCAATAGAGCATTTCTAAGGCAAACAATCAAAGGTTGCCCAACAGTTACGTGTTCAATATTAAAATAGCCTTAAACCCGTTAGCCTGAAACATAGAAAATGAATGTGTGACTACATTTGACCAAGAAGGAGGGATATTGTTTTTCTAGACCAGATTCAGCAAAAAATTTCAGTAAAGGTAATCTAGTGTGGAATTAAGCATTTTTGGCGGAAGTACTTTCCAACTAGGTAATCTAATGATTTTAACAAGGCGTGATACTTTTATAATCAATTACCGAGAATTGATTACATTTATTATTGCAGAAAATAATAACAACCATTAGTACGTATTTTAAGGTATTCTCTTTTAACTTAAAGAACTAGTTCAATTACTACTTCCTTTGTTTGCGAACTAATGTAATGGGTTTTGTGAGCGAGTAACAAATTTTTGGCAATCACAAAAGTAAGCAAATATGCGGCAAGTACTTTTTAAGTTAATGTCTAATTTTTTGCTGGGGAGGGATGAAAATAAAATTAAAGCTACAATTATTTAAGACTGGCTGCACATAACACAGTAGTATTTTTAGCCTTAAAGCACAAATAGACAGGTTAGTGATATTGAATATACAAATGAATTTAGTACTTACAGAGGGTTATGACATTGTAAATTGTGTAAAAATTGAAAAATGTTCAATTGACATCCTGTTGTGCGCTAAGTCGTCGGATTCTTTAATACTTGCTCAACTATTGTTAGTAGTTTCTATGAAACTAATTTCAACAACGCAATATTTTTTCAAATCTTTACTGATTATTTGATGCACAAATAGTCAAAAAGTTAAAAAAATACTGTCGCCTTTCCACACATATTTTTTTTGCAATTGTAAAATTTTATCAGGCATGTTATGCAATCCGATCACTTTTATATTCTAAAAAATGGCTCTGAATCTCCAATTTTTAATTTTATATGGTAACATTGGATTGAAAGGACTGAAATAAACTTGAAATAAAAAACCGTAAAACATAAAATTTAAAAGAAAATCAATTTCACTTTGGAATTTAAAATTGGTTTCATTTCGAAAAATTTTTCATTTTCTGATAAAACAATTTGTGAAATTCAAACCACTTTCGATCAGATTTGAGTTCTGTTACATTTTGACGTTTTTAGATGTTTAAAAATAAAAACTAAAAAACAGCTTGTTCACAACTACTCGACAGTAATTGATGTTACATACAACAGATTGTGAATTTTACAAATAGTTAAAATAATGTAGCAGATATTTACATAGAAATTGCCAATAACATTTGTACATCTATTGTGGGTTTCGACATTTAGGGCATTTGCAACAGGTTGCCAGTTGAACCAAAAAATAAGAACGAAACAATAATATGAATACAAGAGTCGATTCTAAATCTTGCAAGAGAATCTCAAATTAATTTCACTAGGGCGCAAACATATCTTTAGACCAATTGGAACAGTAATTTTGTATCATTTCTCCTAGTAAAGATAATAAATCAGCTAATGGATATGCCTTAATTTGAATGTAACGCCGCGAGGATGAGCCGTGACTTGTATCAAACCTAGGTTTGATTCCATATTTAGTTTTAGTGACTTTTCAGTGTAGTTATTTGATGGCTTCAAGATATTTATATTTTACATTGCAACTTTAAATGCATTGTGTTTGACATTCCTTGACAATTTTCTTTGTTATTACGTTATTTCAACTTAAATATCAGAATACAACTCCGAACGAAACGTTAACTCTTAGCAACTATCAAAAAATATTTGCCTTAACCCGCTAACTGCTCCGTGCCACGTGTCAATAAAACATGAAGAATTGTATCATGTAAATTGGTTCATATTTAAGGTTGCTTCAAGGAATCGAATATTAAAATTAAAACATAATGCGTAAAAATACATAACAAGTTTGTTTAACATTTTTTTAGTAGTTTTTTTAACTTACTGGAACTACCTCGTAAACTTATGAAGCTTTAATTGTGTTTACTTTAGTATATGTAAAAAAATTTATCCAAAAAAAAAAAAAAAAAACGGTTTTAGCCCAACACCATAAAAAACCACATAATTCTAATACTTAAATTAATAATAATGATACCATTTTATATTTTACCTAAAAAACTGCAGCTATATCCACTTCCAGAACGGCGACCAGTAGTTTTATTACAACTCCAAGTGTTTTGAAAATTTATTTTATCCTTTGCTGCGGACATAGTTGTTGAAAATTTTTATATAAAAAAATGGGGATATTTTTATAACGTAAGCGTTGGTAACTACCGCCGCTAAAGATGTTGTTAAAATTAAATACAATCGAATTGTTGTTGTTAGTGCAGTTGAAATTTTGTTTTAAACGCAAAAGATCCATGTAAAATCTAAAGGATAAAAAACCAGACGATAAAAGAAGAACAAAAATCTACAGCCACTGATGAGTTGGTTGCTTTGTTAAAGTTAATGATGATAATAATGCTGATCGAGAAAAAACACTTCACTGTTGTTTGGCATTAAATTGAAGGTTTAATATAAAGAGTGCGAAACAATTTTATACCGGATTGAAAAAAAAGAACAAACACTTAAATACAGAATTTTATTTCGTACTTTGAACTTGAATATTTCACTTTTTTATTCGTTTTTCTTTTCTTGATTTATTTTAAGCTCTTGTTTCTTAAAAGAAATTATCTTCTTTTTTTTCGTTTTCTTTTGTTTTGTTAAATATTTATTTACTTTTTTTCATAAACTGTATTTTTTAATTTAACACTTTTTTGTTTATATTTTTATTTAAGTCGGCTTTTTAAAAAGGATTTTAATTTTATTTACAAAAATATGTGAATCATTTGTTAAAGTTGATGTTTTTTATTAACTGACTTATTACATTTTGTTGATGTGTGCAGTAGACTTTTAAGAGATTATTGCCTCTGTTGTTGGTGTCATTACACATGTTGCTGCTGACAATGGTCATGTTGTTTTTTGTTGTTGTTTGTTGGTTGTTGGCTGCTGAATTTCTATAATATTTCTTTAACTGCCATCAACATAAGGTGTTCAATGGCTATTTGCTAGATTTCTCTTTTTCTTTTTTCCCTCTTTCTCTGCGTACAAACTACAATTTAAAAATCATTAAATTCTTGTTGCTTTTAAAAGAAATTTTATTTTGTTGTGTTTTGTCTTTTTTTATCTTTCTTGATCGTTGTTACGTTTCTTAACTTTCCTAACACTATATTGGGTAATTGTAGATACGTTTTACCGGTTTGTTTATTTTTTTAATTAATTTATTTTTTTTATTATTTATTTATTCGTTTGTATATTATGGTTGATGTTAGAAGTGTTACATTTTTCCCAGAACAATAATAATACAATTTGATCCATTTTTGTTATTTAAGAATTTAACTAACAACTAAAAAATAAAAAAAATCCAGGTCTTATTCAAAACTTGTTATTTTTATATAGTGTTGCCATCCAATAAAAAATAATTGAGGTTAGTTAAAAGGAAGAGTGAAATATTGACAGAAGACTATGAATATTGGGGCTCTGTAGACCAATTGGCAATTTCAAGAGATTCCTTTGAAACATAATCACTGAAGCTTTATATCTTTATGCTTAAAAACTTTAATTGACACACATAAATTCATGAAATAATATGCAAAGAGGTATTTTTTACTCGAAATACACTTAACACATTTTTGTTATAAATTAGAATTTTTATTCATTTTAAATAAGAAAAAAATTTTGATATATTTTTAAGTTTTAAGCAAAATTTATTTATATTTAAATTTCCACCAATAAATTTAGTTGTAATGCATCTAGGTCTTTTAAGACTCTAATGGAATTAATATATTTTAACATCATTATCATTGTCATTGCCAAACCTATGAGAGCAAAACATTAAGTACCAAAAATTTGGGTTTAAAAATTATCACACATGAAATTTTTACCAAATAAGTCATTAGTGTGTACCAATGTATATTTCAAAAAAGCTAATATTGTAATAACCTTTCCTGGTATATCATTAAAAATTCTCTAAATATCAAAGTTCATTTTCACCTTGATAGTATTTAAACTGGGAGATTTAGCTCATAGAACTCATCTGTTAATGCCAAAAAAAAAGGAATATAAAAACAAAACGATTAGATGCGGAAACATTCTTAAAAAGCTTAAAAAGCACGTTAATATACAATACTTCGTCTTCTCCTTTCCAGAACATTATTACCTTCTTTTAATTGAAAGCCCAAGCAGAGATCACAATTTAGAAATTGCCGTAAAAAGGGTACCATACATGTCATTACTGTTAGTCCTAAACGACGAAGATCAAGCAAATATTTACGTTAAGTATCAATAACTAAGAGCAACACTTAAATCGTGTGCCTTCTAAACTAAAAGAATTAGCCAGCACTGCGGTACTTTTAAAAAGTATTAAAGCAGTAGTAAATTGTTCTTTTGAAATGACAACGGTACTAAAAAACTTGCAGTCAATGTTTACTCGAAAGTTAGTAAAACCAAAGGCAATCGAATGTTTCGAATACTTATCTGCTTTATCACTTTTTAGGTTTTTTTCTTAATATATTCCTCTTAGCGTTAGTACTGTTTCAAGATATACAGATCCGTATTGCAAAATTTTACGTCCAACGTGGAGTACTCTCATTGATATTAAATAGTAAATAAATTTTTAAAGAATATTAACAAAAGGTATTTTATAATTTAAGCAAATTCATAACAATAATTATTTTGTGTCTACGATTGAAAACTCATGAAAACTAGTTAAATATTATTTTGTTTATGTGATTTCTACTCGTGTTTGTTAACCCTTGCTCTGACTATTAGTTGGCAGAACTTAAAATTTTTGTATTTTATTATAGTTTATTATTTGTAAACATTCTTTCTTACATTTTGTAAATATTCAACACGTATGTAACTTTTAAATACACACACTTAAATTGTGAGTTGGTATTGTTTTTTTATTTACTTTTTAACAGATAAGAATCTACCGAGACGTGTTGAATAATTCATTATGAGTAAAAAAAGTTTTCTTTACTTCGGCACACAGTGGGGAATTTGGATCAAAATAAAAGAGAAAATAATTCTTTATCATTTTACATGACTGTAGAAAACTAAGTAAAAGCTTTATTGCTCTAAAGGAAAGTGTTTGCTTTAAAGTAGGCCTCGTCAGGTACAAAAATATGAGAACTGCTTATTTTTAAACCGTTTTAAAAATGTTTATTTCACTCGTTTCTTTTAATTTTACAAACGTTAAACGCAGAATTTTGATTTTATTTCAGTTTGAATAAACATCCTCTTTAAAAATGTATGGTAATGAAGCAAATTCGGTAAGAGTTTTTTTTTAATTGTTAAAATTAAATTAATTGGGTTTTGTCAAGACGAATACATTACCAGGTGGCAGCGTAGGCGAATTCAGTATTTTTTGCTGGTATACACGACTGTCAAACTCCATATATAAAAAATATACACAAATTTTTTATATATAGAGTTTGAAAGTGGTGGACGCCATCAAAAAATATTGAATTCGCCTACGCTGCCACCTGATAATCGATTCGCCTTGGGTTTTGCATTGTTAACGCGTTCAAGTTATTTCACTATTAATAGTTCATTGAGGGACTAAAGGCAAAATATATTCTTTTTTTTTTGGATTATGAATTTTGCTTTACAACAATAAATACTATAAAACCTTAAAATCTGATATTAAGTGCGAAAAAATTAAATAAATAAACGCGTTTAACAACTTGAAAACGTGATTGATATTTCATAAACGTTAGGAAGTATCTCATTAATGTCCAGTAAATTTTACATTAATAAAAACGTTTTGAATGTATTTTATTACAAGAAAATACGGCAGCTAGTTAGGAAAATTATATATAGTTCTTGTTATTTTTTTAAGAGATGACAGCTTGTAGAAGTAAAAATTTTACTTAAAATACTTGAAAAATTTATTTACACGTTTTTCTATCATTAATAATTTTTAAATAAAAGAATACTTAAACAGTAATGTGAAGCAAGTAGTTGTTATGTTTTCTTAGAAAAGGGTCAGAGGATCGAAGAAGGGCAAAATTAAACTAAAAATAAAAAAAAAATTAAATTGTTAACTTAGCTTAGACTGAGATACAAATCTATGCTATTAAACAAATCTTTATTCTATCTTCTTCATCTGATCTCATTTTTATTATTTTAAAATCGTTTTGATATAATTTATTTCCCTACAACCCAGATTTCATAATTTGAGTTTGTATCTTTGCTACCCATATACGGCCACGACAACCAAATTCAAAACGATTGCTTGATTCTATGTTCCTGTAGAATCAATTAAATCAAAGTAAAAGGTTGTTTTAATTTTGCGTGCCCCATTGTGCAGTAGAATTTAGTCATTGAATAACTATAGTTTTCTTTCAATGTCTTTTATATAATTTTAAAGCGTCCATAAAGTTATTAAACTATGAATTTTATTAATATAAACATTTTTTGAACTTTATGATTTTTACGTTGTTTTCTGTTACTTTATATGGAAAGATTACACAGAGATAAATTTTGAAAATTTTTCTGAGCATGCTCCGGCAGGTTAATCAGTTATTAAATAATTGGGCAATAGGTACCCATCTAGAAGTTCGAAAGCGTGCTTAAAATTATTGCCAAAAAAAAAACATAATTCATTAACTTTATCTTCTTTATGTAAATAGAATATATGAACTATGGAACTTCATTATGAAAATTGGTTATACATTGTTTTTTCTGTATAATCTAATTGGCAATAATTTGAAATTTTTGAAAATTAATTTATTTTATGTACTTATGTATGTGTTTTCAAACAATTAACATACAATAAACATTTCATGCATGAAAGAAAATTCATGGCAAATTAATAGATGTTGCTTCTATGTGTATATTTTTTATGTGGTTAGTTTTGATGAATATCAAATTCAATGCGAAAACAAATTTTCATTTTAGAAGTTATTGCATTAAAGACAAAAATTAAAAAAAAAAACATTTACGTACAAAAACCTCCAAAGATTCGAATATAAATACTTAACTAAATAAACAAACAAGTCTTATAGAAAACAAGATAATTTATTGTAATGAGTTTTGTAATTCTTCTAAAAACACAGGAATATTAAAATAAAGTGTTTTTTTAAGATATAGCGATGTAGCTGTGAAAACACAAAGCTGATATTGAAATAATTATCAGAATGTTGTTTAAAGTACATAAATTAAGGCTAAATGAAAAGCCATTCCGTAAAAGTAAACAAATTTTGACATTAGATGAAAACTACATCTTTAAATTTTAGTCTGTTGGTCCAACGTGTGGTTATTTTATGGAGTTAACGAAAACAGTTTTATTATTAAATTATTTTTTTATTTATTTTCTTAATAAAACTTTTAAAAATTGTGTTTGAAAAAATAATTTTCGGCAGCTATTTAATAGTTGTTTTTCTTATTAAATTTTACATTTAGAAAGATATAAAGCAAATTAAAATCACCCTAAATTTTGATTTTATGTCCAGGCTTTCATCTCTGTGTTTATTAATTACTTCGTCTCATTTTGTTTATTCTCGTTCAATTTAAATTTTTAAACATAAAGGCTTTCATAGCTGAACTATTAAAGGGGCAAAGGCAATAAACGAAAAACCCGGAGTAGTCGATTTCTCACTATTAATTAGTTTATTTAATTTTGGAAAAAGGCAGCTAATTCATCATACCAATTTTTTTTTTAATGTTATAACAAATAATAATTCGATAATAAAAGACCGTATTTCTTGTAAATTAAAAATAAAAATATACAAACTAACTTTGTAATTTGGGAATATAAAGTGGCTATTGGAGATTTGAACCCCAAATGTATAGTGTAAGATTTTTGTCGTATTTTCGTTGGAGGTCTATACGAAATATTCTACGATCATATTGAAACAGAGTTTAAAACCACAATTAAAAAATAAACACCAAAACTTTTGTTTTCATTCTTTTAATGCATTCGATACAATACTTCAATATTTTAAAGATTTTCTGATAACCGTATAAAACTACAACCTCAACTTAAGGCGATCTACTCAACTAGAAATAAAAAAGGTGTCATTTTGGACTTAATTATTTTTGCCTTTTTTACGTGGAAAGTAATTAGAAGACATCATCTTGACACCAGTCCAATATTAGATAATTATTTTTCAAAAATTTTTATTAATTTTCACAAATAGTTTAAAGAATCATCTTATTCTTGTAGAATCATTAATTCTAGATAGAAATGTAGTCTAGGCAATGCAAAATAAAAACTAATAATTATTAAAAATTAAATCAATCAAACGAGAAATATAGGCAAAGAAAATATTAAACAGGAAATCGTCATAAAGTAAACAAATTTATAGTTTTATTTTAAAAGCTTTTACACAAAATACAAATAAAATGGATGCGATTTTACCAAAAATCTTTTAAAAGGTTATTATAGGTCACTTGGGTCCACTGATTGGTCCCTTTGTGTTAAATGGTTATTAAAATTATGCGAATAAAAATATATCTACAATTCTGTTACACTTTTCAATTCAATTATTTTCCGTTTTTTTATTTTTACTTTTTATTTCGTTTTTCTTTTTAACTCTAATGAGTGTTAAGTTTTCTAGATGACAGCATGTTACAGAAGGTGAATTGGGGCAAACTTTTGGCAACAGTTTTTTAAAATAAATAAGAATAAATATTTATTTTTTTTTGCTTAAAAATTATGAATAAATCCACTCTTTATCGTAATCTAGAAAAAGTAATTTTAAAAAATCCGGAAGTAAATATTTTAATTTTATTCTTAAAAGTTTAATATATTATAAAGCTCTAAGAGAGCGGAATTTATTTCACGGCAACAGCATGGAATTGGCTTTTTGGAATCTCTAGATTAATTTTCACTTTTTTCTTATTATTCCACTGTGCGTTCTTTTTTTTTTTAATTGCAATTAAAATTTTACAAGACAACTTTTTGTTTCATGCAGTTAATTAAATTCACAAGTGAGGAATCAATGGAAAAATATTTTAAATATTTTGCAGTTTGTGACATGAACATATCCGCTTTTTTTTAATAAAAATATATTCGTTGTACAATTAGAAATGAGCAAATTTTGAATTATTTTAAGATTTTGTTTAATTAAAAAATAACTGATGCTTTTTAAAAACCTTTTTAAATTATTTTAGTTTTATTTAAAGATGTTAATAAATAATCGAACTAAGTTTACGTTTAATTTTTTTGCCTTTTTTGTACTTCACTTATTTCTTGATATATTTTTGTATTTGTCATTAAATATATTTTTAACTTAAACACAGCACTTAAACATTTCAATTATTTTATTTCTAATTTTTCATTTATTCACAAATATTTTTAAGATTTTTTGTACACAATTAAACATGATTTTCGATTAAAGCTTTAACAACATTAAAATGTTAGCATTTCTTTTTTAAACAACTCAGAAAGTTGTATGTATGTATGTTTTTGCACAATATTTTACCAAATTCAAATAAAGATACACACACGAATTTTAAAAAATATCTCAAATATGTAATTCCAAGATCATTCACTCAAATCATATTTATTTTCCTTTACATATTTAATAAATATACTTATGTAAGATACATATTTTTCTTGGGGTATCTTTTAGATACTTTTATGTTTAAACTCCGAGATTAAAACACATCGTTAGACACAAACAAAAAAAACACATTTAACGTTTGTTGCGACTTCTCCGTAAACACGCTGTTCTAGCTTAAACTATTTTATTCGTACTGAAACCATGCGCTTGGATTTTGTTCAACTTTAAAGCAATCTAAATACAAGAGTGTTAAAAATCCAACAAGTGTTTTTAGCTCTGCTTCTTGTTTTGAGTGATTAATTAAAGAGTATTGAAAACAACTCTCTTAAAAATTGTTTGAATTGAGTAACTCTACAAATTAAGAGAAAACACGCAAAACACAATCCACAAATTTCATCTGATAGTGATATTTTTCATCAGTATGTGTGTTAAAAATACATATACAATAATTCATATTTTAACTGTTGCGGGTGCAGTGTTACCATCCTGGATTTTGTTTATCGCATAGGAACGATTTTAAAAGCTGATGCAGTTGATTTAGGTCAAACTAATACGATGAAATTTGTTATGAGATTAATTTCATGAAGTTGTTCTTTGTGACAAGAGGTGCAGCGAAGCAGTTGTGTAAGCAAAATGGCAAGGCTTGTACTTTGAGAGAATGCTTTTATACTTGCTTTCTACAGATTCGTTGCATACGTGTTGTTGTGTGTGTGTTACTTGAACTAAAATTAGCAACACTAATAAATTTTAAATTAAAAGTCGAATGTACGAGTTCTGACGGCGTAAAAATTTCATCGTTTAGAAACGTGATAGAACTCGCTGAAAAATTTAAATAAAATGTAAGAAAACGTCATTAAAATATGGCAAGTTGTAAATCAGCATCATTATTCTCTAAATCGCTAGAGCTAAATCTCCATCGCTTAAATTAAAAAAAAAACTTAATTTAGCGATTTTTGGATACAAACGCTATTCTGAAATACCTTTTGCCATAATTATCTTTAGCTTTTTAGCGAGTTAGATTTACCTTATACTGACCAACAATGATTATGTGTGCACCCCCTGAGTTTAAAAATCACTTTGAAAATGACTAACTATTTCTTGTTTTCAAGAAATAGTTCGTCTCACTTTGTTGAGAAATTTAGTTTTTGGATATTGGTACACTTGTTAACTGACAAAACCAAACGTTCTAAGTTTTTGAGGTTATATGCGTGATTTCTGTTCTTCACGTAGTGCTTGATGTAGTTGTAGATTTCAGCCAGCCTAGCACATTTCATGTTCCTGATTTTAAGGAAACAGATGATAAACTGCACAGACTGAGTCAACTCGAATAAAGTGATGTCATTAGAGAACTTAATTTGTCAAAGGATAAGTTAGAATTTCTAGGCTCAAGATTACAGCAGTGAGATCTTCCGCAGCTGATGTCAGGGTATCACAGTATAGAAAGCGTTTGAAGGATTTGCTTCCTTTTTTTTTAAAGAAAAACAAGCTTGCAGTATGCTAGAACGTTAATGGCTTGATGAAATGTTTGACTTAAAATCATGGTCGTTTTGAAAGAAGGCTATTCATAGAATCGTCAAAGCTCAGTTTGAACGCTGTATCACTTCACAACGGTAACCGTCTCCCTTTTGTTCTTGTTAGACATGCAGTTCACATGAAAGAACCTTATGAAAACATCCTCCTCCACCGTATTAACTGTGCTAAACACAAGTGGAAAATCTGTGGTGGTTTAAAGGTCTTCGCTATACCTTTAGGAATGCAACTGGGGTGTACTAAATACTAATGCTTTTATGTATGTGGGTCAGTAGGGATAGGAAATCACACTACATTCAAACAGACTGCCCTGCATGAAATCTTAGCCTTAGTAAAAAACATTTGTTGCCCTGCCTCTCGTCGACCCGAAAGATATATTTTTTCCACTACTTCAAAACTTTGTCAAAAACAAGAAGAAAGAAGGAGAGGCCTTTAAATATTTGAGGAACAATTTTGCTTTCTTATGTAATGCAAAATTTAAGAACGGTGTCTTTTTAAGCCACAAATTCGGAAGCTTGTGAAGGATCCAGCGTTTTTGCAGTTTTTGTCTGAATCATGACAGGGTGTTTGTAGGATTGACAAAAAATTAAGCGAATACAAAGCTTTATTTACTGAATTCCGTTCTTCATTGAAAAACTGCTGTAGGTCCTGTGGACAAGCATCAGTTTAACTACATTTAAAAACAAATAATGTTAAAAACAAAAAAGAGATATTGACTCTGCAAGGAGATATTGGTGAAAATAATCTCTTGCACCCTTAAAACATTTTTGAAACGAAGAAAAGAGGTTGAAACAGAATTATAAAAATTGATGTCAGCACTTTGCGAAAGACTAGACGAATAATACAAAGTAGCAATTTAAAGTTTCACTCTTTGACAATTATAATTTTAATCAGATTTTACTTTATCCATTTAAAAAGTCGTAATTTTTTATATTAAACAAAAAATAAATACAAAAAAAATACTGTTTACTATTTAGTAATTAGTTGAAAATTAGCTTTAAGAGAGAATGTACGCTCTCTATTTTATTTAAAATTGTTTTGTAGCTTTTATCTCACGCTTTCTTTAGTTTTATGGACAGACGTTTGGTTAAAACATTATAATTTGTCAAGGCAATTAAAAATTAAAAGTTAATGTCCCTGCTTCCGATAAGAAAGCTTAGTGAAAGTGCAGTATTTGGAATTGCTTTTTTTTTCTCTATAGTCTTCTTTTATATTTTCTACCTTTTATTGCGATCAAGGTATAGAAAAATATTCAAAATTACTTTTATTTTCAATTTATGGTAATATTTTTATTCAGTAAAATTATCATTTTTGGTAATCTTTATCGTTATTATTAAGTTTTAGTTATGGAGAAACTTAAGGTTTTGTATTGAAATAACAATTGTTGGGTAAACATTTTACTTTTTGCAAAACATTGAGGAAAATGTGTTATTTTGGTAAAATAATTTTTTAATTAATGTTATATTTTCTAATAATTTATAATTTTTTTTAATACCCAATAACAAAAAATGAAAGGAAAAAAGACTCTGGTGTTTGTTATTTTTTTATTAATAAAATCCGCAATGGAATTTATTTGATATCATCAGAATCATTTATTTATGTTTATAGAAAAGCCAAAAATATCTTTTACATAAACTTCATAAACAAGATGAAAGTTGTTTTTGAAACAAATAATTTAATGTTAAGACTTTAACAAAAACGACCAACAAAAAAAACAGGATTCATGTTTTCATTCATAGCTTCAATGCAACACCATGGGTTTCCATGGTACAATTAATTTAGCACTTGTCAGAAGTATAAAGACCTTGTCTCCCAGTTTTAGACCCCTGCAAGCTCAGGCAACTTGTACCGTCATATACCCAATAAGCAATTGCGTCAAAAAGTCGTCGGTCTCAAACACAACATTCGTCCGAGGGGAAACAAAATATGTCAGCAAGAATCAGGATTTTCGGCAACATGTAAGTTTAGCTTGTGATCAAATATCGAGCAGCAATAAAACAAAATTAAATAAAAAAATTCAGGACTGGCCTATTACTCTACATAATGACCAACATGCATCGATAGTCCTAAATAATCGCTCGTTGGTTTCTCATAACACGAACCTACCTCAAATTTAGGTATTAAGTTGTTATATACGTGGAATTTCCCGACTAAAAGGTGTTGTATGTTTGACTCTTCATTGCATATTGATGTTGGCTTCAAACTACAGATTATGGGTCACTGAAAACGTCTACAGAATTGCTATTCGTTTATGAAATCTTTTGAACCAAAATTTATATTTTATCTAAGAACTCATAAGATACATGCTAACACCATCCGTATGATTTTTCATTAAAAGGAATCTCGCTACAGTTGTTGGTATAAAAATGAGAGGGGGAGTGTAGAATATTCTTTACCTTCCTTTTCTTCATCGATAAGAATAAAGTCCCAGCAATAGAATTTTTCTAATGGCGAAAGAACTCAACTGCTTCTCGAGCAGAGTCAATGCTTTATTAGATAATAATAATAATTTTGGCGATATTATCTCTTTCTTACATATTTTGGAAGTTCACGTGCAAATGACTAAAAAACAAATAAACATATAATGAATCAGCCGTAGTGACGACAAAATGAGAGATGAAAAAAAAGATCATGATTTCCTATGCTGCCGTATTTGCACAGAAAAAAAAAACAAAAAAAAAACGAAACGAAACGCCGCAATGAGCATCATGCAAGAAACGTAACGACACATCGAACAACATACTCCAGTGATAATAGCGACATTCGCTGGAATATAAGGCCAAAACAAACAACTGACTGTGTGTACCTGAGTTGTATTTAAAAAAAAAACCAAAACAAAGGAACACTTTAACGTCTACGGATGTTAGCAAATGTACACACAATGATAATTTCATAGTGGCGAAATAGTAGTAAAAACCTGTTGCTTGTTAAACATTTAGGTGAAGTAAAACGAACTTTGAATACATTCAGGGAGAACATTTAGCACATTTTAGTTAAAATTTTTAAAGCCTTTCAATTGAAGTGAACACTAAAAGTCTTTTAATACGAAAACAACCAGCATACGATCTTATTTAAAGACCGTATTTTTTGTTCCTTTGTACCTTTAAGCTTAATGTTCGTTTTTATTTTTATTTTTGATGTTTTTGTTTTACTGCAAAACCTTTCAAAAGCATTTGAAATATACACACTTTTACAAGTCTAACTCAACTGTCTCTCAAGCAGTCCTGGAAGTCCAACAATACAATTCATGTTAAATCAGCGACAGAAAACGTGTGGGAAAGCATTTGAACATGTACGATGTTTAGAAGCAGGTTTATTTAGGAGTATTGGTATACAGGTAAACTTTAAACAGATAAAACTTCAAATAGATAAAGGAAAAGACTGAAGAAGAAAATGTTATAGAGCGTTGGTTTAAGTCTTGCAGAACTTTAAAAGAAAAAGTATTTTCTGGTTAAGTTAAATTTTTTCTTAGAATTGAAAAATTTTCGTAGAAAACATATCGAATAAAAAAAAAAATAATAATAATAATTTATGTGACATGGTCGCTTATATTATTTTTAATGTAATACCCTTCACCACGAAGTTTGTCATTTTGTATTTGACTTCTAAAATATTGACCCCACAAAGTATCGACTGAGCAATGTCCGTCTGTACGTCTATGTAAGTGTTTAAATTAACTTTGGAAGGGCACTAGATGTCGAAAGAGGTGCTATTGAAAATCAGCAAATCGATCCATGTTCTTTAAGGCATTAGGCTTAACACCACGCCTCCCTATCACTTGGAACAATGAGGTAATTCCAATCAAATAACCAAAAAATTCCGAGCTATAGAGGGTTAAAAATAAGAAAAAAACATTAAGTGAAAAAATTGCCTCTCGCCCATATATATCGAGTTATAGGCCTCTGAAATTTTCATTACAAAATTTAAATTGTCAACATGGTCAATATCGATATCATTTGAAAGTTTTTGAAGAAATCTTTCAGGATATACTTGAATTCTAAAAAAAATACTTAACCCGTTAAAAGCCGATATATAAAGTACTTAATTTTTTCTCTTATTTTCTGATTCTCTGTCACCACAATATTAGTTTTTTTTTTGATAGGACTACTTCACTTAACTAGATCTACATACATGCTGAAGGTTATATAATATTCGGAATAGACAAATATAGCAATCTCACTAAATATTAAAATTCATACTTTGTACCATAATAAAAAAAATTTAAAGAGTTGATAGAATTAACACTTTATCAATAACAACTTAACCAAAAAAAAAATTTTTTGAACAAATTAAATTTAATGTTGCGTATCGATAATAAAAACAGAATATATAAAAGTGCAAATAAGAAACGAAATTTACAAATCATTGAATAACTTAAAGCAACCAACAAAACTCGATCATATTTATTATTCTTAAGTCACAGTAGTTATAACAAATCGATACATAAATGTACAAGAGCAAAATAAGTCATATTTTTATGTTACATAATGAACTTTGCGACGAAAATGTTTTTAATTATTTCAAATTATCAAAATAAAAACAATTGTCAACATGAGTATATCTAAATTTAAGTAGCCAAGAATGAATAACGTGTGGATTTTTTTTCTTTTAAAATTGTCATCGTATTGTAATACAACATACTTTTTTGCTTAGAATGTTATAAAAATACACCTTTTTCCCATTACGTTTTGTGTTTTAAACCAAAGAAAAAATTAACATTCTTATGAGTTTTAAAATAATATTTGTCGCAATAATGTTTGAAAAATTTGTTTCAATTAAATTGAAAGAAAGTTAAAATTATTGGCTTGTTAGTAGAAACTCAACTCCTCAGCAATATAAAATTCTAGTGTTCAAAATAAAAGATATAAAATTATTAAAATTTTTACTTTTTCGGCTTTGGTTGATTTTTAGTTCATTTTTTAATTTAATATTTACAAAGAAAAAATATTTTTCAAATGTATGCGGACGTTTTCCAAAGAGAACAAGAAAATTTAGACGCTGGCAGGGTGTAATGCTGCATTTGGAGGACCGCCAAAAGCAATGAACACGGTCGGTGCTTGGGGTCCATTGAAACGCTTCTTTCATGCGGTTTAACCTAATGGGACCACTGATTTGCTAGAAGAACAACTTTTGTAAGCTGAGCTTGAGCTGAAAGATATCAGATATTTGGTTTTAGCTTACTTGTACATTTAAAATAGAAAATAGGAATCCTGATTTATTCGGTTATTCCGAATCTTATATACCCTTCACTATGTATGTAAACCTAGTTAATGAAAATATTTGGGTAACAGAAAATTAAGAAATAAGAAAAAAATTAAGTAAAATGTATATAATTTTACATAAAAATATCATATATTCTTAATAAGCAATTTTGAAAAATTGTAATATTTACTAAAAGATCTCTTCAAAAGTTTTTAAAAGATTGATATTTAAACAAATTTGAAAAGTTCAGAGGACCATTACTCGGGAAATATGGGCGAGCGCCAATATATCCACTTGATGCATTTTTCTTAATTTTAATTCTCCATCGCCATAAATTTTTGCTTTTTTTTTGATTAGAGTTTCTTTACTAAATTAAATTCGTTCTAAATGATATGGAAAAATTAAAGGCAGGTGTGGTGTTTTACCCGTTGTTGCAGATTTTCAATAGTAACTATCGTGGCTTGGCAAATTAGATTTTAACACTAACACTGACAGACGAACATCGCCCAGTTGAAAATTAATATTAAAGGAATCGCAAATGGAACGACATATATGTATATATAATATATCTCTTCCCCTGTCATGGAGGGGATAAAAATAACCGGTATAACCGACTTAAGTGACAATATATTTCGAGAAGAAATGTTTCGGTTTTTGAATGTTTTAAAATAATAAATAAAAAATCTGGGGCGTGCTTACATTTTATCTGAGGGTAGATTTGAAGAGGGTGAAGTAACTCTGAAGAAAGTCTTAACAATTATAACAATTTAAAGATCTCTATCGTAGCTAAGGTAAAGTAAAAAATCCTGATAAGAGAATTGTTGACGAAATAATCGAGTGATGAATAAAATGCAAGCCTAATAAAACATAAGATGTTAAGAAGGAGAAACGGCGATAGTCGTTTTGGCGAACATTAAAAACGAGTTACTTGTCAACCCCGATCATTTTTTTTTAAGCTGACAGTACTTGGCATCTGTTTATGTTACTGTGTTTTTAACGTTCTTTCGTTTTTTTTATTTTGACAGTATAGAGAATTTTCGATATTTGATGTTTGTGTTATTTTTAATTAAATATTCTAAAAACCTTGTACTTTACATAAACAGTAAATCAGTCAAGGGCAAATTGGACTTATATAGGAAGAGTGCTGCCTCTGCGACAACCTCCTTATTCTTTTTCTTTTCAGTTACCCTTAAAGCAAACGTTGAACGTTCTAAGTGCAAATTTCAAGTGTTTTTTAATCTTTTAAATAATATTGCTATATATATATATATATATATATATATATATATATATATATATATATATATATATATATATATATATATATATATCTTTGTAGACACAGCCTTTATTTAATTTCATTTATCTTGTGAGAAGCCATCAAGATTCATCTTTTATGAAAATTTAAAGTCTATAGATTTTACTGTTCTAGAAAAAAAAAAATAAGCTGATAGACAGATTAACTGAAGGTTAGAGTTGTTTTATTTAGGAGGATTTACAGAGTGCAACGACTTGCTTATTTAGTTAGTTTGTGAATAAAATACAAAGGAAATATTAAAGTCGCTTACCATTCTCTGCTGCTGTAATGCACTGCATGGCCGTTTCTTCTGACAAGTCTTCAGCGGGTGAAGTGATGCCGAAAACTGCACCGCTATCGCCAGTAGAATTCCATTCCGATTTTGAGTTATCCATAGAAATGCTTGATGTTTCCATAGGGTTATTGTTGAAATTGCGTATTAATCCAAAGCTGTTGGCTCCGTAACCTGAAGTACTCATAAATTTTAAGTCTAATGAAGAAGTCATTGAGTCTCCACAGAAGGAACTAGATTGTGAAGGGCAAGACGAATCAAAGCTACGATTACACTCACGACGTTTTTCGGGCGTTGCATAAATTGGTTCAAGTTTATTTTGAGTTGCTTTCTTAGTAGGTGTTGAGTGTTCCATGGGAGGACCAGAGATTTCACTTCCAAAAGACGTATTTAATGCACCATAACAGGACGTGGTCATTATGTCTGGTATGTTGGAACGGCCAACATTTAAGCGAGAACGATGAGCTGGTTCTGAAACCGTACTTTGCCACATGACTTCACTAACATTCGTCTCAAATTGCTCTTCTTCTATATTTTTTGGCACAACTTGACTAGCACTTAGTTCGTCTAAATAGTCCATATCATACAATCTCGATTCATCTATCATAACCATGTGATCGACTTCATCTTCTCCAGCATCGGGCGAAGAAGTAATACTAGTGTTCGCCTCTTCAGACACAAGTTTTTTGAATTTTTCGTCAACATCTTGAATCATTTCGAACGCTGGTTTTGGTACGGAAGAGGAATGTAAGGAATCCGAATCGTTTTCTTCAATGCAGGATAAGTGTCGGGTACGAAACCCATAAATTATTCCAGTGGTTGGATTGGCCATGTTATTGTTTTGAATGTTAATTAATTGACTGTTTGATGACAATTGTTCCGGTTGCGCTTGAGGTTGCAAGGGATAGTGCAGTTCATTATAGATGTGAAAAGAAGAATCTAAGTCATAGGATATATCCGTACTCCCCAAGCTGTTTGAGATATTGAGATCATTATGAATATGCTGTGGTTGGTTCATTACTGCTGACTGGGCTGTTTGATAGAAGCAGAAACAAATGTGAGAAATCAGATTAAACAACAATCTATTTTCGTTGGAATTTTTATTTAATGTGAACTAAAAAATGTATATTCGTATATAATATTCTTTTTAAAGTAATTCTTTTGAACTAAAAAAATGTGTTTTCGATTAACTGAATTTTTAATCTAATTATTTGAAGCATATTTTTTTAAATGATCTTGTTATTATATAACCCCTCCTTTTAAAAGGATGGATGGATTGAAAAGTAAAATATAAAAAAAATCTTTTTATTGGTTTGCTGTTGAACTTTGTATAATTAGATAACAAATACAACACAATGAAAAATTAGATATTTAACTGTGGCAAAACATAACATGACTTCGTGAGCGACACCTTATTTGATTGCATCTGTGTAACAAGGAAAATGTTAAATAATAAATTGGATTTCAACTAACACACTCACCCATAGACCCCTATAAAATAAACAATAATAATAACAACAAATATAATTACCACTAGCAACTAGTAGACGATGGGTGTCGCATATACTTGCCTGCAGCAATTATGAAGACTAAATTCAATCTTCAGAGTGCAATGACATTTAGACAGAAATAACACACACACAAAATAATAAAAAAATACAAATGTATGAATGAACAAATAAATGAAACAGACTGTTTAAAGTCGGAAATAGGAGCACGTACTAAAAGCAATTGTAGGTAATTGTATGAAAGGAGTTACCAGATGAGCCTGGTTTTAAAATATCAAATAGGTGATACTTTAGACAAGTATTAAAAATTAGAAATTTATGATTTAAAAATATAGAATTGTAACTCAAATGATGTTTTTTTAATATATTTTAAATTCAATGGTTTTCGGACGTTTTCAATTAAAGATTCTGTGAATATAAAAGCTGTTTTTAAAAGTTTCAAAGTCTCTATTAACACGAATAAAGGTACAGTCAGATTAGTCATATATTTCACCAAAAAGACGTAACCACTAAATTGTGGAACAAAAATGTTAGTCCTTTTTAAATACATATTACGAAGTATAGGATCCAACACAATATAAACGATAAGATGTTACATTGCTTTCATAATACATCGTCACTTGTAATGTTACATTTCAGGAAACGTTAAATAAAAATTTGTAAAAATAGTGGTTACGCTTTTTCGGTCAAATATTTGACTAATCTACCGCTGGTTATTTTAATTTTACTATTATTAAATAAATTCTACTTTCTTGCTACATACAATTTCTGTAAGAAGGTGGTTATCGAATGGTTTAGGTGTAAACGTAGTACTCGAGTAGTACAATAAGACTTTATTTACGTTTCATGTCCCCAATATTAAGCAAAATTAAAAGGATTAACTTGGATTTTCAAGGCATCAAAACTGATGCTAGTAGCATTAATGACAAATTGCATATTTTTGCTGGCAATAAAAATTTTAAAACCTACGATAGGTCGAAGCTTAAAAAATGAAAAGGACAAGACAAAATAATTGATGCTATAGAACTGGATTCATCTTAATTTCTTCAGACGCAATAGGATTTTGGATACGGTTTTGAAGAAGTACTTCAATTTGCTGATTCGGCACTATCATTAAAATTAAAAGAAACTTGCTTCTTTATATTAAAAAAATTAAATCAAATCTCATTGCAATTTATTGAGACAAACTAAGTTTGGTTTTATTATAAAATTTTTACAGCATGCGAAAAAAAGCCATGTGCCAAGAGAAATGTATGAGTCACAATAGAGAAATATGACATTCCTAAGTTGAAATTATTTATTTAATGAACAAATAAAAAGCAACTTGAACGAATTTTGGAAAAAAGTTTGGGCATTTCAAGATGCCGCTGGATCAAGGCCGTTCCAAGATTTGGCCGAGATGTTATTAAATCTTCTTTGCGTACCAAGGATCAATGCTTGTATAGAAAGAGCAATGAACTCGACGAAAACCAAAATAAGAAATAAAATGCAATACGAGTTGCATGAATAATAATAATACAATTTGTTGTGAAACTCTTGTTCCATCTTCAGAAATGTTTTAATCCTTAACTTTGTACCAACAAATTGCTTTAGATAACGATTTCGAAGATTTTAATTCAGAACTTTTCTGTTTTGTCAATCAACTGAACTTATATAAATATGTATTATGCATATTATATAGTTTTATGTAATATACATAGCTTGTACTAAACAATATTACACAACGTGTGTTAATACCTTAATTAAATTTAAAAATAAATAACATTATTTATAGTGAGGATTTTCGGGGATACTTAATTTTTTTTCGGAACTGTATAGATATAAACTAAATAACTAGGGATACGACTCGAAAGATATCTGAAAATCCTGATTTTTATTCATTATATATGCATAAGTGCTTGAAAATTCCTACAAGTTAACACAATAAATACAGAAATAAAAAACTTTTAGAGGATTCTCCTTCAATTTTAACATTTCCTAAACTGCAAAGATCTTTTTAAAGGACAAGAAGGATTAAATAATAAGTACTTCTGTCAAAAATGCGCCTGCTAACGTCAGAGGCGCTGCCACACTCTTCTAAAATAACAATATTACGCAATTGTAGGGTTGTGAAACATAAAGGTTTCTATTTCTATCAATCTTCTTCAATACTTCTTTTCTTCTAGTAGCTATAAATGATTCTCTAAAATATAATTTTACAGTTTACACTCTTTAATTTTTTAAGAGACTTTTCAACCTACAAGTTTACGAAAGTATACTTTAACTAGAGGGTACTTCATTTAATAAGAAAAATCTTTTCATCTTCGTTGGTGCTATTTACATAGGGTGTTGAAAAAGTCAAGTTTAAAAATAGAATTAGAAATTAAAAGAGTAACCAATGTATTAAAAAATACTATTTACCAATCACTAATTAAATAACTATTCCGTCGTGCTATATTTCGATTAACAGTTGCACCTTTCATATCAAGTTTTTATTAAAATAATTGAGATACTACTATTGAGAGTCCTCTGGCCACACTGTGCATGCGTAGTAGCAGCCTTAACAAACTGAAAGTTCATCTGCATTTCAAATAGTGTAGCATGCGCCTGGCATTTTTCTTTCCGTCTTAGCTCCCCTTTTAAAACAGAAGTAAATAGAAGAATATAATACACAAGGAGATCCAATTGGCGCATCTTTGACTTCGAAAATCTTGCATTAGTCAGTAGTTGATGTGAGTTCTTTTAAAATTAAATGAAAACGAGTAGGGAAAATATGACAGATATGCGCATCTGCTTAAAGTACAGTAGCAAAAGCGAAAAGAAGACTCTGATGCAATAATTTGTTTATGTGTTTTGTACTAGTTGTAATGGCGTTGTTGTTTTTGTTATTGTTGCAATGTCTCTAGCTTTGCAGGGGGTTAAAGACACACATTAATATAACGGTATTATAAAATATTCTTACAACTGAAATTCTAGATGTGTGGGGAACATATACTATTTTCTTTTCTAAGTGTTTGTTTAGGTATTTAACGAAGCTTCTTTTGATTTTATTGGGGAAACTTCTTGTATTTGGTGTAAATGTGAGAGTTTTAAATGAAAATGATAGATTTTATTTCGTTGTTTAGAAAAAAGTAAAGTTGATTAAAGGCAATATTATTAAGGGTCTTGTTGGTGGCGCATGGGAGTTGATATTTTTCACAATTATTTTTAAAACATAGATAAATGCGGTTAAGACTTATCAGGTTTTTTGTTTTAGGTTGTAAAAAATATAGAATATTTGTTTTTTATTTATTATGTTTGTCATAAAAGCCACAATGATTTTCTGTTGCGGTGACCATATTATTTTTATTTTAAGCAAAACTTCAATCATGGTCAAGAAGTTTTTGTAAACATTAGTTAAGTTAATGGCTATCATGCTTAAAACTGCAATATGTTTGATTTGAAATGAAAAATTTTTATATAAATTCTAGAACTATTCGTATTTATAACTATATGTTGATATAATTTATTGATATGTTCTTGTGTAAACATATTATAATTGAGGACAATAAAAATGTTTTTTTTTAATACTTTACTCCTCTTAATTCATTTGCTTTCGCTTAAGTTAGAAACGTAAGGGTAAAAATATTGAAGAAAAAATATTGGACAAAAAATTTTTATGGAATGTTAATGGAAGTTAGAGATTAATAAATATAAATTATGGATAAATTTCTCAAACTAAGTTTAACGCTTATTTTTATATTATCGTCATAAAACATTATAATAAGTTTAGTTGTTTGAAACTTTGAAGCCAGCTAACCAAATATTAGAAATTTCATTTTACACCCACATTACACCCACAAACCACAAATACCATGCTGTGAATTAAAACACTTTAAATATGACGAATTAAGACTCCTGTTAAAAGATTTTTTAAATGACAAATAGAATTTTTGCTGCGATTTTTTCTATAAAAAAAATGGTTGAAAACTGTACTCTAGATGCAAATTACTTCTCTTTTAAATAACTCATCGGGTAACAGAAAATGTACAGCTGTTTATTATGTTACGTCTGATGTTGTTGCTCTTAAGATTATGTTGTTGATTGAAAAACTCAAATGTTTAGGATCTGTTGCTACATGTATGTTGTTAATTTGCCCCAGCTCTAAGCAGAAGGCGAAAAAGTTGGTGGTTGTAAAAGTGTGTAAACCCTCTAGTTTTTGTGTTGTTTCTTTATATAAAAATCTTTCCCTGTTCTAAAAGTTGTCATTTATTTTCTATTTTTTCAAATAGGGGAATTTCTAATTAATTAAGTTAAAAAATAATATTTATCAACGAAAGTCTTTGTTAGTTGAATTCTTTGTTTTTTGCTGCTTCTCTCAGCTTATTTACAAAAAAAATGTTAATTTATATATTCAATTTTCTAAAATTATAAAAATAACAAGAAGCCCCACTAAATAGGAATTTCTAAAACCACATTGTGTACAATTTTAACCGACAATAAAAAGCAACACATAAACTCTTGTAGTTCATCTGATATCTGCGTTATTTAATCGCTATCCTTTAATTTTGTTCTTGATACTATTCACATGTCATTCCAAATTTTTATGTATTAATCGTTTTATGATTTATAAGATTTTGGCTTAAATAGCATGTGAAATTTTTTTTCCAAAATGAGAAATATGATGGATTGACTATTAGTTAAGCTTTTTGTTTATATGAATTTAAATTATGTGGTTGTCGTTTTATTTTTTAGTTAAAGATTAAGTAAACACGAAACATTTCTGTCACAAAAAGCAAAAGTTTGTTGCAGGTTGGTAAGATTGTAATTCGTATCTGTAGTCCAATTTGCAATGTAATGCTTAAATCAATATTTAAAACTCACAAAATAACTATGATTTATTTCCATTAAAAAGCATTTTCAAAAATTACTCGTAACGTTAGATTTTAACAAATTAAATATTTTCTTTACTATTTTTGCCTACTCCGTTATTGTTAACGTGGATAAGTGTAGATAAGATTTGATAATCAATAGGAATTTTTATTATTCAGCTTGTACTAAATGATCCTCTTGTATTGAACATTATTGGCGATAATTTCCTTTCTCATTATGTTTTGAGCAAATAACAAACTTAAGTAGCGAATATGTATCCCTAATTAATGAAATATATGACATTGTCCTGAATGATTAGAATTGAAACCTGGGCTTAAGTTGTTGATGGTTTGAGATAATCATAATATTATGGTCCATGTTATCTAACTTAATAAATAACTTTTAGTCATGCTTTAGTTCATCAACTTTTACCTTTTTTTAACTTTTTAATTTATAATAAATCAACACTTTAATTTTTAAGTTTTTTAAGGATGAAAAATTATTTAAAAAACGCATGATATGTCCTACTTCCAAGTATTTCACAATTGATTTTGAAAATAGAGAAAAATTGGAATTAAGAAATACGTCACTCAAATTTCGAAAGACAACGGATAGAATGTTGTTTTTTTAATAATTCGGCAGAGGAGAAGTGATAGCTTGATTTATTTATTTATAAGGACGCATTATTTAAAAGGATACAGAATATAAAAAGCCGTGGACTTGGAGTTTTATTACAAACTTTCCTTCGAATTAAAAAAGTACGTGATAAATTAAGGCACTTTTAAAGCTGGCAGGTTATGATAAATATAAAAAATAAGTAGTTGGTTAAAGTACGAACCAGCCGCATTTGTGCCGCACTAAAAGGGCAACTTAAATTACAATTTGTCGAAAAAATATTTATCGAGAAAATGATTGCAGACTGTCCAGCGTTGCGGCGAATTTCGCTAATTTCTTTTCAAACCTTGAAAATAAAGCTAAATTATACTGAAGATCAGATACATACTGATTATAAATGTCAGGAGATAGGATACTATTTATCTAACTTGCAGCCAGCTTAAAATTGGCTAAGCAACGTCAGGATAATAATGTCAAAAATAAAAATTTAATACCTACAACAGCAAAAAAAAAAAAAAAAGCACATATCGCCTAACAATTTTTAATGAACTACATCAGACACAACATGTATGATGCAACATCCACAACAAGCAGCACCAACTAATTTATAAACAGAACAACTTCCCGCTCTGGAGTAAAGTTAAAAGTAAAGCAATTGTATTAATAGTGCAAGTTCTATCCAAGAAAATAACAAAAATCTACTTACATACATACATATATACATATATACTTACAAACATATACATTACAAAAAATTTGTTGTATTGCATTTCATTTATAACGGCATGTGCCATAACTTTTTCAAAGCAGAGAAGAGAGAAACACAGACAGGATCTTACATCAAAATTATGTTGACTTTAAAATAAGCGCCGTGATTTCTCTCAACTTCAATCTAATGTAGACTCATATGTGAGATGATTGCTGCCAACACATTTTCGCTGCTACTTAGATTTTTAATGTACAGAGCCGCTGCGGCTTTAGGATCCCCAGCAAACTGCATTGAACTACATTTTTTCTATTGGGCTGTTGTTTATTTTAACACATAAATTGTGTGCTGTATCCATCATTTCTGTTAGTCTGTGTATAATTTGAATTGGGATAAATATTTAAGTCTGTTCGTGTGTGAATATGTAAGTGCGTGTCTTCAGAGAATCTTGAACTTGTGCGTTCATTCGCCTTTTAATGAAAAAAAAAAAATGAAAATGCAAAGTCATTTTTATTCTTTAAATAAATTTTAGCTTCTGTTGTTGTTGTAATTGTTAACAATATTTTCTTTGTGTTTCATGTGCTGCAGTGATTTTTTTCAACACTTTAAAATTTGTGTGTTTATTTTAAGTTGTCGATTTCTTTTTAAATTTAAATAAAACATAAAAAAAGACGAGAAAGAGAGATGTTAAGTTTTTTATACTCAATCAGCTAAATTTAAGTTTATAAATTAATATTTTTTAATGATAACGAGAAACTAAAGGTATAACTTTGCGCAATTTTAAACTTAAGCCTACGCACGGTGGCTTTCGAAAACGACCTCTAAATACTTAGCGTATTTGCTAGGATTGTTAGTAAAAAAAAGTCCAAGGCAAAAATATTTATTCTTTAAAATTCCACTCCAATGAAAAGATGCTTTCGGACAGATGAAAAAAAATTAAAAAAATTTTTCACAACAATTATTGGTGGAATACAAAAATCATTGCATTTCCTCCAAACCTATCAGTCTATGATTTTTTTTTTGTGTTTGTTCTTATTCTGCGTTATTTGTCGCTATGCGAGGCAGTAAAACTGTTTGTTGCCCAAAATAAATAAAAGAAAAATATGAAAATCTTCTTTATGGAATACTTTTCTTTTCTATAAACTTTTGTTGAATTTGGTTTTTCGTTTCGTCTTAAAACAACAAAAGTTAAAAATAAAATCTTTATGCAAATGATCCAAAAAACTAAAGTAAGTGTTTTATTTAGAATTAAAATGAGTTAATTTAAGTTGGAAATTTTTGTGCATTTAGTCATTGAGTTAAATTTAAATTATGTTAAATTGCACGAATTTTGTTTTTTGGTGAAGTCTATTTTTTATAAAAGTTTTGCGATTTTTTTATGAGTGGAAAAAATCACTTGATTAGTGAATTTTACTTGATTTAAAATAAATAAATATTTAGTGATGCTTAAATATAATATAAATTATTAGAAATTATTTAATATGAAATTAGCAAAAGCACATACATAAATCCATATGAACATTCTGCTTATCTGAGGACTCTGCTCAAAGTTTTTTATGAAGCTCCAGATTCTAACGCCTCAAAATATATAAATTAAATGAGAAATGTATTCCACCACAAAGCAACAAAATGCTATACCAAAAAGCAGTTACCATTAATCATGAGCTCTAGTTAATCCAAATCTAAAAATTTTATGATGAAGTCTAGTTCACTGATAGTAAAACTAGATAACTTTACAATTTTTATGTTACGTGTTCTAGTTTCTATCGTACACTATAATTAAGCAAATATAATAAATACTACTAACAAAAAAAAAAAAAAAAAAAAAAAAAAACACATTGAAATTTAGACTTAATTAAAAACACCCTACACTATAAAAAAGACATAATTAAAAAATTCTAATACTTAAAAAAAAGTAGTAATAATTCAATATAATGATAAAAATCCAAAACATAAATTTGAGTTTAAAATTAAATACTAAACTTATAAATTTGAAGTTTTTAAATAAAAAACAGATAAGTTATAACCCAGCAATTCCACAAAATGGAAACAGCATTAATATTTTTCAAAAAAAGCAATCTTCACTGAAAGATCTTTAAATATATTCAGGAAGTTTTAAATGAAAAGGTTTTGAATGACCAGAAGAATTAACTTTACCAATAATTAAAAAAAATAGTACTAATTGTTATACAGTAATTCCACCATTAATTAGAAAATATGTATTAAATTTTGCCTCCCGTTCAAAATCCTCACCAGATTGTAACAAATTATAAGCGAAATTGTTTTCCAGCAATCAAATTTAGATTTCTTTAACTTTAAAACGACAACTCTAACAGTTGCCGAAGTATGTAAATATTAAAGTCAGCTTTTTGGCCTGTGCCGTATCTGTATATTGTATTGTACGCAGCGTTGTCTAGGTTTAGTCTTAGGGCCTTTTTAGGCATTATATAAAATTGTATAGCCTGTTTTGCTATGGAGCTCTACTCCAAACGTGTGAGAAATATTTCACATCAGTTTGAATTTTTACACTCAAAAGAGCCTACGTATTTCTTGTTTATTCTTATTTTATTTAATTTTGTTTGTTTTTTTTAGGAAAATCATACATTGACACAAAAAGTCATAACTCACGAACGCGTCGACCAATTTCGTGAAGTTCAGATTAACCATCTACACCACCATACGACCAAATCTTAAGAACTTAATCGAGTGACGGTCTGTGAGTTATAAAGACACAACACATTTTTAAAAATTTTATATACATTTATAGATATACTTTTATATTAATTTTATTTAATAATATGTATCATTCTGTAGCTAAAGATCTAGCATAAGAAGGATTTTAAAGATCTATAAAAATAACAGTGGTGTGGTGCTCTCATATAAAACAAAAACAAGTACTCTTGGATAAATCACATGGTATATCAGCCAGGATCTTAAAATCGCTTACGGATAGCTTCATTTTGTAGTTAAAAATTTGAAACGAAAGTCAACAGAAAAGACAGAATGCATTTACCCATACAAAGTACACTTTGACAAATTTTATTTAAATTTCTTTTAAAGTTTTCGTGTCTGGATATAGTTTTCATTTTGCCAAGTTTCATTTTTTATATAAATGTTTAAAATTATGAATGGCAAATATAAGCGAATCTGCGAGAGTAAGAAATTCTGTAGTCCAATGCATTCTTCTTTTCCACTCTTCGAAAACTTTATGTGGCTATTTCCATAAAACATATTTAATAATTTAGCTGAATATGTAATTGAAGTAGACATTATTCTTCCGTCTTTGCGCTCATCTAAATATTTATCATCGGTAAATGTGCAAGGCCAAGATATTCGTTGGTGGAAAACCTGAAGCTGTTAAGTCAATGTTGATTTTATTTCATTTAAAGAAGAAACTATTAAAAAGAAAAGGTAAACTTCTACACAAATATTTAAATATTTTTTTTCTTTTTATCTTCATTAAGTGGTTTCGAACAACACCGGACCGGGTTTAAGCTAGCCTACTAGTAGGAATATTTATTTTTATTACTCACTTTTCTGTTGATAAAATATAATCCTTTCAATATTTTTATTTTGGCTTTAAATTTTATTAAAAGTTTTTTAGACTCCACTCAGTCCTTGGTTTCTGTTTTGTTTTTGCATTTTTATATGAAGGAACTTTGTTTTAAATGGATTAATGTTTAAACAATCACAATTTTTATTACATATTCACAATTAGTTTAGGAACTTTTCTTTCTTCCTGAACTTAAATATACACCAAAAAATAAAGCCAGTTTAATCAAGAATTATACATTTACATTATGTGAAAAATATTTGTTCTTAAAACTAAATTGTTTAATTAACACTGTAATTGTTATGATTTAAAAATAAGTTTTAATAGTTACATAGAATTTTTTTTATTTAACACTGAATAATTTTTCACTCCTCGGTTTTTCACTTGAAGAAGAATTTTTAAAAAATGTTTTTGTCTTTAAATATTAACCGATAATGACGATACTTATTTTCCGTTTTTCTCTGATGATACCATTTGAAATCAAATATAATAAACGAACTGTTGCGAACGTATTGGAATATGTACCACAATCTTTAAATTCAAAAACAGTATTGAGCAAACAAAATATTCGATAAAATGTTTTAACTTCAACATCCCTGTGTCACACAGACGGACGGTAACGCACCACCAGTCAGACATGATCTGCTGGAACTAAGTATCTGCATTATCTGAAGCAGCAGCGGCTGCAATAGCAACATCAGTTGAATGACTAACTAATGCAACAGCACTTTGAAAACCTAGATACATTCTTTGTACAGCTTTGGTGTTCCTTTTATTTTTAATTTATTTACTTAAATCGTGTAGTTGTTTATCTATGCATGAATTTTATAAGTTTATTTAGTAGTTTACTCACAAAAATAGTGCAGACATTGCAACTGACAGACATGCATACAATAAACGATACACGAATTAACAAAAAACAATAATAAAAAAAACAGTGCGACATTTGAAAAAAAAAAATAATAAATTAGATTTGCACTTTTTTCTTCCTCCTATTTTTTGTACCAAAAATACAACTTCTAAAAATAGTCTACGAAGAGAACAGAAGACCATTTCCAGCCATTAGATGCAAACCATTTGATTTTAAGTTTTTCCCCCATTATTTTGAAGAAACGTTACACAAATTTTTCGTTTTAATATATTCGTCTTGAAGAACCCCCCATGAAAATAATTATTTGGGAAGACAATCTTCAACATTTTGAGAACATTGTATTTTGTAGCTATTAAATGCTTGAAATAAATTCATATTCCAGTTAACTAAAGTTTATTTCTGTTCCATTCCAAGTACAGTTTTGTGTAAATGGGTGCATTGTACTGCGAGATTTCAGAAAAGATAGAAAGTATTTCTGCATTTAAAAAAAACTGTTCAACAAATTTGTTGCAACTTTTTTTCCTGTTTGTAAATTTCTTTACTCATGTTCAGTTTAGAACACACTTATGATGTTTTATCGATTTTGTTTTGTAATACTACAGATCGATTTCAACAAATTAAATTCGGCAATCCTGGTTGAGGCTTATTTTATGTTTTTTTATGTTTTACAGTACATTTTAAAATACGGTGCAAGTAGAAGCTGTGAATTGAACAACAGTTTTCTTCCATTGAGTTTATTTTATACTTAAAAATGTTATATCGACGATTTTGTTTAACAGCAAATATATTCATAAAAATATTAATCAAGAAAACGATCTTAATTTTAAAGTTAAGTTTGTTTTTAATAAAACAACTTTAAGTTTTTTTTTTGGTAAATATTTAAGATACACTTAGGGATTAGCTTCTGAGAATCATTGGATGCAACAAATCGGGTCCCTTGAATATTTTAGGATTTTTATACATATCAGAAATTTCGGAAAAAATTTTTTTTTCATTTTTTGCATGAGTTTCAATTAATTTTCCTTTAGAACGAGCAATGTTTTATCTTCCAAAAAACTTTGGTAACAATAATTAAACAGTCCAGCCGGCGCTAGAAAACAAAAATGTTGTTTTTAGTCGCTATTTTGGATCGATAGTGTGCCTTTATGTCAAGACTGAAGCTTCGAGAAGAATGACGAAATACTACTTTTACAGAGTTAGAAAATTTAGGTAATTTGATGCCCATAGGTTACAGGTGATTAAAGATGCCCATGGTGGCCCAACTAATTATTAATTTTAAAAATTGGTGGCAGTTATTAATATTTGAATCATGTTTTTACGTTATTTTAAACATTGTATGTAGACTTTTGTCAACGTGTTTCAACAGTTTTTGTTGGATAGTTTTTTAAGTTTAAGTTGAAATTTAAATATACATATTTTTTGGTTTTATTAATAAAATTAGGTTTCAAATAAAACTGCATCATTAGATTATTATTTACCGTTTCTGGACTTCTAAAATGTCAAAACTTGTGATCGACGTAGACAGAAATTTCCGCTTTTGTTACACCAAGCGCAAAAGTGGTGATTTTCGATTTAATAATTTTTCAAAATAAAAATAAAAAATACATTTAAGCAGAGCACATTATGAAAACCATTCAAATGAATAAATATACAAAATGAATTATTGAAACAAATAAAGCAACTTTAAGTTCTAGGTAAAGTAATCTTAATTATTCAAAATTCTCACATGAGTATTTTTTAAATAAAATTTTGTGCAATTCAATATTGAAAACCAACGAAAAAAAGAGACAAAACAATAATATTTACTGAATTGTTATAATTTTTCTGTTTTTACGTATTAGATGTCTTAAAAATAATTAAAATGCCACGAAAATATAGAGCAATATTTGTTAGAATTTCTTTTAAACTTGTTGGTATTTAAGATAAAAAATCTACAATTACATTTACACTTACTTCACACTTTTATTCCTGTGCAGCATGAAACATTAAGAATCAAAAACGTTGTTGGTCCTAAGAAACAACAACTCAGGGTAAAAATCTTAAAGATAAGAGAATGTGTTTTTAAGTCAAGTAACTGTACTTGAAAAGTCGATGATAATTTAAACAAGGTGTTACTAAAGAATCAAAGCAGAGATCGTGTCTGCCACTTATATGAAGACACTGCTACATTAGTGGTGGTGGCGTTTATGATTCCTTGTTACACTTAGACCACGTACATTTTACATTCATAAGCATTGAATGCACCCTACAAGTTTCAGACCATTTACATGTATTAAATATAATTTATTAATAAAAAATTTAAAGTTTGCCAAATACAGATTTCTAATCTTTCGTCATTTCGTGTGTAATTTATAAAATACTCATTTTGAGAGTTGATTAAGTTATAGTCATCTGTCTGTGTTTGCGTTAAAATATCATTTCTGAAAACCACAGCTAAGTTATAGAAATTTTTAATATGCTTGTCTGTCAGAATTGAAAATCTGTAAAACCTGTCGAGTAAATACCGATGGATATACCGTTTTAAAGTTGGCAACGATAACATCGTAATGCATATCCTACATGATGTGGCGAAGGGTATATAAAATTTCTTGCTGTTTAAAATTGACTTTTACTTGTTAAATTTTAGCATTTTTAAGACTCTTTTAAATTAGACTTTTATGCAAATAATCGATTTTTAAACTTAAATTGTCCGCACATTTTTCCATTTTTATGTTTTTGGGAGTTTAAAGTTTTTATGGAGTGTTAAATAATAGTTATATTTTTTTAACTATTTAAAATATTTTTGTGATGATTTAACCGCTCGACTTCATTAATTTAATTTTCATGCTGTGAAAAGTATTTTTGTCCTTAATTTTTTCCAATTATAGGCAGGATTTCAACTTTCCTCATAAGTAATATATTTTTAGAACTATCAATTTGCAAAATATTCCTACTTGGTTCATCCTTTGTAACACATTTCCTTAACAGGTCTCCTATACATTTAAAATGTAAAAGAATCTTCATAATAAATATCAGCGTTTCATTAAAAGTCTTTTCAGGACTTGGTGTAACTAAAATGCTAAATTAAACAGAATATTATTGTAATTTAATTCATGCTACATGTAAAACAATTACGAACATGTTTCATTGAGCAACATGTATCCGAAATAAATACTTTGCATCATGTAGCTGTACTTGAATGCTTGAGATAAATTTCTATAGAGCAGACACATTTACATGTAACAAAAATTTGTCCTTTTAATTTAAAGCGACACATGTTTAAGTTTTCGTTATAATTCCAATTTAAGGTTAACGAACTCTCTGCGATGTTGTTTAAGGACTTCTTATATCATTCATATTAAAAAAACAATTGTTGTTCTTTATTTCAACATCATTTGGATACAGAGTGCACTCTTGTAAAGTTACTTCCGATTTCATTGATGTAGAACAATAACATTTTTTAAGATGCTGAACATTAATAATCCTCTGCTTGAGTAATTGTTTTTACTTTTCAGTTTATCCGTTTCTAATTCGAATTGAGAAAAATGTACGGGTTCAATGAACTTCAACTGAGAAAATTATTGAATCATTTTTAACTTGTCAAGTCTGATGCACTGGATCAGGATTTATTGAGTTTCGTTGTTTATAACAAAAAAAAAAAAAAAAATATTTAGTAACAATTGTTTTTTAACTTCAAATAAAAACTTTATTCTTGAGTCTTTTTAAAAGTACAGTACTCGTAAAAAAATCTTAGTTTTATTAGAATGAGATCAAACTTAGTATTAAGTAACGCAAATGTATATTAGATACCCGACGCTTACTTTTAGCTGATATTACATTTGTTTTCTTAAATGCCATTTTAAAGTTCAACCGATATGGAATTAACAATGGTTGATCATTAGCCAGTGAAAACTATTTATTGCGTCAATGTTCCAATTTCTTGCTCAAATTTATAATCGCAAACCTTTAATGTGTTCGAAAATTTCATATGCACAAGCAGCCTGTTAACCCCATCTCACATGCAAGTAATTCGCATAAAAGTGTAATAAACATCTTTGAATTTTAAGCGTTAAGACATTTATTAAATTAAAAATAACTCACAGTGCAGTTTTCGGATGTTTGAGTCTTGTAAACCTTTCAGAGTAGTGATAAATAATTCAAAACAATTAAAGAAATTTTTTATATTTTTTTTTTTTTTTTTGCAAAAAACTACAATCTTTGAAGAAAAAAATATTTTTGCTGCATTTTTGTTCTTTTTTGTTTTTGTATTTTTAATATTTGTGGTAAAATCTTATAAAAATTTTTCCGTAGGAATTTAGAATTTTTATTTTATGCGAAAAACTTAATTTTTGACTGTGACGAGATTTAAATTATTTGTTGAGTTTGCAGTTTTTTTTTAGTTTATATTCAAATCTTTGGAGACAAATATTTTTTTTAGGAAATGCTTGGCTTTAAAATGAAACTTTGTTGTAAATATGATTATTCCTATTTTTTATTACATTTTATTAAGTCTTCACTTTTTTGGATGAAATTATAAGAAAATTATGATTTAGTAAAATCTTCCCTTGATACTAGATTTTAAATTTATTGTGATAGTTTTGCTTCGAATTTTCTATTATGGTGAGATTTTGAATTTAAAGCACAAATTAATTTATTTTCCAATTTTTTATGGTTTTTAAATTGCATGGCTTTGAAAAAGTTTTATAGTTTTTTGTTGAAAGCGGTTTTTTGTAAGAATTAATGTAAATATTTTTGCAAAATTATGGCAACTATATAGTTTTTTGTTTTGTTTTCTAGTGCTTGGCTAAATTTTACTGTATCAATGTGATATCTGGCACATACATGTACAGTGTATATAATAATAATAAAATACAGTATTACTAATTTTGAAACAAATAACTCTAAAAATAAACCGTTTCAAAAAAATGCCTTTTATCCTCTTGAAATAGTCGTCTCTATGAAATTAAGGTATCACGGTGATTTAGAAGTAAATATTACTTAAAGCAAGATTTGTATTCTTTTGTTTTCAATTATGCTTGCAATGAAATGAATATCAACCAAAATGTCAAAATTTTAACAAATAATTTTCCAAAATTTGTGGCCTTTTTACGACGACATCAATTGAAAGACTCTTTTATTTTACACATAAGGTTAATATCTATTTGTTTCTGAAGTAATAAAAATTAATTGCTTACCACCAACGTGATAATATTGCTGTCAAAAGTAATAAAAATTTTCCATATGGCGTGTATGGGCTTAGGAAAATGTTGAAAATTTTGTCAACAATTTTATGTAATTTTCATCACAGGTTGTTAAAAAATATATATTAAAAGATTTTTACCTATGTATTGTTTCATTACTCCTTTTCTTTAAATAGAAGAATGTGTACGGGATTTATATTTTAGTTTTGAAAACGATGATCGTTAAATAGTATCTTTATTAGAAGCATCGATTTTATTTGAAAGATAGTTCTTCACCTAGAATGTGGAAAATGTTAATTCTTGATTTTAAAACTCATCTCTATTCGAAAAAAGCAGTTCATATAATAATTACATGTCACTGTGTTTGTGCATTATAAACTACGAAACTGTAAAAAATTCAAATTCCTCTTCATTGTGGCCTTATCAATACGGAATTGATGATTTTAGATTTTTTAAAAATTTTTTTATGATGTTTAGAGTAAGGCAACAGCAAATACGGAGTAAAACGTTATCCAGTTTACGTGCATAGAATGATAAAAGTAGTCCCAGGGTACGTTAAATATAATAAGCTATTTAATAAAATAAAAGAGAAAAAAGTCTGCTTTTTGAAGGAAAATAGCTTTGAAAGTGTATTGGAACCTACTAGTCCCTTACTTTGTTTTCAAGATGTCTCTTTTTCCTTTTTTAGGGTTGATTTTTTGTTAGAATATTCCATAAATGAATTTTCTTCAACATTCAGTCTTCATAGCTCTCTTCAAAAGGATTTTCATTATTTTCCATTATTAATTTACCACAGTTCTGAATTAAATGTGTAAAATGCTAAGATACCAATAGTTCAGTCTTTTTCTGAATAGCTATTCATAGGCGTTTGCGATACAAATATCAGAAGCGAATGAGAATGTCTTAGCCACCATTTCAAAAAACTAAAAAAAAAAATTTTACAAAATTATTAAAAATTTGTTTTATTAATTGCGACAGCACAACAAAGAAAGTTATGTTACGTTTGGATAAGAAAGAAAAAAAAACTTTGTTTTTCACACATCCATTAATATTTGTCGTAGTCGCTTAAACCGATACTAATCTTTTCTTACTAAAACGCTTTATCTTGTACTCTTCTTTAATGATGATAGAACTTCCTTCAGTCAAATAGTATATGCATCAAAGGAACACCCTGATATTTTCCAGTTTTACAAAGTATTTGAATGATTCACAATAAATTCTTATGGAATCCATGTTATTGTAATTCTATACTTCAATAGAACGTTGTTGTCATCTAACTCCTTTGATGACTTAACTGAGTGATATTGATATTTATTGATATTTATTGCAGTAAATAATGTGCTGTCATATAATTGCTGTCATATAATTGGCCAGCTTCCAAAGTTCAAGTTTGTTAAGTTTATATACCCAATGTCTACATATTTTGCTTAATAGAACACAAACTTCTCGTGACGATAAGCTGCAATAAAAAACACTCTAAAGTGTTAAGCAATTTTTAAAATAAACAAAAAACCTCTTTTTTCTTTAGTGTTTATTTGCATACGCCTTTTGTTTTTTCTGGCACATTATTGCAGAACTTTTAAGTTTATATTTTGAAAAATGTGGCTTAAATTTGTAGCATTATTTTGTTCTTTAAAAAGGTGCAAATTAACCTTATAGAAAGAAATCAGTTCAAATTACACTTTAATGTACCAATTCCGGTTATTAGAGCCAGAAATTACGTTACCAGAAAATTTCTAATGTAGAAATTATTTTTTGCGCTGTATGGCATATGGGACGGTATTGTCAAAACTATACGTCACCAATCCAATATCATGCATTTTAATTTGAAAAATTTCTGTTAGAATATAGCGATTTGTGTCAGCCTCCATCGAACTGTGCCTGCTGTCTAAATTCCGTACCAATCAGTTTTTAGTAGATTTTTCCCACATAGTTTTACTTAATATTATTATTGCCTGCTCGTATTTTCGATTACTTACATCCTGCTACTAAATATTCTAACGGGTTTTTATCTTAGAACGAAGGTGGTACATTTCTTTAGGTTAAAAAAAGATAATATATCTGACAAAAAATCCAAATCTGTGTCTGTTGAATTTGTGTTTCCTACAGCTAAGAAAAAATTCTATTTTTTTCTTAGTTGCATTATTTTTTCATTTAACTAATGATATACAATACATAAGGATTTAAAAATTATTTTTATTGTAATGCACGCATATTTTATTACTACGCATCTTTTAAGTTTAGTCTTGTAGAATTCATTTCACGCAAATTATACAAATAGAATCATTTTTTAATTTTGCTCGACTTTTGGAAGATCCTTTACAAGAATGTTAGCGTTACTTTGGTGGAGACCTTCTAAGCTGTTCAGGGAAGATGATAATAGAGAGAAATCTCGGGAGTTGCTTGGGATACTTATGCAAATCCAAAGCAATGGATTAGATAATTAAAATAAATTTTATTAAAGTAAACTCAGTTGTCTCGAAACATAGAAGACACTGTTAAAAGCTTTTTCTAAATATACATAAACCTGATGCATGGCTTTAGCACGCGAAATAAGCTTGACATTAAGAGAATCTTAATATTAATTCAGAATGAGCTAAACGAGTGTTAAAGGGTAGGGCTGTTTTATTTATAGATACCCTTTAATGTAAAAGGTTAATTATTCTCACCGGATCTATAGAGAGTGCTGTAGTGATAATTAAGAGGGTTAATTCGAGGCAGTTAATATGACAGTGATTGCACTGTACTGAAAGCCCCAAGTTATAATGTTAGTGACTAACTTCATGGTTTTCAATAGCAAAATTTTCGAAACTATATCTGATTGAACACGGTTGCTCAGACGGACATCTCCTTATCCACTTTGAAATTACAAACGGAATGACATGCTTAGATATACCCTTTTTCTACATATGTGAAAAGTATAGTAAGCAAATCTTAAATCCTTTATAAGTAGCTTTTGTTCAAATGAATATAAGAAACAAATAGTTTTTCTTTATAAAATAAAAGAAAATCTTGTTTTTTACCAGTATCGTGTAAAAATGTTTAGTTTTACCAGCATGAGAACAAATCTTTCTAAAGATGATTAAATTATTTAATCTTTGATAACCTACGGCACCGTTTAATTCAAAAAGTAGAGAAAATTTATCTAAATGGGTTTTTTGAATGATAATGTCGATCATGTTTTAAACTGTTTAAGTAGAAATTTTAAAAAATCTTGTTAACAAGCACAACTGATAAATTTTTTAGAACCAATTTTTAATTTTTTAATATGACGAAGAGATTTGCATCTGCAACATAGTAAAAACCTATTCTTTCAATCAAAATAGTAAATATATGTACCATGGTATAAGTCCCACTAAAAAGTCCAATTAAATGAAGCAATTTGAAATCTTTACTGGAAAAGATATCAAAAACGTGTACTGAAGTTGCTTAATTTATCCTTTCGGGTACTTTAATAACAGCACTACTTTCTTTTTTCGTCTCTTTTGAGAAACTTATCGACAGACAATTCGTAATTTTTCTATGAAATCTTAAGAGAAGAATGTTGATTGATGATAGATGTAGTTGTCTAGAGAATGCAGTTTGTGCTGCTGGTGTTTATTTTTGCGATTGAATGTGCTATATGCGGGTACGTCAAAACTTAACCTATGTAAATCTAGCTTAGTGATGTAACCCCAATTAAAAACACAAATATGAAGGTGACGGAGAATTTAAAAAATTTAACAAGTAAGAATTTTAAAAGTGTTAAGCACTTAGTTCTCTTTCAGTCGATTTATTTTTTTTTAATAAAATAGAGGCAGGCGTAGTTTTTTGCCTGCTGCCTCGAAGGACATGGAACGATTTTGCTGATTTTAAATAGCAAAATTTTCGAGGATATGTGTGATGAATTGGCTTGTTCTTATTTTCTCTAGCTCATCTAGTGCCTTGGCAAAGTAGATTTAAACACTTACACAAATAAACAAACTTAGATAAACCCTTTTCCCATTTTTCGTGATGAAGGGTATAAAAAAAGTAATTAAAAATTATGTCATACCACAAAAACGAAGCATTTTGACTTTAAATTCAAGATATTCTTTTTATAATTTAGTCGTGAAATTAATAATAAAAACGACCGTAATATCTGTTATACACTAGTCGGCATATTTATTTTGACATACCAGTTGTTTTTCTTCTTTTTTTATTTCTGGTCCTACGCAATAAAAGTAATAAATTGAAAATACTTAAAGTTGTAAAAGAAAGTGTAATTTATTAGAAAACAAACGACTTTTCACATTTCAAATGTTTTTTTTTTATTTTTTTGAAATTAAAACTAGAAAAATGAGAATTTAGTTTGCGGCATAATTATTTTGACATATTTTTGCATAGCAAAGAAATCTAAAGAAAAATCTAAAGAAAAATCGTTAAAATTAATAAAAAATGTATCCTCCTTTCGCATTTAAAACTTTTTGGAGGCGTTTCGGAATGGAATCCACTAAGGACTGGAGAAAATCCACTGGAATCTCTTTCCAAGTATTTGTGACCTCTATGATTGTCTCATCTTTTGTTCTTGTCAAATCCGCTGATCTATTTCGCTTTATGTATGACCAGACATTTTCTATTACATTTAAATCTGGACTTTGGGGGGGCCAATCCAGAGTTTGAACACCAGTCTCTGTAAGAAATTTTGTAATCATCTTTGTTTTATGACACGGGGCATTATCCTGCTGGAAAATAAATGATTCTCCGATTAATCTATCGCCAGAGGGAAACGCATATTCATTTATTATTCTTAAATATTGATATTGGTTCATGGAACCGTCAACAGGAACCAAGTCCCCTACTCCATTTTATGAAATAGAACCCCAGAACATAACGCTTCCACCTCCATGGTTTACTTTCTGACATACAGGTGTCACTTTTTTATGTATTTTTTTATTTAATCTCACAAAAACTTTTTTGGGTGATGAGTGGTACTCGAAACTACTTTCGTCCGTCCAGAGTACATTACGCCAGAAGGTCAGAGGCTTGTTAATGTATTTCTTGGCGAATTCTAAGCGCTTCGTTTTATTTTTTGGACTGATGAAAGGAATTGTTTTTGCAATGTATGTTCTTATATTGGCTTCAGCTAAGCGCCGACGAACGGTTCTTTCACTTATGTGATTAATTGCGGTTTTATTCCATTCCATAGCGGCATTTTTGTGTGTTTGCAGTGGGTTGTTTTTAAATTGCCAAACAATCAGCCGGTCCTCATAGATCGTAGTATTGCGTTTTCTACCACTTCGGCGCAAATTAGTTGTTCGTCCAGTTTTTTTATATTTATTTATTTGATAATAAATTGTTTGTCGTGACAAATTATATTCTTTTGCAATATTTATAACAGAAATACCCATTTTGTATTTTGTCAAGATTTCTGTTCTAACAGTTTCATGTAATTCAGATGTTTTTACCATGTTAATGAATTAATACACAAACTTTTAAGTTATTGTTAATGAAGAATGATAAATAAATCAAAAACAACGTACAGAAACTAGACTAGAAACAAAGAAAATATTGAAATCAGCAAATGTCAAAATACTTATGCCGTTAAAATTGCTGTGTTTACTTTGTTATTCTGATACAGAAATTAAAAGTATGTAAGTAAACTTGCAAAAAAGTTTGTACCTATATTACTTAGAATGAGTACAATAAGCAAAACTCAATAATAGTCCCGTTATATGGAGATTGAATGTAAACAATAAGCAAAAAGCTGATAATGCCATATGTCAAAATAATTATGCCGACTAGTGTATATTACGAAGCCTCATTTTATGATCTCGTTTCGTCGATAAAGTTTTATTGTGTTTTTTATTTTTGAAAATGTGATTAAATCTTATTAATCAATTTTATTTTATTAATGCATCTACAGCGTGATGAGTAAAATTTGGGTAAAAGCAACTTATGACCTTTTTAATCAATATTTCATAGAACTAAGGCAAGGAAAATTAAAGTTGGATCATGAATTGCCCCTAGAGATAATATTTTTGGCCATTTTTATAACAACCGTTTATTAAGAACATCTTTAATCGTAGTTTTACGGGTCGTTACATCTAAAACTTAATATGCTTTTTTTGGCCATTTATTCTTTATCTTTATTACAAAAATCAAAAAACTTCACAAAAACTTAAAAAAATCTAGAAACATTTAAAGCATTAATTGACTTGTCGCCAACAATAAAAAATCTCTCTGTTACACGCATTACAAATAATCTGTGTTGTTGACATTTTACTATACCAATCATTCACAACAGCGGCACTTGCTAGCAAAATGAGTCATTAAAATTACAAATTTATGTTCAATAAATTACTCACAACATTTGCATCACAAACGCAAATACATTAATAAAATAATTTAAAAATAATATAAAAATTACTACCTGCGCTGCTGCCAGAGGCATTTAACAGTCCGAAATACAATTTATCATGTTCTTTAAACAATCTGTCATCTCTTTTATTTTTGATTTATTTTTAAAATAGTGACGTCTAAAAATAAAAGTATTGGGAAGAAAACTAAATTTGCACTGCTAAAACTGTAAATAAGAACAAATTACAGAATTTGTTTTAAAAATATAAGTTCGAATTGTGCTTAATTCAACGACTTAACATAATATGTGTGTGACTTCAGCTAGCACAATTGTGTGCTATGCATAGACTTCAATAATTTAAAGTTGTAAACATGGCTCTTGATAACGTCGAAGTTCAAATAAGGGAGTAAACAAAAAGGTGTTTTAAAAAATATAAGAAAATATACTTCTGCAATGATTCTTCTTTATTTAAAAAAATTGTAGTTCCTTGCTCATGATCCTAGATTTTTTACAAAAACAAAAAAAAAATATATTCGGTCATTCAAAAATCTGGACAATTAGGTAGAACTTAAGCCCCAGAAACTGTTTTATGTCACTTAAGCACTACAAGTGTTCACTTAAGCATTTCTTTGATGGTAACTAGCTTTATTCTTTTTTGTTTATCTATGCAGGCAGCGTTAACAATGCTATGCACAGATCCATCAAAATAAATACTTATCAAAATTTAATTGTAAATTCAAATAATTTTTAAAAATTAAAAATAACACAAATTATTAAATAATATCGACTAAATTTTCAAACAGAATTTCTTTTCCTATTTTAATATCAAAATATTGCATTTAGCATATTTTTGAGATGATTTTGTTTAAAGAAAATTAATGAGGACAAATAAAAATACTTTACATAAAGTACCTAAATGAGCAACGTTTGTTCATGTCAAATAAAAATATTTTTGTTCTCGTTTTTTAAAAAGAAACACCCAATTAGTAGTGTCAACTAAGCGAAAAAATGTTTGAAAACATTTCAAGAGATTTGGCCAATATTTATAACATCAGTAACTCCATTTTAATATACAAACTCTAACATAAAAACAATATAAATTAATAATATAATGGATATGCATGAAAACTAAAACGTGCTCTTTAATATATAACGTTACCGAAATTTATTATGCTGGCCAAAGTACAAAAAGAAACTAAAAATATTATACCTAATGACTAGTCATATTGTATATTAATCGCAGGAAAACTATAACAAAACTGTAATTAACTCAGTGAGTAGTTGATACGAGTAGATTTTTGCCATTCACTTCATGGTTTTCAATAATGCATGCTCAATTAATGAATCTATTGCACTTTAAACATACGACTTTCGAATTCACTATGATAAAATCAACGAACAATCAGTACTCGTGTTGCTGCCATATTTTAATAAAAGTATTTTGCGATTCACAAGGTACCATAAAGTCTTATTGTCATAATATGATAACAGAAAAAATTATGACTGTTATGAAAAACTCCTCATTAGTGGCTGTTTTATATTACACTAGTTGCTAATCAAGAAATAATAATAAATATGAATAGATAAAAATATGTATTAAAACACAGTTAAGAATGTTAAAAAAATAAAAAGCAACACAAATTTGTAAAAAAAATGATAACGAAAAAGTTTTTTCGCTTTTTCAACTCTCTTAAAACTTTAATGATAATAAAACACTTCTCGTGAATTACCCAATTATTTAATCTGGTATACGAGTCGATTTGATCTTCGAAAAGTTTTCAAATAGACAAAAGGTGTTACGTGTTGACGTACTGCGATTTTAAAATGTATTAAAATGACTAAAATGATTTTCGGCATTAAACATTTGCAAAGAAAAAATTTTATCTATGTACAATAACTAAGAAATGAAACAAACGATAATAAACAATTCCCCTGCGTTTATTCAGTAAGTAATAAAAACCAAAATAGTTTATATATGTATGTGTTTTTAGATTTTTCTGGAAATGAAACAAAAAAAAATTAATAGAAATAAATGCCCTATTCTGTATCTTACTTGAAATTTTTAGATGTTTTGATTTTTAGTAAAATACAAAATAATTAATATATTTTAATCGTGCTTGATTCCTTCATCACGAAATATTTATATTAAAAGAAGCCAAGCAGAATAAAAGTAGGTTAAAATAAAAAAATGTCCAAATAACTATATTTTGTGTGTTAATACAGAAGAATTTTTAAAAAGAAAAAGTAATTCTCAAAATGAAAATATTTATGTGAACTTTGGTTAAAATTTAACAGGCGCTGCCAATACAAACCTTTTTCATCTATAAAATATATTGTTAGATATAAATTAATCTTATTAAGGTTTTGAGTCTTTTAAAGCTCTTTATGGACCCTACTATTTAATGTAACTTTTAAGAATAGAAAAACTTGAAGAAAGTTAGTTCAATCGTGCAAAGCTCCACTGTATATTTTAGCACCGTATTAAAATTCCTTCTGACCATTTTCTCTTTGCTTTAATCTATTTTAGCAATGCAAATGATGAATTTAAAAAAAGTTTATTTACATCTTTTCTAGCGGTTTCTTCAAATACAATTCCTGCATAAGGTCTGCTTAAGTTCGCCAACATTGAGAATTTACAGTTTTTGGTCAGCTATATTTTTATATTTATTCTTGTTATCTTTACGCTGCTTCTTTGAATCAGTTCAATCATCTTATGATTTTGAACTCATTTGATTACATTTTTCTTCCTGATAATTATCTTTTACAAATATTTACAATATTATTTTTTAAACTTATCGCTATTCTCCAGTCTGGCTTAAGCAATTGATAAATAATCTAGGTATTAATTCATAAAAGTAGTTTAAATAAAGTACAATCTGTAAATTGTGTAACTTCCATCAACTACCAGACCTCTGTAGAGCACTTCATACGGTCAAACTTTATTTATTGGTAAAATGAAGGCTGATTTCCAAAACGTCAGTTGCTTTGTATTCGAACAATGTATTGTGTTTCAGAATACCGTGGTACTAAATGTTTGAAATGCATACCCCTCCAAAATGTCACAGACAAGCATTAGAAACGTTGAAACCGGGCAACTAGCGCATTAGTTTCTAAATTGATGCTTTGTTTCGCGACCTTGTATATGTACAAGATCTAAATACTGTAGCAAAACTGTATACAAGCTTTTTGGAAGTCAGACAAAATGATTAATCTTTTATTCGCTAGCGCATACATTTGTTTGAAGTTAATGGCAAGAAACGTTAGAAATGCAACAACTGTGTTGTGCAAATTATAATCACTTAAATTACTTTGCATTTAGAAAAATCTTAAATTTTTTTTCATTTTATTTCCTTATATTTTTTAATATAAGTTTTCTTATGTGTTCTGTGAAAAGAATTAGATGTTATTTATTGTTAATAACACTGCTCTGCAAAATATTAATTTTTGGCTCTCCTTTAAATAAGGCTATGTGGTCTATTTTATATATAATTTTTGGCTCTCCTTTAAATAAGGCTATGTGGTCTATATGGTTTTTGATGTGCTGAACTCAAATCCGTTTTCGGTTTTCTTCATTACGTAGGATGTTTTTTTTTTTTTGGATTCACTATAATATTTTTTTTAATTCGATTAGCTATAAAGGGTTTAAATTGTCACTAATACCTTGTGGTAAATAATGTGTTTCTAATGACTCTAATTATTATTAAATAGCAAGGTTTGTCCACTGTAGAAAAACACACCTAAAAAAATATCGTTAAATAAAAAATAGCTTCAACATTTTTAAGCAGAGATTGTGACCATTGGAGTTAATGTCTTCTGCAATAGAAAAACCGCAATTATGACCTTAGGGTAAGTCTTAGTGTCGTTGTTTAACGCTTTGACGCTATGTGTCCAAAATGTTTTTTTATACGTTTGAGACTATGCACAAGTAGGGTTTATTGGTTAAAACAAAAAATAAATAAATAAATAAATAAAAACAAGAGGTATGTGTTCTATACACTATTTTGTTTCCTTTCCCTAAAATGTCTTTACTAAGTTGCGCAAAAGCTAAGGGCATTCGTTTATTTCTATCCACGCGTTTCTCCTTTACACAAGCAAACGTTTTTATTGAGTTCTCTTCGTTAAATATTCAGCCATTTATTTGTTAATAATAGTTTAATGAATTTAAACAAAATTCTTAGGCATGGTCAGTTGGAAGAAGAGTTTCCGAAGTAGCTTTGTAACTCTGATCACCAGAATTACGCGAGAAGGCTTGTGAGGGCTGTTTACACAATATGTAGCTTACTGTAGAAATGCCGGACATCTTCACTTCACTTGACTTTAATAATCACTTCGTTAAATTTTAAGCCATATTAAAATCTCGAGGGGAATTAGATTAAGAATTAATTCCGTCTGCGGAAAGAATTTTAGATTTCTGTATTTGCAATTTGAAAGTGGAAGTAAACATTATTATAATGGAGCATCCGTTTGTCGTGGTTATGTAAATTGCATTTTTTATTAATGGACATTGTATTAAGCTATGACCATAAATTGCCCAAACATTTCTTCTGTTTTTGCTTTCACTGCCACGATTGTGTCACTTATCAAGGTCGCACTTGCAAAACCAATTAAAACGCATGGAACCATTTACCAACTTTAGAAAAATCTAAAAACTTTGTAAATAAGCGGGAAGCTTCGTGTAATTAATCTCTAACTTGCATTGCATTAAATATTCAAAATTGTTTTTTTTTGTTAATTTACGGAGATACATTTTCGTACGTTTCGTTCAATTTTTTTAGATTTAAAACTTGTTATTATTGCTTTAGGAACTTCAAAGTTATAGCAGATTTTACTTTCATCAGTAATCCTAAAAATGTATACTGTAGCCTAATCCTCAGTTTGGTTTTCTTAGGGTTCATACACAAATATATTTTTTCTAAAACTGCATTACTTATTGGCATAAAAAATAGATTGAACACAGAGGCAGCGATTTCAAGAAAAAAATAATTTCCAAAATAACATGTGCAATTTTATTCTACTCGCTTTTGACTGAAGTAATCTTTTGAGTCTATGGATATTTTTAAAATTCTATTAATATTTTTTAGTTGTAAATTTTTGAACAGTTCGTAGTTTGTCTTATTTTCGGTAAAAGTTTTTCTTTCGCTAGTACGATTAAGTGTTATAAACAATTTTCGTTGAAATCAATTTAGCAACAATTATTATATCTTTGTCGGTGTATGCTTTATCAGTATCCAATTTAATGGAGAGTGCAAGTAGTTATACAATTCCCTAATAAGAAATTCGACAGAGTTGGGAATTGATTTTGCTGGTTCCGAGATGCATAAGTTTAGTAAATGGCAAATGCATTTAATAGAACTATATTTCCTTTGGGCAAAACATAAAGAGACTTTCTTGCGCCGCACATATTGATTGCAACATCTGTTATAATGGCAGATAAATTATTAAGACCTACCCATGTTCATAAAAGAATCTGATAATGCCTCTGCTGTTACCTCTGCTTCTAATTAAATGCTCAAGAAACTCTGTGATTATTTTCACCTTTTTTTTGTTAAAATATCGAATGCAAACTATCATCTATTTAACTCGACACATCCGATGTCTCATCAATTAAGAAGCATTCCATTAACATTAAATATTAATTGTTTTAATAAGGCAGTCACTATAAGAAATTTTATTATTGCCTAAGATTTTTTCTATGCATTTTTAGCGTTATGGCATTCTTATTACTTTGCACACTTTTTGAAAATAATTCATAGAGATGATCAGTTGGTATTATACTAAAATGAGTAATTTTAATTTGCGTACAAAAATATTTAACCCCTATCAAGTGTCAATACCCATAAGTTAATATCGTGATACTTTTAATATATTAACCCGACTAGACAGTAGCAGATAGAACAATATTCAAAACTCCTTTAAATCAAACAAGTGTCAATAATGAAAAAAGCTAGGAACGAAAAATCCACAAATCCCTCACCACGAATTTCTGTCACCAAACTTATGTTGAAATCCCCAATTTAGGGATAAGTCCCTACACTGATTGCAGGTAGGGATGTATTTCAAATACTCCTAATTTCTAGTCGTTGCTTGAAAATTTTTATTTTATAGGAACATACTTTGCTCTTACTAACAAAGACAAATTAACTTTCCCTAATAATAATGCAAAGTAATTTATTTAGAGTTGTTATTAGAAAAAAGAGCAACAAAGAATATATGCTTTTTGTTGTTTTTGTCTGCTAGTTGCAAAAATAAACCAATATTAATTATTTTTGACACTTAACAAAAAAGCAGAAAACGTCAAAGAAATTAAGAAAAAGTTAAAATTTCATACAAGGGTTCAACACATTTTGCATCTGTTTTTAATTAAATATAAAATTAAAATACATATCTTCAAAAATAGCATAAAAAATTCAAGTTCTTATGCTTCTCAAAATATCCAAAATTTTAAAATACGTTGAATAAAATCTTTCACTTCAACGTTTTATATTTAACCTAATTTTAAACAAAACACCCAAAATTTTGTTAACGCCTTTCTTTTAACCAAAACTTAAGAAGTAGTTTGATAAATTGATTCTGATTCTGATTTTTTTGTTGTTTTTATTTTGTAAAATTTTACGCCCCTTTACTTATGTTGAAATTTCTTTCCAGCAGCTTATATTTTTCTTCATGGTTTAGCAGAACCAACTCAACTGAAAAAATTAAGAAAACAATAATATTGTCAAAATTTGTTTAATTAATTATTTATAATTCATGCTGTATGATTTTCTTATCGTTATCCGATTATAATGATTGCCCCCATTGTGCATTTTTTGTGTTATTTTGAACAAAGATTAATTTTTTTACTTTTAATAAAGTAATTTGAAACTAAGGCAGTGACTTGCAAGTTACTTTTAACCCTTTGAGGAGCGATAATTTTCGGCATATAAAAATTATGCGAAGATATTTTTTTCTGACGCGTTTCACCGTTTAGTAATTTAAGTCTACTAAATTCTAATAAAACGGGTATAGACAAAGGCTTATTTGGTGAGTCATGTTAGAGACAACTTTAAAAATTTGTACTTATAGTCATGTGACATCAGCAAGGGCTTAAGATAGCTGGAAGTCGGGTCAAATGTTAGCACAGCTTAATTTCAATTAAAAAAAACCTATAAGTTGAAATTAGAAGAGGAACTTTCTAGCGATAGTCTGAATATCGCGTATTCTTAAATATGAGCTAAAGCCGTTTTATTTTAACAATATCATATACGAAGAATCTGTAAGCGAGGAAGACTCAATAAACTATTATTTAAGGTGTTACAAATTTTTTTTTTCTTTTTTTTTTAATGTAGATTTTATCTCGAGAGCTACATTTAAAAATAGTAATAAATTTCTTATTATCATACTGGTGATTAAGAACGGACTATTTTTTAAGATTTTAAGTAAACTAAGAGATGAAATATTTATGAATGTACTCTTCTTAAAATATTCAGATCTTAATTTCATTATTTTCAAAGTGAAGTATAAGCAAATACAGATATTTTTTTATATATAATTTAACGCCGGCATTCTTATAGTCTCAATAAGACAGATCTGACATATATAAACTGCTGCTTTTTGACCGTAAGTAAAGACTAAATAAAAATTTTACTTATGATGCCGGCTATCTCAAGCACTAATTAAATTTTTATAAGGTATAATTTTCATATAAAAAAGTATTCTGAACGAACGACAGGTAAAAAATTCTTAAGCCCGTCTGCAGACGGTCTTGCTGGTTTGTTTGTAATCAAACATCACAGGTAAATTTTATTAATAAAAAAGTTTTATTAAAATAAAAAAGCAAATAAAACTAGAATATGTATTATTTTCAACGGTAGTACTCCCAGAAGCAGTTGTTGTCTATCTGACCGCATAAATAGAGATCGCACTTGGAACACCTGGGTGTCAGATTGTTCGCAGTGTTTGCACCTCTCTTTGGCTTTTCTATACACTCAAACAGGAAAATGACCAAAACCATCAAATTGAATATTAGCAGCTTGATGAACAGCTCCTTTGCCAACACCTGATATGCTAGGCTGTGGAGAAGAGGGGAGATGTTCGCCCTAGCGGCTGCCAACTTTTAAAGGAAAACAGTTCAGCAGCGATTTGCCCACGGAAATCTGGGGGATGTAAAAGCACTTCTTTATCGGCATGCAAACACTTATATAAAATGTATGCATTTGAAGCTGTAATGTCCAAAAAATGATAGAACAACCTAAACATTATATTTCGAGTCTTACCTTGAATATGGTATCGACACATGAGACCATCCATAAGATTTACTCCACCCAGGTGAGCATTGTATTCTCGAGTCAGTTTATTTCTTTATGTGAATTACAAAGAACGAACAAGTTAATCCCCCACATATGCAGCTCATTGGACATATATTAACGAAGACGATTTTTGTCTTTGTGCTGCACATTTGTTCGTCGACGCATAGTCTAGCCTTTTTTGGGACTAAATCAAATCTTCTGTTTATTTAGTTGATCAAAGTGCGGGTGCGGAAGATGCGATTCATCTTGAAATGACACATATTTCTTGATAGAAAAAAAGGAAAACGTTTTGATGGCATACATTCCAGAATGGACAGAAAGGCATTTCACACCAATAACTTTCTTAATTCGGAAAGCGGTATACTGACATGTGCATAAGCCTTATTTCTGTGGAATTTGTTAAAAACGATGTATTAATATTTTTCTCAAGGGCACAACGATTTGCGTTTCCAACCAAATATTTTTAATAATGTCATCTGTGAAAAGAAATTAAAGAATTCCATTGGTGTTTTAAACTCTTTCACCGCCCGTGGAAGTAATGAATCAACTTGAAAGGTTACCTCGTTTACATGTACAAATATCGAGCGTTTGACCCACATCAGTTTCGACAGAAAATGAAAACTAATAAAATAAACTAAATAGCGTCATACCTCACATGAAATCGCCAGAATTAAGTTGAACTGATGGTCCAGTAGCTTTAACTATTGGCAATGGAGATCATGCCCTTTTACATTTGAAGGATGCTTTTGTTGTGGTAGTTGATGTCGACGGTTCTTGTATAGGAACTTATTCGATCACTGCTACATCCTCAACAAAAGTTGAAATAGACGAGGGTATGTCTATCAACGAAAAATTAATTGCTTCCGCAAATGCACTCGTAGTGACAGCTATATTTACCTTTTCCGAGCATTCTGCTAATGCTTGTTCTTCTTGCAAAGCTCCAGATGATTTTCCTATATGCACGTTTACTAAAATGCATTTTTACCGCAATGTAAAAAGGGTGACAACAATAGCAGAATATGCACACAGTAATGTTTTTATACACAAAATATGAAAACAATAATGAAAAAACGGCAAGACAGCCATCAGACGGCTTTCACTATTTCATCTTGAAAATGCATTTTTTTCTTTCTTTCAATTTTTAAACTTTATACTCTTTAAATATAATATGTTCGCTACTTACGCAAAAAATTTTAACGTGATCGAAGTGATTTGATATAAGTGGTTTTAAGTTGCGCAAAATTAAATATGCGAAATAATTTTCGAAGCTCCCTTCTTGTCTTTTTTATTTGAATGACAACAGTTGCCAAATGGCCTGTTTGAATGAGATAGGAATCAAAACGAATGTAAAAAAGTGTTGCCTGAAGGCATTTTCGATTATTTTAAATCGAAAAATTTTTTAATACAGCAATGGAGCCCAAAAATTGAAGACCGTCTTACTGGTTGGAGGGTTAAGCTAAAAGCTGTTTTGGCAACCTGTAATAATTAGGTTAACGTGAACTAATTTTAGACATCATCAAATTTTTTAAGTGGTTTGTCTTTAAGATGGGCAGTAACACAGTTAAGAAGTTACAGTTTGCCATAATAGTTTTTGTTTTTGACAGACTTTAAAAAGATGATTGAATTTACATCGGCTATAACATTTAAAAATGGCGCAAAACTTAAGTTATTATACTTCAGTGAAAAAAAATTATTTAACTTTACCAAATGCAAAGAAAGAAAGGAAATTATTCGGATTTAGGTTAATATTCTTGTTCTAAGGAAAAAGAAAAAAAAAAAACAAATGATGATTTGTCAGGATCAGCACATCGTTCTTCACCTTTCTTCGCATTCTCGATTGAAGTGTTAGTTGAAGTATATGTTTATTTATTCAATTTAAGCATCTGAAAGCCTTCAGTATACAAAAAAAAAATATATTTTTGTTAAGTTTTGAGCGTTGAATGACTTGTTTAAAATGCGAAAAAATGGAAACAATAGCATTTCAAATCTCCTAGCATCTTGTGTAGAAAAGTAAAACAATTGTTGTGTAGGTGCGATTAAAAATGAAAATAATGAGACGTTTTCAGATTCATAATTTAAGTATATTACATTTCTCGTTAATATCCAACTCATTTATTTCACCTTTTGAAATAATCATGCGATAATTATGGAACGTAGCCTATATGAATTTCTAACATTAATAATAATAATAATAATAATAATAATAATAATAATAATAATAATAATAATAATAATAACAATTCTTGCAAAAATTCCGATTTAAAAATATATCCTCTAGAAGAAAGTAAATTTTTAAGTATGTGTTTAAAATGGTTCGAATGATAAACTTCAATTTTTAAACTTGTTATTGTGAATATAATAATACAAACTTTATTTAGGTTTTAAGTGTCAGTGTAATACGATTCACAAGATTATCCAACCAAAGAGTTAGACACAATTTACAATATTGTCTATGTTTCATAGGCGTCTACATCTTGAATTGTCATATTCAGACATTCTTTTCTTAAAAGGGTACAATTGTAGCCGATACTTTTATGCAGACTTTCTTTCAAATTTAATGGTCGGTATTACTAAACCCTCTAAAATAAAAAAAGTAAAAATTACTATTAGAAATCATTTTACACGTTGGTAGGAAACCGTTAGCTTAATAGCTCAGCTGATTATTTAATTATTATTAAATTTGCCCTTAAAATATGAGGAAATCGATTAAGGTCAAGATATACGTTAGACGATTATCATACTAAGCTAATTGGTTTAGTGGTCTTAGTTCATTTCCATTTGCAACATTAAGTTTTTATCTTACTGTAAATCACAGCACCCCTCTTCGTCGGTATTACTCTACAGCAATAAATCCTCGGCGAACTAAATACCTAAAATGACTGTAACATCTGTTCCAAGCACACATAATGGGCAAAAAAAAAAAAAGAACTGCAAAATTATCAGACAGTTCAAAGCAAAGACATAACCAGACTCCTCAACACTGACGTTTAAAAAGTAACTTATCATATGCGATTAACCCCTAAATATGAGAAAGAATATAAAAAAGTGGCATCCTAAAACACAATGCGAAAAAGCAGTCAGTCGGTACTTCTTTCATAGCATACTGACCGGCGAAGTAAAATAACTAACTCTCTATCTCTCTCTTTCACCACCTGTCTTATCTCTTATCTATCCCTTTCCTAAAGAATGTAGCACGGTTACCAAAATAACTTAGTAGGTATTAATGCCTGAAGTGCTACTTCTCTTTAAAAAAAAAAAAAAAAAAAAAAAAAAAACTATACATACAGTTCTTACCTCAACATACAAACAAAAAACCAATGACAGCTACAAAATAAACAAAACTTTCTGTTGGCAAACGTGAAAAATTTTATCAAAAAATACAAAAATAACAAATTATTAATAATAATATAATTAATTTCATTTAATATAATTTTTTTGGGCACATCGGTAAGTGTTGGCTGCGGGCAATTTGAAAAATTTGCACTAAATTAGCTGAAAAAATGATGAAATTAGTTTGTTTTATTAACACATTTTTTACAGGAACTTACCTACGAATGGAAGCGATTTGTCAGGCTGATGGATAAATGGCACAATTGGACCCTGAATGGTAAGTATTTCTGGAAATAGAAAGTAATTTAGTTTTTTATTAACATAATGTGCTTATTACAGAAACTTACCTGCAAATGGATGCGATTTGTTAGGCTGGTGGGTTATTGGCAGACATCTGAACAAATTGGTAAGTAGCTGGTGAAAATAAAAAGTGAATTAGTTTTTTATTAACAGAATGTGCTTTTACAGAAACTTACCTGCAAATGGATACGATTTATTTGGCTGGTGGATTATTGGCGGACATTTGAACAAATTGGTAAGTAGCTGCTGAAAATAAAAAGTGAATTAGTTTTTTATTAACAAAATGTATTTTTACAGATACTTACCTGCAAATGGATGCGATTTGTTTGGCTGGTGGATTATTGGCAGACATCTGAACAAATTGCTAAGTACCTGCTGAAAATAAAAAGTGAATTAGTGAATGTGTTTTTACAGAAACTTACCTGCAAATGGATACGATTTGTTAGGCTGGTGGATTATTGGCAGACATCTGAACAAATTGATAAGTAGCTGCTGAAAATAAAAAGTCTATTAGTGAATGTGTTTTTACAGATACGATTTGTTTGGCTGGTAGATTATTGGCAGACCTGTGAACCTACAGAAGAGAATATAACATTGGTTTGATGTTACTAATATGCGGAAACTGGTAAGTATTATTTGAAAACAAAATATTTATTATTATGTTTCCTTACAGGCGCTTACATATAAAACAAGCCCTTTTTAGGGCTCCAAAACCCTTTAAAAAGAGATAAAGTGAAACTTCAAAAAGCCCTTTTGAGGGCTCAAAGAATACTTAAAAAATAAAAGCAATTTTACATTTTCAAATGTCCTTCTGAGAGCTACAATATAATATAAAAAGAGACAAAATGAAAATGTAAGTGATTACAAATGGTTTCTTTACTTGCAGACACTTATTTTGAAGAAAATTTGTGAACTATATACAAATTTGTTAAGTGATGACTGAAAATAAAATGTGCCATCACTTAAAATAATTTGTGCTTTCTTCTGCAGCCACTTACCTGCATGTGGAATTTAGTTGTTTGGCGGATGAATAATTGATAAAACTGTGCACAAATTGGTAAGTTTTTGCTGGAAATAAAATATATAGTTTTTTATTAATAGTTTTTTATTAATACAGTATTTAAGTGCTATATTTTTTCGCAATTTTTAATTTTTATTCTTATTAAGTTTTTGTTCAGTAATATTTTTTATAAGCCTAAAGCCCTCAAAAGAGTTGTTCAAAATTTTATTTTTATCTCTATTTTAAAATATTTTGAGCCCTGAAAAGGGCTTTTAAGGTTTAATATTTTCTTCTTCCTAAAATATTTTTGGCTGGTGAAAAATTGGCAGTCGAATCCATGGTTTTCTGGAAATATAAACGTTGAAATCCGTGTTTACATATTTTTACTTGGCTGACGAAAAATAGGCTGTGTCGGCCCAGAATTGTAGGTGCTAACTGAAAACAGAAAGTAAATTAGTTGGTAAGTAGCGCTGGAAATAGAAAGTGAATTAGTTTAGTAAGGATTAATGGCAGACATCTGAACAAATTGTCAAGTAGCGCTGGAAATAAAATGTGTATTAATATCTGTTTACTCACGGGCTCTTACATATAAAAAAGCCCTTTTCAGGGCTTTGAAAATCTTTAAAAAAGAGATAAAACTTTCAAATTCCATCTGAGGGCAATAAGATAACAAATTCTACAGCACATTTTGCTTTAATTCCCCTTCACGTTCAAAATAGTTAACAATCTGCATTAAAAGATCCACAACACATTTTTCGTTTTATACCACACTGCATTAAATAGTCCACAATACACTTTTATACCACTTTTTTATTCTTTTTAAATGTTCACTTTTTTAAATTTCACAGCATAATTTCCATCCACTTTTCTTAATTTTCACTCTTTCAGAGATATAACGATTATCACATGCCAATTGGATAAAAGAATACGTGCATAGGCATTTGTATTCATAAAAGAACGTTCTTCATTTTACACAAAATATCGAAAGGTATAAATTTTTATAGCACCAAAACACTTCACCGGTTTCTAATAACAAATAAAATTGGACATAATTTATTAACCAATTGGAGATCCACACGGAATTACATTTATTTTTCATAAGAAAAAGTTAAAAACTTTGGGCAAAATTGAAATGTTCCCCAACTGCACACATATTAAACAAATTCAAATAAACTTACCTGGAAGCATCCTTCGGAAACCGGTGAATCTTTCCTACCTTAGGGCAGCCCATAATGCATCTGCGACTCCTGAAAAACAAGGTAAATTAATCAATAAAGCTAATTAACTTTTTTTAGAAACACCAAAATACTTACATTTTTTCAGCTTTGTTCTCGTCAACTTCCTTTTATTTTCTGCTTCTGCTGCTCGAACTATGTATATGTCATTTCTATGACAGTAAAATTGGCGGAAAAAATGGAAAATTGCGCCAGAAAATACAAATTTCCAATTTTTTCCGCCAATTTATGGTCACTTGTGGTAAATTGTTTTAATAAAAATGTAAATAAAGAAAATGTCAATTACCCGCAAAAAAGAAAAGAGACAGAATCATACAAAATAAAAATTTCCTGTCCTGTAAAAATGAAGGGGTTAACGTAGTGATGCCACATATCTTTTCGTGTCTTATCTAGTCTAATTTATGGTTCAAAGTGAAATGGTGTCTGCTTAAACTAAACGCTGTTGCATCTATAAGTTTTGTATATAGCGATCTCTTCAGCAGCAGTTAAGGTTCGGATCAAAAGGAAAGTGTGGAATACCTTCTCTGTCACAATTCTTGAGCTGTGAGAAACTGACACTTGAGTTAGACGCATATTAAATGTAACAAATGCTTAAATTGTGCAGCAAATAGAGAAAAGAGAACACAATACGCCAATATGCATGAGAAATATACGTTTAAAAATAAAAATGGTTAAATGCTTAAATATATCAAATAAAATGTAAATTTTTAAACATAAAAAATAGAAAAAATCAGTTTCTGTTTGAATATTAGAAACTAATATTGATTTATTTATACACAGGTAAAACGTAAAAACTTTTCTTGAGAAGTTAGTTTTTAACACCATTTATTGTTTGATTCTTGTGCAACAAAAACCTTTTTCAAACTCTTTCATCGATTCTGAGATAGTTTTTCTTAACCAAAATTGTCAATATATAACAGTCAGTATTGCGCCGAATCATATAGCTGGCAATTACAAGATACGCATTCTGCAAGCCAATTTATATTACCCCAAAAGTACTTGTTTTAGAAGTGCCATTTTTAATGTATAAACTGATTTACCGTCCTTCTGTTTAGTTTTCGGCGGTTTATTCTGGAAGAGAGCTTTTGTAAATTGCTAAAACTAGTTTAAAATTTCTTGTTCTCTTAGGTCACTTTGAGTCTTCACTCATTCTGTTTACGGTTGTCGTATCTTTAGTATCGAAATCAATTTCTTTATACTTTCAGAACAGAACTCAAATACTTGCTGTTAAGAAAATGAATAACATGAAAGAAATGCACAGAAAAACTACTTGTCTCGCTTTATATGAATGATCTTTCTTATCAACGAGAATTTTTTGAAGTTAAAATGTAAGCTAGTGACATTCAGATTTATATCAGATGTAAAGTTACTTTAGTTGATGAGAACGTTTTTGAAGCTTAATAAAAATCTGCAGCACATACAACTCTGATTATCCGGCAATAGCTCAGTTATGTCTCCAAAAATCGAAATATTTTGATAGGAGTGGAATGCATGTCGAATATCATTCGATATAACCGCATAAAAAAAAATCGGTTATTTTTATAATTTTAAATAATATTCTGTATTGGAAGGATCATTTAACATGTTTGCTTAGAAACAGAATTCCTCTGGCATAAGGCTACTTATTTCCAATTCTATAATAAAGCAAAGTCGAATTCGGATGTTGTTTTAAATAATATTTAGAACTAGAAAAAAACTCAAAGACACCAAATATTCTAGACGGCAAACTTCAACGACCATGATGACACATCCAGCTAAGAAGGAGGGATATAGTTTTTGTTCAAATATAAAAGTGAAAAGTTATAAGCAATAACAGCAACTATGAAAAATTGGTGTTTTATAAAACCATTTTTTTTTTATTTAGCACTGGCTGGTTTTTTTAAATTAAAGATATAAGTTCTTAATGTTTCACCTGTTTTATTTAAGAATTAATAAAAATAAATGAATTGTAATAATGGTTTTTGTTTGCTTTAAAGATCTGTATGGAATCGATTCTTTAGGGCCATTACGAATATTCTTATTTTCACCGTATTATTTCAATTGAATGCTTTGTGTCACGTAATCGGTGCCGCGTTATCATCGCTTCATCTTAATATTATCTGAAAAAAAAACATCTCTAGGGAGGCTGAACAAATTTATGACAGCAGCGTTATCGTTCGTCTTAATTTGACCTTTGTAAGCGTTGAGTGACTTTTTGTGAGACTTTTCTAAGCTCTAATTATCTTGCGGGTTTCTTCCCTTTTAAAAGTTTACTGACATTTTGTATGTTTTGCAAAAAATCGTCGAGAAGATGAACTTCGATCTATTAAGCTGAAATGTTTGTTATAATTAATAAACCACCAAGATTTATGTTTTATTTTGCCAATTCTTGTAGTTTTTTTTTGCAACACTGGCATAAAGAGTTCGAGGCATAAAAAAAAATACAAAATGACTCTCGGTATTACTCCACACAATGGAAACAAAACTATAATAGAAACCAAGCGGCCTTTTTGCATTAAAAAATTTTATTTTTTAAGATTTTTTGTTTATAAAAAACAGCTGCTAAAATGAAAAAACATAAAAATAACAGACTTTCTTTGTTTCTTTCATTGTTTTTCGGTTAAGCGATTTGTGATTTTTATTCTTCTTTAAAGCATAGCTGACACATCTGCCATTGGCCGCGAGGATTAAGTACAACTATAATTTGTTTTATGGGTTTCTTTGGTCACATGTGCGCAATAAGTGAAAATTTTCGGCAGAGTCAGAAAATAATAGAAACAATCTTGAAAGAAACTGTCTTTTCTCTATAATTCTCCTGGTAGAACCTTATTTGAACAATTAAATTTAGGGCCATTTTGAAGAATAATTTCTAGTTATTATTTTTAATTGGTTAAATAAGCAAACAAAATAAAATAACATGCAAAAAGATGTTTTCATAAATAATTGACTAAAATTTTCAAAATTTCAGTAGGTTGGCTGTGGAAATACAGCTGCCTGCCTAACCACCCTCCGTATATTGGACCCTAAAAAACGTCAGAAGAAAAATTCTTTTAGTAAAATGCTAAGCATTTTTTCCTTAAAATAAGTATATTTGGTATATTACAACAAAAAGGAAGAAAAAAAACTATAACGAACCATATTTTACGAACCTTTAAATTCTCGCATGAAATAATTCATGGCTTTTCAATAAAAATTTCAAAACACTTAACAACTTTCTAAACGTCATTAAGGTTTCCATCTAAGGCCTGCCGTCAACTTTCTTATTTCTTTATACATTTTGGTGGCACCAATAACGTCGCTGGTATTAAACGATATCCTTTAAAGCTATTTTTTGTTCTCTTCTAGGATTTAAATTCTTTCTGATTTAAGAAAGGAAGTTAAATTTTGTATAATATTTGAACGACCAATATTTGGCTTTACTAAAAAATTTGAATTTAAAACACGCGTTAATATTCATGAAACGAAAAGATTAAGATTTATGCAATTAAGAAAGAATATCAACAATTCGGAAATTCACTAAAAACCAATGTTTACTAAATATCGTATATAATTTTAAAAATTCAATAAAATCTTAATTTTTTGAACATTTAAATTTAAGTTAAAACAAATAATATACGACAAAAAATCGAAATAAAATAAAAAATTAATACTAGAAATATGTTTTTACTACAAAAATCGAAAATTTAATAATAAAAAATTACTTAAAATGAGATTCTAAACAGTAATATTAAAATTTTTTTGTATTATTGAAATTAGATAACCGGGGTGAACAAAGAAAATTAAAAAAATACTTCACGAAAATTAAAAAACCGATTTTTTTACCAAAAATTAAAGTTTTACACAAATTTCAAAAATAAAAAAGAAGAAATAGATTATAAACAACTGAAAGTTAGTAACAACAAAATGGCTTTTTTCAGTTGGTAGATATTAATATCGTAAAATATTTTAGAAATTAACGATGAGCTACATTAATGACCTTAACAGAATTTTTATGTTTTTATACTAATAATATAACTAAGCAAATACATGTTTTAATAATATGCGTCAAAAAACTTTGCTCGTTAAGCTTGTATGAAAAACATGTGAGAAAAACGCACAACCAAGTGCTGTGTTTGTTAAAAAACTAAAATTTTATTTATTTTCTTTTATTAACCTTGATATCAATTATAAAGAACTCTGCCTCGCACAGTCAAATGCATTTGAAATTAAAAACTAAAAGAAATATTTAAATAATTAAAAACGTAAATCTTTAAACTAACTTTATAAATGAACATTTCAAAATCAGTATTTTTTATTTTATTATTATGCAACATGTTATTGTCATTTAACACAAATTATGCCTTCACACGTTCACGCTATTTTATTGTGGCACATGCAATATGAGTTGATTAGTTTACAATTTGCATTCATATTGAAGTTCGATATTAAAAGTTATGCGTGAAGTAAGTTGCTTTAGTTGAAGTGAAGTAAACGATTTTAAAAGTTTGTAGTTCATTAAAGTTTATAGGGCCGTAAAGGCACCGGATGTATCTTTATAATAAATTTTTAGTATTATTATTATTATTTTGTTTTAATGTAGTTATAGAGTTTTGACTCAACTTTATTTTTGTGGAGCCAAACGCAAACTCACAAATAAAAAAATTAAAATAAAAGTCAGTTATGACGAAATTGGAATAAATACTCAAGTTTTAAGAAAAACTCCTTAGTTATAAATTTTTGGCTTTAATGTTATGTTAATCCAAATACAGTTTTAATTAAAAAAATACAAGCTCTGACGAGAAAACCTATTGGAAAAATTAAAGTCTAGGTGTCTTTTTCATCCATTAATAATTAGCAACATCTATGATCTCTATTTACGCCTATAGAACTTTCCCAATTTTAAACTGGCCTAATGGTGAATTATCTCTCCCAGATTATTAGTTATCAGGAAAACCCTAGTTATGGGTATTGGGGATAAGTTTAGCAAGAAATGTTTGGTTAAATGATTTATTATCACAAAGCTCTCATTAGATTGCGAAAAACTTGCTTAAAGGAAATTTTGTAATTTTTTGAAGCTTAGTCAACATATAAAAAATTAATAGTTTTCAATCTGAAACCAAATATAACCTCCCATTGCGGCAACAACATATTTCCTTCTATTGACTACTTGATTAGTTCATCAGTGAGAATTATACGAGTACTGAAATTTTAATCGTAATTTTATTTTCCGTTTAGTAAATGTCTTCTGGGGATTTTATTTTCTTACATTTGACCAAAATCTTCACTTAAATTTAAAAGCAGAAGAGTTCTTATAAAGTTTGTTTATTCCAAATGAATACTTATTAATTCGTGAATTTTATAAAAAATAATTTTATAAAAATGTGAACTGTAGCGTATTTTACTCATACTCATATTTTATACTTTTCTTAGAAAATGTTTGTACGTGAACACTCGTAATTTTAGAAGTTTTCGTTAATTATTGACAATTTAATTTAGCAAATCTACTTTTAAAATAAAACAAAAACAAAAAATAAATAATTAAAACTTTAAATATATAAGATAATAAAGAACTGTAAAACAATCGATCTTCTGCAGATCTTGTTTTCTAATTAATATTTTTTTTCTTGTTTGCTTGTATTCAAATGTTAGTGTGAGCAGTTATAAACAGAAAATAATCAATTGCCAGAAGTTTGTTCGTTATTTACCTTTAACCTATTTAACTAACAAGCTTCTTGCTTTATTTGAATTTAAAACTTTGTAAGACAATAAATAAGTTGAAAAAACCTTAAAAACCCACAATTGCCAACACGATGTTGTAGATTAATGAATGCCAATGCTTCTTATTAGTGTGGCTTATTGATTTTACTACCACAACCACTTTTGTTAGGTTTGTTAATTTATAGAAATGTTTGCTTGCATAGATGACTGTTATCTTTTGAACAAAATATGTAATAAAAACGTCGGACGTGAAGAGAAGTACAAATAAAAAATCTTTTGCTTTAATAAAAATTTGAAAATTTATCTTATTATACAAGGGAAGCAACCTTCCAAAAAGAGAACATCCTTATACAATGTGTATATTAATTCGTTTGCAACTTAAAATTTTGATCCATTATAAACCGATTGTGATTTTACGTTTTTTTGGAAATTCTTTACCAACAGATTATTATTAATATGAATTTTTATAAAATAATTTTTCTTCACTACCAATGACGCATCAGGAACATAAAAATTTAACTGTACGTTAAGCATATAAATAGAGATCATATCTTTGTTTTTCAAGTAACGTGCCACAAAACAAAACATCGGCCAATTGCCAGCTGGACTCAAACAAGAAGTGTTCCGTACCATGTAAGGGTTCCCTTTTGAACTTTAAATTTTATGTTTTTATAATTTGTTTTTGGAAAGGTCTGCAAATTATAAACTAACAAACCATATTGTATATGCCATCGTAAACAGGGTGATCGTTGAAGGTAAGCTTTGTGTTAAAGTAAAATAACAAATGCGTAATAATAAATAAATATGCTAATTTGGAAATATTCGTTAATAACGTTAGCTTAAAGATTTTTGAATAGAACTGATTTACGTTTTTGATTTAGCCTTTTGTTCCATTTATATTGGGCAGTTAATAATTTAAAATTAATTGTAATAATTGAAATCAAGGTTAATAAAAAATATAATATAAAAATTAAGTTTTTTAACACAAAAAGCATTTGGTTGTCTTTTCCTCCGGTTTCTTTGTACAGCTTCAAGGTAAAGTTTTTAACGCTAATTTTTATAACTAAACATAAAATCTGTAATTGTTTAGTTTTAATACAAGTATTATACGGTTGACACATCTTTCAGTGAAGACCGTCGTTACTGTCTGTTTATTTAGTATGTTTGTCGAGAGCTTTCGATGTGAGAACATAATTTTTCAGCCACATTTTAATTAGTACTAGAGAGACAGTGTAAGGTATTTGTAATATTAATAGTGGCGGGTAAAATAATTTTGCCCTCTAGGGTTATGTTTTAATATGTGTTTTTCGTTTGCAATAGTGTTTTAATAATTTTGTTAGTGTAAAAATTGTGTACTGAAATGGTATCATTTCTGTATATGAACTATTTTTTTTTAAAGATTTTTTTGTTGGTTTAGAAAGTAATCCATATATTTTTGTAATTATTTTTGTCTACCCATCTGCGTTCGCATGATTAAAAAACTACTACTTCATACTATTTGGGGATTTATGTTTTATTTAAATTTTTTACTTAAATTAATTTTTTTATTTAGTTGTAATTTTACTTCGAAAAAATAAACTCATCAAGCTCATATTTTGCAGTATTTGCGAACAAATCAACATTAATATTTTTTATTTTTACTTGAAAAGCGAACAATGTTAAAGCTTTGATATGTTTGTCACATAAACCGTTGGATATAAATATTCTTTACTGTAGCCGTTCTTGAATACCATATACTTCCGCACAGGAAGATAATGAATAAGAATTTGCATTCCACAATGTAGATACCCTTGTGAATGCATTCACTTAGTCAACAAAAAATGACTGCAGTCACTCGCCACCTTATGAAATTAATTAGAACTCAAATGCAAGTATTGGTAGGAACAAAATATTTAAGGCAATGATTTTATCTACAATAATATTTTTTTATTTGAAATTTACACAGTATAAATTACTACATCGGTTATCTAGCTACGATCACACCTTTAGGTGCATGACCCTCACGAATAGCGGCCTAAAACGATAGAAAACAGTTTTGGCTCCTAAAATAATAAAGAACAGTTTGGTTCGTCTTATAGTCCGCTTCAATCCTATCCCTAACCTCATATAAGAAAAGTCCTCTTAGGGTATCCTGGCTTCCGACATAGTAGAAACCCTAATTCCTTTCACTCTCCTTCAACATTTACTACTGCAAAGGATGGTGGCATAAAATGAGTTGCTCTCTCATTTGTTACTCTGAAATTCTTTGCAATAATTAAGGAGTCGTTTGAATTAAAAACAACCTAATTAGTAGTTGAGAGAACTATTCTTTTTTTTAATTCATTATAATTTTTAATTCTGTATGAATGAAAATTTGAGAATAAAATTAAAATACTGGTGCTTAATTTTATTGATAAATATGCCACTTTGATGAACTTTACAAGCCAATATTAAAAATCTACTGAAAAAAACAACTTAAGAATTTTAAACACTTCATTTTGTTTTGTCATTAACCTTGTTGTCATGAAATATAAACCAAATATATTGCATTTAATTAACCTTTAAATAGTGTTATCTATTATGTATTGAAAAATATGGAGCCTATCGTTATTTATCACAATGATTTAAATTTTTGATATTGTAAAATACTATAACAAATTAAGTTGTTAAAAGTTACTTTTTAATTATTCAAAAAAAAAAAAAAAAAAATAAAATAAAAAAAGACCGGCAAGGTTATAACTTGGTTTAAGGAGAATTCGAGTCATTTGATATTCTCTGTAAGACATAATTAATCACTTTGGTTATTATAAATTCGTGATGACACAACTTGTAGTTCATTAATTATGTTTAAAAAATTTATTTAAAATTGAACACGAAAGTTTTTGTATGCATAGAAAACGTTTAAAAAATCTACGATTTTTATGCCAAAGTGTTGAGTTTCTTGTAATCCGAAATAAACTGTTCTCTGTTTTTCTTGCGTAAATCAATATGTGTCAATTTAATTGAGCCTATCTTAAAATATCTTTCTCGACGCTTTTAGCATACATGCATTACCTCTTCTTTTCCACCAAAATGAAATGTGTAAAAATATAAAATTATATGAAGTTGAACTACCAAAACAAGATTTTTAATTAAATCCGATTAATATATGTATATTCCATGCAAACATTCTTATATATCAGTATAGTTAACTTATTTTTAAAGAAGTCTGATTTTTGACAAGTTAAAGCTGTTATTAGAGTACTAGATAAGAAAAGCACAAAACATCCCATTAGGACTTTGATTAAGGCTTTCTGCAGTTATTTTAAGCCTTGTCTAATTATTTTCTAATTGTCACTAGAGGACTACATACTTCAAACCTCAAATCTTGAAACACGTCTTTCTTAATTTACGAGGAAATTATCGCACTTCATTCCCGCGATCGAGATAAGAAGGAACAAAATGATGGCTTAGAAATAATTTATAGCTGGGCAATGACACACTGCCTTTGTTTGAGTCTTCATAAATCGCAACTCTTGTTAACATAAAACTCTCTAGCAATTCATACTTAATAGCTGCGATTCATTATTAAACTGTTGTTTTTAAATCCAACACCTCCATAAAACATATTATCTTAAAAAAAGATACTCAGCATTACTCGGTGTACTTTAAATATTTTGGTAGCTTAATGAGATCAAATCTATTATAAAAATAAAATATGTGAGTTCCACTCTTCATAAACTAAATTTTTTAATGGGTTTTATTAATACAGATTGTATATATTGTATATGTAGAGGGATACACATATTATCCACATTCAATACGGCAATGTTAAAATTATTTACATAATTTTTTGATGATATCGTTGATTGGAAATTTATATATTTATTAACGTTGTCTCATTAAAATTATAGCTAGAATTTTCCTTCAATATCTGACAAAAAAACAGTTACTGTTGTTTATACTTCCTGAACTCTTGCGTTGACTTTAATATAAACCTTTTTTTCAACAATCCATGAAAAGTATCCCGTGGGACTTTTTATTTATATATCTCTCTTTTAACTTTTTATAAAATCATTGCTCGCTTTCAATTCAATTAACCGTTGTGATCTTATCAAATCAAAAATAAACTAAACTACAAATCTCGCTCATATCTTGGAAAGATACGTCCATGTCCCTAATTCTTATCCTAATTAACAGATGATATCATGTTGATAAAATCAGGTTTGCGATATTACTAAAGAGGATTAAGTTTCGACATTAGTATATACTTTTAAGACTCGGAATTAATTTTTAGACCTTTCTTGTTTTATATGTAGATAATAGACTGTAGACTAGCTATTTCCGAAGAGCGCACTAATATATAGAAATAATTTAGCATTACAAACAGCAAACGCCAACTCATAATAATTTATTTTAAATAATTTGTTGAGCAACAATTGGTCATTTTTATTCTCTTAAATATAACTAACAAATTTAGTCACAGCTATCTCTCTCATCAATATTTACTATTGAAACATGTCATTCAAAAGCTTGTTATAGCCTTTTAAAAACCAAAACTATATAAAAATAATGAAAAACAAAAATTGGAACACAACTATCCAAAACCAAAACGTGTTTCAGATTAAGTTTAAGTCATAAGTACATATTGTACATATAAACATAAAAACGCAATGCAATCATATGCAACTATTTTGTTTTTTTTTTTTTTTTTTTGTTTAACAACAAAATACACCGGAAGCTGTCATTAAATGTAGGACAACAAAAAACAGCAGTAAAAAAAGAATGTGCTATTACGTATGTGAGGTAGGTCGAAAACTTTCTGTGAACAGATCTTCACTTAAAAATTGTATGGGATCCCTTTTTTTAATCAAAGCAAATAAAAATGTTAAATATATCGCATTAATCAAACAAAATATAAAAAAACAACACGCTTCCATTTAGCATAACTAGAACGCTAAAGTCATTTGTTCTTTAAAGGCCGAGAATTATAATGGTTTGATTTATTAATTTTTTTTTTTTTCAAAGAATCCCACATATTGCCGGCTTAGTTTTAGTTAAGTTTTTATTGCCAAATAAATAGTATTTTGCATGTACCTACAAATATTCATACAATATAAGTACTCACAAGTATGTACATGTGTACATACATTTAAGTATATGAATAGCTTAATCTTTACGCATTTCCGCTTTAAAGAAATCACATTCTTCATAAAATAAAAAATATCAATTAAATGGAAAGATAGTTCATATACATATTTATATATTGGTCTCATTTATTGGACGTTTTCAACGCCTAAACATTTAAACTTAATATCTGTATTTTGTTGTATAATTGTGATAGCAAAAGCCGTTTTATATTTGTAAGTTTTACTCTACAACTCACTTTAGCACAAGTATTATTTGATTTGTGTTATTTTCCGTGAATTATTATTGAACTTAATGGAACGGACTTTTTTAGTGTTGCCAATGTCAAATAATATCTGGAAATGTCGCAGCTCAATCTGTTTATACGAAATATAGTTATTTTGAATCTAAATAAATGTAAATGGAATTAGTTCAAGTTTACAGCATGTCAATAACAAAACATATTGTAATTGGCACACAAAAAAATCTACAAAAGTACAGAAAAAAAATTGAAAGTTGAATGGAATTTTTTATTCAATTAATTAATTCTTTTTGTCGGTATGAGTTAATTTAGTTTGTTCTTTTAAAAATGATGCCAAATTTTTCTCGTCAAAAACTCCATCTAAGGCACAATAAAACTTGTCGGTGGACAACGTTAGCATTAGCTTTTGCCAGCTGTTTATTCTTAAGTAAGATTAATAATTTTTTTTATTAATAGCCCTATGAGAAATTGTATTAGTCTGGCAGCATTGTTAGTGTTTTTTTTACAGTTTGCTTGTAAGCTTTTTTCATTCAATTATACCAATTGACAGCCCACGCAATATTTTTCGAGTGTTTCTGTTTTTTCTATTCAAATATCATTCATTCATCCATTCATTATTTTTCTTTTATTTTGTATTTTTGTCTTTCCAAACAGTTTTTAAAAAATCGTGTGATTCAGGTTTTGTTGCTTGAGAAGTTGGCTATTAAGTGTTTGTCTGCTGGTGTATTTCATTTCCATTTTTATTTGTTGCTGGCTGTAAGCTGTAGGCCAGTAGGAAATATAAGTTTATAATGCAACAACATATTACTTTATGAGGTCTCATATTAAAGAACCCGCAAATTGAAATAATGGCCAAGAATCATAGACATCAAAATCATAGATATAGTTTTCGAAAACCATAATTTTTGTCTGCTTCGTACTCTTATGAATGTGTATGTAGGGATGTGTACAAACTTGTAAGACGTAAAAGTCTAGTTTAAGTTACATTAAACGCTGGTTTATTTTGACTAGATTGCCTTAAAAACGATAAATATATCTTTAAAAAATAAACAAAAATTGTATAATATGTAATTTTTTACAACTAAAAAAGCATATAAAATTGGAACATCTATCGAGAATGGGTTTTTGCCCTATGGTATTTGGTGAAAATGATTACATAAATATTAATTTTAAAATATAATTTCAAGAACTCATCGATTATTAGTGTGATAATTTTATTAAGTACAGAAAAAAGTGAATACTAAAGGATAAAATTGATTTTAAGGAGTAAGTCAATCAGTTACTTTTATTTTTGACTTCTTGTTTTTCATAAGAATACAATTTTATATTATTATTTTTTACTATTTTTAATCATTTTTTCAAACGTTCATACAGTTTTAACTCTTAGAGTTTTAAAGACTTTTTTCTGAATAATTTTAAACTAACTAAATAACGAATAACGTATATTTTAATATTTTAATAGTAAAATGCGAAAATCTTTTTTATTAACATTTGCTTTGTTGTGTCTGTTTTTCCTTATTTAGAGAAAATAATAATTTTCTGTTATGTGTAAATTATTTTAAACATATTGTACTTTTTAATACTATTATTTCATTTACTAATCAGTTTTGAGCAAAAATAATGGATACTTTTAGCATAAAAAAAGTTGGACAAACTTTTAAGTTTCCGATTTCTGAGAAAATCATTTCAAGCAAATATAAAAAAGTAAATCTGATTTGTAAGCAACTTTTTTCTAAGAAATAGAAATAGACAACATCTAAACATATAAGCATGATTAAATGGGTTAAATTTGTCAACAATATTACACTATTTCAGCCATTTTTAAATTGGCTCCTGTGCTGTTAATGGACCTACCAGGTGGTCAATAAAAGCTTAAGGTTAAATGTACCGTTGAAAACGTCTAGTGGGCGTGTGGGAGCTAATAAACTTCACAGTCCCAACGACCCGGAGAAGCCATTAAACTTGAAAGGATATTGATATAAGGGGTGATAAAGACTACTATCCGTAGCATTTGAGTCTTCTAAAAACACAGGTTGACAACTCTTAATGTTTTTTTTGTAATTTTCAGCAGACAAAAAAAAAAGGTTATTACTCCGTTGCTAAGCCGTGTTAGGAGTAAAAAATCAAAATTAGTAGAAAACTTTTATTGTGGGATGATTTAAAGAAAACAAAGCTATTTATTTTATTTTTTATTAAATAAAATGAAAATAATTAATAATCCGATTCGACTCTTTTGCGAGTTAAGTTAAATGGGGTTTTTTCTTGATTTTGTTTAGATTAGGACTAAATGATTTATGATTATATTGGATTGTTATTTCGGTCTTCATCGTTGATATCTATATGCGGATTTTCTAAATTAAACTGGTGACATGTCATAGTGTCCAAGGACATAATGTCCATGGACTTTATATCGCACTCAAAGGTGACATAATGTCCATGGATTTTCTCCTCTATGATATCACTATCACCGGTTTCGCTTACCAACAATTTTCTTCAAGCCAGTTTGTAAAAACGTTGTATCTTTCTTACATAGAATACCTTAAAATATACCTATAATATCCATGGACGTTACGATGCTACGTTGATGGACATTATTTCGCATCGTAGTGTGACTTTCTGGTGCAATATAATGTCCACGAACGTTGTGACATGCCACCAATGAAATGTAGGAGATTTGCAATACTTGCAGCTTAAATAATACAAGTATGTAGGAAAAGTGTTAAAGTTTAATAAAATTCCAATTAATAATTCCCCTTTTTTCTTTTTCGGTCATGTAACATTTTATGATTTAAACGAACCATGATGTTATAGGCGAATTCACGGATATTTCACTAAACATTAAAAAGTTCTCATTTCGTCGTTATTTTCAATTTTGTTACATGTTTTAAGGTTCCGTTCCGTTATTTTTGTCTGTTAATTTACTGCACACTCACGGAAGATCAACGTTTTTTAAAAATCTAGTAAACGAAGCTTATTATGTTTCAAATGTGCTAAAGCAAAAACTTCGGAGTTTGACAAAAAAAGGAAATAATAATAAAAATAGACTGTCTAATCCAAAAGTCGTATAAACTATTAGTTTTTAAAATATAATATTTAATTTAATTATTTTTTTTTATAATTTGCAAGTGCCCGCATATAGAACAAAAAATCATCATCTTTTGACTGTATAAAAGAGCCGAAAAAAGTCAGCCGTATAAAAATAATAAAATATTGTTGATTATTGTTGTTTTTTCTAAAAATTTAATTTTTGTTTTCACTTAATTATTTAGACAGAAATCTTTAGTTTATTTAAAATATTTGTGAAAAATTTCCTGAAAAGCGGTAGTGAAATGACCATCGCTTTCACCCTCAATAATCAATATCGGTAATTTAACAATTCAATCGGGATAAAAAACACGATCTTTTCTTAAAAATCAATTTATTTAATTTAGTACTCGCGTGGTTTATTTTAATACAATTTTTCAATGTATAAAACAATTTAGAAGAAATAGGAAATATAAATCTTTAATATATTCATATTGCTTTTTTGAAAAAAAATTTTAATTTATAGAGTCGTTATTTGTTATTATTGTTTTCATTATTTTCACAAACTACTAAGAATTATTCTCTACAATCACTATTTCATATTTTCCTATTATCCATGATATCTAGCCAATCCCTTTTATTTATCAAATTTTATTTTCATTCGTTTATTTCAACGCATTATGCACAACATTCGCTTCCGTAAATGTGGCTTTCGTTAGAAATTATTTTATAATGGAGTCCTAAACACCTTTAATGGCATACATTTCCAGAGTTGTATGATATATTTTAAGCAATTTCTTTTATTTATTTTAAGGATAGTTTAATCGAAAGATAAGAGGCAGTGCAAATTTCCCCTTGCGAAGTAAGTTCAATAGTTTCGCCTGTACAGGACTAATCCAGTCGTAATGATTTAAGTTAAATTTAGTCAAACTTTTGCTGATAGTTGATGTTTTCTTTATTTTTATGTTCTTTAAGTCTATTGTTGTCTTAATGTTTTAAATTGGAAACGTTTAAGATGAGTATGACGTAGTCAACTGCATCAAATCTAATAATTTCAGGAATGGTCTTCACCGATTAAAATTTTTTGTGCTGACCTTTTCATGTGAGTTCATGAGCCAAACAAAAAACACAAATAGTCGTAACCCGTTATCCCCAATAGAGAGTTACAACAATCCTATTGACATAAATTGTTAACAAGGCAAAATAGTTTATTTTATTAGTTACGGAGAAATAAATACTTTGGATTTATAATAAGTTTTAGTTTTTCTAAATCAAAACACTATACGCTTATGTAAATTATTGTTATTTTTTGTTTTATATTTATTTGAATGTTTTTTTGTTAATATATGTATATTATAAGTAATTAATTATTGGTATATTTATTGCTATGTTATGCTCTGCGTCCTAAAGCTTTTTTTTTTGTTGTTAACTAAGGATCATAAATTTAATTTGTTATGGAAAATTAAAAAATTATAATTCAATCACATTTTCGACATCAAACGTGTATTTGATAATTAAAAATTATATGGACGATTATGTCGTGTGCGTAAGTAAAATCTTAAAATATTTAAAAAAACTAGAAAACTTTTAATACAAAAAATAGCAGTATTTTGGCAACATACGTGTAAATAGCTTAGGATTAAACGCACAGTAAGCAAGAAAAAAGTTAAGTTAAATAACTTTAGTAGTTCATTTAACGCTTAAGAATTTGTGATTTGTCAAAATTATTAATTTTTTTTCATTCCTTGCTTAATGTTTTACTTCAAAATAACAACAACGAAATATTTATTTTTATACATTCTTCAAAGTGTAACTTAATCTTTGTTTTTAAAGAATGCAATTAAAAAATTAAATAAATCAGCAAAACAAGAGGGCAAAAATGTGTTTTTTTAATAAATTGTACACCAGAAATATGAGTGTGAATGATGCACACAAGCAAATTTTTTTAATTGCATCTCTTAAAATAAAGTTTTATTATTTAATTTGTTTTTCATTTGATTTTTAGCCATAATTTGCAATCTTTGCATTTTTTGTTTGACTACATGACTACTGCATGCTGAATAATAAAGTTTAGTGATCCTTTGTCAGGAATTTTACTTAACATGTTCAAAGTATTCTTACAAAAAATACAAAGAAACAATATATTTTGAATGTTTCATAAAGTTGTCTTCCCAAATAAAAAGAAAAAACAAAATATTTAATTGGACTATTAAGATTTCAAGATATTTGCCTTAAACAACTTAGAGATATTGTTTCAACTCAACAAAGAAAAAAAAATTCAAAGATAGTAGAGTTTTTCTAAAACCACACAAGTTATTCGCCATGACTTAAATTTAAGATGTAGTCACTGTTAAAATTTTATTTATAGGAGTCAATAATTCTTAGTAGAAATATCCTGATTATATTCTTGTTTTTAATTTTTCAATTTATGTAATATTGTGCTGTAGCATATCTGGATGAACAAATTTCCTAAATTTTTAACGAAAATAATATTTTTCAACAACATTTTTAATTTACAAAATAAATAATTATATCAACATTACAATATATCTAACTTAATTGTTTGTAACATTTTATCAATTGAAATTTATGTGTTTGTACAAGTATAATGTATTTCGTATGTATGTATGTTATAAATTTTTTTAAATTAGGTCTGTTTCTTTACTCTACTTTGGGATCCCGTGGGATCCCAATTTGCACGAAAAGCGTTCCCGTACTTAAAAATTGGGTAAATGAGAGCGGTTTTGAGAGAATAAAGTTCTTCTTCTTTTTGAAGGAACAGCCCAAACTTTTTCTTCGTGCAAGTTATTTTTATTTGTGAAACAGCTGTAAAACATAAACAAAATAAAAACAAATTAAAAAGTCAGTAGCAATATTTAAAACAGAGTAAAATAGTTATTCTAATATAAAAGACAATTTATAATGGCAAATGAAGACGAGTCCTAGATCTTATTGAACATGATTTCGATTTAGAAGAATAAGTTTTGTAGTTTCTTTTTGAAATTTTTAAATGCCAAAAGAGGAATAGCATTCCAAATAATTTGAATGAAATTGTTATATGAGAGTAATATTTAAATATATTCGCAAAATTTGCAAAAGGCCCCACATATGCTTCTTTGCGAACTGACAAACGCAACAAATTTGTAAGAACTGTTCATATTTGTTTTTTTTTTTTTTTAATTTTTTCTTTAAATTGATTCTTTTATTGAAACAGTCAAAACACTATGACGTTTTAATTTGTGTTTAAAATTTAAATTTTGTGTTCCCGTACTTTTATACAATTTTGTCTCTTTATGGGAGAAAATTTAACTTGCTCTCATTTTCACGAACTTTACCCTAAGAGTAAAGAAACAGACGTATTAAAAAATTTGAGTGTTGATATTTTATATGCATGTTTATGTTAAAATGTTTGAATTTTTTGTCTTTGTTTTTAAAAAATTTTTGAGTTAGTTTAACAATTTTTTATTTTTTTTTATTTTAAATAATTTCCTGTTTCCTGAAGATGGTACAAAACATGATGTTAAAAAACAATATTGTTATTTTAAAACCTACCTAGTGCTTAATAAATTAGAAAAGGAATAAATTATAAAGGTCAATAAAACATTTAAATTTAATTATACCCTGCAAAGTAGTTTTTTGGGGTAAATAAACCTTTAGCTGCCTGGTTGCTAAAAAGAAAAAGACTGAAGATTTGCAAGGGCCAGGCGGGTAAAATATTTTCTTTATCACTAATCGAACATTATATTTCTTTTCATAGTTAGTTGGAGTTTTATGTTATGAGTAATTATTCATGCAGTTACTTACTGGAATGATATTAAAGAACCGTACTCGTGCCCTTTTTTTCCTTCTAATTATTAGAATCCTTGTTTGTAAGAGATTAAATATTCAAAAGCACTTATTATATGACAAATGTAAAGTTTTTTTTTAATTTTATATATTATTATATGCTTACATATATTTATAAAAAAAAATAAATAACTATAAAGAACGTGCAGGCCTTTTAAAGGCTTAATGCACCAAATTGATACACCTACACAAAACTAAAATTATTAAGGTTACATCAATGACCTTTAGGTAAAACCAAGGTTTCTAATTTGAACACAATTTAGTAGTATGAAGCTAGCGCGGTTGGCAATATTAGTTAAAAAAGTTCGATTTTAAAAACTTAAGCAACCTCCTATTAAAATATTTTTCTGATGTTCCAGTGTGAGATTTTCAAAAGTTTTTAATGACAACACGGAAACCTTGTTTTATTGTCCGTGTCATTCGATTAAACAAAGAACCAATAACGATTGACATTTTTGAGAATCCAACTTTGAGTTTAATACTTTACGACTTTAGGAGTTTTTGGCTTCCCTTCCATTTACTGTTTACTAGATATACAAAAAAAACGTAAAAAAAAACGTATAATATCCGATGTATTTAAGAAAACGTTAAAGAATGTAAATAATAGATATATCGTAATAAATGTCGAGAACTAAAACAACTAAAATCAGAATTATACGATGCCATTTTTTTAATTCTCTTAAAAAGTTGCAGCGAATTTCATAGTGATTTTTAACGATAACATTTTTGTTTGATGCCAACGGAGTTAAAACATTCATTTAATTTTCGTTATTGTTGTTTATATTACTGAATAAACATACAGAACGAAGTGTAAAAACTCCTCTCAAAATTAAGGACATGCTGTTATGCTTAGGCTGCTTGCTTCTCTACACAGCGAGCATACAAACAAAAAATTTCATGCAATTATTCTTATAACAATTTTCTTTTAAACTCTGAAATAAAAATATGTTTATAAAAATAAAATAAGGTATTTTACCAATATAAATTAATTCCAATTCATTTGTTTATACCGACCGAAGTTCTGCTGGAGATTTGGTACACGTTTTTTCTTTCACAGTAACTTTCCCGCTAAAAGTGCGTGCTCGTACGGAAACACTTTTTTTGTCTTTAACGTTTTAGCATATTGCCAATAAGGTGAATTTTGTGAACCATTAAGAAATCCAGTTGTTCAGTATTGTTCGACAACTGTTATGAGTGATATTAGCAACTAATAGACTAACCAACTAACTAGAAGATATCTTTTCATGTCAATATTACTGAATTAATTGCAAATTGTCCTTAATGTGCAATAAATAAATAATTTGTTATACTGAAACTTTGTAAATAAATACAAATTATTAGTCGAACTACTTTGTTATTATAACCAAATGAATAATTTGAATCCGGCTTAAGTTCTAAAGCTGATTTAAAATTTTAATCTAATAAAGTCTAAATGGTTTCTTTGTATATAAAAAACGAGTTTATTACATAATTCTGCAGTTAAATTAATTAAATTCTTTACTTTGAAATACTATTCTAAAAATCCTGGTTTATTGGTAACAAAAATACAAGAAGCCAAACAAAAAATCACTAAGTTGGAAACATAAAATTAAAGCCCAGTAATAAAATAAGTTGTTATTTAAATAAAGGTTGGTTAAATATGCATTAATCCGATACTTTTTTTTTCGAATTATATCATCTTGTACTTAAGAAATTTTATACGATTTGTTCTTTTTCGAAAATTGAATAACGTCAACAAGCACTACTAACACAGTGCACTTGCATTGACATGTGTTCATCAAACTTGTTGTTTTGAGCACTAAAAATTAAAACTGAAACGAAGAAAGTTCAAATTTACAGCATTTTAATTTAGTATATCAACATAAAGTGTTAATATAGAACTGAAAAGTACATGGTTATAAAAGCATTCATGCGTGAAAGGATGCGGCTATCAATTGATTCATGATTCTTAATACAATAATCAAATTACACGACTGGCTAAAGGAAAACGGAAGAAAATTATCATAAAATTGTACAATAATTGAGCAAAAAGAAAAACGAAGAGTTTCACTCTTAAGTTTAATTTTTTAAAACTGACCTATTTTTCCTATAAATAAGCAATTTCCAATAAAACAGAGATTTCACTTCATTGTCGCTTATTTTACGGCGTTTCCTGATCGTTTAAAAGTTTAATTTTTTAATAGCGAAGTGGCCATATGAATAGGATTTTTTCGCAGTAATACATTACATTTTGTAGTTTTTACTAATAAATATTTCATGAGGATCACATATAGGCTTGTACTGATTATGGACGACGATAAAATTTATCGCGGACTTAACATTAACAATAAATTGGCAAGAAAAATCAATTTGAAGATATTAGTCACGACTTAGAAAGTTGATCTGCTTGTTCATCGATAATAAAAATAGGATATTTTAAAAAGCCTCACAAATTCGGTGAGCATCCTCTTATTGGCAGAGAAAAATAAGAATTGAATCGCAATTTTAAAGACTGTATCATGTTTAGCGTAACAGATTTTATTCTAATGTTTGCAGACAAATATTATTTTGCTGGCAAGTGTTACAAAATTACAGTGGCAAATATAATTGTCACTTAAATTAGTGGTTTCGAAATAAATTAAAAAATATTTTAATTTTTATTGAAATCGTGCGTAAATTATTTTATAGTTTTTTCTCTTAGAGCTTTAAAAATAGAATTATCATAAAATTCCTTACAATTAAAATGATAACAACAATAAATATTCCATGAAAAACTAAAAGATCTACAACTATAACAACGTCGAGTTGTTCGGTTGCATCTCCAGCTATTTAAAGAATTTGTCTTGGCCTTTTTGTAGAGTTGTTTAAATATAAAAAAGCTAATAAACTGATAAAACTTTTTTACAGAAAAAGTGGTGAAGTGGTAAGTGAAGCAGCTAAAGAAGTTGCTAAAGTTAATTTCAATAAATTGGTATTCCAATTGAAAATATTTTTGTAATGTTGTACATTCCACGTTGAATCACGATTATGTACAACTAGACGAGAGAAGAATAACAAAGTTATTTAGCTAAAGATTGGTAAGGTACTGCGTTCAGGTTGATGATAATAATACTGATCAGACTGATGTAAGTTTGTTGTTGTTGAATACAATATGAGAAAAGTTTATACCCTTTGAAACACAAAAAGAATTAATGCAGGAATTTGCTTCTTACTATGAACTTTACATTTCATTTATTTTGAAATGTTTGTTAGGATTCATGTGTTTTTTTTTAAAGGGAATAAGAATTTTTCTTTTCAAGTATTTTTATTTGTCAGTAATTTAATAGAATTTATTGTTTTTTTTTTTTTTAATTAGAACGCACAGCAAAACAGTCTGCGTTCTTGTGATTCGTGTTTCTAAACGAAGAAAGCGCAAGTAAATTTAATTTAAGAATGTCTATTTTCTTTAGTTTTTTAAAAAACTTTAAGAGATCAATATCAATTATCTGTCTTATATCGAAGAAGTATAATCCGAAAAAGTTTCCTTGGGACGAAAGTACAAAATAAAACCAGGGAAGACGGCTTATAACTTTTTTCTAGTTAATAGAAGTACAGCGTTTTTCGGCTTGCCTTGTTCCAATGTCGGCCGGTTTTTATTTTTTTAAAAAGGTTATTTTAATTTTGTGTAGCAAAACATACAAATCATTTGTTTTGTATGTTGCTTTTGTTTTAATTGGATTAAAATACTTTTTAGTTGTTGGTGTCATTACATTTGTTGTCATGGTCAGTTAATATTGTTGTCTTATTGCTGGCTGTTTGTTTGTTGCTGTACGTTTGTCATGTGTATTTAACTGTCAACAATTATGCTTTTAAGGCCTACTTGTTTGGATTTTTCTTATTTTGTTTGTGTTGTAATTTCTTCGCCATTTATAATGTTACAAGCAATTTAAAATCATTACATTTTTTTTGCTTTTTAAAGGAATTTTAAAATTTTTTCTTTCTACTTATTTTTCTTTTTAATAAGTTTGCTTTATGCTGACTCCCTTAAGATTATATTTGGTAATAGTAATTACATATTGTCTAGCTTTTTTTATTGTAACTTGTAACTCACTTTTTCTATGAATTTTTAGTATGAAAATCTGAAGAGAGATTATTGTTGAGGTTTTTTTTTGTTTATTACTTTTTGATTTCTTTCTTTTCGTAAAACACAGGAGGCTATCTTTTCTATAAAATTTCTAAATAAAATAAAGCAGTTATTAAATATATAAAAACTAGTTATATTTTCCATTGCAATTGTGTATATAAAATAAGACAAGTTATTTCCCTATCCGTAATCACACTACTCCTAGAGATATAACAATTATAAAAAAAAAAAAATTTTATAGCTAAACAGAAAAAAACATTAAAATTTTTCTTCTATTATAAGTATCTTTTTACCTAACAATTACTGTTCAATCCTGTAGATGCTACACCATGGAATATTGAAAAAATCTTTGCTTAATACAACTTTTCCTCTCGCAACTGAGATTTCTATTTATAGGCCAGACAAAAGGTTTAGATCTTTCAATATCGAAAGCTGCTATGAACTTGTTATTTGTTTTGTGCCTGTATTAATGTAAAAAACGTTGTCACAATATGGCTATAATTCTATTTAAATTTATTATTCATGGGCCAGAATGACACATTGGTGTCATAGATTCAAGCTAAAGGGATCTTAAAACATCACGAGAGGGAAAATGTTAAACTTTTTATTCGACAAATAATCTAGGTGACTCTGAATAAATATATTCTTTTACAGCTCACAGTCAAGCAGAAATGAAATATTTTAAAGAAAAATGCGATTTTTACAGGCTCTAATAGATCAAAATGAGATTGCAATTAAAGGCCATAGTCTCAAAACAAATTGATATATAAAAAACTGCAGTTTTACGTAACTGACAAAAACCGGGAACTATATAATCAAAATTTTAATAAGCTCTTATATGTATACACTTTTAACATAAAAAATAATAATAATTACAAAGTTTCGTTTTTAAATCGCGATTATACCATAAAACTGAAGAAATTTTAGGAAAAAATAAGAGTTACAAAATAATGTCTGTTAGTTGGAAATGAAAATTTGTCAACTAATCATACAAGCGAAAAGCTTTTTCAATTACATCGAATTGTTAATTTCAGAAATTCATCCCGCTAAATTCTATAAGTAAATACCTGAAATTTATTCTTCTTTAGAAATAACTTTAATAAACACTGAAGTTACTTTGGAAGTCACCTTTTTAACGTTGTTTGATTTTCCTGCACTTGTCGAATATTTTCTTCATTAAAAACAGTAACGGTCTTAATCTTTTTTCTTTTAAAAGAACAGAGTTATATTTATTGCGTAAAGATACTCGGCTATCGGTGTTCCTGAATGAAAGTAAAATCTTCGAATATTAGCATATTTTTCCATTTTCTATTTTCCAAGTCCTTTTTACAACCGTCCGGAAACTGAAAGGCTGTTGAATTATTATTTTACCAGTAAATATAACATGAAATAAAATAAAGTTTTTGTATTTCTCTGTAATTTCGGATTTTTCGTTATTAATGACTCTAATTGTATGGTACTGCCGCTTCTTTACACGTTTACTGACGTTTTCGGTTTCTAGTAAGACCAAATTAAAAAAAAAAAGAAAATCGGCTTAATATATCCTGGTTATAATCTTAAACATATTTGACATAAAATTTTGTTATTTTTAATTTTAGTCCCAGCCAGGGGTTGAACCTGTGATTATCATAAATCAATTAAAATTTTACTTTTTTCGGCTTTGGTTCATTTTTAATTTAACTTTTATTAAGAAAAATTATTTTTCAAATGTACGCGGACGTTTTCCAAAGAAAACAAGAAAAATTAGACGCTGGCAGAATGTAATGCTGCATTTTCAGGACCGCCAAATCCATCTTCAGCATTCTTTGCATCCAACACCTTGATTTGCGTATGCTGTAAATATCATCCATTTAACCAACTAATCAATATTAATTTGGTTGGACGAAATTCACACACAACTCAAAGCATTTTTTTGTTGTCTTCTCTACAACACGTCTTGTACATTTGTTGCAATTTTGTACTACACCGTCGGTATAGTCACGAAATGCAAATTTTATTTTTAATCATTCATACTTGTTTTTTCTCACAACATTATAGATGCTGTTCCAGTATCATATCAACTGTTGATGAGTTAGGTATGAATGTTAATGCGCTGTGCCTTGCGTGTTTTTAAAATTATTTTTAATTTTAGTCCCAGCCAGGGGTTGAACCTGTGATTATCATAAATCAATTAAAATTTTACTTTTTTCGGCTTTGGTTCATTTTTAATTTAACTTTTATTAAGAAAAATTATTTTTCAAATGTACGCGGACGTTTTCCAAAGAAAACAAGAAAAATTAGACGCTGGCAGAATGTAATGCTGCATTTTCAGGACCGCCAAATCCATCTTCAGCATTCTTTGCATCCAACACCTTGATTTGGTTAAATGGATGATATTTACAGCATACGCAAATCAAGGTGTTGGATGCAAAGAATGCTGAAGATGGATTTGGCGGTCCTGAAAATGCAGCATTACATTCTGCCAGCGTCTAATTTTTCTTGTTTTCTTTGGAAAACGTCCGCGTACATTTGAAAAATAATTTTTCTTAATAAAAGTTAAATTAAAAATAAAATTTTGTTGTAAATATCAAACCAATAAAAATCACTAAAATGTAGCAGCAAATAATGATAACTAAAACCTGCAACTTGGACTGTGAAAAGAGAGATATAACAAAAACATTTGTACAGAAAAGAATAATAATTGCAGTAGAAACGCACTCAAGCCATTAAGTAGTAAGTGCTGGCAGGCATTTTAAAGGAACATGAAAGAACGGACGTTGAATCCAGCAGACTGACTGATAAAAATCAAAAGAACTACAAACATTAAAATCACAAAGGAATAAACAAACTGACTTACAAAGAGATAAAAATTAAACAGACAGGATATGACAAAGAAAAAATAAAAATTTATGAATCATCACTAATTTTCACTTGATTAACAAAAACAATATTGCAACATATAAAAATTTTACTGAATGCCATTGATATAAAGTTTAAAGTCACTTTTACACGGAATGTTTTTTTATATACAAAAACTCAAGTTTATCATTCCAGCATTTAAACAAATAAAATATGTACTTATATGGAAAAATTATAAATCGTCTGTTACATCTTTACAAGGGTCATAAACTTGACAACCCTTATGTAACCAGGTAAAGGTTTTGTAATCAGACCATTCATCAGAGTGATATAAGTTATTACATTATAATCGTATGATTTTGATTTATTATTTAACTCGTAATATAAACAATGATGAAAATCACATTCTTTAACTGTTTATTGCGTTTTTGGTTCGGAGATATTTGATGTATTTAAGGTGTTAAATGATTTATTAGTTTTTAATATTTTTCATTTTAATTGATAACTTAAACAATTGAGATAGCTACATTCAGTAGATTTTTATACATCCTGTGATTTTAGACGTTCGATTTAATATTATATCTTCTTTAAGTAACACATCCTTAATTGCTTTGCGAACATCATCGACCAAATATAATTCAATATGTTGCTTACATCAGTTTTATTACAGTTTATTATTTTTGCTATTATTATTCTGTATCATTAAATGTAGCAACCTTCTTATGGTTTTTATGAAAAAATTTATTGCAATGGATTTTCTGGCTTGTTAGCATCCACAACACACGCGTTTGTCGAATTCTAGGCTGCAAAATTTTACGCTAGGAGAACAGGAAAATGTTAACGGCATACTAGTCATTCAATTGGAATTAAGTTGTACGTGAAATTGCCATCCCCTATCAAAATGCTATTATTTGAAAATACACGTGAGATTTAGAGAAGCCGACATCAAATAAATACAGAGTCAGCACTGTAGTTCTTTAAATATAGGATAAATAATAAATACATTCTACTGCATTGTTAAAAAATGCCTGGCTTATATTTCGGGTTATTACTTTGGCTTAGTAATGTGGATTAGTAATGTTGCCCAATTATTATATATATTTGAAAACAAAAAATGTTTAAAAAATTGATAAAAGTTAAATTCTTTTTGCATAACTTAAATCGAAAATCTTTCTACTGATATATGAACTTTATCACATTAAGTAACGCACTAAAGCCTCTCTAAAGAAGAATAATTGTATAAAATAGTTATAGGAAATAGTTGAAATAAAATTACTAAAATAAAAATAACACAAACAAATCTGGATCAAATTCGCTTGATTTGTATTTTTTTAGAAAGCATTTAGGTTAGACAATAGGCTGAGACTAAAAAATAAGAAGAAAATCAATGCATTCTACTTGCTACCTTATGTCTCCATGTGCCTTCCACCTTTCGATTTTGAGCACGAAATAATCATTAAAGGATAATTGATAACTACTAATTACAGGAAATGGGATCTCGGATAAATGGTAGAACATACCAGTCGCTTGTTGAATATTTTGAATCGAAATGGGTTAAAACTTTAAACAAATGATTTAAATCTTAAGTAATAGTTTACTTAAATATTAATAGTTTTAATCGATTATAATTGAACTTATTAAAAGACTATAGATGAAAATTATTCAGTTCGAAATAACGAACTGCAGCAGACCCTTCTTGAACTCTGCACAAATAATACTTGTTGCATATATTGACGCTTCAGCTTAAGGTTTGCTAACATTTATTATCGCAAAACCTTTCAAAAAAACTAAGATAAACTTCTAAACACATATTGAACAATGTGAACAGGATCAAACAGATCCAGAAAGGAAATATGGCTTTTAAAACATTATTTTTAAAAAACTTAAACACAAATGCAGTACATATTACAGTTCATGTTTTATGTACGATAAGAAACGTGTGGGAAAACATTTGCAAACTTCATTCCAGTAGACTTAAAAGAAAAACTACAACATGCTAAAACGAAAGAAGAAATACACATATTACAAGAAGAAACTTTCAAAAAACGAAAAGATACAAAAACAAACATAAAAAACAATCTGTGCAAAGTTATGTTTTATCATATTAAGGTTGCTGAATATTTTAGTTAGTGTACGTGGTTTGAAAATGTAATGTTAATTTTTTCTTAAGCAGACAATGTAAATACTAGTATTCATATTTTAGAAATAATAATACATATTTATAGTTTCACGAAGCTGTTAAGCCCTTCCCTTCTTATTGCTTTTTCAAAAGCAAGCTCCAGAAGTGCTCATCAAAAGTTGCAAACTGCTAACGGGAACTTGTGATTTAGAGACAATTGTTTAAACAATCTAAGCTTAATTTTTCTTCAAAAATTTTTATTGGATTATCGTTTAACAATAATTGAAGCATTAAAGTATGATTTTTTAAATGGTACACTAAACAGAAAAAAAGGCAAAGAAACAAGATCGATGAATACAATGGCAAAAACAAACCCATCTGAAAACAAAACATAATTGTAAAATATCAATTATGCTCTTTTACACAGCACAATGGGGCAGAAAGGTAATAATTTTGAAACTCATGCTTTGTTAAATAATTTTTCAGCATTTAATCAGTAAGCTTCGTACTAAAATTATGAAATTTAAATGAGAATATAAAAATTAAGTACAATATCTTGACTGCATTTGAAATGTGCGATTTTAAGAGAAAAAAATGTAACTTACGTGCGGCATAACTCTTTCTTTTGCCTCTATAAACGAATATTCAATCAACTATTTTTTTAATAAGAGGGCATTTGTTCCCTAGAAGCAAATTAAAATACCATAAAAATCCTCTTATAACAGCATTTAATTTTGTAGTCTTAAAAGTATATTAAAAATCCACTTCGAACTAACTACTTTTTAAATTGTAAGTAAAACTTAAATTTTATAGTTTATTGTCAACCACCAGCTGTAAAGAACAAAAAAGTTGGAGTTTCAAAATACAATATAAAAAATCAATCAATTCTTATGTTTTTATTCCTCTAAACTGTTGTTGAAATAGAAAAATTACAATTGATAACTACCTCTTAAATAGATACGAAGAAAGCTGACTAGGGTTGTTATCCTTACAACTTATCTCAATCAATAACAAACTTAAGCCAAAAACTAAAAAAAAAAAATCATTTTTAATATCAAATGATTCAAAATTAATTTTAATTTGGGCAAACGTTCTTCTGAAGGCGAATCTGGACGGTTACAAGAGTATACATACATGGTTTAATTTCCTTATTGTCTATGGGTTGTCTTTTGGAAAAATGTGTTGTAAAAATAATTTAAAACGTTTCGAATATCACAAAACTATTCAATGGCAGTAAATAATTATTTTAAAGCAATCAACCAAGATGGATTCTAATAAAAATTCTTCAATTTTCAAAAATACCGATTTTTTTAAAATTTAATGTTCACTATAAAATGAAAAACTCAATGCTTATTAAAAATTACAAAAAAAAAAAACACTAAGAAATAGAGTTTACGTTTGAAAATTGTAGATTCTTATAATAATGCGTAGGCTTTCTAGAAAATTGTTGCAAAAGCGGTACCAAACTTTGATAGAAAGTCTTATCAAGAATATTAAATAAAAATATTAACAGAAATTAAGCATTTTATTTAATATTGTTATTTAAACGTATCGACCGTATTTATTTTGTCTCCACACCCTTAAAACAACACTGCAGCATGTTTGTTGTCCGTTTACTCAGCATGAAAATTTGTATAATTTTAGTTGTGAAATCTTCAAAGTTGATAGTAAAATAATCTAAGTTTATTATTTGCTTTCTTAGATGATGTCGTCTTATAATTATCAAATGCTGCCAATTTAAATTTGGACCAAACCATTATGTGCTGTTGCTAACAGCAAAAACGAAATATGTTTCTATTTTGATGTCTCGAAATACTTTGAAGGGAAATAGAGTTCAAATACTTCGTTTGTTCCCATCTCACATACTCTGTGGTATTCCTCCCCTTGGGGATACTACAAGAAGTCTGCTAATTCTATCCTAGGCACAGACATAGTTCACTCGGGGTATAGGGGGAACCAGTCCCCGGTGTGCAGGCACTGAATCTGGATAGATAAAACGCGGGTGCTTGTCAAAGGGCCTACCAGTGTCTTTAAAATACTGGCACCACGGGAACCAGTGGCCCATACAGAGAGCTGCCCACCTCTGTAGCCGGTTATTGGTGAGGTCCCTTCGGGGTACACATGGTAGCGGTCGGTTAAAGTTTAGTGTCCGCAGGGAAGGTGCGGTGCTAAACGAATGTGCTGCTTGTTTCATATTCAGCAGAGGAGTTGGAAAGTCATCAACCCTCAAGCAAGGGGAAGGACATGATTCTGCAAGCCATGTTCTTAAAATTGCAACTCTGTCGGCTGAGCCCAGGCAGGGGGCACTAGTCGACGCTTTTTATTTCACTCAGTGGTAAGACCACCGTCGGCTTAGGGCTTCGAAGCCAGGTACCGACGTTAATCTTGATCACGTAATACCTTATGGTATGTGCCATACTAAAGCAATATTGACAGAATATTTGCTGATGTTTAATGTGGTGCTAAAAAATTTCGCTAGTCCAGGATTCCCAGCAAACTATATTGAACTATACACAAATTTTCGTTCGCTCTAAGAAGTTGTATTGTTGTATTATGTTGTGTGCGTATGAGTGTGTCTACTAAAGACTCAGTCGTACGATCTGTCAAAAATTGCATGTGTGCACAAAAAGTATGATTTTGTGTGTCTGACAGACTTTTTGACAGATCTGTACGATTTTATAATCTTTTGAAATAATTCATAAAATGTTTTTTTCTATGCGATCAGAGTTGAGTTTTTTTTAAAGATGAGTAGAAAAAACAACAAAATACTAAAAGCATCTGTTGTTCGCATCTTTTTTGTTTAATAGTGTGACACCTACGACGCAATTTTGAAACGATTTTTAAAGTAGGACAGAATTCTGTCAGATTTTTGTGTAATCAAATCGTACGATTGTGTATGATAGTGAATCCTGGCCTTAAATATGGATAAATTCATGTGAGCATGATTGCGTATGTTTAAAAGATTATTGATAATCATTTCATTGGCGTATTACCAAAAGAAGAAGTACAAATTCCAAATAATTATATTTTTAAGTATAATTTTTAAGTTTTTTTCCTTGTTTTTTTTTTTTTTTTTTTTGCGAAGACTATGAAATATAAATATAACATTTTACCAGGAAGTAGGTACAGATCTTAAAATTTTAGCAAACTAACTATCAAACTAGCAAATGAAATATCTTAAGATCCACTCAGAAATAGATTGTATTACATGCAGATGTTTTTCTACTAAAATGAATTAAAGAATTATTATTTTCTCATATATTTTCTGATAAACATCTACTTATTTAATCTGGATTTAATTGGAACTGTAACATTAGAGCTGATTCAATAAAATCGATATCGAGTTAAGCCATGTACTTTATTCTGGTGTTTTGAATTTTTCTTTTTGCAAAATACTTATCTCATATATAGTACTTACTATAAGCATGAATTTATAAAACATGAGAAGAATTTTTATTTTCAAGTGAAACATCCTATAGAAGCTATATAAAACTCCTTGCTATTAAATATTTGTTATCATTAGCATCCGAGACCTAGTTATCCAATTACATTGCTAGTTAATTGCGGTCGTGAACTCTCTGTTCGTCGCTATCTACATGTATGATTTTTGGAACTTCTTAAAAATTTGAATCTTTAAATATATTTTATGATCGCTAGCTAAATTCTGCCATTACGGCGTCCGGAGAACCCTTTAAGGTTAAAAAAGTCTTTATAACTTTAACTCAAATAGTGATGGTATTTGATGTAAACGCTCCCCTTGGTTATCCGATTCCGTGAAAAGTTGGCTGCTAAAGTATTTCAAGGGGCTGCTGTAGTCGAAGAGGTAAACACGTTGGCTACAAACCTGGTTGACCAGGGTTGAACCCCTGCGGCAACCAAAAATAAAAAATGTTTTTTTCTGCTTAATGGTATAAATACATATTCAGAATTAACATTAAACATGCAGCCTCCTTCGTCGGTACTTCTTAATAGCATATTCGCCGGCGAAGTAAAATAACTAATAAAATGTCCATATCTATCTTCCTCTTTTCACCATCTGTCTTATCTCTCATCTATCCCTTTCCTAAAGAATGTAGCACGGTTACTCGTACGAACATAACTAAATAGGCATTATTGCCTGAAGTGCTACTTCTCTTAACAAAAAAAAAAAAAAAAAGATATGATGGAAGTAATGAATTTCTAATAATCACACCAATTGTTCCGAATTGTAGTTAGCATGCTTTTGCAGATTGGTAATAGTTTTGCGAGCGTTGTTTTCTCAAGTAACCGTCTATTACTTCTTTTATTGAGATCCAGAGAGGAGAGACCAAAAAGTAAAGAAAGTAGTTAGTTATCAATAAAAGTTCTTTGTAAATTTTATGCGTCTGTCTAAAACTGTTCAAAATTATGGCCATATACATCAAATAAAATGAACTGTTGATATACCTTTTAATTTATAGTTTTGAATATTTATACTTGTTACTATAACGGTCATAGCAATCAACATTCTGTCCAAATTGCAAGCGTTTTTCTATAACAAAAGGTAGGCCCAAATAGATAAATTTACGTCACTAATGGGGTCACCCTTTGATACTTAGATTTGTTTTTGTATTACTTTTTAAATTTTTTATCATTTATGCTTAGATGTACATACTCGTATCGTTATCTTAACATAGAAAGGCCTTGACTCGTTTTTTTTTAATTCAAGTTATATACATATTTCGCTAAATTATTCTCCAATGCACCATTAAAAGATTAAAAAGTTGTAACAGTATTAAATTGCTTAGAGAATTAATTAATATAATGCGTTAATAAAAAATTCCTAACTACAAAACTGTACTTTTTATAAAGATTTTTCTTTTTCCCGTAAAGTAGAGCAAACGTTAGTAAGGGGCCTTTCTTTATTAAGGCAACGATTTATTTATATAAATAAGATTATTGTCAAAAAATATCATCAATAATTAAGAGCACTAAAAAAATCTGCTTTGGTATAAAAAGTCCTTACATTAGGAAAATATTATTCAAAAATTTTTTGTTGCTGCTTTCTTTTATTATTTATTATTTCTTTATTTTTTTTGGTAAAAAAATTTACAACTTTTTACTTGGTTTTTATGTTATAAGGTCGAATATTGTATATGATTTTAAGCCTAAAATTAATATAATTCAGTGTAAATTATCATAATGCGTCATTAATACGGGAATTCAACACATGTACGAAGATCCGCAAGAATCGGTTGGCTGTTACTATTTAATACTACAGAAACCATAGTTGGGGGTAGTGCACTAATTTTGCAATCTTCACTAACACTTAGTGATAGTGCAATTTTATTGCATTAATTTTGTTAATAACTAGTGATGATTTTTGTACTAAAATTTAATTATTTGATTTCAAAAAAAGCAATCAGCAATATATTGCAACTTATTTTTCTTCACTAGCTCACTTTGGGTTAGTATTATCCTTGTGCACTAATTTAAAGCTGAAGACTAATACTTTATTAGAAATAGCGAAATTTGATTTAATTTTAGTTTAACAAAATTTTTTGTTATTCAATAAAAGTGGATACATTAAAAAGGTAAAAACATTTTCCATAATTTTAGTAATAACTGCCATTTTTTTATTATTGAATATAAAAAAATAAACAAATATATAATTTTTTGACATATATATTTTTTATTTTGCTTAATAATTTACATTTTTTATTCGACCGTATGTATTCGTTTTCTTTTTCACTTTCTTTCGCCTATAATTCCTATAGTACATAGTATGTACATATCTATGTTACATTTTTTTTTAAATTTTTTTTATACATAAATATAAATATATATATATATATATATATATATATATATATATATATATATATATATATATATAAGTACAAATTTATCACTGAGTGAGTGAAGAACTTTTGGACTAAATCTGCGTTTAATGATAGTGAAAAAATTTGCAGTACCATTTTTTTTAGTGTAAGTGAAGATTTGTAGATTATCACTAAGCTGCAAAAAAATATATTGCAAATATTTTTTTGCAATATTTATTAGTAGGGTAATGCTTATTTCAATCAAAATTTAGTGCACTACCCACAATTACGCCAGAAACTAAACACATCAAAATTTTTTGCATTTATCTTCCTGCTTGTAATATGATTTTGAATCGTCTTATTAACTCATATTCTACACCTGTGATAGATGCTGCAGTCTTTGGATCGGAAAAAATCTTCTTGCAGTATTTTCATCATTTGAATTTTCTTCTCTTTATTTAGGTTGGCGGATTATAAGGCCTAGCTGGGGATATCTTTCTTGAATCTGTTTTTTTTTCTTTCGTTTTTCTGCAAAAAACAGGTACTAAGAATAATCAGGTACAGATCATCCCATGCAGTGTGTGTGCACATAATTTGTGTACAAAATTGTTATACAATTAAGCAAGAAATTAGCTTACATTTCCTTACCTATGTTATATTGAAACTTACATTCGAAAGAATGCCATAATAAACATGTGCATTCACGTATTTTATTTAAGACTTCCTTTTATTATTCTGTATTTGTATTCCATTATGATCTTATTATTTGAAGATATATTTGCCATTACCAACTCAAATGGGAAACCAAAATTTCATTGAATATTTAGATTTTGCAAATGTGATAGCCACAATATAGTGCATTTGTATGTTACTAGGTTCCATCGCAAAAGTTATAAACGCCATCTTTCAAGGAGATTTGGAAAGAAATTTACTTCAACTCTGTATTAAAAAGTTAAAATAATTCAAAAATTACTCCGTAGAAAAAAGATTTTGAAAAATTTCGCATGTATTCAAAATTTTTGTGCAAAATACCTGACCTTTGCTCAGAAAAATTGCTCGGGTGCACAAGGTCGCAACCTGGCACACATATAATGGAATATAGGTGTGTAGGGAAGATTTTGGGCTATAAAACAGAGAAATATCTTTTTAACGTGATTTGATGGGAGGCAGTTACGCTCTATTAAGCACGAGATATTTGAAGAATTTTTTAATTTTTTAAAACAAAAAAGTTAACAATTTCTAAAACACGTAACGACCTTATTTTGCTAGTACTGATAACTAACAAATTCCATAATTAAAAATTTATTTTGATTTGATATCTGTTAAAACAAAAAAGTTATAGTAATTAGAAAATTAGAATTTACTAAAAAAATTCATTTTAACAAAATATTTGGAAAGTCCATTGTGGATCGCCCTTTTCAGCGTTTAATAGTTGGAACAGAGTTTTAAACTTTTGCCTCTCGAGGTTTACTGGTATTTCCTTTGAAATCATTAAGAAAACACTAAGATCGGTAACCAAAAAAAATATATTTTTGATCGCCTTCTCAAAATATGTGCCTCTGTGCGTCGGTCGAATAATAATAAGTCAATAACAATTTCATTCAGCTAGGTACGGCATTAAACATTTCTTGGATTTGTACTCTCTTGTTTTGGTTTTCTGTTAGATCACTAGCTTATTGGTTTCAATATATCTGGATTTATTTCTATAGAGTGTGTTTTCAAACCCGATAAAATTTTGATTAAAAAAAAATAACACTAAAAATTAAATTTTGTGAACACTTTTATCTTATTTTTTTAAGTAAACTCTGGCAAGTCATTATGAACAGGCTCACGCTTAAACAACGCTATCAAATCATTCAAGTTTACTTTGAAAATTAGTCATCAATTTGGGCAACGTGATTCGAATGATCCGTCTGAGCAAGCCATCCGTCGAACTGTAGATAGATTTCGTACCACATACCCTCTAGACGATGCAATAACACCAACACGTCGAAGGAATGTGCATACTAAAAAGAATATCACTGCTGTAAACGAAAGTGTAGAAGAAGATCCAAAATTATCGATTCATTTAAACGTCCACTATGTGGAAAGTTTTTTTGCCAAGAACATGGCCCACACCCGTATAAGATCCAGCTTGTGCGTCGTTCTTTCGCTGATTTGGCTTCTGAGCAGTTAGTAAATGACCTGTTGTTTATCGCCAAATTGTGTTCAGCGATGAGACTCATTTCTGGCTAAACGGGTTTGTGAATAAGCAGAATTGCCGCATATAGAGTCAGACCAATCCACAAACTTATTCTTCCAAAAATGAGGCCCGATCTCACGCTAGGATCAATGGAGATCCTATGACTAATGATCTTTCGTTTGAAAATATGGATCACATTGATCCGAACGAAACGAAACAAGATGGAGGTACGTGCCAGACGGCGACCGCAACCATCGAGTTATTGAAATCAAAATTTGGCGATAAGTTGAGTTCGAAAAATGAACCCGTCAATTTGCCCCAAGGTAGTATGATTTGACACCTCTTGATTATTTCCTGTGGGGCCACGTGAAGCCACTGGTTTATGCTAATAAACCTGCAGCAATTGAAGTTATTGAGGCCAACATTGTTCGTGTTATTCTTGACATACTTCCAGCAGTACTTGAAAAAGAGACCCAAAATTGGACGTCCAGAATGCGCTTCGGAATGAGCTGCCGCGGTGGCTATATGCCCGACATCATTTTTAAATATTTATGCCAGGTTTGTTTGTATTATTTTTTACAATTTAAAAAATAACACCTTTGTTAGTCTATTTTTAGTCGATTTTTTTATGAAAACAATTCAAAATCCTTCCTTATCATAAACCAAGGTGCTTTAGGTCGACTTACAGCAGGAAATTCAATCATAAAATAGTTTTTAAAAAAAATCCAAAATTTAGGAAACATGGATAAGTGCAGAAAAAGTTGCAGTAGCTATTTGCCTTCTGTGTCTGTTTATATACATAGAACCCTTTAACCTCAATAAATCATACAACCCCTACAAATCTTATGTAAACCTATAAAAAAATCATGTATTTATGCTCAGAAAAACCAATTATTACATACCGTTAAAAAAAATTTTCGACTATTTCTCGAAATCTGGTTATTGTTAAACGGTTTTATTTTTAATTTCCAGCTAATTTTATTTAAATTTGTTTAATTTGACTGTTAAGTATGGTTGCTAAATTTTTTGTTTTAAATAAAACATAAGTTTAAGATATTGACAGCTAAAAGTTAACAATATGACAACAATACACTCTGTGCGTTAATATTGAATAAATACTAAAACACAAAAATAACATGTGGAACATGGAAAAAATAGACAGAGCAATTAATTTTTACTTGACATTCAGAGGGTCACACACTTACTGAAAAACTGAATATATCGCAAAAGGGAGATTTTAATCAAAGCCACGCAACAATATAACATTTATGACATGTTGTATTGCAAAGTTTACTTGAGGTAAAAAGCATAAATCAAAATTAAAATTATGAATAAACGCAAAAGTTTTAAACGCCAAAAGTTACTTCAGAAAAGTTGTATGACCATCTTTTTGTGTTTCAGTTAACGGAACGAAGTCTCCACTTAAGACAACATTCAATAAATCAAATCGGCCTAAATTGCACTTTGTAGTTTTGACACGCAAGCTTTGAACTGCCTCTTGTATTCTGGCTCTCAAATATAAAATGCAGTTACGTATTTATAGAAGCTTGAAACGCATCTGAGCCCGGTGGCCCGTTACATGCGACTAAGAAGGAGGGACATTGCTTCTCTCGCCCGAACATAAGAGGGATGATCCGATAGTACCAACCGTTAAACATACAATTTTTTTTTTGTGTAGCACCGGCTGAACTTAACAAGTATATTTATTTTTATTTTAGAATTAAGATATGAGTAATTATTGTCAGTTCAAATATATTGAAGATACAGTAAATAACATTGAAGTTAAAAAAAGAAAAACTTTTATTTCCTAAAAAAAGTTGGAAATCTTTTTCTTATTTGAAGGGCATTGTAAAGGTAATATATAGAGGGTGTTCTCATATAACACACGGCATTTTTACGTATCTGCTAAAGCATAATATGCTGACATCCTTAATTTTCATCTAAAGTTTTTAAGGATAGCCATTGACAAAAAAAAAAAAAAACGAGAAAACCTAGATATAAAATAACGTTAAATTAGAGAGTGTGTTGTTATAGGCCCTACAGTAAAATGTAATAAAAATGTACAACTAAAATTTAAAAAGGGCTCCATACAGTGCTTGATTTTGCCGTAATTGTACTTCTCCTTTGAACCGTAAATGACAGCACTTTAAAATTTATACAAATTGTGTATTACTGTGGCATTAACTTTGGCTAGAAACGTGATATTACAGGTAATTAAATTTAGTCCTAATACTATATAGAATTAAATTTTTTTTGTTCTTAAAATTATTTTTATATCCATATAATGCTGACAGGCTCAGGTTTATCTCAAAAATAGTTAATTTTAAATTGGTAAATAGCTCAAAGTTTGAAATGTCTCGGAATTTAAGGATTTGTAGCCTCTTTCAAATCCTAATCCCCAATATATTCTGTTAAACAACAGGGAGATCATCGCAGCTGCTTAACGTGTGTCAGCTAACCTAATTTTTCTTATTCTGCACATTTACACAAACTTGACTTATTAGGGTAACTATTTCTTTCACAATTATTTTTGTGCATTTAATTATTTTACCAAATATAAAAATATTTACCGCAAGTTATTGAAAAAGAGTAATAATTGATTTTCAACAGACTATAAAAAATAAGAAGATTATCAATTCGTCTGAATTTTTCTAATGTTTGAGCCTCCATGTCCCAATGTAACATACATGTGTTTTACGTATATTAAGAAACGCCAAGGGCGCCAATAAAAATTCCAAGAAACTGCGTATTAATAAAATTCCCAATAGCTCAAAGTAATACAAATTTAAATCTTAAGATGAAAGGGTATAACCATAGGTGATGTATATTTACCTATATGGGCCTATTTTTTAATCGATGTACAAACGCTTGAAAATTGAACAGAATGTCGACTACTATGATCGCTATAATAAGTTTAATTATTTAAAATATTAAATTAAAGGGTGCTCCAATAGTTTAATTTGATGTATTGTATATGATCATACTATTGAACAGTGATAGACAAGCGATTAAAATTTACTAAGAACCTGTATTGCTTAGTCCACTATAACAACAAGAATAAAGTTTAGATTTGGAAATAAATTAGTTCATGTAATTTAATGTATGTGGCCAAACTTTTGGACAGTTACGCACAGTAGGTTGCAATTTACAGAGAACCTATAATGCCAAGTCGAAAGGCTTAAAATTGGAATTTTTAAATTGAAAGGTCTCTTAATAGATGATGAAATATATAATATGTGGCCAAACTTTTGAACTATAACAGACAGACAGCAAAAATTTAGAAGTAACCTGTACTTTTATGTGCGCTTTAACAAGAAGTTTACAATTTGAAATAAAAAGTATATGATGAGCCCATAGTTGATCCAATTTGACTTATATACATAAATGGCCCTAACCTTTGAACCGTTATTTACTTGAAAATCAGACAGAATGTCTACTACTTTGTCGGGTATAATAATAACTACATACTATTAAAAATTATGACAAAAGGGCGCTAAAATAGTTGAAATAATTTAATATATATGGCCAAACTTTTGAACTGGTACAGACAGTAAGTGTAAAAGTTGAATTTGGAATTTAAAGGGTGCGCCTAAAGTTGGCCAAACCGTTAAACAGTTGTAAACAGAAGAGTGAAATTTTCTAGCTGTAATGCTAAGTGCTCTATTACCGCAAGCATAAAATTTGAATATTAAAGGGTATGCCAATAGTTAATGTTAATATGTGTGGCACGAGTTTTGAACCGTTAAGACAGATGACTAAAATGTGTTTTTAAGTGATTTTTTGCTAGAACTATGAAGCATCTATTAAAATAATTTTCTTTCTATATACGTCAACCTAATTCAATTTATATCTGTACTTTTTCGAAGTTTTTTGTCTTAACCTGTCATTATCAGATTTTTTTGTTGGCTGCATTTTTTTAATTCACTATATTCTTATGACGAATTTTTAGTTTTTAAAAAGTTTACAAAGAATACTTACAATGAGTAATTTTATGTTTCGCAACAAAAAATTTTACAGAAGTTGATCAATGTTATCAAGATTCATGTTTAAGTTATGCATTCTTTTAAAAACTATGCTTGAGTAGTAAGGATAGATGCATAATACACTTATGTGCGTTCCTTCGCTGAGACCTTTTTTAATTAAGATTTTTTCGTTTTATATTTGTTCCAAGAAATGTCTTGTATGTTTAAAGTAGTTGCTGCTAATGAAGTCTGACGACAGCTTGCCTGCAAGCTTTATAATGTTTTGGTAGACAATCCTGTGTCAAGAATTTTAATTTATGTCCTAAAAATATTAAAAAATGAAAAATATACAAGACTTAACTTTCATGGTTTATTTATAAATATAAATTTTATAAAGTTATGTTCGCCAAAGAACAGCAAAAGAAAATTAACAACAACAACAGCCATTAATCAGAACCTTTAAGACTTATTAATACTTATTGTTTCAATGTTTTTCACGAAACAACGTAAAACATAAGATGAAAATTATTTTATTTTATTAACTTTAAATAAAAAAATCTTTTTAGTAAAAAAATAATTAACTTCGCTATATAACAAAGTGAAGCTTTTACATAACCAACAAGGGACCAAAAATAACAAATATTTTATTAAGTTTCAACTAAAAAAAATTAATCCTTTTGTTATTTGATTTTTAACACTTACAGCCGAAGCAGAACTTCTAAAATCTGGGCACACAAAAGCAATAAGGAAATATCAATGGTGTTCGACGTTAGCATATAAACTGGCAGACTTAAAAGTGTAACGATTTCATATTATCCAAAACTATAGCGGTTAAGAGTAATTAAGAAGGCCGATCCGAAATAAGGTATCATCAGAAAGTTCAATTTTTAGTCCTGTAAAAAAGCTTTAGTTCGAAAGATAAATATGTTAAAAACCAAAAAACTCAATTTACGTACAGACTGCTGACGACATATAAATTTTTCTTTTAATTGCACACTTAAACATTTTTAACATTAAATGTTTGTAGTTTATTAAAGAGATTTTCATTTAAGTTAAAAATAAATAAAAATATGGTTGTTTTAGGAAGAAATTATTTTTTTTAACTTTTAAGCCTGTTCTTAAAAAAACAAGCGACATTAAAATACTGTTTTCCGGTGTAATCAAAATTAACAGTTAATTTTTACCCTGTCACAGTAACAATGAAAAACGTATTTATAAAAAAAGTTTATCACTAGAAAAATACTTTTTACAATAGATTAAAGAAAAAAAATTACAAACAAAAGACTGTTTGTAAAAAAAATATGTAAGTACTTAAAGATAATAATTAAAAAGAATTTAAAAAAACATCAAATATATTGAACTTTTTCTACGTAGTACAGAATTCCATCAAGTTTTCTTGTAAATGAATACGAAGAGGATTTTAAGACAATAATGATTTAGGATTCGACCCAAAAAAGCCAAAAACTTTAGGAAAAGATTTTTTTTAAGAAATCAATAGAAAAAAGTATTTGTGTATAGTTTTGAGTAGTTATTTTAAACGTTTAAAGTAAATAAAATTCAGTAGTTTTGATTGTTTTCGTAGGTTATTTGTTGGGGCTTGGATGACATTAGAAAAACAATTTAGGTGATAGAGATAAAAAAAGTACTTTAGCTTACTCTTTTCCTAGGTTTAAATATATTAGTTAAAATAAATACAAAAACAGTTGTTACTAATGTTTTCGTAGGTTATATTTTGTTAGTTTAAATAAATAAAAAAACAGTACTTTTACTGTTCTGATAGGTTCTTTTTTTGTGCGTTGAAATAAAAGAAAAATTATTTGTTTTTACATATTTTGTTAATTATAAAATCAACATTAAAAAAAATTGAAAATTACATATAATTTATATGATATGTAACAGGACCGCTTCTTAATGAAAAAGTAGTTGTAAAAAGTGATTTTTCATTTAAATTGACCTACATAACATTTTGAGTGTATGATTATAACGGTTGTTGTTGCTCTGGCCATTGTTAGTTAAAATGGCGGAAAATTTATTGTTTCGATCGCTTTGATGTTGTTGTTGTGAATATTCCCTTTGGTGACTGTGACTGCGACTGTTTTAATGTTGCACAGCTTATCAATTGTAGCATAACGATATTAGTCATGTTATATAAACTTCTGCCGGTTATGCTAGAACAACAAGAAAAGTAAAATAATCTAAAATCACGTATTAGTTTAGAAATGTGGTTTAGCAAATAATTAGGTGGCCAGCAATTAGTGCGCTTTAGATTTTGATTTAGATAAAAGCAATTTCGAAACATTTAAATTATCGAAGGTATCTGAGGAAAAACATACTACAACACAAAAAATAAAATGAATTAAGAATCTGACAAATATAAAGAATTTAAACAAGAAGAAATCTTTTTATCTTTTGCAAAATTATATTCAAATTTGACTTCAATACTATTTACCTTGAGCGATTTGAATTAATTTTCGACTAAAGAAAAGATTACCGTTTAATTTGGGTTTCTATAAAAAAATGTAACAACCTTAACAGTGGTGTACTTAAACCGATATAAGCAACAACAACAAAAACTCACACATCGAAAACATGTTCGTTAATACTTTTTGTCAGATCGATTTTTGTTTTATAGTCGATATAAATTTCGTATGTACGTGCTACATAAAAAATCATTTATTTAAATAATATTACAAATTAAACGAATAAAAAAATCAAATCTAATTTTTAAGGTGTGTTTGTTTATTTTCTTATGACAAATTGGCTTTAATGAACTTTAGAATGCACAGTTTAGTTTAATAAAAGTCATAAAATGTAATAAAGTCAGATTATCTAAAAATTATATTTAAGTAATTTTTGTAAAATAAAATAAATATTAGTACCTTGCGACGCAATAATAAATTGAAATAAACGAGAATATTGTTTCGTCGGTACCTGATTCTACATTTTAATTTAACAAAAATATATTGCAGTTTCATTAAGAAAACCTTTTCTCTGCTACAGAGAATCTAAAACTGGTTTCGACTGTGAAACTTTCCAGAATTATCGCCTTCAGTTTAAGGCCGAAAAGCATAGTAATCGAAAACGAGAAAATCCTGGAGAACGACTGAAAAAAGAAAATGCAGAGACGTCTCAATAAATTAAATTGGTAATTAAAGCCAAGAATTTTTCTAAATTTATGTAAAATGTGAATCCTAGTGGGGTAATTTAGACAAATGTTAAAGATAACAAGAAGCTCGGTACAACTACAGTGGAGCGAAAAGACTGGGAACAGCACGACAGTTATTAAGAGCAAGAGAGTCACATATTACTTTCAGAGGGGTCGAGAAGGGATGACCAAAACCTAGTTCAGTACGATCAAAATTATTTTCTTAGCAATATCAATATTTTTTAATATTCAAATGCAAAAACTTAACTTTTCTAATAATCTTTTTATTATTTTAAGACATTCTTATATCGTTTTCTGACTCATCAGGTGTTATTGACAAAGCTGTCTGTGCAGAAACGGGACAATATTCAATTATACGATTAGTAACACATTAAGAAAATTTGTCAAACCTGTTCTGAAGAGTGTACTAACTTAATGTTTCTTATGGGAAAAAATAAATAAACAGATGCCATTTAGGCGTTTTGCTGCAAATATTTTTATTAACAAACAAATAACTTATATCTGCGACATTAGCAAATGATGTGCAAAATCTGTTAACGAAAATTTTCCACATCTCTAAAAAATTCAAAATTTATTTTAATTCAAAACATGCTGTACTACATGAGAACAAACAAGATAAAATTATAAATAAAAATATACCTAACGCTACTTCTAGCTAGCAAAGAGGCTTTACCGAATTTTAGAAACCCTTCATCTATATTCGAATATACATAAAAATTTGTATATGCCCTAAAATAGCAATATTGATGACGCATAATATTATTTATAAACACTTAATTTTAGTGCAATGTACTTTAGTTTTTATACATGAATAGTAAAAAACAGTGATATCAATCTGTAACGATTTTGTCTAAGCCTTACAAAATAAATAAATAAGAAACCCGGGAAAATCACTCTCAAATACTCTTCGCTTTTGAAACGTTTTTTACAATACAAACGACGTGTTCCCTTGTTTTGCAAATCCTAAAATTTGAGGCCTTAGTTGTCGAGCTCAGATTTAAGAATCACGTGAAAAAACCGGATTAATTTTTGATGACCTTTGTGAAAGTGTGAAAGAGCTCCATTAGCGTGTGAATAAATCATTGATATGAGTATCATAGCTCAGCCTAATAAACTTAAGTCAGGGGTATACAAATTTGAATTTGGAAAGAGAAGCGCTCTATAGGAGCGCTCTGTAGGTGTGGTGAAGAATACAAAAGGCAATCAATGTGCTGAAATAAAGAAATTAGAATTTAAAATTCTCAAAAGTTGCTGAAGTTTCAATACATCGAATCCAAGCAAAACAGTGTAAATATTTAGGCACATTTTAATCAATCAGCAACGCATTCAGCAGTAAAAAAAATATAACAAACAAATGAAGTGACTAGACAAATTTAATTGAAGTACGAATATGACAGAGGTGTGTAAAATTTACGGTATATTTGCTTGTTTAAAAGTATGAAAAAATTTCATGTTTTGGCAAGAGCATTTATTTTGCAACGATTAAAATTACACCTTGGTATGAAAACATAAATAGCACTGCAAGTGGTCATTATTGTTGTTTTATTTCACCTCAGTAGTTTAAAATTGGTTAAGAATTCCGATAATTTGTTTTTTGTTCGTTTTTTTTTTTTTTTGTTTGTTGGCGATTATGGCTTTTTTATAGTTTTGCTATTATGATATCTAATTGATAGTATTTCATTCGCAACTGTCATTTTTGATTGTTAAAATTTTATTTTGTTGTAGTTGTATCAGAATTCATACTTAATAAACTGAATTTCACACTTTGATAGCAAATAATTTGCAGAAAAACTTTGCCATGTGCAAATGTAGATATCTAAAATGTAGTCCTCCTCACAAGCAAAACTCTAATATTAAAATAATTTTAATTTAAGAATAAATTTTATTTCATGAATATATAGTGCCTGTCAAAATAATAGCACGAACTATTTACGTACACCTTGACGAGTCTAAGATCATCTTTTTGGTGATAAAGTTTCTAGATTTAATAGCGTGTGGCTAAAGCATTATGGTATCTGGTTGTGGATCATAGACATTGGATCAAAAAAACTATAGATGCTGCCATATATGTTAAAACCCTTGAAGACGTTATCTTACAAGATGCCTCATATAAAATGCCGCTGGTCTTGTTCTTTTAGCCAGATATCGACCCCAAAAACAAGATCGAAAAAGCAAACAAATGATTCAATGACACGTAAATTAAGATGATTGAATGACCTTTAATGCCAACGGATTGAGCACCATCGAAAATCTGAAGGTGGACAAAAATTATGTAGTATCCATGTTAAAACCATTAAGTGTTGAAAGTCTTTAATAAGCAATGTGCGAAATATGGATGTGTCAAATCATAGTCGATTTTACGGAAACTCGTTTTGCGATCATAATTGCAAATATACGATTTGCTATTGAAAATTTGTATTTATATTTTCTCCGATTTAATAATGTAAAATGTTTCAGTTGTGTTTAATTTATTTTCAGCAACACAAAACGTTTTTATAGAAATAAATTAAAGTGCTATTATTTTGTAAATTTTGTTTTATTTTATTTTATAATTGTAAGCAAGCATCTTGCTCATAATATTTTTTTATTTTATTTTATTTTGGGTAAATTTAAACCACTCGGTTAAGAAATTTACATTGATTTACCAAATTTTTTCTAACGGTACTATAATTTTAACCACAGCATCTTAATGTGACACATAAATCGAAAACGAATGACATTGAAATAAACTAAATTCTGTTTAATTATAAGGTGTCATTTGTGATTAATATTCTATTCTATTATTATGAAATAACTTCTGCCTATATTTTACCTATATTTGCTTTGTTATGAAAGCAAGACTAACCCTTTACATATCTGTAACAAAAAGGCTTATGTGTATTTTTTTAATTAAGTATTGAATCTTTAGAATAATTAAAGTAGCATTAAGTTTTAAAATCATAATCTAACAACTATGCTTAATTAAGTCCAGCCTGTGCTAGCCAGAAATTTTTTTCACTTAATAAAGTCTTTATTTTTATCCATAATGAAATTGAGTTTTTTTATTGTTTCCATGAATTATTTATCTAAAACAGAAAAACTATTTTCCTATCGAGTAAAATATGAAATCAATTAAAATTTAATTCAAAAATTAGAAAAAGTTGTTTTAAATAAGTTAATCAATTAAAAATTTAAATAATTTTCAATATGAATTTAAACGAAACCTTTAACAGTTTCAAACAACTTGTTTGTGAAGTGTTTAAAAACACACGGAGTTTGTCGTTTTTTTAAGCCAACTGTAAACACGGACCGGTTACCATATATTGACTTGCCGTCTTTTTATTAAGTATTAAAATATTAATATTATAGATATTAAAAAATATAATAAAATTCACTGTTTAGAAGAAAAATGTAAGAAATCTAGTAAAGAGAACTTAGATTAAGTTCATTTTAAAAAAGAACGGTTTTAGAAGTTCAATTCAAACATTATGAATGTTGTAATGACGATCCAATATAATATTTTAAATAAGTCGGACTAGTGTCAGGTAAAGCTGTATGCTTACGTACTTTTAAGTTTTCCTGCATTTCTCCGCTAACAGATCGGGTCCGCGAGTTAGGTAGGTTTAGTATAATCGGCGGCAATACTTCACCCTGTGGTGAAACTTTTTCCGCAAAGCGCCAAGAACCAAAAATGGGCGATAAGATATTATAACATAATAAAAGCCACCTCGATATTCAAAAATACTTGTAGAATAACTTACCGTACGAAAATATTTATACAAAGGGCCCAGGAGCACGAAGCTAAATACATAAAATGAGTTAATAATGTTTGTGTGAAAAAATAAACGATTTAAGATTTGATAAAAAAAACCATAATATAATAAAAATTTCTCCTATTGCTCCATATTCATGCTTTAATAAAAAATGTGCTCTGAAATACACTGCTAAAAGAGAATATATAGATCATTACCCTAATTTTTGGTCCTGCTTATTTATATTTATGTTAATGAATTAAAGCCTTATGGGAAATTTTGAATAGTTAAATAATAATACTTTCATATTTTACCTGTAACTAATCCTCCTGGAAATTTCATCACCGAATGCAAAAAAATAACCATGCTTTCAATTGATTCAGTAGCTTTTAAAATTGTTCTTGTATAAAATATAAACAAGATACTAGATGAACGTTAAAACTTTGATACAATTTTTGAATTTATATTTTTCTACTTTTTTTATTTATTGAAATTGTAATCTCTTATTATTTAAAGGACATTAAATTATAAATGACAACAAAGCAGCACTTGTAGTTGCAGCTGACTCTTCGAAGAGCACAGAGGCCATAATGGTAAACGAAAAAAACCCATGTGATACGCTTAGACATTGCTGCAGTCGAAACCCGGAAATCATAATGAAAACTAAAATAAACAACATAAAAACTGCAAGTATTAAGCAAAATGGTACATCAAATAGAAAAGAAAGACGTTAGCAGCTTACAAATTTTAAATGTAAACAAAATTTTATAAAATATGTAAATTGAGAAATGGAAGAAAATAAAAATATTTTAGAAATATATGAGAATATTTTAGCGATAATTTTGACGCAGATTTAAATAATTTTATACTTGACTTTGATTATTTAGAAATGCCACTAACAGTTCCATAAATAAGACAGTGAGGATATGAAAAATCGGTAGCCATTTTGTAAGAAAATTATACTCCTAGATAAGTAAGATTTTTCAGATGAATCAGTTGTTGTTTAAACTGCAACATTTTTGACCAGTTGCCATTATTGATACAGATAATATCTTTTCTAGAAGAGAGGAACGAAAATAAAGTGCTGAATTAAAATTATTAATTCAGCATAAAATTGGATAGCAAAAGGCTGATAGCACCTAAAAGCGATTTCCATCAATTTCTGAAAAATCTGGGAACTGAGGGTAAGAAAATATAGGCAAAACTAAGATCAATAGTACTAAGTTTTAATTGGTTTTTTAATTCACAAAATATAATTCTTGTTTCTCGATATGCCACACGCTTGAAAGAGGCTTTGAAAAATTATGTCAAATATTGAATATGTTCAAAAATGATGGCAAGAGTGAATTTCGCTTATGTAATGGTTATTTTCCACGTTTACGTGTTTTGAAGTGTAATTAAAACGTTAAAAGACTAACTAAGCCCGATACGTATACGATATTTATGATGGTTTTAGAAAATTTATGTTCTTCATGTTTAATATGAATTATATAATGCTTTGCTTTTTCGGAAAATATAGAGAAGTTTTGAAAGTCTCAAATGCTCTTGACATCTAATTACTGTTCTGCTTTACTTTCCCACAATTTCGTTATAGGTTAGCAACTTATAAATGAAGGATCAAATTCTAAAATATTGTAGTTCTCCTTCACTATTTATTATCTTAAAGCTTTAAACTGTCTTAATTAAGTAAAATGGCTTCTTCTAAAACTCAGACTTTATCTGATCATCAACTTTATATCAACTTTTGCTGCCTTAAAGTAGCATACATATCTTCCTATAAAGTAAAAGCTTGCTTTTAATGCAGGGTAAGATAAAAGTTAATTTACCATTACAGAAGAATTTAAAATAATTGAACTGAAGTTTCGTCTTCTAAAAAATGGGTAGAGTGGACAATTAAGCCTGAAGACAATATAGAAAAATAAATAAAAACTGATCTGCGTGTTGCATACATATGTCAATATGCAATATGAATTCATGTTTAATATGAAAATCTCAGGATCAGGTGAAGCCAACAATTCTTTGGAACCCAACCGTTCTCATGACGTCATAGCGATCAGTAAGAAAACAAATTCTCTACATTTCAAGGCTCGTTATCTGCACATGAAAGTTTAAGATACCTAATTTCCAACCCAACATTATCAACAGCATTTAATTTCATAAAACAAGGATTATGAAGTATCGATGGAAGGCTGAGAGAACATATCTTATCGCACAGAATTTAATAGAAGACTGTATGCTGAGCAGACATAGAATTTGTGTAAGGATTTTCGCAACAAGCCATATCAGTCTCCGTAACTTTTGCAATAGTTACCCAGATGTGGCATACCAAACAAATCATTAATCACTGGCCATAATTATTGAGCGTTTGTTTTTGGATAAATTGCTTTTTAGGATCAGAAGTTTGTTTAGATTACACACACATATACAATATACATATACATATACATAGTGAACATTGTTTCTAAATATTTCTTCAATTAAATTGCTATGCATAAGTCATGTTATGACTTGACAATTCCATGTCGAGGTAATTTGTAGTATTGCAAAAAACAAAAGCAACAAAATTTGCACGAAATAACAGGTTAAAATAATTTAGACCCATTTTAGTCCTAGTAAATATGGTATGAGTAATTTATTTGATATTAGTAAGAGAAAAAACAAATAAGTTAAAAACGTAGAAAACCTATTTCTAGACTCAACTTCAACTTTTTTGTCAATACTTTCGAGAATGTTCTGAGTTTACAATCTAGATTTTTCATTGAAACTTCTTTGTATTCTTATTCAATATTTCAATCCTTCGCTAATTCTTGTAATATCACGGCTTGAATTTAACTTAAAAGCTCTTCCGTGTGCTACAGGGAAGCGATGCATACACAAATTTCAAAAATCAAAAGAGAAAAAAACTTTTATGTGGTTAATAGGGTAGAAGAGAGATAACTTTTATTCTGACTTAAATCACTTACTTTAACTTATGCCTTGATTTTAAGCTGCAAGGATTCTAACATTGCAATATGTTTTTAACATAATTTAATTAAGAAATTGAAGGTATAAAACTAACTAAGGATTTCACCAAGTTCCTTTTAATATTCACAGTACATTTCACCTATTCCAGTTGCAGTTGCTTTTCAAAGATGATATCGGGAATTCTTAAAATATGTTTACTTTTATTAGCATTAACAATTAAGGAGCAAGTTAAGCGAGTATATACTTAAGCTTTTTCTTCACTTAAGGTCATAACAGAGCTGATTATGTCAAATAATCAACACCTTTGTAAATAAAAATTAAAAATATTTATTTTTCTCTTTTTGTAGGAATTTTGTAGCCCTTAAAAGGGCTCTTTAGAGTTTAAGTCTTGTATCTTCTTGAATTAACTATGCGGTTCCCTCAAGAACAGCCAGTACTTACCAATCCGGGCCCAATATTCCGTCAGCTAAATATGTTTTGTAGGTAAACTTCTGTAAATAAAGATTTATACTTATAAATAAAACTAATGCGCCTTCTGCATTTAACCAATAAATCCAATTCTGCTAATTTTCCGCAAGCCAAATAAAATTCTTTCCATTTGTCATCAGCCAATACTTACCAATTTACTTTTAAAAAATAATAAAATAAAAATGTAAACATTTTTAAAAATTTTCTGAAAAAGTGCTTTAGTTTTTTATTGTTCCTTTGTTTGTATTTCCTTTTTTCATTGATTTTAAGGGTTTAACTTTTGTTTTTTTTTTCTCACATGATAAAAAAATATTCTATATGTAAACTTTTTGGCCTTTTTACTTGAAATGCGATAATCCTGAAGCGTTTGATACTTCGTTATGCTAAACTTTGCAAATTTTAACTTGTCGTCAACACAAAACTATGCCGCGGACTTTATCAATGACTTCAAAAGTAACAACTTCCGTTGTTAGTCCTGAGTGAAGTTTATCATTTGTTACCGAGCGGTCAGTTTTGTTTTCATTCACCCCATTGTAGATAATTCAGACATGCCCTGACCTTCAACTTAATTATGCTTGATTTCTTCAGGTTGTTTGTTTTTTTATTTTTTTCTCGACTTCCAAAGATATGCAATTAATATATCGGTAATTAAAATTGATGCGTAATATTTGAAACATTTTACAATCTGTAACAACAATATAAAAGCTGTTGTTGCTGCTGGCTGTGCAAATTTGTATGTGAGTTGAATAATTTAACTAACATCTTTAAGCAGCCGCTGTAACCGTATTTTTAGGGCTATCTCCATTTTTTCTAAGCTAGAACACAGCCTTGTGTAGTATAGAAAATAATTTTTGTTAAGTAGCTGCATAAGATGAGTTTTCTAAAGCCAAATAAAACAGCTGTTAAAAACCTAACGTAGTTACGAATTGAAAAATGAAGTAAATGTTGGGTAGACTGTGTCAACAGAATTAAAAGCCGTTTCACGATCACACTGAGGTTAAAAAAACTAAAACAATTAACCTAGAAATGATTAGAATTTAAAAAGAGAAAAAATTTAAATACACATATATCGCTGCTAAACATTAATTGGGAGAATTATTTATTATTACGCTGTTTGCAAAAATAAACTCATTTTGAGTTAACCTGTTTAGGCGGCAAATGGCATACAAAAATTCTTTTTTTTTCCTGCTTAGGCAAAATAAAATGTAAACTTTTTTCTTTTCAAACGTTTTGCAGTTACTAGCATGACATTTTATAAGACTGTACACCACAGGTGGATATTCATTTCCGATCCCGTACTGTATATATATTTTTGATCCTATATATAGGGGAATCGATTTATCGATATCGTTCTGTTAGCAATCAGTTTGAAGTCAGTTTTGCCATGTCCACAGATGAGCTACAGAAAATTTATGACCAACATTTTCTCAGACGTATGTAGTAGTATGTAGTAATTTAGTAATATCGCTAAATAAATGGTAGAGATATGTTCGATATAAAAAAAAGATGCGACCGCCTCTATTTTCCTTACATTTTTAAGATTTAACTGTATTTTTATATTTGTTTTTTGTTTTTTTTTTTTTTTTGTTGCTTTGTTTTATCGAAAACCGAAATATAAGAAAAAACTATCCGTGTTTGTGTTTAAATCAACTTTGCCAAGGCACTAGATGAGCTATAGAAAATTTAAAGAAGCTAATCGCTAATCGTTTATATTCCTGCTGGTGATTTTGATCATTATTAAAATAACTAAAAAGTTAAAAAAGCGGTGAACCTTTTACTTTTTACAGAGATCTTTTTATTTACTTAACTTTGCATTTAATTTGGTAATAATTGTACACAATACTTAAAAAAAACTGGACCAGAATATCAAAAAAACAATAATTTTAATTTTTTAATGCTTATGATTCGATCATTTTAAAACATGAGCGAGGTACCCATCTTTAAGATCACTTTGCGCCATTCCTCTGCTATAATCGTGTAAAATTTTGGTTCAAGCGGCTTAGCCCTTAAAAATGGCTGAGTTATTTACAGAATATTTTGATTCTGCCCACACTATAAAGCGATTTATCAATCAAAATACCACACATTGCGGCAACTTTTGCATCCTCGAACTTTCTGATGCGCCGTTATTTCATCCAAACAACAATTCACTACGCTATGTTTTGTTTTTCATTCTCCCTTTCTTTTTTCTACTATTATTTCGTTCTGATTTGTTATTTTTATTTATAACTACATAACGAAGTGCTGTGCGGTGAGGCGGGATGAGCGGTTTAAAATAATCCAAAAATGGTTTTATATAATTTTCTGTCCTCGCAAAATGTACAAAATAGTACTTGCAACCAACAGTGCTCTTATTAAATGCTTAAACGTATATTTAATAAGACTCCGAAAGGGTTCTTGACTTAAACATAATAAACCTTTGAACACTACTTAGATACCACGCAATAATCTTTCGAAGGCGTTCTCCGACAAAGCCAAATATGCAGCCAGTTATGACGGTCTGTTCCAAAAGGTATGACAACAGTATAATAAACTTCACTTTTTACTAAAGTAATGTGAAGTTTAGTTTTTTTGTTGTTCTTTTTTCAGTGCGCTGTAGCGTCCTTATTACTACAATCATTAGGGTTGTGTGTTTTTAATTCAGAAAATTTTTTTTCAAATACTGTTACCTGTTGCACATGCGTTGGTAGCTTTATACAAGACAAGATATGATGTTGAATGGTTCTAACGTGACTACAGAAATTCTGTTGCAAGCAAGAGCAATAAAAAATATAAAAAGAATAAAAAAAAAGATATGAAAAATCAATTCTCATTTGTTTTTACACAAAATTTATGCATAAAAAGATATGAATTTTATGTATTTTTTTCTTTGTAGTGTTGCTTTAAACGCCCATTTAGAAAAAAGTTAAAACAAACAAGTGGTTTAACTTGTCATATAATATGCCACATTTGTGTCCGTGTATGTGTCTGCTTACTACATATGGTGGCATATAACTTAGTATTTTTCATGGTTTTTAAAAGGTAAATATTAATACTTTACAAAATTTATGCAATAATGATCTTAAGACCAGAATCTTCCTGTTGTCTTGTTAAAACGTATAAAGAGAAGCACTAACAATACTTTAAGGTTTATATCAAATTGCATCATACATAGTCTATCTTAAGCTATTGTAGAAGTTGATTGTGTTTATTACTGGGTTTTATGTAGGTTTACACTTAATGTACGTCAAATGATCATATAAAACACCACCTTAAGCCTGGCAAGTAGTGTTGGCGTTACCAGAAACTTTTTGCTCTTGTCGTCCTCATTATTTTAGTTATTGCTTTAGTATTTCTTTTTGTGTTTTAATGAATGAATTCCTTTTTCCATTAAGAAGTTTTTTTTTTGTATCTTGGACAAATAAGTTTTTTATAAAAAATAAAAATCTTTAATATTTCATTAAATAAATTATCTTTCCATTGATTTTTTATTATTTTCTTGTAAACGGAAATAGCTTTATTATTAAAAATAATTTAGAAAAGTTGTGCTGGGAACATTTTTGCTGATTAAAAGCTTTTAAAATATTGGCAGAAGTCACTAAAACGGAATTTTGTTGCAGGAAATGATTATAAATTGCCACTCATACGGGTAAACATTATAGTATTGAGATAAAAACTAAGAAATTTTTTCAACCTGCTATATTATTTGTAGTTGTTTGACAACTATTTGAAAAAGAAAATTGATTTTATCAATAAACTTAGAAATCTGATAATCCTATCAGTTAATGAAGACCAAAAATAAATAATGAATCAACAATTTTGTTCATTAAGACTCTCACATTTAAGAGTGATACTCTCAAGAGCCTTTAACTATTCTTTCAAATTGACGATTACAAATATTCTGACTAACACTTATAAAGCGAATACAGTGAACAGTGCGTTTCTCATAAAATAAATAAATGCTTTGGTAATGCAAGTTTAAGATTGGCAATACAAGAAAGAACACACATTTTTGGCTTTTTACCATAAAATTGGGATAAAATTTTTTTTTATTTTGGCCGACCTTAACTTAGTATTTTTAGCGTAGTGCACTTATTAATGATCGGAATATCACTTTAAGACATCTGCTATATCTTTAATTAAATTAAAAAAATGTAAAAAATATCTCTTTCTCAGGATTTTCTCCAGAAAAAAGATGTTCCTTAAACTTACTTTGGTTCTAGCAAATTTTTATAAACCATTTTAAAACCAATCTATAGCGAATAAAAGAAAAGTTAGCACAAAAATTATAACGGTTCTCCCTCCAGCCCTATCCAAAGTCAGGAAATTTTTATTTATTTTACAGTTAACATAATCGTCCATCAAAGCAATTAATTCAATTGACTGCAATTGGAATAGTTTAGTAACACGTTTGCTTTAAATGATAATACGTATTATGGAGGCGTCGTAGAGTCCGTAAAGAAAAAGTCATTGTTACTGCAAAGCGTAGCGTAGAGGAAGACCCGAATAAGTCTATCCGTCATTGTGCACAGAAATTGGATATGTGTTCATCCACTTTATGGAAAATTTTATGGAAAAGATCTTGGTTTGCGAGCTTACAAAATCCAATTCGTGCAACAATTTAAGCTACACAAGTACCTAGTAAAGCATAGATTCAATGAATGGGCTCAAAATAAGATTACCGTTTATCCTGACGTTCATAAGCTAATTTTGTTTAGCGATTAAGTCCTTTTTTATTGAATGGATACGCCAATAAACAAACTTGTTATATTTGGAGTGATGATAATATTCAACTGCATGCTAAGACACCGTTACATCTAGAAAAACTGACTGGAAACATTGTTCTGTAGTTTTAAAAAAACGATGCTGGTCAGAACGTTACCGTTGACCGTTATAGAACCACGATTATTGACTCTTTCATTTATTAAATAAACGACTATGATGTGCAGGAGCTGTAGTTTAACAAATTATACCAGTCAGCGTTCATATGCCACAAGTCATATTTAAATTATAACGTTAGAAGATTATCTTACTTTTGAAGTAAGTTTTATGTTATTTAAAAATATTTATCTTTCTTTTCCTAGATTTTAAAGTTCTACAAAAAATACCCCTAACAAATAAATTTAATTTTTATTTGTTTTTAAAGTTTATCTGATTTTTTAAGTTAAAATTTTATTTGAAAAAAGCATAAATAATCTTAAATATTTTTTAAAGGATTCAATTGGTTTGTTGTTTTCGCCCTTGTTGTTGCTTATGTTATGCACAATATTTACAATATGATTATTTTTTCACAAATTTCAATCCAAATGCACTTGCTAATACATTTTCCTAACATGAACTTACCAAAACATGATTATTTGAAAAAAAACTGAAAACAAAAACAATTGATTAGAATCAGTATTTATGAGAAATTGAATACAAGAACAAGTTTTTTATCTTCTAGCAAAATTTAAATCAAAATTTACTTCTGTAAACAAAAATCGTGACCAACTAAAGTTGACTCTCAGCAGAGACATACTGACACCATACTGAAATTTAAAGTAGCCGCCTTAAGAATTTATTACTATTTGCCTACGGTTTCTTAAAAAAAAAATTGTGAAAGTCGTGTAAATAATTCATGGCAGGTAGATTTTTTTAATAGCTGTAAAAACGAAATGCTTCATTTAAATTATTGTTTTAGTTTTATTATAAATCATTGTTTTATGTTGACTGGTTTTCAAGTATTAAAAGCTGAATTGTTTGCTGGGTAATGGGGGTATTTAAACAACAACTTAGTTTACGAATGTTATAAAAGCAACTGGGTGAAATAATTGTAAAGTTTAATTTTTTATAGCTTGAAAATATGCAAACAAATGAAAACCCCAATCTAATCTTATTTAAGGTGTGTTTGCTTATTTTGTTTTTTTAAATTGATTTAAACTGAACTTTAAAATACACAGTTGTAAAAAGGATGCTAAGAGTAATAAAGTCAGAAATAAAGAAGTTTCACAAAAAGCGTAATAATATAAATTTCAGTAGCCAAATAAGTATTGGCAGTACAAGTGAAAAATTCGAAAAGGTTAATAAAAAAAAAAAATTATTAACATGTCGTTTGAATGTCCATTGATTACTAAAACTCTTTCACTCTTTTACTCGATCCAGTTTTGAACTTCTTACTGTTAAACAAGTTTATGCAATATCTAGTACGTTATAGAACCAAAACAGTCTTAGGAATAGGCCACTTTTTATCGGAATTTTCATTTTATTGCTCTCAAGTTTGTCTTAATCGGTTTTGTGGCATGTGGCCGATCATTGTGGTTAATAAAAAACCTCTGTCTTGCATTGTTGTTTTTACGGTCAGTTTTGCACAATGCTCGGTTTTAACAAAAGCAGCTGATTCTTAGTGTATGATACTGATACATGGAAATGGTTGCTACAAATTGCTTAACGCAATTCTGTATTGTCAACACCTAATTCAAAATTTTTAAGCTGTCCTCAGCTAATCAAATAAAAAATTTTGTAAATAAATTAACTTCTTTGCTTTATGTAACTTTTGCTGAAATTCCTCTCAATTCCTATTTATTTACAGTTTCTTGATATTGCCAACCTTCAAAAAGGTGTTCGAAAACAAATCTGCTCTTGGCAAAATTTCGTTCTGTGATTATGTTTAAAACTGGTTTCGCCAATGAAAGCTTTTCTCTTTTACAGTAGATCTTAAACTGGTTTCGCTTATGAAAGTTTCCATCAGTTTTATGCATCCATTGAAACGGTAACCTTTAGTAAGCGAACCAGTTTTTATCACAACCCGGATAAATAACACGTTTGCCCAAAGATGAAAAACAATAAAGAAAGCCGAGAAAATCCTTGAGTCTGAACGAACGACAGCGATGCAGAATAGTTTAAAGAAGCAATCTTTGTAATTTAAACCGAATAAAATAACTTAAAGTTAATTTTTCCCCTTGAAAGGTAAAATAATCCCGACAAAGAAAAATAATAACAATATCTGAGCTATTATATCCTTTAGTAGTTATTTCATGGGCTGGCAGTAACAAATTATTATTTGCTGGTGTGCTTCAGTATGTCCTTTTAAATACTCTTTTAAAATAAAGATTAAAAACATTAATTGAGAGGTCAGGCTTAAGTTCTGGCTTTTTTCGTTTTTATCATTTTCTTATTTTTCTAAAAATCTCTTTTACTAAACTTTTTTCCGAATTATAGTGGCCTTTGCTCTTCATATCTAGATAGTAATAGACCAAACCCTTTGGAGAATATGCTGCTTCGCATTTAATTACTGCTGGTAATAATATTTAAGATGTGGTAGAGCAAACACACTTTTTAAGTCTTTCTAACTATTTGTACTACCGTTATCGGTCCGAAAATAGAATACAACTCTCATGAATGTGCTTCTTTGGATCAAGCCGAGCGCGCACAAGGGAAAGCGGAAAAGCTTATCGATGATTTGCTAAAGCATCGACGCAATGTGCGATGTCTTTTACTGTTTTACTGTTACTACAACGAAAACCATTTCGTATCAAATGTTATACAAATCTTATTAATTTAAAGGCTCATCCATAAGTGGCCGTTTGGCTAGAGAATTTTATAGCGCAGTACAGAGAGAATCCGTCACCTGTAGAGGTCTTCCCAGTCACTTTCAACGTGAAATACTACTTCTAATAGTCTCTTTTCTCATTTACGTAACCGATGTTCTTAATTCCAGCGCAATGTACCGCATAGCTTTTTCCCGAATGCTAATCCGAAAAATATTTATTAAAATTAAATTAACTCTATAAACAATTTCAGTTTTTATTTAGCTGAGAATAAAATATTTAATGTTTATATTTCGCGAAATCCTTGCTAGTAAAATATTTTTTAATAAATTGCGCTATAATTTGAAATAATGCTTTCTACCACTCTGCTCTCTCTTTAAATTAGTTTAATTATATAAGTATCCGTTTTATTAAAAAAAAAATAAGAAGAAGAAATAAGAAATGACACCCTAGGGGTCCGCAGCAGAGAGATTTATAAGAAATATTTTACAAAGATTTAACCAAAACATGCTCACAGACACTTTCAAAACACATGTTGTCTTTCACACTTGGAAATTTATTTTGAAGATAAAAAATTACAAAATTTCCTCTACAACATAGAAATTGTTGGGCAAAAAAAAAAAAAAACTATTGTGTGGCTTAGAAAATGGCCGTAATTACATGTTGTAACATACGCAACATCAGCATCAATAGCACAAAATTAAATTTAGTTGATTAAAAGCTTTAATCTAACACATCCTCTGATTCTGTTTGCATGCCACTTAACTTTCCATTTTAAATTGATGAGGAAGGAGAAGTTTTCCTTTAGAATTAAATTCATAAGATAAATTTGTTTTATACAAGTATTTTTTTTAAGGTTGGCATGAAAACTTGTATTGAGAGATTAAAAATTATTTAATTGATAACACAATTTTGAATGCTCAAATTTAAGAAAATTATTCTCTCAAGAGTTTTTCGAATTTAAGCCACAACAATGTACATCTATACATATAATAAAATAGTAACGGTCATTTATGTACATGGTTTTTTGAAAATTTGTATGACGGTGTAAATAGTAACCGGTACAGAATACAAAACATCTAATTTTGGAATTCTTGTCTGTCCGTTTGTCTGTGTTCGAATCACGTAAAACCTGCTTGATGGATTTGAATAAAATTTTGTGAGGAAGTCCCATACAAAATTTAGTTCAAATATAGAATACTTTTTTGTTGTCATTTCGTACAGAAACGGAAGATACAATAATGGTATAATGATACTGGAAGAGTTGCTTGTACATTTAATTTTTGAAGAAGGATAATTTTTAACACTGTTTACAGAACTCTACAACAAATATTTAAAAACACATTTCTCTAAATTTTAGTTAAAAAAAAAAAAAATAGAAGGGATACACAAACGAAGTCGTAGGCACTGCTAGTAAAGAATAATATTTGCATATTTGTTCGGTTTTGAACTCTCCTTTAGGTTAAAACACATTTTTAAATTTCCGTTTTCAGCGAATTAACTTTTTGTCATATCTTCCCCATTTCAAAGTTCTTTCGAATTTGAATTTTTCGAATAATATAGTACGTTACGGTTTTAGCAGTTTATTGAAAATTAATTTTTTTTCGTATTGAGTTTTTTTAAATCTGCCATTTTTTATGTTTTGGCATTGGCGCCCTCAAAAATATTGTGTCATTGGTTTTTGGTTATTCCTTCGAGTTTGTATTTTTTGTTAGTTTTTGGTAGACTTCTATTCCATTTTTACAAATCGGGAATATTTTTTGAATTAAAAACCTATTATTGATTTAATTTTTACTTAAAATAAATTCCTGACCTATTAAAGTTTTTATTTTTTATGAAATTCATTACCGTATTGCTTGCAATTATTTATTATAACTATTGATATGTAAATGTGCTTTGGGCAAACGAATTAAAAGTTCTAATTTAATACAAGAAATTGTTCACGTTTAAAGATTTGAAAAAAACTCTAGGTTTCTTCCCCTCTTAATAATTTGTTTTGCAGCTGTTTGACTCATATTTTTCCAATTACAGTAAACAAGTTTTTAAAACACAAAAAATGTTCCATCTTGACTTTTACATCTTCATTATTATTTTTAAGCTTTTGAAAAAAAATTAATTTAAAGTCATTATTAAAACACATATTGTGGACGTTGTTGTTGTTAATGTATAATTGCTTCAAAAATGCAACTTTGTTTAATAGTCATGCAGAACATTTTAATCATAACTTGACTGTGTTACAGCTTGTTTAACTTGAAAGCTGTATCACAGTCATCATCATTGTTATCAGTAGACATTTTCGTTATTATTTTTCATAATAGATAATTTTTGATCTGATTTAATACGCGTTTATGATCTGTTTGTATGTTTTTGTTTTATATCTTTTTTGCAACATATCTGACATGTAATGGTTTGCATACCTAAAGTTATCTTTAGCCCAGGCTTGGGATATTCATTATTTTTAAATGTCCTCCTTAAAATCCAAAATGGTACTTTTTGGAGACTAAAAGGACTGAACGTGAACAGCTCTTGTAAAATAATGGTTTTTGTAAGTGCAATTAAAAAACATTCTAAAAAGCTTCCATGTTAGCATTTATGTGCAGGAAAACTTTGGTTTAAAATTGTAAATAAATTTATTAATATTTATAACATACCTCTTTTAAATAGCCGATTAAGAACATGTGATTCCATTTGATCAGTCTAACCTATGGCACAATAAGTTCTCAGGTAAGTGCAGTTACTCTTTTTGATATTGAAATAACTTTTTGTACGTTTTTCCAGCAAAAGAAAGTGAATAAATGCTATAGTTATGAGTTTTCCATCCCAGTTGTTAAGCCAGTTATAGAAGAGTTTTATTTTGTGAAAGTTATTAACTGTAATTAATAATTTTGACATACAAATCCTGGTGTATGGCGCCGCATTAAAGTTATCTATTGACAGATTGTATTTACATTTTTATTATAGAATATTTTTATTTTATTGTTTTTCCTTGTATGCTATTCGAAGAGAATGTTTTTCTATAACAAAAACTGTTGTTAATTTAATGACTTTATTTTTAACTCTACTTTTCATAACTGATTTCTTAATTATACGTACAATATGATGTCAATATAATGAGAAAAAAGTATTTCTAATCAACATAAGATGATGCAGGAGGAAGTAAATAGTCCGGCTAAAAAACATAAATATGAAATGCTAATGCATATAATTTTAACATTAAACAAAAGTTGTTTTTACTGATTTTTTATTTTTTTTTTAAGTTCTTAGGCATAAAAGGTCCACTCTTATTTTATATCAATCGATGTATTTATTATTAGATTAATAACATCGCGGAAACTTTTCAGGATTTCTTCTCATGTGCGTCTTCCCTGTTACTCGAAACATTTGTTTAACTAATTATTTGTGTTAAATTAAATAAATGCCTATACAGAAGTCAGTACCATCCGCTTTAGCGTATAAATAATTTCGCTTTACAAAGATTTTGAAAAAAATTTTCATTTTAATTTATAATCATTTTTTTTACGATGTTGTTTAATGCGTTTGGTGTTAAAAATCAAAAATTGATGAAAATATCCATATTTTACTATAAGTTAAATTTTAAAAATTCTTACATTTTATAAAAATACGGTTTAAAGTTTTAATTGAAACTTGATCCCGACAATATTGAAAAATACATAGATTTTGTAAAGAAAAAAAGTGAAAATAATAGAAATTACAAACGTAAGAATTGATTCCAAAAAACTCGAAACACCTCAACAGGTCAAAAGAAAACTTAGTTCAAGCAAGTAACTGCTTGTTAGACACCTTGTGATATGCTCTGCACTCTTCTTCATTAACCCATTACCGCCCACTGTCCCCATATGAGTACACACGTTCAAAGGCGGTCAACACTTATTTAAACCGTTATATATCTTAATGTAAACATATGTACCTCTGCTTTAGGCTTAGTTGAGTTTATATTCAGAGACACATGTTATAAAATAAAAAGCAGTTGCAATTATAGTGTTTTTAATTTTGTATTTTTTTCGGTTGTGCTTTTTGAAACATCTTTCAGTATTTTTTAGCAAGCTTTCAATTCCATTTGTTTACCAAAAAAGTGAATAAGCTATTTGGAAGGTATGGTTTTTCCGGCTGTCCCCAATCGGGGACAATGGGCGGAAGTAGTAATAAAATTTACAATTTCACAGGTTTCTGGATCGTCTTTATTTTGACAAACAGAAATCTTTTTAGAGGTCATACACCTTTTTTAGAACTAAGGAAGCTGTTAGTTACATAACGGAAAATGATAATGACAAAACGTGTGATAATATAGTCATGCCACAAGATCCTGCTTTTGTAAGTGACCTCGATGAAGATAATGAAGAAGATGCATTTGTACATATATGCCAAATGATGTACCGGGAACAATCGACGTTGTGTTGACAGAGCAAAAATACGATTCGAATGGCAGTGATAATGAGCCACTCTTAAGTTACCTTGGCAAGAAAAATCAAGATAACCTAGAAAATACTAAGAGGAAGCTTGAAGTACCAACTTATAGCTCATATATAAAGCGAATGATGTAGTTAGAAAAAAGAGTTCATTATTTCATTAAAAATATAAACGGTAACAGCCCATAAGTTTTGTTTGAAAAGGTATTTGATACCCGTATTATTTATTTGCCTGTTATACGCTAACCGAAACAACATACATAACTCCAGTCTTGACAGTAAAGATTTACAACATTTTTTTCGGTGACTATATACATTGCCTTCGGAACGTGTATATTGGAGTTTAGAGATTTTATTGGTTGCAAGAACAATGAGTAGAAATAGATTCCTAGACATAAAACAAACCTAGCATTTTGACAACAATAACCTTGCCAATAGTTCAACCTATAAGATACGTATGTTGAGACCCATCTGCAATCCAATTAAAAAAAATTCTAGTCAATAGGAAATACTTCATAAGAACTAATCAATAGATTAATCTGTGATATATTTTGTTCGCCACTCAGCGAAACAATTTTTTATGGGCAAGTCAGTAAGATTTGGCTACAAGAATTAGACAGTAATAAGTTCAGATGGATATTGTTATGCGTTTTATATTTACATATCTTTTGGACTTGATATGTAGTAAGGTTTGGCGATTGCACGTTATACTGCGTAAGGTTGAAAATACCACTCAGATAGACAAATTATCATTCACACGGAATGTTGCATGGGCCTTTTTGCAGCCCACATCATCAAAGCGGCGTCAAGCTTCATCCATAATAGTTGGTCCTGATCGCAAAAATACTCCGGAATGGATAGTAAATCAATGAAGATGTGTTCTTAGCCATTACAAATGTCGCTAGAGATGTGCATTATGTACAAAAACACTTTGCGTTGAAACAAATTGTTTTAAGAAATTTTATACTCAATACGCCCATTGTCCACAAGTGAGGACACCCGTTTTTCTAAAAAGCTAATACACATTTTTAATTTTTTTTCTATTGTTCTATATATTCAGTCGAAAACGGATAAATAAATAACAACAAAAATATTTATTTAACTGCAGTTTGATTTTGGGTGTTAATGGGTTAAAAAATCTAATAAAACATAGACGCAAAAAGCAAGCCGTGCTTTCAGTGAAAGAAATATTCTGACGATGCCATATATTCTGTTTTACAACTAGAATATAAAGAAATGATCAATTAAATTTGCTTCCTTGTTTGCAAAAGTAATGTTTTTTTAAAGAATATTTGAAAATTGTTGATAGTTCTAAACAATTTTTTGTGTATTTTTGTTTTTAATGAAATTTCAAATTTTTTATTGCAAAAACAATTTCTTGGACATTTTATAAGAATTTTTTTTAATAATAAATATTTTGGTAAAATTTAATCATTTTGTAAAACCATATTTGTTTTTTTTTTTCGTTAAAATCTCAATTTTTAATGAAATATATAAATTTCTACTGCAAAACAATTCTTAACCAAAGTTTAATATTATTGATGAAGTCTTGGTAAAAATGTGATATTTTGGTGAAATTTAAATGGTTTATTGATAATCCTACTACCTAGTAGTTTATAGTTTTTTTTCTCAAACTTCGGTTTTCAATACAACAAAGCAAAAAGCAACAATAACCACTTACTGGTCCCTTTTTGTTACCTGCTTAGAAAAAGGAAATAGATAAAGAAAAGAAAATAAGATACCAGATAAGGAATAAGGAGTAGAGAAAAAATAGAGGAAGAAAGAAACCACGCTGATTAAGGCCCATTGGCCAAAGAGTGTGCTCAATCCTTTGACTGAGTTACAATGTCCGATTGTGGGCCAGTGAACCACCCACTGCACCTCAAAAAGGAAGTGATGCTACCTGGTTCCAGCAACGATATGCCAGATAGGCTCCTATTGCACCGTTGACCAATGTATATTTGTCTGAGGTACACCGACACGGGGCACAGACAGATGAGGTGTTCTATCGTCTCCTCCTCTTCCTTGTCCTAAAAACATCTACAGAAGTCGGTAAATAGGAGACCCATTCTTTCAGCATAGGCTCAAAACAGACTGTGCTTGGTATCCACAGCCACTAAGTCGCGTAATTGACTTTTCGTTAAGTGTAGTAGCGCATCCATCCTGCCCCGATCATAGAGGGCCAGACTGTTCTAGCTAAGTAGCTAAATTTCAATGTACCTCTATGTCTGAGAAAAAAAAAATAATAGAGTTTCTGTAGCTCCTCTAGAACGTGTCAAAACTGATTAAGGACAGACGGACGTCGCAAAATTGGCTCTGCTTTGTATAGGGATTAAAAATATTGTAAAAATTATAACCGGAATAACAATCTCTATCTGTGGTCACGGGTATAAAAAAAATTAATTGAAAAAGTGATTCTTAATCACAACTACTAACATTGTGCAAAAAACACTGCAAAAGAAGGTTTAAAAGTTGTCAGTCAATGTATGGATCTCTTCATACCAGTGCTTTTCACTTGGATGAGACTTTGATAAGCCTTCTTATATTTTTATTGCTATTCAGTGCAATTAAATAAACACCAACAAACTACATGCGTTGAAAATTTTCTTACATTCCTTTACAACACAGGTGTAATAAAAATGACACTGGCATAATTGTTGTTTTTTTATTATTAAAAAACAAATTGAATGGACACAATCAGAAATATTTTTAAAAATTAAAAAATTCAGCATATTTTTTCAAATATTTTTTTAAAGTAATTATTAATTTACTTATTTGTTTTTAATTCTTTTATATTCATATAAAATAAATTAAGAATTTTGTAACTGTAAAACTTTATTTATGTAAATAAAACCAATAACCCACAATATCTTAATATTTTTCTATTTTCAAAACGTACCGAACATGCAACTTCCTGTAACAATTAAAAAAATTATCAATTTTAAAACGAAATCAGAGTGTTGGTGAGAACCGGACACACAACGATTTAGCTATTATATTAGCACTTTACTTACTAGAATACTGCGGCGCTTAGATACTCCTATGAAAGCTTTTATTATTCAAAGATTCAATGAAGAAAGCAATAATCTTACATGTAAAATAAAACATACAATTTAATTTATATCGTTTATTTTATTAATTAAGTTTAACATGAAAAAAAAAATAAAAAAATAAAAAAACTGAAAATAAGAAGAAAAAAAAAAAAACTGAAAATAAGAAGAAAAATAAAAAAGATCTGAAAACCTGTAAGCATTGGCCACTCATATTGATTATTGTGTAGAGAAAACAAAAAAAATTCTGCAGCTAACACAAGCAGATTTTCACAAGCAGATTTTCTTTATTCACATCATGTTTTTCTTATTCTTTCAATATCGCATGCGAAACCAATTGATTAATTACTGATTTAAGGCTTAAGATTGTTTTTTGACTTTTATTTTTATATATTTTTTTGCAATGTGATTAGATTTTTTTATTTAGTTTCTGTGCACTGAATCCTAACAGATACATTTTTGTCACCCTATACATCATCTGGAAGAAGTGACACATAAGTTGCCTAATTTAATGTCCATGGACATTATGTCACACCATATTTTTTAGTATTTTTATTAGAAAGATGCTACATTTTTATAAACTGGTTTGGCATACCAAAGAAGAGAAAATTTTTGAGCCCGGTTGAAGGCCGGCTATGCAGAAAATGTGGTAAGCGAAGCTGATTTTGTTTTATGTGCGGATATTATGACATTTTATAAGTGACACTATGTCCATGCTAAAAACGATACAGTGTCAATAAACATTATGACGTTTTTCAATGCGACATAATGTCCATGGACGTTTTGCTACTTTTGAGTGCGACATAAAGTCCATCGATATTATGTCCTTGGACATGCCACCTATAGATTAACTTAAATCTGTTATATGCCCAACTAATCCGATAATGAATTTTTGTTTAAAAATAAATAAACTTCCATGAGTGAAGAAATTAATTTTTTATTGATGTGTAAACTCCAGCTCTTATAAATCTCAACATTAAAAATATTTTTGATCTTTCTCTGTTTCATTTGTTTGTAAAATGCTTTCGAGCAATAATACAAAATTTATATAAGCGGAGTCGTAATAGCTTTTAATTGCGTGACATAGTGGGCTTGATCATAAGCCACTTCTGGCTACGAACCCATGGTAAAACAATGCCCATCCCCCATTAAGACTTTGGAGTAAGCAGTTACAATGAAGAGGACGAGAAGAAGATTGCGAACATTGTCCTACACTAGAGCATCTATCGCTCTACCATTGCAAAAAATTTGCTTTTTGGTCATGTGCATCTAACAGAGAATTGCGCGGTATTGATTTCTTTGTCAAGAGTTTTAATTGCTTTCACTTCTAATCATCCGCGGTACTGCACGACTTTTACTATAACATTCCTTCAATCTAGATATATTTTTTTTGCAATTATTCTCTTTTTTATTATTTCTTATGTTCGCTCAACTTCTTCTTTCTCAAATTTTTTTGCAAGCAACATAAAAAGATTTCGTCGGGTACAAGTGGGATGCTCGTCCTGCTTACCTAACTTAAGAAACGCCCTTATAAGGGACACGAGTATATGATTACAAAAGCTTAAAAAAGTGCACATGTGGTGTTGCCAGATTAACACGACATTCTTTTAATAAAAGCAGGAGAACGCAACTTATAAACTGAAATCGGAAGAATATTTTAAGATGGCTGGCAGTTATAATAGAAGCTTGGAATATGAATTAGAACAGATGCTTCCATCTATCTAATAAGTTACACAAAATATTCGGGAATCATATAAAAGTGTAATCTTGTGCGACATCTGGGACTTGCCTTAATGATCTTCTGTTATTTATCATGTCAAATGAAAGACAATTATACCTGATTTAACTAGTTGTGTGATCTTGCCTGCTTTGCTTAATTGTCTGCTGGTAGTTACTACCGGGAAAAGAAATTGTTTCCAAGTTTCGTCATAATATTTGATTAAATTAAAAGATCAACATCGAGCAGTGCTTGCTATTGAAGACTTCAGATAGAATCATAACATTTTTGATGCATGCGGAAGCCCAGCCTAAGAAAAACAACATCACTTACGCAAAAGTTAAAGTGAGAGGAGGTGGAAAAAAACCAGTCGGTATTGAGGTTTCTTCTCACAAATTTATAATTAATTTTTAAAATGCTCGCTAAGTTTGAAGATTCTACCTCTAAGAGTGTGTGCAGTTTACTTAAGCTTCGATTTTTTTTTAGCTTGGTTAAATTAAAAAAATCTTTTCCGGAGTCTTTTTGGGAACTGCCACTTCTCTTTGCAATTATCGAAAGATTTATTTTTCTCTTCTGGTGCTTATTTTAATTCAAGTATTCAAAAAACATAAAAACTCGCAAGGAGAAGACAGCTGTTGCCTTAAATGTCATGTAGAGTCCGTTATATTTCTGACACTATTTGTAGTTTAAATGATCTTTTCAAATCGTACACTTTTCTCGTCCCCATTATGCAGGTTCCTTTATCTACCGAAATACAAAGCGAATTTTCTACACGTTTTTGCATTAAGTCTTGTTGCAGTTGTTGGCAACAAATAGTTTTAAGACAACAACTGTGCTGCGCAAATTATGATCATAAAAATTATTTTGTTGTAAAGTTAAAGTTACTAAAGTTTTTTTTTCATTTCACGTCAAATTTTTCTATCTGTTTAAATATAAATTTTCTGAAGTGTTGTGTGAAAAAGACTTGTTGTTGTTTGTAATAAATATTTTAATAACATGCAAATGCTTGCTTATGCTTTTTATTAATAGTTTTGATTATTATTTTTTCTCATAATTTATATTTTAAAGTCTATTAATCATAATATATGTATCTATTAAAATATTTCGATAATTATTTTTAAGTGAAAATATTAATCGTATATGAGAGATGCCGCAAAATAAATTTAATCGGTTTTAATTTTTTTTTGTGCAACATGCACACATTTTTTTTTTACATCTTTATTGAATGGCTTGGGGAAATGAAAACTTTAAGGCAAAATAAAAACAAGAGAGTTATATTCGGCTTTGCCGGATCTTATATGTATATCCTTTATCATGTATTTAAATCTAGTTAAGTAAATTGAATCCAATCAAAAGAACAAATGTTTGTGAGAGAGAATTTTTGAGAAAAAAATTTTACATACAAATGTCATTGGCTCTTAATAGGTTAAGCATTTTTAAAAAATATTTAATATTTTAAATGCCGTTTAAATGCTTTTAAATGATACCAATATTGATATCTTAAAAAATATGGTGTGCAATCGCGCTTTTTATGAAAAGTTGAAAGGCCCATAAACCAAAAGATAAATGCGAGCGCCAATATATTCATTTGATGTTTTTTCTTTTTTAATTCTCTATCGTTACATATATTTGTTTTTTTAATGGAATTATTAAAAACTAGATTTTTCCAAATGATATGAAAAAATTAGAGGCAGGCGTGGTGTTTTCTTTACTGCTTCGAAGGTCATGAAATAGTAGAATTTTCGAAACCAAATCTGATCGATTGGCGTATTTAAAATTTTTCTAGCTCATCTAGTGCCTTGGCAAAGACAGGCATCGCTTAATAAACTTCGCTGTGCATAAAAACTCAGAATATATATACTTTATAGGTTGAAATAAAAATTCTGGAAATTACAAAGCTATACTCTTCTTCGCCCTGTATTTTTGCAATTTTTATTTTGCTTCCGTAAACAAAGAGTAAAAACGTAAGGCGTATAATATCGATACAATTTCTGTACGTCTGTCACAGGCCTCCCCCTCTAGAATCGATAATACGTACCTTGATGATTCAAAAATCGCGATAATTCTTAACAAACTATAAAAAATTATATATACTTCGCCCACCTCGTTAATTCTCAAAGAGGGGCTTGAATTATCGGGACTTCACAACTATAAATTAGCGCGAATTCACTGCAGTTCGACACTTTAATTTCTGACGGAAAATAAGATTTGGATAAAGATGACATGATTTTGATGCATGTTGTCTGTTATCTGTTAAGCTATAATAGGCAGACATTTAAAAAAAATGACGATTTTAAAAGTTTAAAACGTAAACAATATTTCAAAGTAAAAAGAGTTTAATTAGTACAGTTCCTTAACTAATAAAAAAGGGCGTTGCATATTGAATTAATTTCGTTAATTTTTAAATCAGTTATTATGAGTGTTGGTGAAAATCGCGAATCGACGAAGGAATAACAAATTGGAAATGTTCATCTTTAGACTATACTCATCAAAAGAACAGCGTTTACATACTTATTCAGTTCAATTTTTACAAGAACTTAAATAGTCAATAGGTGACTAATGATTTTTTTTCGCGTTAAGTTTTCAAACTTAAAACTTGAATTTCATTATGTCATTTCATTTACATCCATAACTAAAACTAGAGTCCACGATATTTAATTTTAATTATTGGAAAAAAAAACTAAGAAATACCATGTTATTAAGTATATTTAGGAAATTTTAATCTTACCCCACTAACAATTTTTACATTAATTTTCTAAACTGTCAAATATTTTTATCATACAATTAAATAAATTATCAGCATCATTTACAAAAAAAGTTATAAAAAATAACATTAATAGCTGTAACATGAGAGCGTTGAATATTAGCCAATGACATGCAATAGTTATTAATAAAAACAGTTAAACTTTTGCACAAAACTAGAAAAAGTTAATTTATTGAAATTAAAAACATGCAATAATGCATGAGAGCGAATAGTAAACAATTTGATTTTAATTCATAAACACTTTATGGGCGCGACAAGATAAAATTACAAACAACAAAACACTTGTGAAAAAAATCTGCAGCAAAATCCACCACTTAATTAAAATTCAAGAAAATCTACTGAAAACAATCAGATCACGTACTGTTCAGAAACAACGGTGGCTGTACACGGTTTAGCCGAATTTTATGAACTCTTCATCAGTCTATATAATAAAAATAAATTAAACAATTTGGAAAAATTTCCTTTTTTGTCTTAGAGAAAATTCTTATGGAGAGGAAAAACATTAAAATTGTGACGAAAAAAGTAAAAAAAACACTGTTTTCTTCCGATGCAAGCCACAGAGTAAAAAATGCGTTAGGATTATCTTTGGTATCGCTTTTAGTTGATTAGGCCGTATGGACACCAATTTTCTTTACTGATGTTGTTTCTTCAACTACAAAGATTGTTTCTGCTATGTTTGAAATGGAGTCATAGGGTGGACAGATAATGCATAGAGAGACTCTGGGAATGGGCTAGATACAAAAATCTAGTCTATATATGAACTACCATTGCCCACGACTTCGTCTGTGTATCATTTCTAATTTTCTTAAAATTCAAATTTAGACAAATGTGTTTTAAAATATATATTTTCTGTAGCCAGTGTTAAGGATTTTTCATTTACAAAAATAAAATGTGCTAACAACTTTTTAGCACCATATAACACCGATATAACAAGTATAAAGTTTGGAGTTAATGCAATTGTATGATGAATGTTGTTGTTGTTTGAACCGAAATAGACAAAAAGATGAAATCTGTTTTGAAATCGGTTCTTTTGTGAGAATTATTTTTTTTTTAATGTTTGATAAATTTGAGATCTTTATAAACGGCAAACCAAATAACAAAGTTAAATACCCTTATGGTGAAGAGTACAAAGACTGCTGAAATAAGGTTATTTGAATTAAAAATTCACAATACTTGCATAAGATTTTATAAAATAAATTTAAACGGTGGCAAATATTTAGACACACTTCTATCAATGAATGTTTTCATTGAGAAAAAAAAAAACAAATAAATAAGTAAGTGACTTCATGAATTTAGTTTAAGTTCGAGTGCGAAGGAGGTATGCAAAATTTATTAGTGTTTTTGCTTGTTAAATACTTTGAATATGTTGCATGTGCGATTATGTTTTGACTTGAGCACTTATTTTGTAACGATTAAAATCACACCTTGCAGCTGGAAACAAGTGAAGCAAACGCAAAAAAGTTAATTTATTTATATTTCAAATAATCAATTCAATGGTTAAATCAAATGGATACATAATGGGCACTGCAAGTGGTCATTATTTCAGTTCTTGTTGGATTTTATTGTTTAGAAATCATACAAATCTAAAATTGCTTAAAAATATAGCTTATTTGTTTTTTTTTCTCTCAGCCATTATTGCTCTTTATAGTTTAGTTTTATGGCTTTTAAATTGATGAGCTTTCGTTCGTAATTGTCATTTTAAAGCGTTAAAATTTTAGCATGCGGTAATAAATGTTTTATTAGGGTCATTTTATACTTAATAGTATTTTAAAATTAAAACCCGTCGTGGCACCATAATATCAATGACAGTGTTAGCGACAGTAAACTTTTAATTTCATTTTGCCGAGATTAAGGTCTTAAAAGACAGTTGCAATCTGTGATGAGAAAGGCACTAGGCGGTATAAAATGACTACAGTTGAGTCGAATATTACTAATCTTCTTTCTGTTACTTCGTGTGATTTGATCATAATGCTAAAAATACGTACTTAACTTTCCAAAAATACAAAACTATTTTTTAACGCCTGCAAGTATGCTTAAATTTATTTTACTTATTGTTATTCCGTTCAGTTTCAAAATGCTATCAAATTTGATCGAATTTTAACAGTATCCGTTTTATTGTTTGGGCTTAATTGGGCATATTGTCTTCGTAGAATGGTTGAAATAATTTTTCGATAAGTAACTATCAAAAAGTTTTATTCTTGCGCTTATTTTATTTTTTTATATTATTATCTTGGTAGGTCAAGGTCTATCTAGTACGGTATTTCATTTATTCAACTGGTGTAAGAAAAATTTATGTTAAAAAAATTAAGTGTTCGTCCGGTGCCTGGTACGGCATGGACCGATCCTCCTGATTTTCAGTGGGAAAATTTTCGAAACTATGCCTGATTTCGAAATTTTCGAAACTATGTCTGGCGTATTAATTTTTTCTTTAGCTTATGTAGTGCCTTCGTAAAGTTGATTTCAACACTAAAACGGGCTGAAAGAAAGACATCGCTCAATCGAAGTCGCTATGCATAAGAACTAAAAATATATATACTTCATGGAGTCGGAAATAGATAATGTAGCAACTACACGGAATGACTACACGGAATGACCACCTGTGGTAAGGGTATAAAAATTATCTCAAAATTATTAAATCAATGGATTGCTCTTTATTTTATAGCGCTAACTAAACAATTTTGAAAATATCTCAAAAATTATTGTTGGTGAAAAAAAAAATTTATTAAAAAAGCTTTATTAAAATTTGAAATTTCAAATATTTCTATTGAGTTCCAAGTAAAAACATCATTTTAGTTAAAACAATTTTCATCCTTATGCTTACACGACTTTCAGAATAAATTAAAAAAAATCTATTTGCTGGCAGTCATAAAAAGTGCTTTAAAAATTTTAAATTCCTCTTAACACTAAACGATTTCATATCTCTGTTAATGAATTTTAAGTCGTCAAGTAGTTTTTTAAGCGAATGCATTAGTATGATCATTTCGATAGTTGTTTATTAAATCTTTTGCTTCATAGTTATTTGTCGTAGATAATAAAATTCATCATTTAAACCATAAAAGTCAAAAGCAAAAATTGTGAAAAGAAAAAGATTAAACATAATTTTCTTTGGCCATGGCCTAAAGATGTTGTTGCTTTTTGTGAGTGTCTTTAAAAACATGAAGATTTTCTTTTTTTTCAGTCATAATCTTACAGCCACAAAGTGTATACAAATTTAAATAACAACTACTGCGATTGCTGGTAGTTTACAAATATTGATCAATTTTTATTAAAGAATAATGAAGAAAGCAGTTGTCAATGGTTAACGCAACAATACAACAACAAAAACAATTAATACAAACAATTTTTTCAATTGATTTTTACGCTTTCACCATTTTGGGGGACAAATGCGATAAATATAAATAAACGGTTATGTCCGGCATTAAAAGATAACAACTACATAAAGAAAATGTTATTTTTTAAGGATTTCTTCAAAATTAAATATCCATTAAAAAGCAATCGATTTATGATGCCACTTCAAAAAATATATAAACATTTTTTATACGTCAAGAAATCCATCAAAAAAGCAGATTTGAGATATTTTTCATCTTAAAACTCTTAACTTTTGATTGAGTTTTAATTTCATAACTAAAATTTGATAGCTCTTTTTGCACAAAACCGTACTAACAGGCGCAAGGCTATGGATCGCCGTAACTTATTGTACTCTTTAAAGTTCGGCTTACACCTTCCGTAGTATCAACCAGTAACAGGTTGCTAGTTTGATCATGTCTCTGCAAGAGGGTTGGCTAAAACAATTCGCGATAACTCTGAATATCTGTCGACCTGCAGTCTTAAAATATTATCCTCTTGGAATAAAGAAATATGCATATAAGAGAAGTCTGAAGGCATGGATAAGAATACTTCGCAAGAGGTGGGCGGGTATATATTTTAAAATGCACTATTTAAGCAAAACAACCTAAACAGGAACCCTGTAGAAAGCTTTGGATATAACTAACATATCTTGAGCTGAATATATGCCTTATCCAACGAAGAGGGCAATACTTATTACCGTTTTTAGGTCGAGTATTAACATGAAAAACAAGGTTGAGAGTATAAAATTAGTACCTTTGCGAGTAAAGGCTAGTGACAGCATAAAATCACTTAAAGTTGGTTTGTCGTATTGAAAATTTTCTATCTATTAAAATAAAATTTGCTAACAACTGTTTTAGTACCATTATACCAATAAAATTGAAATATAAGTTTGAATGTTTACAGCCAAATACACAAAAGGTCGTTTTAACAGATTAAGCGAGGGGAGGTGGTAAATAAAACATGTATTAGCTCACTAACACTAAACTTTTTTTACATTTAAAGACTCCTGTAAAATGTCAGGTGTGTACTTTATAATTGAAAAAAATGGTCACACTTATTTCATCGAATATTTACCATGTGTGAAGGCAACTTTAAAACATACAAAAATATTCATTTAATTTTTTGTTTTAACTTTTCGTTTAATTTCAATTGTTTTAAGTGTTTGTTTTTTTCAACAACAATAAATATTTAATCTAGATTAACTGGTTTAAGTTTAGTTTAAATTGTTTGTTTATTTCTCATGTAGGGACGAATATGTCTTTTGCCAAAAGCCTGATATGAATTATCTGTTTTGCCATTGCAAAAAAAGAAAAACAACTGTGCCACAATTTGTTAACAGCTTGAACGGTAATTAAAGTTTTATTTTAAACAGAAAGATGGGTACATTTATGTAAACATATTCGTACTCATTTCTGCAGATTTAAATTTAATGTACGTTCTACTTTCAAAAACTACAACTTTAAGCAGTTTTGGTTTTGAATTTACCAAATATCTTATCGTTAAATTATCTCGAATTTAAGTTTAATTTGATAGATTTTTTTTTTTGGATTTTACAATAAATGGTTAATTGAAACTGAATGTAAGTAAAATTTAATATCAATGAATTTTAAATAGTTTTGGGTGCAGTTTTTAGTTAATGATCTTAAAATTATGTTAGAATTTTTTATATTTAAAAAAAAATTACCTTTTAAAGCACTAACAGCGCAAATAAAAAAATATTTAATTCTAATTACATATTTATTTACTATTATTTTTTTTTATTGTTAGGTCTGCTTCTTTACTTTTTGGGTAAAGTTCATGCAAATGAGAGCAAGTATAATTTTCTCTCATAAAAAGACAAAATTGTATAAAAGTGCGGGAACATAAAATTTCAATTTTAAACACAAAATAAAAAGTCAAAGTTTTTTGACTGCTTCAATAAAAACGAATCAGTTTCAAAAAATTATAAAATACCAAAGAGGAACAGTCGTTACAAATTTGTTGCGTTTATCAACTCGCAAGGAAGTATAGATGGTCGTTTTTGCAAATTTTGCAGATAAATTTTAATATAATTCTCAGACATGCGGAAGTGTTGTTTGAATTCTTTGTCCGTATGTCATGGAATAATTTATTTTAAATAATTTGGAATGTTGTTCCTCTTTTGGTATTTGAGTATAAATTTAAAAAATATCTAACAAAAGTATTTCTTTTAAGTCGGAATCATGTTTAATAAGGTCTAGGATTTCGTCACAACCAGTAGAATCACTTGAACTCTCTACCAAATCTGCAATATTGTTCTTTAAATCGTCTTCATCTGCCATTACAAATTCTCTTTTACATAAGAATAACTATTTTACCCTTTTTAAAATACTGCTAATGACTTTTTTATTTGCTTTTATTTTGTTTATATTTTACAGCTGTTTGCACGAAGAAAATGCTTGAGCTGTTTCGTGCAAGAAGAAGAAGAACTTTATTTTCTCAAAACCGCTTTCATTTTCCCAATTTTTAATTGCGAGAATGCTTTCTGTGCAAATTGGGATCCCAAAGTAGAGAAAAGAAATAGACCTATTATCGTAATTGTTAATATTTTTGAAATTGATGACATTTTTTCCACAATAATTTTTTACGTGTCTCTTCTATTGAATGTGTAAATAACCAACAATTTTTCAACAGTTTCTTTGTTTAATTGTTAGAACCTAACGGAATGAGTTTTTTCTGTTTAGCTTTTTAGTGTAGAATTTTTTTTAATTTCTTTGAAAGACATTGAGTAAAAGACATTTGTAAAAAAAAAAATGTACTAAAAGGAACATTGTGGCACGCTCCTATTCTTCATTTTCATAATGTTTTTGAATTAATTTGCACAAATTTCGAAAAAAGGTATTATAACGAAAAACTGAATCGTAAGGAAAAGAAAAAAAAAAAACATCAAAACCTGCTTTTTCGAAGTCGAACGCTCAACATTAATGTTGCTTTACGGAGAAAATAACAACTTAAATCGATATTTAAAATAGAGACAGATAAATATTAAAATTCATTATTTGGGAGGAATCTCTTTTTTTACTTCAATCAATTTAAAGGTGCTATATTCGACCTATAGACAAGACTTTAAAAAAAGAAAATCATAACAACATAAAATTATCTGAATAATAAAATTTCAACGTTTGTGTGTCCAAGTTCAATATAACCGTTTGGGCAGTATGTAGCAGATGTGTGATAAAAATTATTTCGCCGAGTCTTCGGTTCAATTGTAGTCATTATTCGCACTAAGCTTGGCTCAGGTGTCATTTCAATTACTTTTAGTTCTAAAACTAAGCCGCAACCTGCTAATCCTTGAATTCTTTAACATTTCGCACTGTCAATCACGTAAATGGGCAAAATATTTAGCGAATCACTAAATAAGTTACTGTGTTGCATTTCCTTGAAAGATTAAATTCTGTAATGTTTTTATACGTTGTTTAATATCAAATAGCTGTGACTTTCGCTCTAAATTCAGCAGAGGACCCAAAAATATTTTACTAGTACCAGGAATCAAGTTCGACATTAATCCTCCTGCCTCTATTAAGCTTATTCTAGGCAAAATGCTTTTCTCGACCACCTGAAAAATTATATTCAAATATATTAATAATGATTTTGATTTTCGCCTTAATTGCACGCCTGATTTTTTCTGGTGGGGCTTTATGCCACCTTGCATTCAATTGCCTTATTCTAATGCTTTACTGAAGGCGTTTTCGATAATTTAATCGATTTCTGAAAACAATTAAGAACATTGTTTTTTTACTGGACTAATATTTTCTGATACTTTAGAAAAATCTCCCGGTTTTAACCTAACGAAATCACACTTTTTTCTTTTGGTTAAAAGATTCATTAACATTTTCTAACAATTCTTGTTTAAGACATGTTCTAAGTTGACAGTTAACGTATTATTTCATGGTTAAATACATTAGAAAAACTAAAATTTTTTATGTTTTTGTTTTTAATGCTTTTTGTTAATTATTTAAATGTCACAACAGCTACTAAATCATTTTTTGTTCTAATTTCATTTCAAAAATTCATGGTGTGGCCAGTGTGTTGATTATACTTGACAGCATGCGGTGAAGTTGTGTGGATTGTCTTCACGGTGATATTTGCACATTTCTCCCCATGGGATTCAATTGCAACTTGTTGAATCGACTCTATTAGATGGAATTTTTAAATTGATAAACAATTTGCTGTTGTTGTTATTCGTTAGTAAGTTTGGTATATACTTTTTAAAAATTATTTTATTGATATGATACGATGTATGATTTCTTAACTTTTTTTCTGAAATATGTCTGGCATTATTTATTAGTTTATTTTTAACACTTTTGTTTAGTTTTTAATTTACCATTACAAAAATGGCAATTACCTTGTGTTTCTCTAAATAAAGCTAATTAAATTGAGTTGTTAGTATCAGTGTTAGAGACAAATCAGTGTTGAATTTTAACTAAGACTTAAAGAGATAATTTTCATTTTTATGCCATACAAATGTTTTATAAGTTTTAAAATTAAAAATTTCTAATAACTAGAAAAAAACTCCCGATTTTATTTAATCATAAGCAGCCATGACGAAGCGTCTTTACTGGCAGGCTATTCGAGCCAATTCTATATTCCAAGTTTTAGTATCAATCATTTTTATAAACGTTCTGTGTATTTTTTGAAAGCCACTAAATATTGATTGTTACAATAGCCACAACAAATTTATATTCTGATGCACTTTAGAATCAATCTTAAAATTATATTCGTTTCCGTTAATGAATCTGCATCTGTAAGACTGTCAATTCTCTCTTAAATGTGACAGACAGTCTGTTAGGTTATTGCTTAAAAAGATACAAAACTCTTTCACTGGCTTAAAAACATACAAAAAAATTAGGTCATACATCAATTATTTGTTGTTAACTCTGCAAAATTGAAAGAACAGTAAAAACGCGCATGCTATTGAACGACACACAGACAGAAAGACAGACAGACATATTTATTTTGTTTACTTTTTGCTTAATAAAAACTAAGAGAATTTGCAATAAAATAAATAAAACAAAAAAAATTTTCACAGAGTGTGTAAATAATTTGACACGTGACATGCAATTTCACTTTAAACGCCACAAAACAATCTCAGACAATTGAAATAATCTAAGTATTTGATATTTTGACAACCACAAACCATGGCTTTTTATCTGTGTTTGTATATATTTTTAAATGTGTTTTTTTTTTTTTTTTTTTGAAGTGAATGTTAAGGAACTCGTATTTAGTGCGTAACAATAAGAAAATATTTGGAAGAAATCGCCAAGAGCTTTAGAAAAATATCATTTCGAATTTGGAATTTGCTAGGTGGAATGTTTCTGGCTTATATTGTGGTATAAGACTGTATCGTATAATATTGTACAGTGTAGTTAAAGGTCAAGATTGACTACCATACTCAGTCGTGTGATCTGTCAAAAATTGCATGTGTGTTAAAAAAGTATGAAAGTGTGGATTAAAAGTGTATGTGTGTGATAGACTTTTTGAAAGATCTGTACGATTTTATAATCTTTTGAAATAATTCATAAAATGAATTTTTCTATGCGATCAGAGTTAATTTTTTTTAAGATGAGTAGAAAAAACAACAATATATTAAAAGCATATGTTTTTCGTATCTTTTTTGTAAAATAGTGCGACAATTACGACGTCATTTTGAAACAATTTTTAAAGTAGTACAGAATTCTGTCAGATTTTAATGTGATTAAATCGTACGATTGTGTATGATAGTGAATCCTGGCCTTAAGTATTACCTTGTTTTAAATCGTACAGCAATGTTTAGTATGGCATAGCATTATTTCAAATTGTATAGAATGGTAAGTATTGTATAGTATTGTGTAATATAGTGTGAACATGAAAACCTAAGCCTAAGTAGTGTAAAGTATTTCAAATTATTGTATAGTTTCTATGGTATTGTGTAGTATTGTTTAGTACTTTCTTTTACTTTATAGTGTCATACGAAGCGTATTCTAAATCATTGGTTCTCATACGCCATTTTAATATATTGTACAGTATTATTAGTGTTGTATAGTATTGTATGGTTCTCCATAGTATTGTATAGTTTTGTATAATATATTATAGTCAGAGCTGTAAATGAATCATTCATTTTTGAATTAATTCGCGAATCATTTAGGCAATGAATTAGAAATTTTTGAATTAAGTCTTTTCACACAAAAAAATAAAATTAAATAAATTTAAGTCAATTCAAATGAATTAAAAAACTGAATTTCACTTCGTTTCCGATTCAACAGAATTTTTTAAAGTGAGTTGCAATACATTTCCCATTCAGTTGTATTGAATTAACTTTGAAATAAAAATTCAAATAAATTATAAAAAGCAATTAGCAATTCATTACCAACTCATTGATTGAAATTTGAATTGATTTTGTAAGACAATACTCAATAGGCATTACCATGTTTTCTTTCACCTTTGATCATTGAATATTTTCAGTTTAGTAGGAGATATTTACATTTTCCATTCCCGCAAGATCGGCTCTTGAATTCGATTGATTGCAACTCATTTTGATTTGATTAATGGGAATTGCAATCTCTTGTTCTAACTCATTTCAATGAATTCAAAATCAATTCAATCTAAATAAATTAGAAATGAATTGCAATCCACTTTGGAAAATCCATTTGAATAAGAAACAAATTGCAATTCTTTTTACAAATCATTTGAATAGGAAACGAATTGAATTTATTTCTACCTAATAAAATAAAGAAATTGCATTTACATTAATTTCTTTTAATTTCTTAGCTACTTTTGAATTTCTATAATTCTTTTTTTTTATAAAATGCACGTCGAGTAGATTATTAATATTAAGAAAATGTTAGGTAAAAGTGATGCTGGCAGATTTACATTTAGTTTCGGCGGCTCACCTTCTATTTCATTGCAAAGAGGTCTAAGCATAGTAGAAGACATTGGCGTGTACATGCCTGCCGTGGTCAACGGTGCTTGTGAAGTTGTGTAGAGCCTGGTAAACTAATCTCCTAATGTTACTCTTTACAAGGTTCTGCTCACCCAGCTCTATAAAATATTAAGGTGCGCTTTCGTCCCTCGCTCCAGACTGGTTTTACGACTGTCCCAGTTTTGCCTTAGCTAATGCCCCATCTCCTTTAACAGCAAAAGTTTTGCTTAATCAACACTAAAGTGACAAAGAAATAATTTTACAACATAAATCTTTTTTAAATAGTCATTTCCTTTTTGTCTGCATCACCTACTAGATAGCACGCATTATAAAGAAGCAACCGGCAATAAAACTTGTAAAGGGAACTGCGCTGATGTACAGCTTTACTTTTTTAATATATTTAACGATAAGTTCAATCAAATTATGACCTCATAAAAGAAAAGTCTTGTTTGCAAGAGAAGAGTGCGGCTGTTACTTCTTCCATTTGTCTGTATATTAATAATATTTAAGGTGGATAACTAAGTTCAATATCGAATAATAACACCAAGGATTTTTGAACTCGTTTTTGATATTTATGTGTTAAGCATCTTCATACTACAAAATTTCCGTTTCAATTGATAATGAGTGAGGAAGCCCATTTTCTTTTCAGTGATGACGTCAATAAACATTAATACATGAAACATCGTTGCATCTATTAAAAAAATCGGTGTAATTGTGTTATCATGATGGAAACATTGAAGTTCCTAGTTTTTGGAAAATTACCAAGCTGTTGGAGTTACTGTTACTGCTGAACGGTACCAAGACATGATTTGAAGTTTTCTAGTGCCTAAAATGGGAGAGCAAAGACTAGAGGACATGCAGTTTTAGAAAAATGGGGCCACAGCGCTTACAGTCTGTTCGTTGATTCAAGTATTAAATGAAGTTTTTTTACTAAGGCTCATTTTGCGAAATGGCGAATTAGTATTGTCAGCCAGGTTTTCTGATTTAAAAGCACCAGACTTTTTGTCAGGAAGTTAAGGATATTCTGCCTGAAATATTGCAGGATGTCCTGAAGAATGGCTTGAAAAGAGCTGAAAGTTGTATAACGAATCGCGGTCACCATTTAGACGTCATAGTTTTCCAATCATATCATGTAGAAAATCCACCCCAAATGCAAGCTGATTCCCAAATGAAATTTAAACTCCGATTTTAATATTTTAATTCTTTTATTTAATCACTGGTCTTGTCACTTTAAAAGTTCTTAAAAGAATAATGATTGTGTGAAAGTAAAAATATCTTAACATGCTTCTGCATATGAATTAGTTTCAGTAGGCTTTGCAAAGAAAGCCTACTGCCTTTTTGGTAACATCATACGTACATATGTGTGTGCGTGCATAATGTGTTTTTGCATACGAAGTAGTTATAGTAGGCCTTGCAAAAGGCCTGCTGCGTTATTCAACAATAACGAAAAAAAATAATTTAAGACCTTTAATAAAGAGCAAAGTAACTTATCTTTTCTATAGGAAGTAAAAATAGTAGCGGGACTTTGCCTCACCTGATACTGCATATCACGGAGTCCTTTTGCCCCTTTAATTCTTGCAATTATAATTACAAAAGGACCGCGCAAGGGTTGTACTTAAATAAAATGCGCCTTCTTAAAATCAAAGGCTCTACAATACAGGTGTTAAAACGGATATAACGTGGAACCAAAAGCATGTTAATAATATTTTTTTATCTCTCTCCACTAATGTACCTTCCTTCAAAAAAGGTTACACAATTAATTAGTAGGCCAAAATAACTAAGTGACACTTACATAATTGACTTACTTACTAAAGAAATAATTCTGTAAATATTTCGTAAAGCTAAAAGGGGCTTCCTCGAAGAATGTGTAAAAGCGCATTACGGCATCATCTAAAGAAACTTTGAAAGAAATTTAAGTCTGCTTTCATAAAAAAGGATGGCAAGACTACTTCCTGCAGTACTTCTTTGTACGCAAAGTGTAGATCCGGTAAGCGAGGCAACTCGCATACACTCTAATCTACTTCTAAAAGTAAAAAAGAAAAAATATCGGTGCTAGCCATATTTTTTTTAAAAGTCCTTTTTATATCCACCAAAGCCAGTAGAATAAACTCATCGCAAGAAGAGATTTCCTTAAAAATGGCCAAAGGGTCATGTAGAGCTGTGTCAGTGGGTAAACATATTGTATAAGATTATATTCCTAGATGGGTAACTACCCTTTAAATATATACAAAGAATATTGTACATCGATCTACTTATTTTTATTTACACCACAATAAATCACATTACTATTATAACGAAATTAAGCCTCACTAAAAGTTATTAATAAATTTACCTATAACTTTTATATTTAATGTCTAACTAACAATTCTAGAAACGTTATCATCAAATGCCAAAAATGGTCACACTTTTTAAATTAATCTTGTATAAAACTTAAACAGGATACTGGTTACACGTTAAGACATAAAAACAAATTTATTTGTTAATATTCTTTACCTGATTTTTTCTTAGTTCGTATTAATTAAAAATTTAAACTCTAAAGATTTAAACGACATTAAATTATCGACAACAACGACTTCAACCACTTAAAACATCAAATATCATTTTGAAAAAATGTTTTAAGGTGCCTTTGATTTTTATAACTTTTTGTTTCATTACGTATTCAATGCATGTGGTTTTCTCATCTTACATATGAAACTGTAGAAAAACTCATACATGCATTTGGTTTTTCTGGTTTTATTTTCATAAAAATCTATTACAAGTGTTTGTATCTTGTCGACTGAAAGCGACTCCACTTACCTGCATGTATCTAGCCAAAGCGGCTGCATTTGCACGTTGTACTTGTGATCTCAACTGAGGCTGTGGTGAGCCCAGAGGGCTTACAATCGTTGATGTAGAACCACCAATGCCCGTGTCATAGCCTTGGGTATTGCTGCAATCGACATCTGGAAATCAAAAGAAAAATAGTTAAAACTAAAATAACAACAATAATAATAAAAACTATTGAATAAAATTGTACAGCAAATAGAGAAAAATACTTGTTAATTGCTAACAAATTTAGAAAAAATAAAATGCAAATTTTTAATGTATAAAAAACTTAAAGTGGGAAAAAGATAGACAGTGTACAGTGGGGCTCAATCGAAATATGTTGGAAATAACCGATTGATCCAAAATTCTACGAAAGCATAGAAGAGGAGTATTTGAGCTTAATTTTAAAAACTGGGTATTACCCACTTTCCACAGATTCCGATATGTGGTCTCAAAGTTGAGCATCTCAAACCTGGAAATTGTTCTAATGCTTGGTAATTCTTAAAATTTTGTCTGAGTTTTTAAGTTATATGTGGTTTTGGCCTTTTCAAAAATTACAAAATGGTGCATTAACTTGCTTGTTTATGTTTTAAAATGATCGAGTAATCGGCATTTTAAAATAAAAATTTTTTGGATTTTCGGTTCAGTTTTTTAAGATGTTGAGTACAATTTCAAGCAAATTTTTTTGAAAATTTTCATCGTAGTAATCGAGCAAAATTTTAAATATTTTGCAATAATTTTAAGATTGTAGCTTTTCTGATTTTAAAATTATACGATTTTCAATTTTAAGGTTCTAATATTATATGATTTTTGTGTATTTTAGCCTAAAACGGGCCATCAATCTTTTTTGTTTGATAAAGAAAAATTTTCTTGGGGAATATAAACTATTTTTATCTTTGTTTAAACTAATCATATGTGTGTTTCCTTTGCACCAAATTTCGAATTAAATTGATCTTCCTTTAAGCAAATAGAGGTCCTTTAATTTGACCTATTTACGTCTAGATTTTGCATTCATATACAAAATTTTGAAAAAATATTTTAAAATGTATTATTATAAAATAATTTTTAAAGCATTATTAGCTTTCTAACTTTTTATATGCACAGTACTGTACAATACTTTCTTATTTCATTTGCATTTTATTTTTAAGGCCATCTGTAATGGTGTTGAAAATTACTAATCAACTGTAATAACTCAGATAAAGTATGACAATAAATCATAGTGAAATCGCACTGTAATCGAAAGGGAGAAAGAAAGTGAAAAAACTCATTAAGCGGATAATTAAAGAAATTAATTAAATTGCTTGAATTAAAACAAAAGAAAAAATAAAAAAAAACATATTGAAAGCGCTTTAAGCAGAAAATTATTTTACATTTGAAAAACCTATAAAGTTAAATCAGTAAAAATCTTAGTAAAATAAACTAAAATATTTTACTTGTGATATAAATTTTCATTTATACGCTTTTTATGTTAGTTCAGTATGACTTTTATAATAAAACCAAAAAAATTTTATATAACATTACAATTTCTATTTAATCAAAGATTTTAACATATTGAGAACACAATAAAATCAACATTATAAAACGTCGACATGAATTTTATATTGTCAAGAAACACAAGACAAGACATTGATTTAAAAGTTCTGCTGAAAGATATGAAAACATGTTTCAATCAGAGTTGTTATAAAATATTTCATAAAATGCTGTTGGTGTTTAATAATTACAGAATCCAATGTTATCGCTTTTTTCTCAGATATATTCCGATCAGTTGACACCCGCCAGAATTTCATTTTCATTTTATATTTTGTTTAAATTTTGCTTGGCGCGCAAGGTGAACATTTTTTTATTAATTTGCAACAAAAAAAAAAAAAAAAAACACATAATTATTAAAAAATATTGTTATTTTTGCTTTAATCTGGTAAACATTGGCTTACATAGCATTCAGGCTAAAATATCATTTCCCATTAAAAACAAGTGTTCGTCTACAAAAGGTTTTATTATTTCAATGTAAGTTCCATCGATGCATTCCACTATGGAAGGGATTTAATACTTTCTGCTACAAACCGCAGCCAGTTAAATTGTAAAAGGAATATGTGACGAATGCAATCGGTATTGTGAGATAAATCTATATTGTAAATAAAATTTGCTAACTAATAATTAACTAGATACAACAACTTCAACCATTTTAGTTTTTAATTCTTTTTAATACAATTTATGCTTCTTAAAATGAATACTTTTTTATTAAATAGTTGAACTTGTTAATAAATTCTCAATTTGGGCTCAAAATGCTGTTAAAAATTGTAAACAAAGCAAAACAGCTGATTCTAACATTATTTTTGGTTATTATGGAATCAAGACAAAGCAAAGGCGGTTTCAATTGAAATCACTTAGCTAGATTTACGCACATGGTGAAGTATATACAAGATTGAGCGTAGCAGAACATTGCACTCTTACTTGTTTTTAGTTCGATTGTTCTTGGTTTTTATGTTTTTTTTTTAAACAAATGTACACACAACAAATGATTAAAAGCACTTCCTGGCCTTGGTGGTAGCGATGGCGAATTAATTAATTTTTGCCGTTAGACCGAAAGTCAAACTACATTAAAAAAAGTTATATACAGATTTTTTATATATGGAGATTGACAGTTAAGAACCGTCAAAAATCAATGAATTCAGCATCGCTACCACCTTATAATTGATTCGCCTTGATACTTCATATTAATGATACCACTTGGTTAACAATTCGCTTGACGAAGTATTTAAAAAATCAAAAGTTATATATTAATTTTTTTTTTTTAAACAAAGGTTCATTTATTTAAAGTACAGAGAGATGCTTTTTACAACTACTCTCCAGCTTCATAAACTTATGAAAATCATTTTCTTTTACAATTTCCATTTACATAACATCATGTTATAAATCAATGTGATTGAATTAAAACTTGAAAATGTTGCTTTAAAATTTTGCAATGACTTATTTTCTATTGATTTTAATGTTGATTTTGAAATGGTTCACAATATTTAAATAACGCACCATATTTATAATATTTAAAACAAATTTTTTAAATCAACTGTTTTTAATGTTAAACGCTGTAAGTTCTATTCATTTACAATAACTTTTTAATTTTTTATATTGATTTTACACTGGATTTTATTTCTGTACAAACAGTCGTTAAACTTAATTAAATAAGAAAAAAATCAACAGGTGAGAAAACATTACTAGAAGAGAAAAAATTTGTAATTGTCAAGGGCACTTAAAATGTATTTTCCTAGCATTGGTGTTCAAAAACAATTATGAATTATTTCTGGCATCAACACTTAGAAGTTGTCTCTTGGTATCATTTTCCATGCCAAACAAATGAACGACAACAGCTTATTTTGAAAAAAAAAAACAAATTTTTGATTTGTAACATTTAAAATCTGTTTGCAATATTTTTTGTATTAGAAAATAAAAGAGTATGTTAATTTTAACGTTTAGTGACGTTAACGTTAATACACTTTATTACGAAAGAGTACGAAATATTCTAACCAAGCGATCTTTTTAAAACCTTCCAACCAACATGATGATGATTGGATGTGGCCTCTTTTATTGACAAAAGAAAAATATATTAAAATATTAACTAAAAAAGCCCTACAAGAACAGTGACCATCATTTGATCCATCAAATGACAATCACTGATGATGGAAATATCCATCATCGCGTAGAACAAAGTTTCTATCACATTCTTAAAGGAAAAATGAAATGCATCTCCCTCTAACTAATAAATATTTCCATTATGAAATACATATATCTGCACTGCTGACACTACTGCAGTTTACTATGTAGTGATGACAGAAGATCTTATCACACTTGATGGATATACCCCTCACGATTGATGGATATACCCTCATTTGAAAATAGAACTTTTTTTAATAAAACAAAATTTAGTATTTTTTAATATACATATCATATAATATAATCATATCATATAATCAAACGCTTTTTGCTGTTGGAAAACACCTTAAAGTAAAAGAAGATAAACATTTATAAATAATTTAATACGCAATAAACAAATAACTTTTTGATTGACTAATCTGTACATACCTCGCAGGGAGTTATTGATCAAAATTTTTTTGGGCGGCTACGAGCCACACAGTTTATGGCACAAAGAACTTTTTTAACATCTGTCCGTCACTATTGCACAACCGTTTATGCAATAAGAGATACGTGTGAAACAGAATGTAAGAGCAAATGTTTTACCAAATAAAGGGTTGAAAGGTTGTCTTAATGCATTTGTATTTTTGTCTGCAATCAATTATTTTTTAAAATTGACATTTTATGTAAATTTTGCATTGTGTTAAACTGCTAAATGCAACTTTTCATAAATACATTTTTAGTCTTTTGTTCTGCTTAAATTTGTAATATTTTGAATTTTGGTTCATTGTATGAAAACCTGAATCAATAACTTATGACCTTTAACGTAATTAAATATTCAGTTTCTTGCGAAAAATACAAATGGTTTTTATATATTTTTAAATACAAATACGATGGCAAGTTAGTTCTTCTTTTCTGATATGAATAGTTTGCATAATTTTTATTTTTCACTCCACACATAGACCACTGATGATTCTCTGCTTAATAGAGCAATGTGAAAAGAAATATTTTGGATTGTTCAGAAGATAAAATTTCGTTGAGAAAAAAAAAACAAATAACATTGAACCATAAATTTTCCAAACAATTACTATCTCATTTCGTAAAATTCAAAGCCCTCAGAATTTCTTTTTTCAACTACTCGTCACGATATAACAGAAAATTTCTAAGCCTGCTACGCGCCATAAAGTCTCTCTTCTGCATATTGAAAATATCTGAATGTTGAGATAAAGTTTTGCCCAAAATTTAACTGTACCGTGCATTTTATCTATGGCTTCTAAGTCCTGAACCAGGTAAATCATTTGTCTATGTGCTGTCACGTTTAATTCTTTCCGTAATATTTCTGCTCAAAAGATAAATTTTTTCTCATTTTCAAAATAAATAGTTTTTAAACCGAACGAACTTTCATGAATTCAATAAAAGCTGGGGCATTAAATACATCACAAAACTTGTTCGTTACAAGTTGTGCAACACTTATTTTTTTTTTTTTTTGAAGCAGGATTCAAAAGTAGAAATTCTAAAATCCATATTAAAATTATATTTACATCGTATTAGAACTTGTCTGTTATTCAGAGACATCGAGAAAGTTTTTGCAAAATATCAAATTTTTGCAAAATTAGAAAATTCCACTTTTTAAAATTCTTTTTTGCGAATATCAAAATAAAGCGGTTCTAGAATATAAACCTTTTATCTTTCAATCTGAATTTTAGCAAATCGATAATCGATGTGCTTAAATTTGAAATAAAATGTAAAATCTTTGTGTTGTAAAAGATCTTCTTTTTAAATAAATTTTTAATTTTAACTCCATTAAATTCTGTTTATTATTTTGAAGACAGACACACATTTTTATTTTGGGTTAAGGAGTTAAGTTTCACCAAACGTAAACAATATCGTTTCTTATAAGTCTACGTTAACGCTATCAAACTTTAAAATCTTCACATAAAAATGTATTCCTAAGTTAAAAATTTTCAATAAAAATAGCAAACACTGCAAACACTCTTTCATATTAAATTAAACACAATAAAATAAAGTCCATAAAATATTTTTAAACTTCTGTAACAATAATTTTCACTGACCTTTTAGCGAATTGTTCATGCACATCGGACACTGATCGTTACGAAACATGCAGGAATAGCAACGTTCATGACCACAAGTGTCGATTAATTTTCGTCGTTTACCTTTGTCAAATGAAATGCGACAACTGGGACAAACCGAACCGCTGGTATCATGTTCCAATAAACGGCGTATTGATTGTAAATCTAAAAAAAATAAATACAAAAGACAAAATTATTAAAACAATAATACAACAACAAAAAGCTTAGAAATATAAAAAAAAAATAAAAGAAAAGAAAGTGTATACGAAGGAATTAATTGGAAAAAGCAATTTTTATTAGGTCTTCATTTAAATTAATTACCAGAAAAAATTTAATATGATTTAGTTAATTTAAAATTGAATTGTTATTTTAGAAAAACTGATCTAAATTACATTTTTAAATTAATGCGTGAAATTAGTTTTTAATTTCGAATGAAAATTTCGATATAAATTCTTTTTAGTTATTTTTCTAATAAATATTTTTACGCATAGAAAACAAAATATTTTGTAGAATTTTCAGTTTTACAAAAAACGTAATGCAAAAAGCATTTTTAAATTGTTTATATTTTTTTTGCGTTTTCGGTTTTAAATGAAATTTCAAATTTTATACTGAAAGTACAATTTTGTTAAAAAATTAAAATTTTTGGTGAACTTTTCACGAAAATAAATATTTGAGTAAAAATTTAATCATTTACTCCCTGCACAGACATGCAATTTATGTTTCTGATATTTTTTTAAATCCTCTTTTGAAATTGCATTTGTGTCCTCACATTCAAATTGTGTTGCTGCAATTTTGGACTTGATTGCTTAGGTTAAGGGGTTTGCAAGTAGATGAAATACTGTACTCGTATCTATTTTTCTTTCCTCTCTCACCTAAATACAAATTTAAAAATTGCGCAATAAAAGTTGCAAAGTGTGGACGTGGACTTAGTGCAATTAAAATTTTTTGCTGATCTACAGTTTTCTGGTGAATTTTCTGTTTTTAATGAAATTTCAAATTTTTATTTCAAAAACAATTTAAATTTTTCTTTTATGAAATGTTGGTGAAAATAAAATATTTTAGTGAAAATTAGATGGTTAAGTGATAATTAAATAACCTGGAAAAGACAAACAATAACAAGTACAATTATATCTGAAAGACAACGGGACGACCCCTGATAGTAATCGATATGGGATACAAAGCACCTATTTTAGGAATTTTTGTCTGTCTGTCTGTGTTCGTATTACGTTAGAACTGCTGGATGAAATTAAATAAAGTTTTGTAAGAAGGTTCCTTAGAACCAGGGTTCAAATATAGAATAGTATTTTTTGTCATAAAAATATGTCATTTCGCAGGAAAACTAGAGATACCAATTTGAAGCACCCAATTTTACCGGTATAATCGTAGAACAGTTGTCAGTACGTTTTATTTTTGTAGATGGAAAGTTTTTAACACTGTTTACAAAACTCACAACAAATGTTTAAAAACATATTTTTTTAAATTAGATTTTAAGAAAATTAGAAATGTAACATGTACTAAGTCGTGGGGGCACTGCTATTCTTAAATAAAAATTTAAAAAACATAAAAGTATAAAATTGTCACTTTGGTAAAGGGTGTATTATGTTTGCTACAACCGAATAGATTCCTCTCGCTTATTGTCTTTATGCCACTGTATTATATTCTTCGCGTGGGCAGTTTTTAACAGAAGATATGAAGTTGCCAATATTCAGTCTGCTTGTACTTGTACTCATTCACCACATTTTTTTCAACCTGTTGAGTTAAACAAGTTTGTTGGCTTTTTTCTTCTGAATTCATAACTTCTTGTTTGTTGCAACTTAGTCTTGTAACTTATATTTTTACCAACAACACGTTGTTGTGTAGTCTTACTAACACGTTTGTGATCTTTGTAGGTTGTTAGTTTAACATTAAATTTATTGTTATGATGGCTTATATTCTTTTTTTATTTGTAATTATTTAGCGATAAAAATCGTAAATAAAGTACAAAAACTTACTGTCTATCTGCTACAGCTCTCTATCTCTGGAACCATAAATGGTAGACTCTTTAAGTGTTCAAAGAAGATGTATTATTAGAGCGGCTATAGCAACAAATACTAAAATGTAAAAGATGTTCCGAAAGTGTAGTGTTTATTAAAAAAGTATCGTTATTTTTTCAATTTTTTTTCGGTCATATGACTTTAGTTTTTTGGCCGTAGTTGACAGACATTTGGAATAAACATAAAGTATGACCGGAATAAAAAAAATTGCAAACAATAAATCTTAAATTAGAGGGTGTGACCCATATTGCCTTAGCTTTAAATCCGTTATAGGCATACGCTTGAAACTTGTACGCAGGATGTATTCTTATGTCTGTTAAAAAATAAGTGCAAACAATTAAAACATCAATGAACGTGATTTTCACATGTACGGCCTTTTTTTGTATCCGTAATAGGCTGAGACTATAAATTTACATGTTTTGCTATGTCGGTTTGGAAAAAACTAAAGAAATTAAAAAAAAAAATTTTTCAATATTTACCTAATTTCTACAGGGATTAATTTTAAATTTATACTTACTGTGTGTTTTACAGTAACAAGTTCAAAAATTAAAATTAATAAATAGAAGATGACCTATACATGCGTGTGAGTCAAATTCACGCTTGGCGGAGTTATTATTAACATTAATGCTTTTTTAACCTTAAAAATTTTAAATTAAAATTTATTAAAAAAACACATCAGTAATACTGCATATGTATACATGTGTATGTGTGCATTTTATGAGTATGTGTGCACATATAAATTATAAGGAAAAATATTTTTTTTAAAACATGTCTGGTGTAAGTGGGCATAGAGGCTTTTTCTATGCTGCTGTAAATTAAATGTTATCACACAATCAAAAGGTCTGTAACTATTTAAAGCTGAGTGGGTTTCAATACGAAAGCAATGCAAGAACAAGCGATCATGAAACGTCCGGTGCACTCGAAAAACTTAAGCAAAATTTTAAAATCATTTAATGTTCAAATGCTTATAAAACCTTAAAAATCTGTTTTTTTAGTGTAATAAAAAACTCATTCAGCTTTTTTTTTTAATTTTTTGCGTGTGGGTTGCAGACCACGATTTTGTTTTTATTTCAATTAATGCTGCATATCATTGCAAAAAAGAAAAAAACCCAAGAACCACGATATAAAGTCTGGCATGGAATATTACATCAATTATATTTGAAGTTGCATAGTCGCAGAGTTTTTTTTTTCAATGCGATATTTTTATTTATTTATTATTTTGTGTTATTATTGTGTTGAAATCTGGGTAAAATAAATAAAATAAAAGTTAGTGGGTAAGCATAAAAAGATTTATTTGTTGAGAGTTTTTTCTAAAGTACTAAAATTCCCTTTATTGTTTAAAGCATCAATGCAATTTTTTGCAATAAGGGTTTGAAAGCAGCAGAAGTTTTTACAAAAAACTTTCTAAGTTTTATGTAAAATACATGTGTATTTAAGTAAGTAAAAAAAAGAAGCTTGATGACATTAATAGAATACGATAAGGTAGTTTTTAACAAAACATTATTTAAGATTTGTACCAATTTATTTTAAATACAAGACTGTTTTTTAACGAGAATCAACTAGACCTTTAGTGCCTAATTTATTGAAGAAGAAAAATCATTTGATACACTGGTGGCAGGGATATCAGATATAGCGATTTAACTCTCAACGTGGTGATGTCTAAACTTATTTTGCGCATACATTTTTGCATTGGCGACAATGCGATTTTACGGAAATTTACAAAATAATTTATGTCAAGAACATTTTACTTCAGTCATTCCTAATTCTATTTTTTAATCTGGCAACAACTTACTTCTAGTTTACACTATGTTGTTACAGCAATGTCAATCTTTATAATATGTAATAATTTCTATAGTTTATTTTATTGTGCGGTTGCTGGGAGTTCAGAAGTAAAAAGTTATTATGAAATGTATAATTTATGCTCAGAATTTTAGTCAGGTATTATGGAGTACGAAGGCAGTAGGCATCAAAGACAAATATTTTTACGCCATCAGTTTTAGATGAAACACATGATAGTAAAAAATTTATAAGGAATGTTACTATAGCCATTGATAGACCAACACAATTCTTCCACTAAATGCCATTTTCTAGGGGTTAACATTTAAAAATTAATTAATTAATACAGAAATGACGATGTATGCATTGAACTTAAGGAAAAAATTGTTTTTCATAATTGAGGGTATAAAAAAGGATATTAAAGAAACTAGTGAATAGACTTAATGTATGTATTTAAAGTTAACAACTATTTTTCCATTGAAAAATATTGCAATCCATTAAACAAACAAAATTTGTTGCTGTCAAGGATTAATGTAAAGAACGTATTACTTTAAAGAAATTTCCATGGCTGCAATTTATTAACTGGCATTTAAGCTATTAATGCATGTGTTTAAAAATTATTTTTTCGAGTTATATTTATTTATTATATCTTAAGGAATCAATGAAAATTTAGATGTAATTTATGACAAATTTGCATAAGCTTCAAAACAGATTTTTGCTTGGTAAATGCTACACCGACAAATGATGAACCATAAGTGAGTGAGATACTTTGAAAATCCACGACATAAATAGTTTAAGAGTTTATTTTGAGTGTAGTCAGGCCACAGCAGAATCAAATAATTTAGTGATTTCAATTTTACATAAAAAAATTTGGCATTTAAATACGTTTTATAAGAATGAAAATACAATCGTATGTTTTTCTCAGTAGCTTGCCAAAAGCTTTACCGAAGTCTTTCTAATGACTTTTTAAGCCGATGAGTTTTGTGGTTGTAAAGTCATAACCTGAAATAAATAAGCTGTATTTTGTGAAATTTTTCATACCTTTTTTTATTTAATCCTTTTTGTTTTTTTTAGAAGTACAAGCCTAAAGAACTGAACCTCAAAACTTGACTTAAATGGTTATTATTATGCTGAATTTTACAATGTAAAAAAAAAAAAACAATACAGACAACAACCCACGTTTTTAACATGTCAACATTTATACACACAAATGCTAATTTACAACAAAAGTCTGTACAGAACCCCGTCTAGAAAACAAAACCAAGAGATAAAAAATTAAATTAAATGGACCCATATGTCAGGCGTAAAATAACAGAAACAAAGTCAGCAAAGTAGAAAAGGACACAAATGTTTCTGAATGCAAATTTTTATAAAAACTTTTCTTTTGGAATTAACAAGTGAAAATATCTGCTTTTGTCATAAACATGACATTAAACAGAATACACTGCTGTTATTTTTTTTGTGCATTTAAAAATAAAACTTGTAAAATGACATATTGCATAAAAGTAAAAGGGTCTTCATTTTCATTCAGTTAAACTTAACTAAAAGCGCCTTATTTTAGTAATGTTTAAACTAAAATGTGAATAATTTTATTGTGATTAAAACACTATAAGAAATTATTATGCTAAATTTGTTGAAAACTTAAGTCCTGGGAAAAACTTTAAGTTACATATTGTTACTTACTTAATGTGACTTTAAATAAAAAAAAAAAATAACTTTAATCGTTAAAAATGTTGGATTTTATAGTGTTTTAGATGAAAAATAGAGGTGAATAAATTGTTCTTATCATCACTGTTAATGTTCCTGGTACGAAAAAATATTCTAAAGCCAAAACATTTTTAGAGGTAATTTAACGAGGCAAGAATAATCAAAATAAGGTGTAAATTGAATTCGAAGTTTTATATTTTTTGACTTTTTAACACAACAAAAAAAAAATTATTAGATACGAAGCATATAAAATTGGTCTAAGGACTGTACGCCTGAACCCGATATATCATGCGCTTTCGCAGATCTTAATTGCTTGAAACGGAATATAAAGACAATTTGCTGGAACACATTGAAAAGCCGGCTCCGTTGTAGAAGTGTGTGCGTGTTTGCCAAAAGTAAGAAAATAAGCCTGAGTTCAAAGTAGTGGTAAGTGTGGCTTAATTGCGAAAAAATAAAAAACAGTAGAAAAGGAAAATAATTTTTATGTTGACGTAGTCAATGAATTGGTTGTTAAAGAAAAGTAACAACATAACAACTGTGTGTGAGGTAGTCGTGACTGAGTTAGTAAAATAATCTTGTTAGTAAACAAAGGCGATCATCATATGAATCACGCTGGAGTCACAGTGAGTATTAGAGTCTGAATAGAATGCTCGTTGATTTCAACATATAAAGTGCTGCATATAATGTAGTTGACAAGCTTAAAAATGGTGGGAAAAATGTAAATTTAAATGAGTGAATTGAGTATTCCGCAGCAAAGGGTCATTGTTATAACCTCTTTTATATACCGGAATGCATTGACGTAGAAGTGGCCCCAATTACTTTGCTCCTCAATCAGGCCCCACTTATCAAATTTTATAATGAGATATATTAGAGCTTGATATTCATATACGTCTTATCACGTACCTTAGAAAATTTGCCTTGTCTTCACAACTGCGACCAAAACGTCTAGTGTTTCTTGTTGTCCATCTAAAACACTTTGATTTTGAAGCATTATTATGTAGTTTACAAAATTTAGATTCCTAATCTCCATATTTACCAGTTTGGTTGATATGCAGAACTCTATCTGCTACATTTGAGATCTCTTTTGCATGTTTGAGTGTTGGATGTCTTCAGTTAGCTTCAGTTTTAGATATGGTGGCTTTTAACGAGTTTGATCGTACGTTTTATATTATTTTAATAATTAGTAAATTTGCATAAAAAATTATTGTAGCTTCGCCTTAAATTTACATAATGAAAAAAAACACATGCTGCCTTTAGACTCACATTCATAAATTATCGCAGTGCGCTTTTTTCTTAACAACAGGCTGCATCTGTTATTGACTTCAAGTACGTATTGCATGTATTTTGTACGTGTTGTATTTTGAGTAACTGGGGGTTTTTTTTTTTTTGTAACAACAGTTGCAATCGTTTGCCTGACTAGTGGCCAGTCAGCCTGCTGCTGACAAGTTATTGACAATTAATATTTTTATTGTTTGCACTGGAAAAGAGTTTATTTTGTGTTCTGTGTGTAGTTTGTTTAGCGTTTGAAAAATAAAATCTTTTTTAGTTCGAAAGTCTATTTTTGGTTTGTTTTTATTGTTTAAGTTTTTGTTTATTGGGCTTATTTTTATACCCTTCACCATATAAAGTGTAAAAAGGGTATATCTAAGTTCTTTATTCCATTTATAATTTCTACAATATCCATTTTCGACCCCATATAGTAAATATTTATCTTAGTTCTTATGCATAGCGAAGTCGATTGGGCGATGTCCGTCTGTCCGCCCATATTAGTGTTGAAATCAAGTTTGTCTCGATCAGACGTAGTATCGAAAGAGTTCCTATTGGAAATCAGCATTATCGGTCTTTGTCCTTCGAGGCAGCAGGCAAATCACCACGCCTACCTCTCATTTTTCCATGTCATTTGAAACAATAAAGAAACTCCAATAAAAAGAAAAAATAATAAATGCATAGGGCTATGGAGAATTAAAAAATAAGTGAAAAAATTGGCGATCGCCCATATTTTTCGAGTTACTGTGCTCTGAAATTTAAAATTTTTTTTAAATATCAATATGGGTTTCATTTTAAAGCTTTTAAAGAGGTATTTAAGGTAATACTAAAATTTTTTAAAAATTCTTAACCTATTAAGAGCCGATGTCTCTTTTATATAAAATTATATATGTGCAGTACCATTTTTTTATTTTTTAATTCTCTGTCTCCCAATATTTGCTTTTTTGATCGGAGTTACTTCATGAAGATAGATTTACATATATAATGAAGGGTATATAAGATTCGGCATAGCAGAATATAGCACTCTTTCTTGTTAACTTTACGCAACAACTTCTGCTCTTTTTTTGTTTTACTTAAAATAAATTTTATTATAAAAATATAAATAAATAAATTTCAAGCAAAACGAAGAAAATTATGTTGCAAAAATGTCTTGTATTCTGGGAGCAAGTAAGTTAGTATTAAATAATTTTTAAAAATTCGATTTTAATTCGAAGTTTGCTTCTCCTTTTGTCATTTCCAAATGACTTGTTGACATAAAAAAACAAGCCAAGAAGGTACTCCAGTGACAGATAATTAAGAAATTGGTTTCTTTGAAAAAATAATATATAATCGAATCAAGGAATAATTGATATTGCAAGTTAATTGTTCTCAAAACCACAGAAGTTACTTGTTTGGTTAAATTTTATTCTTATTTTGGTTATGCTCATGTCTTCTTCTTCGTTAACTTTATCTGCACTAATTTTCCGAAATTTTTAAAGTTCGTAAAACAGAATTTGATTTGGTTTATATTGACTGCTTCACTTAAAATAATCTGAATCTTTACGCCTGGAAGTATACTTAGATTTATTTTTAAACCCTTCTAGTCTCCTCCTGGTTTGAAACACACCAAAAATTATTTCTGTATATTATCCAAATAAATATTAATCTGTAGCTCAAGTCTCCTAAGTTTGTCCGTTTAGGCGGACATGTATTAAAAACAACTGATTGATAAAACAAAATCTTTTGAGTTACGAGTTACAACTTTTTGTCTAAATTATTTGGAATAGAGCCATTGGCTTTTATAAAATTATTAATAAAAATTTCGATATTTTCTTTAAGTTAAAGAAAAGTACTAGAAACTATACTGTTATTAAAAGACGCGATAAGCTTTTTCTTTTAAGCTCGAGTGGCTCCTAAAAAGATTTCACATCGCCTTCTTAAGAGCTGTGTAGCACTTCTTACACCATTTCATAAAGCTGTAGCCCTTCAGAGCTTGTGTCTGTTAAACATCACATTATATTTTAAGTATCGGAACACCTATAGCTTCTAGTTCATTTATATACAGCTAAAGCAGAATATTCGGTCGTTCATCGCTGCGTAAAGGTTTAATCAGACGTTCCATAACCATACAAAGGGGCCATTACCGTTACCATCCAAATCAACCATATGGAAAACACTGCATTCTATTATCGGTGACATGCCACCAAGATGGCCATAGCACCACTATTCGCTGCCAGTAAATATGATTACGGTTAATGCCATGGCGTTATGGTATGGCAACTCTAATTGAACCTTAAGCAAACACCCTCAAGTTCTTAACAGCATGAAAGCCGACCCGATTCGTACAATCCTTCACACCTTGCTTCATGCTCATAATGTATAAAACTAAATGAGCACTACTGGCATTGAAGGGTACAGATGAAAAGTCTAGAAAAAATTTTGAAAAATACAAAATTTATAACCAACCAAATTTAATTTAAATGCATTTTATATGTGTCGGTCTTCAAAATAAATTATAAATACTTTTCTTTGTGCTCCTTAAGTATCTTATAATCATTGGTTGAACCTCTAACGTTAAATTTTTAAATTTTCTTAAGTAAATTAATAACAAAATTTTTCTTTAAAAAAAAAAAAAAACATCGCGTCAGACACAACATACTGCATTTTTGCGGTCAAAGCAATTTAAGTGCATAAATTTTATGCTAAACTCCAACCTCAACTTAGAGATAGTTTAAATTTCAGAAAAAAAGAGAAAAGAAAAGCTTGCAAATTCACAACAATAATTTGTTGCTACTGTCTCTACGACGTAGTAACCTAAAATTTAAATGCAAAAGTCTAATGCGGACAATAGACAAAATAATAAAAATGAAATGCACTGACCACAACTTGCATCTTAGCACGCAGAGAAAAAAAAAACGGAAAAGGGAATATAAATAATAAAATGACTTAAATATTTAACAACACAGCTATGAGAACTTCACCGCTTACAGTCATCAAGTTGATTAAATCATTTAACTACAAACGAACTAAAATTACAATAGATTTGTTTAAACAATGTGAACGAATAGTTTTATTATTTGATTGTTTTTGCTGTTGTAGTAAAATAACGCCCACACCCTACAATTTAATTTATGTAGGCGTGTAGATTGGTATTAATGTTCATTTGTCTTTAGTTTGTTTATTTTTATAACGACTCGCTATATTTGCAATCTCAACATTGCAATAAATTACTCGGAAAAGCTTAAAAATAGAAAAATCCATTTACGAGACTCATCTCTTAAACCAGTATATTTTTATTCATTTTTAAAACAATTTTTAGAGTTTGACTTACAACAAAAAAAAACCACTTTTCAAGAATTTATTTAATAGTTAATTTAACACTTCCTGCTACTTGACGTTACTTGGATTGCAGTGGCGAGCTATTGGAATGTAACCTTAATGATTTATTGATTTAAAAGTTCAATTACTTTGGTTTTTTAAATAAAAAATATCTTAAAGATTTTTATATGTACTCGTAATAGACGAGATTGTAATTTGTGTCAATAAATTATGCTAAAGAATGCAGTCATTATTCTTTAATTATTGACTGTTGAATGATTGTATTACTGTATGCTTCCTCTATAGAAACAAAATTGTTTTTTTAAGGCAAAATACTCAAATTCAACTTTCTGAAAAAATTTGGTTGGACAAATATTTTACAACGGCTTCAATACAATGAAATTTCTTGGGACTCATCCAAGAGCAATGAATGTAATGAACCCTTATCCGGTTAGCTCTTACCTGATAGTTGTCTTAAAACTAGGTAAAAATATTTCGACACCGAGTAACCACTTTTAGCATCATGGTCAACAGGATCTTGCTGCTACAACTTGCTAAGGAGCTGTTGGTTATAAAAACTCACTCCTACTATTGGCGGCCTCTGTTATAATGCGAAAGAACATAAAACGTGAAAGCCCACTCAACGACCTAAGTCCCCTGAGAACCTTTATTAGTAATCGATACAGTAAGGGCACTCTTTTACCGTGGCACCAATAGTAAGATATTGATCAGTAAGTCCATATCTTCCTACTTTAGTCCCTTGAAAGTCCTTGCATTTGGTCAATTGCGTCAATCGGAAGAGGTCTTCAAGCTTTTATGCCTCCGAGAAATAGCTGTACTGTACTGAAGCTCTGATCCTCCTGTCGCTATTCCACCTTTTCCCAGGGAAAGATTTCCGGATGGAACATATTCTTTGTGATAGACGATCGATAACTGTATTTAGTTTTTGATAATAATAAACCTCTTTTTGCATAATTTGAATGACAAAATAATTTTAAGGATTGTTGTAAGCATTTACCTGATTGTAATCTGGCGAACGTCATGCTTGGTGTTTAAAAAAGGATTTCCGGTTTAACCTTCTTCATTAGTTAAATTGTGGGTCAATAGTAACATTTTACATGTGTTCTCATACTTTTCTTCTGTTGTAAAGTGACCTTAAATGTTGTTGATTTAGATTTCCCTATTATTTGACTATTATTATCCTTATATTATCATCACCAAAATAATAATCATAATATTATTTTATTATCTGCGTAAATGATTTTTTTTGTGAAATAAAAAAGCAGTGTTTCTATGCTTTTAAATGATAAAATAAGAAGTTAAAACTTATTAAAATATTAAGCATTTGTTTGAATGTTAAAAAAAAGAACTACTGATAATAAAGACAACTATGGCGTAAAAGGCCATACTGATTTGGAAGAAGTTTACATTATAGATATTTCTTTATACGGATAAATTAAAAAAAAAAAAAAAAAAAACTTTTGAGAATTCAGAGCCTAAAGGAGACGAAAAGAGGTAAACAATATTTTCAAGCTTGCTTTCAGGCGTAAGAAGTCTAGATCGGATTTTGTTGTTATTTAATGTTTCGGTACTTTTTGATAATTTCATTCAAACGCAGCAACTGAACGTAATCAAGAAATTAGTTAACATTTTTCTTATTATAACAGGCAAACTTATCTAAAATAATACTCCGCATTGGCGTTGTAAGCAAAATTACAAAAAATACCTTGCACGTATCCCTTATGCAATGTATTATGATTTCAGGCACACGCAAATCATAAGTGTGTTGGTAGCTTTAAAGCTGTAATTCAGAAATTTTTTAGTGTAGATGTAAAAAAAAGACAAGACCTGAAAAAATTTTGGATTGTAATTAACATCATCCAATTTTTTATTCATATGCGAACAATATCTCGTGGTCTGTAAGAAAATGCCTTAAATAACATTAAAAGAGAAACTGTTCTTTTTGTTGTAATTCTGAACGATAAGCCGCTACCTGATCACTGCCAGTGGATCGAAAAAACAATGGTGTTACACAGACTTTTATTAGTTTGTTAGATGGAAAAATAAGGAATTCATTTATCTCCCCTGTTGTATTTAATGCAAAAAAAAAAAAAAAAATAAATAAATTTTAATGTATGACTAACTACAAGGGCGAAAATTAAAATGGTATTCGATAATGCCACTACCAGCTGTTCTAATATTATTATTATTATTATTATTATTATTATTATTATTATTATTATTATTATTATTATTATTATTATTATTATTATTACTAATTTAATTTTTATAAAGTCCACAGAGTATGTATCTATTTATTTACACCATGATATGTTAAATATTTTTATGGACTTTGAACAGTTCTTAAGTCTTTGGAATTTTTTTTCTAAATGTGTCTGTATCGTATTTATATAGTGCTGACGTCAAAATTAATTACACATTCTTAAGCACGAACATTCTTTTTCTCAGACATCAGCGATGGCAATGTTGATACAATTGAAGTTTAGTTAGACATTTTAGACCTTAATAGTACAGTTACACGTTAATAACGCATTTAGTGCTATCTAAACTGTTTCCAAGCTTGGTGCTGTCTGTAAATTATTTTAAATAATTTTGTTGTATTGTGGGTTTTAATATTTCAGGGACAACAAAAAACAGATTTGGGGCATAGGTTAGAATATTAAAAAAAAAAACTTTCGAGAGAATGAAAAGTAACCTTGGATTAAGTAACACTTATACGGCATTTACACTATGCAATTTTTCATGAAACTAGCATGAAATTTTTGCTTGTAGGTGAAGCAAGAGGTGTAAGCAATATGGCATTGCTTGAATTTTAACGGGATGTTACTTAATTAACAGTTTACTTAAGAAGAGAATTAAAAAAATGCATTAAAAAATTGCATCATGTAAATATGGACTTACTTAGTAAAAAAAACTATCCAGCGATTTTATATTTTTCTTGTTTTAATTTTATCGACATTTTGTAGACAGAAGGAATACTCGCAACTTTCTAACTTATAACTATGATTACATATCGCTAGTTTACTAGCTACCATCAGTATTTTCTATTTACCCCGGTCGAGTTTCTTTTAGCAAAAGTTAAATCTGCAGGACATCAGCTTGTAAGCGTGCTCTGCCTGTGTTTTTATGTGTGTGGTTACCGTAGGGAAAACCTTTTTGATTTAATTGTATTTAATTAATTAAGAAATAATATTTTGTAAGAGTACGTATTAAATATAAATGTTATAATAATAAATAAGTTGTAGTCAAAATTCTTTAATAGGTGGCTGATGCATTTGGAATACTTTTCGCTTGGTGCTTGACATTAGTCTAAGTTTTCTTATTTTTGTTCGCACTTTTGAAATTAAAAAAAAAAATATTTTTAATGTAATGACATCTTAAATCAAAAAGTTCACCTATAAATGATTGCGCTGCGAATTCAAGTTCAATTTCACAAGGAATGTGCTTTGCACAATTAAAGATTGATAAATAAATTAATGGATGTTGTTAGATACACTACAGCGTTAACCATTCCTAATATTCATTTTTTAATTGATATTAATTGTTATTTTCGTATTTATCAAATTTATTTTGATGCGGTAAATATCTAAAGCTTTTAAAAATGTTTATTTTAATAAAATAGAATAATATACAGCGAATGTAGTGGCATTTTTGCAAAATGCGAGCAATAAAATAATATTGATTAACATAAAGTATGTTGTGGGAACGTCATAAATATCATAAATTGACTTTTATTCGACGCCACTTGAAAACGCTATATTCACTTTATTCCGATAGAGTTAATTACTTTGGGTTTGCTTTATTTTGAGAGTATTATTTGTGTGATCTTGCAGCTTTTTAACGGTCTGCATTTATAAATAAGACAATGTTTATAATTTAAGTAAATTTATTTCGATAAACTTGATTCGGATTGTCACGGTTTAATGATGAGGCTATTTTTTGCTCACTGGTAGAATAAAATTTAGTATGATGGATTGGTCCTTATGTCATAAAAAATGAAGATTGTGAGACCAGCGAGCGATATAGTGGGATTTATAGGAACGTCACTATTTAATGAAACTTTCCTACCAATTGACACTTTTATAGCGCATTTTACCACTTTGGATTTTCTCTGGACGAACGAACCAGCAAATTTCGAGAATTTACAAGGCAACATTCATTTGTCACAAAATGGATCTGATTACAAAATTAATAATGTCAACAGAATTTGATATTAAAAAAAAAAACATAATGCTGATGGTAAGAAAACTTCAAGTTTAAGTTAAAACCTTTTTTACGATTATAAGTTAGTTGGAGATCATTGTTGTGGAAAAATGTACAAATTAATTTGGCACAAACTATAAAACCTGAAAAAATAACTTTAAATAAAACTCAAGTGAATAATTCTAGCGAAAGTAATATGACTCCAACTTATTTTTTTATAATGCGATATTGTTTCATATATTTTTTTTTTTTAGTTTTTCAACTAAAACTAAAAAAATTCATGAATAAAATGTTAAATACAAAAACATTTAATAAATAAACAATTTTGTAATTAAATAAACGCACAGTGGTGTCAAATATTATAAAGGGTAATAAATTTAAAAATACTGAACTGGAAAAGTTAAAATGGTTCAACAACCACCGAATTTAACCTGATGGAAAACAAATTATTATTGAATAAATAAATAATATTTTGCGTGAGATAATCTACTCTTTATGTCATCGTGGAGATAAAATCATGAAAAGATAAATATTTTGCATTCGCTGCTAAACCAACGGTTGGCAGAAAGTTACAACAAATATGTGTCTATTAATAAAGAAAACAACGAAAGAAGCTTTAGACTGTGTGGACTTCGTGTAACCAAATTAATATTTATTGATTCCGAATAATCCCCGTATTCTTTCTTATCAAATTAATTAGTTGATGATGTTAACAACGTAAACTTAAAGTGGATAGATGCGAAGAGTGCTGATGCCGGATGTAGCAATGAAGAAAATTCTGCATTAGATTCTGTTATAGTTCCGCAAGAGTATTAATACGCTTGTTTCATACACATCTGCTTATTAGTCCAAAAGTTTCTTGTTGTTTTTACCACTTTTTGATATGTTACGCCACTGTGCTTTGTTATAAAAAAATATGAAAATTAAAAAAAAAATTAAAATTGGCAAATAAAGTTTCTTAACTAGAGGAAGAAGCAAAAAGTTGTAAACAAGTTCGAATATAAAAATTGTTATTTTTTTATAATTTATAAGTTTGTCAGCATATAGAGTTGAGGCCATGAAATACATCATCATTTTGTTTTGAGTTTACGTTCATATTTTGTTGAATGGAGAAATTGTTAATAACTGACATTGTCTTAACGAGCTCGTAAATTAAATTTTAACTTAAGAGTTTGATCATACATTTTTTTCATATTTTTTACTTGAAGAAAGAAATAAATAAAAATAAAATTTGTTAAATTTCGCTTTAAGTTGGTGCTCATGACTCTGAGAAAATTTTACAATTTTGTGGTAGCAGTTATAAACAAAAATAAGTTTAAAATAAGTCGTGAGATTAAATATTTTAGATGAACTTATTTCGTGCTGATCGACTTTCCGCATAAAAGTAAAGTGTTCATAAATAATTATTTTTGTTTTGCAATTAATTATTATTATTAGTCTGTTGAAGTCAATAAATATGACTTTGTAGAACGACACCAAATTAACATTTAATTATTGGAGCTAAAGTCACATACAAAGGGTCACCGTTTTTTATATTTTTTAGAACTTTTACTTATTTTACATTCTGTGTAAATTTTAGAGCCTTAGCGGACACTCCTATGCAGACATATCATAAAAATGTGAAAATAACCTCTATGGTCACACCCTTAGGTTGATTTTTAACCCTTTCGGTCCTATTGGGATAATACGTTCCAGAGAATGTGTGAATGATCCTATTTGTTTTTTAATGTACAGAAAAAAATATTTTAAAATATCCCAGTCGGATTTCTGAGTTTTAGTTTATAAAATAAATAACGGTACCCAATTTGAGGTAGTTTTATTATGAGATTTTATCATTAGTTGATGAGAAGCTTTCGTGGAGGTAACATTATTTGTTACTTATATATGAAATTAAGACTATTATAACAGTATAGTAATAACAATTTGTATATTTGTTTGTAACAATTCGCTTCACCATTGTTGTGTGTTTGTATATTTGGGATATATTGTCCCATTCGTGCTTTTTATTGGGCTTATATATCCCATTCGTATTATTTTCAGTAAAAAATGTCGCAACTTAGTAAGGACCTTCAAGAGCTAAATTTATTTAAAAAAACTGTAAATCTAGTGTTGAAAATAAGAAAAAAAATTGCTAAATATTTGCCAAAAAATTTGTTTGAGAAAATAGAAAATAGGAATATTTTGTAATTAATTTCTGTACTCATTTTGCTTTTGCACTCAAAACGTGATGATATTTTTGTGTGATCAATTAGCTAACAGCTAATTTAAATACTTGTTTGAAATGTTTTTCATATTGTTTGCAAACTAAGCGTGAGTATAAAAAGTAAGCTTTAACACAAATATTCTAGTTTGTGAGTTTTAATGAAGACAACTAAAAAATTTTCATTTATATTTTAAAAGCACACGTTTGACTAAAAATATTTTCTCACTAAAAACATTAGTTTAACTTAAGTTTCATTTTTATCTAATTGTGTACTTTAACTCGTGAAGAGATATTTAAGTATTATAAATCATTCATTTGTTCAGTGAATTAGCTATTCAAGTTAACGTTTCAATAACAGATAAAATAAATATTTAGTAAAAAAATTAGGGACTATTAAGTGTGAATAAAAAAAAAAATCTTTCGTACATATTAACATATAAGATAAATTGGATGTTGCATAAGACTTTTATAATGATTTAATGTAATATATTGAAAATAATTTGAATCATGGGCAAATGATTTACTTTTTTGTTCTTTAGATATTAAATAAATTATTTAAGAGCTTTTATATCGTAACAGTTTCTATAGCTTCTGCAAGCAACTTCACTCGCCGCATTTTTTCGTTTTGCTAGATGGAGACTCCGTTTAGATCAAACACCTTTTGTGTCACAATCGGTTTGTACGTCTAAGTATTGGAAACGATTTGTAACATTTAAATGTGTAATTTAAAATAATTGTCCCCTTACCGAAAACTAGAGACAAAATAATAACAACAACAAATAAAAATGATAACACAACATTAATTCAAAATCAACAAACACAATAAAATGCGTAAAATTTGACATATGTAAGTGAATTTTACGAAAAAAAGAAAATAAAACAAAATAAAGAGTCTTAAGCCAATATTTAATGTGTGTCAACAATAAGGCGCACCGGAAACTGTTATTGAATATTCCACATGTACAACAGCAACAATAATAAAAAGTAATACAATATTGCGTTTTAGAGGTGGGTAGCAAATTTCGTTTGTGTAAGCAAACAAATAAAATTAAATTAAAAAACCTTCTTTACCAACAAAACTTAACTAATAAACAAATAAAAGTGTTAAATAAATCACATATATCAATGAGAAAATAATAAAGTGAATACAATATTTGAATGAGGGCTGTTTTTTTCTCTTGAAGCCTTATTAATGCTGCTTTATATTTTATATTAAAAAAAAAAATAAAAAATTACAAGCAAAAATAGGTGAATAGTAAATTTTATCTCTTTTTAGTATTGCAGATAATATTTGTAAGTAATTTAAGAATATCAGTGGCTTTGATAAACCATATACCCAGATTCATCGTGATCTAAGGCCCTTCCATACCTTAATAAAAATAATAAATACCTTAATAACAATTACCTTAATAAAATTAAGATTATAATCAACATACCAGAAACGCTAATTAGTAAATTTCTGATTATTTGTAAATAATTGGCGGATCAAAGGATTTTGCAGTTTTATTTTATTTTTATTTTTTTTTTTTTTTTTTTTGTAGAAATGGCGATTTTATTTTTGGCAATTTTTCTAAATTGCGATTTAATGATAACTTAAAATTTTTTTTGATTATTCGTGTATCTACTACCACTTAGTACGAAATCAACAATCTAAATACATATAAAACATATGGGCAGCGTTGCTACATTTTAACGCTTTTGTCGCGTCTTTGACAACCGTAATGAGTCTCATTATTATTTAGTAAAAATTAAATTGCGCTTTTATGAAATCTATCTCATTTTCATATTTTCTATAAATTTTTGTAAAATTTAGTTTGTTGTCAAAAATAATTATTTTATTTGTGTAAAATTGTTTTGTTTTTTGAAACTTTCAGAAAAAAAGTATTTTTTGTGGTGCCGCTAATTCACTTTCAAATGTTGCATAGTCGACAATAATACAATTGTCAAAAAAAAAAAAATATTTTTGTTGTTAAATCAGTACCTTCAAAAAGAAGTTGAGTTTGCCAAGGAATTGAGATGGCCTTGATGGCACCAACATATACTAGGCAACGCTGTGTATTGTTGGACTGCTTTACCCTAAATTTTTTATCACTCTCCCAAATACTACACAGACCATACGTGGGACTTATTACGTAGATCGACTAATTAGTTGTCATTTTCATTCACTATTATTGAAGGTTAATGTACCATTAATTTCAATAATTCAAGAGCCTGTAGCACAGACTCCTTAGCAGATATAACAAATAGTTCAGCTAAAGCATTTTAATTTACTTGATGATTATAGTCCAGCAACCTCTTTTCCTATGGACATACATATTCAATAATAAATAAGTTTACAAGTTTTTTTTTTCTTTCAATACTACTAATTGACTGCGTGGGTAGTTTAAGAGATTTTACAATTTTCATTCATTCAGTACTTTGTTTTGATTTTGGTTTTTTCGCAAAACAGCTGCCAAATTTCTGCTCCGATCTTATTTTGTTTCACGCACGGCCTAGTCAAAGACTATAAACATATATATTTACTAGTCTTTGGTCTGGTCGTATGTATGTCCTTGGCTTAGAGGCGAATAAAAACAATTTTTTTGGCGTTTATGTTGATTGTTTATAGTTGTATGTAGGTCAGTAGGTAAGAGAAGTAATTTTTTATATATTAGTTGTCTGTGCCACAAAGGTGTTAAGTTTCTATGCACCATTTATCAAATGCAACAAAATGTGTAAAATTTGAGTGTTCTATTAAACCAATTTTAAGATAATATTGAAGTTTTTTTGTAAGAACTGGATAACTAAGAATCTTCAAAGTTAAAAACGCCAAATATAGTTGTAAAGCGAAATATTCTAAATTTCTCCTAAAATATTTTGTATCAACAAAAAATTGCAAAAACCAAATTCTAATTTCATAAAAAGTCAAAGAACAAGAGAGTCGGAAATTTAAAAAACCAAAAATTGAAATATTACCAAATTTTAAAAATTAGGCAACGAATTGGATAAAAGTGAAAGAGAACTTTTCAAAACTTTATATCCTCTTTAAACGTCTGTTATATTTGCATTGATGTGCACCACCTTTTGCCCTCAGCATGCTCTTTAAAAAAATATGTAAGATCTTTAACTAAAAAAATTAAAAGTTTTTATTTTAAAAGAAAAATGCCAGACTATTGCTTACTTCGACGTTATAAAAGTTAAATTAATAGCCTATGCACTAAACTTCTTTCCATATTTTTTCGGCCGAAAATAAATGTAGTTTACACCTTTTTTTTTAATTTCACATAATTTATCAAATTTTAAAAATTATAAATAACTTTCTTATGGTGCTTCACTACTCAACTTTATCTTAACTGAACTATCAAATGGCGTGACAAAGTCATGGTATTATGTTTAAACAAAGCTTATCAAACTATTTAAATGTTTTGACGAATACCCTTTTTTTTAGAAAATAATGAACTACATTCCTGTATTTTGTTTAGAAAAAAATCGGTAAATTCTAGGTTTTTTTTATCGAAAATTTCGGTTTTCAATACAACAAAAGAAAAACAGCAACAACGTCTGAAGACCTAAGAAAATAAAAGCCGTTTTCTTGCCTTTCTTGATTTATTCATTAAAGCCCAAATTTTCAAAAATATTCATTCGAATATTTCATTAGTCCCTAAATTTGAAAAAGAAGGTAAAATCTTATATTTAATGATTTTCTACAAAAAAATTCTTATCAAAAACAAAATAAATTACTGTTTGTTAGCGTTGCCATTTTGGTTACCTTTTCAGTTTAATTATTAATTTCTTATTTTATATGCTAATTTTCCAAATAAGAAAAGATTTGTTTTTATTAAAAATTAAATCAAATGTGTTTGAGATATTTTCGGTTTCAGTTCTGTGGCTCCAATGCAAAGACAGAAGAAACATTTTTTTAACATCGGAAAAGTAATTTCGGGGATAAAACATTTAAGATCTCCGAAACAGAAAGTACATTGTGACGACAGAAAAAATAGACAAGAATACCTTGACTATTTGTAGTACTCATTCATAAATACTGTATTTGATCTTGTTTTCAAGAAGAACAATAAAAAGCAAAAAAGCCACGTGGAAATTAATGCAGTTTATTTAGTATATCAGTAGAAATTTAAATTTTCTTTCCGAATACCTGAGCATATTAGGACTTTTTAAATATATTTTATAAGTGTTCAACACTTAAAGTAAGAAAAGTTAATAACTTAACATTTTTAAATACATATTTTTGATATTCTTAGTCTTTTTATTGTTTTCAAAAACTTTTAAGTATAATTTCAAAAAGATTATTATTTTTCAAGAAAAACAGAGTAAATTTAAGAAGCAAACAAACAGAATCAAATTTATTTTTCACATGTTACAAAATAGCGCCGAACAATACGATAATACTATGACAAGGGGTTAAATTTATTGAACTTTTATAATAATTTTTATGATTAAAAAACAATTACATGCAACGCAGTTCTTACAAAATAAAAATATTTAAAGCGACAAATGTCAAGATTTTAATTTTTGTTTTGATAATAAAATTTAACGAAATGTAAATGCATACTAATTGATATAAAAGTGAAAATAATCTATGACTAGATTTGTAATTAATGTTGTAGTGAAATTGCGAGGAACGTTTTAAAGATACTTGAAATTATTTTGTTTTTAATGGGATCGCACGTAATCACGCATGGCGTGGAGGTTTTAAAACATCTTGTTACATTTTTATATTTTAATTTGTTTTTAATTAAGCGTTTTTTGTTGATTTCCTTGAATTTTCTTATTTGCAATATCGAATAATTTTTTCAAAAAAAATTTGAATGGATTTCAGGATTGTTTTATCCGATTTCAAAAAGAAAGAATTCGTCTGAGTGTTGATTCTATTATGTTTGTATCCGCAGAACTCAGTCATTTCTGAACCGATTTTGAAAATTTTTTTATTTGAAAGGAGAGAAAAATATATTGAAAGGTGCCCCAATAGTTTAATATGATGTACATGGCCATACTTTTAAGCAGGTTTATTCTCGTATAAATATTTAAAGTTAAAATAGTTGATGTAATTTAATGTAAATGGCCAATTTTTGGCCAGTTTTAGACAAACGCTTAGAATTTAAATTTTGTTTTACTGTGCCAGCAATAAGAGGAACATTACTTTAAGTTTTTCTATGTTGAAGAAGTTTTTTTTTTTGCAAGAATTATTAACTTGGTTTCAGAAACTTTGCACTTTATTATAATTAAAAAACTAACAAGAAAACTCTAAAGCGAAGTTTAAATATTCTGAATCAAAAACAAATGCGAAAACAAAACACAAACCTGCCAGGGATGAGCATGTCTCGCACATTAAGGGTTCCGTATCACATATGTGCCACTCTCTACTTTTTAATTTTATTTTGATTAACTTGTTGCGGCGGACATAGTAAAACAAGTTTTGCGTAAAGTGAATATAACGCCCTGTGCAAATGAAGTTGCTATTAAGACACGATTTTATTTTAATTTTTTATGCTTAATTTTATAAGGAATAAGCAATATATACCCTGCGTAAATTAATATTCTCAGCCTATTACAGTTTACAAAATTGAGTCCATATATGAGAAAATCACGTAACTATCAGAATACTATTCATTTTATTTAAATTTGTTGTTGTCGTTCTTATGGCAGACATAGCACTTTATATTTTGTACAAACTTTTAGCGTCTGCTTAAAACGATTTAAAAGGCCATATTCATCAAACTCACGGTCTTTTGGAAACACTCTATATATCAAATTCTATTGCTTTAATTCTATTTTTGTAGATAATATATTTGTGCATACTCTGTGTGAACTCTATATGTCTGCCTACTACGGCTGAAAAACTAAAGACAAAAATCACGTCAATATTGGAGCACCATTTTATTCAAAGTTTTATTATTTCTACTTTTTGCTAAAGCACACATAATTTTACTGAAACTGCAAATTTATCGTGTCCGTACATAACAGTGAATATCACTTCACTTTTGGAACACCCTTTAGGTTTAAATAGTATTTTTTTATAGCGGCTATGGTAATACAAATTTCAAGAGTCTACCTATTACGGCTCCAGAGATAAAGAATTTTGATAGATAAACAAACGTACGGCAGACAGACAGAAACACGTTGTGACGAAAACAACAGGGTTGTGATTTTACACCATGTTTGCAGAATCTTAATGCGCAAGAAAAAAATTAACACCCTGTGAATGTCAGTTGACAACTTCTCATAGTTCGTGTTACAAACATTTTTTTTGCAAGGCATTTTTTTAATACTAATAAAATTCTTTTTAGCATGATCGTGCGCGATCAAATTATTTATTGCTCACGATTTTAATATTTTTTTCTTGCAGAAATAATGTTACTATCGTAAATGTTTTTAACTATCAGTTTACACAATTATGATAAAAAAATAAAAGTGTAACATTTTATAAACAACAAGCAGATAACCGGTGTGCTTTGCTACCTCAACCACATTTAAGTAAAGTAAACAACAAAAAATATTAAAAAAAAAATTCTCTTTAGGGAATGCTTTTATAGTTCATCGGAAAACTATAGGTGCCTTCACCTGTGGAACGATCATTCAGGAGTTTTTACATTTTGTTAAAAATGTACGGTTAGTAAAAGAAGTACTTATTTTTCGAAATTTCAAGTCGTCGTGTCACTTGGTAAATGTAAAAAATGGCAACTTGAAATTTTGTTCAAATAATTTTCCTAATAATACGCATAATGTAGAGAAAACCGACAGGGTAAGTACAGTGGGCGTGGTATCTTTCATACAAAGTTTAAATTTTTACATCCTTGAAGCTTTGTACTAGGAACTTTCTTATTAATTTGCATAGACTGGTAAACTGGGAGAGTTGGGGAGTGGGCGTGGTACCTCCTATACAAAGTGAAGGAAGGGTCTGAAATTTTTATACCGGTACTTTCTGTGTTGGTGTCAATAAATAAGCAGAAACTACCTGCAGTAAAGAAGAGTTTATGGTGCGACTATTCCCATTGGAAGAATAAGGCAGGCACATTGAGAAGAAGGAGTACTTAATACATGTGCTAACAAATATTTTAATTTTGAACTTAAATATTTATTTACCACTTAGAGCTCAATTAAACATTTTGGTATGAATGTTAGAGTTCTGTAGTTAAGGGACAAAATATATTTAATGTGTACAAGCAGTGATGTCAGATGTAGGTAATTTTTCCCTCTTCAAAGAGGAAAATAAGTCGCAAGAAAAAAAGACTTATTTTCTATTTTAAGCAAAATATAGGGAATTTTTAAAATTTTCGATTTTTTGTTTAAATACTCTATAGTTTATTTAAAAAAAAAGTTAAAATTCAAAATATTTAGCATTTCCGACAACATGCTTTAGCCAGATGAATTGCATTTAAGAATTGTTTACAGATGGACCAGACTAAATAATTAATTTTAAAATAGAAAACAATGCACGTACGTACAATTTGTATATATTTTTAAAAATTGCTAATATTGTTGACTTTATAACACCTTCCACATTACTGCGGAAAACCCGAAATAGGGAACCGTAAAACAGCAAAGACAACCGGGTTAAAAAATTATGTGGAAAAATAGAAAAATACGTAGAATCATAAAACCTATCCAATTAAAAGTAATGACCATTTTTGATTATTTTTTTAATTTCTATTGTTCTTAATTTTCATGGAAAAAGAACTGGTACCTGGAACTTTAAGCGCCCAATAAAACATTGTAAGGCTTTGGTTAAGTTTGTTAAAATTTGTTTTGTTATTAATTGTGGTGATTGCTTTTGAAAACGACATGAGAATAGCAATAATACTAATTAACATTAAACTCGTACTTTAGAGGCGGTTTGTAAGTTTCCGTTTCTCATATACATAAGAGGCAACAAGTGGTTTTAAAATTGAAGACAATAAAAGATTCTAATTTAAAACGTACTTTTAATATATTTACACTTTTTATAGATTTTCAATATATTTATTTATGATTTTTTTACCACATGAAATATTAGCTTTCAATAAGGTGGCCGGATGATCAAACAGACATAAAGAATTGTGGCTTTAATTTACCCTTAACGATTTATGTTGTTATTTAACAAGAGACATGCAGCGGTTATAGAATTATTAAATCTATTTTACTGTATTGAGATTCTTAAAGTCATCACTAACAACTTGTTCATTATAAAATATTCATATCTAAAAAAGGTATTTTTCTTGCAAGAAAAATGCTTTTAAATCTTTTAAAAATAAAAAGGAGAAGACTTATGGTTGTCAGGCATCCAAAAAATTAAAGTCATTTAAAGGGTTAAATAATTTTTAAATTGTTAAAGGCAACTTTGTCTCACTTTGAAGAATATTAAAACAAATGTATGAATAAAACAGCAATTTAAATCAAAAGAAAAAAACTAAAATGATGATAAAATAGTGTCTGATGCCTGTGAATGATAGACGCTGAGACTGTCATTATAAAACATTAAAAAATGTAATCGGTAATTTAACGCTTCTATAATTGAAAACCCGCATCAATCAAAAGAATCAAAATCGAAAACAAAAAAAAAAAAAAAAACAATCAAAAGATGCACTCAAATAATGACATAATTTTAAGAAAACCTTTAAATTAACACAAAATAAGAAATATAAAAACAAACAAATTAAATATTCTTGAAATTGATCCAGATGGATCCAAGACTCATTTTTCTTGAAGTTATCAAGTTTTAAGAATCATCTTTTTTATTTCGCTTTTAATTGAAAATATCAAGAAAAATTTTGTGTACTTTTTTAAATTGGTGTTGATTTGAAAATTCATTAAGATTATGTTGTTTCATTTTTAATTGGATTTTGTTTTTTCGTTTTCAAACAGCAATAAATTTTATGAATACAGGTGGAAGTATTCGTACGGTTATAAACCAAATTTAAGTCGATTATAGTGGCCAACATTCCTAATCTGATTTTTCGAAAATGTTACTGCTAAACTTGAAAGAGTTTAGAAAAGATATTTTGATTGTATTAGAGATATAAGCTCTTGTAGTTTCGGCATTCAGAATTTAGCACTTAAAAACTTTCAACGACAGGACGATACTAGCTAATGATACATAGTTTTACTTTTTCGGCATTCTGATTGGAAATATAGTCAAGCTTAATTTTATTTAAGTCCTTATTTTATTTTCTGTGACTTCACAATCTGGTCCACATAAAATACTTCTATGATTCCAGCAAAAATTGCCTTGTTAAGCATTTATACCTCTTTTAGACCACAAACCAGCGATGCCAGAATAAAAATTTTACCTTGAATTTAAAGATTTTTTAATCTAAATAAGATTTGAAGATCTTTTTCCCAAAATTAATTTATTTGATTTAGTTGTTTGACACCTAATATTGCAACTCCTTGTTAAATTTTACTTACCATATTTACCTACGTGACAGATTTTATTGTAAATTAATACTTAAAAACAAATATTGTATCACTGCCGCTAATGGATAAATAAATAAATAATGATGACGTTCACCAGATACATATATTTGTAAAAGCTACTATTTCCCATACAAATGAATTCAATAGCCTTTTACATTGAGCTCTGTAAACAAATAACAGAACGATTTCACTTCAAAACATTATTAATATAAAAGTTTCCTTACAAGAAACTCTAATAAAACTTTTTCAAAATTTATCTGAAGACAGTGAGATACACAATTTGATAATGAATTATGGGAACTTGGAGTTCCTGACTTTAATAAATATTTTAATAATTTAGAAAATGTTTCAGTGAAATAGTTTTGGCAGGCATTGTCGAACATTTCTAGAGCGGATAGTGACTTAATGTTTCCAACCTTGCCGAAGTTTGCAATATTTTAGATATGTCTCACTTGTTTATCAGACAATATTGAATTTTAAAGCTTTTTTTTAATTAAGATTTTTTCGATAAATGAGGATTTTTCTATGAAAATTTCTGGCACCACTTCCAGAAATACTGAGACTCGAACTCGAGGTTTCTTTTTTACCGCCCAGAGCTTTTAAGCCTACTTAACCACGAGTGCCACCCAGTATTGTTCTGGTACTCGTCTACACTTTTCGAAAACGGATTTGGACAGTACGTCTTTGCCCACGACAGCATTTTAGATCAAATACAGCAATTTTGTTAATGCCAAACAAAAATATATTTCGATGGATTGCGGTACGCGTGAAACCTTCAATACCTTATTGAACATTGATAAAATCTTTTATATCATAAATCATGCAAATAAAAGGCATCCAATTTTAATTCTTTAAATTTAATAATTTCTGATGCTTTAGCCCTAAAAAGTTAAGGTTAGTAAGTGTTTCATAAAACAAATTAATATCTCTGCACAATCTCTTGCTGTCATAAGTGAAAAAATCTATATTTTTTGGGCAAAGAAAAAATAAGTGTTGTGATTATTCGTATGCTTAATTGTGTCTTTTATAACAAAGTGTAACGTGTTAAAAGGAAACAACTCTTTATTAAAAACTGTCTATATACGCAGCCAAAAACAGGGAACAACCACCTTAAAAATAAATTACTCATTATTTTGTGTGTTTTTATAATTTAAATCGTAAAAATATTAAAAAAAAAGTAATCTTTACCTAAAGAGTTAAAAAACTCTACTATAATAAATAGGAAATAAGTGTAGGAAATAATTTGTGGCAAGCGTTTGGAGAGAGCACGGAATAACATTGAACGGTTACTCATGCTGAGAGCATTATTAGAGCACGAACAACAGTAAACTTATGAAACATAACATCCTTAGAAAAATATAAAGAAAGCCAACATTTGTTTTCATAATCCTTAACTAATCTAAAAATTTTTTTCTAATGTTTTGTGCTCTCCTAAATCCACGCCAGATTATTTTCCTAAAGTTAAGCTCACAAGCTATTTAATGCCGGTTAACACGATAAACGGCTGAGTATTAAGAAGTCGATTTGATCAAGAAAGGGTGTTGGCATAAAGAAAAACAACTTTCTTTAAATGCAGTTTGTGCAAGAATATTGCAATGCGACTTTCAAGTGTCTTGTTCATCGAATTACAGTTTTTTTAGATCTCTTTTCAGAAAACAAAACAGTGTTGTTTTCACTACAGTCGAATAATTGATTAAATTTATTTGATCACTCTAATAAAAAACTAAAGAATTTGAACCAATTTTAAATTTGAAATATTTTATGAATATTTTTGCATGTACATACATTTGCATGTATGAATGTATGTATAAACGTATTTGCGTATACACAGAAAACATAAATATATTTTGACAAACATAAATAAACATGAAAGTCAACATTGATTTCCAAAGAAAATCAATTTTAAAAATTAAAAATACACAAAAACTATTTTGAAGAACATGCGATTTACTTTATTGTGGCATTTAGTTGCTGGTCTTAGCAGGTAAGAGAAAATATTTGATCAACAAGTTAATAAAAAAAATGTGAAATTAGAATATATTTATTTAATATGCGTAACATATTGATTAAATATGTAATTAGTATCTATAATAGACAAGGATATTAAACGTTATCAAAAATACCAGAATGTATACTTACAAATTCCATAAAATTCAGTGTGATTAAACTTACCTAAAATGAGAAGAGAAAAGGTAATTGGTTAGTAAAATCATTAGAAATTCATGTGAAGCTTTAATAAAAATATTATGAATATAAAAGTTTACGTGCGCCGAGATATCGTTGACGAGATACCATCTATTATAGAAATTAAAAATTAGAACTGTCGTAATCATAAAACCTTGAAAAAAATTTCAAATGTATTTTAGGACAAATTTAGAATCACTTTGGGCGAGAGTATTATCAAAAATGCGGTATTTTAATGTTTTTTTTTTTTAGCCGATATTGAACTGAAATGATATTAAAATTTTCATAGATATGTTGGGCTTCAAGCAAAAAAAAATTTAGCAACTATTTTGAAATCGTGATCAATATTTTAAACTCATGAAAAAAAGTCTTGAAAAATTCAGAACTTTCAATTTAGAAATGAAAATAATTCATAACTCGTAAATTATAAAGCATAAAAAACTTCATTTTTAAGGCCTGATCAAGGTTTAAATACTGCAAGAAGAATATTTCTGATGAAATACCCATAGTACCGCTCATAAAAGTCCTGGAAAGCTCACACTTATTTAAATACCAAAAAGTTATTATTTACATTTTGCAGAACACGTACAGTTAACAGAAAGTGAACAAAGAAACACATCCTAAAATAACCTGAAACACGTTACAATTAATTGAGAACAATAGTTATTAAATGCGCGGGTGAGACCCCAATACACTGAATGAAATGTCTAACAGATCTTTAGAAAAAATCTTTACGGAGAATTTCTATTCATTTGAAATTTTTTATCATACGAGCTAAGTTTAAATTAAAATATTTCTTTGAGACAAAGATTTAAGGTTTGGTAAGACAATCTTTATTAAACAGTTGGTTGTAATTCCTTCTTCTAAATATTCACCTCAAATACTAAATGCTACAAAATTTAAATAATTAAAAGCATTTTAAAGAACTAAACATTGTTTTGGCAAATTTTACATGCCTCCATTCTGGCGCGAGGTTAAATTTTTAAATTTTTATGCTTCTTCTGCTTTAATTTTTTTTTTCGATTTTTGTACCCCTTATGCCATCCAAATCATTTTCTAACTCATACAACAGCCTACATTCACGTGTTCATTTCACAAAATGCAACAAAAAAAAAAAAATGGTTAAAAACAAACCCAACAAAAAGAAAAAAATAAATTAATAAATAGAAAATAATAATAAAATAAACGACGAGACTCATAATAATATAAAAACCAAAATATCTTTGGAAAAAATTCAATATTCATATTTATGTCAGAGATTAACAATGTTGCCGTACTGTAGGATATTTAACGAGAATTTCATGAATTTTAAATCCAATTTTTTTTTTTTTGGGACAGACCACATTGCAGCTTTACCTTTACATATTTATAGCAAAGTACAATTATAAGGTTTCTGAAAATAGTTTTTAGAAAGTTGGGGCATTATCGATTCGACTGGAGTGGTATTTTGGATATGTAACAATTTTTAGTAAAGTCTATAAGAAATAACACACATATTTACTTGCATTAATGAATTTATTTTAAAGCTTGTGTTTAATATAAAATAATTTGATTGAGGCACTTGTAAATAGAATTAAACTCAGTCTTCTACTTGTAGGTTCTTATTTTTCTACATTAATCATGTAATTGCACTGAAGCTACCGGATAAACAAAACATAAAAAAAGTTTAACAAAACTTCATTATCAAAGAAGGGACCCATTAGCGGGTAGTCTCAAAACGGACCATTGTTGAGGAACAAATTTCTTACACGTGCTAACGTGTTATTTTTGTCATTAAGCCACTGATGCCATACAATTTCATACCGCTGAACTATTTTTTTGCACGAGCAAATAACTAAATCCAAGGGAGCAATCTTTTTGGAGCCACACAAAACATAACCCTGTACATATTTCCATTTTATTATAAACAGCAAAACAAAACTGCGAACAAAAAATAAAACATATTTCTTAAAAATTTTTTGCTTCTTTTTTTAAGTTTAAAAGCGATGTTATCTTAAACATAAAATCTCAACACAAAGATGTTGAGTACTGCATTGTTGCTTCTTAAAGTCGGGTTGTTGCTTAAACTGTTGTTGCCTGGTTCAAATGCAGTTGACTGGGCTTAAACGTGAATACCTTTTTACGGCTTTTGTACAATAAAAAAAGTATTATAATAAATTAATATTTACAAAACATTTACAGTTTAGTTTTTGTATTGTATAAAATTTTTATTCCGACTGACGGTCTGTTGTTTGTGCAAACAATACAGTTTTTTTATTTTGAATATGTTCCCACCGAAAAGTAAAATAAAACACTTGTTGAAAGTATATACAAAATTGTAAAGTAAATTTATGGAATAGTAGTCGACACAGTAAAAATCAAACCTTAAACATCTTATAAAAATGGCTAAAAAGGTAGCAAAAAAAAAAAAATTGAGACTTCCGAAACACTATGGGCAGCAAAATGAAGTCATTTCACTTGTCAAGGGATGTTTGTAAGTGATAAGCACTGATCTAAGTTCTTAGGTTCAACATGAGCTGGTTGTGCGGCTTAGATTGCCACTGTTACTTTTTGCACCATCTCAAATCTGTTGGTGTTGTTAAAAGATAAAGTCAATAAACTCAACTTGAAAAGGCTGCTAAAAAATATCTCCGAATAAAACAACAAAGTTTTTGAGATTATTTTTACTAAACCAAAGTTCGCCGAATCAAATTAAAAATCAACCGGCAAAGAGCTCGAATTCTATCAGTGATAACTTATAGACCACGTGTGGTAGAGGGAAAAAACCTCAGCTGTCCTAGAAGATTCTATCAAAAAACCACGATATGCTTGCTTTAAATCGTATTGAGTGGCTTATCCTTTTTTGGGCTTTCAAAAACTCGAATTGAGTTTTAAAGTTTTTGATAGTGTTTTGGTAATGGTGTTAGATTATGTTACCTAAAAACTTAGAAGAAGCAGAAAAAATAAAAAACTCAAGGCCATGATACACCACAACACAATTCTTAACTGTAAATTTAGCTTTTAATTTTACGTTTGCATTAGATGTTTTTGAAAATTTTAAATGTCTACTTATTCCGTTCCAATAGACTAAAAAATAAATAAATTCACGTCATGTGTAGGGCAACCTTAAAATTTTTACTTCTTTAAATTTATTGTTGTTTTAACATCCATATTTATATATCTTCTTTGAAAATTATGATAACAACGACAGGGGCCTTTGGCAGACGGATAGACTTTAAAGGGATATTAATATATTTAATTATTCAAACACAATTATCATCCATTTCCGCAGCCACTTGTATTTTCGTTAAATAATCAGGAAAATATATGTTAAAATTGATTCAGCCTAATAAATCCTAAATAAATATAGAATATATAAAACATATGCATGTATGTAAGGTGTTTTCTATAAACTAAAAATTTCCAAAGCTGATTTTTCCTCTTGATTTATACAAAGTTTAAGATCATATTTCATGCCAAAAACAATAAAAAAAAAATTTATAATTTTAGAAGGTACAACTGAATACAATGTTTACTAAAATCTAAACAAACATAACGGGGGAGAAGTGAAGGAGAAAGAAAAATAATTATGCATTCACTCATTTAGTACGAGTGCACTCATGTTTCATAAATGAACATTTCTTTTCTTTAAAATTGGTAGTTTTATTTTTGCAGAAAAATCAAGATGATTTTGTGGTTTGTTATTCGTTATTTTTGAACAATTTTAAGTTAATGGAACCTGCCACCTGTATGGCAATTTTACTTTGTCTGTACGGTTAACGATTCTGTGTCAAAAATTTTGATTTATATTTTAAAAACTATTTTTTTATGAAAAAAGGTTTACTATTTCAATGTTCAGGTGAACACATAAAACAAAATATATGTGAGACACTTTTGTTAACCTTTGTTATTTTTTTCCGCTTATTTAATTTAAAAAATTTTAATTAACTTGTCACTATTTAAATAATTATTTTTAATAATTCACATCTTCAATTAAATTAAATAAAAAAAAAAGGAATGATGATTGCATCATTTAAGTTAAATTGAATTTATTCAATTTAAATTTTCCTTATTTTCTTTTCTCTGGCTTTGGTATGCTTTTTTTTTCTCGATAATGCTGTTTTAGAGATTTTTTATTACGTAACTTGCATGCATAAGAGACTTATGCTAAATTACTTAGTATGGTTATAGTTTTTGTAATCTGGGGACATCCCAATTATCATGTTTCGAGTTATATGAATTCAGTTCGTCTCTCTCTGCTATAAAAGGTAGAAAGTATATGTAAAGCTCGCTTATTTTATCGTAGAAATGACCCTTGAGTGTTTAATGACGGTTAATGCAGCACGCATTGACTATTTCGCAGTTGTTCATTTGCTGTTAAGCAACTCAAATCATGTGTTTTAACTCCACTACGACTTTGCAATTTTGGTGCATATTTTTCAGTTGGCACATGACCTTTTTGGAGCATTTCTTCTAATCTGGATCTTTTTACAGGGTTCGTTTTTAATCAGGGTAGTATTTTTAGGGATAGAAATTTTAAATGGTTGTGCCATACTAAAAGTAACGAAATCGTAAGTCTTTAGGGCAGCCTTTGATATGCTAGCACCATTTACCATATTCGACAGATCGAACTAAAGGCATTGACTTACTATCCTATACAATCGTACGATTCACTCACAAGAAAGCCTGATGTAATTCTTTTACAACTAAGAAAAATCCCACGAAAATAAATATTTAGGCACCACACGGTCACAGAAAAAAGATTCAACTCAAAATACGACTCTGATCAAATATTGTCATAATATATTACGGACTTAATAAGCTTTTCTCTCCATAATTTTGATGAGTAGATTTTATAAAAATCATCATATAAATATCCATCATCTAAGTAAATGCCTTTTGACATATGTAAATTAAGGCTCCTTAAAATTTTTTAAATCATTTGAAATACAAGTTTTTCATTTAATTTAATTTATCACCACATGTGTCTTCAAGCTGATAAATTACTTTTTTGGATGAATATGTTTTATTTTACCTTTTTGGAAATTATTTTTTTTTTACCAAAAGTCATAGTTTAAAAGTTGTACACAAAAAATAAACAAAACGATTTGATAGCTGTTTATTTAACATTTTTGTAAAATAAGTGATTAAGCTATTTGATAGTAAGACACTTGAAATTATTTGACCTACCGATTGGTGTAAACAGTTGGTTATTCATTTTTAAAATAGTTCACTAGGATGCAGAAAATGCTGATTGGTCAACTAGAAATTAACAATCTTTAAGGGTATTTATTAATTAAATACTCTAACTGTCATATTAATAAAAAATAATTTTATCTTAAATCAATTCTGTAACGATTCGGCCATGCGGAATCTTGTATATCTTTCACCATATATGTAAAACTAGTGAAGTGAAGTAACTACTATAAAACAAAAGAAAAAAAAAACAAAAACTAACATTAGGATAATAGAGAATTAAAAATAAGAAAAAAATTAAGAACTAAATAAAATTTTGCATAAAAATGTCACCGGCTTTTAAATAATACCCATATTGATATCTTTAAAAATATTGTGCACAATCGTACTTTTCTTTGAAAAATTCAGAGGAGCATAACTCGGAAAATATGGGCAAGCGCAAAGTTTTCCGCCCAATGTTTTTTTTTCTTATTTTTTAAACTCTATCGCCCCTGTCAATTTTTTTATTGGAGTTTTTTTTTATTGTTTCAAATGACATGAAAGAATCAAAGACATCCATGTTGTTTTGCCCTTTGCCTCGAAGGATATAAAGTGATCTTGCTGATTTTCGAGAGCAAAATTTTTGAAATTATATTTGATCGATTGGCGTATTTGAATTTTCTCTAGCTGATCTAGTGCCTTGGCAAACTTGATTTCAAAACTAACACAGACGAACAGACGGACATCGCTCAATCGACTTCGCTATGCACAAGGACTCAGAATATTAATACATTATGGGGTCAGAAACGGATATTGCAAAAGTTACAAACGGAATGACAACTTAGATATACCCTTTTTATACCTTTTGTTGTGAAGGGCATAAAAATTGTTTTATACGCAAAATTATTTTCTATGACTACGGAAGTAATATTTTTTTTTTTTTTAGAAAACTTAGAAGCGTGTTCAATTATTTCGATTTCTAATTTAACGGGATAAGCATTTGAAAAAATAGTACAGGTTGAATTTTAATTGGCTAATTGTCAATTAATATTATTAAAATTCCACGATAAATTTATGTAATTGAAACTTAAATAAATAAAATTTTAAGCGTAAACTATAGTGTTCTGTTTATTATGTTGTGCAAAATTCGTTAAACATTCTGTAAATAAAAATTTCTGCGGAACCAGGCAGCATGCTTAGTATCTACTAAATGTTGAAGTTATTTTACATGAAATTGATACCACAGTAAAAAGTGTTGCAACTTGAGGTCGATAAAAACAGCGATTTTTTTAAATCGCAGTGTTAGTAACACTAGCGAAAAGATGAAGTTGCTTAACTTAAGTGGTATAAATTTAAAAGAGAATCAAAATACTGCAAATTCCTCTCACGATCTTTTTTAAGTTGATGATACAACATATTTCTTACAGGTGATTCACTGCTTACAAACAATCATATGCTGTATATTATAGTTTTCATTTCAAAACTGTTTCTGAGTATATTATTCGTTCTGAGGACGCTTTATTCACAGAAGTTTTTGATAAAAGCGATTTCTTGGCTAATCACTTTTATTCATAAGAGAGACAATTAAATAGTTAATTAATTTAGAAGAGATCAAATTTTTCTTTTTTCTTTTTACCAGTGAATTTATAAAAATAAGGACTTAGATTTTACTTAAGGTTTCTCGAACGTTTATTATCAAATTAAAAAAAAACCTATAGCAATATAAATGAAAACAGACTTTTCAGTTTGGTTCAACCCTTCGAGAGTAGCTAATTTGAGATTAATCAAAAATTATTTGTCGGTTAAATAATTAGACACCCTTTTATTTGGTGGAAAATTAAGTATTGACTGCTTATAATAATTTTATAAAAGAATATTTTTTGTACTTTTTAAAAACTATCTATTAATGTTTTAATATGAGATGATTTTTCTAAAATCTTCATTAAAAATGTGAAATGCAACAAGTTGTTTGATTGTTGTCACTTCATGAAGACTTAGAGAAAAGCAGATGCGATGGCAAAATAGTCGAGATAAATTATTTTTTAAAGAAATAAAAAAATAAAAAATTATTTAGCAGCCATTTAAGAAACATTATTATTTGTTAACATCTGCCGGCTACACAGCAGTAATTATCCGATTTTTTTAGAAGGTAGTAGCAAAATGTTTAACACTTAAATGGATAATGAAAAAACAATATCAGCACGCTTTCGTGTTTTAACTTCATTAAAAAGAAAAATCGTCTTTCATAGAGCTACAAGTGGTAACTTTACAAACAAGTTGATTGAAAATTTATGGCAGTTTAACCTAAAAACTTACAGGTTTTATAATGTTTTGCGACTATTTTTTTTTGCTCAAAAATTTTTTTTATATTATAAAAAAAAAACACACAAAGTTGAGGACGTTGTTTCAAACAACAACACATACATACAATTAAATGGAAGCGGTATATAGCAGAATAATTAGAAGACAGCAAGACTGCCAAGACAAATGGTCAAAAAATTAAAGAGAAAATTTTTTATCTAAAAACATTTCTTGAAAAAAACCCTTTAAAAATAGGCGCTAGAACACTTTATTTTATTATATTAAAAAATAACACTCCAACAATGGAACATTAAACTTTCTCTTTCAGTTATTCAAGAAGAATTTAAATAAAAACTTCCGCTAAAAATAAATGAGACTAAAATTTATTACGTGTTAAACGCCACTCAAAGTTTAAGAATGAATTCTGTCTTTTTAAAGTATTTTTGGATGCGGTTGGACGTCATGTATTATTACGGCTTATTAACTTCCTGCTTTATTTGTTTGAATTTCACATTTTTCTTAAAGATTTACTTATGAATTACCTAAATATCTTTCTCATTAAATTAACAAAAGCACCTGAATTTTAAAAAGGCACAGTTTTGTATAAAAATATGTTTTTTTTCTAATGTATACAAACACTACAGTTCTGATAAGCTAATGGAATAATAACTAAAAGAAATATAAGTCAATTGATTTTTAAATGATATTTTTAAATATTAAAGGTTGCACTATAAGCACGAGCGGGATATTAAATAAATTCATGTCACATTACATGACAATTTATGTTGTTGCAGAAGCTCTCTAGGTGGAGCCGTTTTGACTTTTAATTTCTTAGTGTCATTTTTACTCGGATTGATATTGACGTAAGAAATAATTAAAAAATAGTGAGAAACGTCTCGCTAGTGTCGAACGCTTTTGAAGTCAAAATAGATAAACAAACGCCAGAAAAGAATAGTAAAGGATTGGTCTTTCGCTGGATTTTACTAAGAATATTTTTAATAACCTAATCACTGATTTGAACAAGAGATTACCTTATTTGTTCTGCATTTACTTTTGTTTCTATTGTCATAAAATCAGACTTCACAAGAAGAGGAAACACTTTTTTGCTGAACTTGAATTGTATCATGTAAGTATATGCTTCCACAAGCCACTGTTATCTAATTTTGTATTCAAAAGAATAATCAGCAAAATGTACGAGGCATAAGTATAAGGCTGCTAAGAAATAATATCGATCAATTGGAGACCTCTAATAAATATCTTATGTCAGCTGTAGCATGTTATGAAAGAAAATCCTTCCTGTTATATTGAAAATTTAATGAAAATAAAAACATTTTCAAATTTAACTGATATTTAGCACCTATTGCCCACTTAATACGTGATTTCAAATTAAGCACAGTTTTTAGACTAAAAAGAAGAATATTCTTTACAAAAAAAGTTTGTTTGCCATCAGTTAGTGTTTCCAGCCAACAGTATTTTTTATACCTTATAGTTTGTAGAAATTGATTTAGGAAGTTTGAGGATATTTGGTTTCTTTCGTATTGTTATGAAAAAAGACATTATAACTTTGCAGTATCAAATAATAAATAACGCAGTTAAATTCGTTTGCGCTGTAAAAGGATTTCCGTACCATTCAGTGCTACTGCAGAATCCCTTCAACAGAACCTTACAAGATCTTTAAATATTACAAAAATCTAATTGTTTTAACTCGCCATTTGTGCGCAGTATGGCTGCTTCAAAAAAGGTAATAATGATCTCGCACTGACTTAAGAAACCAACAAAATAGAAATTACTAAACTGCAACTAGAAACCAAAGCCCAAGCAACAAATAAACGTTTTTGTTTATTTAAAGTTGGTTTCTTAAAAGAGTTTAATTAAATATGAGAAAAATATGCAACATAAACGTAAATTTGATACTTTTCTTTGCTAATAAAATCCGCTCTTAAATGTTAAGACTTTTTTGCGTCCAGGTAAGTTTTTTGTACGCTTTTTCAAATCCATACATGCAAAATTTTTTTTTTTTTTAATTTGCGTAAAAATTAAATACAAAATAGTATAATTTTACAATTGTAGTTTGCAGAAATTTATGTTAACCGCAAGCAAGTAAAATTTATATATTCGGCTATACCGAATCTTACATACCCTTCAGTATAGTTCTGTAAGGGCTTAATACAAATAAATGTAGTAGAAGTATATGAATATCTCAATACACTGATAATTTATTCCCCTTTCTATTTGAACTAATGATTTTTCAGCGATAAAACGGCATTTTTCGCTTTCCTATAAGAATGCAGAACATATAATGTATTTTATGAGGGAATAAATTTATTCTATTGTAGAACTTGCAAACGCAACGATAAATTTAAATAAAAAACGTTGTGGAGGATATAATCTAATATTTATGACTACAGCTAAATTTGTAAAGTTTGTAACTTTCAACTGACTCATAATATTTCTAAAGAAAACCTGTGATGTTTATTGTTGTTCATAGTTGGCCATATAAAACCAAAAGAATGGAAATATGAACTTAAGACGACAAAGATATCATCATTTGTGTGTTTTTGTAACTTTTGTTGTGCTACCTCTTTTACTATTTATTTACTACCATTTTTACACATGACCGATATTTTCTTTGATTTACAAAATAAAATAAAAAGAACTTCACACATTAATGTTGATGATGTTTCGGTTGTCTTTTGAAAGGCGGGAAAAATAAATGAAGGAACTCATGTGAGGTTAAAGATCGAGTGGTCTTTTATTTGACTTCACTAATATCTATTGTGAACACAAAAAGAAGTATTAAAAAAATTTACACTAATGAACTATTACCCTTCTGTACTGGCTGTTTGTTTGGTACAACGTTTCGATTAGTACTGGAGAGATAGTGATAGGTATTTGTTGTATAAATAGTAGTGGGTTCAGGTAATTTTGTCCATTAGAGTAATGTCTATTTAAATGGTATTATACAGGTAGATTGCTTGATATCTCTCATATTTATTGGAGGTATATATTTTTAATATTTCCGTCTGGGTGTCTTTCCTTTGTAAGAGCGTTTTAACAACTCCGGTGACAAAATATTGTGTCAGAGGTTGTGTTTATCTGTTCGTTAATAATGTCTCCGTTAAAAGTCCCGTAGACTGTTGTTTAAAAAAAATTGCTCAAATTACTTTTTAATATTTTTCGTAGAATAAATAGTAGCGTTAAATATGATTTCTTTATTTTTAATGCGTTATCAAGATAAAAGGAATGAAGAAAGAAATAATAAAACGAACACTTAACTATTTAATTATTTTGTAGATCTATAAACACAGATTTATTAAGAAAATTTTAGAGTTATTAAAGAAATCCTTTCATACGAATTAAAAAAATGTAATTGGTAAAAATAAATTATAAATATAGAAAGTCCTTCAAATCGAAAGTAGCTCCACGGTCGTTCATCCGTATTAGTGTTGAAATCAACTTTGCCAAGGCACTACATGAAATACATCAAATTTAAATACGACAATCGATCAGCATGATTTCGAAAATTTTGCTATTAAAAATTAGCAAGATCGGTCCATGCCATTCTAAACAGTGGGCAAACCCACCACGCCTGCCTCTAATTTTTCCAAATGATTTAAAACAATGAAGTAACAGCCATAAAAAAAAACAAATACCTGAGGCAATAGAGGATTTAAAAATAAGAAAAAACATCAAGTGAAAAAAATTTGCACTCACTCATATTTTCCGATTTATAAGCCTCAAAACTTTTATAGATATATGGGTATCATTTAAATGCTTTTGAAGAGATCTTTCAGATAATACTAAAATTGTTTAAAAATGATTAACCTATTCAGAGTCGATGACATTTTTATGGATTTTTTTTTAATTTTTAAATTCTCTGTTACCTCAATATTTGTTTGCTTAATTGGAGTTACTTCACTAAACTAGATTTACATACATGTTGAGGGGTATATAAGATTTGTCATAGCTGAACATAGCACTCTTATTTATTAAATTAATATCTTATATATTTACAATTTTCATTTATTTTAATTTAGTAAAATCAACGCTTAAGCTTACTCCGAGTTAAAAATATTATATTCTAGAGAAAATCTATTTCCCGGTTTTTAAGTAACAAAATCGTTGTAATTTCGTCAACGCTATTTTTGCGAAGGACTTAAATGTCTGCACAAAATATGAAGGCCCTGCTATTTTCTTCACTTCTTACTTATTAGAGAACTCTACTTATCCAGACTTAACTTTAGCTCTGTTGCAAAATAGTAAAGTGGACACGAATAAAAATTGCAAAAGTGAAAATTAAAGTGTGGAAAAGAACCCTTCATTATCATCATATTTATAGAGCTTAAAGCAGAACTAGCAGCAAAAAAATATTTCAGACATATTACAGATCATAACTTTAGCATAAAACATAATACAAAATGTATTTTACAACAAAATGTAAAATGACCATGATCATGTCTGTGAAGCTGAACTGAAAAAAGTGATGGTGCGGATATGACGATGATTTTAAACTTGATGCATAGCAAAATGAATTAATTTTATTTTGTTGTTGGGGAAACATTGTTGTTTTTACATTAAAAAATATTTCTCAGAACTAATAACTTGGTTTAAAGGGAAACGCTTTTAATGTTGCAAATGTAGAAATACATAATTCGTTCTTAATGATTTGTATAGAAAAATTTAAAAAAGTATTTACTTCGATTATTATTGTTCTTGTAATGGTAGAAAGTTGGAAAGTCATATACAATTTGCTATAGCTATACTATATAATTCAATAAAATTATAAGTTTACGATTGATACAAATGAAGTTTATTTCAGTACACGTTGCTTAGTTTTATAAATCAGTCCAAAGTATCATATTTAGAGGATAGTGAAGTGAAAAGCAACGTATACATTTTTCTACTCAGAATATAAAGTAAATGTGAAAATATGTTAAAGTATTTAAATAATGCGGATGTTCGTTGATATAAAATTGTTTAATGAAAATATTTAGTTGGATATGGAATATTAATGTAGACGGCTTTCAATGATTCAAATAACACAAGAACGCAGTACAGAAAAATAAACAAGAAGGAGCCGAATTGATCTTATTATAAATGACTTGACACTTGAATTATTTGCCAAGGTAGAAACGGATTTTCCTTCGTTGTTTTCTAAAAGTTATTTTGAAAATATTGAAACGTTTTTGCCCTTCAAGCAAATGGATTTTAACTGAATTAATAATATTCTTATTCGATAAGTAATGTAATTTGTTCGTCAACCTTTGCTGTGCTGCATCTAGATTGTAAATGGAAGCTTAGAAACCTTCAAGTTTTTTAAATAATATGAGAGGCTAACAAACAATAATGTGGACGTTTGCTGATCACACAGATTTTTAAACTGTTCACAAAAACTTCTGGGTAGCATCCCGATATAAATTGAATTTAGAAAAGTGGCTGAGGGAGTGGAGTAAATAAACTAAAGAGAAATCATTTCTGTATATTCGAATAAAAAAAGTTCTCTAGCATCCGGATAAGCGGCTAAATTAAAAATTATGATGCTCTTAAAAGCATGAAAGAAACTTTATAAAACGACATTATTTTTTAATTCCAGAAAATTATTTAGTGGTCGAAAATTAGTCAGATTTATTTAAAGGACAGTTTTAGCTTAACTAAATGCTACATTTAGAAATCTTGCATAGCTTTGTAGTTGTTAAGATTTAAAGAAGATAGTTAATCAAAACAAATTTTATTTTTAAATAATGAAAAACTATTTATTTTTAATGCAAATAACTTTGAAAAAAAATGAATATAGATAAAGCTTTGAAAATTAATAGATCGAAAAAAGACTCTTTAATTCAACATTAAAATCAATACTACGCAATGGATGACATTTAGAAGGCACTTTCTTCATTTCAAAATAAGAAGAAACACTGGGAACCTGGGATGCCAAAAATTTAAACATTTACAAAAGTTCGAACGTTCATTTGTTAAATCAGAAATCGTAAAACATGACGTAACAGGTTTGGAGAATGGATACGTTCATATAACGTTTGACGTGTTTAGCTCAGCTACTACAAAATGCTGGTAGCTGTTTCGTTGAATTAACGTCTTAGAAACGGCTTGCATTGGTATTCTGCCGAAGAAGTTTTCATTTTTATTTCAAAATTTTCAAAACAAGCTACAGAACACGGTAATAAAATGAGAAAGCTAAATCGACATTACTTCCAACTCAACGTAATTGAATTACGTTCAACGTTAAAATGAATAAAATATTAAAATGAATAAAATATATTTTTTGCATTATTTTAATTTTATTTATTATTAATTAACCACATTTTCAATGTAAAATTTAACAAATAAATTTTCAACCTCCACTTAAAAAAGCGGTGTTACATAACAATATTAGGAGCACAACTTTCTTCCATCAGTTGGTAAAATTGACTTTGAAAAACTAAATAGTTTTATAATGAAAAAAAAAAAAAAAAAACAGATAATAAGAGACAATTCCCAATAGAGCATTTCTGAGGCAAACAATCAAAGGTTGCGCAACAGTTACGTGTTCAATATTTAAAGGGACTTAAATCCGTAAGCCTGAAACATAGAAAATGAATGTGTGACTACATTTGACCAAGAAGGAGGGATATTGTTTTTCTAGTCAAGACCCAGTAAAAAATTTCAGAAAAAGTAATCTAGTGTGGAATTAAGCATTTTTGGCGGAAGTAATTTCCAACTAGATTACCAACCTAATGATTTTAACAAGGCGTGAGACTTTTATAATCAATTGCTGAGAGTTGATTTAATTTATTATTGCAGGAAAGAACTAGTTCGATTACTACTTCTTTTACTTGCAAACTAATGTGATGGCTTTTGTAAGCAAGTAACAAAATTTTGGCAATCACAAAAGTAAGCAAATATGTGGCAAGTACTTTTTAGGGTAATGTCTAATTTTTTGCTGGGAAGGGATAAAAAAAAATTATAGCATCAATTATTTAAGACTGGCTGGACATAGCACAGTAGTATTTTTAGCCTTAAAGCACAAATAGACAGTTTAGTGATATTGAATTTTGGTAACCGTGCTACATTCTTTAGGAAGGGGATAGATGAGAGATAAGACAGGTGGTGAAAGGAGAGAAATAGACAGTTAGTTATTTTACTTTGCCGGCGAATATGCTGTATGACATACCGATGATATTGAATATATAAATGAATTTAGTATTTAAAAAGGGTAATGACATTGTAAATTGTATAAAAATTAAAAAATGTTCAATTGACATCCTGTTGTGCGGTAAGTTTGCGGATTCTTTAATATTTGTGCAACAATTGTAAGTAGTTTCTATGTAACTAATTTTTACAACACAATATTTCTTTAAATGTTTAATGAATAATTGATGCACAAATAGGTAAAAAAATACTGTCGTCTTTCTTAATATATTTTTTGTAATTTTGTTAAAATTTTATCAGGAATGTAATACATTCCAATCGATTAAATATTCTTAAAAATGGCTGATTATCCAATTTTTAATTTTATTTTATTTACATTGGATTGAAAAGATTGAAAATAAAATTGAATTAAAAAACCGTAAAACATAAAATTTAAAAGAAAATCAATTTCACTTTGGAATTTAAAAGTGGTTTTATTTCAGAGAATTCTTCATTTTCTGCAAAAAAAAAATTTGTGAAATTTAAAACATATTCGATTTTAATTGAGTTATGTGACACTTTCGAATTTGATAGTGGTTTGTTTCATTCAAAAGAATTTTTTATTTTCTGATAAAACAATTTGTGCACTTTAAACCACTTTCGATCGGATTTGACTTCTGTTACATTTTGACGTTTTTAGGTGTTTAAAAATAAAAAATAAAAACCAGCTTGTTCACAACTACTCGACAGTAATTGATCTTACAAACAACAGATTGTGAATTGTGCGAATAGTTGAAATAATGTAGCAGATATTTACATAGAAATTGCCAACAACATTTGTACAACTATTGTGGGTTCTGACATTTAGCGCATTTGAACAGGTTGCCAGTTGAACAAAAAAATAAGAAACAAACAATAATATGAATACAAGAGTCGATTCTAAATCTTGCAAGAGAATCTCAAATTAATTTCACTAGGGCGCAAACATATCTTTAGACCAATTGGAACAGTAATTTTGTATCATTTCTCCTAGTAAAGATAATAAATCAGCTAATGGATATGCCTTAATTTGAATGTAACGCCGCGAGGATGAACCGTGACTTGTATCAAACCTAGGTTTGATTCCATATTTAGTTTTAGTGACTTTTTAGTGTAGTTATTTGACGGCTTCAGGAAATTTATATTTTACATTGCAACTTTAAATGCATTATGTTTGACATTCCTTGACACTTTTCTTATTTATTACGTTATTTCAACTTAAATATCAGAATACAACTCCGAACGAAACGTTAACTCTTAGCAATATATGCCTTAACCTGCTGACTGCTCCGTGCAACGTGTCAATAAAATAAAATAACATGAAGAATTGCATCATTTAAATTGGTTCATATTTAAGGTTGCCTCAAGGAATCGAATATTAAAATTAAAACAATACGTAAAAATACATAACAAGTTTTTCGATATTTTTTTGGTAGTTTTTTGTAACTTATTGGAACTACGCCGTAAAGCTTCAATTGTGTTTACTTTAGTATGTGTAAAATAATTTATCAAAAAAAAAAAAAAAAAACGTTTTTAGCCCAACACCATAAAATACCACATAATTCTAATAATAAAATTAATCATAATACCATTCGATATTTTACCTAAAAAACTGCAGCTATACCCACTTCCAGAACGTCGACCAGTTGTCTTATTACAACTCCAAGTGTTTTGAAAATTTATTTTATCCTTTGCTGCGGACATAATAAGGCACGTTTAAATATTCCAATGCTCCTTCCTCAGTTGTTCAGAATTTTATATTAAAAAAATGGCGATATCTTTATAACGTAAGCGTTGGTAACTACAGCCGCTAAAGATGTTGTTAAAATTATATACAATCGTATTGTTGTTGTTAGTGCAGTTGCAATTTTGTTTTAAACGCAAAAGATCCATGTAAAATCGAAAGGATAAAAAACCAGACGATAGAAGAAGAACCAAAATCTACAGCCACTGATGAGTTGGTTGCTTTGTTAAAGTTAATGATGATAATAATGCTGATCGAGAAAAAAAGCTTCACTGTTGTTTGGCACTAAATTGAAGGTTTAATATAAAGAGTGCGAAAAAAATTTATTCCGGATTGAATAAAAAAAAAAACACTTAAATACAGAATTTTATTTCGTACTTTGAACTTAAATATTTCACTTTTTTATTTGTTTTCTTTTTTTGATTTTTTTAACTCTTGTTTCTTCAAAGAAATTACCTTCTTTTTTTCGTTAGCTTTTGTTTTGTTAAATATTTATTTTCTCATTTTTTTAATAAACTGTGTTTTTTAATTTAACACTTTTTTGTTAAAATTTTTATTTAAGTCGGCTTTTTAAAAAGGATTTTAATTTTATTTACAAAAATATGTGAATTATTTGTTAAAGTTGATGCTGTTGTAATAACTGACTTATTACATTTTGTTGATGTGTGCAGTAGACTTTTAAAAGATCATTGCCTCTGTTGTTGGTGTCATTACATTTGTTGCTGCTGACAATGGTCATGTTGTTTTTTTTTTGTTGTTTGTTGGTTGTTGGCTGCTGTATTTCTATAATATTAATTTAACTGCCATCAACTTTAGTTTAGGTGTTCAATGGCTATTTGCTAGATTTCTCTTTTTCTTATTTTCCGTCTTTCTCTACGTACAAACTACAATTTAAAAATCCTTAAATTCTTGTTGCTTTTAAAGGAAATTTTATTTTGTTGCATTTTGTCTTCTTTATATCTTTCTTGATCGTTGGTACGTTTCTTATATATTGGGTAATTGTAGATACATTTTACCGGTTTGTTAATTTTTATAATTCATTTATTTATTTTTTATTTATTTATTCGTTTGTATTTTACGGTTGATATTAGAAATATAACATTTTTCCTAGAACAATAATAATACAATTTGATCCATTTTTGTTATCTAAGAATTTAAAAAGCAACAAATAAAATTAAAAAAATTCCAGGTCTTATTCAAAACTTGATTGTTGCCGCTATTTTTTTTTTTGTATAGAGTTGCCATCTAATAAAAAATAATTGAGGTTAGTTAAAAGGAAGAGTGAAATATTGACAGAAGACTATGAATATTGAGGCTCTGTAGACCAATTGGCAACTTCAAGAGATTCCTTTGGAACATACTCACTGAAACTTTATATCTTTATGCTTAAAAACTTTAATTGACACACAGAAATTCATGAAATAATATCCAAAGAGGTATTTTTTTGCATAAAATATACGCAACACATTTTTGTTATAAATTAGAATTTTTATTAATTTTAAATAGGAAAAAATTTTTAAAGTGTTTTTTCTTAGTTTTAAGCAAAATTTATTTATATATAAATTTTCACCAATAAATTTAGGTGTCATGCATCTAGTTCTCTTAAGACTCTAGTGAATTTAATATATTTTAACATTATTAGCATTGTCTAGTCCAAAACTATGAGAGCAAAAAATAAAGTACCAAAAATTTGGTTTTAAACATCACACATGAAATTTTTACCAAATAAGTCATTAGTGTGTACCAACGTATATTTCAAAAATGCTACAATTGTAATAATCTTCCTTCCCTTCATTAAAAACTCTCTAATATCGTTAACTATTTAAACTGGGGAGATTTAGAACTCATCTGTTAATGCCAAAAAAAAAAAAAAAGGAATATAAAAACAAAACGATTTGATGCGGATTATTTAATAGAGAAAACATGCTTTAATAGCTTAAATAGCACGTTAATAAACAATAATTCGTTGTCTCCTTTCCAGAACATTATTACCTTCTTAATAATTGGAAGCCCAAGCAGAGATCACAAATTCGAAATTGCCGTAAAAAGGGTACCATTAATGTCATTACTGTTGGTCCTAAACGACCAAGATCAAGTTAATATTTACGTTAAGTATCAATAACTAAAAGCAACACTTTAATTGTTTGCCTTACAGACTAAAACTATTAGCCAGCACTACGGTACTTTTAAAAAGTATTAAAGCAGTAGTAAATTGTTCTCTTGAAATGAGAACGGTACTAAAAAATTTACAATCAATATTTACTCAAAAATTAATAAAACCAAAGGCAATCGAATGTTTCGAATACTTTCCTGCTTTATATTTTTTTAGGTTTCTCTTAGCGTTAGTACTGATATACAGATATACAGATCCGTATTGCAAAATTTTAAACCCAACATAGAATACTCTCATTAATATTAAATAGTAAATAAATTTTAAAAGAATATTAACAAAAGGTATTTTACAATTTAAGCAAATTCATAACAAAATTCATTTTGTGTTTAATGTTGATTTAATATTTCTCTGAGCTGGTGTCTACGATTGATAACTCATGAAAATTATTTAAATATTATTTTGTTTATGTGATTTCTATTCTTGTTTGTTAACACATGATCTGACTAACTGGCTGATCAGTTGTCAGAATTTTAAATTTTTGTATTTTATTATAGTTTATTATTTGTAAACATTCTTTATTACACTTTGTAAATATTCAACACGTATGTAACTTTTACACACACACTTTAATTGTTAGTTGTTATTGTTTTTTATTTATTTTTTATTTAACAGATAAGAATCTACCGAGACGTGTTCAATAATTCATTATAAGTAAAAAAAGTTTTCTTTACTTCGGCGCACAGTGGGGAATTTGGATCAAAATAAAAGAGAAAATAATCCCTTATAATTTTACATGACTGTAGAATACTTGAAAAATTTATCTACAAGTTTTTTTATCATTAATAATTTTTACATAAAAGAATACTCAAGCACTAATGTGAAGCAAGTAGTTGTTATGTTTTCTTAGAAAAGAGTCAGAGGATCGTAGAGGAGCAACATTAAACTAAAAATAAAAAAATGTATATTGTCAGCTTAGCTGAGACTGAGATACGAATCTATGCTATTAAACAGATCTATATTATATCTTCTTCATCTGAACTCATTTTTTTTTATTTTAAAATCGGTTTGATATAATTTATTTTCCTACAACTCAGATTTCCTAAATTTGAGCTTGTATCTTTGCTACCCCTTGACTGCTACGACGACCAATTTCAAAACTATTGCTTAATTCTATGTTCCTATAGAATTAAATTAATCAAACTAAAAGGATGTTTTAATTTTGCGTCCCCCATTGTGCAGTAGAATATAGTCATTGAATGACTATAGTTTTCTTCCAATGTCTTTTATATACTTTTAAAGCGTCCATAAAGTTATTAAACTATGAATTTTATTAATATAAATATTTTTTAAACTTTATGATTTTTACGTTGTTTTCTGTTGTTTTATATTGAAAAGTTACACAGAGATAAATTTTGAAATTTTTTCTTAGCATGCACTGGCAGGTTAATCAGTTACTAAATAATTGGGCAATGATACCCATCCACAAGTTCGAAAGCGTGCTTAAAATTATTGCAAAAAAAAAAAAACTTTATCTTCTTTATGCAAATAGAATATATGAACTATGGAACCTCATTATGAAAATTGGTTATACATTGTTTTTTCTGTATAATCTAATTGACAATAATTTGAAATTTTTGAAAATTAATTTATTTTATGTATGTATGTATGTGTTTTCAAACAATTAACATACAATAATCATTTCATGCATGAACGAAAATTCATGGCAATTTAATAGATGTTGCTTCTATGTGAATATTTTTTATGTGGTATGTTCTGATAAATATCAAATTCAATGCGAAAACAAATTTGCATTTTAAAAGTTATTGCATTAAAGACAAAAATAAAAAAAAAAACATTTGCATACAAAAAACTCCGAAGATTCAAATATATAAATGCTTAACTAAATAAATATACAAGTCTTACAGAAAACAAGCTAATTTATTGTAATAAGTTTTGTAATTCTTCTAAAAACACTGGAATATTAAAAATCATCAACGAAAATAAAGTGTTTTGTTAAGATATAGAGATGTAGCTGTGAAAACACAAAGCTGCTATTGAAATAATTTTCAAAATGTTGTCAAACTTTAAAAGTACATAACTTAAGGCTAAATAGAAAGCCATTTCGTAAAAGTTAAAAATTTTTGACATTAGATGAAAACTACATCCTTAAATTTTAGTCTGTTTGTCCAACAGTTGGTTCTTTTATGGAGTTAGCGAAAACAGTTTTATCATTAAAATATTTTTTTTTTATTTTCTTAATAAAACTTATAAAAATTGGGTTTGCAAAAATAATTTTCGGCAGATATTTAATGTTTTTTTTATAAGCTTTTACATTTAGAAAGATATAAAGCAAATTAAAATCACCCTAAATTTTAATTTTACGTCCAGGCTTTCATTTTTGTGTTCATTAATTACTTTGTCTCATTTTGTTTATTCTCATGCGATTTAAATTTTTAAACATAAAGGTTGCCATAGCTGAACTATTAAAAGGGCAAAGTTTCGAAGAAAGTTGGGCAATAAACGAAATATCCGGGGTAGTCGATTTTTCGCTCTTAATTAATTTCAGCGAATTTTTTTTAATACTATAATTTGGGTAAAAGGTAGCTAATTCATCTTGCTATTTTTTTTTTTAATTTTATAACAAATAATAAATCGAAAATAAAATACCGTATTTCTTGTAAAATAAAAATAAAAATATACAAACTAACATTGTAATTTGGGAATATAAAGTGGCTACTGTAGATGTGAACGCCAAATGTATAGTGTAAGATTTTTGTGGTACTTTCGTTGAAGGTCTATACGAAATAATTAACGATCATATTGAAACAGAGTTTAAGAACATAATTGAAAAATAAACACCAACAATTTTGTTTTCATTCGATACTTCGATATTTAGAAGATTCACTGATAACCGTATAAAACTACAACCTCGACTTAAGGCGATCTACGCAACTAGAATTAAAAAAGGTGTCATTTTGGACTTAATTATTTGTATTATTTTTAGAAGACAACATCTTGACACCAGTCCAATATAAGACGTTTATTTTTCAATAATTTTTATTAATAATAACAAATAGTTTAAAGAATCATCTAATTCTTGTAGAATCATAAATTCTATATAGAAATGTAGTCTAGGCAATGCAAAATAAAAACTAATGGTTATTAAAAATTAAATCAATCAAACGAGAAATATGGCAAAGAAAATATCAAACAGAAAAACGTCTTAAAGTAAACAAATTTATAATTTTATTTTAAAAGTTTTTACACAAAATACAAATAAAATAGATGCAATTTTGCAAAAAATCTTGGAAAGGGTTATTATAATTATACGAATAAAAATGTATCTACAATTCTGTTATACTCTGTAAATCAATTATTTATCGCTTTTTTTATTTCACTTTTCTTTTTAACTCTAATGAGTGTTAAATTTTCTAGATGACAACACTTCACAGCAGGCGATTTGGGGGAAATTTTTGGCAACAGTTTTTAAAAATAAATAAAAATAAATATTCATTTTTTGCTTAAAATTTATAAATAAATTTACTCTTTATTGTAATCTACGAAAAGTAATTTTAAGAAATCCGAAAGTAAATATTTTAATTTTATTTTAAAAAGTTGAACATGTTACAAAGCTCTAAAAGTGCGAAATTTATTAGATTAATTTCCACTCTTTTCTGATTCTTCCACTGTGCATCGTTTTTTAATTTGCAATTGAAATTTTAAAAGACAAGAACTTTTTCATCATGTCAACTTTTTGTTTCATGCAATTAATTAAATTCACAAGTGAGGAATCAATTGAAAAATATTTTAAATATTTTACAGTTTGTAACATGAACATATCCTTTTTTTATATAAAAATATATTAGTTGTACAATTAGAAATGAGCAAATTTTGAATTATTTTAAGACTTTGTTTAATTAAAAAATAACTGATGCTTTTTAAAAACCTTTTTAAATTATTTTAGTTTTATTTAAAGATGTTAATAAATAATCGAACTAAGTTTACGTATAATTCTTTTGTCTTTTTTGTACTTCACTTATTTGTTGATATATTTTCGCATTTGTCATTAAATATATTTTTAACTTAAACACAGCACTTAAACATTTCAATTATTTTATTTCTAATTTTTCATTTATTCATAAATATTTTTAAGATTTTTTGTACACAATTAAACATGATTTTCGATTAAACCTTTAACAATATTAAAAAGTTAGCATTTCTTTTTTAAACAACTCGGAAAGTTGAAAATGTATGTATGTATGTATTTGCACAATATTTCACCAAATTCAAATAAAGATACACACACGATTTTAAAAAATATCACAAATATGTATATCCACGATCATTTACTCAAATCATATTTATTTTCCTTTACATATTTAATAAATATACTTATGTAAGATACATATTAATTATTCAAAATTTACATTTCACTTGGGTTATCTTTTAGATACTTTTATGTTTAACACCGAGTTTAAAACACATCGTTAAACACAAAGAAAAAACAACATTTTTAACGTTTGTTCTGACATCTCCGTTAACACGTTGTTCGAGCTTAAACTATTTTATTCGTACTGAAAACATGCGTTTGGATTTTGTTCAACTTTAAAACAATCTCAATACAAGAAAATTAAAAATCCAACAAGTGTTTTTAGCTCTGCTGCTTGTATTGACTGAATAATTAAAGAGTATTGAAAACAACTCTCTTAAAAATTGCTTGAATTGAGTAACTCTACAATTTAAGAGAAAACACGCGAAACACAATCCACAAATTTCATCTGATAGTGATATTTTTCATCAGTATGAGTGCTTAAAATTCATATACAATAACTCATATTTTAACTGTTGCGTAAAAAGTTGTTAATCAGCATCATTATTCTCTAAACCGCTAGAGCTAAATTTCCTTAGCTTAAATTGTAAAAAAACACTATTAAGCGATTTTTGGCTACAAATGTTATTCTGTAACACTTTTTACCATAAATTATGTTGAGGTTTTTAGCGATGGAGATAAAGATTAAGCTACGAAAATTACAGAATAGGACAGCAGGACTTACTTCATTTTGCATAAAGGCAGGTATCTTAAAAATATATATTACCAATCAGCGATGTTAAAGTACGGTTTATACGACCGTGCAGAAATTTTTAAGGAAGTTGCAAAAATGTTTACACATATTTAGAATATTGAAATATAAATATTGAAAATATTTAAATATGATTAATTATTTTTTAAGTATAACTCTTTAAGAATTTATAAGATGGACTTTGATCATCATTTGATTACTTTTATGTGTAATATCAAATTCATTATACAGACCAGTAATAAATATGTTTCGGGGTTAAAAATACCCAATTATTATATATTTGCACCCCCTGAGTTTAAAAACCACTATGAAAATGACTAACTATTTCTTGTTTTCAAGATACAGTAACATGACACTATTTACATGCTCAACTTTCACTTTGTTGAGAAATTTAGTTTTTAAATATTGGTACACCTGTTAACTAACAAAACCAAACGTTCTACTTATTTTAAGGTTATATACGTGATTTCTGTTCTTTACGCAGTGCTTGATGTGGCTTCTATTGATTTTTCATTCGACTTTAACGTTTTAAGGTGATATTTTCGTTTACTAAACCAAAATGCCACGAAGTTGTGTGAGTTCTGTGAATATATTTTGTTTCTTTGGTTACGGCAACGAAATCTTACTCTTGCTGTTAAGACTGCATTTAGAATAATTTTGGAGTAACGGCAGGTGATCAAGATAAGTCGTGGGCTCTGCATAGAAGTATGTTTTAACTGTTTTTCAGTTACTTTAAGAGAATGGCTGAAAAAGAAACGATCTATGCTTTTTGCTATGGACATGGCTTGTTGGGAGCCTTCATATAAATGACTACTATTTCTACTTACTCTACAAATAAAGTCGCGATTGTCAACAAAAACAAAAAAAAAAAGTGCAATACCTACTATATTCCTTCGACTATTCGACCGATTCCACAACCAATTCCACCAATACGTACCCCAGCCCACAGTTATGAACTGCCAGTCAGCCAGTCTAGCACATTTCACGTCCCTGATTTTAAGTAAACAAATAATAAACCACACAGACTGAGCCAAGCTGAGTAAAGGGATCTCATTTGAAAACTTAATTTTTCTAAGGATAAGGTAGAATTTCTAGGCTCAAGGCTACAGCAGTGGGATCTTCTTTAGCATGATGTCAGGGTATCAACTGCGGACGGCGTTTAAAGGATCTGCTTTTTTTTTGAAAAGAAAAACAACCTTGCGGTATGCTGGAACGTCAATGGCTTGATAAAATGTTTGAATTTAAATCATGGTCTTATTGAATGTAGGCTATAAATAGATTCGTCGAAGCTCAGTTTAAAAGCTTCACTTTACTCTACAACGGTAACCATTTCCCTTACATTCTTGTTGGACATGCAGCTCACATGAAAGAGCCTAATAAAAACGTGAAAGCCCTCCTTCACTCAATTAATTGTGCTGAACACAAGTTGAAAATCTGTGATAGTCTTAAGGTCTTCGCTATACCTTTAGAAATGCAACTGGGGTGTACAAAATACTGCTGCTTTTATGTATGTGGGTCAGTAGGGATAGGAAATCACATTACATTCCTAAACAGACTGGCCTGCATGAAATCTTGGCCTTAGTAAAAAACATTTGTTGCCCTGCCTCTCGTCGACCTGAAAGATATATTTCTTCCACCACTACAAAACTTTGTCAAAAACATGAACAAAAAAGAACAGGCCTTTAAATATTTGAGGAACAATTTTGCTTTCTTAAGTGATGCAAAAGTTAAGAACAGTGTTTTTTTAAACCACAAATTCGGAAGCTTGTGAGGGATCCTTCGTTTTTACAGTTTTTGTCTGAGTCATGACAGGGTGTTCGTAGGATTGAAAAAAAAAATTAAGCGAATACAAAGCTTTATTTACTGAATTCTGTTCTCATATTTGATTCAAAAACAGCTGTAGGTCCTGTGCATAAGCATCACTTCAACTATATTTGAAAACGAATTATGTTAAAAAACGACAAATAAATACTGACTCTGCAAGGAGATATTGGTGAGAATAAACTCTTGCACCCTCAAACCATTCTTGAAACGAAGAAAAGAGGTTAAAGCAGAATTTAAAAAGAAAATACATAGATGTCAGCACTTTGCGAACGACTAGAGGGATAATAAAAAGAAGCTATTTAAAGTTTTAATCTTTGACAATAATAATTTTAATCGGATTTTACTTTATCCATTTAAAAATTCGTATTTTTTTTAAATAAAACAAAAAAAAAAAAAAATACAAAAAATAAGCTGTTTTCTATTTAGTAATTAGTTGAAAATTAGCTTTAAGGGAAAATGTAGGCTGTTTACTTTATTTAAAATTGTTTTGTAGCTTTTATCTCACGCTTTCTTAGGTTTTGTGGACAGACATTTGGTTAAAAAATTATAATTTGTTAAGGCAATTAAAAAATAAAAGTTAATGTCCCCACTTCCGATACTAAAACTAAGTGAAAGTGCTGTATTCGGTTTTGCCTATTTCTTCTTACTTCTTATTTTCTTAAAATTTTCATTTTATGGTAATATTTTTATTTAGTGAAATTATCATTTTCGGTAATCTTTATCGTTATTATTAAGTTTTAGTTATGGAGAAACTTAAGGTTTTGTATTGAAATAACAATTGTTGGGTAAACATTTTACTTTTTGCAAAACATTGATGAAAATGTATAATTTTGGTAAAATAGTTTTTTAATTCATTTTATACATTCTAATAATTTATAGGTTTTTTTTTCAATACAACAAAGCGATAAACTCAAATAACCAATAAGAACAATTTATTATTTCTTTATTCATAAAATCAGGGGCAAAATCGTCGCATTCGTGATCGAGTGAGGTTTCGTATCGAGTAAAATTTCGTGACGTATCGAATAACCGGATTGCGGCATTCGAAAGCGTTCGAATCGAAATTTGTTTAAAAATGTAAAATATTTTTTTGCTTTGTAATAGAATAAAAATATGATTCTTATAAAATATAAACAAAAATATAATAAAATAAAGGTAAGTAAACGTAAAACTTTTAATACTTAAATATTTTTTCATTTAAATACTTTTATTTTTATTTTATTTGTCTTAATCTGATGAAGAAGATGAAAGTGTCATGCGCACCCGAAGACAAATACGAAACAAAACTTATACCCTATCATTGTCCGACACAGCAGTTTACCAAATGCATTAATGCTATAGGCGCCTTCAGCAGCAGCTTCAATTTCTGCAGCTTGGATATTTTTTTCTTCTGCTGGTTTTAAAGCCACTTATTCGTACAGTTCACCATCCGTTTTTCTTTTAAATTCTTTGTTAAAAGAAATTATCTTTTTAGCATTGTATTTTTGGTCTGCGTACACCAATAAATTTAAATTTTATTGAAGTTTATAAAAAGATTACAAGGTGTTATAAAAATCAAAATACTGTTTACCAAACCGACACAGTTTTCACAGGTGGACCGTACGTATTCAATTTGTTTTCAGGTTCGACCCATAGCCTGTGACTGTTAGTGACTGTTTTACCTTGCCTACAAGTTGGTATTAAATTTTTTGCCAAGCTTGGGTGGTCACCATAAATTGTGCCATGAGGTCTTTTTGTTTGCTATTTATTTTATTTACATTTCCACTTAACAAAAATGCCATGGTTTTGATACTATTATTATTGAAAATAAAGTTAAATATGTAAATATTTACATTTCTTATTATTTATTTAAAGAAAAACTCTTGATTATTTACAATGCAATTTTTATTTTGTTTATAAAAAGCATATAATTATGTTTACGATACCTCTTAGCCTATCGAATAACATTTCGATTGAAAGTATTCGATCGACTACTCGTTATCGAATGCCATGATCCCAAAGTCAGTAAAATTTGGGATTTTGGCAACATTGAAATTTGGCTTGAGATAAAACGTAAAGCAGCGATAAAACAAAGGAAAAATAGATTAGAACTGGCCTTTCAATTAAGTGGTTATAAACGTGGAACTTCTCGACTAAAAGGTGTAATTAACGGCAAGTACTGTATGTTTGTCTCTTCGTTGCATTTCGATGTTGATTACAAAATACAGAACATGGGTATCTGAAAATGACTGCAGAACTGCCATACGACTGTCACTTCCTTTTAACCAAAAATAATATTTTATCTCAGAACTTATAAGATGCATATTAACACCTTGCTGTTGGTTTTTCATTAAGAGTAGAAATAAAAATTAGAGGGGGATTGTAGAATATTCCTTTTTTCCTTTTTTACTTTCTTGATCGATAAGAAAAAAGTCCCAGAAATAGAATTTTTCTAATAGCGATAATAATAATTTGGGAGACATTACTGTTTGATACACACTTTGGAAAGTCACGTGCAAATGACTAACACGCAAACATATGATGAATCAGGCGTAGTGAAGACAATATGAGAGAAAAAAATAAAGACCACGATTTACCATGCTGCCCTAATTGCACTGAAAAAAAAAAACACAAAAACGAAAAGCCGATAAGAGCAATATGAGAAAAACGTAACCAGACATCGAACAACATATTCAAGTGATAATAGCGACATTTGCTGGAATATGAGGCCAAAACAAACAACCGAATGTGTGTACCTGAGTTGTACTCTAAAGATAAAAAACCAAAACCAAGGAACACATTAACATCTACAGATGCCAACAAATCTACACACAATTATATTTTCATATGTTCATGTTCATTTGTATAACAATTCAATCTCATATTAGCGAAATAGTAGTAAAGGTCTTTTACTTGTTATACATTTATATGAAGATTTTGTTAAAAGGCCGCTTTTTTCTTTTTCTTTCTACCTCCAAACTAAAAATTCTTCTTTAACATTATTTTTTTTTTTGTTTTATTGCAAAACCGTTCAAAAGCTTTCCAACTCAACTCAACTGTCTATGAGTCGCAACAGCACACCTTATATTGAACTGTGTGCACAAGACAAACAGTCCTGGAAGTCCAACAATACAGCTCATGTTAGATCAGCGACAGAAAACGTGTGGGAAATCATCAATTGCACATGTACGATGTTTAGAAGCACGTTTATTTAGGAGCATTGGTAAACAGGTAAATTTTAAACAAATAAAACTTAAAGAAGATAAAGGAAAAGACTGAAGAAGAAAATTATATAGAGCGTTGGTTAAAGTCTTTTAGAACTCTAAAAGAAAAGTTTCTTTCGATATAAAATAGCTATTTTTAGCTACCTTGGAGCAGAAAGCAGAAGTGATTTTTTCGGTTATTCCGAATCTTATATACCCTTGTTTAGTGAAGTAGCTTCAATCAAATAAAAAAAATATCTTAGTGACAGAAAGTTAAGAAATAGAAAATAAAATCTTAAAATAATCTTAAAATTTTCCTGGAAAACATATCGAACCAAAAAAAAAAAATAATATATGTGACATGGTTACTTATATTATTTTTAACATAATACCCTTTACCACAAAGTTTTTCATTTCGTGTTTACCTTCTAAAACATCTATTTCCGACCTCACAAAGTATATATACTTTAAGTCGACTGAGTAATCTCCGTACGTCCGTCCTTGTAAGTGTTAAAATGAACTCTGCCTGGGCACCAGATATGTTAGAAAACATTTTAATTAGCCAATCGGTCAAACACGGTTTCAAAAGAGGTGCTTTTGAAAATCAGCATGATCGTTCCATGTCCATTGAGACATTAGGCTTAACACTACGCCGGCCTCTAATTTTTCGCTATCGATTAGAACAATGAAGTAACTCCAATCAAAGAAACAAAAATATGAAGCGATAGAGAACTAAGAATAATAAAAAAACATCAAGCGAAAAAACTGGCGCTCGACCCTATTCACTGAGTTATAGGCCTCTAAAATTTTCATGAAAAAGTTCGATTGCCAATATGGTCAGTTTTAAAAAGTTTTTGAAAAAATCTAAGCAATCTTTCAGCCCTTTTACTTGTTATTAAATTTCATAGTTTGCAACAAAATAAAAAAAATTATTAGATTAATTAGTAACAACTTTACCAATAATCTTATTAAAAATAAATGGAATTAAATTATTATAATGCTTCATTAATGGTACTTTTTATCGAAATAAACGAGGGCTCCAATATGTATAGCTTTTACATATTTATTTTCAATAATTAATTATTTCAAAATAGTAAAGTGGCTGTTGTAGTTTTTTCAAAAATGTAATTTAATGGCATCGATTCTATCTATAACGTAATGAGAGAGACGCAGACGTAAAGAAATCATATTAAAAGTATAAGAAATTGACAATAACAACAAGACAAGTAAACAGAATAATAGGAAAATACAAAAGATTCTATTACTTGAATTAGCAATCAATCAAACTGTTAGCAAACTTGTTTATTATTTTTTGTTATTGTTTGTTTTATGTTGCAGTCTTCTAAATTCGAATTATATTAAAAGAGGAAGATTGCTCTATTTGGCAGAAGAATTGTGTATAGTTTTTTTTCTGTTGGAATATATATATATATATATATATATATATATATATATATATATATATATATATATATATATATATATTTATATATATATATATATATGTATACTTATATACGTTTTTCACTGTGGTGGAGCGGATACAACCGTTTTTGAATATTTTAAAAAGTAAATAAGGATAAAATCTGGCGCGGGCTTACATTTTATGTGAGGGTGGCTTAATGTTCCCCTACCTTTTATGTTTAAGAAGATCCGAAAGGGTGAAATAACTCTGAAGAAAGTCTTAACAATTAGAAGAATTTAAAAATTTCTATAGTAGGTATCTAAGGTAAAGTGAAAAGATTTCACAGATTTGTTTAGTAATCAAACAAAAAATCCAGATAAGAGATTTGTTTACGAAATAATCGAGTGATGAATTGAACTCAAGCCTAATAAACTATAAGATGTTAAGAACGAGAAACGGCGATAGTCGTGTTGACGATCATTAAAAACGAGTTACTTGTCAACCCAGATTATTTTATTTTATGCTGACAGTACCTGGCATCTGTTTTTGTTATTGTGTTTTTAACGTTCTTTCGTTTTTTAAGTTGGCAGTATACAGAATTTTTGATTTTTGATGTTTGTGTTATTTTTCATTAAATATTCTAATAATCTTGTACTTTAACATAAACAGTAAATAAGTCAAAGGCGAATTGGACTTATAAAGGAAGAGTGCTGTCTCTGCGACAACCTCCTTATTCTTTTTTTTTTTTTTTTTGTATTTACCCTTATAGCAAACGTAGAACGTTCTGAGTGCAAATTTTAAGTGTAGACACACCCTTTATTTAATTTCATTTCTGTTGTGAGAGGCCATCAAGATGATCTTTTATGAAAATTCAAATTCTCTAGTTTTTACGATTCTAGAAAAAGAGTACTCTGATAGACAGATTAACTGAAGGTTTGAGTTGTTTTATCTAGTAGTTATTGGACAGTGCCACGAATTGCTTATTTAGTTAGTTTGTGAATAAAATATAAAGAAAATATTAAAGTCGTTTACCTTTCTCTGCTGCTGTAATGCACTGCATGGCCGTTTCTTCTGACATGTCTTCAGCGGGTGAAATGATGCCGAAAACTGCACCGCTATCGCCAGTAGAATTCCATTCCGATTTTGAGTTATCCATTGAAATGCTTGATATTTCCATAGGATTATTGTTGGAATTTCGTGTTAATCCAAAGCTATTGGCTCATAAATTTTAAGTCTAATGAAGAAGTCATTGAGTCTCCACAGAAGGAGCTAGATTGTGAAGGGCAAGACGAATCAAAGCTGCGATTACATTCACGACGTTTTTCTGGCGTTGCATAAATTGGTTCAAGTTTATTTTGAGTTGCTTTCTTAGTAGGTGTTGAGTGTTCCATGGGAGGACCAGAGATTTCACTTCCAAAAGACGTATTTAATGCACCATAACAGGAAGTAGTCATTATGTCTGGTATGTTGGAACGGCCAACATTTAAGCGAGAACGATGAGCTGGTTCTGAAACCGTACTTTGCCACATAACTTCACTAACACTCATCTGAAATTGCTCTTCTTCTTCCATATTTTTTGGCACAACTTGACTAGCACTTAGTTCATCTAAATAGTCCATATCATACAATCTCGATTCATCTATCATAACCATGTGATCGACTTCATCTTCTCCAGCATCGGGCCAAGAAGTAATACTACTGTTCGCCTCTTCAGACACAAGTTTTTTGAATTTTTCGTCAACATCTTGAATCATTTCGAACGCTGGTTTTGGTACGGAAGAGGAATGTAAGGAATCCGAATCGTTTTCTTCAATGCAGGATAAGTGTCGGGTACGAAACCCATAAATTATTCCAGTGGTTGGATTGGCCATGTTATTGTTTTGTATGTTAATATATTGACTGTTTGTTGATAGTTGTTGTGGTTGCGTTTGAGGTTGCAAGGGATAGTGCAATTCATTATAGATGTGAAAAGAAGAATCTAAGTCATAGGATATATCCGTACTCCCCAAGCTGTTTGAGATATTGAGATCATTATGAATATGCTGTGGTTGGTTCATTACTGCTGACTGGGCTGTATGAAAGAAGCAAAGAAAAATGTGAGAAATCAGATTAGACAACAATCTATTTTCGTTAGAATTTTTATTTAATGTGAACTAAAAAATGTATATTCATGTATAATATTCTTTTTAAAGTAATTCTTTTGAACTAAAAAAATGTGTTTTCGATTAACTGAATTTTTAATCTAATTATTTGAACCATATTTTTTTAATGTTCTTGTGATTATATAACCCCTCCTTTTAAAAGGATAAAAGCAAAGAAAAAAATAAAATAATTTTACTGGTTTACTGTTGAACTCCGTATAATTAGATAACAAAAACAACATAATGAAAAATTAGATATTTAACTGTGGCAAAACATAACATGACTTCGTGAGCGACCCCTTATTTGATTGCATCTGTGTAACAAGGAAAATGTTAAATAATAAATTGGATTTCAACTAACGCACTCACTTACACATAGACCCCTATAAGATAAACAATAATAATAACAACAAATATAATTACCACTATGCAACTAGTAGACGATGGGTGTCGCATATACTTGCCTGCAGCAATTATGAAGACTAAATTCAATCTTCAGAGTGCAATGACATTTAGACAGAATTAACACACACACACAAAATAATAAAAAAAAATTCAAATGTATGTATGAAAAAATAAATGATGCACCTTGTTTAAAGTCGGAAATAGAAGCACGTACTAAAAAGAATTGTAGGTAATTGTATCAAAGGAGTTACCAGATGAGCCAGGTTTTAAAATATCAAATAGGTGATACTTTGGATAAGTATTAAAAACTAGTAATGTAATAGCTAAAATTTTTGATTTAAAAAAATATAGATTTGCAACCCAAATGATGTTTTTTTAAATAGATTTTTAATTCAATGGTTTTCGGACGTTTTCAGTTAAAGATTCTGAGAATATAAAAGCGGTTTTTAAAAGTTTCAAAGTCTCTATTAACACGAATAAAGGTACGGTCAAATTAGTCATATATTTGAGCAAAAAGACGGAATCACTAAATTGTGGACCATAAATGTTAGTCCTTTTTAAACACATATTACGAAATATAGGATGCAACACAATATAAACGGTAAGATGTTATATTTCTTTCATAATACATCGTCATTCGTAATGTTACATTTCAGGAAACGTTAAATAAAAATTTGTAAAAATAGTGGTTACGCTTTTTCGGTCAAATATTTGACTAATCTACCGCTGGTTATTTTAATTTTACTATTATTAAATAAATTTTACTTTCTTGCTACATACAATTTCTGTAAGAAGGTGGTTATCGAATGGTTTAGATGTAAACGTAGTACTCGAGTAGTAGAATAAGGCCTTATTTACATTTCATGTCCCCAAAATTAAGTGAAATTAAAAGGATTAACTTGGATTTTCAAGGCATCAAAAGTGATGCTAGTAGCATTCATGACAAATTGCATTTAAGTATTTTTTTGCAGGCAACAAAAATTTTAAAACCGACGATAGTTCGAAGCTTAAAAAATGAAGAGGACAAGAAAAAATAATTGATGCTATAGAACTGGATTCATCTTAATTTCTTCAGACGCAATAGGATTTTGGATACGGTTTTGAAGAAGTACTTCAATCTGCTGATTCGGCACTATCATTAAAATTAAAAGAAACTTGCTTCTTTATATTAAAAAAATTAAATCAAATCTTATTGCATTTTATTGGGACAAACTAAGTTTGGTTTTATTATAAAATTTTTACAGCCAGCGGAAAAAAGCTATGTGCCAAGAGAAATGTATGAGTCACAATAGAGAAATATGCCATTCGTAAGGCGAAATTATTTATTTAATGAACAAAAATAATGCAACTTGAACGAATTTTGGACAAAAGTTTGGACATTTCAAGATGCCGCTGCATCAAGGCCGTTCCAAGATTTGGCCGAGATGTTATTAAATCTTCTTTGCGTACCAAGGATCAATGCTTGCAAAGAAAGAGCAATGAACGCGATGAAAACCAAAATAAGAAATAAAATGCAATACGAGTTGCATTAATTGTGGGAGTTAATACACATTTTAAAAATAATTCATTTTGTTGTGACACTCTTGTTCCATCTTCAGATATGTTTAAATCCTTAACTTTGTACCAGCAAATTGCTTTAGATAACGATTTCGAAGATTTTAATTCAGAACTTTTCGGTTTTGTTAATCAACTGAAGTTTAATAAATATGTATTATGCATATTATATAGTTTTTTGTAATATACATAAGTAGCTTGTACTAATACAATATTACACAGCGTATGTTAATAATTAAATTAAATTAAAAAATACATAATATTATTTATAGTGAGGATTTTTGGGGATATTTAATTTTTTTTTTTTTGGGAACTGTACGGATAAAACCTAAATAACTGGGGATACGACTCGAAAGATATCTGGTAACCCTAGTTTGCATTCCTTACATATGCATAAGTGCTTGCAAATTTCTACAAGTTAACACAATAAATACAGAAATAAAAAACTTTCAAAGGATTCTCCTATAATTTAGACATTTTTTAAGCTTCAAAGATCTTCTAAAAGACAAGAAGAGTTAAATAATAAGACGACTTAAAGGTTTAAATAATAGGTGCTTCTGTCAAAAATGCGCCTGTTAACGTATGAGGCGCTGCCACACTCTTCTAAAATAACAATATTGCACAATTGCAGGGTTGCGAAACATAAAGCTTTCTATTTCTATCAATCTTCTTCAATACTTCTCTTCTACTAGTAGCTATTAATGATTCTATAAAATATAATTTTCCAGTTTACACTCTTTAATTTTTTAAGAGACTTTTCAACCCACAAGTTTACGAAGGTATACTTTAACTAGAGGGTACTTCATTAAATAAAAAAATTCTTTTCACCTTCGTTGGTGCTATTTACCTAGGGAGTTGAAAAAGTCAAGTTTAAAAATAGAATTTTAAATTAAAAGAGTAACCAATGTATAAAAAATACTATTTACCAATCACTAAGTAAATAACTATTCCGTCGTGCTATACTTCGATTAACAGTTGCACCTTTCGTATCAAGTTTTTATTAAAATAATTGAAATACTACTATTAAGAGTCCTCTGGCTACACTGTGCATGCGTAGTAGCAGCCTTAACAAACTGAAAGTTCATTTGCATTTCAAATAGTGTAGCATGCGCCTGGCATTTTTCTTTCCATCTTAGCTCTCCTTTTAAAACAAAAGTAAATAGAAGAATATAATACACAAGGAGATTCAATTGGCACATCTTTAACTTGGAAAATCTTGCATTAGTCAGTTGTTGATGTGAGTTCTTTTAAAATTAAATGAAAACGAGTAGGGAAAATATGACAGATATGCGCATCTGCTTAAAGTACAGCAGCAAAAGCGAAAAGAAGAGTCTGATGCAATAATTTGTTTATGTGTTTTGTACTAGTTGTAATGGCGTTGTTGTTTTTGTTGTTATTGCAATGTCTCTAACTTTGCAGGGGGTTAAAAACACACATTAATATAACGGTATTATAAAATTTTCTTACAATTGAAATTCTAGATGTTTGGGGAACATCTACTTTTTTCTTTTCTAAGTGTTTGTGTAGGTATTTAAGGAAGCTTCTTCTTATTTTATTGATGGAATTTCCTGTATCTAGTGTAAATGTGAGAGTTTTAAATGAAAACTAAAATTATTTGGATATTAAGAAAAAAGTAAAGTTGATTAAAGGCAATATTATTGTTGGTGGCGCATGGGAGTTGATATTTTTCACAATTATTTGTAAAACAGAGATAAATGCGGTTAAGTCTTATCAGATTTTTTGTTTTAGGTTGTAAAAACAGAGAGTATTTGTTTTTTATTTATTATGTTTGCCACAAAAGCCACAATGATTTTCTGTTGCGGTGACCAGATTATTTTTATTTTAAGCAAAACTTCAATCATAGTCAAGAAGTTTTTGTAAACATTTGATAAGTTAATGGTTATCATGCTTAAAACTGCAATATGTTTGATTTGAAATGAAAAATTTTTACTAAAATTCTAGAACTATTCGTATATAAAACTATTGTTTCTATAATTTATTGATATGTTCTTGTGTAAATATATTATAATTAAAGACAATAAAATTTTTTGATTTTTTTTAATATTTTGCTCCTCTTAATTCATTTGCTATCGTTTAAGTTAGAAACGTAAGGGCCAAAATATTCCAGAAATTAAAAAAAACAATAAGTATAGAAACTTAATGGAAGTTAAAGATTAATAAATAAAAATTATGGATAAATTTCTCAAACTAAGTTCAATGTTTATTTTCATATTATAGTCAAAAAACATTATAATAAGTTTAGCTGTTTGAAACTTTGAAGCCAGCTTAAGAAATATTAGGAATTTCATTTTAAATTGTTTGCAGTTGGGATACGAACCTACACCACAAATACCATGCTGTGAATTAAAACTTTTAAATGTGACGAATTAAGACTCCATAAAAATTTTCCTTTTAAAAGATTTTTTAAATGACAAATAAATTTTTTGCAGCGATTTTTCTCTATAGAAAAAAAAAAAAAACGGTTGAAAACTGTACTCTAGATGCAAATTAGATAACTCATCGTGTAATACAAAATGTACAGCTGCTTATTATGTTACGTCTGATGTTGTTGCTCTTAAGATTATGTTGTTGATTGAAAAACTCAAATGTTTAGGATCTGTTGCTACATGTATGTTGTTAATTTGCCCCAGCTCTAAGCAGAAGGTGAAGAAGTTGGTGGTTGTAAAAGTGTGTAAACCCTCTAGTTTTTGTGTTGTTTCTTTACATAAAAATCTTTCCCTGTTCTAAAAGTTGTCATTTATTTTCTTCCTTTTTTCAAATAGGGGAATCTTCTAATTAATTATGTTAAAAAATAATATTTATCAACGAAAATCTTTGTTAGTTAAATTCTTTGTTGCTTGCTGCTTTTCTCAGCTTATTTCCAAAAAAATGTTAATTTACGTATTCAATTTTCTAAAATTATAAAAATACAAGATGCCCCACTAAATAGGAATTTCTAAAATCACATTGTGTACAGTTTTAACGGAAAAAAAAGCAACACATAAGCTCTTGTAGTTCATCTGATATCCGCGTTATTTAATCGCTGTCCTCCCATTTTGTTGTTGATACTATTCACATGTCATTCCAAATTTTTATGCATAAATCGTTATATGATTTATAAGATTATGGCTTAAACAGCATGTAAAATTTCTTTTCCAAAATGATGAATATGATGGATTGACTATCAGTTAAGCTTTTTGTTTATATGAATTTAAATTATGTGGTTGTCGTTTTATTTTTTAGTTAAAGATTAAGTAAACACGAAACATTTCTGTCACAAAAAGCAAAAGTTTGTTGCAGGTTGGTAAGATTGTAATTCGTATCTGTAGTCCAATTTGAAATGTAATGCTTAAATCAATATTTAAAACTCACAAAATAACTATGATTTATTTCCATTAAAAAGCATTTTCAAAAATTACTCGTAACGTTAGATTTTAACAAATTAAATATTTTCTTTACTATTTTTGCCTACTCCGTTATTGTTAACGTGGATAAGTGTAGATAAGATTTGATAATCAATAGGAATTTTTATTATTCAGCTTGTACTAAATGATCCTCTTGTATTGAACATTATTGGCGATAATTTCCTTTCTCATTATGTTTTGAGCAAATAACAAACTTAAGTAGCGAATATGTATCCCTAATTAATGAAATATATGACATTGTCCTGAATGATTAGAATTGAAACCTGGGCTTAAGTTGTTGATGGTTTGAGATAATCATAATATTATGGTCCATGTTATCTAACTTAATAAATAACTTTTAGTCATGCTTTAGTTCATCAACTTTTACCTTTTTTAACTTTTTAATTTATAATAAATCAACACTTTAATTTTTAAGTTTTTTAAGGATGAAAAATTATTTAAAAAACGCATGATATGTCCTACTTCCAAGTATTTCACAATTGATTTTGAAAATAGAGAAAAATTGGAATTAAGAAATACGTCACTCAAATTTCGAAAGACAACGGATAGAATGTTGTTTTTTTAATAATTCGGCAGAGGAGAAGTGATAGCTTGATTTATTTATTTATAAGGACGCATTATTTAAAAGGATACAGAATATAAAAAGCCGTGGACTTGGAGTTTTATTACAAACTTTCCTTCGAATTAAAAAAGTACGTGATAAATTAAGGCACTTTTAAAGCTGGCAGGTTATGATAAATATAAAAAATAAGTAGTTGGTTAAAGTACGAACCAGCCGCATTTGTGCCGCACTAAAAGGGCAACTTAAATTACAATTTGTCGAAAAAATATTTATCGAGAAAATGATTGCAGACTGTCCAGCGTTGCGGCGAATTTCGCTAATTTCTTTTCAAACCTTGAAAATAAAGCTAAATTATACTGAAGATCAGATACATACTGATTATAAATGTCAGGAGATAGGATACTATTTATCTAACTTGCAGCCAGCTTAAAATTGGCTAAGCAACGTCAGGATAATAATGTCAAAAATAAAAATTTAATACCTACAACAGCAAAAAAAAAAAAACACATATCGCCTAACAATTTTTAATGAACTACATCAGACACAACATGTATGATGCAACATCCACAACAAGCAGCACCAACTAATTTATAAACAGAACAACTTCCCGCTCTGGAGTAAAGTTAAAAGTAAAGCAACTGTATTAATAGAAATACTTCGTGCACGTTCCATCCAAAAAAATAAAAAAAATCTACTTACATACATACATACATACATACTTACAAACATATACATTACAAAAAATTTGTTGTATTGCATTTCATTTATAACGGCATGTGCCATAACTTTTTCAAAGCAGAGAAGAGAGAAACACAGACAGGATCTTACATCAAAATTATGTTGACTTTAAAATAAGCGCCGTGATTTCTCTCAACTTCAATCTAATGTAGACTCATATGTGAGATGATTGCTGCCAACACATTTTCGCTGCTACTTAGATTTTTAATGTACAGAGCCGCTGCGGCTTTAGAATCCCCAGCAAACTGCATTGAACTACATTTTTTCTATTGGGCTGTTGTTTATTTTAACACATAAATTGTGTGCTGTATCCATCATTTCTGTTAGTCTGTGTATAATTTGAATTGGGATAAATATTTAAGTCTGTTCGTGTGTGAATATGTAAGTGCGTGTCTTCAGAGAATCTTGAACTTGTGCGTTCATTCGCCTTTTAATGAAAAAAAAATGAAAATGCAAAGTGATTTTTATTCTTTAAATACATTTTAACTACTGTTGTTGTTGTAATTGTTAACAATATTTTCTTTGTGTTTCATGTGCTGCAGTAGTTTTTTCATCACTTGAAAATTTGTGTGTTTATTTTAATTTGTCGATTTTCTTTAAATTTGAATAAAACATTTAAAAAAAAGTCGAGAGGGAAAGAAAGATGTTAATTTTTTTACACTCCGTCAGCTAAATTTAATTTGAAAAATAATATTTTTTAACGGCAACTAGTCAGAAACTAAAGGTTATGCGCGATCTCTAAATACTTATAATATTTCAGCGATTATTGGCCAAACAAGTACAAGACAAAAGCAATCTTTAAAATTGCACCCCAATTATAAGATGCATTTGATTTAATAAAAAATTAAAAGATTTTCCACAACAATTATCGGTAGAATACAAAAAACATTGTATTTGCTGCAAACCTATCAGTCTATGTTTTTCTGTTTTGTTTTTGTTCTTATTTTGTTGTTGAATTATTTATCGCTATGCGAGGCAGTGAAACTGTTCGTTGCTGCTCTATTTTTTTGCCCAAAATAAATAAAAGAAAAATGTGAAAGTCTTCTTTAGGGAATACTTTTCTTTTCTATAAACTTTTGTTGAATTTGGTTTTTCGTTTCGTCTTAATACAACAAAAGTTAAAAATAAAATCTTTATGCAAATGATCCAAAAAACTAAAAGAAGTGTTTTATTTATAATTGAAATGAGTTCATTTAAGTTGAAAATTTTTGTGCATTTAGTCATTGAGTTAAATTTAAATTATGTTAAATTGCACGAATTTTGTTTTTTGGTGAAATCTTTTTTTTATAAAACTTTTCTGATTTTTTTATGAGTAAAAAAATCACTTTATTAGTGAATTTTATTTGATTTAAAATAAATAAATATTTAGTGGTGTTTAAATGAAATATAAATTATTAGAAATTATTTAATATGAAATTAGCAAAAGCATAGACATAAATCCATATGACCATTCTGCTTATCTGAGGACTCTGCTCAAATTTTTTATATAGTTCTAGATTCTAACGCCTCAAAATATATTAATTAAATGAGAAATGTATTCCACCACAAAGCAACAAATGCTATACCAAAAAGCAGTTACCATTAATTATGAGCTCTAGTTAATCCAAATCTAAAAATTTTATGATGAAGCCTTCTAGTTCACTGATAGTAAAACTAGATAACTTTACAATTTTTGTGTTACGTATTCAAGTTTCTATCGTACACTATAATTAAGCAAATATAATAAATACTACTAACAAAAAAAAAAAAAAAAAAAAAAAAAACACATTGAAATTTAGTCTTAATTAAAAACACCCTACACTATAAAAAAGGAAATAATTAAAAAATTCTAATACTACAAAAAAGAAAGTAGTAATAATTCAATATAATAATAAAAATCTAAAACATAAGTTTGAGTTTAAAATTAAAAACTAAACTTATAAATTTGAAATTTTTAAATAAAAAACAGAAAAGTTATAACCCAAAACCGCAATTCCACAAAATGGAAACAGCATTAATATTTTTAAAAAAAAAGCAATCGTCACTGAAAAATCATTAAATATATTTAGGAAATTTCAAAAGAAAAGGTTTCAAATGACCAGAAAAATTAACTTTACCAATAATTAAAAAAATAGTACTAATTGTTATACAATAATTCCACCATAAATTAAAAATAATACGTATAAGTTTATGCCTCCTGTTTAAAATCCTCACCAAATTGTAACAAATTATAAGCGAAATTGCTTTCCAGCATTCAAATTAAGATTTCTTTAACTTTAAAATGACAACTCTAACAGTTGCCGAAGTATGAAACAATTAAAGTCAGCTTTTTGGCCTGTGCCGTATCTGTATATTAAAACTAGACTATTCTACGCAGCGTTGTCTAGGCTTAGGGCCTTTTAAGGAATTATATAAAATTTTATAGCATGTTTTGCTATGGAGGTCTACTCCACACGTATAAGAAATCTATCAAATCAGTTTGAATCTTTACACTCAAAGGAGCCTACGTTTTTGTTGTTTATTCTTGTTTTATTTAATTTTGTTTGTTTTTTTAGGGAAAATCATACATTGACACGAAAAGTCATAACTCACGAACGCGTCGAACGATTTCGTGAAGTCAAACAAACCATCTACACCACCATAAGACCAAATCTTAAGAACTTAATCGAGGGACGGTCTGTGAGTTATAAAGACACAACACATTTTTAAAAATTTTATATACATTTATAGATATACTTACATGTATATTAATTTTATTTAATATTATGTATCATTCTGTAGCTAAAGATCTTGCATAAGAAGGATTTTAAAGATCTATAAAAATAACTGCGGTGTGAGTGGGTTTGAACAACTGCCATACACGCTCTCATAGAAAACAAAAACAAGTACTCTTGGATAAATCACATGGTATATCAGCCAGGATCTTAAAATCGCTTACAGATAGCTTCATATTGTAGTTAAAAATTTTAAGCAAAAGTCGACAGAAAAGACATAATGCATTTAGTCAGACAAAGTACAGTTTGACAAATTTTGTTTAAATTTCTTTTAAAGTTTTCGTGTCTGGATAAAGCTTTCATTTTGCCAAGTTTCACTTTTTATATAAATGTTTGAAATTATGAATGGCAAATATAAGCGAATCTGCGAGAGTAAGAAATTCTGTAGTCCCCTGCATTTTCCTTTTCCACTCTTCGGAAACTTTATGTGGCTCTTTCCATAAAATATATTTAAGAATTTAGCTAAATATATAATTGAAGAAGACATTATTCTTCCGCCTTTGCGCTCATCTAAATATTTATCATCGGTAAATGTGCAAGGCCAATATATTTGTTGGTGGAAAACCTGAAGCTGTTCAGTTAATGTTGATTTTATTTCATATAAGGAAGAAACTATTAAAAAAAAGTAAACTTCTACACAAATATTTAAATAATTTTTTTTTTATTTTTATCTTCATTAAGTGGTTTCGAACAACACCGGGTTCAAGCTAGCCTACTAGTAGGAATATTTATTTTTTTTATTTTTATTACTCACTTTTCTGTTGACAAAATATAATCCTTTCAGTATGTTTATTTTGGCTTTAAATTCAATTGAAAGGTTTTTACACTCCACTCAGTCTATGGTTTCTGTTTTTTTTTTGTTTTTGCTTTTATATATGAAGGAACTTTGTTTTAAATGGATAAATGTTTAAACAATCACAATTTTTATTACATATTCACAATTAGTTTAGGAACTTTTCTTTCTTACTGAACTTAAATTTACACAAAAAAATACACTAGTGTCATCAAGAATTATACATTTACATCATGTGAAAAATATTTGTTCTTAGAACTAAATTGTTTAATTAACACTGTAATTGTTATGATTGAAAAACAAATTTTTTTTATTAAACACTGAATAATTTTCCTTTCCTCGGTTTTTCACTTAATAAAGAATTCTTTAAATATGTTTTTTGTCTTTCAACATTTAACCGATAATGACGATACTTATTTTCCGTTTTTCTCTGATGATACCATTTGAAATCAAATATAATAAACGAACTGTTGCGAACGTTTTGAAATATGTACCACAATCTTTAAATTCAAAAACAGTATTGAGCAAACAAAATATTCGATAAAATGTTTTAACTTCAACATCCCTGTGTCACACAGACGGACGTTAACGCACCACCATTCAGACATGATCTGCTGGAACTAAGTATCTGCATTATCTGAAGCAGCAGCGGCTGCAATAGCAACATCAGTTGAATGACTAACTAATGCAACATTACTTTGAAAACGTAGATAAATTCTTTGTACAGCTTTGGTGTTCCTTTTATTTTTAATTTATTTACTTAAATCGTGTAGTTGTTTATCTATGCATGAATTTTATAAGTTTATTTAGTATTTTACTCACAAAAATAATGCAGACATTGCAACTGACAGACATGCATACAATAAACGATACCCGAATTAACAAAACACAATAAAAAAACAGTGCGACATTTGAAAAAAAATAATAAATTGGAAATGCACTTTTCTCTTCCTCCTTTTTTTGTAACGAAAATAAATTTTCTAAAAATAGTCCACGAAGAGGAAAGAAAACCATTTCCAGCCATTAGATGCAAACCATTTGATTTTAAGTTTTTCCCCCATTATTTTATCGAAACGTTACACAAACTTTTCGTTTTAACATATTCGTCTTGAAGAACCCCCCATGAAAATAATTACTTGGAAAGACAATCATTAACATTTTGAGAACATTGTATTTTGTAGCTATTAAATGCTTGAAATAAATTCATATTCCAGTTAACTAAAGTTTATTTCTGTTCCATTCCAAGTATAGTTTTGTGTAAATGAATGCATTGTACTGCGGGATTTCAGAAAAGATAGAAAGTATTTCTGCATTTTAAAAAACTGTTCAACAAATTTGTTGCAACTTTTTTTTTCCTGTTTCTAAACTTCTTTACTCATGTTCAGTTTAGAACACACTTATGATGTTTTATCGATTTTGTTTTGTAATACTACTGATCGATTACAACAACTTGAATTCGGCAATCCTGGTTGAGGCTTATTTTATGTTTTTTTATGTTTTAAAGTACATTTTAAAATACGGTACAAGGAGAAGTTGTGACTTGAACAACAGTTTTCTTCCCTTGATTTTATTTTCATAAAAATATTAATCAAGAAAACGATCTTAATTTTAAAGTTAAGTTTGTTTTTAATAAAACAACTTTAAGTTTTTTTTTGTAAATATTTAAGATACACTTAGTGATTAGTTACTGAGAGTCATTGGATTTAACAAATCGGGTTTGTTGAATATTTTAGGATTTTTAAACATTTCAAAAATTTTAGAAAAAATTTTTCTTTCATTTTCTTAATGAGTTTCAATTAATTTTCCTTTAAAACGAACAATCTTTTATCTTCCGAAAAACTTTGGTAACAATAATTAAACAGTCCAGCCAGCACTAGAAAACAAAAATGTTGTTTTTAGTCGATATTTTGGATCGATACTATTGCCCTAATGTTAAGACTGAAGCTTCAAAAAAATGGCGAAATTTTACTTTAAGAGTTAGAAAATTTTGTTTATTTGATGCCCAAAAGGTTACAGGCGATTATTGATGCCCATGGTGGCCCAACTAAATAATAATTTTAAAAATTAGTGGCAGTTATTAATATTTGAATCATGTTTTTATGTTAGACTTTTTGCTTTTGTTAATAAAATTAGATTTTAAATAAAACTGCATCATTAGATTTTTATTTACCGTTTCTGGACTTCTAAAATTTCAAAACTTGTGATCGACGTAGACAGAAATTTCCGCTTTTGTTACACCAAGTGCAAAAGTGGTGATTTTCGATTTAATATTTTTTTAAAATAAAAAAATACCTTTAAATGGAGCACATGAATAAATATACAAAATGAATTATTGAATCAAATAAAGCAACTTGAAATTCTAGGTAAATTAATCTTAATTATTCAAAATGTTCACTTGAGTAATTTTTTTTCAATAAAAGTTTGTGCATTTCAATATTGAAAACCAACGACAGAATAATATGTCATTATTAAAAAAAATATTTACTGAATTGTTATAATTTTTCTGTTTCTAAGTATTAGATGCCTCAAAAATAATTAAAATGCCACAATAATATAGAGCCAAATTTACTAGACTTTCTTTTTCAACTTGTTGGTATTAAAGATAAAAAATCTACAATTACATTTACACTTACATTTACACTTTCATTTACACGTACTTCACACTTTTATTCCCGTGCAGCATCGTCCTAAAAAACAACGATTTGTGGTAAAAATCTTTAAGATAAGAGAATGTGTTTTTAAGTCAAGTAACTGTGCTTGAAAAGTCGATGATAATTTAAACAAGGTGTTACTCCTTGTTACACTTAGACCACGTACATTTTACATTCATAAGCATTGAATGCACCCTACAAGTTTCAGACCATTTACATGTATTAAATTAAATTTATTAATAAAAAATTTAAAGTTTGCCAAATACAAATTTCTAATCTTTCGTCATTTCGTGTGTAATTTATAAAGTTCTCATTTTCGACTACATAAACTCTTTATTTTCTGGTTCTCAATTCATCAAAGAGAGTTGCTTAAGTTATAGTCATCTGTCTGTGTTTGCGTCGAAAAAATCATTTCTGAAAACCACAGCTAATTTATGAAAATTTTTAATATGCTTATCTGTCAGAATTGAAAATCTGTAAAACCTGTCGAGTAAATACCGATGGATTTACCGTTTTAAAGTTGGCAACAATATTTTTGTAATGCAAATCATATGTGATGTGGCAATGGGTATATAAAATTTCTTGCTGATTAAAATTGACTTTTACTTGTTAAATTTTAGCATTTGAAAGTTTCTTTTAAATTAGACTTTTATGCAAATAATCTGTTTTTAAACTAAAATTGTCTGCACATTTTCCATTTTTATGGTTTTGGGAGTTTAAAGTTTTTATGGAGTGTTAAATAAAAGTTATATATTTTTAACTATTTAAAATATTTTTGTGATGTCGGCAAATCTTTTTAATTTTTTATGCTGTGAAAAGTATTTTAGTCCTTTATTATTTCCTATTATAGGCAGGTTTTTAATTTTTCTCATAAGTAATATATTTATTTATGTCAGCATGGAAAATATTCCTACTTGGTTCATCCTTTTTAACACATTTCCTAACGTCTTTTCAGGATTTGGTGTAACTAAAGTGCTTAAATTAAACAGAATATTAATGTAATTTAATTCATCCGTTTAATTTTTAACTTGCCCTTACATAAGACTTGCTGCTACATGTAAAACAATTACGAACATGTTTCATCGAGCAACATGTATCCGAAATAAATAAATATATACTTTGCATCATGTTGCTGTACATGAATGCTTGAGACAAATTTCTATAGAGCAGACACATTTACATGTAACAAAAATTTGTCTTTTAAATTTAAAGCGACACATGTTTAAGTTTTTGTTATAATTCCAATTTAAGGTTAACGAACTCTCTGCGATGTTGTTTAAGGACTTCTTATATCATTCATATTAAAAAAACAAATGTTGTTCTTTATTTCAACATCATTTGGATACAGAGTGCACTCTTGTAAAGTTACTTCCGATTTCATTGATGTAGAACAATAACATTTTTTTAAGATGCTGAACATTAATAATCTTGCGCTTGAGTAATTGTTTTTACTTTTCAGTTTATCCGTTTCGAATTGAGAAAAATGTACGGGTTCCATGAACTTCAACTGAGAAAATTAATGAATCATTTTTAACTTGTCAAGTCTGATGCACTGGATCAGGATTTATTGAGTTTAGTTATTTAAAATAAAAAAAAAAATATTTAGTAACAATTGTTTTTTAACTTCAAATAAAAATTTTATTCTTGAGTCTTTTTAAAAGTACAGTAATCGTAAAAAAATCTTAGTTTTATTAGAATGAGATCAAACTTACTATTAAGTAACGCAAATGTATATTAGATACCCGTCCCTTACTCTTAGCTGATATTACATTTGTTTTTTTTTTCAAATGCCATTTTAAAGTTCAAACCATATAGCATTAACAATGGTTGATCATTAGCCAGTGAAAACTAGTTATTGTGTCAATGTTCCAATTTCTTGCTCAAATTCATAATCGCAAACCTTTAATGTGTTCGAAAATTTTATATGCACAAGCAGCCTGTTAACCCCAGCTCACATGCAAGTAATTCGCATAAAAGTGTAACAAACATCTTTTTTTTTTTTTTTAGCTTATATTCAAATCTTTGGAGACAAATATTTTTTTTAGGAAATGCTTGGCTTTAAAATGAAACTTTGTTGTAAATATGATTATTCCTATTTTTTATTACATTTTATTAAGTCTTCACTTTTTTGGATGAAATTATAAGAAAATTATGATTTAGTAAAATCTTCCCTTGATACTAGATTTTAAATTTATTGTGATAGTTTTGCTTCGAATTTTCTATTATGGTGAGATTTTGAATTTAAAGCACAAATTAATTTATTTTCCAATTTTTTATGGTTTTTAAATTGCATGGCTTTGAAAAAGTTTTATAGTTTTTTGTTGAAAGCGGTTTTTTGTAAGAATTAATGTAAATATTTTTGCAAAATTATGGCAACTATATAGTTTTTTGTTTTGTTTTCTAGTGCTTGGCTAAATTTTATTGTATCAATGTGATATCTGGCACATACATGTACAGTGTATATAATAATAATAAAATACAGTATTACTAATTTTGAAACAAATAACTCTAAAAATAAACCGTTTCAAAAAAATGCCTTTTATCCTCTTGAAATAGTCGTCTCTATGAAATTAAGGTATCACGGTGATTTAGAAGTAAATATTACTTAAAGCAAGATTTGTTTTCTTTTGTTTTCATTTATGCTTGCAATGAAATGAATATCAACCAAAATGTCAAAATTTTAACAAATTATTTTCCAAAAATTTGTGGCCTTTTTACGACGACATCAATTGAAAGACTCTTTTATTTTACACATAAGGTTAATATCTATTTGTTTCTGAAGTAATAAAAATTATTTGCTGACCACCAACGTGATAATATTGCTGTCAAAAGTAATAAAAATTTTCCATATGGCGTGTGTGGGCTTAGCAAAATGTTGAAAATTTTGTCAACAATTTTATGTAATTTTCATCACAGGTTGTTTAAAAATAAATATTAAAAGATTTATACATATGTATTATTTCTTTACTCGTTTTCTTTAAATAGAAGAATGTGTACGGGATTTATATTTTAGTTTTAAAAACAATGACCGTAAAATAGTATGTATCTTTATTAGAAGCATCGATTTTATTTTAAACTTGAAAAGTACATAAAGATAGTTCTTCACCTAGAATGTGGAAAATGTTAATTCTTGACTTCAAAACTCATCTCTATTCGAAAAAATCAGTTTATATAAAATATACGTGTCACTGCATTTGTGCATTATAAACTACGAAACTGTAAAAAATTCAAATTCCTCTTCATTGTGGCCTATTAAATACGGAATTGATGATTTTAGCTTTTTTTAATATTTTTTTATGATGTTTAGAGTAAGGCAACAGCAAATACAGAGTAAAGCGTTATCCAGTTTACGTGCATAGAATGATAAAAGTAGTCCCAGGGTACGTTGAATATAATAAGCTATTTAATAAAATAAAAGACAAAAAAGTCTGCTTTTTGAAGGAAAATAGCTTTGAAAGTGTATTTAAACCTACTAGTCCTTTACTTTGTTTTCAAGATGTCTCTTTTTCCTTTTTTAGGGTTGGTTTTTTGTTAGAATATTCCATGAATGAATTTTCTTCAACATTCAATTACACTATGAAGACTCTCTTCAAAAGGATTTTCATTATTTTCCATTATTAATTTACCAAAGTTCCAAATTAAATGTATAAAATGCTAAGATACCAATAGTTTGGTTTTTTATGAATAGGCGTTTGAGATACAAATATCAGAACCGAATGAGAATGTCTAAGCCACCATTTCAAAAAACTGAAAAAACAATTTTTACAAAATTATTAAAAATATTTTTTTATTATTTGCGACAGCACAACGAAGAAAGTTTTGTTACGTTTGGATAAGAAAAAAAAAAAAAAAACTTTGTATTTCACACATCCATTAATATTTGTCGTGGTCGCTTAAAATGGTCTTTTCTTACTAAAACGCTTTATCTTGTAGATTCGAATGATGATAGAGATTCCTTCAGTTAAATAGTATATGCATCAAAGAAACACCTTGACATTTTCCAGTTTTACAAAGTATTTGAATGATGCACAATAAATTGTTATGGAATCTATGTTATTGTAATTCTCTACTTCAATAGAACGTTGTTGTTATCTAACTCCTTTGATGGCTTAACTTAGTGATATTGATATTTATTGATATTTATTGCAGTAAATAATGTGCTGTCATATATTTTCGTAACTAATAATGATTAGGAAACATGTAAGTTATGCCTTAATAAGGAACTCATTTAACAGTATTGTTCTTAATTCTATTAAGAAAATATTTAAAATGTTTTATATTTAGTTTATGCTCTCAGAAATTAAAAGTACCAACATTTTCTTTGTTGTTTAATTATGAAAATGTTAACAAAGTGGAACATATAGGCTGTATATTGTATGTACAAAATATTCGTTGCAACTGAAACATTAAAATATCTGAATTTTTAAACCAATAAAAAACTATGGTGAATCACTTATAAAAATTGGCCAGATTCCAAAGTTCAAGTTTGTTCAAGTTTATATACGCAATGTCTGCATATTTTTTTAAATAGAACACAAACTTCTCGTTACGATAAGCGGCAAAAAAACACACTTAACTCTTAAGCAATATTTAAAATAAACAAAAAACCCCTTTTCTCTTTAGTGTATATTTACGTTACATCTTTTGTCTTTTCTGGCACATTATTATAGAACTTTTGAGTTTATGTTTTGCAAAAATGTGCTTAAGTTTGTAGCATTGATTTTTCTAAAGGTGCAAATTAACCTTACAGAAAGAAATCTAAGTTATAGTTACACTTAAATGGACCAATTCGGGTTATTAGAGCCAGGGATTACGTTACCACAAAATTTCTAATGAAGAAATTATTTTATGCGCTGTATGGCATATGGGACAGTATTGTCAAAAGTATAGTACATTCCTTAAGGTTAAAAGAAATAATATTTCTGAAAAAAAATCCAAATCTGTTTGTCTGTTAAATTTTGCGTTTTTGCAGTCAACAAAATATTTTATTTATTTTTTCTTGGTTACATTCTTTTTTCATTTAATTACCGATATACATACAATACATAAGGATTTAAAAATCATTTTTATTGTATTGTATCCACGCAAATTATATAAATAGCAATTAATTTTAATTTTGCTCCACTTTTGGAAGATCCTTTACAAGAATGTTAGCGTTACTTTGGTGGAGACCTTCTTAGCTGTTCAGGGAAGATGATAATAAAGAGAAATCTCGAGAGTTGCTTGGAATACTTATGCAAATCCAAAGCAATGGATTGAATAATTAAAATAAATTTTATTAAAATAAACTCAGTTGTCTGGAAACATAGAATACACTATTTAAAGCTTTTTCTAAATATGCATAAACCTAATGCATTGCTTATGTCTTAGCATGGCTCTTTTTTACATTAAGAGATACTTAATATTTATTCAGAATGAGCTAAACGAGCGTGAAGGGGTAGGGCTGTTTTATTTATAGATACTCTTTAATGTAAAAGGTTAATTATTCTCACCGATCTATAGAGAGTGCTATAGTGATGATTCGAGTCAGTATGGCAGTGATTGCACTGTACTGAAAGCCCCAAGTAACAATGTTAGTTACCGACTTCATGGTTTTCAATAGCAAAATTTTCGGAACTATATTTGATTGAACACGGTTGCACGGATGGACATCGCCTTATCCACGTTGCTATGCGTAAGAACTTGGGGGGCGGGAATGGATATGGTACAAATTACAAACGGAATGACAAACTTAGATATACCCTTTTTCCACATATGTGAAAAGTACAGTAAGCAAATCTTACATCCCTTATAAGTAGCTTTTGTTTTAATGAATATAAAAAACAAATTTTTTTTCTTTATAAAATAAAATAAAATCTTGTTTTTTACTGGTATAATAAGACAAAAAGGCTTTCATCTTTCTAAAAATGATTAAAATATTTAATCTTTGATAACCTACGGCACCGTTTATTTCAAAAAGTAGAGAAGATTTATCTAAATGGGTTTTTTTAAATGATAATGTCGATCATGTTTTAAACTGTTTAAGTAGAAATTTTAAAAAATCTCATTAAAAAGCACAACTGAATTATTTTTTTGAACCAATTTTTAATTTTTAATATGACGAAGAGATTTGCATCTGCAACAGAGTAAAAACCTATTCTTTAAATCAAAATAGTAAATACATGTACCATGGTAAAAGTGCCGCTAAAAAAGTTCAATTAAATGAAACAATTTGAAATCTTTACTGGAAAAGGTATCAAAAAAGTGTATTAAAGTTGCTTTATTTTTCCTTTCGGGCACTTTAATAACAGCACTACTTTCTTCTTTCGTCTCTTTTGAGAAACTTATCGTAATTTTTCTATGAAATCTTGAAAGAAGAATGTTGATGATGGATGTAGCTGTCTAGAGAATGCAGTTTGTGCTGCTAGTGTTAATTTTTGCGATTAAATGTGCTATATTCGGGTATGTCAAAACTTAATTTATGTAAATCTAGCTTAGTGATGTAACCCCAATCAAAAACACAAATATGAAGGTGACAGAGAATTTAAAAAATTGAACAATTAAGAATTTTAAAAGTGTTAAGCATTTTAAAAAAATTTCAATATTTGTATTTTTTGAAAGATCTATTCAAAAGCTTTTAAATGATATCCCTATTGCTATCTTATATATATATGTATATATATATACATATATATATATATCACTGGATGTTTTTTTCTTATGTTTTAGTTCTCTTTCAGTCCATTTTTTTTTAATAAACTAGAGGCAGGCGTAGTTTTTTGCCTGCTGCGTCGAAGGACATGGACCGATTTGGCTGATTTTTAATAGCAAAATTTTCGAGACTATGTGTGATGAATTGGCTTGTTCTTATTTTCTCTAGTTCATCTAGTGCCTTGGCAAAGTAGATTTAAACACTTACACAAATAAACAAACTTAGATAAGCTCTTTTTCCAGTTTTTGTGATGAAGGATATAAAAAAAAGTAATTAAATATAATGTCATACTACAAAAACGAAGCATTTTGACTTTAAATTCAAAATATTTTTTTTTATAATTTAGTCGTGTAGTTAATACCAAAAATGACCGTAATATCTGTTATATATTACGAAGCCTCATTTTATGATCTCGTTTCGTCGATAAAGTTTTATTGTGTTTTTTATTTTTGAAAATGTGATTAAATCTTATTAATCAATTTTATTTTATTAATGCATCTACAGCGTGATGAGCAAAATTTGGGTAAAAGCAACTTATGACCTTTGTTATTGAATATTTCATAGAACTAAGGCAAGTAAAATTAAAGTTAGATCATGAATTGCCCATAGAGATAAGATTTTCGGCCATTTTTATAATAACCGTTTATTAAGAACATCTTGAATCGTAGTTTTACGGGTCTACTTAATATGCTGTATTCGGCCATTTATTCTTTATCTTTATTACAAAAATCAAAAAAATTCACAAAAACTTAAAAAAATCCAGAAACATTTTAAGCATTAATTGACATGCCGCCAACAATAGATGTACATAGAAAATCTCTCTGTTACACGCATTACAAATAATCTGTGTTGTTGACATTTTACTATGCCAATCATTCACAACAACGGCACTTGCTAGCAAAATGAGTCATTAAAATTACAAATTTATGTTCAATAAATTATTCACATGCATTAAGACAACATTTGCATCATAAAGGCATATACATTAATAAAATTATTTAAACATAATATAAAAATTACTACCTGCGCTGCTGCCAGAGGCATTTAACAGTCCGAAATACCATTTATCATGTTCTTTAAACAATCTGAAATCTCTTTTATTTTTGATTTATTTTTAAAATAGTGACGTCAAAAAATAAAAGTATTGGAAAGAAAACTAAATTTGCACTGCTAAAATTGACGCAAAAACTGTAAATACTCGTAAGAACAAATTACAGAATTTGCTTTAAAAATAAAAGTTCAAATTGTGCTTCTTTCGACGACTTAACATAATATGTGTGTGACTTTAGCTAGCATAATTGTGTGCTATGCATAGACCTCAATGATATAAAGTTGTAATAACGTCGAAGTTCAAATAAGGGAGTAAACAAAAAGGTGTTTTAAAAAGTATAGAAAAACATACTTTTACAATGATTCTTCTTTATTTAAAAAAATATTCCGATTGTAGTTCCTTGCTCATGATCCTAGATTTTTTTACAAACAACAAAAAAAAAAAACATATTCGCTCATTCAAAAATCTGGACAATTAGGTAGAACTTAAGCCCCAGAAACTATTTTATGTCTCTTAAGCGCTACAAGTGTTCACTTAAGCATTTCTTTGATGGCAAATAGTTTTATTCTTTTTTGTTTATCTAAGCAGGCAGCGTTAACAAAGCTATGCACACACCCATAAAAATAAATACTTATTAAAATTAAATTGTAAATTCAAATAATTTTTAAAAATTAAAAATAACACAAATTATTAAATAATATTGACCAAATTTTCAAACAGAACTTCTTTTCCTATTTTAATATCAAAATATTGCATTAAGTATATTTTTGAGATGATTTTGTTTAAAGAAAATTAATAAGGACAATTTAAAATACTTTACATAAAGTACCTAAATGAGCAACGTTTGTTCATGTCAAATAAAAATATTTTTGTTCTTGTTTTTTACAAACAAACACCCAATTCGTAGTGTCAACTAAGCGACAAAATGTTTGAAAACATTTCAAGAGAATTGGCCAATATTTATAACATTAGTAACTCTATCTTAACAAACAAACTCTAATAGAAAAACAATATCAATAAATAATATAATGGATATGCATGAAAACTAAAACATACTCTTTAATATATAACGTTACCGAAATTTATTATGCTGGCCAAAGTACAAAAAGAAACTAAAAATATTATACTTAATGACTAGTCGTATTGTATATTAATCGCAGGAAAACTATAACAAAACTGTAACTAACTCAGTGAGTAGTTGATACGAGTAGATTTTTGCCATTCACTTCATGGTTTTCAATAATGCATGCTTAATTAATGAATCAATTCACTATGATGAATCAACGAACAATCAGTACTGCTGCCATATTTTAATAGAAGTATTTTGCGATTCAAAAGGTATCATAGTCTTATTGTCATAATATGATAACAGAAAAAGTTATGACTGTTATGAACAACTCCTCATTAGTGGCTGTTTTATATTAAACTAGCTGCTAACCAAGAAATAAAAATAAATATGAATAGATAAAAAATATGTATTAAAATACAGTTAAGAATGTTAAAAAAATAAAGAGCAACACATTTTTGTGAAAAAATGATAACGAAAAAGTTTTGTTACTTTTTAGACTCTCTTAAAACTTTAATGATAATAAAACACATTTCGTGAATTACCCAATTATTTAATCAGGTACACAAGTCGATTTGATCTTCGAAAAGTTTTCAAATAGACAAAAGGTGTTATGTGTTGACGTACTGCGATTTTAAAATGTTAAAATGATTAAAAAATGATTTTCGGCATTAAAAATTTGCAAAATAATTTATACATGTATGTGTTTTTAGATTTTTCTTGAAATGAAACAAAAAAAAATTAATAAATAAATAAAAAAATAAATGCCCTATTCTGTATCTTACTTGAAATTTTCAGATGTTTTGATTTCTAGTAAAATACAAAGTAATTAATTTAATTTAATCGAGCTTGATTCCTTCATCATGAAATATTTATATTAAAAGAAGTCAAGCAGAATAAAAGTACGTTAAAATAAAAAAATGTCCAAATACCTATTTTTTGTGTTAATACAGAAGAATTTTTAAAAAGAAAAAATAATTCTTAAAATGAAAATATTTAAGTAAACTTTGGTTAAAATTTAACAGGCGCTGCCAATACAAACCCTTTTTATCTATAAAAATGTATGGTGTCAATCAATCTTATTATGACTCTGAGTCTATTAAAGCTCTTTATGGACCCTACTATTTAAAGTTACTTTTAAGAATAGAAAAACTTGAAGAAAGTTAGTTCAATCATGCAAAGCTCCACTGTATATAGTTAAGGCTGTATTAAAATTCCTTTTGACCATTATTTCTTTGCTTGAAGCTATTCTAGTAATGCAAATGATGAATTTTGGAAAGGTTTATTTACATCTTTTCTGACGGTTTCTTTTAGTTAACGGCTATATTTTATATTAATTTTTATTATTTTTACGCTGCTTCTTTGAATCAGTTTAATAATTTTATGCTTTTGAACTCATTTGATTACATTTTACTTCCTGATGATTATCTTTTACAAATATTTACAATATTATTTTTTAAACTTATCGCTATTCTCTAGTCTGGCTTAAGCAAATGATAAATAATCTAGGTATTAATTTATCAAAATAGTTTAAATAAAGTACAATCTGAAAATTGTGTAACTTCCATTAACTACCAGACCTCTGTAGCGCATTTTATATGGTCAAACTTTATTTATTGGTAAAATGAAGGCTGATTTCCAAAACTTCAGTTGCTTTGTACTCGAACAATGTATTGTGTTTCATAATACCGTGGTACTAAATGTTTAAAATGCATACACCTCCAAAATGTCACAGAGAAGTATTAGAAACGTTTAAACCGTGCAACTAGCGCATCAGTTTCTAAATTGTTGCTTTGTTTCGCGACCTCGTATATGTACAAGATCTAAATACTGCAGCAAAACTGTATACAAGCTTTTTGGAAGTCAGACAAAATGATTAATCTTTTATTCGCTAGTGCATACATTTGTTTGAAGTTAACGGCAAGAAACGTTAGAAATGCAACAACTGTGTTGTGCAAATTATAATCACTTAAATTACTTTGCACATAGAAAAATCTGAAATTTTTTTTCATTTTATTTCCTTATCTTTTTTAATATAAGTTTTCTTACGTGTTCTGTGAAAAGAATTAGATGTTATTTATTGTTAATAATACTGCTCTGCAAAAAATTAATTTTTGGCTCTCCTTAATATAAAGCTTTGTGGTCTATATGGTTTTTGATGTGCTGAACTCAAATCCGTTTTCGGTTTTCTCCATTACGTAGGGTATTTTTGGATTCACCATAATATTTTTTTTAATTCGATTTAGCTATAGAGGGCTTAAATTGTCACTAATACCTTGTGGTAAACAATGTGTTTCTAATAATTCTAATTATTATTAACTAGCAAGGTTTGCCAAAAAAAAAAACAAATAAAAATAAAATAAAAAACATGTAACTATAAATATTCAAAATTGTTTTTTTTTGTTAATTTAGGGAGATGCATTTTTGTATGTTTCGTTCAATTTTTTTAAGATTTAAGACTTGTTATTATTGCTTCAGGAACTTCAAAGTTATAGCAGTAATCCTAACAATTTATACTGTAGCTTAATCTTCAGGTTGGTTTTCTTAGTGTTCATACACAAATATATTTTTTCTAAAACTGCATTACTTATTGGCATATATTATAGATTGAACACAGAGGCAGCGATTTCAAGAATGAAATAATTTCCAGCATTTTCTTTATATGCGTGTATTATTGGCCAAAAGACAAAAATGTATTTAACATTGAAATGTTTTGTGTACTTCTGCAAATAAACATGAGCAATTTTATTCTACTCGCTTTTGTTTGAAGTAATCTTTTGTTTCTATGGATATTTTTAAAATTCTATAAATATTTTTTAATTGTAAATTTTTGAACAGTTCGTAGTTTGTCTTATTTTCGGTGAATCTTTTTCTTTCGCTAGTACGATTAAGTGTTCTAAACAATTTTCGTTGAAATCAATTTAGTAACACTTATTATATCTTTGTCGGTGTATGCTTTATCAGTATCCAATTTAATGGAGAGTGCAAGTAGTTATACAATTCCCTAATAAGAAATTCGACAGAGTTGGAAATTGATTTTGCTGGTTCCGAGATGCATAAGTTTAGTAAATGGCAAATGCATTTAATAGAACTATATTTCCTTTGAGCAAAACATAAAGAGACTTTCTTGCACCACACATATTGATTTCGCCGTCTGTTATAATGGCAGATAAATTATTAAGACCAACCCATGTTCATAAAAGAATCTGATTAAGCCTCTGCTGTTACCTCTGCTTCTAATTAAATGCTCAAGAAACTCTGTGATTACTTTCACCTTTTTTTTTTGTTAAAATATCGAATGCAAACTGTCATCTATTTAACTCGACACATCCGATGTCTCATCAATTAAGAGGCATTCCATTAACATTAAATATTAATTGTTTTAATAAAGCAGGCACTATAACAAATTTTATTATTGCCTAAGATTTTTTTCTATGCATTTTTAGCGTTATGGCATTGTTATTACTTTGCACACTTTTTGAAAATAATTCATAGAGATGATCAGTTGGTATTATACTAAAATGAGTAATTTTAATTTGCGTACAAAAATATTTAACCCCTATCAAGTGTCAATACCCATAAGTTAATATCGTGATACTTTTAATATATTAACTCGACTAGACAGTAGCAGATAGAACAATATTCAAAACTCCTTTAAATCAAACAAGTGTCAATAATGAAAAAAGCTAGGAACGAAAAATCCACAAATCCCTCACCGCGAATTTCTGTCACCAAACTTATGTTGAAATCCCCAATTTAGGGAGAAGTCCCTACACTGATTGCAGGTAGGGATGTATTTCAAATACTCCTAATTTCTAGTCGTTGCTTGAAAATTTTCATTTTATAGGAACATACTTTGCACTTACTAACAAAGAAAAATTAACTTTCCCTAGTAATAATGCAAAGTAATTTATTTAGAGTTGTTATTAGAAAAAAGAGCAACAAAGAATGTATGCTTTTTATTGTTGTTGTCTGTTAGTTGCAAAAATAAACCAATATTAATTATTTTTGGCACTTAACAAAAAAGCAGAAAACGTCAAAGAAATTAAAAAAAACATGAAATTTCATACAAGCGTTCAACACATTTTGCATCCGTTTTCAACCGTTTAATCCGTTTTTAAATATAAAATTAAAATACATATCTTTAAAAATAGCATAAAAAATTCAAGTTTTTATGCTTCTCAAAATAACCAAAATTTTAAAACGCGTTGAATAAAATCTTTCACTTTAACGTTTTATTTTTAACCTAAATTTAAACTAAACACCCAAAATTTTGTTAACGCTTTCTTATAACCGAAACTTAAGAAGTAGTGTGATAAATTGAATAATTCTTCTGATTTTTGGTTTGTTTTTATTTTGTAAAATTTTACGCCCCTTTACTTATGTTGAAATTTCTTTCCAGCAACTGATATTTTTTTTATGGTTTAGCAGAACCAACTCAACTGAAAAAATTAAAAAACAAGAATATTGACAAAACTTATTTAATTAATTATTTAAATTTCATGCTGTATGATTTTTTATCGTTATCACATAACGGTTGTTATGACGTTATTTTGAACTAAGATTAATTTTTTTACTTTTAATAAAGTAATTTGAAACTAAGGCAATGACTTGCAAGTTGTGTTTAACCCTTTAAGGAGTGATAAATTTCTGCTTATAGTAATTATGCGAAAATAATTTTTCTGACGCAATTAGGTATTTTAATGTGCGAAGTTAATTTTCTTTGTTTATTTTCACTGTTTACTAATTTAAGTCTACTAAATTTTAATAAGACGGATATATACAAAGGCTTATTTGGTGAGTTATGTTAGAGACAGCTTTAAAAATTTTTACTTATAGTCATGTGACATCAGCAAGGGATTAAGATGGCTGGAAGGTGGGTCAAATGTTAGCACAGCTTAATTTCAATTAAAAAATAACATATAAGTTGAAATTAGAAGAGGAACTTTCTAGTGATAGTCTGAATATCGTACATTCGATTCTTAAATATGAGCTAAAGCCGTTTTATTTTAACAATATCATATACGAAGAATCTGTAAGCGAGGAAGAGTCAATAAACTATTACTGAAGGTGTTAAAAATTTGTAGGTATTTCTTTTTTTTAATGTAGATGTTATCTCGAGAGTTACATTTAAACATTAATAAATTTCTTATTATCATACTGGTGATTAAGAACGGACTATAAGATTTTAAGGAAACTAAGAGATGAAATATTTATGGCTATACTTTTACTTGTTCTTCTTGCAAAGCTCCAAATGATTTTCCTGTATGCACGTTTACTAAAATCCATCTTTACCGCAATGTAAAAAAGGATGAAAACAATAGCAGAATATGCAAACAGTAATGTTTTTATACACAAAATATGAAAATAATAATTAAAAAACGGCAAGACAGTCGACGGCTTTCACTATTTCATCTTGAAAACACATTTTTTCTTTTTTTCACTTTTTAAACTTTATACTCTTTAAATATAATATGTTCGCTACTTACGAAAAAAATTTTAAAGTGATCAAAGTGATCAAATGATTTGATATAAGTTTCTTTAAGTTGCGCAAAATGAAATATGCGAAATAATTTTCGAAGCTCACTTCTTGACTTTTTGCACGTGATTTATAACAGTTGCCAAAAGGCCTGGTTGAATGAGATAGGAAACAAAAGGAATGTAAAAAGGTGTTGCCTGAAGGCATTTTCGATTATTTAAAATCGAAAAATTTTTTAATACAGCAGTGAAGCCCAAAAATTGAAGACCGTCTTGAGACGGTCTTACTGGTTAGAGGGTTAAGCTAAAAGCTGTTTTGGCAACCGGTAAAAATTAAGTTAACGTGAACTCATTTTAGACACATAAAATTTTTTAAGTGGTTTGTCTTTAAGATGGACAGCAACACAGTTTAAAAGTTACAGTTTGCCATAATAGTTTTTGTTTTTGACAGACTTTAAAAAGATGACTGAGTTTACATCGGCATATAACATGTAAAAATGACGCAAAACTTAAGTTATTATACTTCAGAAAAAAAATTTATTTTACTTTACCAAATGCAAAAAAAGGAAATTATTCGGATTTAGGTTAATATTCTTGTTCTAAGGAAAAGAAAAAAATTTCAAATGATGATTTGTCAGGATCGCTACATCGTTCTTCACCTTTCTTCGCATCCTCGATTGAAGTGTTAGTTGAAGTATATGTTTATTTATTCAATTTAAGCATCTGAAGGCCTTCAGTATACAAAAATAAAATATTTTTGTTAAGTTTTGAGCGTTGAATGACTTGTTTAAATTGCGAAAAAATGGAAACAGTAGCATTTCAAATCTCCTAGCATTTTAAGTAATTGTAATAATAATAATAATAATAATAATAATAATAATAATAATAATAATAATAATAATAATAATAATAATAATAACAATTCTTGCAAAAATTCCGATTTCAAAATATATCCACTAGAAGAAAATCTTCGAATATGAAACTAAACTCATAGCAAACACCATCTTTAAGCTCCAATTGTCTACGGTTAAAGAGATAATTCAATACAAATCAAGCAATTGAGACAACCCTTATTTTACATTACATTTTAACATTAACCACGGAAATTTCAAGTGTTTCTAATAATTGTTCAAAATTTATTGTTGTTTTATATTTCCTCTTTAAACCATGTTCTGGGTAAATTTTTAAGTATGTGTTTAAAACGGTTCGAAAGATAACCTTCAATTTTTTGAACTTGTTATTGTGGATATAATAATACACACTTTATTTAGGTTTTAAGTGTCAGTGTAATACGATTCACAAGATTATCCAACCAAAGAGTTAAAAACAATTTACAATATTGACTGTGTTTCATAGGCGTCTACATCTTGAATTGTCATTCTCAGACATTCTTTTCTTAGAAGAGTACAATTGTAGCCGATACTTTTATGCAGACTTTCTTTCAAATTTAATAGTCGGTATTACTAAGCCCTCTAAAATAAAAAAATAAAAAATTACTATTAGAAATCATTTTGCACGTTGGTACGAAACCGTGAGCTTAATAACTCAGCTGATTATTTAGTTATTTTTAAATCTGCCCTACAAATATGAGGAAATCGATTAAAGTCAAGATAAACGTTAGGCGATTATCATACTAAACTAGTTGATTTAGTGGTCTTAGTTCATTTCCATTTGCAACATCAAGTTTTTTATCCCACTGTAAATCATAGCACCCCTCTTCGTCGGTATTACTCTACAGCAATAAGTCCTCGGCGAACTAAATAGCTAAAATGGCTATACAATTTGTTCCAAGCACACATAATGGGCAACTCCATCATAAGTGTATTTCCTGAAGCGAATGGAAACTCCTAGTTAGAGAATAAAAATGAAAGGAAGAACTGCAAAATTATTAGACAGTTCAAAGTGAATTGAATCTCAAAAATGGTGTTGGCTTAAGTTTTGTATATAACGATCTCTACAGCAGCTGTTAAGGTTTTGATGAAGAGGTAAGTGTGGAATACCTTCTATGTAACAATTCTTGAGCTGTGAGAAACTGACACTTGAGTTAGACGCATATTAAATGTAACAAATGCTTAAATTGTGCAGCAAATAGAGAAAAGAGAACACAATACGCCAATATGCATGAGAAATATACGTTTAAAAATAAAAATGGTCAAATGCTAAAATATATCAAATAAAATGTAAATTTTTAAACATAAAAAAATAGAAAAAACAGTTTCTGTTTGAATACTAGAAACAAATATTGATTTATTTATACACAGATAAAAAGTAAAAACTTTCCTTGAAAAGTTAGTTTTTAACATCATTTATTGTTTGATTGTTGTGCAACAAAAACCTTTTTCAAACTCTTTCATCGATTCTGAGATAGTTTTTCGTAACCAAAATTGTCAATATATAACAGTCAGTATTGCGTCGAATCATATGGCTAAGCAAGGATGGCTGGCAATTACAAGGTACGCATTCTGCAAGCCAATTTATATTACCCCAGAAGTACTTGTTTTAGAAGTGCCATTTTTAATGTATAAACTGATTTACCGTCCTTTTGTTTAGTTTTCAGCGGGTTATTCTGGAAGAGAGCTTTCGTAAATTGCTAAGACTAGTTTAAAATTTCTTAATTTCTTAGGTCACTTTAAGTATTCACTTCATTCTGTTTACGGTTATCATATCTTTAGTATCGAAATCAATTTCTTTATACTTTCAGAAGAGAACTCAAATACTTGCTGTTGAGAAAAAGAATACCACGAAAAAAATGCCCAGAAAAACTAATTGTCTCACTTAATATGAATGATATTTTTTTTCAACTAGAGTCTTTTGAATTTAAAATGTAAGCTAGTGACATTCAGATTTATATCAGATGTAAAGTTAATTTAGTTCATGAGAACGTTTTTGAAGCTTAATAAAGATCTGCAGCACATACAACTCTGATTATCCGGCAATAGTATAGTTATGTCTCCAAAAATCGAAATATATTGATAGGAGTGGAATGCATGTCGAATTACATTCGATATAAAAACATAAAAAAAAAATTCGGTTATTTTTATAATTTTAAATAATATACTGTATTGGAAATATCATTTAACATGTTTGCTTAGAAACAGAATACCTCTGGCAAAATGCTACTTATTGCCAATTCTATAATAAAGGAAATTCGAATTCGAATGTTGTTTTAAATAATATTTAGAACTAGTAAAAGCTCAAAGGCACCAAATACTTTTTTTTTGCAACACTGGCATTAAGAGTTTTTGGCAGAAAAAAAAAACCAATGACTTTCGGTATTACTCCACACAATGGAAACAAAACTATAATAGAAACCAAGCGGCCTTTTTGCATTAAAAAAATTTTATTTTTTAAGATTTTTTGTTTATAAAAAACAGCTGCTTAAATGAAAAACCATAAAAATAACAGACTTTCTTTGTTTCTTTCATTGTTTTTCGGTTAAGCGATTTGTGATTTTTATTCTTCTTAAAAGCATAGGTGACACATTTGCCATTGGCCGTGAGGATTAAGTACAACTGGAATTTGTTTTATGGGTTTCTTTGGTCAAATATGCGCAATAAGTGAAAATTTTCGACAAAGAGTCAGAAAATAATAGAAACAATTTTGAAAGAAACTGTCTTTTCTCTATAATTCACCTGGTAAAATCTTATTTGAACAATTAAATTTAAGGCCATTTTGAAGAATAATTTGCAGTTATTATTTTTAATTGGTTAAATAAGCAAACAAAATAGAAAAACATGCAAAAAGATGTTTTCATAAGTAATTAACTAAAATTTTTAATATTTCAGCAGATTGGCTGTGGAAATACAGCTGCCTGCCTAACCACCCTCCGTATATTGGACCCTAAAAAACGTCAGAAGAAAAATTCTTTTAGTAAAATGCTAAATATTATTTTCCTTAAAAAAACTTTATTTGGTATATTACACAAAAAAAAAAAAAAAACTATAACGAACCATATTTTACGAACCTTTAAATTCTCGCATGAAAAAATACATGACTTTTCAATAAAAAATTCAAAACACTTAAGAACTTTATAAACGTCATTAAGGTTTCCATCTAAGGCCTGCCGTCATACTTTCTTATTTCTTTATACATTTTGGTGGCACCAATAACGTCGCTGGTATTAAACGATATCCTTTAAAGCTATTTTTTGTTTTCTTCTAGGATTTAAATTCTTTCTAATTTAAACAAGGAAATTAAATTTTGTATAATATTTGAACGACCAATATTGGCTTTACTAAAAAATATTATTTCAAGATACGCGTTAATATTCATGAAACAAAAAGATTGTTTCAGCTGAATTAATTAATCATAACATATAACCGTGACTTTAACTAAATATAAAATATGCAATTAAAAAAGAATATCAAAAATTCGGAAATTCACTAAAAACCAATGTTTAGTAAAAAATCGTATATGATTTTTAAAATTCAATAAAATCTTAATTTTTTGAACATTTAAATTTAAGTTAAAACCAAAAATATACTTACGACAAAAAATCGAAATAAAATGTAAAATTAATACTAAAAATATATTTTTATTACAAAAATCGAATATTTAGTTATTAAAAATTACTTAAAATGAGATTCTAAACATTAATATTACAATTTTTTTTTGTATTATTGAAACTGGATGACCGGGGTGAACAAAGAAAATTAAAAAATACTTCAAGAAAACTAAAAAGACTGATTTTTTTGACCAAAAATCAAAGTTTTACACAAACTTCAAAAATAAAAAAGAAGAAATAGATTAAAAACAAATGAAAGTTAGCAACAACAAAGTGGTTTTTTCAGATAGTTGATATTAATACCGTAAAATATTTGAGAAATTAATGATGAGGTATATTAATGGCCTTAAGAGAATTTTCATGTTTTTATTATAACTAAGCAAATTCATGTTTGCTTGTATGAAAAACATGAGAAAAGAACGCACAACCAAGTGCTGTGTGTGTTGAAAAACTTAAAATTTTATATTTTTTCTCTTATTAACATTGATAGCAATTATTAAGAATTCTGCCTCGCACAGTCCAATTGATTTTAAATTTGTAACAGCACAATACATTTGAAATTAACCACTAAAAAAAATATATAAAAATAAATAAAAACGTTAATCTTTATGAACGAATATTTCAAAAGCAGCATTTTTTTATTTTATTATTATGCAACATGTTATTGTAATTTAACAAAAATTATGCCTTCACACGCTCACACTATTTTATGATGGCACATGCAATATGAGTTGATTAGTTTACAATTTGCATTCATAATGAATGAAATGTATAAGTTCGATTTTAAAAGTTATGCGTGAAATAAGTTGCTTTAGTTGAAGTGAAGTAAATGATTTTTAAAGTTTGTAGTTCATTAAAATTTATAGGGCCGTGAAGGCACCGGATGTATCTTTATAATAAATTTTGTATTTTTATTTATAACAATTTTTTACTTGAGAAGGTTTTTTCCAAAACTAGAGTTTTTCACTTTTTGTGTCTTTCCACAATGTAACGGAATAGCTTTTTTGGCATTTGTTTTCAAGGGAAATAATCTACTTTTGATGAAATCATGCCTTTTAGTATTATTATTATTATTATTATTATTATTATTATTATTATTATTTTGTTTTAATGTAGTTATAGAGTTTTGGCTCAACTTTATTTTCGTGGAGCCAAACACAAACTCATAAGTAAAACAATTAAAATAAAAGTCAGTTATGACGAAATTGGAATAAATACTCAAGTTTTAAGAAAAACTCCTTAGTTATAAATTTTTTGCTTTAATGTTATGTTAATCCAAATACAGTTTTAATTAAAAAAATACAAGCTCTGACGAGAAAACCTATTGGAAAAATTAAAGTCTACGTGTCTTTTTCATCCGTTAATAATTAGCAACATCTATGATCTCTATTTACGCCTATAGAACTTTCCCAATTGTAAACTGACCTAATGGTGAATTATCTCTCCCAGATTATTAGTTATCAGGAAAACTCTAGTTATGGGTATTGGAGATAAGATTAACAAGAAATATTTGATTAAATGATTTATTATCACAAAGCTCTCATAAGATTGCGAAAAGCTAGCTTAAGGAAGTTTTTTAATTTCTGGAAGCTTAGCCAACATATAAAAAATTAATAGTTTTTAATCTGGAACCAAAAATAACCTCCCATTGCGGCAACAATACATTTCCTTCTATTAACTACTTAATTAATTCATCAGTGTGAATTATGCTGAAATTTTAATCGTAATTTTATTTTCTGTTTAATAAATATCTTCTGAGGATTTTATTTTCTTACATTTGACCAAAATCTTCACTTAAATTTAAAAGAAGAAGAAGATTTTTATAAAGTTTTTTTATTCCAAATGAATACTTATTAATTCGTGAATTTTATAATAAATAATTTTATGAAAATGTGAGCTGTAGCGTATTTTCTTATACTCATATTTTATACTTTTCTTAGAAAATATTTGTACGTGAACACTCGTAATTTTAGAATGTGTCGTTAATTTTTGACAATTAAATTTAGCAAATCTACTTTTAAAATAAAACAAAAACAAAAAATAAATAATTAAAACTTTAAATATATAAGATAATAAAGAACTGTAAAACAATCGATCTTCTGCAGATCTTGTTTTCTAATTAATATTTTTTTCTTGTCTGCTTGTATTCAAATGTTAGTTTGTTCGTTATTTACCTTTAACCTATTTAATTAACAAGCTTCTTGCTTTATTTCAAATTTAAAACTTTTTTAGACATTAAATAAGTTTAAAGAACCTTAAAAAACCACAATTTCCAACACGATATTGTAGATTAATGAATGCCAATGCTTCTTATTAGTGTGGCTTATTAATTTTACTACCACAACCACTTTTGTTAGGTTTGTTAATTTATAGAAATGTTTGCTTGCATATTTAAGTGCTATCTTTTGAACAAAATATGTAATAAAAACGTCGGACGTGAAGAGAAGTACAAATAAAAAATCTTTTGCTTTAATAAAAATTTGAAGAAACCTTCCAAAAAGAGAACATCCTTATACAATGTGTATATTAATTCGTTTGCAACTTAAAATTTAGATCCATTATAAACCGATTGTGATTTTACTTTTTTTGGAAAGACTTTACCAACAGATTATTATTAATATGAATTTTTATAAAATAATTTTTCTTCACTACCAATGACGCATCAGGAACATAAAAATTTAACTGTACGTTAAGCATATAAATAGAGATCATATCTTTGTTTTTCAAGTAACGTGCCACAAAACAAAACATCGGCCAATTGCCAGCTGGACTCAAACAAGAAGTGTTCCGTACCATGTAAGGGTTCCCTTTTAAACTTTAAATTTTATGTTTTTATAATTTGTTTTTGGAAAGGTCTGCAAATTATAAACTAACAAACCATATTGTATATGCCATCGTAAACAGGGTGATCGTTGAAGGTATGCCTTGTGTTAAATTAAAATAACAAATGCGTAATAATAAATAAATATGCTAATTTGGAAATATTCGTTAATAACGTTAGCTTAAAGATTTTTGAATAGAACTGATTTACGTTTTTATTATTTATTTATTTATTTATTAATTTGATTATCTTATAATTAAAATTACAAGATAAGAAAATAAGAGCAATAGCAACGCAGGCCTTCAGCTCAAATGTTATATAAAAGATTGTCTATAAATATATATATATATATATATATATATATATATATATATATATATATATATATATATATATATATAAATAAACTCATCAAGCTCATATTTTGCAGTATTTAAGAACAAAGCAATATTAATATTTTTTATTTTTACTTGAAAAGCGAACAATGTTAAAGCTTTGATATGTTTGTCACATAAACCGTTGGATCTAAATATTATTTACTGTAGCCGTTCTTGAATACCATATACTTCCGCACAGGAAGATAATGAATAAGAATTTGCATTCCACAATCTAGATACCCTTGTGAATCCATTCACTTTGTCAACAAAAAATGACTGCAGTCACTCGCCACCTTATGAAATAAATTAGAACTCAAATGCAAGTATTGGTAGGAACAAAATATTGAAGGCATTGATTTTATCTACAATAATATAGTTACTACATCGGTTATCTAGCTACGATCACACCTTTAGGTGCATGACCCTCACGAATAGCGGCCTAAAACGATAGAAAACAGTTTTGGCTCCTAAAATAATAAAGAACAGTTTGGTTCGTCTTATAGTCCGCTTCAATCCTATCCCTAACCTCATATAAGAAAAGTCCTCTTAGGGTATCCTGGCTTCCGACATAGTAGAAACCCTAATTCCTTTCACTCTCCTTCAACATTTACTACTGCAAAGGATGGTGGCGTAAAATGAGTTGCTCTCTCATTTGTTACTCTGAAATTCTTTGCAATAATTAAGGAGTCGTTTGAATTCAAAACAACCTAATTAGTAGTTGAGAGAACTATTCTTTTTTTTTTAATTCATTATAATTTTTAATTCTGTATGAATGAAAATTTGAGAATAAAATTAAAATACTGGTGTTTAATTTTATTGATAAATATGCCACTTTGATGAACTTTACATGTCAATATTAAAAATCTACTGAAAAAAACAACTTAAGAATTTTAAACACTTCATTTTGTTTTTTCATTAACCTTGTTGTCATGAAATATAAACCAAATATATTGCATTTAATTAACCTTTAAATAGTGTTATCTATTATGTTTTGAAAAATATGGAGCCTATTGTTATTTATCACAATGATTTAAATTTTTGATATTGTAAAATACTATAACAAATTAAGTTGTTAAAAGTTACTTTTTAATTATTAAAAAAAAAAAAACGGCAAGGTTATTACTTAGTTTAAGGAGAATTCGAGTCATTTGATATTCTCTGTAAGACATAATTAATCACTTTGGTTATTATAAATTCGTGATGACACAACTTGTAGTTCATTAATTATGTTTAAAAAATTTAATTAAAATTGAACACGAAAGTTTTTGTATGCATAGAAAACGTTTAAAAAATCTACGATTTTTATGCCAAAGTGTTGAGTTTCTTGTAATCCGAAATAAACTGTTCTCTGTTTTTTTTGCGTAAATCAATATGTGTCAATTTAATTGAGCCTATCTTAAAATATGTATCTTTCTCGACGCTTTTAGCATACATGCATTACCTCTTCTTTTCCACCAAAATGAAATGTGTAAAAATATAAAATTATATGAAGTTGAACTACCAAAACAAGATTTTATAGTATAGTTAACTTATTTTTAAAGAAGTCTGGTTTTTGACAAGTTATAGCTGTTATTAGAGTACTAGATAAAAAAGGCACAAAACATATCATTAGGACTTTGATTAAGGCTTTCTGCAGTTATTTAAAGCCTTGTCTAATTATTTTCTAATTGTCACTAGAGGACTACATACTTCAAACCTCAAATCTTGAAACACGTCTTCTTAATTTACGAGGAAATTATCGCACTTCATTCCCTCGATCGAGATAAGAAGGAACAAAATGATGGCTTAGATATAATTTATAGCTGGGCAATGACACACTGCCTTTGTTTGAGTCTTTATAAATCGCAACTCTTGTTAACATAAAACTCTCTAGAAATTCATACTTAATAGCTTGAAATTACTATTTAGTGCGATTCATTATTAAACTGTTGTTTTCAAATCCAACACCTCCATAAAACATATTATCTTCAAAAAAGACACTCAGCATTACTCGGTATACTTTAAATATTTTGGTAGCCTGATGAGTTCAAATCTATTGTAAAAATAAAATATGTGAGTTCCAGTCTTCATAAACTAAATTTTATAATGGGTTTTGTTAATACAGATTGTATATATTGTATATGTTGCGGGATACACATATTATCCACATTCAATACGGCGAAGTTAAAATTATTTGCATAATTTTTTGATGATATCGTTGATTGGAAATTTATATATTTACTAACGTTGTCTCATTAAAATTATAGCTAGAATTTTCCTTCAATATCTGACAAAAAAACAGTTACTTTTGTTAATACTTCCTGAAATCTTGCGTTGACTTTAATATAAACAATCCATGAAAAGTATCCCGTGGGACTTTTTATTTATATATCTGTCTTTTAACTTTTTATAAAATCCGTTGTGATCTTATCAAATCAAAAATAAACTAAACTACAAATCTTGCTCATATCTTGGAAAGATATGTCCATGTCCCTAATTCTTATCCTAATTAACGGATGATATCATGTTGATAAAATTAGGTTTGCGATATTACTAAAGAGGATTAAGTTTCGACATTAGTATATACTTTTAAGACTCGGAATTAATTTTTGGACCTTTTTTGTTGTATATGCAGATAATAGACTGTAGGCTAGCTATATCTGAAGAGCAAATTTAGTCACAGCTATCTCTCTCATCAATATTTACTATTGAAACATGTCATTCAAAAGCTTGTTATAGCCTTTTAAAAACCAAAACTATATAAAAATAATGAAAAACAAAAATTGGAGCACAACTATCCAAAACCATAACGTGTTTTAGATTAAGTTTAAGTCATTTAATATGTACATATAAACATAAAAACGCAATGCAATCATATGCAACTATTTTGTTTTTTTTTTTTGTTTACCAACAAAATGCACCGGAAGCTGTTATTAAATGTAGGACAACAAAAAACAGCAGTAAAAAAAGAATGTGCTATTGCGTATGTGAGGTAGGTCGAGAACTTTCTGTGAACAGATCTTCACTTAAAAATTGTATGGGATCCCTTTTTTTAATCAAAGCAAATAAAATGTTAAATATATCGCATTAATCAAATAAAATATAAAAAAACAACACGCTTCCATTTAGCATAACTAGAACGCTAAAGTCATTTGTTCTTTAAAGGTCGAGAATTACAATAGTTGCCGGCTTAGTTTTTATTAAGTTTTTATTGCCAAATAAATAGTATTTTGCATGTATTTACAAATATTTATACAATATAAGTACTGACAAGTATGTACATGTGTACATACATTTAAGTATATGAATAGCTTAAATCTTTACGCATTTCCGCTATAAAGAAATCATATTCCTAATAAATTGTAAAATATCAATTAAATGGAAAGATACTTTATATACATATATAGGTCTTATTTAATTAAATATCTGCATTACGTTGCATAATTGTGATAGCAAAAGCCGTTTTATATTTGTAAGTTTTACTCTACAACTCACTTTAGCACAAGTATTATTTGATTTGTGTTTTTTTTCCGTGAATTATTATTGAACTTAATGGAACGGGCTTTTTTAGTGTTGCCAATGTCAAATAATATCTGGAAATGTCGCAGCTCAATCTTTATACGAAATATAGCTATTTTGAGTCTAAATAAATGTAAATGGAATTAGTTCAAGTTTACAGCATGTCAATAACAAAACATGTTGCAATTGGCACACAAAAAAATCTACAAAAGTACAGACAAAAATCGAAAGTTGAATGGAATTTTTTATTCAATTTATTAATTCTTTTTGTCTGTATGAGTTAATTTAGTTTGTGCTTTTAAAAATGATGCCAAATTTTTCTCGTCAAAAACTCCATCTAAGGCACAATATAACTTGTCGGTGGACAACGTTAGCGTTAGCTTTTGTCAGCTGTTTATTTTTAAGTAAGATTAATAATTATTTTTAATTAATAGCCATATGAGAAGTTGTATTAGTCTGGCAGCATTTTTAATATTATTTTACAGTTTGCTTGTAAGCTTTTTTCATTCAATTATACCAATTGACAGCCCACGCAATATATTTCGAGTGTTTCTGTTTTTTTCTATTCAAATATCATTCATTCATCCATTCATTATTTTTCTTTTATTTTGTATTTTTGTCTTTCCAAACAGTTTTTAAAAAATCGTGTGATTCAGGTTTTGTTGCTTGAGAAGTTGGCTATTAGGTGTTTGTCTGCTGGTGTATCTTATTTGCATTTTTATTTGTTGCTGGCTGTAAGCTGTAGGCCAGTAGGAAATATAAGTTTATAATTCAACAACATATTACTTTATGAGGTCTCATATTAAAGAACCCGCAAACTGAAATAATGGCCAATAATCATAGTCATCAACATCATAGGTATAATTTTTGAAAACCATAATTTTTGTCTGCTTCGTACTCTTATGAATGTGTATGTAGAGATGTGTGCAAACTTGTAAGACGTGAAAGTCTAGTTTAAGTTACATTAAACGCTGGTTTATTTTGACTAGATTGCCTTAAAAACTATAAATATATCTTAAAAAAAAGAACAAAATTTGTATAATATGTAATTTTTTACAACTAAAAAAGCATATAAAATTGGAACATCTATCGAGAATGGGTTTTTGCCCTATGGTATTTGGTGAAAATTATTACATAAATATTAATTTTAAAATATAATTTCTAAAACTCATCGATTATTAGTGTAATAATTTTATTAAGTACAGAAAAAAGTGAATACTAAAGGATAAAATTGATTTTAAGAAGTAAGTCAATCAGTTACTTTTATTTTTGACTTCTTGTTTTTCATAAGAATACAATTTTTTATTATTATTTTTTTACTACTTTTGATCATTTTTTCAAACGTTCATACAGGTTTATCTTTTAGAGTTTTAAAGACTTTTTTCTGAATAATTTTAAACTAACTAAATAACGAATAACGTATATTTAAATATTTTAATAGTAAAATCCGAAAATCTTTTTTATTAACATTTGCTTTGTTGTGTCTGTTTTTCCTTATTTAGAGAAAATAATAATTTTCTGTTATGTGTAAATTATTTTAAACATATTGTACTTTTTAATACTATTATTTCATTTACTAATCAGTTTTGAGCAAAAACAATGGATACTTTTAGCATAAAAAAAGTTGGACAAACTTTTAAGTTTCCGATATCTGAGAAAATCATTTCAAGCAAATATAAAAAAGTAAATCTGATTTGTAAGCAATTTTTTTCTAAGAAATAGAAATAGACAACATCTAAACATATAAGCATGATTAAATGGGTTAAATTTGTCAACAATATTACACTATTTCAGCCTTTTTTAAATTGGCTCCTGTGCTGTTAATGGACCTTCCAGGTGGTCAATAAAAGCATAAGGTTAAATGTACCGTAAATAACGTCTAGTGAGCGTGTGGGAGCTAATAAACTTCACAGTCCCAACGACCCGGAGAAGCCATTAAACTTGAAAGGATATTGATATAAGGGGTGATAAAGACTACTAATTCCGTAGCATTTGAGTCTTCTAAAAACTAATATATCGTCGGTCACAGGTTTACAACTCTTAATGTGTTTTTTGTAATTTTCAGCAGACAAAAAAAAAAAGGTTATTAATCCGTTGCTAAGCCGTGTTAGGAGTAAAAAATCAAAATTAGTAGAAAACTTTTATTGTGGGATAATTTAAAGAAAACAAAGCTATTTATTTTATTTTTTATTAAATAAAATTAAAATAATTAATAACCCGATTCGACTCTATTGCGAGTTAAGTTAATTGGGGTTTTTTCTTGATTTTGTTTAGATTAGGACTAAATGATTTATGATTATATTGGATTGTTATTTCGGTCTTCATCGTTGATATCTATATGCGGATTTTCTAAATGAAATCGGTGGCATGTCATAGTGTCCAAGGACATAATGTCCATGAACTTTATGTCGCACTCAAAGGTGACATAATGTCCATTGATTTTCTCCTCTATGATATCACTAACAGCGGCTTCGTTTACCAACAATTTTCTTCAAGCCAGTTTGTAAAAACGTTGTATCTTTCTTACATAGAATACCTTAAAATATACCTATAATATCCATGGACGTTACGATGCTACGTTGATGGACATTATTTCGCATCGTAGTGTGACTTTCTGGTGCAACATAATGTCCACGAACGTTGTGACATGCCACCAATGAAATGTAGGAGTATGTAGGAAAAGTGTTAAAGTTTAATAAAATTCCAATTAATAATTCCCCTTCTTTTCTTTTTTGGTCATGTAACTTTTTATGATTTAATCGAACCATGATGTTATAGGAGAATTCACCGATATTTCACTAAACATTAAAAAGTTCTCAATTCGTCGTTATTTTCAATTTTGTTACATGTTTTAATGTTCCGTTCCATTATTTTTGTCTGTTAATTTACTGCACACTCACGGAAGATCAACGTTTTTGAAAAATCTAGTACACGAAGCTTATAATGTTTCAAATGTGCTAAAGCAAAAACTTCGGAGTTTGACAAAAAAGGAAATAATAATAAAAATAGACTGTCTAATCCAAAAGTCGTATAAACTATTAGTTTTTAAAATATTATATTTAATTTAATTATTTTTTTTATAATTTGCAAGTGCCCGCATATAGAACAAAAAATCATCATCTTTTAACTGTATAAAAGAGCCGAAAAAAGTCAGCCGTATAAAAATAATAAAATATTGTTGATTATTGTTGTTTTTTCTAAAAATTTAATTTTTGTTTTCACTTAATTATTTAGACAGAAATCTTTAGTTTATTTAAAATATTTGTGAAAAATTTCCTGAAAAGCGGTAGTGAAATGACCATCGCTTTCACCCTCAATAATCAATATCGGTAATTTAACAATTCAATCGGGATAAAAAACACGATATTTTCTTAAAAATCAATTTATTTAATTTAGTACTCGCGTGGTTTATTTTAATACAATTTTTCAATGTATAAAACAATTTAGAAGAAATAGGAAATATAAATCTTTAATATATTCATATTGCTTCTTTGAAAAAAAATTTTACTTTATAGAGTCGTTATTTGTTATTATTGTTTTCATTATTTTCACAAACTACTAAGAATTATTCTCTACAATCACTATTTTATATTTTCCTTTTATCAATGCCAATCCCTTTTATTTATGAAACTATATTTTTATTCGTTTATTTCAACGCATTATGCACAACATTCGCTTCCGTAAATGTGGCTTTCGTTAGAAATTATTTTATAATGGAGTCCTAAACACCTTTAATGGCATATATTTCTAGAGTTGTATGATATATTTTAAGCAATTTCTTTTATTTATTTTAAGGATAGTTTAATCGAAAGATAAGAGGCAGTGCAAATTTCCCCTTGCGAAGTAAGTTCAATAGTTTCGCCTGTACAGGACTTATTCAGTCGTAATGATTTAAGTTAAATTTAGTCAAACTTTTGCTGATAGTTGATGTTTTCTTTATTTTTATGTTCTTTAAGTCTATTGTTGTCTTAATGTTTTAAATTGGAAACGTTTAAGATGAGTATGACGTAGTCAACTGCATCAAATCTAATAATTTCAGGAATGGTCTTCACCGATTAAAATTTTTTGTGCTGACCTTTTCATGTGAGTTCATGAGCTAAACAAAAAACACAAATAGTCGTTACCCGTTATCCCCAATAGAGAGTTACAACAATCCTATTGACATAAATTGTTAACAAGGCAAAATAGTTTATTTTATTAGTTACGGAGAAATAATTACTTTGGATTTATAATAAGTTTTAGTTTTTAAAAATCAAAACACAACAAACTTATGTAAATTATTGTTATTTTTATTGTTTTATATTAATTTAAATGTTTTGTTTTTTAATATATACTATAAGTAATTAATTATTGATATATTTATTGTTATGTTATGCTCTGCGTCCTAAAGCTTTTTTTTTGTTGTTAACTAAGGATCATAAATTTAATTTGTTATGGAAAATTAAAAAATTAAAATTCAATCACATTTTCGACATCAAACGTGTATTTGATAATTAAAAATTATGTGCACGATTATGTCGTGTGCGTAAGTAAAATCTTAAAATATTTAAAAGAAAACTAGAAAACTTTTAATACAAATAATATCAGCATTTTGTCAACATATGTGTTAATAGCTTAAGATTAAACGCACAGTAAACAAGAAAAAAGTTAATTTTAATAACTTTAGTAGTTCATTTAACGCTTAAGAATTTTTGATTTGTCAAAATTATTAATTTTTTTTTTCATTCCTTGTTTATTGTTTCACTTCAAAATAACAACAACGAAATACTTATTTTTATACATTTTTCAACGTGTAACTTAATCTTTGTTTTTAAAGAATGTTTAAATTGCAAATAAATAAATCAGCAAAACAAGAGGGCAAAAATGTGTTTCTTTAATAAATTGTACACCAGAAATATGAGTGTGAATGATGCACACAAGCAAATTTTTTTAATTGCATCTCTTAAAATAAAGTTTTATTATTTAATTTGTTTTTCATTTGATTTTTAGCCATAATTTGCAATCTTTGCATTTTTTGTTTGACTACATGACTACTGCATGCTGAATAATAAAGTTAAGTGATCCTTTGTCAGGAATTTTACTTAACACGTTCAAAGTATTCTTACAAAAAAAAAAAAATACAAAGAAACAATATATTTTAAATGTTTTATAAAGTTGTCTACCCAAATAAAAAGAAAAAACAAAATATTTGATTGGACTATTAAGATTTCAAGATATTTGCCTTAAACATCAGTTTTGAATAAAAAAATACATTATTTTTGTTCCAACTAATTTAAATAATTAGAGATATTGTTTCAACTTAACAAAAAAAAAAAAAAAAAATTCAAAGATAATTGAGTTTTTCTGAAACATCACAAGTTATTCGCCATGACTTAACTTCAAGATGTAGTCACTGTTAAAATTTTATTTATAGGAGTCAATTATTCTTAGTAGAAATATCCTGATTATATTCTTGTTTTTAATTTTTCAATTTTTGTAATATTGTGCTGTAGCATATCTGGATGAACAAATTTCCTAAATTTTTAACGAAAATAATATTTTTCAATAACATTTTTAATTTACAAAATAAATAATTATATCCAGTGTCATAGACGTTTAGTGCATCAAAATAGTAAACATTACAATATATCTAACTTAATTGTTTGTAACATTTTTATCAAGTGAAATTTATTTGTTTGTACATGTATAATGTATTTTGTATGTATGTATATTATAAATTTTTTTAAATTAAAAAGTTTGAGTGTTGATATTTTATATGCATGTTTATGTTAAAATGTTTGAATTTTTTGTCTTTGTTTTTAAAAAATTTTTGAGTTAGTTTAACAAATTTTTTTGAAGTTAATTTATAATTTATATTTTAAATAATTTCCTGTTTCCTGAAGATGTAACCCAACGGTGTGGCGAAATACAAAAAAAAATAAATAAAAAACAATATTGTTATTTTAAAACCTGACCTAGTGCTTAAAATGAAATAAATTATAAAGCTCAAAAAAACATTTAAATTTAATTATACCCTGGAAAGTAGTTTTTTGGGGTAAATAAATCTTTAGCTGCCTGGTTACTAAAAAGAACAAGACTGAAGATTTGCAAGGGCCAGGCGGGTAAAATACTTTCTTAATCACTAATCGAACATTATATTTCTTTTCATAGTAAATTGGAGTTCTATGTTATGAGTAATTATTGATACAGTTACTTACTAGCATGATATTATAAAAACCGTACCCGTACACTTTTTGTCCTTCTAATTATTATAATCCTTATTTGTAAGAGATTAAATATTCAAAAGCATGTATTTAATGACAAATTTACAGTTAAAGAATATTTAAACACAAATTATATTTTCGAATTGAACGTGAAAATTTTATTTTTTTAATTTTATATGTAAGCATATATTTATAAAAAAAAAAAATAAATAACCATAAAGAAGCGTGCAATCCTTTTAAAGGCTTAAAGCACCAAATTGATAAATTCGACTTAAAGAGGACTTGTACACAAACTGTACATATTTATACACCTATATCAGAGAAATGGTTTATTTAATGAAAAATTGTAGTCCTGAAATATTCAATCGGTATTTTGAATATTCTAAATTTTAAAATTATCTAGATTTGTAATGCAAGTTCCACATTTAAGCACTATGCTAACGAAGCGTCGAAAATGAGTGCTATAAAGTTGACACTAAAGTCATATTTTTAGATTTGTTTAAAACGTTCGTCGAGGCTTTTCTCACCTACACAAAACTAAAATTATTAAGGTTACATCAAAGACCTTTAGTTAAAACCAAGTTTTCTAATTTAAACAAAATTTAGTGGTATGAAGCCAGTGCGGTTGGCAATATTAATTAAAAAAGTTGTTTGATTTTTAAAACTTAAGCAGCTTCTTATTAAAATACTTTTTCTGATGTTCCAGTGTGTGATTTTCGAAATATTTTAATGACAACACGGAAACCTCGTTTTATTGTCCGTATCATTCGATTAAACAAAGAACCAATAGCGATTGACATTTTTGAGAGTCCAACTTTGAGTTTAATACTTTACGACTTTGAGAGTTTTTGGCTTCCCGTCCAATCACTGTTTACTAGATATAAAAATTTCAGAAATTTTAAGCAAAACAACAATTGCTTTTAGTTTTGCTCATACTTACGAAAAATATCCGAAGAAATAAAAAAAAACATTTAAGAAAGTAAATAATAGATATATCGTAATAAGTGTCAAGAACTGGAACAAGTAACTAAAATCAGAACCACACGATGCTATTTTTTTAATTCTCTTTAAATTTTGCAGCGGGTTTCATAGTGATTTTTAGTGATAAAATGTTTGGTTTGATGTTACTAAATAAACCTACAGAACGAAGTGTAAAAATCCTCTCAAAATTTAAGTCATGCCATTTTGCTTATGCCGCTTACTATACTACATCGCGAGCAAAAAAAAAAAAATATTTCATGCAATTATTCTTATAAAAACTTTCTTGTGTCATTTGGCTTTTAAATAAAAATATTTAAAACTTCGTTTTTTTATTAAAATAAAATAAGGTATTTTACCAACATAAAATAATTTCAATTTATTTGTTTATATCGACCGAAGTTTTGCTGGCGATTTGGTACACGTTGTTTCTTTCACAGTAACTTTCCCGCTAAAAGTGGGTGCTCGTATGAAAACACCTGAATTTTGTAAATAACACAGCATATAATCAAACAGTTGACTGTTAAAATACATTAAGAAAGCTGGTTGGTCAGAGTTGTTCGACAACTGTGATTATTTGCACAATCAACTAATAGACTGTCAATATTACGGAATTGATTGAAAATTGCCATTGCAACGCAATAAAGTAATAATTTATTTTGCTGAAACTTTGTAAAAATGAATTAAGAATAAATTTCTTAAACAAATAGTTTTTGAAAGTTTAATTAATATTTTTTACGGTTTTAATAGATTTTATTACTTTTTTATTGTTTGAATGATAGCACATGCTTCAAAAAAAAATTGATTAAAGATTTTAATGAAAATTTATTTTCTTGTTAAGAGAAACAAAGCTCTAACATCGAAATATAAAATAAATTCTAACAAGTTTTTTTTTATATTGTGTTAATTATTAGTCGAGCTATTTTAGTATTATAAGCAAAGTAATAAATTTAATTCGGCTTAAGTTCTGAAACTGATTTAATAAAGTCTAAATAAACGAGCTTATTACATAATTCTGCAGTTAAATTAATTAAATTCTTTAATTGGAAATACTATTCTAAAAATTGTGGTTTTTTGGTAACAAAAACACATACTGACGACACTTAGTGGAAGAAGCCATACAAGAAAACACTAAATTAGAAGCAAAACATAAAAGCACCATAATAAAATTAGTTGTTATTGAAATAAGGGTTGATTAAATATGCATTAATCCGATACTTTTTTTCGAATTATATCATCTTGTACTTAAGAAATTTTATAAGATTTTTTCTTTTTCGAAAATTGAATAACGTCAACAAGCACTACTAACACGGTGCGCTTGCATTGAAATGTGTTCTTTAACTTGTTGTCTTGAGCAGTAAAAATTAAAACAGAAACGAAGAAAGTTCAAAGTGTTAATATAGAACTGAAGAGTTAATGGTTAAAAAATTATTCATGCGTGAAAGGATATGGCTATCAATTGATTCATGATTCTAAATACAATAATCAAATTACACGACTGGCCAAACGAAAACGGAAGAAATTAATCATAAAATTTTACAATAATTGAGCAAAAAGAAAAACGAAGAGTTTCACTCTTAGATTTTATTTTTTAAAACTGACCTATTTTTCCTATAAATAAGCAATTTCCAATAAAACAGAGATTTCACTTCATTGTCGCTTATTTTACGGCGTTTCCTGATCGTAATCAAAAGTTTAATTTTTTAATAGCGAAATGGCCATATGAATAGGATTTTTCCGCAGTAATACATTTCATTTTGTAGTTTTTAATAATAAATATTCCACGAGAATATCGCAAAACTGAAGACCACGTGTATGCTTGTACTGATTATGGATGACATGATAAACTTTATCGCGGACTTAACGATAACAATAAATTGACAAGAAAAATCAATTCCAAGATATTAGTCACGACTTAAAAAGTTGGTATGCTTGTTTATCGATAATAAAAATAGGGTATTTTAAAATGCCTCACAAATTCGGTGAGCATCCTCCTATTAGCAGAGACAATTAAGAATTGAATCGCAATTTTAAAGACTGTATCATGTTTAGCGTAACAGATTTTATTCTAATGTTTGCAGACAAATATCATTTTGCTGGCATGTGTTACAAAATTATAGTGGCAGATACAGTTGTCACTAGACCACTTAAATTAGTGGTTCCAAAATAAATTAAAAAAATATTTTAATTTTTATTGAAATCGTGTGTAAATTATTTTATAGTTTTTTCCCTCAAAGCTTTAAAAATAGAATTATCATAAAATTCCTTACAATTAAAATGTTAACAACAATAAATATTCTATGAAAAACTAAAAGACCTACAACTATAACCACATCTAGTTGTTTGGTTGCATCTCCAGCTATTTAAAGAATTTGTGTTGGCCTTTTCGTAGAGTTGCTTGAATATATAAAAGCTTATCAACTGATAAAACTTTTTTACAGAAAAAGTGGTGAAGTGGTTACTGAAGCAGCTAAAGATGTTGCTAAAGTTAATTTTAATAAATTGTTATTCCATTGAAAATATTTTTGTAATGTTCTACATTCTACGTTGAATCACGATTATGTAAAACTAGACGAGAGAAGAATAAAAAAGTTATTTAGCTACAGATTGGTAAGGTACTGCGTTCAGGTTGATGACAATAACACTAATCAGCCTGATGTAAGTTTGTTGTTGTTGAATACAATATGCGAAAAGTTTATACCCTTTGAAACACAAAAAGAACTAATGCAGGAATTTAATTCTTACTTTGAACTTTACATTTCATTTATTTTGAAATTTTCGTTTAAATCACATGATTTTGTTTTTTTTTTGTTTTTAAGGAAATAAGAATTTTTCTTTTAAAGTATTTTTATTTGCCAGTAATATAATAGAATTTATTGTTTTTTCTTTTAATTAAAACGCACAGCAAGAAAGTCCGCGTTTTTATGATTTGTGTTTCTAAACGAAAAAAGCGCAAGTAAAATTGATTTAAGAATGTCTATCTTCTTTAGTTTTTTAAAAAAAACTTTAAGAGATCAATATCAATTATCTGTCTAATACCGAAGAAGTATAGTCTGAAAACGTTTCCAGGGCTAATATGTGGCTCTCGAAACTTGGTTGAAGATAAACGGAACTATCTTAGTGAAAATGTTGTAGTGAATTCATGGTAATATGAATTTTAAATGGCGCTTATGATTTTTATACGTTTTTGCTAAATTTAAAAATCATTGCATTTCCTTAATATTGTAGCTCTCATAGTCGTGCAATTTATACAGTCCCGGCTTCTGACTAAAGTACAGAATAAAACCAGGTAAGACAGCTTATAACTTTTTTAGTTAACAGTAGTACAGCGTTTTTCGGCTTGCCTTGTTCGACCGTCGGGCGGTTTTCTTGAAAAAGATAATTTTAATTTTTTATAGCAAAACGTATAAATCATTTGTTTTGTATGTTGCTTTTGTTTTAATTGGATTGTAATACTTTGTAGTTGTTGGTGTCATTACATTTGTTGTCATGGTCAGTTAATATTGTTGCCTTATTGCTGGCTGTTTGCTTGTTGCTGTACGTTTGTCACGTGTACTTAACTGTGACAGATATCAACAATTACGCTTTTAAGACCTACTTGTTTGGATTTTTCTAATTTTGTTTTTGATATAATTTCCTCGCCATTTACAATGTTACAAGTAATTTAAAATCATTACATTTTTTTTGCTTTTTAAAGGAATTTTAAAATTTTTTCTTTCTACTTCTTTTTCTTTTTAATAAGTTTGCTTTATGCTGACTCCCTTAAGATTATATTTGGTAATAGTAATTACATATTGTCTAGCTTTTTTTATTGTTACTTGTAACTCACTTTTTCTATGAATTTTTAGTATGAAAATCTGAGGAGAGATTATTGTTGAGGTTTTGTTTTTTTTGTTTATTACTTTTTGATTTCTTTCTGTTCGTAAGACACAGCAGTCTACCTTTTCGATAAAATATCTAAATAAAATAAAGCAGTTATTAAATTATATAAGAACTAGTTATACTTGCCATTGCAATTGTGTATATAAAATAAGACAAGTTATCTCCCAATTCATAATCACACTACTCCTACAAATATAACAATTTTAAAACAAAAACATTTTTATAGCTAAACAGAAAAAAAAATTAAAATTTTTCTTCCATTATAAGTATCTTTTTACCTAACAATTACTGTTCAATCATGTATATACTACACCATGGAATATGGAAAAAACCTTTTGCTTAATACAACTTTTCCGCTCGCAACAAAGATTCCTATTTATAGGCTGGAAAGCTGCTAAGAACTTTTTATTTGTTTTGTACCTGTTATAATATATGTAAAGTTGTCACAACATGGGTATAATTCTACTTAAATTTATTATTCATGGGCCAGAATGACACATTGTTTATATAGATTCAAGCTAAAGGGATCTTAAAACATCACGAGAGGGAAAATGTTAAACTTTTTATTCGACAAATAATCTATTTTTTACTAGGTGAATCTGAAGTAATATATTCTTTTACAGCTCATAGTGAAGCAGAAATGAAATATTTAAAAGAAAAATTCGGTTTGTACATGGCTCTAATACATCAAAATGAGATTGCATTTGAATGCCCAAAGTCTCAAAACAAATCGATATATATAAAACTGCACTTTTACTTAACTGACAAAAACCGGGAACTAAATAATCAAAATTTTAATAAGCTCTATATAACTTATACACTTCGAACATATAAAATAATAATAATTACAAAGTTTCGTTTTTGAATCGCGACTATACCATAAAACTGAAGAAAACTTAGGAAAAAATAAAAGTTACAAAATAAAAAAAAATTTTTGTGTTGGGAATGAAAACTTGTCAGCTAATCATACAAAAGGAAGCTGTTATAATAACATCGAAATGTTAATTTCAGAAATTTATGCCGCTTAATTCTATAAGTAAATAACTGAAATTTATTCTTCTTTAGAAATAGCTTTAATAACACTGAAGTTGCTTTGGAAGTCACCTTTTTGACGTTGTTTGATTTTCCTGCACTTGTCAAATATTTTCTTCATTAAAAACAGTGACGGTTTTAATCTTTTGTATTTTATAAAAAATCAGCGTTATAGTTATTGCGTAAGGATACTCGACTATTGGTGTTCCTAAATGAAAGTGAGATCTCGAATATTATCATCTTTTTCCATTTTCTCTTTTCCAAGTCCTTTTTACAACCATCCGAAAATTTAAATGCAATAAGCTTCTTCGATGTTCGACAATTTCCTGTTGATTTTTAAAACCCATAGTTATCTCTCTGCTGGTATTGTTTTAGTGCTTTTAAATTTTCTCTACATTTATAGCTAAAGAAGTTTCATACCATTGAAGTCAATATCTACGAAAGTTTTTTTTTCACGAAATCTGACATCAATTTTTGATATCGTTTCAATAGACTACCTTTGCTATGTTTTTCTGAGCATTTTGAAATGTCTCTAAGTGAGTTTTTTTTTAACTGTAAGTAAAAAGGCAATTCGTTATTAATGACTCTAATTGTATGGTACTGCCGCTTCTTTTCACGTTTACTGACGTTCTCGGTTTCAAATAAGAACAATTAAAAAAAAAAAGAAAATCGGCTTAATATATCCTGGTTATAATCTTTAACATATTTGACATAAAATTTTGTTGTAAACATCAAATCAATAAAAATCACTGAAATGTAGCAGCAAATAACGATAATTTAAACCTGCAACTTGGACTGTGGAAAGAGAAATATAACAAAAACATTTGTACAGAAGAGAATAATAATTGCAGTAGAAACGCACTCAACCCATAAAGTCGTAAATGCTGGCAGGCATTTAAAAGGAACGTAGAAAGGACGGACGTTGAATCCAGCAGACTGACTAGACACAAAAACAAAGAGATAAAAATCAAAAGAACTACAAACAATAAAATCACCAAGGAATAAGCAAACTGACTTACAAAGAGATAAAAATTAAACAGGCAGAATATGACAAAGAAAAAATAAAAATTATGAATCATCACATGATTTTCACTTGATTAGCAAAAACAATATTGCAATATAAAAAATTTTTACTGGATACCATTAATATAAAGCTTAAAGTTACTTTTACACGAAATGTTTTTTATATACAAAAACTCAAGTTTACCATGCCAGCATTTAAGCAAATTAAATATGTACTTATATGAAAAACACATACATATTTGTTACAGACGAAACTGCAAAAGTCCCGCTAGACACACAACTTATAAATCGTCTGTTACATCTTTACAAGGGTCATAAACTTGACAACCATTATGTAAACAGGTAAAGGTTCTGTAATCAGACCATTCATCAGAGTGATATAAGTTATTACATTATAATCTTATGATTTTAATTTATTATTCAACTCGCAATATAAAGAATGATAAAAATCACTTTCTTTAATTGTTTATTGCATTTTTGCTTAAGAGATATCTGATGTATTTAAGGCGTCAAATGACCAATTGGTTTTTAATATTTATCATTTTAATTGATAACTTAGACAAGATTGCTACATTCAGTAGATTTGTTTGCACTTTTTAATAATTTAAAAACTTTTTCTTTCTTCACTTATATGAAGAAAGAAAAAGTTGCACCACTGAAAGTCATATGCTTTGTCACGCTCCTAATGGAAATTTGTCATATGACTTTTACATATGTAAAATCTGACAAGTCATATGTAAAAACATTTCGTGTAAAGGCACCTTAAAGAAGAATAATTTTATAAAATAGTTATAGGAAAAAGTTGAAATAAAATTACTGAAATAAAAATAACACAAGCAAATCTAGATCAAATTCGCTTGATTTGTATATTTTTAGAAAGCATTTAGGTTATAAAATGGGCTGAGATTAAAAAATAAGAAGAAAATCAATGCATACTACTTGCTACCTTATGTCTCCTTGTGCCTTCCACCTTTCGACTTTGAGCACAAAATAATCATTAAAGGAATATTGATAACTACTAATTACATGAAAGGGGATCTCAGATAAATGGTTTCTTGTTGAATATTTTGATAAAAATAATGAAATATAATTTTTCTTTTTTCCCTAATCGAAATGGTTTAAAACTTTAAACAAATGATTTAAATCTTAAGTAATAATTTACTTAAATATTAAAAGCTTTAATCGATTATAATTGAACCTGAATAGCTTAGAAATTATTAAAAGACTTTATATGAAAATTATTCAGTTCGAAATAACGAACTGCAGCAGACTCTTCTTGAACTCTGCACAAATAATACTTGTTGCATATATTTACGCTTCAGCTTAAGGTTTGCCTACATTTTTTATCGCAAAACCTTTTAACAAAATTAAGATAGACTTCTAAACATATATTGAACAATGTGCACAGGATTAAACAGATCCAGAAAGGAAGTATTGCTTTTAATACATTATTTATAAAAAACTTAAACACAAATGCAGTACATATTACAGTTCATGTTTTATGTACGATAAGAAACGTGTGGGAAAACATTTGCAAACTTCATTCCAGTAAACTTCAAAGAACAACTACAACATGCTAAAACGAAAGAAGAAATACACATATTACAAGAAGAAACTTTCAAAAAACGAACAGATACAAAAACAAACATAAAAAACAATCTGTGAAAAGTTATGTTTTATCATATTAAGGTTAGTGAATATTTTAGTTAGTGTACGTGGTTTGAAAAAGTAATGTTAATTTTTTCTTAAGCAGACAATGTACATACTAGTATTCATATTTTAAAAATAATAATACATATTTTTAGTTTCACAAAGCTGTTAAGCGCTTCCCTTCCTTATTGCTTTTTCGAAAGCAAGCTCAAAAAGTGCTCAACAAAGGTTGCAAAGTGCTAACGGGTACTTGTGATTTAAAGTCAATTGCTAAAATAATCTAAGCTTAATTTTTCTTCAAAAATTGTTATTGGCTTTCGTTTAACAATAAGTGAAACATTAAAGTATGATTTTTTTAAATGGTACACTAAACAGAAAAAAGGCAAAGAAACAAGATCGATGAATACAATGGAAAAGGCAAACCCATCTGAAAACAAAACACAGTTGTGAAATACCAATTATGCTCTTTTACACATCACAGTGGGGCAGAAAGGTAATAATTTTGAAACTCATGCTTTTCAGCATTTTTTTAGTAAGCTTCATACTAAAATTATGATATTTTAATGAGAATAAAAAAATTAAGTCCAATATCTTGACTGCATTTGAAATTTACGATTTTAAGAGAAAAAATTGTAACTTACGTGCGCCAATCCATTATTTTTTAATAAGAGGGCAAATATGAAACATTTGTTCCCTTAAAGCAAATTAAAATACCATTGAAATCCTCTTATAACAGTATTAAATTTCGTAGTCTTAAAAGTATATTAAAAATCAACTTCGAATTAGCTACTTTTTAAATTGTAAGTAAAACTTCAATTTTATAGTTAATTGTCAACTACCAGCTGTAAAAAACAAAAAAATTAGAGTTTCAAAATACAATATGAAAAAATCATTCAATTCTTATGTTCTAGTTCCTCTAAACAGGTGTTGAAATAGAAAAATTTACATTTGATAAGTAAATAGATACGATGAATGCTGACTAGGGTTGTTATCCTTACAACTTATCTCAATCAACAATGAACTTAAGCAAAAAAACTAAAAAAAAACATTTTTAATATCAATATTAAAATGATTCAAAATTAATTTTAATTTGAGCAAGCGTTTTTCTGAGCGAAAATGGACGGTTACAAAAGTATACATACATGGGTTATTTTCTATATTTTCTTTGCGTTGTCTTTTGGAAAAATGTGTTGTAAAAATAATTTAAAATGTTTCGAACATCACAAAACTATTTCACGAGAGTAAATAAATATTTTAAAGCAATCAACCACGATGGATTCTAATAAAAATTCTTCAATTTTCAAATAAAAAAAACGAATTTTTCTAAAATTTAAAGTACACTATAAAATGAACAAGTCAATGCATATTGAAAATTACAAAAAAACACCAATAAGAAATAGAGTTTACATTTGAAAATTGTAGATTCTTATAATAATGCGTAGGCTTTCTGGAAAACTGTTGCAAAAGCGGTACTAAACTTTAATAGAAAGTCTTACCAAAAATATTAAATAAACATAAAAAATTAATATATAATAAAAATAAAAATTAATGATCACGTAGAACATTTGAAAATATTATTTCGATGAGCAAGTTATTTCTCGTACTTAAAAGGCGATCAACCTTTATCATAATTTATTGAAAATTCAATTTCTTATAAATGACTTAAATTAAAAATAAATCTGGCTAATAATAAAAACCTCTGTAGCATTCAGGTTGAAAAGAATAACATAAATTCGCCCGTATTTTTTTGTCCACATCCTTAAAACAACACTGCATCATGTTTGTTGTCTGTTTACTCAGCATGAAAATTTGTATAATTTTAGTTGTGAAATCTTCAAAGTTGATAGTAAAATAATCTAAGTTTATTATTTGATTTTTTAGATGATGTTGTCTAAACTTATCAAATGTATCCAATTTAAATTTGGACCAACACCAGTATGTGCTGTTGCTAACACCAAAATCGAAATATGTTTCTATTTTGATGCCTAGAAATACTTTAAAGGGAAATTGAGTGCAAATACTTCGTTTGTTCCCATCTCACATACCCAGTGGTATTGTTCCCCCCGGGAGGAAATACTGGCGCCACGGGAACCGGTGGCCCATACAGAGAGCTGCCCATCTCTGTAGCCAGTTATTGGTGAGGTCCTTTCGGGGTACACATGGTAGCTGTCGGTTAAAGTTTAGTGTCCGCAGGGAAGGTGCGGTACTAAGCGAATGTGCTGTTTGTTGCATATTCAGCAGAGGAGTTGGAAAGTCTCCAACCCTCTAGCAAGAGGAAGGACATGCTCCTGCAAGCCATGTTCTTAAAGTTGCAACTCTGTCGGCTGAGCCCAGGCAGAGGGCGCTAGTCGACTCTTTGTATTTCATTCAGTGGTAAGACCACCGTCGGGTTAAGGCTTCGCAGCCAGGTACCGACGTTAATCTTGATCACGTAATGCCCTATGGTATGTGCCCCATCTAAAGCAATATTGACAGAATATTTGCTGATGTTTAATGTGGTGCTAAAAAATTTCGCTAGTCTAGGATTCCCAGCAAACTATTTGAACTACACACAAATTTTCCTTCGCGCTAAAAAGTTGTGTTGTTGTATTTTATTGTGTGAGTATGAGTGCGTCTACTAAAGATCAGGATTGACTATCGTACTCAGTCGTATGATCTGTTAAAATTGCATGTGTGCTTAAAAAGTATGATAGTGTGGATTAAAAGTTTATGTGTGTGACGGACTTTTTGACGATTTTATAATCTTTTGCAATAATTCATAAATTGTGTTTTTTTCTATGCGATCAGAGTAAAGTCTTTTTGAAGATGAGTAGAAAAAACAACATAATACTAAAAGCATCTGATGTTCGCATCTTTTTTGTATAATAGTGTGACATCTACGACGCCACTTTGAAACGATTTTTAAAGTAGGGCAGAATTCTGTCAGATTTTTGTGTGATCAAATCGTACGATTGTGTATGATAGTGAATCCTGGTCTTAAATATGGATAAATTCATGTGAGCATGATTGCGTATGTTTAAAAGATTCTTGATAATTATTTCATTGGCGTATTACAAAAAGAAGAAGTACAAATCCCAAACAATTATATTTTTAAGTATAATTTTTAAGTTTTTTTCCTTGTTTTTTTTTTTTTGCGAAGACTATGAAATATAAATATAACATTTTACCAGGAAGTAGGTACAGATCTTAAAATTTTAGCAAACTAACTATCAAACTAGCAAATGAAATATCTTAAGATCCACTCAGAAATAGATTGAATTACATGCACATGTGTTGCTACTAAAACGAAATAAAGAATTATTATTTTCTCATATATTTTCTGATAAATATCTACTTATTTAATCTGGATTTAATTGGAACTGTAACATTAGAGCTGATTCAATAAAATCGATATCGAGTTAAGCCATGTACTTTATTCTGGTGTTTTGAATTTTTCTTTTTGCAAAATACTTATCTCTTATATTGTACTTACTATAAGCATGAATTTATAAAACATGAGAAGAATTTTTATTTTTAAGTGAAAAATCTTTTAGAAGCTATATAAAACTCCTTGCTATTAAATATTTGTTATCATTAGCATCCGAGTCCTAGTTATCCAATTACATTGCTAGTTAATTGCGGTCGTGAACTCTCTGTTCGTCGCTATCTACATGTATGATTTTTGTAACTTCTTAAAAATTTGAATCTTTAAATATATTTTATGATCGCTAGCTAAATTCTGCCATTACGGCATCCGGAGAACCCTTTAAGGTTAAAAAAGTCTTTATAACTTTAACTCAAATAGTGATGGTATTTGATGTAAACGCTCCCCTTGGTTATCCGATTCCGTGAAAAGTTGGCTGCTAAAGTATTTCAAGGGGCTGCTGTAGTCGAAGAGGTAAACACGTTGGCTACAAACCTGGTTGACCAGGGTTGAACCCCTGCGGCAACCAAAAATAAAAAATGTTTTTTTCTGCTTAATGGTATAAATACATATTCAGAATTAACATTAAACATGCAGCCTCCTTCGTCGGTACTTCTTAATAGCATATTCGCCGGCGAAGTAAAATAACTAATAAAATGTCCATATCTATCTTCCTCTTTTCACCATCTGTCTTATCTCTCATCTATCCCTTTCCTAAAGAATGTAGCACGGTTACTCGTACGAACATAACTAAATAGGCATTATTGCCTGAAGTGCTACTTCTCTTAACAAAAAAAAAAAAAAAAAGATATGATGGAAGTAATGAATTTCTAATAATCACACCAATTGTTCCGAATTGTAGTTAGCATGCTTTTGCAGATTGGTAATAGTTTTGCGAGCGTTGTTTTCTCAAGTAACCGTCTATTACTTCTTTTATTGAGATCCAGAGAGGAGAGACCAAAAAGTAAAGAAAGTAGTTAGTTATCAATAAAAGTTCTTTGTAAATTTTATGCGTCTGTCTAAAACTGTTCAAAATTATGGCCATATACATCAAATAAAATGAACTGTTGATATACCTTTTAATTTATAGTTTTGAATATTTATACTTGTTACTATAACGGTCATAGCAATCAACATTCTGTCCAAATTGCAAGCGTTTTTCTATAACAAAAGGTAGGCCCAAATAGATAAATTTACGTCACTAATGGGGTCACCCTTTGATACTTAGATTTGTTTTTGTATTACTTTTTAAATTTTTTATCATTTATGCTTAGATGTACATACTCGTATCGTTATCTTAACATAGAAAGGCCTTGACTCGTTTTTTATTAAATTCAAGTAATATACATATTTCGCTAAATTATTCTCCAATGCACCATTAAAAGATTAAAAAGTTGTAACAGTATTAAATTGCTTAGAGAATTAATTAATATAATGCGTTAATAAAAAATTCCTAACTACAAAACTGTACTTTTTATAAAGATTTTTCTTTTTCCCGTAAAGTAGAGCAAACGTTAGTAAGGGGCCTTTCTTTATTAAGGCAACGATTTATTTATATAAATAACATTATTGTCAAAAAATATCATCAATAATTAAGAGCACTAAAAAAATCTGCTTTGGTATAAAAAGCCCTTACATGATTAAAATATTATCCAAAAATTTTTGGTTGCTGCTTACTTTTATTATTTATTATTTCTTTATTTTTTTGGTAAAAAATTTACAACTTTTTACTTGGTTTTTATGTTATAAGGTCGAATATTGTATAAGATTTTAAGCCTAAAATTAATATAATTCAGTGTAAATTATCATAATGCGTCATTAATACGGGAATTCAAGACATGTACGAAAATCCGCAAGAATCGGTTGGCTGTTACTATTTAATACTACAGAAACCATAGTTGGGGGTAGTGCACTAATTTTGCAATCTTCACTAACACTTAGTGATAGTGCAATTTTATTGCATTAATTTTGTTGATAACTAGTGATGATTTTTGTACTAAAATTTAATTTTTTGATTTCAAAAAAAGCAATCAGCAATATATTGCAACTTATTTTTCTTCACTAGCTCACTTTGGGTTAGTATTATCCTTGTGCACTAATTTAAAGCTGAAGACTAATACTTTATTAGAAATAGCGAAATTTGATTTAATTTTAGTTAAACAAAATTTTTATTATTCAATAAAAGTGGATACATTAAAAAGGTAAAAACATTTTCCATAATTTTAGTACTAAATGCCATTTTTTTATTATTGAATATAAAAAAATAAACAAATATTTAAATATTTATTTCTTGACAGTTATATTTTTTATTTTGCTTAATAATTTACATTTTTTATTCGACCGTATGTATTCGTTTTCTTTTTCACTTTCTTTCGCCTATAATTTCTATAGTACATAGTATGTACATATCTATGTTACATTTTTTTTAAATTTTTTTTTATACATAAATATAAATATATATATATATATATATATATATATATATATATATATATATATATATATATATATATATATATATATATATATATATATATATATATATATATATAAGTACAAATTTATCACTAACTGAGTGAGTGAAGAACTTTTGGACTAAATCTGCGTTTAATGATAGTGAAAAAATTTGCAGTACCATTTTTTTTAGTGTAAGTAAAGATTTGTAGATTATTTATTAGTAGGGTAATGCTTATTTCAATCAAAATTTAGTGCACTACCCACAACTACGCCAGAAACTAAGCACATCAAAATTTTTTGCATTTATCTTCCTGCTTGTAATATGATTTTGAATCGTCTTATTAACTCATATTCTACACCTGTGATAGATGCTGCAGTCTTTGGATCGGAAAAAATCTTCTTGCAGTATTTTCATCATTTGAATTTTCTTCTCTTTATTTAGGTTGGCGGATTATAAGGCCTAGCTGGGGATATCTTTCTTGAATCTGTTTTTTTTTTTCTTTCGTTTTTCTGCAAAAAACAGGTACTAAGAATAATCAGGTACAGATCATCCCATGCAGTGTGTGCACATAATTTGTGTACAAAATTGTTATACAATTAAGCAAGAAATTAGCTTACATTTCCTTACCTATGTTATATTGAAACTTACATTCGAAAGAATGCCATAATAAACATGTGCATTCACGTATTTTATTTAAGACTTCCTTTTATTATTCTGTATTTGTATTCCATTATGATCTTATTATTTGAAGATATATTTGCCATTACCAACTCAAATGGGAAACTAAAATTTCATTGAATATTTAGATTTTGCAAATGTGATAGCCACAATATAGTGCATTTGTATATTACTAGATTCCATCGCAAAAGTTATAAACGCCATCTTTCAAGGAGATTTGGAAAGAAATTTACTTCAACTCTGTATTAAAAAGTTAAAATAATTCAAAAATTACTCCGTAGAAAAAAGATTTTGAAAAATTTCGCATGTATTCACAATTTTTGTGCAAAATACCTGACCTTTGCTCAGAAAAATTGCTCGGGTGCACAAGGTCGCAACCTGGCACACATATAATGGAATATAGGTGTGTAGGGAAGATTTTGGGCTATAAAACAGAGAAATATCTTTTTAACGTGATTTGATAGGAGGGAGTTACGCTCTATTAAGCACGAGATATTTGAAGAATTTTTTACTTTTTTAAAACAAAAAAATTAACAACTTCTAAAACACGTAACGACCTTATTTTGCTAGTACTGATAACTAACAAACTCCATAATTAAAAATTTATTTTGATTTGATATCTGTTAAAACAAAAAAGTTATAGTAATTTGAAAATTAGAATTTACTAAAAAAATTCATTTTAACAAAATATTTGGAAAGTCCATTGTGGATCGCCGTTTTCAGCGTTTAATAGTTGGAACAGAGTTTTAAACTTTTGCCTCTCGAGGTTGACTGGTATTTCCTTTGAAATCATTAAGAAAACACTAAGATCGGTAACCAAAAAAAAAAAAATATTTTTGATCGCCTTCTCAAAATATGTGCCTCTGTGCGTCGGTCGAATAATAATAAGTCAATAACAATTTCATTCAGCTCGGTACGGCATTAAACATTTCTTGGATTTGTACTCTCTTGTTTTGGTTTTCTGTTAGATCACTAGCTTATTGGTTTCAATATATCTGGATTTATTTCTATAGAGTGTGTTTTCAAACCCGATAAAATTTTGATTAAAAAAAAATAACACTAAAAATTAAATTTTGTGAACACTTTTATCTTATTTTTTTAAGAAAACTCTGGCAAGTCATTATGAACAGGCTCACGCTTAAACAACGCTATCAAATCATTCAAGTTTACTTTGAAAATCAGTCATCAATTTGGGCAACGTGATTCGAATGATCCGTCTGAGCAAGCCATCCGTCGAACTGTAGATAGATTTCGTACCACATACCCTCTAGACGATGCAATAACACCAACACGTCGAAGGAATGTGCATACTAAAAAGAATATCACTGCTGTAAACGAAAGTGTAGAAGAAGATCCAAAATTATCGATTCATTTAAACGTCCACTATGTGGAAAGTTTTTTGCCAAGAACATGGCCCACACCCGTATAAGATCCAGCTTGTGCGTCGTTCTTTCGCTGATTTGGCTTCTGAGCAGTTAGTAAATGACCTGTTGTTTATCGCCAAATTGTGTTCAGCGATGAGACTCATTTCTGGCTAAACGGGTTTGTGAATAAGCAGAATTGTCGCATATGGAGTCAGACCAATCCACAAACTTATTCTTCCAAAAATGAGGCCCGATCTCACGTTAGGATCAATGGAGATCCTTACCGCACCATGATTAATGATCTTTCGTTTGAAAATATGGATCACATTGATCCGAACGAAACGAAACAAGATGGAGGTACGTGCCAGACGGCGACCGCAACCATCGAGTTATTGAAATCAAAATTTGGCGATAAGTTGATTTCGAAAAATGAACCCGTCAATTTGCCCCAAGGTAGTATGATTTGACACCTCTTAATTATTTCCTGTGGGGCCACGTGAAGCCACTGGCTTATGCTAATAAACCTGCAGCAATTGAAGTTATTGAGGCCATTATTGTTCGTGTTATTCGTGACATACTTCCAGCAGTACTTGAAAAAGAGACCCAAAATTGGACGTCCAGAATGCGCTTCGGAATGAGCTGCCGCGGTGGCTATATGCCCGACATCATTTTTAAATATTAATGCCAGGTTTGTTTGTATTATTTTTTACAATTAAGAAAAAAACACTTTTGTTAAGCTATTTTAAGTCAATTTTTTTATGAAAACAATTCCAAATCCTACCTTATGATAAACCAAGATGCTTTAGGTCGACTTACAGCAAGAAATTCAATCATAAAATAGTTTTTAAAAAAATCCAAAATTTAGGAAATATGGATAAGTGCAGAAAAAGTTGCAGTAGCTATTTGCCTTCTATGTCTGTTTATATACTTAGAACCCTTTAACCTCAATAAATCATACAACCCCTACAAATCTTATGTAAACCTATAAAAAAATCATGTATTTATGCTCGGAAAAACCAATTATTACATTCCGTTAAAAAAAATTTTCGACTATTTCTCGAAATCTGGTTATTGTTAAACGGTTTTATTTTTAATTTCCAGCTAATTTTATTTAAGTTTGTTTAATTTGACTGTTAAGTATGGTTGCTAAATTTTTTGTTTTAAATAAAACATAAGTTTAAGATATTGACAGCTAAAAGTTAACAATATGACAACAATACACTCTGTCCGTTAATATTGAATAAATACTAAAACACAAAAATAACATGTGGAACATGGAAAAAATAGACAGAGCAATTAATTTTTACTTGACATTCAGAGGGTCACACACTTACTGAAAAACTGAATATATCGCAAAAGGGAGATTTTAATCAAAGCCACGCAACAATATAACATTTATGACATGTTGTATTGCAAAGTTTACTTGAGGTAAAAAGCATAAATCAAAATTAAAATTATAAAGAAACGCAAAAGTTTTAAATGTCAAATTTTACTTCAGAAAAGTTGTATGACCATTCTTTTGTGTTTCAGTTAACGGAACAAAGTCTCCACTTAATATTAAGACAACACTCAATCAAATCAAATCGGCCTAAATTGCACTTTGTAGTTTTGACACGCAAGCTATGAACTGCCTCTTGTATTCTGGCTCTCAAATATAAAATGCAGTTACGTATTTATAGAAGCTTAAAACGCATCTGAGCCCGGTGGCCCGTTACATGCGACTAAGAAGGAGGGACATTGCTTTTCTCGTTCGAACATCAGAGGGATGATCCGATAGTACCAACCGTTAAACATACAATTTTTTTGTCTAGCACCGGCTGAACTTAACAAGTATATTTATTTTTATTTTATAATTAAGATATGAGTAATTATTGTAAGTTCAAATATATTGAAGAAACAGTAAATAACATTAAAGTTAAAAAAAGAAAAACTTTTATTTCCTAAAAAAAGTTGGAAACCTTTTTCTTATTTGAAAGGCATTGTAAAGGTAATATCTAGAGGGTGTTCTGATATAACACACGGCATTTTTACGTATCTGCTAAAGCATAATATGCTGACATCCTTAATTTTCATCCTTAATTTTCATCTAAAGTTTTTTAGGATAGCCATTGACAACAAAAAAAAAAAAAAAAAAAAAAAAAAAAAACGAGAAAACCTAGATATAAAATAACGTTAAATTAGAGAGTGTATTGTTATAGGCCCTACAGTAAAATGTAATAAAAATGTACAACTAAAATTTAAAAAGGGCTCCATAGAGTGCTTGATTTTGCCGTAATTGTACTTCTCCTTTGAACCGTAAATGACAGCACTTTAAAATTTATACAAATTGTGTATTACTGTGGCTGCATTAACTTTGGCTAGAAACGTGATATTACAGGTAATTAAATTTAGTCCTAATACTATATAGAATTAAATTTTTTTTGTTCTTAAAATTATTTTTATATCCATATAATGCTGACAGGCTCAGGTTTATCTCAAAAATAGTTAATTTTAAATTGGTAAATAGCTCAAAGTTTGAAATGTCTCGGAATTTAAGGATTTGTAGCCTCTTTCAAATCCTAATCCCCAATATATTCTGTTAAACAACAGGGAGATCATCGCAGCTGCTTAGCGTGTGTCAGCTAACCTAATTTTTCTTATTCTGCATATTTACACAAACTTGACTTATTAGGGTAACTATTTCTTTCACAATTATTTTTGTGCATTTAATTATTTTACCAAATATAAAAATATTTACCGCAAGTTACTGAAAAAGAGTAATAATTGATTTTCAACAGACTATAAAAAATAAGAAGATTATCAATTCGTCTGAATTTTTCTAATGTTTGAGCCTCCATGTCCCAATGTAACATACATGTGTTTTACGTGTATTAAGAAACGCCAAGGGCGCCAATAAAAATTCCAAGAAACTGCGTATTAATAAAATTCCCAATAGCTCAAAGTAATACAAATTTAAATCTTAAGATTAAAGGGTATAACCATAGGTGATGTAAATTTACCTATATGGGCCTATTTTTTAATCGATGTACAAACGCTTGAAAATTGAACAGAATGTCGACTACTATGATCGCTATAATAAGTATAATTATTTAAAATATTAAATTAAAGGGTGCTCCAATAGTTTAAATTGATGTATTGTATATGATCATACTATTGAACAGTGATAGACAAGCGATTAAAATTTACTAAGAACCTGTATTGCTTAGTCCACTATAACAACAAGAATAAAGTTTAGATTTGGAAATAAATTAGTTCATGTAATTTAATGTATGTGGCCAAACTTTTGGACAGTTACGCACAGTAGGTTGCAATTTACAGAGAACCTATAATGCCAAGTCGAAAGGCTTAAAATTGGAATTTTTAAATTGAAAGGTCTCTTAATAGATGATGAAATATATAATATGTGGCCAAACTTTTGAACTATAACAGACAGACAGCAAAAATTTAGAAGTAACCTGTACTTTTATGTGCGCTTTAACAAGAAGTTTACAATTTGAAATAAAAAGTATATGATGAGCCCATAGTTGATCCAATTTGACTTATATACATAAATGGCCCTAACCTTTGAACCGTTATTTACTTGAAAATCAGACAGAATGTCTACTACTTTGTCGGGTATAATAATAACTACATACTATTAAAAATTATGACAAAAGGGCGCTAAAATAGTTGAAATAATTTAATATATATGGCCAAACTTTTGAACTGGTACAGACAGTAAGTGTAAAAGTTGAATTTGGAATTTAAAGGGTGCGCCTAAAGTTGGCCAAACCGTTAAACAGTTGTAAACAGAAGAGTGAAATTTTCTAGCTGTAATGCTAAGTGCTCTATTACCGCAAGCATAAAATTTGAATATTAAAGGGTATGCCAATAGTTAATGTTAATATGTGTGGCACGAGTTTTGAACCGTTAAGACAGATGACTAAAATGTGTTTTTAAGTGATTTTTTGCTAGAACTATGAAGCATCTATTAAAATAATTTTCTTTCTATATACGTCAACCTAATTCAATTTATATCTGTACTTTTTCGAAGTTTTTTGTCTTAACCTGTCATTATCAGATTTTTTTGTTGGCTGCATTTTTTTAATTCACTATATTCTTATGACGAATTTTTAGTTTTTAAAAAGTTTACAAAGAATACTTACAATGAGTAATTTTATGTTTCGCAACAAAAAATTTTACAGAAGTTGATCAATGTTATCAAGATTCATGTTTAAGTTATGCATTCTTTTAAAAACTATGCTTGAGTAGTAAGGATAGATGCATAATACACTTATGTGCGTTCCTTCGCTGAGACCTTTTTTAATTAAGATTTTTTCGTTTTATATTTGTTCCAAGAAATGTCTTGTATGTTTAAAGTAGTTGCTGCTAATGAAGTCTGACGACAGCTTGCCTGCAAGCTTTATAATGTTTTGGTAGACAATCCTGTGTCAAGAATTTTAATTTATGTCCTAAAAATATTAAAAAATGAAAAATATACAAGACTTAACTTTCATGGTTTATTTATAATAATAAATTTTATAAAGTTATGTTCGCCAAAGAACAGCAAAAGAAAATTAACAACAACAACAGCCATTAATCAGAACCTTTAGGACAATAATTATTGTTTCAGTGTTTTTCACGAAACAACGTAAAACATAAGTTGAAAATTATTTTATATTATAAACTTTAAATAAAAAAATCTTTTTAGTAAATAAATAATTAACTTCGCTATATAACAAAGTGAAGCTTTTACATAACCAACAAGGGACCAAAAATAACAAATATTTTATTAAGTTTCAACTAAAAAAAATTAATCCTTTTGTTATTTGATTTTTAACACTTACAGCCGAAGCAGAACTTCTAAAATCTGGGCACACAAAAGCAATAAGGAAATATCAATGGTGTCGATGTTAGCATATAAACTGGCAGACTTAAAAGTGTAACGATTTCATATTATCCAAAACTATAGCGGTTAAGAGTAATTAAGAAGGCCGATCCGAAATAAGGTATCATCAGAAAGTGCAATTTTTAGTCCTGTAAAAAAGCTTTAGTTCGAAAGATAAATATGTTTAAAGCTAAGAAACTCAATTTTCGTACAGACTGCCGACGACATATTAATATTTTTTTTTAATTTTCATTTAAGTTAAAAATAAATGAAAATATGGTTGTTTTAGAAAGAAAATATTTTTTTTACTTTTTATGCCTGTTGTTAAAAAAAACAAACGACAATAAAATACTGTTTTCCGGTGTAATCATAATTAACAGTTAATTTTTAACCTGTCGCAGTAACAATGAAATACATATTTATAAAAAAAGGTTATCACTAGAGAAATAGTTTTTACAATAGATTAAAGAAAAAAAATTACAAACAAAAGACTGTTTGTAAAAAAAATATGTAAGTACTTAAAGATAATAATTAACAAGAATTTAAAAAAACATCAAATATATTGAACTTTTTCTACGTAGTACAGAATTCCATCAAGTTTTCTTGTAAATGAATACGAAGAGGATTTTAAGACAATAATGATTTAGGATTCGACCCAAAAAAGCCAAAAACTTTAGGAAAAGATTTTTTTTAAGAAATCAATAGAAAAAAGTATTTGTGTATAGTTTTGAGTAGTTTTTTTAAACGTTTAAAGTAAATAAAATTCAGTAGTTTTTAATGTTTTCGTAGGTTATTTGTTGGGGCTTGGATGACATTAGAAAAACAATTTAGGTGATAGAGATAAAAAAAGTAGTTTGCTTACTCTTATCCTAGGTTTAAATATATTAGTTAAAATAAATACAAAAACAGTTGTTACTAATGTTTTCGTAGGTTATATTTTGTTAGTTTAAATAAATAAAAAACCATTACTTTTACTGTTCTGATAGGTTCTTTTTTTTGTGCGTTGAAATAAAAGAAAAATTATTTGTTTTTCATATCTTGTTAATTATAAAATGAACAATCAAAAACAATTGAAAATTACATTTAATTTATATGATATGTAACAGGACCGTTTTTTAATGCAAAAGTAGTTGTAAAAAGTGATTTTTCATTTAAATTTACCTACATAATATTTGGAGTGTATGATTGTTACCGTTGTTGTTGCTCTGGCCATTGTTAGTTAAAATGGCGGAAAGTTTATTGTTTCGATGGCTATGGTGTTGTTGTTGTTGTTTTGAATATTCCCTTTAGTAATATATTTTTATAATACAACTATTGTTTACAACGATGTTGCAGTTTCTGTATGACTGTTTTATTGTTGCACAGCTTATCAATTGTAGCATAACGATAATAGTCATGTAATATAAACTTCTGCCGGTTATGTTAGAACAACAAGAAAAGTAAAATAATCTAAAATCATGTATTAGTTTAGAAATATGGCTTAGCCAGCAACTAGTGCGCTGATTTAGATAAAAGTAATTTCGAAACATTTATTTTATCGAAGGTATCTGAGAAAAAACATACTCCAACACAAAAAAGAAAACTAATTAAGAATCTAACAAATACAAAGAATTTAAACAAGAAGAAGACTTTTCATCTTTTGCAAAATTATAATTAAATTTGACCAATTAGAATTAATTTTCTGCGCAGACTTACTGACACCAGCTTTAATTTATAACAGCCGACTTAAAAAAGGTTACCGTTTAATTTGACTTTCTATAAAAAAATTAAACAAACTGTAACAGTGGTGCACTTAAACCGATATAAGTAAAAACAACAAAAACTCACACATCGAAAACATGTTCGTTAATACTTTATGTCAGATCGATTTTTGTTTTTTAGTCGATATAAATTTCGTATGTATGTGCTACATAAAAAATAATTTATTTAATTATATTACAAATAAAACGAATAAAAAATCAAATCTAATTTTTAGGGTGTGTTTGTTTATTTTGTTATGCCAAAGTGGCTTTACTGAACTTTAGAATCTACAGTTGCATAAAAATCATTAAATGTAATAAAGTCGGATTGTCTAAAAATTATTTTTTAGTAATTTTTGTAAAATAAAATAAATATCAGTACCTTGCGACGCAATAATAAATTGAAATAAACGAAAATATTGTTTCATCGGTACCTGATTCTACATTTTAATTTAACAAAAATATATTGCAGTTTCATTAAGATAACCTTTTCTCTTCTACAGAGAATCTAAAACTGGTTTCGACTGTGAAACTTTCCAGAATTATGGCCTTCAGTTCAAGGCCGAAAAGCATAGTAATCGAAAACGAGAAAGTCCTGGAGGACGACTGAAAAAGAAAATGCAGAGACGTCTCAATAAACTAAATTGGTAATTAAAGCCAAGAATTTTTCTAAATTTTTTTTTTAGATTTATGTAAAATGTGAATCCTAGTGGGGTAATTAGACAAATGTTAAAGATAACAAGAAGCCGGTATAACTACAGTGGAGCGAAAAGACTGGGAAGAGCACGACAGTTATTAAGAGCAAGAGAGTCACATATTGCTTTCAGAGGGGTCGAAAAGGGATTACCAAAACCTAGTTCAGTATGATCAAAATATTATTTTTTTAGCAATATTAATATTTTTTAACATTCAAATGACATTCTTATATACTCTTCTGACTCATCAGCTGTTATTGACAAAGCTGTCTGTGCAGAAATGGGACAATATTCAATTATACGATTAGTAACACATTTAGAAAATTTGTCAAACCTGTTCTGAAGAGTGTACTAACTTAATGTTTCTTATAGGAAAAAATAAGTAAACAGATGCCATTTAGGCGTTTTGCTGCAAATATTTTTATTAAAAAACATAAAATTTATATCTGCGACATTAGCAAATGATGTGCAAAATCTGTTAACGAAATTTCTGCACACCTCTAAAAAATTCAAAATTTATTTTAATTCAAAGCATTCAGTAATACATGAGAACAAACAAGATAAAATTATAAATAAAAAAATACTTAAAGCTTTTTATTGTGTAAAATAAAAAATATGCAACAAGGTACAACTCTCAATTTAAATTAACCAAAACGTATAGGCAAATAAATATAAAAGTGGCTTCACCGAATTTTAGGAACCCTTCATCTATATTCGAATATACACAATAATTTGTTTATGCCTTAAAATAGCAATATTGTTGACGCATTATATTATTTATAAATACTTAATTTTAGTGTAATGTAATTAAGTCTTTATACATGTATAGTAAAAAACAGTGATGGCAATCTGTAACGACTTTGTCTAAGCCTTACAAAATAAATAAATAAAAAATCCCGGAAAATCAACTCTCACATACTCCTTGCTTTTAAAATGCTTTTTCACAATCCAATTGATATGTTTCCGTTTTTTTGCAAATCCTAAAATTTGGGGCCTTAACTGTCAAGCTCAGATTCACGAATGACGTGAAAAAATTCGGGTAAATGTTTGATGACGTTTAATGAAAGAGCTCCATTAGCGTGTGAATAATTCATTGATATGTGTATCATAGCCCAGCCTAATAAACTTAAGTCGTTGGCATACAATTTTGAATTTGGGAAAAGAAGCGCTCTGTTGGTGTGATGAAGTGTACAAAACGCAATCGAATTTAAAGTTCTCAAAAGTTGCTTAAGTTTTAATAGATCGAATCCAAGCACAACAGTGTCAAATATTTAGGCACATTTTAATCAGTCAGCAACGCATTCAGTAGTAAAAAAAATATAACAAACAAATGAAGTGTCTAGAAAAATTTACATCAAGTACGAATATAATAGAGGTGTGTAAATTTACAATATATTTATATTGCTTAAGAATATGAAAAAATTTCATGTTTTGGAAAGAGCATTTATTTTGCAACGACTAAAATCACACCTTGCTATGAAAACATAAATAGCACTGCAAGTGGTCATTACTGTTTTTTTTATTTAATCTCAGTAGTTTAAAATTGGATAATTTGGATAATTTGTTTTTTGTACGTTTTGTTTTTTTTTTTTTTTTTTTTTTTTTTTTTTTTTGTTGGCAATTATGGCTTTTTTATAGTTTTGCTGTAATGATATCTAATTGATAGTATTTCATTCGCAATTGTCGTTTTTAATTGTTAAAATTTTAATTTTTTGTAGTTGTAGTTGATAGCAATTAATTTGCAGTAAAAATTTTGCCATTTACAGATGTAGATATCTAAAATGTAGTCCTTCTCACAGCCAAAACTCTAATATTAAAATAATTTTAATTTAAGAATAAATTTTATTTCATAAATATACAGTGCCTGTCAAAATAATAGCACCAATAAGAACTATTTACGTATACCATGCAAAATCTTCTATAAGCTGACGAGTCTAAGATCGTCCTTTTTGGTGATAAAGTTTCTAGATTTAATAGCGTGTGGCTTAAGAATTACGTTATATAGTTGTGGATCATAGACATTGGATCAAAAAAACTATAGATGCTGCCGTGTATGCTAAGACCCTTGACGTTATCTTGCAAGATGCCTCATATGAAATGCCGCTGGTCGTGTTCTTTTAGCCAGATATCGACCCCTAAAACAAGATCAAAATAGCAAACAAATGATTCTATTACACGTAAATTAAAATGATGGATGACCTTTTAAGCCAACGGATTAAGCACCATTGAAAATCTGAAGACAAGTGTTGAAAGTCTTTAAAAAGCAATGTACGAAATATGGATTCCATTTTGTAAAATATTATGACAAATTTTATAGTCGATTTTACGGAAAGTCGTCTTGCGCTCTTAATCGCAAATAAACGATTTGCTATTGAAAATTTGTATTTGTTTTTTCTGCGATTTAATAAAGTGAAATGTTTCAGTTGTGTTTAATTTATTTTCAGAAACACAAAAAGTTTTTATAGAAATAAACTAAAGTGCTATTATTTTTTAAATTTTATTTAGTTTAAGAAAAATATATATATTTTATAATTGTAAGCAAGCATGTTGCTCATAATATTTTTTTATTTTATTTTGGGTAAATTTAAACCACTCGTTTAAGAAATTTACATTTATTTACCAAATTTTTTCTAACCGTACTCTAATTTTAACCGCAGCATCTTAATGTGAGACATAAATCGGGAACGAATGACATTTAAATAAACTAAATTCTGTTTAATTATAAGGTGTCATTTGTGATTAATATTTTATTCTATTATTATGAAATAACTTCTGCCTATATTTTTTTGTGCAGTGCGTGTAGCCTTTACTTTACCCTTTACAAAAAAGCTTATATGTATTTTTTAAATTAGTTATTGAATCTTTAGAATAATTATAGTAGCAATAAGTTTTAAAATTATAATCTAACAACTGTACTTAATTAAGTCCAGCCGGAGCTAGACAGAACATTTGTTGCACTTAATAAAGTTTTTATTTCGATTCATAATGAAACAAAAAAACTATTTTTCTATCGAGTAAAATATGAAATCAATTAAATTATAATTCAAAAATTAGAAAAAATATTCTTATTATATAAATTAATAAATCAATTAAAATTTAAATAATTTTTAATCTGAATTTAAATGAAATCTTTAACAGTTTCAAACAATTTGTTTGTGAAGTGTTTAAACACAAACGGGGTTTGTCGTTTTTTCTGAGCCAACTGTAAACACGGAACGTTAACCATATATTGACTTGCCTTCTTTTTATTAAATATTAAAATATTAATATTATAGATATTAAAAATATAATAAAATTTACTGTTTAGAACAAATATTTAAGAGATCTTGTTAAGAAAACTTAGATTAAGTTCATTTTAAAAGAAAAGGTTTCAGAAGTTCATTTCAAACATTATGAATGTTGAATGACGATCCAATGTAATATTCTAAATAAGTCGGACTAGTGTCTTGTAAAGCTTTACGGTTAAGCACTCTTAAGTTTTCCTGCATTTCTTCGCTAACAGATCGAGTCCGCGAGTTAGGTTAAGCATATTTGGCTGCAATACTTCAAAAGCCTCCATGATATTCAAAAATACTTGTAGAGTAAACTTACTTAGGAAAGTATTTCTACAAAGTGCCCACGAGCACGAAGGGTTAATAACGTTTATGTGAAAAGAAAAAATATTATAAAAATTTCTATCTGTTCTATATTCATACCTTAATAAAAAATGTACTCTAAAATATACTGCTAAAAGAGAATATATAAATCAGTACCCTAATTTTTGGTCCTTTTTATAATAAAACACATATTTATGTTAACGATTTTAAGCCTTGTGGAAAATTTTGAATAATTTAATAATCGTATTTTCATATTTTACTTGTAACTAATCCTCCTGAAAACGTAATCACCGAATGCAAAAAAATAACCATGCTTTTAAGTGATTCAGTAGCTTTTAAAATTGTTCTTGTATAAAATATAAGCAGGATATTAGATGAACGGTAAAACTTTGATACAATTTTTGAATTTATATTATTCTACTTTTTTTATTTATTGAAATTGTAATCTCCTATTATTTAAATGACAATAAATTATAAATAACAACCATCACCTGTAATTGTAACTGACTCTACGAAGAGCACGGAGGCCTTAACGTTAAACGAAAAAACCCATGTGATGCGCTTAGACATTGCTGCAGTCGACACCCGGAAATCATAATCAAAAATAAAATTAACAACATAAAAATTGCATATAAAAAAATGGTTCATTAAATAGACAAAATGAATGCGGGTTGCTCTAAATGCAAATGATATGCTTGTAAATGTTAACAGCTTACAAATTTTAAATGTAAACAAAATTTTATAAAATATGTAAATTGAGAAATGATTAATAATATTTTAGAAATAAATGAAAATATTTTAGAGATAATTTTGACGTAGATTTAAATAATTCTAAATTTTACTCAGCAAAACAGTGTTCAATTTTTAGTGTTAAGGAAACACTATTTAAATTACTTGGAGGCGCCACTAACAGTTCCAAAGATAAGAAAGTTTGGATATGTAAAATCGGTAGCCATTTTGTAAGAAAATTAAACTCTTAGATAAGTAAGCTTTTTCAGATGATCCAGTTGTTGTTCAAACTGCACCATTTTTTAACAGTTGCCATTATTGATACAGATAATACGAGTATCTATTCTAAAGAGAGGAACGAAAAAAAAGTGCTGAATTAAGAATATCAAAAATTTAGGCATAAAGTTGGATAGCAAAAGGCTGATTGCACCTAGAAACGATTTCCAGCAATTTCTGCAAAATCTGGGAAATTCAGCCAATTAGGCTCAATACAAATTCATATTTCTTTTCTTTGAAGGTTCTAGTGACGGCATTGTCATTGAAATAGTGACTGAGGGTCAGCAAATATAGACAAAACTAAGATTAATGGTATTAAATTTTGATTGATTTTTCAATTCACATGTTATAATTCTTGTTTCTCGATATGCCACACGCTTGAAAGAGGCATTGAAAACTTATGTCAAATACGAAATATTTTCGAAAATAATTGCAAGAGTGAATTTTGCTTGAAGTGTAATTAAAACGTTAAAAGAATTAATTAAGCCCGATACGTATACGATATTTAGGATGGTTTTAGAAAATTAATGTTCTTCATGTTTAATATGAATTATAAATTGCTTAGCTTTTTCGGAAAATATAGAGAAGTTTTGAAAGTCTTAAATGCTCTTGACATCAAATTACTGTTCTGCTTTACCTTCCCACAATTTCGTTATAGGTTAGCAATCTATAAATGAAGGATCAAATTCTAAAATATTGTAGTTCTCCTTCACTATTTATTATCTTAAAGCTTTAAACTGTCCTAATTAAGTAAAATGGCTTCTTATAAAACTCAGAATTAATCTGATCATATGACTCCATGTATCAGCTTTTGCTGCCACAAAGTAGCATATCTTCCTATAAAGCAAAATCTTGCTTTTAATGCAGGGTAAGGTAAAAGTTAATTTACCATTCCAGAAGAATTTAAACTAATTGCACTGAAGTTTTATCTTCTAAAAACATGGCTTAAGTTTTACCGTGGACAATTAAGCCTGAAGACAATATAGAAAAATAAATAAAAACTGATCTGCGTTTTGCATATGTCAATATGCAATATGAGTTCATGTTTAATATGAAAACTTCAAGATCAGGTCAAGCGATCAGTAAGAAAACGAGTTCTCTTCAGTTCAAGGCCCGTTATCTGCACATGAAAGTATAAGATATCTTATTTCCAACCCAACATTATCAACAGCATTTGATTTCATAAAACAAGGATTATGAAGTATCGATGGAAGGCTGAGAGAACATATCTTATCGCACAGAATTTAGTGGAAGACTGTATGCTAAGCAGACATAGAATTTGCGTAAGGATTTTCGAAATAAGTCATATCAATCTTCATAATTTTTGCAATAGCTACCCAGATGTGGCATACCAAATAAATTATTTATCACTGGCCTTAATTATTGAGCGTTTGTTTTTGGATAAATTGATTTTTAGGATCTGAGGTTTGTTTCGATTACACACACATACACAATATACATAGTGACCATTGTTTCTAAATATTTCTTCAATTAAATTGTTATGCAAAAGTCGTGTTATCCTTTGATAATTCCATGTCGAGGTAATTTGTAGTATTGCAAAAAACAAAAGCAACAAAATTTGCACCAAATAACAGGTTAGAATAATTTTGACCCATTTTAGTCCTAGTAAATTTGGTATGAGTAACTTATTTGATATTAGTAAGAGAAATAACAAATATTTTTAAAATGAAGAAAACCTTTTTCTTGGCTAAACTTCCACTTTTTTGTCAATACTTGCGAGAATGTTCTAAGTTTACAATTTAGATTTTTCATTGAAACTTCTTTGTATTCTTATTCAAAATTTGCAGTGAGTCCTTCGCTACTTTTTATAATATCACGGCTTGAATTTAATTTAATATCTATTCCGTGTGCTACAGGGAAGGGGTGCATACACGTATTTCAAAAATCAAAAGAGAAAAAACTTTTATGTGGTTAATAAGGTAGAAGAGAAGATAACTTTTATTCTGACTTAAATCACTTAGTTAAACTTATGCCTTGTTTTTTAGCTGCAAGGATTCTAACATAGCAATATGTTTTTAATTTAACATATTTTAATTAAGAAAGTGAGATATAAAACTAACTAAGGATTTCACCAAGTTCCTTTTAATATTCACAGTACATTTCACCTATTCCAGTTGCAGTTGCTTTTCAAAGATGATATCGGGAATTATAAAAATATGTTGACTTTTGTTAACATTAACAATCAAGAAGCAAGTGCTGCGAAATAACTTTCTCCTCACTTAAGAACATCAAAGAGTTGATTATGTCAAATAACCAATTCCTTTGTAAGTAAAAATTAAAATTATTTTTCTCTTTTTGTAGTCATTTTGTAGCCCTTAAAAGGGCTCTTTAGAGTTGAAGTCTTGTGTCTTCTGGAATTAACTATGCAGTCCCCACAAGAACAGCCAGTACTTACCAATCCGGGCCCAATATTCCGTCAGCTAAATATGTTTTGTAGATAAATTTCTGTAAATAAAGATTTTTACTTATAAATAAAATTAATGCGCCTTCTGCATTTAACCAATGAATCCAATTCTGCTAATTTTCCGCAAGCCAATCAAAATTCTTTCCATTTGTCATCAGCCAATACTTACCAACTTCAAAAGTAAGAACCTCCGTTGTTAATCCTGAGTGAAGTTTATCATTTGTTACCGAGCGGTCAGTTTTGTTTTCATTCACCCCATTGTAGATAGTTCAGACATGCCCTGACCTTCAACGTAATTATGTTTGATTTCTTCAGGTTGTTTGTTTTTTATTTTTTTCTCGACTTCCAAAGATGTGCAATTAATATATCGGTAATTAAAATTGATGCTTAATATTTGAAACATTTTACAATCTCTAACAACAATATAAAAGCTGTTGTTGCTGCTGGCTGTGCAGCTAACATCTTTAAGCAGCAGCTGTAACCGCATTTGTAGAGGTATCTTTATTTTTTCTAAGCTAGAACAGAGCCCTGTAAAGTATAGAATAATTTTTGTTAAGTAGCTGGATGTAATGAGTTTTTGAAAGCCAAATAAATCGAAAACAGCTGTTAAAATCCCAACGTAGTTACGAATTGAAAAATTAAGTAAATGTTGGGTAGACTGTATCAACAGAATTAAGAGCCGTTTCACGGGCAGACTGATATTAAGAAAACAAGAACAATTGACCTAGCAATTATTAGAATTTAAAATGAGAAAAAAATTAAATACACATGTATAGCTGCTAAACATTAATTAGGAGAATTATTTATTATTACGCTGTTTGCAAAAACAACTTTATTTTCAGTTATTGACGTGTTTAGGCCGCAACTAGCATACAAAAATTCTTTTTCTTTCCTGCTTAGGCAAAATAAAATGTAAACTTTTTTCTTTTCAAACGTATTGCAGTTACTAGCATGACATTTTATAAGACTGTACACCACAGGTGGATATTCATTTTCGATCCCTATATATAGGGGAATCGACTAATCGATATCGTTCTGTTAGCAATCGGTTTGAAGTCAGTTTTGCCACGTCCACAGATGAGCTACAGAAAATTTATGACCAACATTTTCTCAGACGTATGAAATAGTATGTAGTAATTTAGTGACATTGCTAAATAAATGGTAGAGATATGTTCGAGATAAAAAAAAAAGATGCGAGCGCCTCTATTTTCCTTACATTATTAAGATTTAATTGTATTTTTATATTTGTTTTTTTTTTTTTTGGTTGCTTTGTTTTATAGAAAACCGAAATTTAGGACAAAAACTATCCGTGTTTGTGTTGAAATCAATTTTGCCAAGGCACTAGATGAGCTATAGAAAATTTGAAGAAGCTAATCGCTCAGATAGTTTCAAAAATTTTGCTATTGAGGCAGCGGGCAAAACAACACGCCTGTCTGAAATTTTTCTCTATCTTTTTTCAGCTTTCGTTTGTATTCCTGCTGGTGATTGTGATCGTTATTAAAATAACTAAAAAGTTAAAAAAGGTGGTGAATCTTTTACTTTTTACAGAGAGCTTTTTATTTACTTAACTTTGCATTTAATTTGGTAATAATTGTACACAATACTTAAAAAAAACTGGACCAGAATATCGAACAATGACTAATTTTAATTTTTTAATGCTTATGACTCGATCATTTTAAAACATGAGCATGCAGAATAAGGCTGATTCAAGAATTGCCAACAATAAGACAAATTTGCAGGTGCGAGGTACCCAACGTTAGGACTACTTTGCGACATTCCTCGAAAGTGGTAACCAGTTTAAGCTCGAGAACTTCTCTGCTATAATCGTGTAAAATTTTGGTTCAAGCGGCCTAGCCCTTTAAAAATGGCTGAGCTATTTACAGAATATTTTGATTCTGCCCACACTATGGAGCGATTTATCAATCACAACACCACACATTGCGACAACTTTTGCATCCTCAAACTTTCTGATGCGCCGTTATCCCATCCAGACAACAATTCACTATGCTATGTTCTGTTTTTCAATCTCCCTTTCATTTTTCTACTATTATTTCATTCTGATTTGTTATTTTTATTCATAGTAACATAACGAAGTGCTGTGCGGTGAGGCGGCATGAGCGGTTTAAAATAATCCTAAAATAGTTTTAATCTTTTGAACGCTACTTAGATACCACGCAATAATCTTTCGAAGGCGTTCTCCGACAAAGCCAAATATACGGTCTTTTCCGGAAGGTATGACAACAGTATAATAAACTTCACTTTTTACTAAAGTAATGTGAGGTTTAGTTTTTATGTTGTTCGTTTTTCAGTGCGCTGTAGCGTCCTTATTACTACAATCAATAGTGTTTGTGTTTTTATTCAGAAATTTTTTTTCAAATACTGTTACCTGTTGCACATGCGTTGGTAGCTTTATACAAGACAAGATATGATGTTGTACGTTTTAAACATGACTTAAGAAATTCAGTTGCAAGCAAAAGCAATATAAAATATGAAAAATCAATTCTCATATGTTTTTATACAAAATTAGTGAATAAAAAGATGTGAGTTTTATGTATTTTTTTTTCCATTTTAGTGTTGCTTTAAACGCCCGTTTAAAAAAAAAGTTAAAACAGACAAGTGGTTTAACTTGTCATATAATATGCCACATTTGTGTCCGTGTATGTGTCTGCTTACAACATATGGTGGCATATAACTTAGTATTTTTTAATGGTTTTTAAAAGGAAAAAATTGATATTAAACAAAAGTTATGCATTAATGATCTTAAGACCAGAATCTTCCTGTTGTCTTGCTAAAACGTATAAACTTTACTTAAATGTTTATATCAAAATGCATCATACATAGTCTACCTTAAGCTATTGTAGAAGTTGACTGTGGTTATTACTGGATTTTAAGAAGGTTTCAACTTAATGCACGTCAAATGATCATATAAAACACTCTAAGCCTGGCAAGAAGTGTTGGCGTTACCAGAAACTTCTTGCTCTTCTCGTCCCCATTATTTTAGTTATTGCTTTAGTATTTTTTTTAGTGTTTTAATGAATGAATTCCTTTTTCCATTAAGAAGTTTTTTTTGTATCTTGAACAAATAAGTTTTTTATAAAAAAATAAAAAATCTTTATATTTTATTATCTTTCCATTGATTTTTCATTATTTTCTTGTAAACGGAAATAGCTTTATTATTTGAGATAAATTAGATTAATATAGTGCTGGGAACATTTTTGCTGATTGAAAGCCTTCAAAATTATAGCAGAAGTCATTAAAACGGAATTTTGTTGCAGGAAATGAATGTAAATTGCCACTCATACGGGTAAACTTATAGTATTGAGATAAAAACTAAGAAATTTTTTCAACCTTCTGTATTATTTGTACTTGTTTGACAACTATTTGAAAAAGAAAATTGATTTTATCAATAAACTTAGAAATCTGATAATCCTATCAGTTAACGAAGACTGAAAATAAATAATAAGCCAACAATTTTGTTTATCAAGACTCTCACGTTTAAGAGTGATACTCTCAAAAGCCTTTAACTTTCAAATTGACGATTACAAATAGTCTGACTAACACTTATAAAGCAAATACAGTGAACAGTGCGTTTCTCATGAAATAAATAAATGCCTTGGTAATACAAGTTTAAGATTGCCAATACAAGAAAAATAACACATTTTTCGGGTTATACCATAAGATTGGCTTACAATTTTTTTTATTTTTATTTTGGCTGATCTTAACTTAGTATTTTTAGCGTTGTGCACTTATTAATGATCGGAATATCGCTTTATGACATTTGCTATATTTTTAAATAAATTAAAAAAAAATTTAAAATATCCCTTTTTCAGGATTTTCCCCAGAAAGAAGATGTTCCTTAAACTTACTTTGGTTCTAGTAATTTTTTTAAATCATTTTAAAAACAATCTATAGCGAATAAAAGAAAAGTTAGCACAAAAATTATAACGGTTCTCCCTCCAGCCCTATCTAAAGGCAGGAAATTTTTTTTATTTTACAGTCAACATATTCGTCCATCAAAGCAATTAATTCAATTGACTGCAATTGGAATAGTTTAGTAACACGTTTGCTTTAAATGATAATACGTATTATGGAGGCGTCGTAGAGTCCGTAAAGAAAAAGTCATTGTTACTGCAAAGCGTAGCGTAGAGGAAGACGCGAATAAGTCTATCCGTCATTGTGCACAGAAATTGGATATGTGTTCATCCACTTTATGGAAAATTTTATGGAAAAGATCTTGGTTTGCGAGCTTACAAAATCCAATTCGTGCAACAATTTAAGCTACACAAGTACCTAGTAAAGCATAGATTCAATGAATGGGCTCAAAATAAGATTACCGTTTATCCTGACGTTCATAAGCTAATTTTGTTTAGCGATTAAGTCCTTTTTGATTGAATGGATACGTCAATAAACAAACTTGTCGTATTTGGAGTGATGATAATATTCAACTGCATGCTAAGACACCGTTACATCTAGAAAAACTGACTGGAAACATTGTTCTGTAGTTTTAAAAAAAACGATGCTGGTCAGAACGTTACTGTTGACCGTTATAGAACCACGATTATTGACTCTTTCATTTATTAAATAAACGACTATGATGTGCAGGAGCTGTAGTTTAACAAATTATACCAGTCAGCGTTCATATGCCACAAGTCATATTTAAATTATAACGTTAGAAGATTATCTTACTTTTGAAGTAAGTTTTATGTTATTTAAAAATATTTATCTTTCTTTTTCTAGATTTTAAAGTTCTACAAAAAATACCCCTAACAAATAAATTTAATTTTTATTTGTTTTTAAAGTTTATCTGATTTTTTAAGTTAAAATTTTATTTGAAAAAAGCATAAATAATCTTAAATCTTTTTTGAAGGATTCAATTGGTTTGTTGTTTTCGCCCTTGTTGTTGCTTATGTTATGCACAGTATTTAAAATATGATTATTTTTTCAATCCAAATGCACTTGCTAATACATTTTCCTAACATTAACTTACCAAAACATGATTATTTGAAAAAAAAAAACTGAAAACAAAAACAATTGATTAGAATCAGTATTTATGAGAAATTGAATACAAGAACAAGTTTTTTATCTTCTAGCAAAAGTTAAATCAAAATTTACTTCTGTAAACAAAAATCGTGACTAACTAAAGTTGACTCTCAGCAGAGACATACTGACACCATACTGAAATTTAAAGTCGCCGCCTTAAGAATAGGTTACTACTTGCCTACGGTTTCTTAAAAAAAAAATTGTGACAGTCGTGTAAATAATTCATGGCAGGTAGATTTTTTTAATAGCTGTAAAAACGAAATGCTTCATTTTAAATTATTGTTTTAGTTTTATTATAAATCATTGTTTTATGTTGACTGGTTTTCAAGTATTAAAAGCTGAATTGTTTGCTGGGTAATGGGGGTATTTAAACAACAACTTAGTTTACGAATGTTATAAAAGCAACTGGGTGAAATAATTGTAAAGTTTAATTTTTTATAGCTTGAAAATATGCAAACAAATGAAAACTCCAATCTAATCTTATTTAAGGTGTGTTTGTTTGTTGTATAAAGGATGCTTAGAGTAATAAAGTCAGAAATAAAGAAGTTTCACAAAAAGCGTAATAATATAAATTTCAGTAGCCAAATAAGTATTGGCAGTACAAGTGAAAAATTCGAAAAGGTTAATAAAAAAAAATAATAATTAACATGTCGTTTGAATGTCCATTGACTACTAAAACTCTTTTACTCTTTTACTCGATCCAGTTTTGAACTTCTTACTGTTAAACAAGTTTATGCAATATCTAGTACGTTATAGAACCAAAACAGTCTTAGGAATAGGCCACTTTTTATCGGAATTTTCATTTTATTGCTCTCAAGTTTGTGTTAATCGGTTTTGTGGCATGTGGCCGATCATTGTGGTTAATAAAAAACCTCTGTCTTGCATTGTTGTTTTTACGGTCAGTTTTTGCACAATGCTCGGTTTTAACAAAAGCAGCTGATTCTTAGTGTATGTTACTGATACATGGAAATGGTTGCAATTCTGTATTGTCAACACCTAATTCAAAATTTTTAAGCTGTCCTCAGCTAATCAAATAAAGAATTTTGTAAATAAAATAACTCGTAGGCTCTACATAACTTTTGCTGGAATTCCTCTCAATCCCTATTTATTTACAGTTTCTTGATATTGCCAGCCTTCAAAAAGGTATTTGAAAACTAATCTGCTTTTGGCAAAATTTTGTTCTGTGATTATGTTTAAAACTGGTTTCGCCAATGAAAGCTTTTCTCTTTTACAGTAGATCTTCTGCTTATGAAAGTTTCCATAAGTTATATGCATCCATTGAAACGGTGACCTTAAGTAAGCGAAGCAGTTTTTATCACAACCCGGAAAAATAACACGTTTGCCCAGAGATGAAAAACAATAAAGAAAGCCAAGAAAATCCTTGAGTCTCAACCAACGACAGCAATTACAAGCGATCTTTGTAATTTAAACCGAATAAAATAACTTAAAGATAATTTTTCCCCTTGAAAAGTAAAATAATCCCGACAAAGAAAAATAATAACAATGTATGAGCCATTATATCCTTGAGTAGTTATTTCATGAGCTGGCAGTAACAAATTTATATTTGCTGGTGTGCTTCAGTATGTCCTTTTAAATACTCTTTTAAAATAAAGATTAAAAACATTAATTGAAAGGTCAGGCTTAGGTTCTGGTTTTTTCGTTTCTATCTTTTTCTTATTTTTCTAAAAGGCTCTTCTTATAAAACTTTTTTCCGAATTATGCTGGCCTTTGCTCTTCATATGTAGTTAGTAATAGACCAAACCCTTTGGAGAATAAGCTGCTTCGGATTTAATTACTGCTGGTAATAATATTTAAGAAGCGGTAGATTAAACACACTTTTTAAGTCTTTCTAACTATTTGTACTAGCTTTATCGGTCCGAAAATAGAATACAACTCTCATGAATGTGCAATTTTCTAAGGCCTTCTTTGGATCAAGCCGAACGCGCACAAGAGAAAGCGAAAAAGCTTATCGATGATTTGCTAAGGCATCGACGCAATGTGCGATGTCTTTTACTGTTACTACAACGAAAACCATTTCGCACAAATGTAATACAAATCTTATTAATTTAAAGGCTCATCCATTAGTGGTTGTTTGGCTAGAGAATTTTATAGCGCAGTACAGAGAGATTCCGTTACCTGTAGAGGTCTTCCCAGTCACTTTCAACGTAAAATACTACTTCTAAAACTCTCTTTTCTCATTTACGAAACCAATGTTCTTAATTCCAGCGCAATGTACCGCATAGCTTTTCCCAGAATGCTCATCCGAAAAATATTTATTAAAATTAAATTAACTCTATAAACAATTTCAGTTTTTTTTAGCTAAGAACAAAATATTTAATGTTTATATTTCGCGAAATGTTTGCTAGTAAAATGTTTTTTAATAAATTGCGCTATAATTTAAAATAATGCTTTCTACCACTCTGCTCTCTCTTTAAATTAGTTTAATTATATAAGTATCCGTTTTATTAAAAACAAAAATAAGAAGAAGAAAATTTAAGTGGCACATTTTTTTTATATTCCACAAACTTAACCAAAATTTTAACAATTAAAATCAATCAATTTCATTGTTATAAATTTTTCTTATTTTTTTCATAAAAGAAACCTACAATTTGTCAATAAAATTATTTACAACTCAATCAAAATGTTGCAATTAAAATGACACCTTAGGGGTTCGCAGCAAAGAGATTTATAGTAAATATTTTACAAAGATTTAAACAAAACATGCTCACAGACACTTTCGAAACACATGTTGTCTTTCACACTTGGAAATTTATTTTGCAGATAAAAAATTACAAAATTTCCTCTACAACATAGAAATTGTTGGGAAAGAGAAAAGAAAACTATTTTGTGGCTTAGAAAATGGCCGTAATTACATGTTGTAACATACGCAACATCAGCATCAACAGCACAAAATTAGATTTAGTTGATTAAAAGCTTTAATCTAACACATCCTCTGATTCTGTTTGCATGCCACTTAACTTTCCATTTTAAATTGATGAGCAAGGAGAAGTTTCCCATTAGATTTAAATTCATAAGATAAATTTGTTTTAAACAAGTATTTAGGTGATTTTTTTTAAAGGTTGGCATCAAAACTTGTACTGAGAGATTAAAAACTATTTAATTGATAACACAATTTTGAATGCTCAAATTTAAGAAAATTATTCTTTCAACAGTTTTTGGAATTTAAGCCACAACAATGTAGATCTATACATATAATAAAATAGTAACGGTCATTTATGTACATGATTTTTTGAAAATTTTTATGACAGTGTAAATAGTAACCGGTACAGAATACAAAACATCTAATTTTGGAATTCTATTCTGTCCGTTTGTCTGTGTTTGAATCACGTAAAACCTGCCAGATGGATTTGAATAAAATTTTGTGAGGAAGTCCCTTACAAACTTAGTTCAAATATAGAATACTTTTTTGTTGTCATTTCGTACAGAAACGGAAGATACAATAATGGTATATTGGTACTGAAAGAGTTGCTTGTACATTTAATTTTTGAAGAAGGATAATTTTAACACTGTTTGCAGAACTCTACAACAAATATTTAAAAACATATTTCTATAAATTAGAAAGGATACACGAACGAAGTCGTAGGGACTGCTAGTAAAGAATAATATTTGCATGTTTGTTCGGTTTTGAACTCTCTTTTAGGTTAAAACACATTTTTAAATTTCCGTTTTCAGCGAATTAACTTTTTGTCATATCTTCCCCATTTCAAAGTTCTTTCGAATTTGACTTTTTCGAATAATATAGTACGTTACGGTTTTAGCAGTTTATTGCAAATTAATTTTTTTTCGTATTGAGTATTTTTAAATCTGCCATTTTCCTTTGTTTTGGCATGAGCGCCCTCAAAAATATTGTGTCATTGGTTTTTGGTTATTCCTTCGAGTTTGGATTTTTTGTTAGTTTTTTGTAGACTTCTATTCTATTTTTACAAATCGGAAATATATTTTGAATTAAAAACCTATTACCGATTAAATTTTACCTTAAAATAAATCCCCGACCTATTGAAGTATTTATTTTTTATGAAATTCATTACCGTATTACTTGAAATTATTTATTATAACTATTAATATGTAAATGTGCTTTGGGCAAACGAATTAAAAGTTCTAATTTAATACAAGAAATTGTTCACGTTTGGAGATTTGAAAAAAGCTCTAGGTTCTTTCCCTCTTAATAAATTATTTTGCAGCTGTTTGATTCATATTTTTCCAATAACAGTAAACAAGTTTTTAAAACACAAAAAAATGTTCCATCTTGACTTTTACATCTTCATTATTTTTTTTAAGCTTTTGAAAAAAAAAATAAATTTTAAGCCATTATTAAAACACATATTGAAGACGTTGTTGTTGTTAATGTATAATTGCTTCAAAAATGCAACTCTGTTTAACAGTCATGCATAACATTTTAATCATAACTTGACTGTGTTACAGCTTGTTTAACTTGGAAGCTTTATCACAGTCATCATCATTGTTATCAGTAGACATTTTCGTTGTTATTTTTCATAATTGATGTTTTTTGATCTGATTTAATACGCGTTTATAATCTGTTTGTATGTTTTTGTTTTTTTTTCTTTTTTGCAACATATCTGACATGTAATGGTTTGCATACCTAAAGTTATTTTTAGCCCAGGCTTGGGATATTCATTATTTTTGAATGTACTCCTTAAAATCCAAAATGGTACTTTATGGAGACTGAAAGTACTGAATGTAAATAGTTCTTATAAAAAATGGTTTTTGTAAGTGTAATAATCAACATTCTAAAAAGCTTCCATGTTAGCCTTTATGTACAGGAAAACTTTGGTTTAAAATTGTAAATAAATTTATTAAAATATAATATACCTTTTTTAAATAATCGATTAAGAAGATGTGATTCCATTTGATCAGTTTAACCTATGGCACAATAAGTTCTCAGGTAAGTGCAGTTACCCTTTTTGATATTGAAATAATTTTTCTTTTACAAAAAATTCAAATAGTACTTTGTACGTTTTTCCAGCAAAAAAAAGTGAATAAATGCTATAGTTATGAGTTTTCCATCCCTGTTGTTAAGCCAGTTAAAGCAGAGTTTTATTTTGTAAAAGTTATTAACTGTAAATAATAATTTTGATATACAAATCCTGGCGTATGGCGCCGCATTAAAGTTATCTATTGACAGATTGTATTTACATTTTGTTTAACAAAATGTGCCTTGGAGTGACGGCCAAAGCGTCACAATCAATACTTTTTTATTATAGAATATTCTTTTATTTATTGTTTTTTCCTTGTGTGCTATCCGTGGAGAATATTTTTCTATAACAAAAGCCGTTGTTAATTTAATGACTTTATTTTTAACACTACTTTTCATAACTGATATCTTAATTATACGTACAATATGATGTCAATATAAGATGATGCAGCAGAGAGTAAATAGTCCGGCTAAAAAACATAAATATGGAATGCTAATGCATATCATTTTAACATTAAACAAAAGTTGTTTTTACTGATTTTTTATTTTTTTTAAGTTCTTAGGTATAAAAGGTCCACTCTTATTTCATATCAATCGAAACTTTTGAAACTTTTGTTTAGTTAATTATTTGTGTTAAATTTAATAACTGCCTGTACGGAAGTCAGTACCATCCCTGTCCGCTTTAGCGTATAAATAATATTGCTTTACGAAGATTTTGAAAAAAAAAACGATAATTTCATTTCATTTTTAATCATTTTTTCTACGATGTTGTTTAATGCTTTCGGTGTTAAAAATCAAAAACTGATGAAAATATCCAAATTTTACTATAAGTTAACTTTTAAAAATTTATAATTTTTATAAAAATACGGTTTAAAGTTTTTTTTTTTCATTGAAACTTGATCCCGAAAATATTGAAAAATACATAGATTTTGTAAAGAAAAAAAGTGAAAATAATAAAAATTACAATCGTAAGAATTAATTCGAAACACCTTAACAGGTCAAAAGAAAACTTAGTTCAAGCAAGTAACTGCTTGTTAGACACCTTTGGATATGCTCTGAACTTTTCTTCATTAAAAAGTCTATTAAAACATAGACGCAAGAAGCAAGCCGAGCTTTCATTGAAAGAAATATTCTGACGATGTCAGATATTCAGTTTTCAGTTTTACAACTAGAATATAAAAAAAATGATCGATTAAATGTGCTTCCTTGTTTGCAAAAGTAAATTTTTTTTAAGAAAATTTGTAAATTGTTGATACGAGTAGTTTTAAATAATTTTTAGTGCATTTTAGTGTTTAATGAAATTTCAAGTTTTTTATTGCAAAAACAACTTCTTGAACATTTTTAAAACTATATTTGTTTTTTTTTTCTAATCCTGAATTTTTTTTTCGTTAAAATCTGGATTTTTTAATGAAATTTCTATTGCAAAATGGTTTAGTGATATTCCTACTACCTCGTAGCTTATAGTTTTTTTTTCTGAAATTTCCTCTTCCTCGTCCTAAGAAGTCGGTAAATAAGAGACCTATTCTTTCAGCATGGGCTCAAAACAGACTGTGCTTGGTAATCACAGCCACTAAGTCGCGTAATCGACTTTTCGGTAACTGTAGTAGCGCAGCCATCCTGCCCCGATCCTAGAGGGCCAGACTGTTCTAGCGAAGTAGCTAAATTTCAATGGACCTCAATGTCTGAGCGAAAAAAATAATACAGTTTCTGTAGCTCCTCTAGAACGTGTCAAAACTGATTAAGGACAGACGGACGTCACAAATAGGAGTTAAAAATATTGTAAAAATTATAACCGGAATAACAATCTCCTTCTGTGGGGACGGGTATCAAAAAAAAAAAAAAAAAACAATAATTGAAAAAGTGATTCTCAATCACAACTACTAATATTGTGCAAAAGACACTGCAAAAGAAGATTTAAAAGTTGTCAGTCAATGTATGGATCTCTTCATACCAGTGCTTTTCACTTGGATGAGACTTTGATAAGCCTCCTTATATTTTTATTGCTGTTCAATGCAATGAATTAAGCACTAAAAAACAAACTACATACGTTGAAAATATTCTTACAATCCTTAACAACACAGGTTTAATAAAAATGACACTGGCGTAATTGTTGTTGTTTTATTATTAAAATTCAGCATATTTTTCCAAATGTTTTTTAAAGTATGTATTAATTTACTTATTTGTTTTTAATTCTTTCATATTCATATAAAATAAATTAAGAATTTAGTAACTGTAAAACTTTATTTATTTAAATAAAACCAATAACCCACAATATCTTAATATTTTTTTTTTATTTTTAAAACGTACCGAACATGCAATTTCCTGTAACAATTAAAAAAATTATTTATTAATTTTAAAACGAAACCAGAGTGTTGGTGAGAACCGGACACACAACGATTTAGCTATTATATTAGCACTTCACTTACTAGAATTCTGCGGCGTTTAGATACTCCTATTGAAATCTTTTATTATTTTTTCCTACTTTTAGTACAAAAACTTTCAAAGAAAAACAAGATTCAATGAAAAAAGCAATAATCTTACATGTAAAATAAAACATACAATTTAATTTATATCGTTTACTTTATTGATTAAGTTTAACAAGCAAGAAAAAAAAAATAATAAATAAATAAATAAAAAAAAACAGAAAATAAGAAGAAAAAGAAAAATATCAGAAAAATCTGAAAGCGTTGGCCACTCATATTGATTATTGTGTAGAGAAAACAAAAACAAATTCTGTAGTTAACGTACTGAACAGCTAACACAAGCAGATTTTCTTTATTTATACCATGTTTTTCTTTTTCTTTCAATATCACATGCGAAACCAATTGATTCATTACTGCTTTAAGGATTAAGATTGTTTTTTTACTTTTATTTTTATACATATTTTTGCAATGTGATTAATATTTTTTATTTAGCTTCTGTGCACTAAATCCTAACAGATAATTTTTTTGTCAGCCTACATAGAATCTGGAAGATGTGACACATAGGTCCATGGACATTATGTTGTACATAAATTGACATAATTATTTGTAAGAAAGATGAAACGTTTTTATAAACTGGTTTGCAGAAAATCTTTGGTAAGCGAAACCGGTATCGGTTATACGATAGAGAAGAAAACCCTTGCGTCTTGCAAAAAGACAGCTATGCAGGAAATCTTTGGTAAGCGAAGCCGATTTTATTTTAAGTGCGGATATTATAACACTTTATAAGTGACACTATGTCCATACTAAAAACGATTCAATGTCCATAAACATTATGACGTTTTTCAATGCGACATAATGTCCATGCCACTTTTGAGTGCGACATAAAGTCAATTGATATCTTTGGACATGCCACATATAGATTAATTTAAATCTGTTATATGCCCAACTAATTCGATAATGAATTTTTTTAATAAGCTTCCATGAATGAGGAAATAAATTTTTTAATTGCTGTGTAAACTCCAGCTCTTTATATCTCAAGATTAACAATATTTTGGTAATTAACAATTGATCTTTCTCTGTTTCATTTGTTTGTAACGTGATTTTGAGCAATAATACAGAACTTATATAAAGGGAGTCTCAAGAATTTTCAAAGTTTTATGTTGTTTCATTATAGCATTTGCCATGTCCTCCAACTCTACAAATTCAAGTTCATTTTTAATAGATCGTGAAAGGTCGCTGCAATTGCTGAAGATGCCCATGACACAGCTGCGTGACCTATTGGCCTCGATAATAAGCTACTTCTGGCTACAAATCGATGCTAAAACAATGGTTATCCTCTATGAAGATTTTGGAAGAAGCAGTTGCGATGAAGAGGACGAGGAGAAGATTGCACACATTGTCCTGCACTGAAGCATCTACCTCTCTACCATTGCAAAAAATTTGCTTTTTGGTCATATGCATCTAACAGAGAATTGCGCGGTATTGATTTCTTTGTCAAAAGTTTTGGTTGCTTTCACTTCTAATCATTCGCAGTACTGCACGACTTGTACTATCTCATTCTTTCAATCTAAAAATATTTTTTTGCAATTTTTCTTTTTCTCTTATTTTCGCTCAACTTCTTCTTTCTCCTTGCTATTCTTCTCAACCTTTTTTGCAAGCTTCCTGCCTAACCTAACTTAAGAAGCGCCCGTATAAAGGCCGGGGTACATAGAATCCGTCATACGTTAAACTTTGACAAATTCAACTGACAAGTAAGTTAAAATACATTTTTTCTTATGAGCGTTGTCACAATCAATACGTGTCCGTCAACGCAAAGTACGAAAGTTGGTCAACTTTTAACTTTTGAATACTTTGACAACTATCAACTGCTTTTTCTTCTCTGTTTTCTTTTAACTCTTGCTGTGTTTCAATTGTGTTTTGTGATTTTAATAAAACAATTTTGGTGGCAAACAATAAAATACAAATTTAATTAATTTAAAAAGTGAATAAAATACAAATTAAATTTAAAAGTGAATAAAAATAGAGAGCAAGCTTCGGTTTAACATCCGTCAGCAAAGTATTCATTGTGCCAAATTCATCCGTCGTTACTTTGACTTTAGTTGAATCTGTCAAAGTTTAACGTATGACGGATTCTATGTGCCCCGGCCTTAAGGGAACACGAGTATATGATTAGGAAAGCTTAAAAAGTACACACGTGGAGTTGCCAGATTAACGCGACATTCTATTAATAAAAGCGTGAGAACGCAACTTACAAACTGAAATCGGAAGAATATTTTAAGATTGCTGGCAGTTATAATAGATGCTTGGAATATAAATTAAAAAGATGCTTCCACCTATCTAATAAGTTACACAAAATATTCGAGAATTATATACTAGTGTAATCTGTTATTTATCATGTCAAATGAAAAACACTTTATACCTGATTTAACTAGTTGTGTGATCATGCGTGCTCTACTTAATTGTCTGCTGGTAGTTACTACCAGGAAAAGAAATTTATTCTAAGTTTCATGATGACATTTGATTAAATGAAGAGATCAACATTGAGCAATGCTTGCATCAGATAGAGTCATAATATTTTTGATGCGTTAAGAAGCCCAGCCTAAGAAAAACAATAGCAATTACGCAAGACTTGAAGAGAAAGAAGATAAAAAAATAACCACTCGATATTTAAATTTCTTTCCCCATATTTATAATTAATTTTTTAAATGTTCGCTAAAAACTGCCACTTCTTCTTGAATTTATTATTTTTATTCTCTTCTGGTGCTTATTTTAATTCAAGCATTCAAAAAACATAAAAACTGGCAAAGAGAAAACAGCTGTTGACTTAAATGTCATGTAGAGTCCTTTTTATTTCTGATACTATTTGTAGCGCAAATGATCTTTTCAAGTTGTACATGTTTCTTGTCCCCATTATGCAGGTTCCTACAGCTACCGAAATACAAAGCGAATTTTCTACACATAGTCTTATTGCAGTTGTTGGCAACAAATAGTTGTAAAACAAAAACTGTGTTGCGCAAATTATGATCATAAAAATTATTTTGTTGTTATGTTAAAGTAACTAAGGTTTTTTTTTTCATTTCACGTAAATTTTTTTTATCTGTTTAAATATAAATTTTCTGAAGTGTTGTGTGAAAATGACTTGTTGTTTCTAATGAATTTTAAATAACATGCAAATGCTTGCTTATGCTTTTTCTTTATAGTTTTGATTATTATTTTTTCTCATAATTTATATATAAAAGTCCATTAATCATAATACACGTATCTATTAAAATATTTCGATTATTATTTTTAAGTGAAAAAATTATTCGTATATGAGAGATGCCGCAAAATAAATTTAATCGGTTTTAATTTTTACAATTTTTTTTTAATTTTTTTTACAACATACGCACATTTTTTTTCATCTTTATTGAATGGCTTGGGAGAAATGAAAACTTTAAGGTAAAATAAAACCAATGGAGTTATATTAGGTTTTGCCGGATCTTATATACCCTTTATTATGTATGTAAATCTAGTTAAGTAAAGTAACCCTAATCAAACAAACAAATTATGGGGTGACAGAAAAAAAAAGTTATACACAAATGTCATTGGCTTTTCCTGAAAAATCTGTTTTAAATGAAGAAAATATTAATATCTTAAAAAATGGTGCATGATCGTTCTTTTCAATTAAAATTTTAGCGGCTTATTTCGGAAAATGTGTGATAGCACCAGTTTTTTTACTTGATATTTTTCTTGTTTCTCTAATCTAGATTTATTTCAAATGATATGGAATAATTAGAGACATGGACCAATCTTGCTGATTTTCAATAGCAGAACTTTCGAAACTATGCCTGATCGATTGGCGTATTTAAATTTTTTTAAGCTCATCTTGTGCCTTGACAAAGCTAATTTTAACTCCAACACGGACGGGCAGACGGACATCGCTTAATGGACTTTGCAGAATATGTATACTTCATAGGTTGGAGAGGGTATAAAATATTCTCATCTTTGTAAACACATTTTCGTAACTTTTATGTGGCTTCCGTAAAGTAACGCTTGTAATATCGATACAATGTCTGTACGTGTGTCACAGGGCTCCATCTCTAGAATCTTCATACAGTAAAATCGCGATAATACGTACCTCGAAGAATCAAAAATCGAAATAATTCTTAATAAACTGTCAGTTCCTTAAAAAATCAAGTTAAATAATCACAGACACTTTACCCTCCTCGTTTATTTTCAAAAAGGGGCTTATACCATGCAACTACGAATTACCGGGACTCCACAGCAGTTCGACACTTAAAGTTCTTACAGAAATTAAAATTTACATATAGATGACCTGATTTTGGCGTATATTGTCAGTAATCTTGTAAGCCGTCCTAAGCAGACATTTTAAATTGTTACGATCTTAGAAGTTTAACGCGTTTACAGTATTTTAAAAGTAGGAAGAGTGTGGTTGGTACAGCTCCTAAACTAATTGCAAAAGAGGTCTGGAGTATTGAATTAATTTCGTTAATTTTGAAGACAGTTATTATGATTATTGGTGAAAATCGAGAAGCAACGATAAACTACAAACTTAAAAAGCTCATCTTTAGAGTATACTCCACAAAAAATAGCGTTTATATACGTATTCAGTTCAATTAACACAAGAACTTTAAACTTAAAAAGTCAATAGGTGACTAAAGATTTTGTTTCGCGTGAACTTTTCAAACTTAAACCTTTATTTTTATCTTGGCAATCCATGCATGACCATAACTAAAACTGAAGTCCTTGATATTAAAAAAGTGTACTAACTCCATATTATTTATTGAAAAAATTAAGAAAATGCCATGTTATTAAGTATATTTAGGAAATTTTAAGCCTGCCCTACTAACAATTTTTACATTGATTTTCTCAACTGTCAAGTATTTTTATCATACAATTAAATATATTATCAGCATCATTTACAAAAAAAGTTATAAAAAATTACATTAATAGCTGTAACATGAGAGCGTTGAATATTAGCCAATGACATGCAATAGTTATAAATAAAAACAGTTAAACTTTTGCACACAACTAGAAAAAGTTAATTTATTTAAATTCAAAACATGCAATAATGCATGAGAGCAAATAGTAAACAATTTGATTTTAATTCATAAACATTTTATGGGCGCGACAAGATAAAACTACAATCAACAAAACACTTTAAACAATTTTTGTAAGAAAAAAATCTGCAGCAAAATCCACCACTTAATTAAAATTCAAGAAAATCAACTGAAAACAATCAGATCACCTACTGTGCAGAATAAACGGTGGCTGTACACGGTTTAGCCGAATTTTATGAACTCTTCATCAATCTAATTAAACAATTTGGCAAATTTCCTTTTTTGTCTTTATGAAGTCATAGAGAATATTCTTATGGAGAGGAAAAACATTAAAATTGTGACGAAAAAGTAAAAAAACACTGTTCTCTGCAAGGCACAGAGTAAAAAATGCCTTAGGTATTTGGTATGGCTTTCAGTTGATTAGGCTGCATGGATACCAATTTTCTTTATTGATGTTGTTTCTTCAACTTCAAAGATTGTTTCTGCTATGTTTGAAATGGAGTCATAGGGTGGGTAGATAATGCGTAGAGAGACTCTGGGAATGGGCTCAGGAAACGCTGGGTACAAGAATCTAGTCTATATATGAAGTAGCAGTGCGTATGACTTCGTCTGTGTATCATTTCTAATTTTCTTAAAATTCAAATTTAGACAAATGTGTTTATTGTAAAGTTCTGTAGCCAGTGTTAAAGATTTTCCATTTATAAAAATAAAATTTGCTGACAACTTTTTAGCAACCTATAACACCGATATAAAAGTATAAAGTTTGGAGTTATTGCAATTATATGATGAATATTGTCATACTTTTTAACTGAAACAGACAGAACAATGAAATCTGTTTTGGAATCGGTTCCTCTTCGAGAATTATTTTTTCAAATGTTGGGTAAATTTGAGATCTTTATAAACGGCAAACCAAATGATAAAGTTAAATACCCTTATGATGAAAAGTACAAAAAGTGCTGAAATAAAGTTATTTGAATTAAAAATTTACAATACTTGCATAAGTTTTTATAAAATAAATTTAAACGGTGGCAAATATTTAGAATGAATGTTTTCATTGAGAAAAGAAATAAATAAATAATTAAATAAATAAATAAATAAATAAGTGAATTAATGAATTTAGTTTAAGTTCGAGTGCGATGGAGGTATGCAAAATTTATTAGTGTTTTTCTTGTTAAATACTTTGAAAATGTTGCATGTGCGATTATGTTTTGACTTGAGCACTTATTTTGTAACGATTAAAATCACACCTTGCAGCTGGAAACAAGTAAAGCAAGCACAAAAAAAAAAAACGAATTTATGAATATTCCAAATAAACAATCCAATGGTTAAATCAAATGGATACACAATGAGCACTGCAAGTGGTCATTATTTCAGTTCTTGTTGCATTTTATTGTTTAGAAATCTTACAAATCTGAAATTGCTTCAAAATTCAGCTTATTTGTTTTTTTTTTTCTCTCAGCCATTATCGCTTTTTATGGTTTAGTTTTATGGATTTTAAATTGATGAGCTTTTATTCGTGATTGTCATTTTGAAGCGTTAAAATTTTAGCATGTGGTAATAAATGTTTTATTAGAGGCATTTTATACTTAATAATATTTTAAATTTGAAATCCGCCGTGACACCATAAGTTCAATAACAGTGTTAGCGACAGTAAACTTTTAATTTTATTTTGCTGAGATTAAGGTCTTAGAAGACGGTTGCAATCTGTGATAAGAAAGGCACTAGGCGGTATAAAATCACTACAGTTCCGTCGAATATTACTAATTTTCTTTCTGTTACTTCGTGTGATTTGATCATAATGTTAAAAATACGTACTTAACTTTCCAAAATACAAAATTATTTTTTTTAACGCCTGAAAGTATGCTTAAATTTATTTTTACTTATTGTTATTCCGTTCAGTTTCATAAAGCTGTCAAATTTGATGAATTTTAACAGATCCGTGTTATTCTTATTTATTTTTTTATATTATTTTCCTGGTATGTCAAGGTCTATCGAGTACGGTATTTCATTTATTCACCTGGTGTAAGAAAAATTTATGTTAAAAAAATTAAGTAATTTTATTCCATTATGCCAAATCTAATACATCCTTCACAATATTTGTAAATCTAGCTTAGTGAAGTAACTCCAATTAAAAAAAAAACGAATATTAAGGTGACAGAGAATTAAAATAAGAAACAAAAATTTTTACATAAAAATGACATTGGGTCTTAATAGGTTAAGCATTAACAAAAAATTAAGTTTTTTCTGAAAGCTTTAAATTTACACACATATTGACATCTAACAAAATGTGATGCAAAATCGTACTTTTCTATGAAAAGTTCAGAGGCCCATAACTCAGAAAATATGGGCGAGTGCCAATTTCTGTACTTGCTGTTTTTTTTTCTTGCTTTTTAATACTCTATCGTCCTATATATTTTTTATAGAAAAAATTAAAGATAGGCGTGGTGTTCGTCCGCTGCCTAGTAAGGCATGGACCGATCTTGCTGATTTTCAATAGGAAAATTTTCGAAACTATGTCTGATCGATTGGCGTATTTATTTTTTCTCTAGCTTATGTAGTGCCTTCGTAAAGTTGATTTCAATACTAAAACGGACGGAAAGACGGACATCGCTCAATCGACTTCGCTATGCATAAGAACTAAGAATATATATATACTTTATGGAGTCGGAAATAGATAATGTAGCAACTACACGGAATGACAAACTTAGATGAACCCTTTTTCCAGCTGTGTTAAGGTATAAAAATTATCTCAAAATTAATTAATTAATTTTTGCAAATATTTCTACTGAGTTCCAAGTAACACTTTTAAATTTAAAATATTTTTTATTTTTATGTTTATAAGACTTTCAGATTTAAATTTGAAAAACTGCTATTTGCTGGCAGACATAAAAAGTGCTTTAAAAATTTGAAATTCCTCTTAACATTAAACGATTTTATATCTCTGTTAATGTCTTTTTAAGTCGTAAGGCAGTTTTTGAAGCATATGCAAGAGTATGATTATTTCAATAGTTGCTTATTAAATCTTTTGTTTTATAGTTATTTGTCATAAATAATAAAAGCCATCATTTAAACCATAAAAGTCAAAAGCAAAAATTGTGAAAAGAAAAAGATTAAACATAATTTTCTTTGGCCATGGCCTTAAGATGTTGTTGCTTTTTGTGAGTGTCTTTAAAAACTTCATGATTTTCTTTTTGTTTTTCAGTCATAATTTTACAGTCACAAAGTGTATAGAAATTTAAATAACAACAACTGCGATAGTTGGTAATTTACAAATATTGAGCAATTTTTATTAAAGAATAATGAAGAAAGCAGTTGTCAATGGTTAACACAACAATACAACAACAAAAACAATTAATACAAAAAATTTTTCCATTGATTTTCACGCTTTCACCATTTTGGGGGACAAATGCGATGAATATAAAAATCGAGTATGTCCGGCATTAAAAAATAACAACAACATAAAGAAGATGTTATTTTTAAGAATTTCTTCAAAATTAAATATCCATAGGAAAGCAATCGATAATGATGCCACTTAAAAAAATTTGTAAAAAATTTTTATACGTCAAGAAATCCATCAAAAAAGCAGTTTTGAGATATTTTTCATCTCAAAACTCTTAACTTTTGATGGAGTTTTAATTTCATAACTAAAATTTGCTAACGCAAGGCGCAAGGCTATGGATCGCCGTAACTTAATGTACTCTCTAAAGTTCTGTAGCGTCAGCTAGTAACAGGTTGCTAGTTTGGTCATGTCCCTCCGAGAGGGCTGGCTAAAACAAATCGCGATAACTCTGAATATCAGTCGACCTGCAGTCTTAAAATCTTATCCTATTGGAATAAAGAAATATGCATATAAGAGAACAACGGATTTGATTGAAAAATAGAGCAAGTCTGAACACATGGATAAGAATACCTTGCAAGAGGTGGGCGGGTGTATTTTAAAATGCACTATTTAAGCAAAACCTTGAAAGGAACCTTGTAGAAAGTTTTTGGATATAAGTCACATATCTTTAGCTAAATAACTGCATTATCCAACCAAGAAGACAATACTTATTGACCGTTTCTAAGTCGAATTTTAGTCTGAGAAACAAGGCTGACAGTCTAAAATTAGAACAGTTGCTAGTAAAGGCTAGTGACATCATAATAATCACTTAAAGTTGGTTTGTCGTATAAAAAATTATCCATCTATTAAAATAAAATGTGCTGACAACTGTTTTAGTACCATTGTGCCGATAAAATTAAAATATAAGTTTGAATGTTTACAGCCAAATACACAAAAGGTCGTTTTAACAGATTAAGCAAGGGGAGGTGGTAAATAAAACAACTATTAGCTCACTAATATTAAACTTTTTTTTATCATTTAAAGACTCTCGTAAAATGTCCAGTGTGTACTTTATAGTTGAAAAATAAAAAAATGGTCACACCTATTTCATCGAATATTTACCATGTGTGAAGATAATTTTAAAACATACAAAAATATTCATTTACTTTACGTTTAATTTTAATTGTTTTAAGTGTTTGTTTTTTCAACAACAATAAAAATTTAATCTAGACTAACTGGTTTGAGTTTAGTTTTGTTTATTTCTCATGTAGGGACGGATATGTCTTTTGCTAAAAGCCTGATATGAAGTAGCTGTTTTGCCATTATAAAAAAAGAAAAATAACTGTGCCACAATACGTTTAAAGCTTGAAAGGCAATTAAAAATTTAGTTAAAACAGAAAGATGGGTAAATTTATGTGAACATATTCTTACACATTTAATATACGTTCTACTTTCAAAAACTACAACTTTAAGCAGTTTTGGTTTTGAATTTACCAAATATCTTATCGTTAAATTATCTCGAATTTAAGTTTAATTTGATAGCTTTTTTCAGATTTTACAATAAATGGTTAATTGAAACTGAATGTAAGTAAAATTTAATATTAATGAATTTTAAATAGTTGTGGGTGCAGTTTTTAGTTAATGATCTTAAAATTATGTATGAATTTTTTAAATTTAAATAGTAAAAATTACCTTTAATTCTAATTACATATTTGTTTACTATTATTTATTTTCTATTATTAGGGATGCTTTTTTACTTTTTGATAAAGTTCGTGAAAATCAGGGCAAGTATAATTTTCTCTCATAAAGAGACAAACTTGTATAAAAGTACGGGAACACAGAATTTAAATTTTAAACACAAAATAAAAAGTCAAAGTGTTTTTACTGTTTCAATAAAAACAAATCAATTTCAAAAAATTAAAAAAAAAACAATGAGTTGTTACAAATTGTTGCGTTTATTAGTTCGCAAAAAAGCATAGGTGGGCCTGTTTGCAAACTTTTCAGATAAATTTTAATATAATTCTCCGATATGCGGAAGTGTTGTATGAATTTTTTGTCCGTATGTCATTAAGTAATTTATTTCAAACATGTAATTTGGAATGTTGTTCCTCTTTTAGTTTTTGAGTATAAATTTAAAAAATATCCAACAAAAATGTTTCTTTTAAGTCGGAATCATGTTTAATAAGGTCTAGGATGTCGTCACGCTCAGTAGAATCACTTGAACTCTCTACCAAATCTGCAACAATGTTTTTAACTCGCCTTCATTTGTTATTACAAATTCTCTTTTATATTAAAATAACTATTTTACCCTTTTTAAAATACTGCTAATGGTTTTTTTTATTTGTTTTTATTTTGTTTATGTTTTACAGCTGTTTGCACGAACAAAATGCTTGAGCTGTTCCGTGCAAGAAGAATAAGAACTTTATTTTCTCAAAACCGCTTTCATTTACCCAATTTATAAGTACGGGAACGCTTTCCGTGCAAATTGGGATCCCAAAGTAGAGTAAAGAAACAGACCTGACATTTTTTCCACAATAATTTTTTACGTGTTTGTTCTTTTGAAAGTGTAAATTACCAAAAATTTTTCAACAGTTTCTTTGTATAATTGTTGGAACCTAAAAAAATATAGAAGAATTTTTTTTAAATTCTTTAAAAGACAGCAAGTCTGATTTTTACAAATGTACCTAGAAGGATCATTATAGTTCGTTCCTACTCTTCATTTTAATCACATTTTCGCATCAATTTGCGCAAACATAAAAAAAAAATGTGAATCGTTAGAGAAAAGATCCGAGAGTATTATCAAAATTACTTGTTTCGAAGTTGAACGCTCAACATCAATGTTGCCATACATACAAAATAACAATTTAAAGTTACTTCAGTCATTTTAAAGGCCTTCTGTCTGTATTAAGCATTTTTGGCGCAAAATGTTTTTTCCCGACTACCTGAAAATTTATATTCAAATATATTGATAATGATTTTGATTTTAGTACCAATTGCACAGCTGATTCCAAGGCGAATCAAATATAAGGTGGTAGCAGTGGCGAATTCGTTAATTTTCGCCAGTTAGCCCGAATGTCAAATTTAGAGTTTTACAATTAATTTTCCGGCGAAAATCAATGAATTCGTCATCGCTACCCCCATATAATTGATTCGGCTTGGCCGATTCCTTGTGATGGCGCTTAATGCCACCTTGCATACAATGGCCTTATTCTAAGGCGTTTTCTAAAATTGATATCTTATAACAATTAAAGACATTGTTTTTTAACTGAACTAATGATTTCTGATACTTTAGAAAAATATCCCGTTTTTAAACTAACAAAATCACACTTTTTTTTGGTTGAAAGATTCATTAACATTTTTTTAACAATTGTTGTTTAAGACATATTCTAAGTTTACAGTTAAAGGTGCCTTTAGACGAAATGTTTTTTACAAATGACTTGTCAGATTTTCCATAAAAAAATACATATGTATCGTGTAAACGGTTTAAAACATTTCTTATGTTAAAAACATATGTAAAAGTCATATGACAAATTTTCATTTAGAGCTTGCAACTTTTCCTTTCTTCACTATTGTCGTTTTTAAATGATCAAAAAGAGCAAAAAGCACTAAAATCGTTGGAAGCAGAATAGAGTTGACATCATTATTAGCATAACAAGAGCCGCTCATTAAACAACTGTTGTAAACAATGATTTCCTTTGTAGGTTTTGTCAGAAGTAATTTGCATGTACGTTTAAACGCAAAATTTGAAGCCATATGTAAAAATGACTACTTTGACATACATAAGGAATTATATGTGGTATTTCAAACTCGTAAGTCATTTGTAAAAAACGTTTCGTCTAAAGGCACCTTAAGGTATTATTTCATAATTAAATAAGAAAAACTAAAATTTTTAATGTTTTTGTCTTTAATGCTTTTTGTTAATTATTTTAATGTCACAACAGCTACTAAATCATTTTTTTTTTGTTTTTTAATTTTTAAAATTCATGGTGTTGCCAGTGTGTTGAATATACTTAACAACGTGTGGTAAAGTTGTGTGTATTGTATACTTCACGTTGTTATTTGCACAAGACGCGTCTTTTTTTTAATAATTTTTTTCGTGTTTTTAAATACAGCCCCATGGGATTCAATTACAACTTGTTGAATTGACGCTAATTAGATGAAATTTTTGAATTGATAAACATGCATATGCTGTTGTTGTTATTCGTTAGTAAGTTTTGTATATACTTTTTCTAAATTATTTTATTAATAAGATACGATGTATGATTTCTTAACGCTTCTTTGCTGAAACGTGACAGGCAGTATTTATGAGTTTATTATTAACACTTTTGTTTGGTTTTTAATTTACCATAATAAATGGCATTTACCGTGTGTTTTTTCTAAATAAAAGCTAATTAAATTGAGTTGTTAGCATCAGTGTTAGAGACAAATCAGTATTGAATTTTAGTCAAGACTTAAAAACATAATTTTCATTTTAAAGCCATAAAAATTCTGTATAAGTTTTAAAATTAAAAATTTCTAGTAACTAAAAAAAAAAATTCAATTTTAATTATAAGCAGCCATGGCGAAGCGTCTTTACTGGCAGGCTATACGAGACACTTCTATATTCCAAGTTTTAGTATCAATCATTTTTATAAACATTCTGTGTATTTTTTGAAAGCCACTAAATATTGATTGATACAATAGCCACAACAAATTAATATTTTGATTCACTTTAAAACAATCTTAAAATTATATTCGTTTCCGTTAATGAATCTGCATCTGTAAGACTGTCAATTCTCTCTTAAATGTGACAGACAATCTGTTAGGTTATTGTTTATAAAGATACACAAAAACAATATGGCGGGAAAAATAAACTCTTTCACTGGCTTAAAAGCATACAAAAAAAATTAGGTCATACATCAATTATTTGTTTTTTAACTCTGCAAAATTGAAAGAACAGTAAAAACGCGCATGCTATTGAACGACACACAGGCAGAAAGACAGACAGACATATTTATTTTGTTTACTTTTTGCTTAATAAAAACTAAGAGAATTTGCAATAAAATAAATAAAACAAAAAAAAATTTTCACAGAGTGTGTAAATGATTTGACAGGTGACATACAATTTCACTTTAAACGCCACAAAACAATCTCAGACTATTGAAATAATCTAAGTATTTGATATTTTGACAACCACAAACTTTGGCTTTTTATCTGTGTCTGCATATATTTTTAAATGTATTTTTTTTTAAGTGAATGTTAAGGAACTCGTATTTAGTGCGTAACAATAAGAAAATATTTGGAAGAAATCGCCAAGAGCTTTAGAAAAATAGCATTTCCAATTTGGAATTTGCTAGGTGGAATGTTTCTGGCTTATATTATGGCATAAGATTGTATCGTATAATATTGTACAGTATTGTTAAATGTCAGGATTGACTATCCTACTCAGTCGTGCGATCTGTCAAACATTGTGTGTTTAAAAAGTTTGATAGTGTAATAAGTATGATAGTGATTAAAAGTTTATGTGTGACAGACTTTTTGACAGATCTGTACGATTTTATAATATTTTAAAATAATTCATAAAATTATTTTTTCTATGCGATCAGAGTTGAGTTTTTTTGAAGCTGAGTAGAAGAAAAACAAAATACTAAAAGCATCTGTTTTTCGCATCTTTTTTGTATAATAGTGTGGCACCTACGACGCCATTTTGAAACGATTTTTAAAGTAGGACAGAATTCTGTCAGATTTTAATATGATTAAATCGAAGCGAATCCTGGCCTTAAGTATTACATTGTTTTAAATCGTACACAATTAGTATGGCATAGCATTATTTCGAATTGTATAGTATGGTAAGTATTGTATGGTATTGTGTAATATAGTGTAAACATGAAAACCTAAGCCTAAGTAGTTTATGGTATCTCAAATTATTGTATAGTTTCTATGGTATTGTGTAGTATTGTTTATAACTGTCTTGTATTATATGGTGTCATACGAAGCGTATTCTATATAATTGAACGGTATTGTATATTCTCATACGCCATTTTAATATATTGTAGAGTATTATTAGTGTTGTATAGTTTTGTATGGTTCCCCATAGTATTGTATAGTTTTGTATAGTATATTATAGTCAGAGCTGTAAATGAATCATTCATTTTTGAATTAATTCGCGAATCATTCATGCAATAAATTAATAATTTTTGAATTAATTCTTTCCACACAAAAAAAATTTGAATAAAATTGAGTCAATTCAAACGAATTTAGTAAATTTGAATAGCAATTCGTTTCCTATTCAAATTAATTTTTTAAAGTGAGTTGCAATTTATTCCCAATTCAATTGTATTGAATTAACTTTTAAATAAAAATTCAAATAAATTATAAAAAGCAATAAAAAATTCATTACCAACTCGTTGATTGAAATTTGAATTGATTTTGTAAGACAATACGCAATAAGCATTTCAATGTTTTTTCTGACCATTGATCATTGAATGTTTGAACTTTCTGGTTTTAACTCATTTGAATAAATTCAAAATCAATTCAATCCAAATAAATTAGAAATGAATTGCAATTCACTTTGGAAAATCCAGTTGAATTAGATACAAATTTCAATTCTTTTTACAAATTTATTTGAATAGGAAACGAATTAAAATTTATTTCTACCTAATACGGTTGAATTCTAATTTCATTCAATTCTTTTTTATTGTGAAAACAATTAATTCAAAATGTAGTTAATTCTTAACGAATTAAAATCAATGAAGAATGATTCATTTACATCTCCAATTATAGTATTGTGTTGTTTTGAATCACGCAGCACTATTATAAATTGATCGTACGTTATTTTATTGTATTGTAAAGAAATGACAATAATGTATGGCATTGACAGTGTTGTAAAATATTGTATGATTTTTCATAGTATTGTGTAATATTGTGTAGTATTGTATAGTGAGTAATTTTAATTTCGAACTGTAAAGTGCGGTAAAACATTGAATGGTATTGTGTAGTATAGTGTGAGCATGAAAAATAGAAGCTCAAGTAGTATATAGTATCTGATAGTGTTGTATAGTTTTATAGTATTGCTAGCATTGTATGGTATTGTGTTTGGAACATCACCGAATAGTATTGACAGTGTTGTATAGTACTGTATGGTTGCGCATAGTACTGTAAAATATTGTATAGCCTAGTACAGTATTGTATATTATTGTACCGTATCGCATAGTATGGTGTAATACGGTATAAATTCGACATATTAAGCTTAAAATTTTCCAATATTAAGCGATTTCCGAGATGGGCCTTTTTTAGGTAACTAAATTAATAATAAATACCAGATGATTTTATTTAACGGAGGAGTAAACAACCAAAATTTAATTATTTTTAATAAAAAAATAATGCTCTATAAATATTTTTATTAAAAATATTTAAAAGTATATTTTCAAGTCGAAAAATTTAAACTAAAATAATGATAACAACTTTGGTTTGACAACTGTAAAAAATCTAATCTTAAATCAAAAGAGAATCTTGTATAAAACTATTTTGTTGGACACAACTAGCAAATCCGTCAGAAAATAAAGTTGTAAATTTTATTTTAATATTTTTTTACTCCTAGCTGAACTTATTTGAAACACTTACCTCCTTAGGGCTGACAGTTAGGCTTTGCTAAGCTTTTTTGTATTATTGTAAAGTTTTAGTAAAACTGTAAAGTCTGCCAGGGCATATGCAAAACGAGCTGTATATTAAAGTTCTTACCTTATTGCTTTATTGCCATTAAAAATAAAAGATTTAAATGACAAATATTGGCTGAAAGAGAAAATTACAAAAGGACACACGTTAAACTGTCATTCACAACTCAGTCTGTTGGTTTTTGTACGAGAGTTTCTTTTAAACATTTCGTAAAATAAAAAAACCAGTTAATCGAACTAAAGACATTTAGCTTCACAATTAATTTTTCAATGTTTTCTTATGCATTATCCGCCTATTAAAAAAATACTTGTCAGTGTATAAAGTAATGAATTTCAAGGCTGACTTTTAAAACGGAAATTATTTGTAATTGAAAACTTAAAAAAGTGTTTTTTATGATCTGAAGGTGTACAATGTAGCGATTCACAAGATTGTACAACAAAAGGAGAGAGAAGTTAAGATGATAAAACTACTCACCTAAAAAATAAAGAAATTGTATTTGCATAAATTTTTTTTAATTTCTAACCTAGTTTTGAATTTTTATTATTCTATTTTTTTATAAAATTCACGTCCAGTAAATTATTAATATTAAGAAAAGGTTAGGTTATGGTGATTGTGGCTGATTTACATTTAGTTCTGGTGGCTCACCTTCTATTTCAATAGAGAAGTCTAAGCATAGTGGATGACAGTGGCATGTCCATGCCTCTCAAGCTCAGTGGCGCTTGTAAAGAAGTGTAAAGCCTAGTAAACTAATCTTTTAATGTTACTCTTTACAAGGTTCTGCAGACTAGCTTTATGACTGTAAATACCCTATCTCTTTTATAAGCAGAAGCGCTGCCTAATCAACGCTGAATTGATGCAAAAGTCATTTTACAACCTAAACCTTTTTGCGATATTCAATTCCTTTTTGTCTACTATCACTTAGTACATAGCAACCGCATTACAAAAACGCGACCGGGGATAACCACACGGCGAACTTGGTCCACCTTGCGGAATTGGTTACAATTTTCCCATCTACTGAATTCAATGTTTTTCAAAGTATCTCAAGACAAGTGCAATCAAAATATGACTTCATAAAGAAAGTCGCAATAGTAAATGCAGCTGTTGCCTTTTCGAAACCTCTATATAGTATTAATATTAAAGGTTGATAATTAAGTTTACTATCGACAATAACACCATGGATTTTTTAACTCATTTTTGGTATTTGCGTGTTAAGCTTCTTTATACTGCATTTTTCGTTTAAATTGATAAAGAGTGAGAAAGCCCATTTTCTTTTCAGTGATGACGTCAATAAACAGTGCAGTCGGTTTTTGGGTACACAGAATTTTCAATTAATTCATAATTCATCGTTGCATCTACTAAAAACAACTGTCCGATGTGGTAATCATGATGGAAACATATTAGTCCCTATTTTTTTTAAATGACCAAGCTGTTGCAGTTACTGTTACTGCTAAACGGCACCAGAACATGATTTAAAGTTTTCTTGTAACTGAAATGGAAGAGCAAAGACTAGAGGACATGTCGTTTTAGCAAGATGGGAACACAGCACACACAGTCCGTTCATTATTTCAATTCTTGAACGAAGCTTTTTCCATTACTTCAGACTTTTTGTCACAAAATTAAAGAAATTCTGCCTCAGATGCTGCAGGTTGTCTTAAAAAAATGCCCTAAAATGAGCCGAAAATTGCATAACGAATCGCGGACACCATTTAGATGTTATGTTTTTCCAATTGTAAAAAAAAAAAATATATGATCAAATAAGCTTTTAATAAAGAGCAAAGTTACTTATATTTTCTATAAGAAGTCAAAATAGTAGCGGGACCTAGGCCTCACCTGATACTGCATACCACGGCATCGTCCTGCGCCGTTAATTCTTGCAATAATAATTACAAAAGGGGAGTGCGCCTTCTTAAAATCAAAGGCTCTGCAATACAGTTGTAAAAATAGATATAACGTGGAACTAAAAGCATTTTAATAATAGTTTTTTATTTACCACATGTCTCTACTAATGTATCTTTCTTCAAAAAAGGTAACACAACTATTTAGTAGGCCAAAATAACTGAGTGTCAATTATCTAAGTCACTTAATAATGAAAAAATTATGTAGACATTCCGTAAAGCTAAAAGGGACATCCCTGAAGTATTTGCAAAAGCGCATTACGGCATCATCTAAAAAAACTTAGAAAGAGCTAATTTACTTCTAAAAGTAAAAAAGAAAAAATATCGCTGCTAGCCATATATTTTTAAAAGTTCCTTTTATATCCACCAAAGCCAGTAGAGTAAACTCATCGCAAGAAGAGATTTCCTTAATAAAAGATCGGTAAGTACCCTTTAAAATGATACAAAGAATATTTTACATCGATAAAGAGTTTAGTATCTCTACTTATTTTTATTTACACCACAATAAACCACATATAACACAACGAAATTAATCCTCACTGAAAGTTATTAATTAATTTACCAATAACTTTTAAATTTAATGTCTAATTAACCATTCTAGAAACGTTATCATCAAATACCAAAAATGGTCACACTTTTTAAATTAGTCTTGTATAAAACTTAAACAGGATACTGGTTACACGTTAAGACGTAAAAAAATTTATTTATTAACATTCTTTTACCTGATTTTTTCTTAGTTCGTTTTAATTAAAATTTTAATCTCTAAATATTTAAACGACATTAAACTATCAACAACAAAGACTTCAACCACTTAAAACATCAAATATCATTTTGAAAAAAGGTTTCAATGTGCCTTTGATTTTTATAAGTTTTTGCTTCATTACGTATTCAATGCATGTGGTTTTCTCATCTCATATATGAAACTGTAGAAAAACTCATACATGCATTTGGTGTTTCTGGTTTTATTTTTATAAAAAATTATAACAAGTGTTTGTATCTTGTCGACTGAAAACGACTCCATTTACCTGCATGTATCTAGCCAAAGCGGCTGCATTTGCACGTTGTACTTGTGATCTCAACTGAGGCTGTGGTGAGCCCAGAGGGCTTACAATCGTTGATGTTGAACCACCAATGCCCGTGTCATAACCTTGGGCATTGGTGCAATCGACATCTGGAAAGCAAAAGAAAAATAGTTAAAACTAAAGTAACAACAATAAAAATAATAACTATAAAATAAAATTGTACAGCAAATAGAGAAAAATACTTGTTAATTGCTAACAAATTTAGAATAAAAAATGCAAATTTTAATATATAAAAAACTTAAAATGGGGAAAAGATAGACAGTGTACAGTGGAGCATAATCAAAATATTTTGGAAATAACCGAAAGATCCAAAATTTTACGAAAGCATAGAAGAGGAGTATTTGAGCTTAATTTTTAAAACTGAGTAATACCCACTTTCCAGAGATTCCGATATGTGGTCTCAAAGTTGAGCCTATCGAGCCTGGAAATTGTTCTACGCTTGGTAATTCTTCATATTTTGTCTGAGTTTTTAAGCTATATATGGCTTTTCAATAATTAAAAAATGGTGCATTAACCTGCTCGCTTATGTTTTAAAATGATCGAGTAATCGGCATTTTAAAATAAAAATTTTTTGGATTTTCGGTCCAGTTTTTTAAGATGTTGAGCACAATTTCAAGCAAATTTCTTTGAAAATTTTCATCGCAGTAAGCGAGCAAAATTTTAAATATTTCGCAATAGTTTTAAGATTATATCTTTTTGGGTTTAACAATTTAACGATTTTCAATTTTAAGGTTCTAAAATTATATGATTTCTGTGTATTTTAGCCTAAAACGGGCCATCAATCTTTTTTTTTTTTTTTTTTTTTTTTTGTATAGAAAAAATTTCTTGGGGAATATAAACTTTTTTTATCTTTGTGTAAACTAATCAATTGATCATCAATGTAGCAGATGGAGGTCCTTCAATTTGACCTATTTACGTCGAGATTTTGCATTCATATACAAAATACTGGAAAAATATCAAAATGCAGTATAATAATATTTTTAATGCATTATTAGATTTTTAACTTTTTATATGCACAGTACTGTACAATACTTTCTTATTTCATTTGCATTTTATTTTTAAGGCCATCTGTAATGGTGTTGAAAATTACTAATCAACTGTAATAACTCAGATAAAGTATGACAATAAATCATAGTGAAATCGCACTGTAATCGAAAGGGAGAAAGAAAGTGAAAAAACTCATTAAGCGGATAATTAAAGAAATGAATTAAAAACTGCTTTAAGCAGGAAATTACTAGAAGTCCTAAAAGCCTATATAGAAAGTTAAATTAGTAAAAATCATTATAAAAGCGTCGACTTGAATTTCATGTTGTCAAGAAACACAAGACATTGACTTGTTCAATTAGAGTTGTTATGAAATATATAATAAAATGCTGTTGGTGTTGCAGAAACCCTTATTATGTTCAAATTAGAATAATTACAGAATCCAACGTTATCGCTTTTATTCCGATCAGTTGACACCCGCCAGAATTACATTTTCGTTTTATACTGTGTTTAAATTTTGCTTGGCGCGCAATGTGGTAAAAATTTTATGTATTTGCAAAAAAAAAAAAAAAAAAAAAATAAAAAACTCATAATTATTTAAAAAAAATATTGTTATTTTTGCTTTAATCTGGTAAACATTGGCTTGCATAGCATTCAGGCTAAAATATCATTTCCCATTAAAAACAAGTGTTCGTCTACAAAAGGTTTTATTATTTCAATGTAAGTTCCATCGATGCATTCCACTATGGAAGGGATTTAATACTTTCTGCTACAAACTAAAGCCAGTTAAATTTTATAATGAATATGTGACGAATGCAATCGGTATTGTGAGATAAATCTATATTGTAAATAAAATTTCCTAACTAATAATTAACTAGATACAACACCTCAACCATTATAGTTTTAATTCTTTTTAATACAATTTATGCTTCTTAAAATGAATACTTTTTAATTAAATAGTTTAACTTGTTAATAAATTGTCGACGGCTTTAAATATTGTAAACAAATCAAAACAGCTGGTTCGAACATTATTTTTGGTTATTATGGAATCAAGACAAAGCAAAGGCGGTTTCAATTGAAATCACTTAACTAGATTTACACGCATGGTGAAGGATATACAAGATTGGGCATAGCCGAATATAGCACTCTTTCTTGTTTTCAGTTCGGTTTGTTTTTGGTTTTTATGTTTTTTTTATATAAATGTACACACAATTAATGATTAAAAGCAATTTTCGCCTTGGTGGTAGCGATGGCGAATTTATTAATTTTCACCGTTAGCCCGAATGTCAAACTACATTTAAAAAAGTTGTATACACAGATTATGGAGTTTGACCACCTTATAATTGATTCGCCTTGACACTTCTTATCAATGATACCACTTGGTTAACAATAAGCTTTAACGAAGTATTTAACAAAAAAAAAAAAAAAAAAAAAAAAAATCGAGAGCTATAGATTAATATTTTTTTAAAACTAAGTGCATTTATCCAAAGTAAGGAGAGATACTTTATACAACTACTCTCCAGGTTCATAAAACTCGCGTTACGCATTAAAGATTTTTGTGAAATACTTTTTGAAAATCATTTTCTTTTACAATTTCCATTTACATAACATGATGTTATAAGCCAATGTGATTGAATTAAAACTTGGAAATGTTGCTTAGAAATTTTGCAATGACTTTATTTCTATTGATTTTAATTTTGATTTTTAAATGGTTCATATTATTAGAAGCTAAACGTATATAATATTCAAAACAAATTTTTAAAGCAAATGTTTTTAATGTTAAACGATAAAAGTTCTATTTCTTTTCAATAACTTTTTAATTTTTTGATATTGATTTTACGTTGCATTTTATTTCTGTACAAACAGTCGTTAAACTTAATTAAATAAGAAAAAAATCAACAGGCGAGACAACATTATTAAAAGAGAATAAATTTGTAATTGTCAAGGGCACTTAAAATGTATTTTCCTAGCATTGGTGTTTAAAACCAATTATGAATTATTTCTGGCATTAACACTTAGGCCGAGGCCACGCAATAAGCGGCAAAGCGGTGAGCGGCTGAGCGGCGAGTTTGAGCGGCAAGTGGCTTATTACTGAGCGTCATTTCTGAGCGGTTAGTTGTTAAAATGCCATTGTCAAGAGAGGTTTGTTTAATGTTTTTACGTGAAAATCGTATTCATATTTGCAAGAATTTAAAGCGTTTAAGAAAAAAAGAAGATTTGGTATTCATCCTATAAATCAAGCAAGGCGACATTACGGCTCTGGAGCCAGATGTTACTGGTGGATTTTTTGGCACAATTTTTCTAAACATAATAACGGTCGGCTTTGTACTGATGAAATTATGAGCTCTACATTCACTTTTGCCATGTTTATAGGTTAACAATTGTATGCGTTGAACCCGTTTATACGATTTTCTAAATAACAAACGAACGTTTTGATGTCGAAAATGTGACTAACTTTTTATTTTTTCATTTTCTATAACAAATTAAATTCATGCTACTTAGGTAACAAAAATAATAATTAACAAAGTTTTACAATAAATATAACAATTAATTTAATATAATTTACATTAATAAATAAAACATTTAATTAAATGAAAAATAATAATAACAATAATTTATATTAGTGTTGAGTGTTAATTTTTACTTTGCCGCTCAGAAATCAACAAAAAATTAGAACAAGTTCTATTCCTGAGCGGCGCCGCTTAGCCGCTTAGAAATGCCGCTTAGCCGCTCATTGCGTGGCCACTTTAGTAGTATTCCATATGTTTTAATTTTTTGCCGCTCACCGCTTTGCCGCTCATTGCGTGGCCTGGGCCTTAGACGTTGTTTTCTGGTACCATTTTCCATGCCAAACAAACGACGACAGCTTATTTTGAAAAAAATACCAATTTTTGATTTGTAACACTTAAAATCTATTTGCAATATTTTTTTTTTAAAAAATTAAAGTGCATGTTAATTTTGACGTTCAGTGAAAAATAACATTAATAATATCAAGGTTTGTACACTTTATTACGAAAAAGTATGAGATATTCTAAACAAGCGATCTTTCAAAAGCCTTCCAACCAACCTGTTGATGATTGGACGTGGCCTCTTTTATTGACAAAAGAAAAATATGTTAAAAAAAATACCTATAAAAGGTTTTCCGATAAGAATGGACGTTTTATATTACATAGTAGCGATGTTTGCCTTCTTTTAATTTTTGTTGTTGTCTTTTTTTATAAAACTTAATTTGACGAGCGAGATGTATTAAAGACTTTAATAAAAAATTCATTGCGTCAGTGGTGCAGCAGTGTTGCAAATTTTACTTGTTCATTTATTAACCGTTTGTTAAATGAATAATTAAGCAACACCACACCAGCAAGTTAATGAACTACAAAATCTATCTGAAAGTCCGTTTATGTTCGTGAAATTGTGTAGTAGATTCATGATAAAGTTTTTAGGTGTTGTTCCTAAGTAAAGAAGGTCTGCCCTAACAGTACTTTTACAAGTCACCGGATTGCTCACATTTTTTTTGGGCGGCTGCGAGCCACACAGTTGATGGCACTAAGAACTTTTTTAACATCTACCCGTCACTTTTGCACAACCGTTTGTGCAATAAGAGATACTTGTGAAACAATATTATATTAAAAACTGCAAATGTTGAACCAAGTAAAAGGTTGAAAGGTTGTCTTTATGCATTTGTATTTTTGTCTGCAATCAATTATTTTTTAAAATTGACATTTTATGTAAATTTTGCATCGTGTTAAATTGTTGAATGCAACTTTTCATAAATACATTTTTAGTCTGTTGTACTGCTTAAATTTGTAATATTTTGAGTTTTGGTTCATTGTATGAAAAACTGAATCAATAACTTATGACCTTTAAGGTAATTAAATATTCAGTTTCTTGCGAAAAATACAAACGGTTTTTAATTATTTTTGAATACAAATACGATGGCAAGTCCGTTCTTCATTTCTGATATAAATGGTTTGCATAATTTTTATTTTTCACTCAACACATAGACCACTGATGATTCTACTCGTATGCTTAATAGAGCAATGTGAAGAGAAATATTTCGTTTTAGATTTCTACACTCTCGATTCACTCGAAATATTTTCTGATCGCCTATTTATTTTCAATTTGGAAGGGAGAAAAAAAAAAACAAATAAATTTGAACCATAAATTTTCCAGACAATTACTATGTCATTTCGCAAATTCAAAGCACTCAGAATTTCTTTTTTCAACTACTCGTTATGATATAACAGAAAATTTCTAAACCTGCTACGCGCTATAAAGTCTTTCTTCTGCCAATAGAAAATATCTGAATGTTGAGATAAACTTTTGCGCAAGATTTAACTGTACCGTTAATTTTATCTATGGATTCTAAGTTCTAAGCCAGGTAAGTCATATGTCTATGTGCTGTCACGTTTATTTCTTGCTGTAATATTTCTGCTCAAAAGATAATTTTTTCTCATTTTCAAAATTAAATAGTTTTTAAACCGAACGAACCTTAAACTCGCTAGGCATTTTCGAAGCACAGCGTTCTTAAAAAAGCTTCCATGAATTCAATTAAAGCTGGGGCATTAAATACATCACAAAAGTTGTTCGTTACAAGTTGTGCAATACTTATTTTTCTTTGAACCAGGATTCAGAAGTAAAAATTCTAAAATCGTATTAAAACTTGTCTGTTATGTAGAGACAACGAGAAAGTTTTTGCAAAATATAAAATTATTGCAAAATTAGAAAATTTCAGTTTTTAAAATTCTATTTTGCGAATATCAAAATAAAGCGGTTTTAAAATATTTACCTTTAATCTTTTAATCTGAATCTTAGCAACTCGATAATCAATGTGCTTAAATTTGAAATAAAATGTAAAATCTTTGTGTTGTAAAAGATCTTTTCTTTAAATAAATTTTAAATTTTAACTCCACTAAATTCTGTTTATTATTTTGAAGCCAAACACAAACATTTTTATTTTAGGTTAAGGAGTTAAGTTTCACCAAACGTAAACAATATTGTTCTAATAAGTCAACGTTAACGCTATCAAACTTTAAAATCTTTACAAAAAAATTTTATTTTTAAACCAAAAATTTTAATAAAAAAAGAAAACACTGCAAACACTCTTTCGTATTAAATTAAATGCAATAAAATAAAATCCATAAAATATTTTTAAACTTCTATAACAATAATTTTTACTGACCTTTTAGCGAATTATTCATGCACATCGGACACTGATCGTTACGAAACATGCAGGAATAGCAACGTTCATGTCCACAAGTGTCGATTAGTTTTCGTCGTTTACCTTTGTCAAATGAAATGCGACAACTGGGACAAACCGAACCGCTGGTATCATGTTCCAATAAACGGCGTATAGATTGTAAATCTAAAAAATAGATACAAAAGGCAAAATTATTAAAACAAAAATACAACAACAAAAAGCTTAGAAATATAAAAAAAATTAAAAGCAAATGTATACGAAAGATTAAATTAGCAAAAGAAATTCTTATTAGGTCTTCATTTAAATTAATTACAAAAAAAAAATTTAATATGATTTAGTTAATTTAAAATCGAAATTTTATTTTAGAAAAACTGATCTAAATTACATTTTTCAATTAATGCGTGAAATTAGTTTTTATTTTTGAATGGAATTTTCGACATAAATTCTTTTTAGTTTCTTTGCTAATAAATATTTTTATGCATCGAAAAGAAAAATTTTTTATGTTGTATAATTTTCAGTTTTACAAAAAATGTAACTTTAAAAACAGTGCACCTACCTAATGTGAATTGAATTTCACAAAGTGGCACAGAAGGTGGTTTTACAAAAATAAAGTCACATCAAAAGTCGTTTTAGAAAATAAAAGTACTTAATGCAAAAATCATTTTTAAATTGTTTATAGTTTTTTTGCGTTTTCGGTTTTGAATGAAATTTCAAATTTTATACTGAAAGTACAATTTTGTTTAAAAATTAAAATTTTTGGTGAACTTTTCGCGAAAATAAATATTTTAGTAAGACTTTAATCATTTAGTCCCTACCCAGACATGCAATTTGTGTTTCTGCGATTTTTTCAAATCCTCTTTCGAAATTGCATTTGTGTCCACACATTCAAATAGTGTTGCTACAATTTCGGACTTGATTGCTTTGGTTAAAGGGAATTGCAAGTACATGAAATACTGTACCCGTTTCTATTGGTCTTTCCTCTCTCACCTAAATACAAATTCAAATATTTCGCAATAAAAGTTGCAAAGTGTGGACGGGGACTTAGTGCAATTAATTGATTTTTTGTTGATCTACAGTTTTCTGAGGAATTTTCTGTTTTTAATAGAATTTCACATTTTTATTGCAAGAACAATTTTAATTTTTTTTATGAAATGTTGGTGAAAACAAAATATTTTAGTGAAATTTAGATGGTTAAGTGATAATTCAATTACCTGGAAAAAACAAACAATAAAAAGTACAATTATATCTGAAAGACAACGGGACGACCCCGAAAATTTTGATGCTGGTGTAGAAAGTAATCGATATGGAATACAAAGCACCTAATTTATGAATTTTTGTCTGTCGTGTTCGTATTACGTTAGAATTTTGTAAGAAGGTTCCTTAGAACCAGGGTTCAAATATAGAATAGTTTTTTTTTCTCATAAAAATAATTCATTTCGCAGGAAAACTAGAGATACCAATTTGAAGTCACCCAATTTTACCGGTATAATGGTAATAGAACAGTTGTCATTACATTTTATTTTTATAGGTGGAAAGTTTTTAACACTGTTTACAGAACTCACAACAAATTTTTAAAAACATATTTTTCTAAATTAGATTTTAAGAAAATTAGAAATGTAACGCGTGCAAAGTCGTGGGGGCACTGCAAGTCTTAAATAAAAATTTAAAAACTTAAAAGTATAAAATTGTAATTTTGGTAAAGGGTGTATTATATTCGCAATAACCGAGTAGATTCCTCTCGCTTATTGTCTTTATGCCACTGTGTTATATTCTTCGTGTGGGCAGTTTTTAACAGAAGATATCAAAGTTGCCAATATTCAGTCTGCTTGTACTTGTACTCATTCATTTTTTTAACCTGTTAGGTTAAACAAGTTTGTTGGGTTTTTCTTTGAATTCATAACTTTTTGTTTGCAACAACTTTAATTTTGTAACTTATAATTTTACCAACAAAACGATGTGTAGTTTTACTAACACGTTTGTAATCTTTGTAGGTTGTTAGTTTATTATTAAATTCATTGTTATGATGGCTTATATTATTTTTTTATTTGTAAGTATTTGGCGATAAAAATCATTAAAATGTTTTTTTAAATAAATAACAGAGAAATATTGGAATAGTTTCAGAGATTCGTAAACACTATTTTTGACTTAATGTCTGTCTGTTACAGCTCTCTGTCTCTGGAACCATAAATTGTAGACTCTTTAAATATTCCAAAAAGATAAGCGGCTTTAGCAACAAATACCAAAATTTAAAAGACGTTCCGAAAGTGTAGTGTTTATTATAAAAGTATTATTTTTTTCACTTACGATAAGCAGACGCGTCAAATTTGCACAGTGTCATTAAAATTATGGCGCGCTATAGCAAAAACTAAAAAAAAACTTTAAATTAAAAAAATGTCGTAATATTGACGTTATAATCGGTCATATGACTTTAGTTTTTTGATCGTAGTTTGCAGACATTTGGAATAGACATAAAGTATGACCGGAATAAAAATAAAAAAAATTGCAAACAATAAATATAAAATTAAAAGGTGTTTTAAAAAGGCCGTAAATGTGACCCAAATTGCCTTAAAATCGCTATAGACATACGCATGAAATTTGTACTTGGGATCTACTGTTATGTCTGCTCTGTCGCTTTGGAAACAACTAAAGAAATTAAAATTAAAATATTTTTTTTTTCAATATTTACCTAATTTCTACAGGGATTTATTTTAAATTTATACTAACTGTGTGTTTTACAGTAACAAGTTCAAAAATTAAAATTAATAAATATAGGATGACCTATACATGTGGGTGAGTCAAACTCACACTTGGCGGATTCATTATTAACATTAATGTTTTTTTAACCTTAAAAATTTTAAATTTAAATTTATTAAAAAAACACATCAGTAATATACATAGGTATCATATACTGCATATGTATGTGTATACATGTGTATGTGTGCATTTTATAAGTATGTGTGTACATATAAATTATAATCAAAAATATTTTTTTTAAAACATGTCTGGTGTATGTGGGCATAAAGGCTTTTTCTATGCTGCTGTAAATTTAATGTAATCACACATTAAAAAGGTCTACAACTATTTAAATCGGAGTGGGTTTTAATACGAAAGCAATGCAAGAACAAGCGATTATGAAACGTCCGGTGCACTCGAAAAACTTAAGCAAAATTTTAAAATCATTTGATGTTCAAATGCTTATAAAACCTTAAAAAATCTATTTTTTGAGTGTAATAAAAAACCCATTCATCTTTTTTTTAATTTTTTGCGTGTGGGATGCAGACCACGATTTTGTTTGGTTTAATTTCAATTAATGCTACATAACATTGCAAAAAAGTAAAAAACCCCAAGAACCACGACATAAAGTCTGGCGTGGAATATTACATCAATTATATTTGAAGTTGCATGGTCGCAGAGTTTTTTTTTTTCAATGCCATATTTTTATTCATTTATTATTTTGCATTATTATTGTGTTGAAATCTGCGTAAAATAAATAAAATAAAAGTTAATGGGAAAGCATAAAAATATTTATTTGTTGAGAGTTTTTTCTAAAGTACTAAAATACCCTTTATTGTTGAAAGCATTAATGCAATTATTTGCAATAAGGGTTTGAGAGCAGCAGAAGTTTTTACAAAAAACTTTTTAAGTTTTATGTAAAATAGTTGAGTATTCAAATAAGTAAAAAAAGAAGCTTGATGACATTAATAGAATACTATAAGGTAGTTTTTAACAAAACATTATTTAAGATTTGTACTTATTTATTTATTTAAAATAAAAGACAATCTTTTTTTTAACAAGAATCAAGCAGACCTTTAGTGCCTAATTTATTGAACAAGAAAAATCATTTAATACGCTGGTGGCAGGGATATCAGAAATAGCGATTTAACTCTCAACGTGGTGATGTCTAAACTTATTAAGCGCATACATTTTTATATTGGCGACGATTTATGAAATAATTTATAGTTTGGCTAATTTAATATAAATCTTAATAAACAATATTTTTTTTTAAATAGCAATGTCCAGAACATTTTACTACAGTAATTTCTAATTCTGTCTTATAATCTGGCAACAACTTTCTTTTAGTTTATACTATTCTTTTACAGCAAAGTCAATCTATATAATATTTAATAATTTCTATAATTTATTTTATTGTGCGGTTACTGGTAGTTCAGAAGTAAGAAGTTATAATGAAATGAATAATTTATGCTCAGAATTTTAGACAGGTATTATGGAGGACGAAGGCAGTAGGCATCAAAGACAAATATTTTCACGCCATCAGTTTTAGACGAAACACATAAGGAATGTAACTATAGCCTTTGATAAACCAACATAATTCTTCGACTTAATGCCATTGACTAGGGGTTAACATTTTAAAATTAATTAATTAATACAAAAATTACGATGTATGCATTGAACTTAAGGAGAAAATGTCTTTTTCATATTTGAGGATATAAAAAAGGATAGTGAATAGACTTAATGTATGTTTTTAAAGTTAACAATTTTTTCGATTGAAAAATATTGCAATTCATTAAAACAAACAAAATTTGTTGCTGTCAAGGATTAATGTAAAGAACGTATTACTTTAAGGAAATTGTCATTGCTGTACTTTATTAACTGGCATTTAAGTTATAAATGCATGTGTTTAAAATTTATTTTTAAGAGTTATATCCATTGATTCTATTTTTTATGAGTTTAGTTATATTAGTTTAAAGATGTGCTTGAACATCTAAAATAATCAATGAATCTTCAAAATAAATTTTTGCTTGGTAAATGGTTCATCGAAAAATGATGAACCGTGAATGAGTCAGATACTTAGAAAATTCATGACAACATAGCTTAAAAGTTTAATTCTAAAAGTAGTAAGAATGAAAATACAATCGTATGTTTTTCTCAGTAGCTTGCCAAGAGCTTTATCGAAGTCTTTCTGATGATTTTCTCAGCCGATGAATTTTGCAGTTGTAAAGGCATAACCTGAAATAAATAAATTGTATTTTGTGAAAATTTTCATACCTTTTTTATTAAATTCTTTTTTTTTTTTTTGTAGAAGTACAAGCCTAAAGAACTGAATCTCAAAACTTGAGTTAAATGGTTATTATTATGCTGAATTTTACAATGTCAAAAAAAAAAAAACAATACAGACAACAACCCAAGTTTTTAACATGCCAACATTTATACATACAAATTCTAATTTACATCAAAAGGCTGTGCAGAACGCAGTCTAGAAAACAAAACCAGAAGATAAAAAAATTAAATTAAATGGACTCATATGTCAGACATAAAATAACAGAAACAAAGTCAGCAAAGTATAAAAGGACACAAATGTTTCTGAATGCAAATTTTTATAAAACATTTTCTTTTGGAATTAACAAGTGAAAATATTTGCTTTTGTCATGTTTGTATAAACATTAAATAAAATACAATGCTTTCAATTTTTTTGACGTATTTAAAAATAAAACTTGTAAAATGACATATTGCATAAAAGTAAAAGGGTCTTCATTTTCATTCAGTTTAACTTAACTAAAAGCCCCTTATTTTAGTAATATTTAAACTAAAATGTGAATAACTTTATTGTTTATTTATGTTGAAGACTTAAGTCCTGGGGAAAACTTTAAGTTACATATTGTTACTTACTTAATGTGACCTTAAATGAAAAAAAAAATAACTTTAATCGTTAAAAATGTTGATGTTTTAAAGAGGTAATTTAATGAGGAAAGAATAATCAAAATAAAGTGTAAAGTTATTTAAATTGAATTCAAAGTTTTATATTTTTTGACTTTTTAACACAACAAAAAAAAAATTATTAGATACGAAGCATATAAAATTGGTCTAACGACTGTACGCCTGAACCCGATATATCACGCGCTTTCGCAGATCTTAATTGCTTGAAACGGAATATAAAGAAATTTTGCTGGAACACATTGAAAAGCCGGCTCCGTTGTAGAAGTGTCTGCGTGTTTGCCAAACATAAGAAAATAAGCCTGAGTTCAAAGTAGTAGTAAAGGTGGCTTAATTGCGAAAAAATAAAAAACAGTAGAAAAGGAATATAATTTTTATGTTGACGTAGTCAATGAATTGGTTGTTAAGGGAAAGTAACAACATAACGACTATGTGTGAGGTAGTCGTGACTGAGTTAGTAAAATAACCTTGTTAGTAAACAAAGGAGATCAACATATGAATCACTCCGGAGCCACAACAAAGCTTAAAAATAGTGGGAAAAATGTCAATTAAAATGTGTGAATTGAGTTTCAAAAAGACCAAGTATTCCGCAGCTAAGAAATGCATTGACTTAGAAGTGACTCATATTACTTTGCTCAGTGAGTGATCCTCAATGAGGCCCCATTTAGCAAATTTTATAATGAGATATATTAGAGCTTGATATTCATATACGTCTTATCACGTACCTTAGAAAATTTGGCTTATCTGCACAACTGCGACCAAAACGTCTAGTGTTGCTTGTTGTCCATCTAAAGACTTTGATTTTGAAGCATTGTCATGTAGTTTAAAAATTTAGATTCCTAATCACCATACTTACCAGTTTGGTTGATATGCAGAACTCTATCTGCTACATTTGAGATCTCTTTTGCATGTTTGAGTGTTTAAGTTGCATTTTACCGACTTTTCTGAGTGTTACGTGGTCTTGTGAATTGGCGGTTAATATCTAAATTAAAATTGGATGCAAGTGGATGTCTTCAGTTAGCTTCAGTTTTAGATATGGTGGCTTTTAACGAGTTTGATCGTACGTTATATGTTATTTTAATGCTATTGATTTTGATTTTTCAGTGTACCTTAGTTCACTTATAATTATCAAATTTGCATTAAAAATTGTTGTAGCTTCGCCTTAAATTTACATAATGAAGAAAAAAAATAACACATGGTGCCTTTAGACTCACATTCATAAATTATCCCAGTGCGCTTTTTTCTTAACAACAAGCTGCTTCTGTTATTGACTTCAAGTACGTGTTGCATGTATTTTGTACTAGTGTTGTATTGTGAGTACAAAAGACTTTTGAATGGGTTTTTTTTTTTGTAACAACAGTTGCAATCGTTTGTCTGACTGGTGGCCAGCCTGCTGTTGACAAGTTATTGACAATTAACATTTTTATTGTTTGCAATGGAAAAGAGTTTGTTTTGTGTTCTGTGTGTAGTTTGTTTAGCGTTTGAAAAATAAAACCTTCTTTTGTTTGTTTGTTTTTTGGGCTCATTTTTAACTTTAAGCAACGACTTCCGCTCTTCTTTTGTTTTACTTTGAAATAAATTTTATTATAAAAATATAAATAAAAAAATTTCATGCAAACCGAAGAAAATTATGTTGCAAAAATGTATTGTATTCTGGGAGCAAAGAAGTTAGTTTAAGTTAATTTTTTTAAAATAGATTTTAATTCGAAGTTTTGGTTTTCCTTTTGTCACTTCCAAATGACTTGTTTACATACAAAAATAAGCCAGGAAGCTACTCCAGTGACAGATAATTAAGTAATTGGTTTCGGTAAAAAAATAATATATAATCGGATTAAGGAATAATTAATATAACATGTTAATTGTTTTCAAAACCACAAAAGTTACTTGTTATTGTTAAATTTTTTTCTTAACTTGCTTATGCTCATGTCTTCTTCTGCCTTACCCTTATCAGCACTTATTTTTCGAAAATTTTTAAAGTTCGAAAAACAGAATTTGATTTGGTTTATATTGACTGCTTCACTTAAAATAATCGTAATCTTTACGCCTGGAAGTATACTTAGATTTATTTTTAAACCCTTCTAGTCTCCTCCTAGTTCGAAACACACCAAAAATAATTTCTGTATATTATCCAAATAAATATTAATCTGTAGCTCAAGTCTCCTAAGTTTGGCCGTTTAGGCGTGAACGAGCAACAAACATTCAAAAATGCAAACTTTTATTTTATTTTACTTTCTTAAGTTTGCTGTATTAAAAAACAACTGATTGATAAAAGAAAATCTTTTGAGTTACGAGTTACAAATTTTTGTCTAAATTATTTTGAATAGAGCCATTGGCTTTTATAAAATTATTAATAAAAATTTCAATATTTTCCTTAAGTTAAAGAAAAGTACTAGAAACTATACAGTTATTAATAGACGCGATAAGCTTTTTCTTTTAAGCTCGAGTGGATCCTAAAAAGATTTCACATCGCCTTCTTAAAAGCTTTGTATCACTTCTTACACCATTTCTTAAAGCTGTAGCCCTTCACAGCTTGTGTCTGTTAAACATCACATTAAATTTTAAGTATCAGAAAACCGATAGCTTCTGGTTCATTCATATACAGTTGAAGCAGGATATTCGGTCGTTCATCGCTGCGTAAAGGTTCAATCAGACGTGCCATAACCATACAAAGCAGCCATAACCGTAACAATCAAAATTAACCTTATGGGAAGCACTGCATTTCATTATTGATGACAAGCCACCAAGATGGCCATGGCGTCACTATTCGTTGGCAGTAAATATGATTAAGGTTAATGCCATGGCGTTATGGTATGGCAACTCTAATTGAACCTTAAGCAAACACCCTTAAGTTCTCAACAGCATAAAAATCGACCCCATTCGTACAATCCTTCACACTTTGCTTCATGCTCTTAATGTATAAAATAAAATGAGCACTACTGGCATTGAAGGGTAGAGATGAAAAGTTTAGAAATAAATTTGAACTCGTTTGATGAGGTAAAAAATACAAAATTTATAACTAACCAAATTTAATTTAAATGCATTTTATATGTGTCGGTCTTCAAGCAGAATTAAAAATACTTTTCTTTGTGCTCCTTATCTATCTCATAATCATTGGTTGAACCTCTAAAGTTAAATTATGAAATTTTCTCAAGAAAATTAATAACAAAATTTTTCTTTAAAAAAAAAACATCGCGTCAGACATAACATACAGCATTTTTTCGGTCAAACCAATTTAAGTGCATAAATTTTATGCTAAACTCCAACCTCAACTTAAGGATAGTTTAAATTTCAGAAAATAAAAAGAGAAAAGAAAAGCTTGAAAATTCACCACAATAATTTTTCGTTACTATTGTCTCGATGCAATAACCTAAAATTTAAATGCAAAAGTCTAACGCAGACATTAGACAAAATAATAAAAATGAAAAGCACTGACCACAACTTGCATTTTACCAAGCAGTAAAAAAACGGAAAAGGGAATATAAATAATGAAATGACTTTAATATTTAACCACACAGATATGAGAACTTCACCGGTTACAGTCATCAAGTTTATTAAATCATTTAACTACAAACGAACTAAAATTACAATAGATTTGTTTAAACAATGTGAACGAATAGTTTTATTATTTGATTGTTTTTGCTGTTGTAGTAAAATAACGCCCACACCCTACAATTTAATTTATGTAGGCGTGTAGATTGGTATTAATGTTCATTTGTCTTTAGTTTGTTTATTTTTATAACGACTCTCTATTTTTGCAATCTCAACATTGCAATAAATTATTCGGAAAAGCTTAAAAATAGAAAAATCCATTTACGAGACTCATCTCTCAAACCAGAATAAATTTATTCATTTTTAAAACAATTTTTAGAGTTTGACTTACAAAAAAAAAAAAAACACTTGTCAAGAATTTATTTAATAGTTAATTTAACACTTCCTGCTACTTGACGTTATTTAGATTGCAGTGGCTAGCTATGGAATGTAACATTATTGATTTATTGACTTAAAAGTTCAATTGCTTTAGTTTTTTAATAAAAATATCTTAAAGATTTTTATGTGTACTCGTAATAGATGAGATTGTAATTTGTGTCAATAAATTATGCTAAAGAATGCAGTCATTATTCTATAATTATTGACTCTTGAATGATTGCAGTACTGTATGCTTCCTATATAGAAACAAGATTGTTTTTTTGGGAAAAATATTCAAACTCAACTTTCTGAAAAAATTTGGTTGGACAAATATTTTACAACGGCTTCAATACCATGAAATTTCTTGGGACTCATCCAAGAGCAATGAATGTATTGAACCCTTTTGCGATAGAGATTTAGTCAGTTCTTGTCCGGTTTGCTCTTACCTGGTAGTTGTCTTAAAACTAGGTAAAAACATTTCGACTGCCACCGCCCTCAGAGCAACACACCGAGTAACCACTTTTAGCATCATGGTCGACCGGCTTGTGCTGCTACCACTTGCTAAGGAGCTTTCGATTATAAAAACTCGTACCTTACTATTGGCGGCGAAAGAACATAAAGCGTGAAAGCCCTCTCAATCAGTAATCGATACAATGAAGGCACTTTTTTACTGTGACACCAATACTAAGATATTGATCAGTAAGTCCGTATCTTCCTACTTTAGCCCCTTGAAAGCCCTTGCATTTGGTGATGTCATATTTATGTTTCAGAAGCAATTGCGTCAATCGGAAGGGGTCTTCAAGCTTGTGTGCCTCCGAGAAATAGCTGTACTGTACTGAAGTTCTGATCCTCCTGTCGCCATTCTACCTTTTCCCAGAAAAAGATTTCCAGATGAAGCCAAAAGTAGTCTTGATAACCTACCTCAATAGCAGAAATGGCATTCTAAATAAAGTCGTCAGTTAAAAGTGAGGCTGCTGTTGTCACGGTAGTAAGCACGTTGACTGCAAATCAGGTTGGCCAGGGTTCATCTTCTTCTGTGTTCCTTTCCTAGAGAATAAACAAAAAAACTTTCTTTCACGGGAAAGCTCGCCAAATTATTCGGTTAAATAAATCCAACTCGCTTGTGTCCTGTGTACTCTACTCAACCTATTTCTTCCACAATTATATTCCCTGATTTATTTTCATATCTCGGGAGATATATATGGTATTACTAAACCAGAGAGAGAAAGAGAGATTTGAAAATATTGTTGATGCTAAGGATTGAGGTTTTTTTGAATTTTGACGTGACGGGATCACTGGACCATATTCTTTGTGATAGACGATCGATAACTGTATTTAGTTTTTGATAATAATAAACCTCTTTTTGCACAAATTGAATGACAAAATAATTATAAGGATTGTTGTAACCATTTACCTGATTGTAGTCTAGTGTTTAAAGAAGGATTTCCGGTTTAACCTTTTTTATTTTAGTGGATTTAAAAAGAATAAAATATTTATTGAAACAAATTTGTAAGTGTCATAAAACGTTTATATAAAATGTTAAGTATGATTTCGTTATTATTATTTTAAAAAAGTAGTTATAAAAGAAGTTATAATTCTAATACCCCCACTCGAAATCTACTAATATAAACCCAAAAGCTTACAAAATTCCATTTGTTTCTCTTTACAAACAGGCTTAGTTAAAAAATCGGCAAGTTGATCGTTTGTTGATATTCCATTAAAAGAAACTTGATTTAGTTTACTTTTTTCTCTTATATAATGATGTCGAATATCAATATGTTTGGTTCTTGTACGATAAACATCATTCAAGGCTAATTGCATTGCACCTTGATTGTCGCAATAAATTTTAGTGGGTATCTTTTCATCAAATTCGTAGTTCAATTTTTTTTTTAGCATTCGTAGCCACATAACTTCTTGAATTACTGCAGATAACGCCATATATTCGGCTTCTGTTGTAGATAACGCAATAGTTGGTTGCCGTTTACTGCTCCAAGATATGGCAGCGTTTTGTAGTAAATTCACATAACCAGTTACAGATCTTCTATCTTCTAAATCATTGCCCCAATCAGAATCTGTGTAAAAAATAATTTCGTTATTACCATTTGCAATAAAATGTAACTTGTATTGAATAGTTCCTTTTAAATAACGAAAAATGCGTTTAACAGCCATCCAGTGAATTTGAGATGGAGAACTATTAAATTTACTTAAAAAATTTACGGCTTGCATTATATCTGGTCGTGTGCATTGAGCGGCGAACAATAAACTTCCAATTGCTTGCTGATAGGGTACAATTTTCATGGTTCCGTCATCACATTTAATTTTTGAAAACTTTTGGTTCATGTCCATCGGTGTAGATATGTGATTGCAATTATCCATTCCATACCTTTTCAACATATTAGAAATATACTCTTCTTGATCTAAAGTTATACAATTTTTAGCTACTTTTATTCGCATTCCTAAACATCGTTTTGCTTCACCCAAAAACTTTATTTTGAAATAAGTCATAAGACTTGACTTGAATAATTGATTAAAATGTTCATTATTACTAAATAAAATCATATCATCTACATAAAGTGCCATAAAAGTAATTTAATTACCTTTAATACGATAATAAATACAAGGATCTAGCTTAGAACGTGACATACCATATTCTCGTAGATCGTCATTTAACTTATTGTTCCAAACATGACTTGCTTGTTTTAATCCATATAATGCCTTTTGTAATTTTAAAACATGACCAATATGTACTTTTACAACTGACGGAGGTTCAACATATACATTCTATATCAAATCACCTTGAAGAAGGGCAGTAACTGCGTCCATTTGCTCTATTTTCAAATGATATCTTGCAGCTAAAGCCATTAAGTAGCGTATAGACATATAACGAACAACCGGAGAATATGTTTCCTCATAGTCAATTCCCTTCCGTTGAGAGCATCCTTTGACAACAAGTCTGGCCTTGTAACGAATTGAATCATCTAATTACATCTTCTTCTTAAAAACCCATTTTGTCTTTATAACATTGCAGTTATCTGGCTTGGGAACAACTATCCATGTCTTATTTTCCTCTATTGCTAATAGTTCGCTTTTAATAGCTTCCTGCCATTTATCACTTTCATTTGATGAAAGAGCTTCCTCAATGCTAATGGGTTCATCTTCAGAAAATTCCACACAATAACTTAGCCAATTCCATCATTGGTTTTCTTTATTGGCTATTATTTCACTTCTTCTAGGGACATTTACATCTGCTGCACCTTCATTCGAAGTTTCAGTTTCAACATTTTGGCTTGTACTCTTTGAAATTATTTCCTGATTTTCTTCTATATTGCTGTATTCTCCAGTTACTTTATTTTGAAGACTATCTGGAGTTAAGGCAATGGATTTGAACGCAGATGTTTTAGATGCAATGGCTTAGGACATTTTAAAGCTGAATGCCCATAACCTTTTATTTTAGTGGATTTAAAAAGAATAAAAGGTTATGGACCCAGCTACACAAAATAGTAAAAAACAAAACTTTTAAGGAAGATCTAAGGCCAGAAAGATATAAGGACATAAAGAAAGGAAGAATAAATTATTAGAATTAACGAATTCTAAAAAATAGCGTTTGGAGAGATCGAAAAATTTGAAAAACTCTTTGGTTCGGAAAATTGGCTTACATGGAGCTTTGCTATGGAGACCCAATTGCAATTAGAGAATTTATGGATGTACGTTGATCCAGAGCCGGTAGATTATAAAAAAGACGTTGATGAAAAAACAAGATGCCGATTTATTTTAGCTTTGGATAAATCCCTTTATGATTATGTTAGAGATTGTAAGAAAACAAGTCAAGTGTGGAAGACTCTAAGGGATTTATTTCAAGATTCGGGTTTGGATCGAAAAGTTGGATTGTTGCAAAAACTATGTTCAATTCAGTTGGAAGATTGTAATTCAATTGAAGATTACGTATCACAAATTGTATCTACATCTCAAAAATTGGTATCAATTGGTTTTGTTGTAGATGATGAATGGTTGGGTTGCTTGTTGTTGAAATGATTGCCGGAAACCTACAGACCAATGATAATGTCGCTAGGAAGCTGTGGTACAAAAATAATAGCGGATTCTATTAAAATAAAACTTCTTCAAGATGTTCGAGTTCAAAGTTCAAGTCATGCCTTAGTAAGTAAAAAAAATAATAAAAAAAAAAAAACAAAAGGCAATGGATTTGAACGCAGATGTTTTGGATGCAATGGCTTAGGACATTTTAAAGCTGGATGCCCATAACCTTTTATTTTAGTGGATTTAAAAAGAATAAAATATTTATTGAAACAAATTTGTAAGTGTCATAAAACGTTCATATGCAATGTTAAGTATGATTTCGTTATTATTATTTTAAACCAGTAGTTATAAAACAAGTTATAATTCTAATAACCTTCTTCATCAGTTAAATTTTGGGTCAATTGGGTAATATTTCATATGTGTTTTTACACGTATCTTCTATTGTAAAGTGACGGTAAATGATGTTGATTTGGTTTTTCCTGTTCCGTAGTTTGATTATTATTATCATTATTATAATCATCTCCCAAATTATATATCATATTGTAATTTTTTATCTGCATAAATAATTTTTTTTTGTGAAATAAAAAAACAGGATCTCTATGCATTCAAATGATAAAAAGAAGTAAAATTTTACTAAAATAATAAGCATTTCCTAAAATAGTTAAAAGAAGAACTATTGATAGTGACAATAAATTTTTGTCAATTAACATGTACAAGATAAAATAAACTGTTAAAATATTTTTACGCAGAATAACATACGTATGATTTTGTTTTTTTATCACGTAGTAGTCCGAAATTTTTGTTTCACATAAAAATTGGGCCAACAATTAATCACATCTTATTCGGCCTAAAAGGCCATACTGATTCGGATAATATTTATATTATAGATATTTCTTTATACGGATAAATTGTAAAAATAATTTTTTGGGAATTTAAAACCTAAAGGAGTCGAGAACAGGTGAACAATATTTTCAAGACTTCTTTCAGGCGTAAGAAAAAAGAGCGCTGTAGAAGTCTAGATCGGACTTTGTTGTTATTTAATGTATCGGTACTTTTTGAAAATTTTATCAAATACAGATACGTTTTAAAACATAATAAACATCGCAGCAACTGAACGTAATGAAGAAATTAGTTAACATTTTTCTTATTATAAGAGGCAAACTTATCTAAAATAATGCTGATCTTCCGCATTGGCGCTGTAAACAAAATTACGTAGCCCCTATGCAATGTATTATGATTTAAGGCACACGCAAATCATAAGTGTGTTGGCAGCTTTAAAGCTGAGATTCACAAATTTTTTAGTGGAGATGTAAAACAAAACAAGACCTACAAAAAATTTATATTGTGTAGCATTATACAATTTTTTATTCATATGCGAACAATATCTCGTGGTGGGTAAGAAAATGCCTTAAGAAACATTAAAACGAAAGTGTTCTTTTAATGATTTTGCCATGCTTGTAATTCTCATCGATAAGCCGCCACCTGATCACTGCCACTGGATGGAAGAAGTCAATGGTGTTACACAGACTTTTATTAGTTTGTTAGATGGAAGAATAAAGAATTCATTTATCTCCCCCGTTGTATTTAATGCAAAAAAGAAACAAATTTTAATGTATGACATTAACTACAAGGACGAAAATTAAAATGGGATTCGCTGTTGCCACTACCAGCTGTTCTAATATTATTATTATTATTTATTAATATTATTATTATTATGATTATTTTTATTATTAATATTATTATTATTATGATTATTATTATTATTATTATTATTATTATTATTATTATTATTATTATTATTATTGTTATTACTAATTTAATTTGTATAAAGTCCATAGAGTATGTATCTATTTATTTACATGTTAAATATTTTTATGGACTTTGAATAGTTCTTAAGTCTTTGGAATTTTTTTTCTAAATGCGTCTGTATCTTATTTATAGTGCTGACGTCAAAATTAATTACACATTCTTAAGCATGAACATTCTTAATTCTCAGACATCAGCGATGGCAATGTTGATACAATTGCAGTTTAGTTAGACATTCTAGACCTTAGTAGTACAGTTACACGTCAATAACGCATTTAGTGCTATCTTAACTGTTTCCAAGTTTGGTGCTGTCTGTAAATTATTTTAAATAATTTTGTCGTATTGTGGGTTTTAATATTTCAGGGACAACAAAAAACAGATTTAGGGCATGGGTTCGGATATTAAAAAAAAATTGAGAGAGAAAGAAAAATAACCTTGGATTGAGTAACACTTACACGGCATTTATACTAAGCAATTTTTCATGGAACTAGCATGAAATTTTTACTTGTTGGTGAAGCAAGAGCGGTAAGCAATATGGTATTGCTTGAATTTTAAGGGGATGTTACTTAATCAACAGTTTATTTTTGAATAACGCATATCACTGCAACTTAAGAAGAGAATTAAAAAAATTCATCAAAAAATGCATAATGTAAATATGGACTTTCTAGCCAGCGATTATATATTTTTCTTGTTTTAATTTCATCGACATTTTGTAGACAGAAGGAATACTTGCAACTATCTAACTAGTAACTATGATTACATATCGTTAGTTTGCTAGCTAACATCAGTATTTTTTATTTACCCCGGTCGAGTTTCTTTTAGCAGAAGGTGAATCTGCTGTCCAGCCGCTTGTAAGCCTGCTCTACTTTTTCGTAAGGCTTGAGCTTTGTTATCATCTAATATCCACTATACGCTTTATTTAATCTAAAATTAATATGCGTTTTAAAACGTCTAGACTGTTCTAATATAAAAACATTTTTTCTATATGTACTATTAGACGATCGATAGAATTCTGCAATAAAAACTAAAATAAATTTATTGCGTTATTTTTTTAATGTGTTTTTATGTGTGTGGTTACCGTAGAGATTGCCTTTTTGATTTTAAGTTTATTAATGTAATAATAATAAATAATTTGTACTCAAAATTCTTTAATAGGTGGCTAGTGCATTGGGCATACTTTTCGTTTGGTGCTTGACATTACTCAAAGCTTGCTTATCTACATTTTTTTGGACCTGTTAACATTTAGAATACAATTTTTTTTATGTTGTTTGACATCTTTAATCAAAAAGTTCACATAACAATGATTGCGCTGCGAATTAAAGTTCAATTTCACAAGGAATGTGCTTTGCACAATTAAAGATTGATTAATACATTCATGGAGCTTGGTAGATACACCATTTAACCATTCCTGATATTTATTTTTTAATTGATATTTATTGTTATTTTCTTATTAAACAAATTTATTTTATGCGGTCAAATCTATAGCTTTTAAAAATGTTTATTTTAATAAAATGGAATAATATTTAACGAATGTAGTGGCATTTTTGCAACTTTATAGTAACTGGAGGTAGTGAGATTTTTTTGGCTGCATCTTGAAACCTTTTTTAGAAATTTACCACAAATGGGACAAACAAAATAATATTGATTAACATAAAGTATGTTGTGGGAACATCAAGTTCAAGGTTTTATGCTATGCAATATATACCTTGTCGATCAATTTTTCTAATAGTGTTCATAAAGTGGCCGTTAGCTGACCAAGAGAACGGCGACACGGCTATGATAACTATATTCCGATAGAGTTAATCATTTCGGTTTAGCTATATTTTGACAGTATCAATTGTAAAATCTTACAGATTTTTAACGGTCTGCATTTATAACTAAGACAACGTTTATTATTTAAGTAAATTTATTTCGATAAACTTGATTCGGATTGTCACGGTTTAATGATGAGGCTATTTTTTGCTCACTGGTAGAATAAAATTTAGTATCATGGATTGGTCCTTATGTCATAAAAAATGAAGAGACCGCCGAGCGATATGAGCCGATTTATAGGAAAATGTGTTTTTGAATTTAACGTCACTATTAAATGAAACGTTCCTACCAATTGAAACTTTGATGGCGCATTTTACCACCTTGGATTTTCTCCGGACCCGCAGCCACTAATAACTTTAAACGAACGAACCAGCAAATTTCGAGAATTTACAAGGCAATATTCATATGCGTTCGCCAATGGGTAATGATTTGTTAAAAATATTTAATATTAGTGATATTTGACTTCACTGTGTTTACTTTATCAAAAGCGTTTTTAGCTTTTAATATGCCACAAAATGGATTTGACTACAAAAATAATAATGTCAACAAAATTTGATATTTAAAAAAACAATATCAAGGCTGAAGTTGAGAAAACTTCAAGTAAAAATCAAAACCTTTTCTACGATCATAAATAAGTTCGAGATTATTGTTTTGGAAAAATGCACAAATTAATTTGGCACAAACCATAAAACCTGAAAAAATAACTTTAAATAAAACTCAAGTGAATAATTCTAGCGAAAGTAATATGACTCCAACTTATTTTTTTATAATGCGATATTGTTTCATATATTTTTTTTAGTTTTTAACATAAAATTAAAGAAATTCATGAATAAAATGTTGAATACAACAACGTTTATTAAATAAACAATTTTGTAATTTAATAAACAGGCACAGTAGTGTCAAATATTATAAACGGTAATAAATTTAAAAATACTGAACTGGAAATGTAAAAATGGTTCAACAACCACCGAAATTAACCTAATGGAAAACAAATTATTATTGAATAAATAAATAGTACTGAATAAATAAGTATTGAATAAATAATAAAAACAGTTTTTTCCGTGAAATAATCTACGCTTTATGCTATCGTGAAGATAAAATCATGAAAAGATAAATATTTTTAGCAGAAAGTAACAACAGATATATGTGTCGATTAATAAAGAAAACAACGAAAGAAGCTTTGGACTGTGTGGACTTCGTGTAACCAAATTAATATTAATTGATTACGAATAATCCCCGTATTCTTATTTATCAAATTAATTAGTTGATGATGTTAACAACGTAAACTTAAAGTGGATAGATGCGAAGGGTGCTGATGGCGGATGTAGCGATCAAGAAAATGCTGCATTAGATTATGTAATAGTTCCGCAAAAGTGTTAATACGTTTGTTTCATCCACATCTGCTTATTAGTCCACTTCTGCTTTTTTTTTACCACTTTTCAACATGTCACGCCACTGTGCTTTGTTACAAAAAAATATCAAAATTAAAAAAAATTTAAATTGGCAAATAAAGTTTCTTAACTAGAGGAAGAAGCAAAAAGTTGTAAACAAGTTCGAATATAAAAATTGTTATTTTTTTTATAATTTATGTGTTTGTCAGCATATAGAGTTGAGGCTATGAAATACATCATCATTTTGTTTTGAGTTTACGTTCATATTTTGTTGAATGGAGAAATTTTTAATAACTGACATTGCCTTAACGAGCTCGTAAATTAAAATTTAACTTAAGAGTTTGATCATACATTTTTTTCATATTTTTGACCGAAAAAAAGAAATAAATAAAAATAAAATTTGTTAAATTTAAATTCAAGTTGGTGCTGATAACTCTGAGAAAATTTTACAATTTGTGGTAGCAGTTATAAATAAAAATAAGTTTAAACCAAGTCGTGAGATTATATATTTTTGATGAACTTATTTCGTGCTGTTTCGACTTGCCGCATAAAAGTAAAATGTTCATAAATAATTATTTTTGTTTTGCAATTAATTATTATTATTAGTCTGTTGAAGTCAATAAATATGACTTTGTAGAACGACACCAAATTAACATTTAATTATTGGAGCTAAAGTCACATACAAAGGGTCACCGTTTTTTTAAATTTTTTATAATTTTTACTTATTTTACATTCTGTGTAAATTTTAGAGTCTTAGCGGACACTTCTATGCAGACATATTACTTCTTCCTGCCCATAATAATGTGAAAATAACCTCTATGGTCACTCCCTTAGTTTGCTTGTTAACCCTTTCGGTGCTATTGGGATAATACGTTCCAGAGAATGTGTGAATGATCCTATTTGTTTTTTAATGTACAGAAAATCTTATTTTAAAATATCCCAGTCGGATTTCTAAATTTTAGTTTATGAAATAAATAACGGTACCCAATTTGATGAGAAGCTTTCATTTGTTACTTATATATGAAATTAAGACAATTATAACAGTATAGTAATAAAAATAAATGTATATTTGTTTGTAACAATTCGCTTCACCATTGTTGTGTGTTTGTATATTTGGCATATATTGTCCCATTCGGGCTTTTTATTGGGCTTATATATCCCATTCGTATTATTTTCAGTAAAATATGTCGCAACTTAGTAAGGACCTTCAAGAGCTAAATTTATAAAAAAAAACTACAAATCTTGTGTTGAAAATAAGAAAAAAAATTGCTAAATATTTGCCAAAAAATTCGTCTGAGAAAATAGAAAATAGGAATATTTTGTAATTAGTTTCTGAATTTATTTTGCTATTGCACTCAAAACGTGAAGATATTTTTGTGTGATAATTATAACTTTTTGGGTTATCCATTCCAAGTGACAGCTAATTTAAATACTTGTTTGAAATGTTTTTCAGATTGTTTGCAAATTAAGCGTGAGTAAATAAAGTAAACATTAAAACAAATATTCTAGTTTGTGAGTTTTTAAATAAGACAACTAAAGAATTTTCATTTATATTTTAAAAGCACACGTTTGACTAAAGATATTTGCTCACTAAAAAACTAGTTTTACTTAAGTTCCATTTATATCTAATTGTGTACTTTAACTCGTGAAGAGATATAAATCATTCACTTGTTCAGTAAATTAGCTGTTCAAGCTAACGTTTCAATGATATATAAAATAAATATTAAGTAAATAAATTAGGGACTATTAAGTGTGAATAAAAAAATCTTTCGTACATATTAACATATAAGATAAATTGGAAGTTGTATAAGACTTTTATAACGGTTTAAAGTAATATTTTGAAAAGATTTGAATCCTGGGTAAATGATTTACTTTTTTGTTCTTTAGATGTTAAATAAATTACTTAAGAGCTTTTATATCGTGACAGTTTCTTTAGCTTCTGCAAGAAAGTTCACTCATTAAGTGGTGCCGCTACATTATTCGGGTTGTACGTAAGTCTAAGTATTGGAGAGTTGGTGTTGTTCTTTTAGCCATCAATAATTAACTAAACCTTTTTCGAATTACTTCATTTAATATATGTGGGCATTCACTTAGCACAAAACTTATTTATATATTTCGCTGCTAGTGTCTGGAGCAAACAAGAAAATATATTGAGTTGCCCTCTTACCGAAAATTAGAGATAAAATAATAACAACAGCAAATAAAAATTAAAACACAACATTAATTCAAATTAAACAAACACAATAAAATGCGTAAAATTTGACATATGTAAGTGAATTTTACAAAAAAAAAAAAAAAAAAAAAGAGTCATAATCCAATATTTAATGTGCGTCAACAATAAGGCGCACCGGAAACTGTTATTGAATATTCCACATATACAACAGCAACAATAATAAAAAGTAATACAATATTGCGTTTTAGAGGTGGGTAGCAAATTTCGTTTGTGTAAGAAAAAAAAATAAAATTAAAATAAAAAGCATTCTTTACCAACAAAACTCAACTAATAAACAAAGAAAAGTGTTAAATTAATCACATATATCAGTGAAAAAATAATAAAGAGACACACTTCCGTTGAATACAATGTTTGGATGAGGGCTGTTTTAATTTTTTTCACTTTTAGCTTCTTAAAATTTGACATTTGAATCACTTTGAAACCCTATTAATGCTGCTTTATATTTTCTATAAAAAATATTTAAAATCACAAGCACAAATAGGTGAATAGTATTTTTTATTTCTTTATTGTATTGCCAAATAATATTTGTAAATAATTTTACAAATTGCAGTGGCTTTGATAAACCATATACCCAGTACCATCGTGATCTAAGACTCTTCTTTACACCTGTATTTTTTCCATATCATTTTTAAATTTTTATTGTCAAAAATACCTTAATAAAAATTAAGATTCTAATTAACATACCAGAAACACTAATTAGAAAATTTCTGATTATTTGTAAATAATTGGTTGATCAAGGGAGTTTGCAGTTTTTTTTTTTTTTTGCAGAAATGGCGATTTTATTATTGGCAATTTTTCTAAATTGCTATTTAATGATGACTAAAAATTTTTTGGGTTTTCCGTGTAGCTACTAGCACTTAGTACGAATTCAACAATATAAATCAACGGTTCTCAAATGGGGGTCCGTAGCAACCATCCAAGGGGTCCGCATGAAGAACCGAAAATACAGTGTTTTCAAAAATAATAAAAGTTTTATTATGAATTTGGGCTTCAGAGGGGTCCGCGAAAAAAATTAGTTTAATAGGGGTCCGCGAGCAGGAATTTAATGAGAACCCCTGATCTAAATACATATAAAACATATGGGCAGCGTTGCTACATTTTAACGCTTTTGTCGCGTCTTTGACAACCGTAATGAGTCTCATTATTATTTAGTAAAAATGAAATTGCGCTTTTATGAAATCTATCTCATTTTCATATTTTCTATAAATTTTTATAAAATTTAGTTTGTTGTCAAAAATTATTATTTTATTTGTGTAAAATAGTTTTGTTTTTTGAAATTTTCAGAAAAAAAGTTTTTTTTTTTGTCGCAATTCACTTTTAAATGTTGGTAGGGCTGCATAGCCGACAATAATACAATTGTCCCAAGAAAAAAATTATGTTTTTCCCTCGATTGCAGTCATCGTTAGGATGTTAACGTATTGTTCAATTAGTACCTTCACAAAGAAGTTCAGTTTGCCGAGGAATTAAGATGGCCATGATGGCACCAACAAGCAACGCTGTGTATTTTTGGACTGCCTTACCCTAAATTTTTTATCATTCTTCCAAATACTACACAGACCATACGTGGGGCTTATTACATAGATCGACTAATTAGTTGTCATTTTATTTCACTATTATTGAAGGTTAATGTACCATTAATTTTAATAATTCAAGCGCATGTAGCACAGACACCTTAGCAGATATAACAAATAGCTTAGCTCTAGAATTTTAATTGACGTAATGATTATAGTCCGGCAACCTCTTTTCCTATGGACAAACATATTCAATTATGAATAAATTTAAATGTTTCTTTTTCTATTAATACTACCGATTGACTGCGTGGGTAGTTTAAGAGATTTTACAATTTTTCATTCATTCAATACTTTGTTTTGATGATGTTGTTTTCGAACAATAGCTGCCAAATTATTACTCAGATCTTGTTTTATTTCATGCAAAGTCTGGCTGCATTGGTTGGCTTAGAGGTGAATAAAAAAAAAATTTTTAGCGTTTATGTTGATTGTTTATGTTTGTATGTAGGTCAGTAGGTAAGAGAAGTAATTTTTTGTATATAAGTTGTCTATGCCACAAAGGGTGTTAAGTGTTCATGCACCATTTATCAAATGCAACAAAATGTGTAAGATTTGAATGTTCTATTGAATAAAATTTAAAATAATATTGAAATTTTTTTGTAAGAACTGGCTAACTCAGGATTTTAAAAGTTAAATAAGCCAAATATAGTTGTAAAGCGAAAACTTCTAAATTTCTCTCAAAATATTTTATATCAAAAATTGCAAATTCAAAAATTCCAATTTTATAAAAAGTCGAAGAACAAAGAATCAGAAATTTAGTAAAGAAGTTTTATTTCTCCAAAAAATTGAAATATTATTAAAATTTAAAAAAATCGGCAACTAATCGGACAAAAGTGAAAGAGAACTTCTGAAAACGTCATATCCTGTTTAAACATCTATTATACTGATATTAATGTGCACCACCTTTTGCCCTCAGCATGCACTTTTGAAAAAATATTTAAGATCTTTAACTAAAAAAAATTAAAAGATTTTATTCTAGAAAAAAAAAACTTACCAGACTGTAGCTTACTTCGATGTTACAACAATTAACTTCATAGCTTATGCACTTAACTTGTTTCCATATTTTTTCGGCCGGAAATAAATGTATTTAACAACTTTTTTTAGATTTTCACATAATTTATCAAATTTAAAAGTTATAAATAACTTTCTTATGGTGCCTCACTACTCAACTTGATCTTAACTGAACTATCAAGTGGCGTGACAGATTATGCTGTAATGTTTAAACAAAGTTTATCAAACCAATTAAATGTTTTGACGAATACAATTTTTTTAAAAAATCGGTAAATTCTAGGTTTTTTTTATCGAAAATTTCGGTTTTCAATACAACAAAAGAAAAACAGCAACAACATCTGAAAACGTAAAAAAATAGAAGCGTTTGCCTTTTTTGACTATATATCCACTACATATAAACTGAATAAATTTCAATAGCTTCTCTTCCTACACTATGTCTGACAGATAAGTGGGCTTAATTTTTTTGGAGCTATTCCGCAGCCTTGGCAAAACTAATTTGGTGATTTTATAAACATCTACGTTTAAAATATTACATTGTAATAAACACAGTTTCTATTATGTTTTTACCTTCTCTTTAGAATTTACAATTACAACTACGCTATAAAAAACTTTAAGATTATTTCAAAATAGTTTTCTAAACCCTTAACAAAAATATTCAAATTATTGTGTCAATTGAAAAATAGTAGTGAGTAAAAAAAAAACACGTCATAAAAACAAAAACAGTTGTAAAAATGTCGTAATCAAATACGAAAATATAAGAATTTTATGATAAGAGAAAAATAATAGCCCAGTGTTCTTTAACAATTAAACAACAATTTATTTAAAATATATCTGAACTGAGTCAGAGTATATTTATGCCTGAACCAGGGATGGTTTCGTTCGTACAGGTTTTAATCCTACCAAAAAAAAAAATTTTTTTTTAAACTTTTCTTGTCTTTCCCAGTTTATTCATTAAAGCACAAATTTTCAAAATATTCATTCCAACATTTCATTAACGGAAAAATTCTAGTTCCTGAATTTGAAAAATAAGGAAAATTTTCATATTTAATGATATTCTACAAAAAATTTTTCATCAAAAACAAAATAATTTGCTCATAGTTAGCGTTGTCATTTTGGTTACATTTTCAATTTAATTTTTAATTTCTTATTTTATATGCTAATTTTCCAAATAAGAAAAGATTTGTTTTTATTAAAAATTAAATCAAATGTGTTTGAGAGATTTTCGATTTCAGTTCTGTGGCTCCACTACACAGTGAAAACATTTTCTTAATATCGGAAAAGTAATTTCGGGGATAAAACATTTAAGATCTCCGAAACAGCGCCACCCGTCCGGTTTAATCTATCAGCTCTATGATTAGTTATTTATGATCTGTGCGCCTTTGTATGAAATCAGCTTTTACAAGGTTTGAAGCATTCTATACACAAAAGGTGCCCGTGGCACGTAATTTTTCAGTTCTTCTTTGCACAAAAACCACGCCAGGTTATTGGGAAAATATATTATCCATATCATTCCAGCCATTCTCAAGGTATGTCGTTAGCCAACAACATTACTTTATTTTTACATATACTTATACGTGTAAAAGAATATCAGATTTAGCTCTGTAGTAAATTTATGCTTTAATATGTAAAAGAAAATTAAAAAAATCAAACTTGAAATTTATTTTAAATAACTCAAAGTTCAATTAAATTTTGGAAATTTGGATTGTAAAAACTCCTTAGTCGTACAACATTGATCATCAAAGTCATTTTACTCATGCTATAAGAAAGCAAAGAATCTAAAATTGTAAAGAGAATACACTCATACGACAGAAAAAAAAGCCAAGAATAACTTGAACCTTTGTAGTTCTCATTTTTAAATACTGTATTTGATCTTGTTTTTAAGAAGAAGAAGAAGCAAAAAACCAGCTTGTTTGGCATATCAGTACAAATTTCAGTTTTCCTTCCGACAACCTAAGTTTATAAGGCTTTTTTTAATATAATTGATGTGTGTTCAACACTTAAATTAAGAAAAGTTAATAACTTAACACTTTTTTTTTTGATATTCTTAGTCTTTTTATTTTTTTCAAATACTTTTAATTATAATTTCAAAAAAATTATTATTTTTCAAGAAGAACAGAGTAAATTTAATAAATAAACAGAATAAAAATTATTTTAACACATTTTACAAAATGCCGCCGAATAATACGATAATATTATGACAAGGGGTTAAATTGATTGAACTCTTATATTGATTTTTATGATTAATAAACATTTACATGCAACGCAGTTCCTATAAAAGTTTTTATTTGTTCTAAATGTAAGATTGTATTACAAAATAAAAAGATTTAAGGCGACAAATGTCAACATTTTAATTTTAGTCTTGATAATAAATTTTAACGAAATGTAAATGAATATTAAAGTGATACAAAAGTAAAAATAATCTATGAAAAAATTATTCTAGATTTGTAATTAATGTTGCACTGAAATTGTTTGCTGCGACGAACGTTTTAAATATACTTTTTTAATGGAATCACGCGTAATCACGCATGGCGTGGAGGTTTTTAAACATCTTGTTATATATTCTAAATTATTTTTATTTTTTTTTATTTTGGCGTTTTTTTTTGGGTTTCCTTGAATTTTCTTTTTTGCAATATCGAATAATTTTTTAAAGATACTCAAAAATAACTTGAATAGATTTCAGGATTGTTTTAACCGACTTCGTCTGAGTGTATCCTAGTATAAATATTTAAAATAAAAAATTAAAATAGTGGATGTAACTTGATGTAAATGGCCAATTTTTGGCCAGGTTTAGACAAACGCTTAGAATTTAAATTTTGTTTTACTGTGTCAGCAAAAAAGGAAAATTATTTTAAGTTTGTCTATTTTTAACTCGATTTTTTTTCGCAAGAATTGTTAACTTGATTTAAGAAACTTTGCACTTTATTATAATTAAAAAACTAACAAGAAAATTCCAAAGTGAAGTTTAAATATTCTGAATTAAAAACAAATGCGAAAACAAAAACACAAACCCGCCAGATATGAGCTTGTCTCGCACATTAAGGGTTCCGTATCACATATGTGTCACTCTCTACTTTTTAATTTTATTTTGATTTACTTGCTGCGGCGGACATAGTAAAACAAGTTTTGGGTAAAGTGAATATAACGCCCTATGCAAATGAAGTTACTATTAGGACACGTTTATATTTTAATTTTTTATGCTTAATTTTATAAGGACTAAGCAATATATACCCTGCGTAAGTTAATATTTTCAGCTTATTACACTTTACAAAATTGAGTCCATATATGTATGAGAATATCACGTAACTATCGGAATACTGTTCATAGCACTTCATTTTTTGCAAAAACTTTAAGCGTCTGCTCAAAACGATTTAAAATACCATATTCATCAAACTCATGGCCTTTTAGAAACACTCTATATTTCAAATTCTATTGCTAACATTCTATTTTTGTAGAGAATATATTTGTGCATACTCTGTGTGAACTCTATATGTCTGCCTACTACGGTTGAAAAACTAAAGATAAAAATCACGTTAATATTGGAGCACCATTTTATTTAAAGTTTTATTATTTCTACTTTTTGCTTTTTGCACACATAATTTTACTGAAACTGCAAATTTATTGTGTCTGTATGTACAGTAAATATCACTTCACTTTCAGAACACCCTTTAAGTTTAAATAGTATTTGTTTTTATAGCGGCTATGGTAATAAAAATTTCAAGAGTCTACCTATTACGGCTCCAGAGATAAAAAATTTTGATAGATGAACAATCCTACGGGCAAATAGACAGAAACACATTGTGATGAAAACAACAGGGTTGTGATTTTACACCATGTTTGCAGAATCCTAATGCGCAAGAAAAAAATTAACACTCTGAATGTCAGTTGGCAACTTCTCATAGTTCGTGTTACAAACATTTTTTTTTTTGTAAGGCATTCTTTTAATACTGATAAAATTCTTTTCAGCATGATCGTGCGCGATCAAATTATTTATTGCTCACGATTTTAATATTTTTTTTCTTGCAGAAATAAAGTTACTATGGTAAATGTTTTTAACTATCAGTTTACACAATTATGATAAAAAAATAAAAGTGTAACATTTTATAAACAACAAGCAGATAACCGGTGTGCTTTGCTACCTCAACCACATTTAAGTGAAGTAAACAACAAAAAATATTTAAAAAAAAATTTTCTTTAGGGAACGCTTTTATAGTTCATCGGAAAAAGGTGCCTTCACCTGTGGAACGATCATTCAGGAGTTTTTACATTTTGTTAAAAATTTGCGTTTGGTAAAATAGGGTATTTATTTTTTCGAATTTTAAGTGGACGTGGAACTTTTCACACAAAGTGAATATTAATCGTCGTGTCACTTGATAAATGTAAAAGATGGCAACTTGAAATTTTGTTCAAATAACTCTCCTAATGATACGCATAATGTAGAGAAAACCGACAGGGTTAGTACAGTGGGCGTGGTATCTTCCATACAAAGTTTAAATTTTTACATCCCTGAAGCTTTGTACTAGGAATTTTCTTATTAATTTGCATAAACTGCTAAACTGGGAGAGTGGGCGTGGTACCTCCTATACAGAGTGAAGGAAGGGTCTGAAATTTTTGTACCGGTAATTTCTGTGTTGGTGTGAATAAATAAATAAAAACTTCCCGCAGTAGAGAAGAGTTTATGGTGCGATTATTCCCACTGGAGTAGTAAAGCGCATTGAGAAGAAGGAGTACTTAATACATGTAATAACAAATATTTTATTTACGACTTAGAGCTCAATTAAACATTTTGGTAAGAATGTTAGAGTTCTGTAGTTAAGGGACAAAATATATTTAATGTGTACAAGCAGTGATGTCAGATGTAGGTAATTTTTCCCTCTTCAAAGAGGAAAATAAGTCGCAAGAAAAAAAGACTTATTTTCTATTTTAAGCAAAATATAGGGAATTTTTAAAATTTTCGATTTTTTGTTTAAATACTCTATAGTTTATTTAAAAAAAAAATTCAAATTCAAAATATTTAGCATTTCCGACAACATGCTTTAACCAGATGAATTGCATTTAAAAATTGTTTATAGATAGACCAGACTAAATAATTAATTTAAAAATAGAAAACAATGCACGTACGTACAATTTGTATATTTTTTAAAAAATTGCTAATATTGTTGACTTTATAACACCTTCCACATTACTGCGGAAAACCCGAAATGGGGAACCGTAAAACAGCAAAGACAACCGGGTTAAAAAATTATGTGGAAAAATAGAAAAATACGTAGAATCATAAAACCTATTGAATTAAAAGTAATGACCATTTTTGATTATTTTTTTTAATTTCTATTGTTCTTAATTTTCATGGAAAAAGAACTGGTACCTGGAACTTTAAGCACCCAATAAAACATTGTTAAGCTTTTGTTAAGTTTGTTATATTTTTTTTGTTATTATTTGTGGTAGATGCTTTTGAAATCGGCATGAGAATAGCAATAATACTAATTAACATTAAACTCGTACTTTAGAGGCGGTTTGTAAGTTTCCGTTTCTCATATACATAAGAGGCAACAAGTGGTTTTAAAATTTAAGACAATAAAATATTCTAATTTAAAACGTACTTTTAATATATTGACACTTTTTATAGATTTTCTATATTTTTATTTATGATTTTTTTACCACATGAAATATTAGCTTTCAATAAGGTGGCCGGATGATCAAACAGACATAAAGAATTGTGGCTTTAATTTACCCTTAACGATTTATGTTGTTATTTAACAAGAGACATGCAGCGGTTATAGAATTATTAAATCTATTTTACTGTATTGAGATTCTTATAGTCATCACTAACAACTTGTTCATTATAAAATATTCATATCTAAAAAAGGTATTTTTCTTGCAAGAAAAATGCTTTTAAATCTTTTAAAAATAAAAAAGAGAAGACTTATGGTTGTCAGGCATCCAAAAAATTAAAGTCATTTAAAGGGTTAAATAATTTTTAAATTGTTAAAGGCAACTTTGTCTCACTTTGAAGAATATTAGAACAAATGTATGAATAAAACAGCAATTTAAATCAAAAGAAAAAAACTAAAATGATGATAAAATAGTGTCTGATGCCTGTGAATGATAGACGCTGAGACTGTCATTATAAAACATTAAAAAATGTAATCGGTAATTTAACGCTTCTATAATTGAAAACCCGCATCAATCAAAAGAATCAAAATCGAAAACAAAAAACAAAAAAAAAAAAACCAATCAAAAGATGCACTCAAATAATGACATAATTTTAAGAAAACCTTTAAATTAACACAAAATAAGAAATATAAAAACAAACAAATTAAATATTATTGAAATTGATCCAGATGGATCCAGAGACTTTAACAGAAAAATCAAAATGAAGTTAAGGTTAAAGTGATGGGATAAAATTATATATTTTATTTTTCTTGAAGTTGTCAAGTTTTAAGAATCATCTTTTTTATTTCGCTTTTAATTTAAAATATCAAGAAAAATTTTGTTTACTTTTTTAAATTGGTGTTGATTTGAAAATTTATTAAGATTATGTTGTTTCATTTTTAATTGGATTTTGTTTTTTCGTTTTCAAACAGCAATAAATTTTATGAATACAGGTGGAAGTATTCGTACGGTTATAAACCAAATTAAAGTCGATAATAGTGGCCAACATTCCTAATCTGATTTTTCGAAAATGTTACTGCTAAACTTGAAAGAGTTTAGAAAAGATATTTTGATTGTATTAGAGATATAAGCTCTTGTAGTTTCGGCATTCAGAATTTAGCACTTAAAAATTTTCAACGACAGGACGATACTAGTTAATGATACATAGTTTTACTTTTTCGGCATTCTGATTGGAAATATAGTCAAGCTTAATTTTATTTAAGTCTTTATTTTATTTTCTGTGACTTCACAATCTGGTCCACATAAAATACTTCTATGATTCCAGCAAAAATTGCCTTGTTAAGCATTTATACCTCTTTTAGACCACAAACCAGCGATGCCAGAATAAAAATTTTACCTTGAATTTAAAGATTTTTTAATCTAAATAAGATTTGAAGATCTTTTTCCCAAAATTAATTTATTTGATTTAGTTGTTTGACACCTAATATTGCAACTCCTTGTTAAATTTTACTTACCATATTTACCTACGTGACACAATTTTAATGTAAATTAATACTTAAAAACAAATATTGTATCACTGCCGCTAATGGATAAATAAATAAATAATGATGACGTTCACCAGATACATATATTTGTAAAAGCTACTATTTCCCATACAAATGAATTCAATAGCCTTTTACATTGAGCTCTGTAAACAAATAACAGAACGATTTCACTTTTAACTTCAAAACATTATTAATATAAAAGTTTCCTTACAAGAAACTCTAATAAAACTTTTTCAAAATTTATCTGAAGACAGTGAGATACACAATTTGATTATGAATTATGGGAACTTGGAGTTCCTGACTTTAATAAATATTTTAATAATTTAGAAAATGTTTCAGTGAAATAGTTTTGGCAGGCATTGTCGAACATTTCTAGAACGGATAGTGACTTAATGTTTCCAACCTTGCCGAAGTTTGCAATATTTTAGATATGTCTCACTTGTTTATCAGACAATATTGAATTTTAAAGCTTTTTTTTTAATTAAGATTTTTTCGATAAATGAGGATTTTTTTATGAAAATTTCTGGCACCACTTCCAGAAATACTGAGACTCGAACTCGAGGTATCTTTTTTATCGCCCAGAGCTTTTAAGCCTACTTAACCAAGAGTGCCACTCAGTGTTGTCATGGTACTGGTCTACACTTTCGAAAAGGGATTTGGACAGTACGTCTTTGCCCACGACAGCATTTTAGATCAAATACAGCAATTTTGTTAATGCCAAACAAAAATATATTTCGATGGATTGCGGTACGCGTGAAACCTTCAATACCTTATTGAACATTGATAAAATCTTTTATATCATAAATCATGCAAATAAAAGGCATCCAATTTTAATTCTTTAAATTTAATAATTTCTGATGCTTTAGCCCTAAAAAGTTAAAGTTAGTAAGTGTTTCATAAAACAAATTAATATCTCTGCACAATCTCTTGCTGTCATAACTGAAAAAATCTATATTTTTTGGGCAAAGAAAAAATAAGTGTTGTGATTATTCGTATGCTTAATTGTGTCTTTTATAACAAAGTGTAACGTGTTAAAAAGAAACAACTATTTATTAAAAACTGTCTATATACGCAGCCAAAAACAGGGAACAACCACCTTAAAAATAAATTACTCATTATTTTGTGTGTTTTTATAATTTAAATCGTAAAAATATTAAAAAAAAAGTAATCTTTACCTAAAGAGTTAAAAAACTCTACTATAATAAATAGGAAATAAGTGTAGGAAATAATTTGTGGCAAGCGTTTGGAGAGAGTACGGAATAACATTGAACGGTTACTCATACTGAGAGCACAATGGGAGCACGAACAACAGTAAACTTATGAAACATAACATCCTTAGAAAAATATAAAGAAAGCCAACATTTGTTTTCATAATCCTTAACTAATCTAAAAATTTTTTTCTAATGTTTTGTGCTCTCCTAAATCCACGCCAGATTATTTTCTTGAAGTTAAGCTCACAAGCTATTTAATGCCAGTTAACACGATAAACGGCTGAGTATTAAGAAGTCGATTTGATCAAGAAAGGGTGTTGGCATAAAGAAAAACAACTTTCTTTAAATGCAGTTTGTGCAAGAATATTGCAATGCGACTTTCAAGTGTCTTGTTCATCGAATTACAGTTTTTTTAGATCTCTTTTCAGAAAACAAAACAGTGTTGATTTTTACTACAGTCGAATAATTGATTAAATTCATTTATTTGGTAACTCAAAAAAAAAAAAAAAAAACTAAAGAATTTGAACCAATTTTAAATTTGAAACAATTTATGAATATGTTTGCATGTACATACATTTGCATGTATGAATGTATGTATGAACGTATTTGCGTATACACAGAAAACATAAATATATCTTGACAAACATAAATAAACATGAAAGTCAACATTGATTTAGTTTATTTTGGCATTTAGTTGCTGGTCTTAAGCAGGTAAGAGAAAATATTTGATCAATAAGTTAATAAAAAAAAATTTGATACTAGAATAAATTTGTTTAATATGCGTAACATATTGATTAAATATGTAATTAGTATCTAGAATAGACAAGGATATTAAACGTTATCAAAAATACCAGAATGTATACTTACAAATTCCATAAAGTTCAGTGTGATTAAACTTACCTAAAATGAGAAGAGAAAAGGTAATTGGTTAGTAAAATCATTAGAAATTCTTGTGAAGCTTTAATAAAAATATTATGAATATAAAAGTTTACGTGCGCCGAGATATCGTTGACGAGATACCATCTATTATAGGAATTAAAAATTAGAACTGCCGCATTTATAAAACCCTGAAACAGATCTGAAATGTATTTTAGGACAAATTTAGAATCACTTTGGGCGGGAGTATTATCAAAAATGCGGTAAATTAATGTTTTTTTAGTCGATATTGAACTGAAATGATATTTAAATTTTCATGGATAAGTTGGGCTTCAAGTAAAAAAAATTTAGCAACTATTTTGAAATCGTGATCAATATTTTAAACTCATGAAAAAAAGTCTTGAAAAATTCAGAACTTTCAATTTAGAAAAGAAAATAACTCATAACTCGCAAATTATAGAGAATAAAAAACTTCATTTTAAAGGCCTTATCAAAGTTTCAATTATTGCAAGAAAAATATTTTTGCCATAGTACCGCTCATAAAAGTTCTGGAAAGCTCATTTATTTAAAAACCAAAAAGTTATTATTTACACTTTGCAGAACACGTACAGTTAACAGAAAGTGAACAAAGAAACACATCCTAAAATAACCTGAAACACGTTACAATTAATTGAGAACAATAGTTATTAAATGCGCGGGTGAGACCCCAATACACTGAATGAAATGTCCAACAGATCTTTAGAAAAATCTAAACGGAGAATTTCTATTCATTTGAAATTTTTTATCATACGAGCTAAGTTTAAATTAAAATATTTCTTTGAGACAAAGATTTAAGGTTTGGTAAGAGAATCTTTATTAAACAGTTGGTTGTAATTCCTTCTTCTAAATATTCACCTCAAATACAAAATGCTACAAAATTTAAATAATTAAAAGCATTTTAAAGAACTAAACATTGTTTTGGCAAATTTTACATGCCTCCATTCTGGCACGAGGTTAAATTTTTAAATTTTTATGCTTCTTCTGCTTAATTTTTTTTTTAATTTTTGTACCCCTTATGCCATCCAAATAATTTTTTAAACAGACCTAATTTCATTGCTTTGTTGAAAATATTTGCCAAAACATGAATTTATTAGAAAAATAATTTATGATGCTGGTTTTCATTTTCTAACTCATACAACAGCCTACATTCACGTGTTCATTTCACAAAATGAAAAAAACAATGGTTAAAACAAACCCAACAAAAAGAAAAAATAAATAAATAAAAAATAATAATAAAATAAACGACGAGACTCACAATAATATAAAAACCAAAATATCTTTGGCAAAAATTCAATATTCATATTTATATCAGAGATTAACAATGTTGCCGTACTGTAGGACATTTAACGAGAATTTCATGAATTTTAAATACTATTTTTTTTTTTTTTGGGACAGATCACATTGCAGCTTTACCTTTACATATTTATAGCAAAGTACAATTATAAGGTTTCTGAAAATAGTTTTTAGAAAGTTGGGGCATTATCGGTTCGACTGGAGTAGTATTTTGGATATGTAACAATTTTTATTAAAGTCTATAAGAAATAACACACATATTTACTTGCATTAATGAATTTATTTTAAAGCTTGTGTTTAATATAAAATAATTTGATTGAGGCACTTGTAAATAGAATTAAACTCAGTCTTTTACTTGTAGGTTCTTATTTTTCTACATTAATCATGTATGTGCACTGACCCTATCGGACAAATAAAAAAAGTTTAACAAAACTCTATTAGCGAAGAAGGGACCCATTAACGGGTAGTCTCAAAACGGACCATTGTTGAGGAAGAAATTTCTTACACGTGTTAACGTGTTTGTGTTGTAGCCACTGATGCCATACGATTTCATACCGCTGAATTATTTTTGTGCACGAGCAAATAACTAAATCCAAGGCAGCAATCTTTTTGGAGCCACACAAAACATAACCCTGTACATATTTCCATTTTATTATAAACAGCAAAACAAAATCTGCGAACAAAGAATAAAACATATTTCTTAAAAAATTTTTGTTCCTTTTTTGAAGTTCAAAAGCGATGTTATCTCAAACATAATATCTCAACACGAAGATGTTGAATACTGCATTGTTGTTTGTTATAGTCTGGTTATTACTAAACTGTTGTTGTTAATAAAAGTTAACAAAACATTTACAGTTTAGGTTTTGTATTGTATGAAATTTTTATTCCGACTGACGGTCTGTTGTTTGTGCAAGCAATACAGTTTTCTGTTTTAAATGTGTTCACTCATAAAACCCAAAAGTAAAATAATAAATTTGTAAATAAACACTTGTCGACAGTAAGTTTACATTTATACAAAATGGTAAAGTAATTTTATTGAATAGTGGTCGACACAGTAAAAAACAAACCTTAAATAACTTTAAGGAAAATGCCTAAAAAGATAACTAAAAAAACAAAACAACTAAAACTTTCGCAACCTTATGGAGAGCAAAATGATTCACTTTACTTGTCAAAGGACGTTTGTAAGTGATAAGCAATGATCTAAGTTCTTAGGTTTAACTTAAGCTGATTGTGTGGTTTAGATTGACACTGTTCCTTTTTGTAAGATCTCAAATCTGTTGTTAAAGGAAAAAGGCAATAAACTCATTTTGAAGGGGCTACTTAAAATTAAGTCCAAATAAAAAAACATAGAATTTTTAAGATTATTTTTCCTAAACCAAAATTCGTCGGATAAAATTAAAAACGAAAGGGCAAGGAGCTCGAATTTTGGCAGTAATAATATATAGGCCACGTGTAGAAAATTCTGTATAAAAAATCACGATATGCTTGAATGGTTTATCCCTTTTTGGGCTTTAAAAAACTTGAATTGAGTTTTAAAGTTTTTGATAGTGTTTAGTAATGGTTTCAGATTATGTTATCTAAAAATGTAGAAGAAGCAGAAAAAATAGAAAACTCAGGCCATGATACACCACAACACAATATTTAACTGTTAATTTACCCTTTCATTTTATGTTTGCATTAGATGTTTTTGAAAATTTTAAATGTCTACTTTTCCGTTCCAATAGACTAAAAAATATATAAATTCACGTCATGTGTAGGGCAACCTTAAAATTTTTACTTCATTAAATTTATTGTTTTTTTAGCATCCATAATATATCTTCTTTAAAAATTATTATAACAACGACAGGGGCCTTTGGCAGACAAATAGACTTTAAAGGGATATTAATATTTTTAATTATTCAAACACAATTACCATCCATTTCCGCAGCCACTCGTGTTTTTATTAAGTAGTCAGGAAAATATATGTTAAAATTGATTCAGCCTAATAAAGCCTAAATTAATATAGAATATATAAAACATGTATAAACCTTAACTTATATTGTAGGGTGTTTTTTATAAACTAAAAAATTCCAAATCTGACTTTTTCTTTTGATTTATACAAAACAAGATAATATTTCATGCCAAAAATAATAAAAAAATATTATAATTGTTGAAGGTGCAACTGAATACAATTTTTACTAAAACTTAGACAAACACAAAGGGGGAGAAGTGAAGGAGAAAGAAAAATAATTATGCATTCACTCATTTAGTACGAGTGCACTCATGTTTCATAAATGAACATTTCTTTTCTTTAAAAGTTGTTAGTTTTATTTTTGCAGGAAAATCAAGATGCTTTTGTGGTTTGTTATTTTAAAGCAATTTTAAGTTAATGGAACCTGCCACCTGTATGGCAATTTTACTTTGTCTGTACGCTTAGCGATTCTGTGTCAAAAATTTTGATTTATATTTTAAAAACTGTTTTTTTTTAATGAAAAAGGTAAAATATTTGTAAGATTTATTATTTCAATGTTCAGCTGAACACATAAAACAAAATATATGTAAGACACTCTTGTTAACCTTTGTTATTTTTTTCCTCTTATTAAATTAAAATTTTAATTAACTTCTCACTATTTAAATAATTATTTTAAATAATTCACATTTCCAATTAAATTAAATCAAATAAAAAATAAAAAAAGAAATGATGATTGCATCATTTAAGTTTAATTGAATTTATATTACTTAAATTTTCCTTATTTTCTTGTCTCTGGCTTTGATGTGCTTTCTTTTCTCGATAATGCTGCTTCAGAGATTTTTTTATTATGGAGCTTGCAGTCTTTCTTACTAACTTAGACGGGGCTCAACATACCAGAAATGTATGGCCTAATAATAGATTTTTGCTAAATTGCATAGTATGATTATAGTTTTCGTAATCTGGGGATATCCCAATTATCATGTTTCGAGTTATATGAATTCACTTCGTCTCTTTCCGCTGTACAAGGTAGAAAGTATACGTAAAGCTCGCTTTTTTTGTCGTAGAAATTACCTTTTTTACCGGCGAGACATGAACTACTCGATGCCTTGTTTAGCAAGTTGTCTTTCTCTTTCCGGGTTTGTACTCCAGTTTCTTAATTGTAAATTGCCTTACACAATTATTATTCATTCTTCCTCTTTACGCATGTCTTAAGATGGGCTCGAACTCACGATTTTCTGTTTTACTGCACGCATCTCTACCAACGCAGCCATTGAGGTTGATCAACTTGTGTGAGCTAATTGTCGTATTATTCAATACACACACCCAATGGTGGTAGAAGTAACTTTTTCACCTTCTATTTTCTTACCAAGCACATGCGAACAACAACAACAGGCGTTGCCAGATCTTATATTCGTAACAATATGTTACGGACTTAATGAGTTTTTCTCTCTATAATTTTGATGAATAGATATTATAAAAATCACCATATAAATATCCATCATCTAAGTACACGCCATTTGACATATGTAAATTAAGGCTTCGTAAAATTTTTTAAATCATTTGAAATACAAGCTCTTCAGTTAATTTAATTTATCACCACAAGTGTCTTCAAGCAGCTATTTAACATCAATTAAATTACTTTTTAAGATGAATACATTTTATTTCCTTTTTTGGAACTATTATTTTTTTTACCAAAATCAACAGTTGTACACAAAAATAAACAAAACGATTTGATAGCTGTTTATTTAACATTATTGTAAAATAAGTGATTTTTCTCTATATTTGTTCAACCGACATGAAATACCTGAAAATAATAAAAAATGCTATTTAATAGTAAGACACTTGAATTTATTTGACCGTTGTGATTAATGTAGACAGTTGGTTGTTCATTTTTGAGATAGTTGACTAGTATGATGAAAATGTTGATTGGTCTACGAGAATTTAACAACTTTAAGATTATTCACTCATGAAAAACTCTAACTGCTATATAAATAAAAATTAATTTTAATTTAAATGAATTCTATAACGATTTTTTATAAAACAAGTACGAGGGTTATATTCGGCTGTACCTAATCTTATATACCCTTCACCATACATGTAATACTAGTTAAATGAAGTAACTCTTCTCAAAAAAGCAAACAGTAAGAAAATAGAGAATTAGAAAATAAGAAAAAAATACGATCTGAATAAAATTTTGCATAAAAATGTCACCTACTCGTAATGGGGTAAGCATTTTAAAAAAATTTTAGGATTTCCTAAAAGATCTCTTCAAAAGCTTTTAAATGATACCCATATTGATATTTTTAAAAGTATTGTGCACAATCGTACTTTTCTATGAAAAGTTCAGAGGAGCATAACTGGGAAAATATGGGCGAGTGCAAAGTTTTTCACCTAATATTTTTTAATTTTCAAGCGACTTGTCTTTTTTCGATTGGAGTTACTTAATTGTTCCGAATGCTATGAAAAAATGAAAAACAGGCGTGGTGTTTTGCCCTTTGCCTCGAAGGATATGAACCGATCTTGCTGATTTTCAATAGCAAAATTTTCGATACTATGTCTGATCGATTGGAGAATTCAGCTTTTATCTAGCTGATCTAGTGTCTTGGCAAACTTGAATTCAACACTAACACGGGCGGACAGGCAGACATTGCTCAGTCGACTTCGCTATGCACAAGGACTCAGAATATAAATACTTTATGGGGTTGGAAATGGATATTGTAGAAATAATATATTACAATTGGAATGACAAACTTAGATATACCCTTTTTCTACTTTTTGTGGTGAAGGGCATAAAAATTGTCTTATAAACAAACTTATTTTTCATTAATACGGAAGTAAGAGTTTTTTTTAGGTAGAAAGATTAGAAGCGTGTTCAATTATTCCGATTTCTAATATAATCGGACAAGCATTTGAAAAAATAATACAGGTTGAAATTTAATGGGGTAATTGTCAATTAATATTATTTAAATTCCACTATAAATTTATGTACTTGAAACTTAAATAAATAAAAGTTGAAAGCGTAATATATAGTGTTCTGTTCATTACGTTGTGCAAGATTCTTTAAAAATTCTGTAAATAAAAATTTCTGCGAAACCAGGCTAAATGTTGAAATTATTTTACGTGGAATTCATGCCACAGTAAAAAGTGTTGCAACTTGAGGTCGATAAATACAACGCTTTTTTTAAATCGCAGTGTTAGTAACACTAGCGAAAAAAGAAAGGTTGCTAAACAAAGTTTGCACAGAGTGCTTAACTCATGTGGTATAAATTTAAAAGAGAATCAAAATAATTAATTTTTTGTCTCAAATTCCCTTCACGATCTTTTTTAACTTAATGATACAACATATTTTTTACAGGTGATTCACTAATTACAAACAATGTGGTTCTCATCTGATGTATTTTATAGGTTTCATTTCAAAATTGTTTCTGATTGTATTATTGCTCATTCTGAGGACGCTTTATTCACAGAAGTTTTCGATAAGGGCAATTTCTTGGCTAATCACTTTTATTCATAAGGGAGACAATTACAAAGATAATTAATAGGGTAGAGTCCAAATTTCTCTTTTTCCGTTCTTCCGGTGAATTTATAAAATTTCCCTTTTTGAAGAAAGTTTTGCGGCAATATCCGATGAAAACAGACTTTCTTTCAGTATTGTAAAAACTAAAAAGTTTGGTTCAACCATTCGAAAGTAGCTAATTTGAGATTAATCAAAACTTATTTGTCGGTTAAATAATTAGACACCCTTTGATTTGGGGGAAAATTAAGCGTTCAATAAAATAATTTTATTAAAGCATTTTTTTTTGTGATTTTAAAAACTATAATAATAACAATTATAATAATAATAACTATAAAGCTATTAATGTTTTAAGATGAAAAGTTTTTTCTATTCATTAAAAAATGTGAAAAGCAACAAGTTGTTTGAATGTTGTCACTTTATAAAGATTTAGAGGAAAGCAGCTTCGATGGCAAAATAGCCGAGATATTTTATTTCTTAAAGAAATAATTTCAAGTTAATTTAATAATGACAATAAACTTGAAATCAATTTAAAACTATTTAGCAGCCATTTGAGAAACATTATTATTTGGTAACATCTGCCGGCTACACAGCAGTAATTATCTGATTTCTTAGAAGGTAATAGAAAAAATGTTTAACACTTTAATGGATAATGAAAACAAAATATCAGCACGCTTTCATGTTTTAACTTTATTAAAAAGAAAAATTGTCTTTCATAGAGCTACAAGTGGTAACTTTACAAGAAACTTGGTTGAAAATTTATGGCAGGTTAACCTAAAAACTAACAGGTTTTATATATATAATGTTTTGCCACTATTTTTTGCTTAAAAAAATATTTTTTATATTAAAAAAAAACACACAAAGATAAGGACGTTGTTTCCAACAACAACACATACATATATGAAGTACAATTAAATGGAAGCGGTTTATAGCAGAATAATTAGAAGACAGCAAGACTACCAAGACAAATGGTCAAAAAACCAAGAGAAATTTTTTTTTTCTAAAAACATTTCTTGAAAAAACCCTTTAAAATTAGGCGTTAGAATACTTTATTTTATTAAATCGAAAAATAGCACTTAAAAAATGGAACATTAAACTTTCTCTTTCAACCTCTTAGTGTTATAGCATATTCACACGGCAAAATGAAGCACTTGCTTCGCTCTTCGAATCATGATTGCGAAGCACGCTGTTTACACGACACATGCTACATGCTTCGATTGGACATCTGCACAAAAACTGAAATAACTCTCAAATAATTTGTTCAAAAACTTTATTTTTTTTTTAATTTTGTTTGTTTGTAATTTATTACATTTAAAATTTTAATGAAATTAATTGTGTTTTATATTACACATATCCACACACCACTTTAAACATTGTTTTTCTCTTTTTGTTTACATTTTATACAGCTAGTTCAGATAAACTTGCGATAAAAATTAGAGAAGACATAGATTTTTCATGCTTCGCAAGTAGATTCAATATGAATCTACCAGCTTCGCTCTCATAATTTTGTATGGCGAAGCAAGTAGATTTGCTCATGATTGGAGTGTGAAGCAAGAATAGAGAGCGAAGAAGGTGCCGTGGAAACATACTATTAAACGCCTCTTAAAGTTTAAGAATGAATTCTGTCTTTTTAAAGTATTTTTGGATGCGGTTGGACGTCATACGTTATTTGTGATTACGACTTTCGAACTTCCTTCTTTATTTGTTCGAATTTCACATTTTTCATAGAGCTTAATTTTAAAAAGGCACAATTTGGTATAAATTATGTTTTTTTAATGTATACCAAGCCTACAGTTCTGACAACCTAATGGAATAATAACTAAAAGAAATATAAGTCAATTGATTTTTAAATGATTAAAAGGTTTTTTAAATATTAAAGGTTGCACTATAAGCTCGAGCGGGGTATTAAATAAATTCATGTCACACTACATGACAATTTATGTTGCTGCAGAAGCTCTCTAGTTGGAGCCGTTTTGACTTTTAATTTCTTAGTGCCATTTTTAATCGGATTGATATTGACGTAAGAAATAATTAAAAAATAGTGAGAAACGTCTCGCTAGTGTCGAACGCTTTTGAGGTCAACATAGATAAACAAACGCCAAAAAAGAATAGTAAAAGATTGGTCTTTCGCTGGATTTCACTAAGAATATTTTTGATAACCGAATCACTGATTTGAACAAGAGATTACCTAATTTCTATTGCATTTACTTTTGTTTTTATTGTCATGGAATCAGATTTCACAAGAAGAGGAAAAACTTTTTTGCTCAAGTTGAATTGCATCATGTAAGTATATGCTTCCACAAGCCACTCTTATCTAATTTTGTATTCAGAAGAATAATCAGCAAAATGTACGAGGCATAAGTGTAAAGCTGCTAAGAAATAATATCGATCAATTGGAGACCTCTAATAAATATCTTATGTCAGCTGTAGCATGTTATGAAAGAAAATTCTTCCTGTTATATTGAAAATTTTATGAAAATAAAAACATTTTCAAATTTAACTGAAATTTAGCACTTATTGCCAATTAAATGCGTAATTTAAAATCAAGCACAGTTTTTAGACTAAAAAGAAGAATATTCTTTACAAAAAAATGTATGTTTGCCATAAGTTAGTGTTTCCAGCAAACAGTTTTTTATACCTTATAGTGTAGAAACACAACAGACGACGGTAACGGAACGATTTATCGTTGCTGAGAGTAAGTAAACAAAATAACGACGATTCTCTGACGGCATTCATAATATTTATTTTCATTTCAGCTTTGTGCTTGTTTTCAAAAATATTGTGTTAAAATATTTTATTACATTTAAATGAATTAGATAAATTCTATTAAAAACTCGATGAAACGTAAAGAATATTGAGTACATTTAACATATCCATGGCATTAGAGTCTATTGGACTGGTTAACCTTGTAAGAGATTCAATAGGTCTTTTCAAAACCTTCACACAAATTGAAGAGCGGGACGAAGAATAAATGATGACTGACTTAAGATGAGACATGGGCTCATATTTTTCACCTTTTCAGTTATTTTTTCAATCAATTTTATTTTCATATTTTTAACCTTTTCAATTATGTTTTTCATTTACGTACATACATGTATCAGTTTTTTTAAATATTTTTATTCCTGAAATTTTGTTCTATTTTCATATAAATAATGTGCCTTTGCTATTATTGTGAATTCAAATGCTTATAAAATACTTATATTTCTGGCAATATTGTTAGGAGAGTGAGAGATTAAATGTGAGAGAATAATGAAAACCGACAAGAAAATTAAATAAATTTTATCTCAGCGGCATTGTCGTTGAACGATAACTTATGTCAAATTTGTATGAAAATATCGTTACCGTCGTGTGTTGTGTTCCTACACATAATTTGTAGAAATTGATTTTGAAAAGTTTGAGGACATATGGTTTCTTTCATATTGTAATAAGCAAAAAGATATTATAACTTTGAAGTATCGATTCATAAATAACGTAGTTAAGTTCGTTTAAGCTGCAAAAGGATTTCCGTACCCTCTCGTGCTACTAAATAATCCCTTCAACAGAACCTTACAAGATCTTTTAATAATACAAAACTCTAGTCGTTTTAACCCGCCATTTGAGCGCAGTATGGCTAGCTGCTTCAAAAGAAGGTAATAATGATCTCGCACTGACTTAAGAAGCCAACAAAATAGAAATAACTAAGCTGCAACTAGAAACCGAGGCCCAAGCAAAAAATAAAAAAGGTTTTTGTTTTTTAAAGTTTGCTTCTTAAAAGAGTTTAATTAAATATGAGGACAACATGCAACATAAACGTAAATTTGATACTTTTCTTTGCGAATAAAATCCCCTCTTAAAGACTTTTTCGCATGCAGGTAAGATTTTTTAATGTTTTTTTATATCCCTCATGCCAAATTTAAATTTTTTGCCTAAGTATAATTCTACAATTGTAGTTTGCAGAAATTTATGTTAACCGCAAGCAAGTAAAATTTATATATTCGGCTATACCGAATCTTACATACCCTTCAGTATAGTGCTGTAAGGGCCTAATACAAATAAATGTAGTAGAAGTATATGAATATCTCAATACACTGATAATTTATTCCCCTTTCTATTTGAACTAACGACTTTTCAGCGATAAAACGGCATTTTTCGCTTTCCTATAAGAATGCAGAACATATAATGTATTTTATGAGGGAATAATTTTATTTCTATTGTAGAACTTGCAAACGCAACGATAAATTTAAATAATAAAACGTTGTGGGGGATATAATTTAATATTTATGACTACAACTAAATTTGTAAAGAAGATGAGTTTGTAACTTTTAACTGACTCATAATATTTCCAAAGAAAACCTGTGATGTTTATTGTTGTTCATAGTTGGCCATATAAAAGCAAAAGAATGGAAATATGAACTTAAGACGACAAAGATATCATCATTCGTGTGTTTTTGTGACTTTTGTTGTGCTACCTCTTTTACTATTTATTTACTACCATTTTTACACATGACCGATATTTTCTTTGATTTACAAAACACAATAAAAAGAACTTCACACATTAATGTTGATGATGTTTCGGTTGATTTTTAAAAAGCTGGATAAATAAATGAAGGTACTCAAGTGGGGTTAAAGATATAGTGCTCTTTTATTTGATTTGACTAATATCCATTATGAACACAGAAAGAGGTATTAAAAAAATGTACACTAATGAAATATTACCCTTCTGTTTATAATAGCAGTGGAAAAACTCTTATTTCAGTAAAGACTGGCTGTTTGTTTAGTACGTTTGGCGGCCGCTTTCGATGTTAGAACATCCTTGTCAAACCACGTTTTGATTAGTACTGGAGAGATAGTGGTAGGCATTTGTTGTATAAATAGTAGTAGGTTCAGGTAATTTTGTCCATTAGAATAATGTCTATTGTAATGTCTATGGTATTATACAGGAAGATTGCTTGATATCTGTCATGTTTATTAAAGGTACATAGTTTTAATATTTCCGTCTTTCATTATAGATAAGTGTGACCATCTGTGTGTGTTCTTTGTTTGTGAAAGTGTTTTAATAATTCCAGTGCTGTAAAAATTGTGTCAGAGGTTGTATTTTCCTATTCGTTGTTATTTGTACGTGTCCCGCAGACTGTTGCTAAAGAAATTACTGAAATTATTTTTTTAATATTTTTCGGACAATAAAAAGTAGCGTTAAGTTTGATTTCTCCATTTTTAATCCGTTATCAAAGTAAAGGGAATGATCATAAAAAAAATCTTTAATGCAAACAATAACACATACTCTTAAAAGTTAAATTATTTTGGAGTTCTATTAAGAAAATTTTATCGTTATTAAACAATCCCTTTCATAAAAAGTTCAAAATATATATATATATGTATAAAGTTCTTTAAAGCGGATGAAGTTACACTTCTCAGTAAAAGCTCTTCATTGGTAATTTTTTTTATACGAAGCATTATTTTTATTCCCTTTTTTATACCTCTTCACTACAAAAAGTGAAAAAAAAGTTTTCCTGAGTTTGTGATTCCGTTTGTATGTTCTGCAATATCCATTTCCGACCCCATAAAGTTTATATATTCTGAATCTGTATGCATAGCGAAGTCGACCGAGCGAAGTCCGCGTGTGTTAGTTAAATACGTTAATCGATCAGACATAGTTTCGAAAATTTTTCTATTAAAAATCAGCCAGGCCAGTCCCTGTCCTTCGATGCAGTGGGTAAAACACCACGCCTGCTTCTTCATAGAAAAGTACGATTGTACGTCAAATTTTTTAAGATATCAATATGGGTATCATTTACAAGCTTTTGAAGAGACCTTTAAGAAAATACTAAAGTTATAATAATGCTTAACTCATTAGGAGCCGATGACATTTTTATGTTTTTTTTTAATTTTCTGTCACCTCAATATTTATTTGTTTGATTAGAGCTACTTCATTAAACTAGATTTACATACATGTTGAGGGGTATATAAGATTTGCCATAGCCGAACATAGCACTCTTATTTATTAAATTAATATCGTATTTATTATAATTTTCATTTATTTTAATTTAGTAAAATCAAGCTTACTCCCAGTTGAAAATATTATATTCTAGAGAAAATCTATTTTTAAGCAACAAAATCGTTGTAAGTTCAACGCTTAAGTGTCTGCACAAAATATAAAGGCCCTTCTATTTTCTTCACTTCTTACTTATTAGAAACTCCACTAATCCAGACTTAACTTTAACTCTGTTGCAAAATAGTAAAGTGGACACGAATAAAAACTGCAAAATTGAAAATTAAACTGTGGAAAAGAACCCTTCATTATCATCCTATTTATAGAGCTTAAAGCAGAACTAGCAGCAACAAAATATTCCAGACATATTACAAATCATAACTTTAGCATAAAACATAATATAAAATGTATTTTATAACAAAGTGTAAAATGACCATGACCATGTCTGTGCAGCTGAACTGAAAAAAGTGATGGTGCGGATATGACGATGATTTTAAACTTGATGCATAGCAAAATGAATTAATTTTATTTTGTTGTTGGGGGAACATTGTTGTTTTTACATTAAAAAATATTTCTCAGAACTAATAACTTGGTTTAAAGGGAAACGCTTTTAATGTTGCAAATGTAGAAATACATAATTCGTTCTTAATGATTTGTATAGAAAAATTTAAAAAAGTATTTACTTCGATTATTATTGTTCTTGTAATGGTAGAAAGTTGGAAAGTCATATACAAATTGTTATATTCATACTATATAACTCATATTCATACTATATAACTCAATAAAATTATAAGTTTACGATTGATACAAATGAAGCTTATTTCAGTACACGTTGCTTAGTTTCATAAATCAGTCCAAAGTATCATATTTAAAGGATGATGAAGTGAAAAGCAACGTATTTATTTTTCTACGCAGAATATCAAATAAATGTGTAAATACAATTAACAGTGTTAAAGTATTTAAATATTGCGTTGATATAAAATTGTTTAATGAAAATATTTATTTGGATATGGAATATTAATGTAGACGGCTTTCAATGATTCAAATAACACCAGAACGCAGTACAGGAAGATAAACAAGAAGGAGCCGAATTGACCTTATTATAAATGACTTGACACTTGAATTATTTGCCAAAGTAGAAACGAAGCAACTTTCGGAATTTATTGTTAAGAAAATATACATAAAAGGAGTTTCCTTCGGTTGTTTCTAAAACTTATTTTTAAAATATTGAAACGTTTTTGCCCTTCCAGCAAATGGATTTTAACTGAATTAATAATATTCTGATTCGATAAATTATGTAATTTGTTCGTCAAACTTTGCTGTGCTGTATCTTGATTATATTGAGATTTTTAGAAATCTTAAAATTTTTATAATTTTAATAGGTGAAGCTAACAAACAGCAATGTGGACGTTTGCTGATCACACAGATTTTCAAGCTGTTCACAAAAACTTCTGGATAGCATCCCGATATAAATTGAATTTAGAAAAGTGGCTTAGGGAATGGAGGAAACAAACTAGAGAGGAATCATTTCTTTATATTCAAATAAAAAAAGTTCTCTAGCATCTGAATAAGCGGCTAAATTAAAAATTATGATGCTCTTAAAAGTATCAAAGAAACTTTATAAAACGACATTACTTCTTAATTCCAGAAAACTATTTAGTGGTCGAAAATTGGTCACGTTTTTTTAAAGAACAGTTTCAGCTTAACTAAATGCTACAAGTTTCATTTAGAAAGCTTGCTTAGCTTTGTAGTTGTTAACATTTGAAGAAAATAGTTAATCAAAACAAATTTTATTTTGAAATAATGAGAAACTATTTATTTTTAATGCAAATAACTTTGGAAGAAATGAACATAGATAAAGCTTTGAAAATTGATAGATCGATAAAAGACACGAAGTTGAGTCAGATGAAATTAAAAGCGGTAGAAACAAACTTTACTTTTGGTAAAAACTTTATTCTCAATTTACGTTTTTATTCCTTAATTCAACATTAAAATCAATATTACGCAATGGATGACATTTAGAAGGTACTTTCTTCACTTCAAAATAAGAAGGAACACTGGGAAACTGGGATGCCAAAGATTTAAACATTTACAAAAATTCAAACGTTCATTTGTTAAATCATAAAGCGTAAAACATGACGTAACATGTTTGGACAATGGATACGTTCATATAACGTTAAACGTGTTTAGCTCAACTACTGCAAAAATGCTGGTAGCTGTTTCGTTGAATTAACGTCTTAGAAACGGGTGCAGAGTGAGTAGCAGCCAAAGAATTTTTCATTTTTATTTCAAAATTTGCAAAACAAACTAAAGAACACGGTAATAAAATGAGAAAGCTGAGTCGACAGTGCTTCCAATTCAACGTAATTCAAAACTGTTCAACGTTAAAATAATTAAAATATATTTTTGGTATTATATTAATTTTATTAATTTACCACATTTTCAATGTAAAATTTAACAAATAAATTTTCAACATCCATGATAATATTAAGAGAGCGACTCTCCTTAAGGCAAAAAATCAAAGGTTGCGCAACAGTTACGTGTTCAATAATTAAATAGCCTTAAACCCGTAAGCCTGAAATATAGAAACTGAATGTGTGACTACATTTGACCAAGAAGGAGGGATATTGTTTTTCTAGACCAGATCCGGCAAAAAGTTTTAGAAAAGGTAATCTAGTGTCGAATTAAGCATTTTTTGCGGAAGAACTTTCCACCTAGATTACCAACCTAGATTACATCTATTATTGCAGTAAATAATAACAACCGTTAGTACGTATTTTAAGGTATTCTCTTTTAATTTAAAGAACTAGTTCGGTTACTAATTTTTTTATTTGCGAACTAATGTAATGGGTTTTGTAAGCGAGTAACACAATTTTGGCAATCACAAAATTAAGCAATTATGTGGCAAGTATTTTTTTAAGGTAATGTCTAATTTTTTGCTGCGGAGGGATGAAAATAAAATTATAGCATCAATTATTTATTATTATATTATTTAAGACAACGGACAAAACGGCAACATCAACATCAATTGTTCTTAGGTAATATCAAACATAGGTCGACAGTCGTCGATTAATGATAATATTGATAATGGGAATACCGATTTACAACAAACGAAGAAAGACGACGTCGTGTTGTGTTGACGACGCCAAACCGAATAAGGGTAAATGTAAATACAAGAGTCGTTGCTAAGTCTTGCAAAAAAAACTCAAATCAATTACACTTGGGCGCAAACATATCTTTAGACCCATTGGAACAGTAATTTTGTATCATTTCTCTAAGTAAACGCAAAGATAATAAAGATTTTTCTCCATTTTCTCTATCAGTAAAGGGATATGCCTAAAATCAATGTAACGCCGCGTAAAGCACTGGTGAGGATGAGCCGTGACCTGTAACAAACCTAGGTTTGATTCCATATTTAGTTTTAGTGACTTTTCAGTGCAGTTATTTGATGGCTTCAAGATATTTATATTTTACGTTGCAACTTTAAATGCATTATGTTTGACATTCCTTGACACTTTTCTTATTTATTACGTTACTTCGACTTAAATATCAGAATACAACTCCGAACGAAACGTTAACTCTTAGCAATATATGCCTTAACCTGCTGACTGCTCCGTGCCACGTGTCAATAAAATAAAATAACATGAAGAATTGTAAATTGGTTCATATTTAAGGTTGCCTCAAGAAATCGAATATTAAAATTAAAACATAAAGCGTAAAAATACATACAAGAATTCAAAATTTTTTCAGCATCAATAAGTTCCAAAATTATTGAAACTACCTCGTAAACATATGAAGCTTCAATTGTGTTCACTTCAGTAAATGTAAAATAATTTATATTAGAAAAACGTCTTTAGCCCAACACCATAAAATACCACATAATTCTAATACTTAAATTAATATTAATGATACAATTTGAAACTTTACCTAAAAAACTGCAGCTATATTCACATCCAGAACGTCGACCAGTAGTTTTATTACAACTCCAAGTGTTTTGAAAATTTATTTTATCCTTTGCTACGGACGTAGTTGTTGAGAATTTTTATATAAAAAAATGGCGATATTTTTATAACGTAAGCGTTGGTAACTACAGCCGCTGAAGATGTCGTTAAAATGAAATACAATCGAATTGTTGTTGTTAATGCAGTTGAAATTTTGTTTTAAACGCAAAAGGTCCATGTAAAATCTAAAGGATAAAAAACCAGACGATAGAAGAAGAACAAAAATCTACAGCCCCTGATGAGTTGGTTGCTTTGTTAAAGTTAATGATGATAATAATGCTGATCGAGAAAAAACACTTCTGTTGTTTGGCATTAAATTGAAGGTTTAATATAAAGAGTGCGAAACAGTTTTATACCGGATTGAATAAAAAGAATAAACACTTAAATACGGAATTTTATTTTGTACTTTGAACTTGAATATTTCAATTTTTTATTCGTTTTTCTTTTTTTGATTTTTTAAGCTTTTGTTTCTTCAAAGAAATTATCTTATTTTTTTTTCGTTTTCTTTTGTTTTGTTAAATATTTATTTACTTTTTTTAATAAACTGTGTTTTTTAATTTAACACTTTTATGTTAAAGTTTTTATTTAAGTCGGCTTTTTAAAAAGGATTTTAATTTTATTTACAAAAATATGTGAATCATTTGTTAAAGTTGATGCTGTTGTATTATTTGACTTATTACATTTTGTTGATGTGTGCAATAGACTTTTAAAAGATCATTGCCTCTGTGTTTGTTGTCATTACACTTGTTGCTGCTGACAATGGTCATGTTGTTTTTTGTTGGTTGTTGGCTGCTGTATTTCTATAATATTTCTTTAACTGACATCAATTTAAGTTTAGGTGTTCAATGGCAATTTGCTGGATTTCTCTTTTTCTTTTTTCCCTCTTTCACTACGTACAAACTACAATTTAAAAATCATTAAATTGTTGTTGCTTTTAAAGGAAATTTTATTTTGTTGTGTTTTGTCTTCTTTTTATCTTTCTTGGTCGTTGTTAAGTTTCTTAACTTTCCTAACACTATATTGGGTAATTGTAGATACAGTTTACCGGTTTGTTTATTTTTTTATTTATTTATTTATTTATTTATTTTTTATTTATTTATTCGTTTGTATTTAATGGTTGATGTTAGAAGTGTTACATTTTTCCCAGAACAATAATAATACAATTTGATCCATTTTTGTTATTTAAGAATTTGGACAACAACCAAAAAATAAAAATAAAAAATCCAGGTCTTATTCAAAACTTGATTGTTGCCGTTTTGTTTTTTGTATAGTGTTGCCATTTAATAAAAAATAATTGAGGTTAGTTAAAAGGAAGAGTGAAATATTGACGGAAGACTAAGAATATTGAGGCCCTGTAGACTAATTGGCAATTTCAAGAGATTCCTTTGGAACATACTCACTGAAGCTTTATATCTTTATGCTTAAAAAGTTTAATTGACATACAGAAATGCATGAAATAATATCCAAAGAGTTTTTTTTTTTACTCGAAATATACTTAACACATTTTTGTTATAAATTATAATTTTTATTCATTTTAAATAAGAAAAAAAGTTTAAAGTTATATTTCTAAGTTTTAAGCAAAATTTATTTATATATTAATTTTCACCAATAAATTTAGTTGTCATGCATCTAGTTCTCCTAAGACTCTAGTGGAATTAATATATTTTAACATCATTATTATTGTCATTGTCCAAACCTATGAGAGGAAAACATAAAGTACCAAAAATTTGGTTTTAAACATCACACATGAAATTTTTACCAAATAAGTCATTAGTGTGTACCAATGTATATTTCAAAAAAGCTGCAATTGTAATAATCTTCCTTCCCTTTATTAAAAATTCTCTAATATCGTTAACTATTTAAACTGGGGAGTTTTTAGCTCATAGAACTCATCTGTTAATGCCAAAAAAAGGAATGTAAAATTAAAACGATTTGATGCGGATTATTTAATAGACGAAACATGCTTAAATACCACGTTAAAAACAATACTTCTTTTTCTCCTTTCCAGAACATTATTTCCTTGTTTTAATTGAAAACCCAGGCAGAGATCACAAATTCGAAACTGCCGTAAAATGAGAACAGCACTAAAAAATTTACAGTCAATGTTTACTCGAAAATTGATAAAACCAAAGGCAATCGAATGTTTTAAATACTTTTCTGCTTTATAATTTTTTAGGTATTTTTCTTAATATATTCCTCTTAGCGTTAGTACTTTTTCAAGATACGAGTATACAGATCCGTATTTAAAAATTTTAAATCCAACGTAAAGTACTCTCATTGATATTAAATAGTTAATAAATTTTAAAAGAATCTTAACAAAAGGTATTCTATAATTTAAGCAAATTCATAACAATATTCATTTTGTGTTTAATGTTGATTTAATTTTTCTCTGAGCTGGTGTCTACGATTGATAACTCATGAAAATTATTTAAATATTATTTTGTTTATGTGATTTCTACTCGTGTTTGTTAACCCTTGCTCTGACTATCAATTGGCAGAACTTTAAATTTTTGTATTTTATTAAAGTTTATTATTTGTAAACATTCTTTATTAAACTTGGTAAATATTCAACACGTATGTAACTTTAATACACACACTTTAATTGTGAGTTGTTATTGTTTTTTATTTATTTTTTTTTTAACAGAAAAGAATCTACCGAGACGTGTTCAATAATTCATTTTGAGTAAAAATAGTTTTCTTTACTTCGGCACACAGTGGGGAATTTGGACCAAAATAAAAGAGAAAATAATTCCTTATAATTTTACATGACTGTAGAAAACTAAGTAAAAGCTTATTTGCTCTAAAGGAAAGTGTTTGCTTTAAAGTAGGCCTCGTCAGGTACAAAAATATGAGAATTGCTTATTTTTAAACCGTTTTAAAAATGTTTATTTCACTCGTTTCTGTTAATTTTACAAACGTTATCCGCACAATTTTGATTTTATTTCAGTTTGAATAAACATCCCCTTTAAAAATGTATGAAAATTAAACAAATTTGGTAAGAGTTTTGTTTTAATTGTTAATATTATTTTGGTTGGGTTTTGTACTATTAACGCCTTCAAGTTATTTCACTATTAATAGTTCATTGATGGACTTAAGGCAAAATACATTCTTTTTTTTGGATTCGAATTTTTCTTTACAACAATAAATACTATAAAATCTTAAAATCTGATATTAAGCGCGAAAAAATAAATAAATAAATAAACGCGTTTAACAACTGGCAAACGTGATTGATACTTCATAAACGTTAGGAAGTATCTCATGAATGTGCAATAAATTTTTACATTATAAAAAACGTATTAAATGTATTTTATTACAAGAAAATACGGCAGCTTGTCAAGAAAATTGTATATAGTTTTTTTTTTTATTTTTTTTTAAGAGATGACAACTTGTAGAAGTAAAAATTTTGCTTAAAATACTTGAAAAATTTATCTACAAGTTTTGTTTTATTATTTATAATTTTTACATAGAAGAATACTCAAGCACTAATGTGAAGCAAGTAGTTGTTATGTTTTCTTAGAAAAGAGTCAGAGGATCGTAGAGGAGCAACATTAAACTGAAAATATAAAAAAATTTTATTGTTTACTTGGCTGAGACTGAGATACAAATCTATGCTATAAAAAATCTATATTCTGCCTTCTCCATCTGAACTCATTTTTATTATTTTAAAATCGGTTTGATATAATTTATTTTCCTACAACCCAGATTTGCTAACCCTTGACTGCTACGACGACCAAATTCAAATCAATTAAATTAACCTGAAAGGTTGTTTTAATTTCGCGTCCCCCATTGTGCAGTAGAATATAGTCATTGAATAACTATAGTTTTCTTCCAATGTCTTTTATTTACTTTTAAAGCGTCCATAAAGTTATTAAACTATGAATTTTATTAATATAAATATTTTTTAAACTTTATGATTTTCACGTTGCTTTATATTGAAAGATTACACAAAGATAAATTTTGAAATTTTTTCTAGGCATGCACTGGCAGGTTAATCAGTTACTAAATAATTGGGCAATGATACCCATCCACAAGTCCGAAAGCGTGCTTAAAATTATTGCAAAAAAAAAAAACCAAATTCATTAACTTTATCTTCTTTATGCAATTAGAATATATGAACTATGGAACATCATTATGAAAATTGGTTATACATTGTTTTTTCTGTATAATTTAATTGACAATATTTTGGAATTTTGCTTTGGGAATTATTTTAATAAAAAAGAGATAAAATGTTTTTGAAAATTAATTTATTTTATGTGTCTTCAAACAATTAACATAAAATAAACATTTCATGCATGAACGAAACTTTATGACAATTTAATAGATGTTGGTTCTATGTGAATATTTTTTATATGGTATGTTCTGATAAATATCAAATTCAATGCGAAAATAAATTTGCATTTTAAAAGTTATTGCATTAAAAACAACAAAAATAAAAAATTTGCATACAAAAATCTCGAAAGATTCAAATATACAAATACCTGACTAAATAAATAAACAAGTCTTATAGAAAACAAGCTAATTTATTGTAATGAGTTTTGTAATTCTTCTAAAAACACTGGAAAATTAATAAGTATTAACGAAAACAAAGTGTATTTAAAGATAAAGAGCTGTAGCTGTGAAAACACAAAGCTGCTATTGATGAAACAGAGTTTAAGAACATAATTAAAAAATAAACACCAACAATTTTGTTTTCATTCGATATTTAAAAGATTCACTGATAGCCGTATAAATCTACAACCTCAACTTAAGGCGATCTACCCAACTAGAAATATAAAAGGTGTCATTTTGGATTTAATTACTTTTGCCTTTTTTACGTGGAAAGTAATTACAAGACATCATCTTGACACCAGTCCAATATAATATAATATTTGTCAATAATTTTTATTAATGTTCAAAAATAGTTTAAAGAATCATCACATTCTTGTAGAATGCCAATGCAAAATAAAAACTAATGGTTATTAAAAATTTAATTAATCAAACGAGATATATATATAATTTTATTTCAAAAGTTTTTACACAAATACAAATAAAATGAATGCGATTTTACCAAAAATCTTTTAAAGGGTTATTATAAGTATACGAATAGCAATGTATCTACAATTCTGTTACACTTTTCAAATCAATTATTTATCGTTTTTTTGTTTCATTTTTCTTTTTGACTCTTATGAGTGTTAAATTTTCTAGATGAAAACACTTCACAGCAGGCAATTTGGGGGGAATTTTTGGCAACAGTTTTTAAAAAAAAAGAAAATATTTATTTTTTTTTTGCTTAAAATTTATTAATAAATCCACTCTTTATCGTAATCTAGAAAAAGTAATTTTAAAAAATCCGAAAGTAAATATTTTAATTTTATTTTTAAAAGTTGAACAATTTGCAAAGCTCTAAAAATGCAGAATTCATTCCACGGCAACAGAATGGAGTTGGCTTTTTGGAATATCTAGATTAATTTCCACTTTTTTCTGATTCTTCTACTGTGCATCGTTTTTTTTTTTAATTTGCAACTGAAATTATAAGAAACCAGTATTTTTTCATCGTGTCAACTTTTTTTATGCAATTAATTAAATTCACAAGTGAGGAATCAATTGAAAAATATTTTAAATATTTTACAGTTTGTGACATGAACATATCCGCTTTTTTTTAAATAAAAATATATTTGTTGTACAATTAGAAATGTGCAAATTTTAAATTTTTTTAAGACTTTGTTTAATTAAAAAATAACTGATGCTTATTTTGTTTTCTTAAAATGAAAACCTTTTTAAATTTTTTAGTTTTATTTAATAAATAATCGAACTAAGTTTACGCTTAATTTTTTTTGTCTTTTTTGTACTTCACTTATTTCTTGATATATTTTCGCATTTGTATAAAATATATTTTTAACTTAAACACAGCACTTAAACATTTCACTAATTTTATTTCTAATTTTTCATTTATTCATAATTATTTTTAAGATTTTTCGTACACAATTAAACATGATTTTCGATTAAAGCTTTAACAATATTAAAAAGTTAGCATTTCTTTTTTAAGCAAATAAAAGATACAGACACGGTTTTAAAAAATATCTCAAATATATATTTCCAAGATCATTCACTCAAATCATTATTTTCCTTCACATCTTTAATAAATATACTTATGTAAGATACATATTAATTATTCAAATTTTACATTTTTCTTGGGGCATCTTTTAGATACTTTTATGTTTAAACTCCAAGTTTAAAACACATCGTTAAACACAAAGAAAAAAAAACACACATTTAACGTTTGTTGCGACTTCTCCGTAAACATGCTGTTCGAGCTTACACTATTTTATTCGTACTGAAAACATGCGCTTGGATTTTGTTCAACTTTAAAACAATCTAAATACAAGAGTGTTAAAAATCCAACAAGTGTTTTTAGCTCTGCTGCTTGTTTTGAGTATTAAAACAACTCTCTTAAATATTATATGAATTGAGAAACTCTACAATTTAAGAGAAAATACGCGAAACAGAGTCCACTAATTTCATCTGATAGTATGTATGTATAAGTGTTATAAATATATAAAATAATATTTTAACTACTGGGGCTCCAGTGTTACCAGATCAGATTTTGTCTATCGCATGGAAACGATTTTAAATGTTGATACAGTTGATTTAGAGCAAACTTACACGACGATTTTTATTTCTTTTTGGTAAATCTAATTTCATTAAATTTTCGTTTGCTGGCAAAAGATGCAGCAAAGCAAGCGGGGTAAGCAAAATGACAGAGCTTTCACTTTGAGAAAATGTTTTTACACTTGCTTTCTGTAAATTCGTTGTAAACGTTTTGTTGTTTGTGCATTAATGAACTAAAATAAACAACATTAACGACTATTATATTAAAAGCAAATTCCGACGGCATGAAAATTTTATCGTTTAAGGACTTTACCGCGTTTCTGAAAATTTAAAGGAGAACTTAAGAAAATGACATGAAAATATGACAAGTTGTAAATCAGGACTTCATTTTCCAATTATGTAAGATCCATAATGCAGGTGTCGAAAATAAATACATATTACCAATCAGTATGTTAACAGTGATAAGGTGGTCGTTCACCTTAATGTTTTTATTATATTATTGTTATTTAACCACTGGTGTGACGAATCTGTGTTACTTACACTTGCTTTAACAAGAATATGCATTAATTTCTGCTAAGACGTGCAGCACTTAATATATTGTCTTGTCTAGATATTTTTAATAAATAATAAAGCTAATCTAAAATAATAAATCCAATGTTCATTATTTACAAATAGTACGGCCCATACCACTGTGAGGAAATTTTAAAGGATTTCCAAAAATCTTTATACATATTTAAAATATTGAAATCTTAATATTTAAATTATTTAAATATAAATAATTATTTTAAAAGTACAACTCTATGCGAAAATACAAGGTGGAATTGAATCGTCAGCTGATTAATTTTTTGTGTAATATCAAACTCATTATAAAAGAAGCCTATGTATGATGTTACAATAATTTAGTGTGACTTTGAAATCCTTAAATCTTTTTTAACAAGTTTAAATTTTGACAAAATACCTAAATTACATTTATTATTATAAATTATTATTGTTCAATTGTTCAATTTAATTGAATTTAAATTGCAACTTTGTATTCTCCCTCCAGCCTTTCGCAAATCAATTGTATCTATTTGCTTATTAAATTCTAGTTCAACCTTAACATTAATATAAAGCATTTTGAAATAATGCCATGAATTTTTTTTACGTTTCAAGAATGGTTTGAAGGTGTAAGAGTTGATTCTCACCAATATCTCATTGCAGAGTCAATATTTCTTCTCCTTTTTTATCATTATTCATTTTGCAATGTAGTTAGATTGGTGCTTTTACTACATGACCTACAGCAATTTTCCAATCATATATAGGAACGGAATTCAGAAAATTAAGCTTTGAATTCGCTTGTTTTTTCAATCCTCCGAACACCCTACAGTGATTCAGACAGAAGCTGTAATTTTAGGCGCAATTAAAACACCATTATAACTGCCGAATCAATTGTTATCTTTATTTTCCAATTTTTTAGCAATCGAATTTTTCACATGAGCTGCTGAAATGTTCATACCTTCTTTATCTGCTTTTGCTTTGCGATTTAGTAAAAACTGTTTGGATCAAATACATACTAATATTTTTTTAGAGTTAAGAATTAAGTACAGTGCAATTAGATTTCATAAAAGTACGAAATCGTTTACTATTTTCTAATGAGTTACAAATGAGCCTTTAGAGAGTTGACTGAATGCACGCTGTTAGTTAATTTATAATTGTTTTGTAGCTTTTATCTCACGCTTTCTTTAGTTTTGTTTTGTGGACAGACCTTTGGATGAAAAATTATAATTTGTCAAGGTAATTAAAAAATAAAAGTTAATATCACTGCTGCCGATACTAAAACGTAGTAAAATTGCTGCATTCGGATGCGCCTATTTCTCTATCAGTCAGTTACCTTTATATTTTCTATTATTTTTTACAATTAAAGTATAAAAAAATATTCAAAAATATTTCTTGTTTTCTTAAAATTTTCAATTTATGGTAATATTTCTTTCTTTTAGTGAAATTATAATTTTTGGTAATCTTTATCGTTATTATTAAGTTTTTAGTTATGGAGAAACTTAAGGTTTTCTGTTGAAATAACAATTGCTTGGTAACCATTTTATTTTTTGCAAACTAAAGTGTGAAGTGTAATTTTTTGGTGAAAAATATTTTTTTAATTAATTTTATACTTTCTTTTAACTAATAATTTTTGCTTTAAATATGTTTTTAACACAACAAAGCGATAAATATCAAAAACAAGAAACGAAAGGAAAAAATAGACATTCATTTAAATTTTTTTATTCATAAAATTATGCAATGCAATTGTCTTGATTGTTGGATAACTGAGATATCATCAGAATAATTTCTCCATATTTATAGAAAAGCCAAAAATGTCTTCAAGTACGGATACTTCATAAACAAGATGAAAGTTGTTTTTGAAACAAATAATTTAATGTTAAGACTTTAACAAAAACTACCGACAAAAAACCAGGATTTATGTTTTTATTTATAGTTTCAATGCAACATCAGGGTTTCCTTGGTACAATTAATTTAGAACTTGTCAGAAGTATAGAGACCTTGTCTCCCAGTTTTAGACTTCTGTAAGCACGGACGACTAATGCCGCCATATACCTAATAAGTATTTACGTCAAAATCTTCGGTCTCAAACACAACATACCTCCAAGGGGAAATAAATGTGTCAGCAAGAATTAGGGTTTTGACAACATTTAAGTTTAGCTTGCGATCAAATATCGAGCAGCAATAATGACTTAATGGCCAACATGCATCGATAGTCCTTTTTAATCGCTCGTTGTTATATACGTGGAATTTCCCGACTAAAAGGCGTAATGCACGGCAAGTGCTGTATATATGACTCTTCATCGCATATTGATGTTGGCTTCAAACAACAGAGTATGGGTCACTGAAAACGTCTACAGAATTGCCATTCGTTTATGAAATCCTTCAAACCAAAAATTATATTTTATCTAAGAACTCATAAGATAAAAACTAACACCATCCGGATGATTTTTCATTAAAAGGAATCTCGCTACAATTGTTGGAATAAAAATGAGAGGGAGAGTGTAGAATATTCTTTACCTTTCTTTTCTTCATAGATAAGAAAAAAGTCCCAGCAATAGAATTTTTCCAATGGCGAAAGAACTCAACTGCTTGTCAACAGAGTCAATGCTTTACGAGATAATAATAATAATTTTGGCGATATTATCTCTTTGTTACACATTTAGGAAGATCACGTGCAAATGACTAAAAAATAAATAAACATATAATGAGTCAGCCGTAGTAACGAGAAAATGAGAGAAGAAAAGAAAGATCATGATTTACTGTGCTGCCGTATTTGCACTAAAAAAAACAAAAAAATACAAAACGAATCGCCGACAAGAGCATCATGCAAAAAACGTAGCGAGACATCGAACAATATACTCCAGTAATAATAGCGAAATTCGCTGGAATATGAGGCCAAAACAAACAACTGACTGTGTGTACCTGAGTTGTATTTTAAAGATAAAAAAACCAAAACAAAGGAATACTTTAACGTCTACAGATGTTAACAAATGTACACACAATTATATCTTCATATGTTCATATTTATTATGGCAAAATAATGGTAAAATTTTTAAAGCCTTTCAATTGAAGTGAACACTAAAAGTCTTTCAATATGAAAACAGCCAGCACACGATCTTATTTAAAGGCCGCTTTTTTCTTCTTTTGTACCTTTAAACTTAAGGTTCGTATTTTTTATTATTTTTTATTATTTTTGATAGTTTTTTGTTTTTCAAAAGCATTTTAAATACACACACTTCTACAAATCTAACTCAACTCTCTATGGGTCGCAACAGCACACCTTATATTGTAGTGTGTGCACAAGACAAACAGTCCTGGAAGTCCAACAATACAATTTGTGTTAAATCAGCGACAGAAAACGTGTGGGAAAGCATTTGAACATGTACGATAATTAGAAGCAGGTTTATTTAGGAGTATTAGTAGACAGGTAAACTTTAAGCAGATAAAACTTCAAGAAGTTAAAGGAAAAAACTGAAGAAGAAAATGTTAGAGAGCGTTGGCTTAGGTCTTGCAGAACTTTAAAAGAAAAATTTCTTTTGATATAAAATAGCTATTTTTAACCACCTTAGAGCAGACACGGACCAGAAGTTTCAGAGTCAAATTCTGCTTCTCAAGGAAAACATACATTAAGTGAAGATCAGGTGCGAATACGAATTTATTTATAACCATCTTCCTTTTTTTACGAATTTGGTAAGATTTTTCGTATGATAAGTTACATTTGTTCTTAGAATTGAAAAACTTTCCTGGAAAACATATCGAACAAAAAAAAAAAAATAATAATAATTTATGTGACTTGGTCACTTATATTATTTTTAATATAATACCACCCTTTACCACAAAGTTTGTCATTTCGTGTTTAACTTCTAATATATCGACCCCACAAAGTATCGATTGAGCAATGTCCATCTGTCCGTCTGTGTAAGTGTTTAATTCAACTTTGCCAGGGCACTAGATGTCGAAAGAGGTGCTATTGAAAATCAGCAAATCGAGCCATGTCCTTTAAGGCATTAGGCTTAACACCACGCCTCCCTATCACTTGGTACAATGAGTTAACTCAATCAAATAAACAAAAATTTAGAGCTATAGAGGGTTAAAAAATAAGAAAAAACATCAAGTGAAGAAATTGTCTCTCGCCCATATATATCGAGTTATAGGCCTCTGAAATTTTCAAAAAAAAGTTCAATAGTCAACATATGTCAATATGGATATCATTTAAAAGCTTTTGAAGAAATCTTTCAGGATATACTTAAATTCTAAAAAAAATACTTAACCCGTTAAAAGCCGATATATAAAGAACTTAATTTTTTCTCTTATTTTCTAATACTCCGTCACCACAATATTTGTTTTTTTGATAGGTCTACTTCACTAAACTAGATCTACATACATGCTGAAGGATATATAGTATTCATACTTTGTTCATAATACTTTGTACCATAATAAAAAAAATTAAAGTTTGGTAGGATTAACACTTTATCAATAACAACTTACCCAAAAAAAATTTTATAAAAATTAAATTTAATGTTGCGTATCGATGATAAAAACAGAATATATAAAAGTGCAAATAAGAAACGAAATTTATAAATCATTTAATAACTTTAAGCAACCAACAAAACTCGATCATATTATTCTTAAGTCGCAGTAGTTATAACAAATCGACACATAAATGTACAAGAGCGAAATAAGTCATATTTTATGTTACATAATGAACTTTGCGACGAAAATGTTTTTAATTATTTCAAATTATCAAAATAAAAACAATTGTCAATACGAATATGTCTGAATTTAAATAGACGAGAATGAATAACGTGTGGATTTTTTCTTTTAAAATTGTCATTGCATTGTAATACAACATATTTTTTTGCTTAGAAGGTTATAAAAATACATATTTTTCCCATTACGTTTTGTGTTTTAAATTAAAGAAAAAATTAACGTTCTTAAGAATTTTAAAGTAATAATTGCCGCAATAGTGTTTGAATAATTTGTTTTAATTAAATTGAAAGGAAGTTAAAATTATTGGCTTAATAGTAGAAACTCTACTCCTCAGCAATATAAAATTCTAGTGTTAAAAAAAAAGACATAAAATTATTAAAATTTTTACTTTTTCGGCTTTGGTTGATTTTTAGTTAATTTTTTAATTTAATATTTACAAAGAAAAAATATTTTTCAAATGTATGCCGACGTTTTCCAAAGAGAACAAGAAAATTTAGACGCTGGCAGGGTGTAATGCTGCATTTGCAGGACCGCCAAAACCAATGAACACGGTCGGTGCTTGGGGTCCATTGAAACCCTTCTTTCATGCGGTTTAACCTAATGGGACCACTGATTTGCTAGAAGAACAACTTTTGTAAGCTGAGCTTGAGCTGGAAGATATCAGATATTATAAATTGGAATCGTGATTTACTCGGTTATTCCGAATCTCATATACCCTTCACCATGTATGTAAACCTAGTTTAGTGAAAATATTTGGGTAACAGAAAATTAAGAAATAAGAAAAAAATTAAGTAAAATGTATATAATTTTACATAAAAATATCATATATTCTTAATAAGCAATTTTGAAAAATTGTAATATTTACTAAAAGATCTCTTCAAAAGTTTTAAAAAGATTGATATTTAAACAAATTTGAAAAGTTCAGAGGACCATAACTCGGGAAATATGGGCGAGCGCCAATATATCCACTTGATGCATTTTTCTTAATTTTAATTCTCCATCGCCATAAATTTTTGCTTTTTTTTTTTTTTTTGATTAGAGTTTCTTTACTAAATTAAATTCGTTCTAAATGATATGGAAAAATTAAAGGCAGGTGTGGTGTTTTACCCGTTGTTGCAGATTTTCAATAGTAACTATCTAGTGGCTTGGCAAATTAGATTTTAACACTAACACGGACTGACAGACGAACATCGCCCAGTTTATTTATGGGCTCGAAAATTAATATTAAAGGAATCGCAAATGGAACGACATATATGTATATATAATATATCTCTTCTCCTGTCATGGAGGGGATAAAAATGACCGGTATAACCGACTTAAGTGACAATATATTTCGAGGAGAAATGTTTCGGTTTTTGAATGTTTTAAAATAATAAATAAAAAATCTGGGGCGTGCTTACATTTTATCTGAGTGTAGGTTTGAAGAGGGTGAAATAACTCTGAAGAAAGTCTTAACAATTATAACAATTTAAAGATCTCTATCGTAGCTAAGGTAAAGTAAAAAATCCTGATAAGAGAATTGTTGACGAAATAATCGAGTGATGAATAGAATTCAAGCCTAATAAAACATAAGATGTTAAGAAGGAGAAACGGCGATAGTCGTTTTGGCGAACATTAAAAACGAGTTACTTGTCAACCCCGATCATTTTTTTTTAAGCTGACAGTACTTGGCATCTGTTTATGTTACTGTGTTTTTAACGTTCTTTCGTTTTTTAAGTATACAGAATGATGCTTGTGTTATTTTTCATTAAATAATCTAAAAATCTTATAGTGTAACATAAACAGTAAATCAGTCAAGGGCAAATTGGACTTATATAGGAAGAGTGCTGCCTCTGCGACAACCTCCTTATTCTTTTTCTTTTCAGTTACCCTTAAAGCAAACGTTGAACGTTCTAAGTGCAAATTTCAAGTGTTTTTTAATCTTTTAAATAATATTGCTATATATATATATATATATATATATATATATATATATATATATATATATATATATATATATATATATATATATCTTTGTAGACACAGCCTTTATTTAATTTCATTTATCTTGTGAGAAGCCATCAAGATGCATCTTTTATGAAAATTTAAAGTCTCTAGATTTTACGGTTCTAGAAAAAAAAAATAAGCAGATAGACAGATTAACTAAAGGTTAGAGTTGTTTTATTTAGGAGGATTTACAGAGTGCAACGACTTGCTTATTTAGTTAGTTTGTGAATAAAATACAAAGGAAATATTAAAGTCGCTTACCATTCTCTGCTGCTGTAATGCACTGCATGGCCGTTTCTTCTGACAAGTCTTCAGTGGGTGAAGTGATGCCGAAAACTGCACCGCTATCGCCAGTAGAATTCCATTCCGATTTTGAGTTATCCATAGAAATGCTTGATGTTTCCATAGGGTTATTGTTGAAATTGCGTACTCATAAATTTTAAGTCTAATGAAGAAGTCATTGAGTCTCCACAGAAGGAACTAGATTGTGAAGGGCAAGACGAATCAAAGCTACGATTACACTCACGACGTTTTTCGGGCGTTGCATAAATTGGTTCAAGTTTATTTTGAGTTGCTTTCTTAGTAGGTGTTGAGTGTTCCATGGGAGGACCAGAGATTTTACTTCCAAAAGACGTATTTAATGCACCATAACAGGACGTGGTCATTATGTCTGGTATGTTGGAACGGCCAACATTTAAGCGAGAACGATGAGCTGGTTCTGAAACCGTACTTTGCCACATAACTTCACTAACATTCATCTCAAATTGCTCTTCTTCTATATTTTTTGACACAACTTGACTAGCACTTAGTTCATCTAAATAGTCCATATCATACAATCTCGATTCATCTATCATAACCATGTGATCGACTTCATCTTCTCCAGCATCGGGCCAGGAAGTAATACTAGTGTTCGCCTCTTCAGACACAAGTTTTTTGAATTTTTCGTCAATATCTTGAATCATTTCGAACGCTGGTTTTGGTACGGAAGAGGAATGTAAGGAATCCGAATCGTTTTCTTCAATGCAGGATAAGTGTCGGGTGCGAAACCCATAAATTATTCCAGTGGTTGGATTGGCCATGTTGTTGTTTTGTATGTTAATAAATTGACTGTTTGATGATAGTTGTTGCGGTTGCGCTTGAGGTTGCAAGGTATACTGCAATTCATTATAGATGTGAAAAGAAGAATCCAAGTCATAGGATAAATCCGTACGCCCCAAGCTGTTTGAGATATTGAGATCATTATGAATATGCTGTGGTTGGTTCATTACTGCTGACTGGGCTGTATGAAAGAAGCAGAGAAAAATGTGAGAAATCATATTAAACAACAAACTATTTTCGTTAGAATTTTTATTTAATGTGAACTAAAAAATGTCTACTCATCTATAATATTCTTTTTAAAGTAATTGTTTTGAACTAAAAAAATGTGTTTTCGATTAACTGAATTTTTAATCTAATTATTTGAAGCATATTTTTTTAAATGATCTTGTTATTATATAACCCCTCCTTTTAAAAGGATGGATGGATTGAAAAGTAAAATATAAAAAAAATCATTTTATTGGTTTGCTGTTGAACTCCGTATAATTAGATAACAAATACAACACAATGAAAAATTAGATATTTAACTGTGGCAAAACATAACATGACTTCGTGAGCGACACCTTATTTGATTCCATCTGTCTAACAAGGAAAATGTTAAATAATAAATTGGATTTCAACTAACACACTCACTTACACATAGACCCCTATAAGATAAACAATAATAATAACAACAAATATAATTACCACTATGCAACTAGTAGACGATGGGTGTCGCATATACCTTCCTGCAGCAAATATGAAGACTAAATTCAATCTTTAGAGTGCAATGACATTAAGACAGAATTAACACACACATGTATGTATGAAAAAATAAATGAAACAGACTGTTTAAAGTCGGAAATAGGAGCACGTACTAAAAAGAATTGTAGGTAATTGTATCAAAGGAGTTACCAGATGAGCCAGGTTTTAAAATATCAAATAGGTGATACTTTGGATAAGTATTAAAAATTAGTAATGTAATAGCTAAAATTTTTGGTTTAAAAATATAGAATTGTAACCCAAATGATGTTTTTTTAATATATTTTAAATTCAATGGTTTTCGGACGTTTTCAGTTAAAGATTATGAGATTATAAAAGCGGTTTTTAAAAGTTTCAAAGTCTCTATTAACACGAATAAAGGTACGGTCAAATAAGTCATATATTTAAGCAAAAAAAAAGTAACCACTAAATTCTGGACCATAAATGTTAGTCCTTTTTAAACACATATTACGAAATATAGGATGCAACACAATATAAACGGTAAGATGTTATATTTCTTTCATAATACATCGTCATTCGTAATGCTACATTTCAGGAAACGTTAAATAAAAATTTGTAAAAATAGTGGTTACGCTTTTTCGGTCAAATATTTGACTAATCTACCGCTGGTTATTTTAATTTTACTATTATTAAATAAATTTTACTTTCTTGCTACATACAATTTCTGTAAGAAGGTGGTTATCGAATGGTTTAGGTGTAAACGTAGTACTCGAGTAGTAGAATAAGACTTTATTTACGTTTCATGTCCCCAATATTAAGCGAAATTAAAAGGATTAACTTGGATTTTCAAGGCAACAAAACTGATGCTAGTAGCATTAATGACAAATTGCATATTTTTGCAGGAAGAAAAAATTTTAAAACCTATGATAGTTTGAAGCTTAAAAGATGAAGAGGACAAGACAAAATAATTGATGCTATAGAACTGGATTAATCTTAATTTCTTCGAATAGATAGAACGAATAGGATCTTGGATACGGTTTTGAAGAAGTACTTCAATCTGCTGATTCAGCACTATCATTAAAAGTAAAAGAAACTTGCTTCTTTATATTTAAAAAATTAAATTAAATCTCATTGCAATATATTGAGACAAACTAAGTTTCATTTTATTATAACATTTTTACAGCCAGCGGAAAAAAGCAATGTGCCAAGAGAAATGTATGAGTCACAATAGAGAAATATGACATTCCTAAGTTGAAATTATTTATTTAAGGTTAAATTAGACGTGCCATACCATAAAGCCATAGCCGTAACCATGGCCATAACCATAATCATATTTGCTGCCATAGCCATTAGCAACTCGTATTTGTTTTGCCGTTTGTTAAGGAAGCAGCATAATGAAAATATCCATTAAAACTCGCCAACACAATGCAGCGAACATGAAAAAAAAGGACAAAATAAAAAAAAGCAAACAGTTAATACCTAAATTCAATTGTCTACCATAAATGGTTATGGTAAAAATCAAAATTTAATTTATATCTATGGTTACGGTTATGACTATGGCATTATGGCATGTCACCAATAATCAAATATAGTGTTTCCCACAAGGTTGGTTTAAACAGCTGTTTTATATGGTTATGGTTATGGCACGTCTAATTGAACCTTAAATGAACAAATAAAAAGCAACTTGAACGAATTTTGGAAAAAAGTTTGGACATTTCAAGATGCCGCTGGATCAAGGCCATAAAAAGATTTGGCCAAGAACGCGATGAAAATCAAAATAAGAAATAAAATGCAATACGAGTTGCATGAATTTTTAGTGAGAATTAATACACATTTCAAAAATAATACAATTTTTTGCGACACTCTTGTTCCATCTTCAGAAATATTTAAATCCTTAACTTTGTACCAACAAATTGCTTTAGATAACGATTTCGAAGATTTTAATTCAGAACTTTTCGATTTTGTCAATCAACTGAACTTATATAAATATGTATTATGCATATTATATAGTTTTATGTAATATACATAGCTTGTACTAAACAATATTACACAACGTGTGTTAATACCTTAATTAAATTTAAAAATAAATAACATTATTTATAGTGAGGATTTTCGGGGATACTTAATTTTTTTTCGGAACTGTATAGATATAAACTAAATAACTAGGGATACGACTCGAAAGATATCTGAAAATCCTGATTTTTATTCATTATATATGCATAAGTGCTTGAAAATTCCTACAAGTTAACACAATAAATACAGAAATAAAAAACTTTTAGAGGATTCTCCTTCAATTTTAACATTTCCTAAACTGCAAAGATCTTTTTAAAGGACAAGAAGGATTAAATAATAAGTACTTCTGTCAAAAATGCGCCTGCTAACGTCAGAGGCGCTGCCACACTCTTCTAAAATAACAATATTACGCAATTGTAGGGTTGTGAAACATAAAGGTTTCTATTTCTATCAATCTTCTTCAATACTTCTTTTCTTCTAGTAGCTATAAATGATTCTCTAAAATATAATTTTACAGTTTACACTCTTTAATTTTTTAAGAGACTTTTCAACCTACAAGTTTACGAAAGTATACTTTAACTAGAGGGTACTTCATTTAATAAGAAAAATCTTTTCATCTTCGTTGGTGCTATTTACCTAGGGAGTTGAAAAAGTCAAGTTTAAAAATAGAATTAGAAATTAAAAGAGTAACCAATGTATTAAAAAATACTATTTACCAATCACTAATTAAATAACTATTCCGTCGTGCTATATTTCGATTAACAGTTGCACCTTTCATATCAAGTTTTTATTAAAATAATTGAGATACTACTATTGAGAGTCCTCTGGCCACACTGTGCATGCGTAGTAGCAGCCTTAACAAACTGAAAGTTCATCTGCATTTCAAATAGTGTAGCATGCGCCTGGCATTTTTCTTTCCGTCTTAGCTCCCCTTTTAAAACAGAAGTAAATAGAAGAATATAATACACAAGGAGATCCAATTGGCGCATCTTTGACTTCGAAAATCTTGCATTAGTCAGTAGTTGATGTGAGTTCTTTTAAAATTAAATGAAAACGAGTAGGGAAAATATGACAGATATGCGCATCTGCTTAAAGTACAGTAGCAAAAGCGAAAAGAAGACTCTGATGCAATAATTTGTTTATGTGTTTTGTACTAGTTGTAATGGCGTTGTTGTTTTTGTTATTGTTGCAATGTCTCTAGCTTTGCAGGGGGTTAAAGACACACATTAATATAACGGTATTATAAAATATTCTTACAACTGAAATTCTAGATGTGTGGGGAACATATACTATTTTCTTTTCTAAGTGTTTGTTTAGGTATTTAACGAAGCTTCTTTTGATTTTATTGGGGAAACTTCTTGTATTTGGTGTAAATGTGAGAGTTTTAAATGAAAATGATAGATTTTATTTCGTTGTTTAGAAAAAAGTAAAGTTGATTAAAGGCAATATTATTAAGGGTCTTGTTGGTGGCGCATGGGAGTTGATATTTTTCACAATTATTTTTAAAACATAGATAAATGCGGTTAAGACTTATCAGGTTTTTTGTTTTAGGTTGTAAAAAATATAGAATATTTGTTTTTTATTTATTATGTTTGTCATAAAAGCCACAATGATTTTCTGTTGCGGTGACCATATTATTTTTATTTTAAGCAAAACTTCAATCATGGTCAAGAAGTTTTTGTAAACATTAGTTAAGTTAATGGCTATCATGCTTAAAACTGCAATATGTTTGATTTGAAATGAAAAATTTTTATATAAATTCTAGAACTATTCGTATTTATAACTATATGTTGATATAATTTATTGATATGTTCTTGTGTAAACATATTATAATTGAGGACAATAAAAATGTTTTTTTTTAATACTTTACTCCTCTTAATTCATTTGCTTTCGCTTAAGTTAGAAACGTAAGGGTAAAAATATTCCAGAAATTAAAAAAAAAACAATTAGTATAGAAACTTAATGGAAGTTAAAGATTTATAAATAAAAATTATGGATAAATTTCTCAAACTAAGTTCAATGTTTATTTTTATATTATAGTCATGAAACAATATAATAAGTTTATTTGCTTGAAACTTTGAAGTCAGCTTAAGAAATATAAAATATCATTTTAAATTGTTTGCAGTTGGGATACGAATCTACACCCACAAACCACAATTTGCAGCAATTTTTCGATATTAAAGAAAACGGTTGAAAACTGTACTTTAGATGCAAATCACTTCTCTTTTAGTTAACTCATCGTGTAACAGAAAATGTACAGCTGTTTATTATGTTACGTCTGATGTTGTTGCTCTTAAGATTATGTTGTTGATTGAAAAACTCAAATGTTTAGGATCTGTTGCTACATGTATGTTGTTAATTTGCCCCAGCTCTAAGCAGAAGGTGAAAAAGTTGGTGGTTGTTAAAGTGTGTAAACCCTCTAGTTTTTGTGTTGTTTCTTTATATAAAAATCTTTCCCTGTTCTAAAAGTTGTCATTTATTTTCTTCCTTTTTTCAAATAAGGGAATCTTCTAATTAATTATGTTAAAAAATAATATTTATCAACGAAAATCTTTGTTAGTTAAATTCTTTGTTGCTTGCTGCTTTTCTCAGCTTATTTCCAAAAAAATGTTAATTTACGTATTCGATTTTCTAAAATTATAAAAATACAAGATGCCCCACTATATAGGAATTTCTAAAATCACATTGTGTACATTTTTAACGGAATAAAATGCAACACATAAGCTCTTGTAGTTCATCTGATATCCGCGTTATTTAATCGCTGTCCTCCCATTTTGTTGTTGATACCATTCACATATCTTTCCAAATTTTTATGTATAAATCGTTTTATGATTTAAAAGATTATGGCTTAAATAGCATGTTAAATTTCCTTTCCAAAATGATGAATATGATGGATTGACTAAAGCTTTTGTTTATATGAATTTAAATTATGTGGTTGTCATTTTATATTTTGGTTAAAGATTAAATAAATAGGAAGCATTTCTGTCACATTCGTATCTGTAGTCCAATTTGCAATGTAATGCTTAAATCAATATTTAAAACTCAAAAAATAACTATGTTTTACTGCTATTAAAAAACATTTTAAAAAATTACTCGTATCGTTAGATTTTAACAAATTAAATATTTTCTTTACTATTTTCGCCTGCTCCATTATTGTTAACATGGATAAGTGTAGATAAGATTTGATAATCAATAGGACTTGTCTGTTATTCAGCTTGTACTAAATGATCCTTTTGTATTGAACAATATTGGAGTTATTTTCCTTTCTTATTATGTTTGAGCAAGTAAAACACTTTATTAGCGAATAAACTTCCCTAATCAATGAAATGTATGACATGTATGTTGATGGTTTGAGATAATCTTAATATTTTGGTCCATGTTATCTAACTTAATAAATAACTTTTAGTCATGCTTTAGTTCATCAACTTTTAACTTTTTTAACTTTTTAATTTATAACAAAACAACACTTTAATTTTTTAGTTTTTTAAGGACGAAAAATTATTTAAAAAACGCATGATATGTCCTACTTCCAAGTATTTCACAATTGATTTTGAAAATAGAGAAAAATTGGAATTAAGAAATTCGTCACTCAAATTTCGAAAGACAACGGGTAGAATGTTATTTTTAAATAATTCGGCAGAGGAGAAGTGATAGCTTGATTTATTTATTCATAAGGACGCATTATTTAAAAGGATACAGAATATAAAAAGCCGTGGACTTGGAGTTTTATTACAAACTTTCCTTCGAATTAAAAAAAGTACGTGATAAATAAAGGCACTTTTAAAGCTGGCAGGTTATGATAAATATAAAAAATAAGTAGTTGGTTAAAGAACGAACCAGCCGAATTTGTGCCGTACTAAAAGGGCAACTCAAATTACAATTTGTCGAAAAAATATTTACCGAGAAAATGATTGCAGACTGTCCAGCGTTGCGGCGAATTTCGCTAATTTCTTTTCAAACCTTGAAAATAAAGCTAAATTATACTGAAGATCAGATACATACTGATTATAAATGTCACGAGATAGGATAATATTTATCTAACTTGCAGCCAGCTTAAAATTGGCTAAGCAACATCAGGATAATAATGTAAAAAATAAAAATTTTATACCTACAACAGCAAAACAAAAAAAAAAAAAACATTTCGCCCAACAATTTTTGATGAACTACATCAGACACAACATGTATGATGCAACATCCACAACAAGCAGCACCAACTTATTTATAAACAGAACAACTTTCCGCTATGGAGTCAAGTTAAAAGTAAAGCACGTTCTATCCAAAAAAATAAAAAAATCTATTTACATACATACATACATACTTACAAACATATACATTACAAAAAATTTGTTGTATTGCATTTCATTTATAACGGCATGTGCCATAACTTTTTCAAAGCAGAGAAAGAGAGAAACACAGACAGGATCTTACATCAAAATTATGTTGACTTTAAAATAAGCGCTGTGACTTCTCACAACTTCAATCTAATGTAGAATCATATGTGCGATGTATGGCTGCCAACACATTTTCGCTGCTACTTAGATTTTTAATGTGCAGAGCCGCCGCGGCTTTAGGATCCCCAGCAAACTGCATTGAACTACATTTTTGCTATTGGGCTGTTATTTATTTTAACACATAAATTGTGTGCTGTAGCCATCATTTCTGTTAGGCTGTGTATAATTTGAAATGGGATAAATATTTAAGTCTGTTCGTGTGTGAATATGTAAGTGTGGGTCTTCAGAGAATCTTGAACTTGTGCGTTCATTCGCCTTTTAATAAAAAAAAAAGAAAATGCAAAGTGATTTTTATTCTTTAAATACATTTTAGCGACTGTTGTTGTTGTAATTGTTAACATTATTTTCTTTGTGTTTTATGTACTGCAGTAGTTTTTTCATCACTTGAAAATTTGTGTGTTTATTTTAATTTGTCGATTTTCTTTAAATTTGAATAAAACATTTAAAAAAAGTCGAGAGGGAAAGAAAGATGTTAATTTTTTTACACTCCGTCAGCTAAATTTAATTTAAAAAATAATATTTTTTAACGGCAACTAGTCAGAAACTAAAGGTTTTGCGCGATCTCTAAATACTTATAATATTTGAGCGATTATTGGCCAAACAAGTACAAGACAAAAGCAATCTTTAAAATTGCACCCCAATTAAAAGATGCTTTTGATTTGATAAAAAATTAAAAGATTTTCCACAACAATTATCGGTAGAATACAAAAATCATTGTATTTGCTGCAAACCTATCAGTCTATGTTTTTTATTTGTTTTTTTGTTCTTATTCTGTTATTGCGTTATTTGTCGCTATGCGAGGCAGTAAAACTGTTTGTTGCTGTTCTATTTTTTTGCCCAAAATAAATAAGAGAAAAATGTGAAAATCTTCTTTAGGGAATACTTTTCTTTTTTATAAACTTTTGTTAAATTTGGTTTTTCTTTTCGTCTTAATACAACGAAAGTTAAAAATAAAATCTTGATGCAAATGATCCGAAAAACTAAAATAAGTGTTTTATTTAGAATTAAAATGAGTTCATTTAAGTTGAAAATTTTTGTGCATTTAGTCATTGAGTTAAATTTAAATTATGTTAAATTGCGCAAATTTCGTTTTTTGGTGAAATCTATTTTTTATAAAACTTTTCTGATTTTTTTATGAGTGGAAAAAATCACTTGGTTAGTGAATTTTACTTGATTTAAAATAAATAAATATTTAGTGATGTTTAAATGAAATATAAATTATTAGAAATTATTTAATATGAAATTAGCAAAAGCATAGACATAAATCCATATGACCATTCTGCTTATCTGAGGAATCTGCTCAAATTTTTTATGAAGTTCCAGATTCTAACGCCTCAAAATATATTAATTAAAAGAGAAATGTATTCCACCACAAAGCAACAAAATGCTATACCAAAAAGCAGTTACCATTAATTATGAGCTCTAGTTAAGCCAAACCTAAGAATTTTATGATGAAGTCTAGTTCACTGATAGTAAAACTAGATAACTTTACTATTTTTATGTTACGTATTCAAGTTTCTATCGTATACTATAATTAAGCAAGTATAATAAATACTACTATCACAAAAAAAAAAAAAAAAAAACACATTGAAATCTAGACTAAATTAAAAACACCCTACTTTATAAAAAAAGACAAAATTAAAAAATTCTAATACTTCAAAAAAAGTAGTAATAATTCAATATAATAATAAAAATCTAAAACATAAGTTTGAGTTTAAAATTAAAAACTAAACTTATAAATTTGAAGTTTTTAAATAAAAAACAGAAAAGTTATAACCCAGCAATTCCACAAAATGGAAACAGCATTAATATTTTTCAAAAAAAGCAATCTTCACTGAAAAATCATTAAATATATTTGGAAATTTCAAAAGAAAAGGTTTCAAATGACCAGAAAAATTAACTTTACCAATAATTAAAAAAAATAGTACTAATTGTTATACAATAATTTCACCATAAATTAAAATTAATACGTATTAAATTATGCCTCCTGTTTAAAATCCTCACCAAATTGTAACAAATTATAAGCAAAATTCTTTTCCAGCAATCAAATTTAGTTTTCTTTAACTTTAAAATGACAACTCTAACAGTTGCCGAAGTATGAAACAATTAAAGTCAGCTTTTTGGCCTGTGTCGTATCTGTATATTGTATTGTACGCAGCATTGTCTAGGTTAATTTTAAGGCCCTTTTAAGGCGTAATATAAAATTTTATATCCTGTTTTGCTATGGAGCTCTACTCCAAACGTGTGAGAAATCTTTCAAATCAGTTTGAATCTTTACACTCAAAAGTGCCTACGTATTTCTTGTTTATTCTTATTTTATTTAATTTTGTTTGTTTTTTTAGGGAAAATCATACATTGACACGAAAAGTCATAACTCACGAACGCGTCGAACGATTTCGTAAAGTTCAGATAAACCATCTAAACCACCATTCGACTAAATCTTAAGAACTTAATCGAGTGGCCGTCTGTGAGTTATAAAGACACAACACATTTTGAAAAAAAATTATATACATTTATAGATATACTTATATATTAATTTTATTTAATAATATGTATCATTCTGTAGGTAAAGATCTAGCATAAGAAGGATTTTAAAGATCTATAAAAATAACTGTGGTGTGGTGCTCTCATAGAAAACAAAAACAAGTACTCTTGGATAAATCACATGGTATATCAGCCAGGATCTTAAAATCGCTTACGGATAGCTTTATATTGTAGTTAAAAATTTTAAGCAAAAGTCGACAGAAAAGACAGAATGCATTTAGTCAGACAATGTACACTTTGACAAATTTTGTTTAAATTCCTTTTAAAGTTTTTTTCGTATCTGGATACACTAATTTTCATTTGACCAAGTTTCATTTTTTATATAAATGTTTAAAATTATGAATGGCAAATATAAGCGAATCTGCGAGAGTAAGAAATTCTGTAGTCCAATGCATTCTTCTTTTCCACTCTTCGAAAACTTTATGTGGCTCTTTCCATAAAATATATTTAAGAATTTAGCTAAATATGTAATTGAAGAAGACATTATTCTTCCGCCTTTGCGCTCATCTAAATATTTATCATCGGTAAATGTGCAAGGTGAAAAACCTGAAGTTGTTAAGTCATTGTTGATTTTATTTCATTTAAGGAAGAAACTATTAAAACGAAAAAGTAAACTTCTACACAAAAATTTAAATAATTTTTTTTTATTTTTATCTTCATTAAGTGGTTTCGAACAACACCGGGTTCAAGCTAGCCTACTAGTAGCAATATTTATTTTTTATTTTTATTACTCACTTTTCTGTTGATAAAATATAATCCTTTCAGTATGTTTATTTTGGCTTTAAATTCAATTGAAAGGTTTTTACACTCCACTCAGTCTTTTGTTTCTGTTTTTTTGTTTTTTCTTTTTTATATGAAGGAACTTTGTTTAAAATGGATTAATGTTTAAATAATCACAATTTTTATTACATATTCACAACTAGTTTAGGAACTTTTCTTTCTTACTGAACTTAAATTTAAAAAAAAAAAAAAAAATAAGCCAGTTTAATCAAGAATTATACATTTACATTATGTGAAAAATATTTGTTTTTAGAACTAAATTGTTTAATTAACACTGTAATTGTTATGATTGAAAAATAAACTTTAATAGTTATATTAAATTTTTTTTATTAAACACTAAATAATTTTCCACACCTCGGTTTTTCACTTAATAAAGATTTCTTTAAATATGTTTTTTGTCTTTAAATATTAACCGATAATAACGATACTTATTTTCCGTTTTTCTCTGATGATTTAACCATTTAAAATTCAAATAAAATAAGCGAAATGTTGCGAACGTTTTGAAATATGTACCACAATCTTTAAATTCAAAAACAGTATTGAGCAAACAAAATATTCGATAAAATGTTTTAACTTCAACATCCCTGTGTCACACAGACGGACGGTAACGCACCACCATTCAGACATGATCTGCTGGAACTAAGTATCTGCATTATCTGAAGCAGCAGCGGCTGCAATAGCAACATCAGTTGAATGACTAACTAATGCAACATTACTTTGAAAACCTAGATACATTCTTTGTACAGCTTTGGTGTTCCTTTTATTTTTAATTTATTTACTTAAATCGTGTAATTGTTTATCTATGCATGAATTTTATAAGTTTATTTAGTATTTTACTCACAAAAATAGTGCAGACATTGCAACTGACAGACATGCATACAATAAACGATACCCGAATTAACAAAAAACAAAAAAAAAAACAGTGCGACATTTGAAAAAAAAAATGATAAATTAGATTTGCACTTTTCTCTTCCTCCTTTTTTCTGTAACGAAAATACAACTTCTAAAAATAGTCGACGAAGAGAAAAGAAAACCATTTCCAGCCATTAGATGCAAACTATTTGATTTTAAGTTTTCCCCCCATTATTTTGTCGAAACGCTACACAAATTTTTCGTTTTAACATATTCGTCTTGAAGAACCCCCCATGAAAATAATTATTTGGAAAGACAATCATCAACATTTTGAGAACATTGTATTTTGTAGCTATTAAATGCTTGAAATAAATTCATATTCCAGTTAACTAAAGTTTATTTCTGTTCCATTCCAAGTAAAATTTTGTGTAAATGAGTGCATTGTACCGCGAGATTTCAGAAAAGATAGAAAGTATTTCTGCATTTAAAAAAACTGTTCAACAAATTTGTTGCAACTTTTTTTCCTGTTTCTAAACTTCTTTACTCATGTTCAGTTTAGAACACACTTATGATGTTTTATCGATATTGTTTTGTAATACTACATATCGATCACAACAAATTGAATTCGGCAATCCTGGCTGAGGTTTATTTCATGTTTTTTATGTTTTAAAGTACATTTTAAAATACGGTACAAGGGAGGTTGTGAATTGAAAACAGTTTTCTTCCCTTGAGTTTATTTTATACTTAAACATGTAATATCGACGATTTTGTTTAACAACAAATATATTAAAAAAAATATTTATCAAGAAAACGATCTTAATTTTAAAGTTAAGTTTGTTTTTAATAAAACAAGTTTAAGTTTTTTTTTGGTAAATATTTAAGATACCCTTAGGGATTAGCTTCTGAGAATCATTGGATGCAACAAATCGGGTCCCTTAAATATTTTAGGATTTTTATACATTTAAAAAATTTCAGAAATTTTTTTTTCATTTTTTTAATGAGTTTCAATGTTCAATGTTCTATCTTCCGAAAAACTTTGGTAACAATAATTAAACAGTCCAGCCAGTGCTAGAAAACAAAAATGTTGTTTTTAGTCGATATTTTGGATCGATACTATTGCCCTAAGGTTAAGACTGAAGCTTCAAAAAGAATGGCGAAATTTTACTTTTAGAGTTAGAAAATTTAGTTTATTTGATGCCCAAAAGGTTACAGGCGATTATTGATGCCCATGGTGGCCCAAATAAATATTAATTTTAAAAATTGGTGGCAGTTATTAAAATTTGAATCATGTTTTTATGTTAGACTTTTTGCTTTTGTTAATAAATTTAGGTTTCAAATAAAACTGCATCATTAGATTTTTATTTACCGTTTCTAGACTTCTAAAATGTCAAAACCTGTAATCGACGTAGACAGAAATTTCCGCTTTTGTTACACCAAGCGTAAAAGTGGTAATTTTCGATTTAATAATTTTTTAAAATAAAAAAAAAACACATTTAAACAGAGCACATTATGAAAACCATTCAAATGAATAAATATACAAAATGAATTATTGAATCAAATAAAGCAACTTTAAATTCTAGGTAAATTAATCTTAATTATTCAAAATTTTCACATGAGTATTTTGTTAATAAAATTTTGAAATATTGAAAACCAACGACAGTATAACACGCCAATTTAAAAAAAAAAAATAAAGACAAAACAAAAAAATTTACTGAATTGTTATAATTTTTTTGTTTTTACGTATTAGATGTCTTAAAAATAATTAAAATGCCACGAAAATATAGAGCCAAATTTGCTAGAATTTCTTTTTAAACTTGTTGGTATTTAAGACAAAAAGTCTACAAATACATTTACACTTACATTTACATTTACACTTACTTCACACTTATATTCCCGTGCAGCATGAAACATTAAAATCAAAAATGTTGTTGGTCCTAAGAAAAAACAAATTTTAGGGTAAAAATCTTAAAGATAAGACAATTTGTTTTTAAGTCAAGCAACTGTACTTGAAAAGTCGATGATAATTTGAACAAGGTGTTACTAAATCAACAAAAGCAGAGATCGTGTCTGCCACTTATATGAAGACACTGCTACGTTAGTATTGGTGGCGTTTATTATTTCTTGTTACACTTAGACCACGTACATATTACATTCATAAGCATTGAATGCACCCTACAAGTTTCAGACCATTTACATGTATTAAATTTAATTTATTAATAAAAAATTTAAAGTATGCCAAATACAGATTTCTAATCTTTCGTCATTTCGTGTGTAATTTATAAAATATTCATTTTGGGCTCCATAAACTTTTTATTTTCTGGTTCTCAATTCATCAGAGAGAGTTGATTAAGTTATAGTCATCTGTCTGTGTTTGCGTCAAAATATCATTTCTGAATACCACAGCTAAGTTATAGAAATTTTAAGTATGCTTATCTGTCAGAATTGAAAATCTGTAAAACCTGTCGAGTAAATACCGATAAATATACGGTTTTAAAGTTGGCAACGATAATATCGTAATGCATATCCTACATGATGTGGCAAATGGTATATAAATTTTTTTGCGTTTAAAATTGACTTTTACTTGTTAAATTTTAACATTTTAAAGTTTCTTTTAAATTAGACTTTTATGCAAATACCGATTATTTTTAAACTTAAATTGTCCGCCCATATTTTCATTTTTATGTTTTGGGGAGTTTAAAGTTTTATTGGAGTGTTAAATAAGAGTTATATTTTTTTAACTATTTAAAATATTTTTGTGATGTCGCAAAAAATTTGTAAGCGCTTGACTTCATTAAGTTAATTTTTTATGCTGTGAAAAGTATTTAAGTATATTATTTTTTCCTATTATAGGCAGATTTTCAATTTTCCTCATAAGTAATATATTTATTTATGTCAGTATGGAAAATATTCCTACTTGGTTCATCCTTTTTAGCACATTTCCTTAACAGGTGTCCTACACATTTAAAATTTAAAAGAATCTTCATAATAAATATCAGCGTTTCATTAGAAGTCTTTTCAGGACTTGGTGTAACTAAAGTGCTTAAATTAAACAGAATATTAATGCAATTTAATTCATCCGTTTAATTTTTAACTTGCCCTTACATAAGACTTGCTGCTACATGTAAAACAATTACGAACATGTTTCATCGAGCAACATGTATCCAAAATTAATACTTTGCATCATGTTGCTATACATGAATGCTTGAGACTAATTTCTATAGAGCAGACACATTTACATGTAACAAAAATTTGTCCTTTAAATTTAAAGCGACACATGTTTAAGTTTTTGTTATAATTCCAATTTAAGGTTAACGAACTCTCTGCGATGTTGTTTAAGGACTTCTTATATCATTCATAATAAAAAAAACAATTGTTGTTGTTCTTTTCAACATCATTTGGATACAGATTGCACTCTTGTAAAGTTACTTCCCATTTCATTGATGTAGAACAATAACATTTTTTTAAGATGTTGAACATTAATAATCCTCCGCTTAAGTAATTGTTTTTACTTTTCAGTTTATCCGTTTCTAATTCGAATTGAGAAATATGTACGGGTTCAATGAACTTCAACTGAGAAAATTAATGAAATATTTTGAACTTGTCAAGTCTGATGCACTGGATCAGGATTTATTGAGTTTAGTTATTTAAAACAAAAAAAATATTTAGTAACAATTGTTTTTCAACTTCAAATTAAAATTTTTATTCTTGAGTCTGTATAAAAGTACAGTAATCATAAAAAATCTTAGTTTTATTGGAGAGAGATCAAACTTACTATTAAGTAACGCAAATGTATATTAGATACCCGGCGCTTACGCTTAGATGACATTATCTTTGTGTTTTTTTTCCAAAGTCTAAAAGTTCAACCGATATGCAATTAACAATGGTCGATCATTAGTCAAAGAAAACAATTTATTACATCAATGTTCAAATTTCCTGTTTTTAATTATTAATCGCAAACCTTCAATGTGTACAAAATTTCGTCTGCATAAACAGTTTCTTAACCCCAGCTCACATGCAAGTAATTCGCATAAAAAAGTATAAAACAGCTTTGAATTTTAAGCGTTAAAAGATTTATTAAATTTAAAATAACTCACAGTGCAGTTTTTGGATGTTTAAGTCTTGTAAACCCTTCAGGGTAAATATTTTCAAAATAAATTAAGAATTTTTTTTTTTTTTGCAAAAAATTACAATCTATGAAGAAAATAATATTTTTGCGGCATTTTTGTTCTTTTTTTTTTTTTGTTTTTGTATTTTAAATATTTGTGATAAAATCTTGCAAAAATTTTTTCGTAGAAATATAGAATTTTTATTTTATGCGAAAAACTTAATTTTTGACTGTGACTAGATTTATATTATTTGTTGAGATTGCAGTTTTTTTTTAGCTTAAATTCAAATCTTTGGGGGCAAATATTTTTTTTTTTTTTTGAGAAATGCTAGGCTTTAAAATGAAATTTTGGTGTAAATGTGATTATTCCTATTTTTTATTATATTTTAATAAGTCTTCACTTTTTTGGATGAAATTATATCAAAATGATGACTTAGTAAAATCTTCCCTTGATACTAGATTTTAAATTTATTGTGATAGTTTTTCTTCGAAATTTCTATTATGGTGAGATTTAGAATTTAAAGCACAAATTGATTTATTTTCCAAATATTTGTGGTTTTTAAATTGCATGGCTTTGAAAAAGTTTTATAGCTTTTTGTTAGAAGCAGTTTTTTGTAAGAATTTATGCAAATATTTTTGCAAAATTATTGCAACTATGTAGTTTTTGTTATGTCTTCTAATGTTTTGCTAAATTTTACTGTGTCAGTGTGATATCTATTACATAAACGTTCAGTGTATATAAAAATAATAAAATACAGTATCACTAATTTTAAAAAAAATAACTTTGAAAATAAACCATTTCAAAAAAATGGCTTTTATCCTCTTGAAATAGTCGTCTCTATGAAATTAAGGAATCACGGTGACTTAGAAGTAAATATTACTTAAAGCCAGATTTGTTTTCATATATGCTTGCAATGAAATGAATATCAACTAAAATGTCAAAATTTTAACAAATTATTTTTCCAAAATTTTATAGCTTTTTTATGACGACATCAATTGAAAGACTCTTTTATTTTACACATAAGGTCAATATCTATTTGTTTCTGAAGAAATAAAAATTATTTGCTTACCCCCAACCTGATAATAATGCTGTCAAAAGTAATAAAAATTTTCCATATGGCGTGTGTGGGTTTAGGAGCATATTGAAAATTTCGTCAACAATTTTATTTTATGTTCATCACAGGTTGTTAAAAAATATGTATTAAAAGATTTCTACATACGTATTGTTTCATTACTCGTTTGCTTTAAATAGAAGAATGTGTACGAAATTTATATGCAGTTTTTTAAAAAACCTTAAATTTTAGTTTTGAAAATAATGATCGTAAAATAGTATTTTTATTGGAAGCATTGAATTTATTTGATACTGGAAAAGTACATAAAGATAGTTCTGTAGCTAAAATGTGAAAAATGTTAATGAATGTTAAATGTTAATGTTAACTCATCTCTATTCGAAAAAATCAGTTTATATAAAAATTACATGTCACTGTATTCGTGCATTATAAACTATGAAACTGTAAAAAAGATTTCATATTCTTCTTCATTATGTCCTATTAAATTCGGAATTGATGATTTTATAGTTTTTAAAATTGTTTTTGTGATGTTTAGAGTTAGGCAACAGCAAATAAAGATGCTGTAAAGCGTCATCGAGTTTACGTGCATAGAATGATAAAAGTAGTCCCAGGCATTGTTAAATATAATAAGCAATTTAATAAAATAAAATACAAAAAAGTCTGCTTTGTGAAGAAAAATAGTTTTGAAAGTGTATTTAAACTTAATAGTCCTTTCACTTTGTTTTCAAGATGTCTCTTTTTCCTTTTTTAGAGTTTGACAACTGATTTTCTGTTAGAATATTCCATAAATGAATTTTCTTCAACATTCAATTATACTATGAAGACTCTCTTCAAAAGGATTTTCATTATTTTTCATTATTAATTCACCACAGTTCTAAATTAAATGTATAAAATGTTAAGATACCAATATTTCAGTCTTTTTCTAAATAACTACTCATAGGCAACTACTACTCATTTGCGATACAATGTCTAAGCGAATGAGAATGTCTAAGCCACCATTTCAAGAAACTAAAAAAAACTTTTACAAAATTATTAAAAATAGGTTTTTATTAATTGTGTGCTGTTGCAAAGAAAGTTATATTACGTTTGGAGAAGAAAGAAAAAGAAAAACGTTGTATTTCACACATCCATTAATATTTGTCGTGGTCGCTTAAGCTGATAGTAATCTTTTCTTACTAAAACGCTTTATCTTGTAGATTTGAATGATGAGCTTCCTTCAGTCAAACTGTATATGCATCAAAGAAACACCCTGATATTTTCCAGTTTTACAAAGTATTTGAATGATGCACAATAAATTGTTATGGAATCCATGTTATTGTAATTCTCTACTTCAATAGAACGTTGTTGTTCTCTAGCTCCTTTGGTGACTTAACTGAGTGATATTGATATTTATTGATATTTATTGCAGTAAATAATGTACTGTCATATTTTTTCGTAACTAAAAATACAATGATATTCGGGTGATTAGGAAACATATAAGTTATGCCTTAATAAGGAACTCATCTAACAGTATTGCTCTTAATTTCATTAAGAAAATATTTAAAATGTTTTATATTTAGTTAATGCACCTAGAAAATAAAACTACCAACATTTTCTTTGTTGTTCAATAATAAAAATCTTAAAACAATGGAACAAATAGGCTGTACATGGTATATTCAAAATATTCGTTGCAACTGAAACATTAAAATATCTAAATTTTTAAACCAATAAAAAACTATGGTGAATAATTTATACAAATTGGCCAGATTTCAAAGTTCAAGTTTGTTCAAGTTTATATACGCAATGTCTACATATTTTGCTAAACAGAACACAAACTTCTCGTGACGATAAGCGGCAATAAAAACACTCTGAAGTACAGAGTAACAAATATTAAAAAATATTTCTTTTTTCTTTCGTGTATATTTACATTACGCCTTTTGTCTTTCCTGGCACAGTATTGCAGAACTTTTGATTTTCTATTATGCAAAAATGTGGATTACGTTTGTAGCATTAAGTTTTTTTCTTTTAAAGTCACAAATCTAAGTTCAAATTACACTTTAATGGACCAATTCTGGTTATTAGAGCCAGGGATTACGTTACCAGAAAACTTCTAATGCAGAAATTGTTTTATGCGCTGTATGGCATATGGGACATTATTGTCAAAACTATAGGTCATCAATCCAATATCATGCATTTTAATTTGAAAAAATTTTTTTAGAATGAAGCGATTTGTGCCAGCCTCCATTGAACTGGCCTGCTGTCTAAATTCCGTACCAATCAGTTTTTAGTAAGCAAATCTATCAAGGTGAGGATTTTATCTCAGCTTATGAAGATTTTGCCCACATGCTGCTACTAAATATTCTAACGGGTTTTTATCTTAGAACGAAAGTACATTTCTTTAGGTTAAAAAAATAATATAGCTGACAAAAAAAATCCAAATCTATTTGTCTGTTGAATTTGTGTTTCCTACAGTCAAGAAAAAATTCTATTTTTTTCTTAGTTACATTATTTTTTCATTTAACTAATGATATACAATACATAAGAATTCAAAAATTATTTTTATTGTAAATCAAGCATATTTTATTACTACGCATCATTTAAGTTTAGTCTTGTAGATTTCATTCCACGCAAATTATACAAATATAATTATATTTTAATTTTGCTCGACTTTCGGAAGATCCTTTACAAGAATGTTAGCGTTACTTTTGTGGAGACCTTTTTAGCTGTTCAGAGAAAATGATAATAGAGAGAAATCTCGAGAGTTGCTTGGGATACTTATGCAAATCCAAAGCAATGAATTGAATAATTAAAATAAATTTTATAAAAGTAAACTCAGTTGTCTCGAAACATAGAAGACACTATTTAAAGCTTTTTTTAAATATGCATAAACCTGATGCATTGCTTATGTCTTAGCATGGCCTTTTACATTAAGAGATACTTAATATTTATTCAGAATGAGCTAAACGAGCGTGAAGGGGTAGGGTATGCATACATATAAGTATACGAGTTTATTTAAATTTCAAATTTAACGATCTCAGTAGAGAATAAATCCAACAAATTTTATTCGTCTCCAGAATTACCACATCAAAATAACTTTTTAGTGAGTTAATAACATTCCTGACGAAAGGAATTTTATTTATCATTTTTCCTTGTGGCGCTTCTTCTTTGAATATACAACTCAAGTGGCATGATATTCTCGTTACGCAGCTAGCCAATGATATTACGACACTTGTAAGAACAAACGTAAAGAAAAACGAAATAATGCCAGTAATGTAGGTATGCTTCGTAATAAGAATTAGCAGTCAGTTTAAGATCGAGTAAGAATGCAGACATTAAAGATTGTGGTTGGTGATAAACAAATTAAAATAATAAATTAAATAAAATGGAACTTCTAGTTGCCAACCGAGGCCCAAAATATATAAAACTCGTTGCTTGTGACCATTAAAGAAAAGAAAAGCTTGTTTCTAAAAATATAGAAAAAAACTAAAAATATACAAGTATACAAATACGATAAAGTGAAGCAATCAAAGATTTTTTTTATTCAATGAAATATACAATATATATTTACACTTTCATTGAACAGTAGTTTGGAATTATTAACAATCATTTAAGTGCTGTTCACACGTGCTTTCAGTTTTGAAAAAGCATTGTTTTTAATACAAAATGTGAGCGTGTTAAATAAAATCCAAATACCAATATTCAAATATATATGTTTTAAGTGAAAAATAAACTTACCTCACATAATTGCCATGTGCATTTTCAATTTTTTTATCAGTTAAATAAAAAGAAAAAACTTAACATGTAGTCATTATGAACTTAATCACTTAAGAGCATTTGTCTTAATTTATTGCAACAATATGAACTGTGTGTTGACAAGCAAAACTAAGTGCAAACAAGTAAAACTCCCAAAATTGTCATCAAAACCACCATCAATAGACCACATCATCCACACCTAATACCAACATCAAAGCAAAGCTAAGGATGAATTGGTGCAGCTGTTTCAACAAAATCAATCTGGAGTCGTTCTAACTTTAAGTATTACTTACACATACAATTAACACTATATTTTATAATAGATATTATACCTTATTGTAGATTATATTCTTTATATTACATATTTTAATATTTTATATATATTTCATTCATTGTCTAGTTGGCAAATTTTTGTCGAATTTAATCATTAAAGAAGAATTATTGCTTAAAATATACATAATTGATTTAAAAAAATTGTTTAAAAATATCTAACCTACATGAAATTAATTTAAATAAATGTTAAATTGAATTGGAAATGAGGTGTTAAATTAACTTAAGAGGAATGTTAGGAGAATTTCACGGAATGTGCTAGGAGTATGTTAAGGGACAATTAAAATTTACGGGTAAGCATATTGTCATTGGCGTATGGGAGGGTAAACTGTACCCCTGTGTGACCACAACATCTTGGCACACCAGCACGTGATTGATAAATGGTATCCTACATTAAATCGCAACCAAGCAGTTTTTGTTCCTTTCTAGACTCTGGGTATATAAGCACGGAGAGTCTAGTTTTATGATTCCATGCAGAGAATAAGAGTCATAAATTTACCTCTGGAAATGCTAGCCAGGCAAGTCAATAGAAAAAAAAACCATGCTAAAATTGATTCATTTCTTTCTTAAGCACACAGTAAGATTAACTGCATGGGAACAGCTGTTTTATTTATAGATACTCTTTAATGTAAAAGGTTAATTATTCTCGCCGGATCTATAGAGAGTGCTACTCGTATAGTGATGATTAAGATAATTCGAGTCAGTATGACAGTGATTTCACTGTACTGAAAGCCCCAAGTAACAATGTTACTGACGAACTTCATGGTTTTCAATAGCAAAATTTTCGAAACCATATCTGATTTAACACGGTTGCACGGACGGACATCGCCTTATCCACGTTGCTATGCATAAGAACTTGGGTGGCGGGAATGGATATGTTAGAAATTACAAACGGAATGACAAACTTAGATATACCCAACAACACTTTTATAAGCCTTTTTGTCTTATGATACTGGTAAAAAAACAAGATTTTCTTTTATTTTATAAAGAAAAAATATTTGTTTTTTATATTCATTTAAACAAAAGCTACTTATAAAGGATTTAAGATTTGCTTACTATACTTTTCACATATGTGGAAAAAGGGTATATATATACCTGGTGATAAGTCCCGCTAATAAAGTCCAATTAAATGAAATAATTCAAAAAGTAAGTTTTAAGTACGAATGAAGAGCAAACTCTTTACCGGAAAAGCTACCAAAAAAGTGTACTGAAATTGCTCAATTTATCCTTTTGGGCATTTTAATTACAGCACTACTTTCTTTTTTCGTTTTAAAAACATATCATTTTGATAAACTTATTTTTCTATTAGATGTTGAAAGATTTGCAAACCAACGTTTGGTATAAGAAAAAGAATACATTTGTTTCGATGATGTACAGGAAGCTAAGAAGAAGCTTAGGTAGAATGTGAACTTCATCTAACGAACATAATAATGGTTAACAATTTATTCTTTTCGATTCAATTGCTTAGTAAAGTAGATTAAGACATGTACGAAGAATGTTGATGACGGATGTAGCTGTCCAGAGATGCATTTTGTGCTGCTAGTGCGTATTTTCCCTATAAGATATAATTATTTAATGTGTATGAGCTATTGCTTGACTTAAAATTGCTTATTTAGTAATTTTAAATTTTGTTTTCTAAAGCAAAACCAAAAAATGGTACTTTTCAATCTAACAGATTTTTACCACAATTGGTAATTTTTATGTTTTTAAGAATAAATGAAGCTTTTGCTAAGCTCTTGAATTTTTTAATTGCTTGTTGCAGTTTTTAAAAAATCTGACTGACAGCTGATTGAATGTTATTTTCAATCACGCACTAAGAGTTTTTAGATTTGTCAAAATTTTATAAAAAAATATCGAACTAGAATTAAGTTTATTTTTAAAAAGCAACAGTACAGTTAATAATTAAAAAAAAAAAAACAAGTAAGACTAAGTATGTAAATTTAGTTAAGTGAAATAACTCCAATCAAAAACACAAATGAAGCAAAGCCGCGAATAACGTTGTAAAAGACAAATTTTGCAAAACCTGTTTTTTTGCAGATTACCATTAAGTTTACTCTCTTACATTTGTTCAAACAACAAAACATCAAAATTATGTATTTTATCACCGTCAAAACGCAATTACAATGAGTCTGTCAGTGGAAGAACGTTGTACGTTATAAACAAAATGCTACGAGCGGAATTGTCGAAAGCGATTGATAAATGTAGCAGAGGTACAAAAAGAAAAGTATTTGTCGAAAATTGGAAAGACAATAAAAATAAAAGGTTGAGAAATAGTGGAAGGTCATACGTAACAAGAAAAAATAAGACTGTACCTCCAAAAAACGCTCCAGAGAGGGTAATGCGGAAAAACGTTTTAAGTGCACATCATGCCATTATTTATTTTAATTATGTTTGTGTTTAAAGGTTTGTGATTGCAAATGTTACTATAATTGCAAAAAAATTTGGCATTGGTCGGATAAAGGAAAATTTTTACAAATTCTATGAAAACAATTACAACGAATTACCGCTTTTCTTATCGTCTTTAATTGAATTGAGTGAGCCTAAAAGAAAAAGGGTTAAAAAAGGTATTTCTTATCGAAATGTTACTGTCAATTATTGTTTGATGAGTCAGAACGGTAAAACGGTAATGTTTTTTATTTTATTCAGAAGGAGTGAAAAGAGCCCATGCAAAAAAAATTATTCTCAACCTGCGAAGTTTATTTGCCAACTGTTTGCAGGCTACAAATTCCTTTTCTCATCAAATTTTTTTTTAATGCAAATTATAGATAACGCAACGCAGAATACAAATGCTGGTTGAAAAGTTAAAAAATGGAATTAGTTTAACTGACAAACGTGGCAAGCATGAAAATCGTCCTCATAAAATCGTAGACAAAGAAAAAAAAGAGTTACGGAACACATACTAAGCTTTCCTAGCCAAGAAAGCCATTATAGTCGTTCCTCTTCAAAGAAAGATTGTTTAAGCCCTGATTTAATCATCAATGCAATGTATAAGTTATTCAAAGTAAAACATCCTTATTCCTTAATATCTTATAATACATACCGGAACATATTTAATACGGAGCACAGGTTACGATTTGGTTTTCCAAGAAGCGATACTAGTAAGACTTGCGATAAGTTTTTTATTCAAATGGTTACAGCCACAGACAATAAAAAATTTGTTAAAATAGAAAAATCTGCCATTGCACATCACGAAGAAGCGGAAAAAGTTGTGCTCAACTTAGGGATGATTCTAACCCTGCCCTTAATTCTGATCATGTTTTTGTTATTTCTGTTGATATGCAGCAAGTGCTTTTTATGACAAATCTTACTCATTCTGATGTGTTTTATCAACGTCAATATTCTAATTATAACTTCGCAGTACATACTCTGCTATACAACAGAGTTGATATGTACACATGGCACGAAACTGTTGCGAAAAGGGGAGCTGCGGAAATAGCTTCATGTCTTTTGAAGCATATTTCATGTAACTATAATATGCTAAAAAAGGGAGAAACAAGAAAATTGATGATATGGTCCGATAGATGTGTTGGACAGAATAACAACTGGACAATGCTTTCATTGTGTCATAGTCTTCTAACAAAATACTTTTCTGAAATAAACCAACAATTTTTAACTTCTGGGCATAGCTTTTTACCATGTGATCGGGATTTTGCGCTTATTGAAAAAAAGAAGAAATCCTCACAACTTTTTGTTCCGGAGGATGTTTCCCGATTAGTTGAGTCTTCGAGACAATCGAATCCATTTAAGATACATCGAATGGAACTAGGCGATTTCAAAAATTTCGATGTTTTCAAAAATAATTTATATAAAGATCCTAAGTGCAAAATAACCGATGGTAGATGGCTTCAGATATCTACTGATGATCCAAATATGCTAAGAGTAAGAAAAAATCATAGAATTGTGGAAACTTGATCATGCTACAATTTAAACTCCAAAAGAATATGAAATTTGGCAAATTATTCAATGCTGCAACTTCGTGAGGTACCAATAAAAGTAAGTGACGAAAAGCAAAAAGATCTCCTTGCAATGGCATCCTTTTTGCCCAAAAAGTACGCCGATTTCTATAAATCCATTTGCGGTTAAGTTAAAGAATATATAAAGTATGTGTTTGAAATCGAACCAATTCACACATATTTTGTTTAATTTTTAAAAGCGTTTTCTTTTTTGCTCTTGAAATGAATTTTTGTTTGTATTTTGAATTATTTTTTGTTACAAGCCAATATACCCTTTGTTTTACGTAGATATACAAACAAAACGAAAACCAAATTACATTTCAAATGTCATTTAAGTTTTTGTTATGAACGTGGAATAACGTTTTTGAAGCCTCCAGTCATGATGCTTTGTGTTATGGAAAAACGTTTTAACTGCAATCGCACTTGGAATATGAAACGTTTTTCCACCAAAATAAAAATAAAAACTGTAAATTTATATGTTATTTGAAACTGGAATTTCTTGATTTCGTGCATTATTTATTTTATTTTTATTTTTTTTTTTTATAAACTAAAAAGAGATAATCAAACCATTTAAATACGTTTTTTTGCTCTCCTGAAAAATTATTATTTTGTCATTTGCAACGTTATTCGCAGCGATCCTTCAAATATTGAGGTGACAGATAATTAAAAAATTTAAAAATTTAATAGAGTTAAACACTTTTAAAAAATTTTTAGATTTTTATTTTTCTAAAAGATCTCTTCAAAGGCTTTTAAATGATACCCATATTGATATCTTAAAAAATAAGATGCGCAATCGTACTTTTCTATCAAAATGTTCAGAGGCCCATAACTCGGAATATACAGCGAGCGCAAATTTTTCACTGGATGTTTTTTTTCTTAATTTTTAGTTCTCTATCACTCCATATATTTTTATAATAAACTAGAGGTAGGCGTAATTTTTTGCCCGCTGCCTCGAAGGACATGGATTGATTTTGCTGATTTTTAATAGCAACATTTCCGAAACTATGTCTGATGAATTGGCGTGCTTTTATTTTCTCTAGCTCATCTACTGCTTTGGCAAAGTTGATTTCAACACTTATACAAACAAACAAACTTAGATAAGTTCTTTTTCCATTATTTTGTTATGAAGGGTATAAAAAAAGTAATTAAAAACTATGTAATAATTTAGTCGTGTAGTTAATACCAAAAAAGGCCGCAATATCTATTATAAATTACGAAGCCTCGTTTTATGATCCCGTTTCGTACACTTTGTAATCAGTGTGATTAATTTTAAGAAAAAATGCCAATTTTTATTTTATTTGTAAAAAAATTTTACTTATTGTTTTGTTAGAATTATCTTTATAAATAAAAAGGTCAATAAATGTTTACTGTGTTTTTTATTTTTGAAAATGTGATTAAATCTTATTTAATCAATTTTATTTTACTTATGCATCTACAGGTTGATGAACGAAATTTGGGTAAAAGCAACGTATGACCTTTTCTATTGGATATTGCATAGAACTAAGGCAAAGAAAATTAAAGTTAGATCATAAATTGCCCCTAGAGATAAGATTTTCGGCCATTTTTATAACAACCGTTTATTAAGAACATCTTTAATCGTAATTTTACGGGTCCTTACGTCTAAATGCGTGTTAGATGTTTATTGTTTAAGAATATTTTAACATTAAGCACTTATTATTAACAAACAAAAAAATAACATCCTGAAACTTAATATGCTGTTGTCGGCCATTTATTCTTTATTATTATTACAAGAATCAAAAAAAAAACTTCACAAAAACTTAAAAAAAAGTCTAGAAATATTTTAAGCATTAATTGACATGTCGCCCACAATATATGTAAATATACAAAGAAATTACATAAAATTTTCTTGATTAAATTAAATAACAAAAATTTATAACATTTTTTACTAGAAAATCTCTCTGTTACACGCATTATAAATAATTTGTGTTGTTGACATTTTACTATGCCAATCATTCACAACAGCGGCACTTGCTAGCAAAATAAACCATTAAAATTACAATTTTATGTTCAATAAATTAATCATATACATAAAGACAATAATGGCAAAAACATTAATAAAATAAAAATAAAAGAGGCAAGGAGAATAAAACTAGGTTGAAATAAAAAAAAAAGATTTCAAATAAATTTTTTTGTTAATACAGAAGAATTTTTAAAAAGGAAAAGTAATTTTCAAAATGAAAATATTTATGTGGACTTTGATAAAAATTTAACAGGCGCTACCAAAACCTTTACATCTATATAAATATAAATCTTTACCGACCCTACTATTTTTAAAGAAGTTCTTTAAAGTTACTTTTAAGAGTAGAAAGACTTAAAGAAATTTAGTTCAATTATGCAGAGGTCCACGGTACATAGGTATGGCTGTGTAAAAATCAGGGGTTTCCTGATAATTCGAGTTCCTACTGACTGTTCTTTCTTTTGTTTAACCTTTTTTAGTACGTAAAATTATGAGTTTTGGAAAGATTTACTTACATCCTTTCTAACGGTTTCTTTAAAATCAATTTTTGATTAAGGCCAGCTTCAGGTCGCCAATATTGGGAATTTACAGTTTCCTGTCAACTGACGATTATATTTTTATATTTACTTTAATGCTGTTTCTTTGCATCAGTTCAATAATTTTAAGATTTTGAACTCATTTGATTAAATTTTTCTTCAGTGATGAATATCTTTTACAAATACATATTTTAAATATTTTTTTTTTCAAAATTATTGCTAACCTTAAGTCTGGCTTAAATAAATGTTTAATAATATAACCTTTCATTAATAAAAATAATTTAAATAAAGTACAATCTGCACATTTTATAATTTGCACCATGATTTTTAAAGACTTTCCTAAAAAATACTTTTGCAAGCAATCAGACCTCTGTAGACCACTTCATATGGTCAATCATTTTATTTTATTTTTTCGTGCAGAATTTTTTGAAAAAAGTCTTTATAAATACAAATTTTATTTATTGATTTAATAAAATGATTAATTTTTTGTTCGGTTTGTTGGAATTTACAGGCAACAGCTTTGTTTTGCAAATTATAACCATTAAAATTACTTTGCGTTTAGAAAATTATTTAAATTTTTTCTTAAGTGTTGTATGAAAAGGATAAGAAAGTATAAAAAGGATAAAAGTAGAAAATAATAATATCAACAATATTTGCATGTAATTTTTTTATTAACAATAAATAACAATTGTTAATAAAAAAATTACATTCAAATATTGTTGATATTATTATTTTCTACTTTGACGTTATAATAATAAGAATAATAATAATAATAATAATAATAATAATAATAATAATAAAAATAATAATAATAATAATAAAAATAATAATAATAATAATAATAATAATAATAATTACTTTCATTTTGTAAGTCATAAAGGGTTTAAACTTGTAATTAATACATTGTGATAGATTATATATAATTCATATTCATATCTATCCAGCAAACATTTGAGTTGTGTTTCTAATAATTTTAATTATTATTAACTAAGAAGGTTGTGTTCGCTAGAAAAACACATCTATTTTGATATCTAAATCTCGTTAAATAAAAGAAAATAGCTTCAGAATTTTAAAGCAGAGATTATTACCATTGCAGTTAAAGTATGCTTCGATAGAAAAATCGCAATTATGTTCTTAGAATTATCATTCTGGCGTTGTCATATATAAGCATTCTCCGCCAAGAAATTTTTCTTCAGTAAAGGGCGGGTCACATAGGATCCGTCTTACGTTGTACTTTGTTAAAAGAAAACAGAGAAGAAGAAGCAGTTGATAGTTGTAAAAGTATTCAACATACGTCAAAAGTTAAAAGTTGACCAACATTCGTACTTTGCGTTGACGGACACGTATTGATTGTGACAACGCTCAAAAGAACACATGTATTTTAACTGGCTTGTCAGTTGAATTTGTCAAAGTTTAACGTATGACGGATTCTATGTGCCCCAGCTTAACGCTTAGGCGTAGGAAGCAAACAACTTTTGGGTTCGTATTTTCTTAACAAGATGACTCACTAAGATATTAATTTAAAGCGAATTAATTTATCAGGCTTTTAAGACCACATCTACTTTCCAGCAGGCTAATTGTGGGGCCATCTAGGCATAAGATTTTCTGCAATAAATTACATCTTACTGTCGTTGTTTGTAACAATTTGACGCTATCTGTCTAAAATGCTTTTGTTAAGCATATCAGACCACGCAGAAGAAGAGTCTTATGTATTTAAAACAAAATTTTAATCATCCGTAAAATGTCTTTACTGAGTTAGGCAAAATTCTCTAAGCTTTTTTTTGTAAACTTCTATCCACGCATTTCTCTTCAACACGTGCGTGCAGACATCTGGCCATTGATTTGTTAGATTTTTGCTTCTCGTAAAATAATGGTTTATTTAATTAATCAAAAAATTCTTTAGGCATGACCGGGCGAAAAACGATTTTCTAAGTAGTTTCGTAACTCCGATCACCGCAACGCCAGACTTCTTCACTTCATTAACTTTAATAATCACTTATTTAAATTTTAAGGCGTATTAAAGTCTCGAGGGGTCAGATTAAGATTAGATGCCGTTTACGAAAAGAATTTAAGATTCCTGAATTTTGCAATTTAAAATACACAAGTTAACATTATTGTAATGGATCATCCCTGTGTCGTGACTATGTAGCTTGCATTTTTTTTTTCTTCAGGAAGTTCTACCAATAATTTTCTTTTACATACTAGGGTTCACATAATTATTACTGGACATTGCGTTAGGCTATAGTCATAAACTACTTAAGCAATTTTTCTGCCTCTGGCACAATTGTATCATTTATTAGGGTCAGCCTTAAAAGGTCAATTAAAATGTACGGAACCGGTTACACAAGTAAAGGGCCACATTTAAATATATGTACTAGCTTTAGAACGTTTTAAGTCTTTTGCAAGTAAGCGAGAATCTCCGTCTAAATTATCTCTTATTTGTATTTCAGGTAGTGGTGTATTTGAAATACTCAAAACTCGTGCTTACCATTTTTTATAAAAGTCTTAATCAAGGGATTATACGAGTATCTCCTAATTGGAAGTCGTGGCTTGAAATTTGTATTTTATGGGAAATTCTTTGTACTTCTTCACACTGGTACTTCTATTATTTTACAAAGACAAATTAACTTTCCCTAATAACAATTATTGCAAAGTAATTCATTTAGTGGTAGTTGAAAAAAGAGTAACAAAAAATATGCTCTTTTTTATTGTTTTTATCTGCTAGTTGCAGAAATAACTGATATTGATTAATTTTGGCACTTAATAAAAAAGCAGAAAACGTCTAAGGAGTAAAGAAAAAATTAAAATTTCATACAAGCGTTAAACACATTTTGCCTCTGTTTTAATTGAATACCTACCGAATTAAAATAAATATCTTCAAAAATAACATAAAAAAATGAAAGTTATGATTCTTAAAAAAAATTCCAAAAAATTGAAAAAGCGTTGAATAAAATCTTCTGCTTCAACTTCTTGTTTAACCTAAATTTGAATTAAACAGCCAAAATTTTGTTTAGGCCTTCTTTTCGCCAAAACCTAAGAAGTAGTGTGATAAATTGAATATTTTTCTGATTTGTTGTTGTTGTTGTTGATTTTTTTTGGAAAATCTTACGCCTCTTTATTTATGTTGAAGTTTATTTCCAGCAACTGATATTTTTCTTTATGGTTTAGCAGAACGAACTCAACTGAAAAAATTAAAAAAAAAACAAGAACTTTGCCAAAACTTATTTAATTTATTATTAGTAATAATTCACGCTGTATGATTTGCTTATGGTTATCCGATTATAATGATTACCCCCATTGTGCATTGTGTTACGTCCATAACGGTTGTAATGACGTTACTTTGTACTAAGATTAATATTTTACTTTTAAGAACGTAAAAGTTAAGTTGTGTTTAACCCCTTGAGGATTAATAATTTTCGACTTATAAAAATTAAACGAAAGGAATTTTTTTGTCGCAATGCAAAATTTCAATGTGCGAAGACAATTTATGCTGTTTTTTTCACTTTTTATTTTCAATTTTCACAGTCTACTGGATTTTAATAAAACTGATACAGACATAGGTTTATCTAGTGAGTTATGTTAGAGATAATTAAAAAAAAATTTTTTCTCATAATAATGGAACATGTAGCAATGGAGGAACTGACGGTCGATATTCTTAATATCGTACACCCGATTCTTAAATATGAGCTAGAGTCTTTATATTTTAACAATATCAAACATGAAGAATATGTAAACGAGTAAGTATCAATAAACTTATATTGAAGCAGAGTTGGGTTTATTGCATTAAATATAAAATGCATTATCCTTTCTATTACCACTAAACGACGTAGCATTAATGCAGCAAAAGTCCAGCCACCACTAGTGGCAGATGGGAATAATTATCCACTAATTCAAACAATTTTAATGCTAGTAAAACTTCAGTGCACTAAACGAAACGATTTTAGTGGTAGTGGAAATTGAATGCACTAAATGAAACGATTTTAGTAGTAGTGGAAATTTAATGCACTAAATGAAACGATTTTAGTGGTAGCGGAAATTTAATGCCATCAATTTCATATTGTTGCACAACGGCTGACATTTGGTCTGCAGGACGTAGGTCGTTTTTTGGATATACATGCCACTGGATAGACTGTAAGACATTCAAGAGACGCTCTGTAGCACTTGCATGCCGGCGATTTAAGGGAAGTCACACATTTGACAAAATTTCGGAAATGACTACTACCATTCATCGCGAATTTAACTTGCACGAAAGTAAGATTGTCAGAACAATTACCGATAACGGATCCAATTTTTGCAAGGCATTTAAGGAGTTCGGTGCTTCAAGTAAAATTTTTTATACTCGGTATGATGTCAATAATTGACTTGTAATTAAAGTATTCTATTAAATTGTAGTTGAAGCAGAATTAAATGATGCTGAAGATGGCAACGAAAGTGATGGTGAGGATGTACCTAGATTTACAGAAATTTCTCATAGTCTCTCTAAACATTGCCGATGTAGTAGCCATACTTTAAATCTTCTTTCTACCACCGATTACATAAATATAATTAAGACAAATGAAGCAATTTTCAATAGACATAAACAAGTTCTTCACCGGTAAAAAAAATTATAATCTTGCGGACATTCTTTTTTCGATGCATTAATATTTTGCCATATACATATATGTATGTAGATACACTAGGCATAAGTCTGCGACAAACATTAGTTATACGCTTGTCAGCCTATAAAATTGTGAATTTTTAAATATTTTTCATATATTCAGTATCAGAAAGCAACAGATTTATTATGCTTAGTGTATATATATATGTATGTGTATGGAGCTGTATTTGATGGACATGGATACCAGCTTCGAATGCCTTAAGCGTTACCAAAGAATTCGTAAAATTTTTTTAAAATACAATACGGCGATACCCTCTTCAGCTCCAGTAGAACGGCTTTTTTCACTTGCTGGCATTATTAACAGTCCACGCCGTAAAAAACTGACTGATTTCAATTTTGAAAATTTAATACTTATAAGAGCGAATAACAATTATGTTTGAATTCATATTTAAAAACATTTACATTACCCTATTATTATTATTATTATTATTATTATTATTATTATTATTATTATTATTATTATTATTTCATAAAAATTTATGTAATTGAAACCTTTTTTAAGGTTACCTATGGTGATTAAAACAACAACAAAAATTGGTTTCTTTATTCAGGAGGACTCTGCAAATTAAGGAAATAATATTGATTACTAATGTGTATGAAAGTGGAACTGAAGCATTGAAACTGAATTTGCATTTCACTATAGTGCCAGTGGATTTCTAGTCCACTACCACTAAAATCGTTTCATTTAGTGCATCAAATTTCCACTACCACTAAAATCGTTTCATTTAGTGCATTAAATTTCCACTACCACTAAAATCGTTTTATTTAGTGCATTAAATTTCCACTACCACTAAAATCGTTTCATTTAGTGCATCAAATTTCCACTACCACTAAAATCGTTTCATTTAGTGCATTAAATCTCCACTTCCACCAAAATCGTTTAATTTAGTGCACTAAATTTCCACTACCAATAAATATTAGGGGCGATAATGCACTATTTTTTCCGTTACCACTTAAAAATAGTGGAAAATGAAATCTAATGCAATAAACCCAACTCTGTATTGAAGGTATTAAAAATTTGTAGGAACTTATTTTTTTTTTTTATTTTTATGGATAGCTTAATTAGAAAAAATAATAATTTTCCTATTAAATTACCGGTCATTAAGAACGGACTAATTTTTTCGGTTTTTAGGGATCTAAGAGATGAAATATTTATGGCTGTACTTTTCTTAATATATTTAGATCTCAATTTCATTCTTTTTAAAATATATTTTAGTTAAATATGCATTTTAGACTCTCAAGAAGACAGATCTGACTAATTTAAATTGCTGCTGTTAGACAGCAAGTAAAAGACTAAACCAAAAATTCTATTTATGAAACCGGCTACATTAAACACAACTCTAATCCTTCTGAAAGGTTTTAAAATTTTATATTTTTTGTAAACACACTTAAACTACAAGCTGTTTTGGCAACCGGTAATAATTAGTTTACCGTTAACTCATTTTACACATCTTAAAATTTTTTAAGAGGCTCTTTAAAATTGGCCGGCCATATGATGGCAGCAACGAAGTCAAGAAGTTTCAGTTTGCAATAATAGTTCTTGTTTTTGACAATTGATAATTCGTTCAACAATATGTTTAAAGCTTTTACAGACTTAAGTAAGTTTATGTCGACATATTACTATGAAAAAAAAAATAACGCAAATTTAAGTTAATGTACTTCACAAAAAAAGTTATTTTACTTAAAACAATAAAAAAAATTATAAGAATTTGAGTTAATATTCTTGTTCTAAGGAGAGAGAAATTATGGTTTTTCCGAATCGCTACGTCCTTTTTCACCTGTCTTCGTATCCTCGATAGAAGTGTTAGTTGAAGAGTATAGAAAAAAAATCATTTTTCTTGAGCGTTAAATGACTTGTTTAAAATGCAAAAAAAAAAAAAAATGAAAACAATTGCAAATTCAAATCTCACAGCGTCTCGGGTATAAAAGGAAAACAATTGTTATGTAGACGCAATTGAGATAAGCTAATGAAGGCCCCTGTAAAGTAAAACAAGAAAACTGTGATACAAATTTCAAAGAAGCCTTAACAACATAATAATAGTTTGTAGAATCCGTAGCTGAGTTGGTTGAATAGCTCGTTCCTACTCAAAGAGAAAGAAAAACACTAAAATATTTCGCAACGTCTGGGTCTATTATTTCTTACTGCCATCCCTAAATTACGACGTAAAGCGCAAGATATCTGTAAAATTTCTCATGTACATACAAAATGTATGAAGCATCCCTAAATAGCACGGCGTCAACGGTTAGCATTTGGAAAATCCAATTTTGACAGAGCGTAAAACAAGTGAAGTTGATATTACATTAAATTTTGTACTGTTCCTTTTTTCACAGTTAGTTTAAAATTTAAAGATATCTTAAGAATATTTGGTTTCGTTTTTATAAATAAAAAATTTAAAATAGTAAAATAAAAATAGTAAATTCAGTAATTACGAGCTAGTAAAAACTGTAATACAGTTTGTGTTTTTGCAGACTAAAAATTACTTGAAGTAAGAAATTCGCACAGTTCGTTTCTTAAACTAAGCGATGCCTGTGAAGATGTATTTGCCGTGGTCAAATCATTCCTACTAACGCTTTTTAAATTGTGATTTTCAATTTCCTCTGGATCTCGACAATTTATGCATTAAGACGAAGAAAATTATGAAGTACTATAGTTGCTAACACTACCTTAAAATAAAAAACAACTATATTAACATAAAGATATTTAGTGAATTTTCATGTCAGTACCTTTTTTGCATTTTCTGGCCCAAAAGATATGCAGGTTCTCAAAACTCTCCAGCGGGAAGAAAGTATACCTTTAATAAATATTTAAATAAAATTTTAATCTTAAATTTTTCTTTTTAATAAGAAGAAGTACGGAAAGAGAATATTTGTTCCACGCAAACTTTTAGCTGCAGGCACATTGAGACTTTTATTTAGAATTTTTTTCCCAAATTCCGAATTCTTAAAAACGCCGCCATCGCTTTGACTGCCATAAGCACCAACGTCCACCAACGTAAATGTGTAGTTGCTATCACATACTGCTAGTAAAACCTATGAAGGTGTCAAACAATTTCAATATAGCTCACAAGTAATATTGTTACAATTTTAGCATACTTACTATGCTATTATATTTTTTATAATTAAAGTACTGCGATCCGGAATTAGGTGGGCAAGTTATTCGTATATGCTTCCCATCTACTGCTCCTAAACAATGTGGTAATCCAGTTGCATTTAAAAAGTCTTCTGAAATATTAACCCACTCTTCAACATCAGGCGGACTTACATAAATGCTTCCAAGTACTCGCCACAAGATATCGCATGTATCCAAAATGATGCATCTTGCAGTCTCCAGGCCTATTCTAAATTTAATTGAAATAACATGGAGAGAGCATCCATGAGCCAGGAAGCTAGGTATTATATAAAAATTAATAAAACATTAAACGGACAAAAGTACGTACTTACTTTAAGGTAATATACAGCCTATGTTGAAGTTCAATTGGTTTCCTGCGGGAACATTTTTTTAGCCACGGCTCAATCAAACTTAGCAATGTTTCAAATTCTACGTGTTTAAGCCTGGTAGATTTTATAAATAAATCCGGGTTTTTTTCTATTAAGAAAATAAATAAAACCCAAATGAATCACGACTTTTGAACTATTCTTTATTGCCTCTCCGCTGCCCACGTTTCATCATTTTAAGCAATAGCAAATCCTCCAAATCCTCTAAAAATTCCATTTTATCACACATTTTGTTATATTTTAATTTTTTGGCTTTAACTTATTTATTTGTTTACTTGAAAATGGCATTTTAGAACAGTGGTGACATTTTAGTTGTTTTCAAGTATAATTAGCGATTTTATGTCTATTTTTCATTTCTATTTATTGATTTTTAATAAATATGATAAGTTATCATTACTGCTAATGACAGAACGTTACGCTCTAATTAAGGTATGTTATTGCAGCGTAAAAGCCCGACGTAAGAAGGCATTGCGTCTTACGCTCTAATTTAGGGATGGCAGTTATATAATTTTTTCACGATTAAACTGAACCCAAGTTTTGCACCACTTAACGAATAAGTCAATTTTCGTTCCGGATGTGTATAGCATAAAAACAAAACGATTAAAAGAATACTTATTGAAATTGTACTCGATTAGTCAGAAAAGTGAAAGTTAAATATTTGTAGAGAAAAAAATTTGTATAACTAAATCACGAAAACTTTAAATCTTAAGAATTATTGATAAATAAAGCCAGATGTCTTTTTAAGCGAGGTGCCTTTCTGGATTAGCTTTAGGAACAAAATTGCTAAGCACGTCGTATTATTTGTACCCAACATAACAGCAAATGAGCAGGAAGCAAAAAATAAGACATTTGTTTTTATGGGTGATCTAGTGTACAATTATAGCCGCTATCTGCAAAATTTTATTAGTCAGTGTTACTATGCCTGCTACAATAATAAGATGAAATTTGCAATTAAAAATTAAAGGGTGTCCTCATATAAGACGTCGTTTCAATGTATAAGCGCTTATTTTTGGGGTCGTAATGGGTACCCCTTTGAAATTTGAATACTGCTGCAAGTAAAAAGTAAAAACCCTATGCTAGTCAGTCTAACTCGCGCATAAAGGGTATGTAATATAAACTGTGTGATTGTAAGTGGGTCCTTAGATAAATATTATTTACTAGTTATTTTTAAATTGTGTACTAAAAGTATATTTTTTGATAAGCTTAAAGATTAAAATCAAGCTATATGTTAGATGATTATCAAGTTGAGCGTTAACTTCATTTCCTCTTGCGATACCAATTTTTCTAATAATACAAAGGTTTTTTACTTTGCAGCGCACTTCTTTGCCGGTATTACTTTATAGCAATTAATCTTTGGAGAAATAAATAGCCAAAATAATCCCATTATCTCCAAGACTACAATATAAGCAATTGCGCCACCTATATCCTCAACTTTATCCCAGAATGTTATCACCCTTTACAAAAAGTTCTTTGTGCTCCCAAAAACTTCCATTTAGTAGAGACGGCTTTAAGATCTTCTTGTCTAGTTGCCTTTTGGTATGGCGATTCGCGTTTAGTAAACATTAATAAACACAGATGTCATCGAAAGGAGCTCTCACCGCAAAACAATACTTGTTTTCATATCATTATTGTCTGATACAGTGCATTTAGAAGACGCGAATTTGTTTCCAGAATTGGTTGTCGCAAAAGATAATGACGCACAAAATATATTCGAAAGAAACTGGGGTATTTTCACTTTAATTGTCCCGTTGAAAAATAATAACTAAGAGTTGTTTTTATACTGGAATTACAAGCATTAAGGCAATTGAATTTTTATTATGATCATTTTTTTTTATGATCATATCTTAAAATTGGTGTCTATTTTACTTAACACTGACGCATCGATTAGATGCGTGCAAAGTAATTTTTGTCCTAAAGCTATGACAAACTGACATTTGAATCATCAGTACATAACGCCTAATTTACAAAGGTTCTCAGGAACTGTGGTAATAAGTTGGGAAAAACTAAATTCCTGGTATTTTATGTGTATCATTAGGCAACAACAAATAATTTAAAACTAAACATTTTAGAAAAAATACTAAATATTAAAAATAGATCAGCAGCCGTCGGATTCAAAATATGTTGTCATTTTTCAAGCAAGCACTCCAAGCTTTGAGAGAATGTAGGATAATACAAACATCAAACGATATGTTTTTTTACGTTTAACCAAACTTTGATGAGACTTTTATTTGCTGAAATTAAATTTTTGTTACTTCTAAGCTTTACTCAATTGTTTTTCCTTTAAATTTCATTTTCATTTCTTATAAACTTTAACAAAATGCTTAGCATAGCTTTTGTGTTTTTATTTATCGTAAAAAATTGTTATTTTTTTTTTAATTAAAATAAACTTTTAAAGGTTTAAAAGAAACCCAATTATATATGACATTTACAACATTTCTATAAAAACAAGAAAAAACATAAAAACAATTTAAGCAAACAACCTTTTCATATGTTTTTGGCTTTAACAAATTTTTGGTCTTTATAAATTGTATAAATTATTTTCAAAATTTTTTTTGAATGCATGTGGTAAGGCCGTTTTTATCTAGTTCTTTGAACTAGTAACTTTTTTTCTTTTAATTTACATTTATTGCACACTGTGCTTTTCCAGCTTAAATCGCATGCATCCCGCAAAATCGGCTGCCAGTACATGTTGCACTTGCGCCTGGAGTTAAAACTGTAGCTAACAATATTTTAAGAAAAACCATCAATGACCGTATCACAGTCTTAAGCATTGCAGCAATAGAAATCTGGAAACAAAACCAAAATGGTAAAATATGGTATTGAAACAATAAAATTAATTGATAGGAAACACAAAACACAATAAGCTAATATGCATGAGAAAAATACATTTCAAAAGAATAATTGTTAAATATTTATAAATAACAAATAAAATGTAAATTTGTAAACATAAAAATAACAAGTAAGAGTGCTATATTCAGCTGTGCCAAATCTTACATACCGCTCACCATACATGTACAACCATATATGGTACCTAGTACGACCTATATTGTTGTATTTCTTCATTAGATTGTCTTTATTAATTACTAAGTAGAGCTTATTAAAAAACCCTTTTTGACTTTATTGAAGTGTCGGTGTTAATTAATGCTAATTGAATTTATTTCGTTATTAAAGTTCAATTTTTTACAATAAGTGAAGAGAATAAAGAAAAGTTTAAAATTTATTGAAAAATTCAATTCACTTTCTCAAAGTAAGATTTTTAAGATAAATCGAAAACCATAAAAAACATAAACAAAGTTCAACATTCGGAAATGCGAACTACATACACATAGAATGTTTATTTGGAATTCTCAGAAGAAATGTCCATTTGCGAAGGATTCTACGTTATTTCTAAAACTGTTTTGTTATTTTGTGTTATTGATATCAAACTACATTGAACACTCCTTAGAAGGATATAAAAAAGCTAACAATTCGCACTACCGTGTACGTCCACAAACATCAAATTTTTAGTTCGTTTATATATTTACCGAAAAAAATATATACTTTTTATTTTTTATCTGACCTTAATGGTAAAAGAATCAGTGATAACCTTCTATCATAAAATATTTTTTTTATATCAACACTTGTTTTATGCTCCTTCTTGTTGTCTTAATTCCTTTCGAATTTGACAAGGAAATTTTGTATAATATTTTTACGAAAAAAAAATGGTTTCAATCACCAGGTTAATGTATGATTGGTAGCTGCAGCAAGTTTTTTTACACATGCTTATATTGCGCAATACCAAAACGAATTATTATTGAGAAGGTTTTTCTCAAAACTTGCCTATTCGTCTCTTGATAATCTGATTATTATTTTTTCTGAGTAAATTAGTACTCAGCAAAAATAGTAGTAAAGGGCATCATTTCAATAAAAGTATATTATTTCCCTTTAAAACACATTTCCCAAAGAAAATATTTTGCAAAATTGTGCAAAGACACAAGAAGTAAAATTACTAAAAATGTAAATACCAAATATATTTGTAAAGCAGAATATTTTCTTAAATTGCATTTGGGCATGGACCCAGTACGGCCCCATAAACTTTAAAGGAGTACTTACTTTTTAATTTGTTTTCTCCACTTTAACTAAGGCAACCTATTTAACACATTAATTAAATATAAGCATAAGCTCATAAGATGCGAATTATAAATTAATCAATTCATATTGTATGTGCCATCATAAACAGCGTGAGTGTGTGAAAGCATGAGTTGTGTTAAATTACAATAATAAATTCGTAATAATAATTAAAAAATGTAATTTTAAATATTCGCTAATAAAGTTGGCTTAAAGATTTATGAGTAGAACTGATTTACGTTTTTATTTTAGTTTTTAGTTTCATTTATATTGGACTGTTAAAAATGTAAAATTAATTGTAATAATTGAAATCAAGGTTAATAAGAAAAAAACGTAAAATTAAGTCTTTTAACACAGCTTTAGGGGCAAAGTATTTGATGCTAATTTTTATAACTGAACATTAAAATATGTATTTGTTTAGTTTCAATACAAATATTAGATTGTTAACATACCTTTCGGTGAAGACCGTCGTCACTGGCTGTTTATTTAATATGTTTGTCGAGCGCTTTCGATGTGAGAACATTATTTTTGAGTAGTACTGGAGAGATAGTGCTCGGTATTTTTTATATAAATAGTGGCGGGACGGTAAGTGTGACCATTTATGGGTGTTTTTCGTTTGTAAGAATGTTTTAATAATTTTTGTGGTGTAAACATTTTATACTGTAACAGTATTATTTCTGTACATGTAATATTTTTAAGGATTTTTTTGTTGGTTGAGATAGTAATCGATAAATGATTGTATATCTATCTGTGTTCGCATAATATAAAAACTACTACTTCATACTATTTGGGGACTTATATTTTATCTGTTACTTGATATTGAATTTTTAAAATTATTTCTTATTTTACTTCAAAAACATATTTATGCTTATATTTCAAAGTAATTATAACAAAGCAGTATTTTTTATTTTTAATTGAAAAGCGAGCGATGTAAAAGCTTTGATATGTTTGTCACATAAACCGTTTGATCTAAATATTTTTTACTGTAACCATTATTAAAAACGAAATGACACTTTTACTTCAAAATTATGATTTTTTAATAAAATATTGTAATAGTAAAAATAGAGGTGTGAAATTGAGTAAAGCAGCCGTGTAACATTTGGAATAAAGAACCGTAACTAATAAACGATTAAGTTCTTAATTTTGTTGACATTTTAATTTGTAAAATAGATTCGCTATGACCGATACTACGGGTTTAGGTAAGTGGTCTTTCTTTAAACATTCGTGAGATTCAGTTCCGCAATGAATAGTGATTTTTTGGATGCATTATTTACATAAATAAATGAGTTGAATCAAAATTTGAATGCATTCACGAATAATTAAAATTCTTGATCTCCATTCGAATAAGAATTCAAACTCTATTTCTCGACAATTTTAAAACTCCCTTTAGCTTTTCGACATCGTTTATCATAATTCACACTGTGTAAATTTCAAGTTTATATTTTTAATAGTTTAACAGATAAATCTGTAATCGTCAAAATCACGTCAATATTTTTTCTACATCGTTAATCATAACTAATATACTAACACGTACAATGTAAATTTCATGTGTTTATCTCTTAGAATTCTTTTACTTTTCTATATCGTTTGTCGTACATAGCATTTGTAGTTATACACACTGTATAATTTGTAACTAAAAACCAATTTTTGTATGTAAAATTCAAGTTTTAATTCATTAAATTAGGTGATGTATTCACATTTATCTTGAAAATAAATACATTCAGATTCTGATTTATTTTTAGCTGATGAAGTGCATTCACACAAACTTGCTTCATAATAAATTCATACGAATTAAAATTAATTTACCGAGTGAATGGCATTAAAGAATATGAATTCAGTGTGAGTTCATTCAAATCTTAATTCAATTAATTTTTTAAACAGATAAATGCACTGAAACATTTTATTAGACGGGGCTTTAAAACCAAATATGAATCATTCGTTTACAGCTCTGGTTGCTGTAAGCATTAAGTTTTTTATAGAAATTCTAAGTGTTAAACTTGCAAAAAAATAAATTCCTATTGTTTTTTATTAGCAATTTTAGTTAAATATTTTTTCAAATACTTTAAAGCAAACTTGTTTTCTTTAAACCTAAACCTAAACCTAAAGGCATTATTATGTATTGTTAATAAAAGTTGTTAACTGAACATATGACTTTTTGTTTATTCTTTCTTAATTATATACTTATCCATTAAACAGAGAATAAGTTTCTGTTTAAGACGCTTTTTCCAAGTCGTTGTAAGTTGTTGCTTTCAAATTCTTTATAGAAGCATTATGTTTTTTGTTTAACATTTTGAAACGTCCAACTGACTTTATTTAATGTGGACTTTGCACCGCCTGGCGTGTTTTTTAACAGTGCTGTCAGCGTTCCTAGTAATAATTTTTCATTACCTTGGTAGTAGTTCAGTTAAAGCCTCCTTATATAATGGGATAACTTTTGTTTATTCTTCATAGACTTATTAAAAGCAAAGCGCGTAATACATAATTTAAGGCTTATCAACGATGTAGTGTGACTGACTGGCTCACTCATCCTTTTACAGCGCAAACAGCTAAAGCCAAGAGAATTTTGTTTACATCTTAAGGTGCGTTCAGACGAAAAATAAAAGTTGTATATCCTGACATATATCATTTTTTTCGGTGTTGAGAACAAAACCAGAAAACGTTAAACAGCTGGTATTTTAGTTTAACAAAATAAATTATAAATTTCGAACTTGGAATGAGCAAGCAAGATATTTAATATATTGCATGCAATTGCAATTTATTTAAATATAAAAAAGAAAAGGATAAGAAATAGAAATAAAAAAGCCTAAAACATGCCGTGGAGTTGACTGGTTACTTCGAAGTAACACTAATCTAGGTTTTACATCAATAGTTATAGATGAGCTGGGGTTAGAAGTTCCAAGACATGATTTCTCTTGCCACATCTTAATCAAATGCATCACCGTTTTTTTTAGGCTATTCGAACTCGAGTTTTAAGTAGAGAAGTATCTAAGGGCTCAAATATTTTATATAATATTTAATTTTATTCTGTAAAATGGTGAACTATTGTTACGACCGTAGGGGCCAATGAGGTTCCCGACTAGCTCTTTGAGGACGGTAAACACATCTCAGCGAGGTTCCAACCCTTCTCATTGGATACGCCGTACATAAAAAAAATAATTCCACAACAAACTAAATAAACTTACCAAAAAGAAAACTCAAACAATTAAAACTTAAACAATGTAAACACGATCACACAAACAGTAACCATTGTGGCAGATGTTTTACCACTGGACTGCTCTCCCAACCTTGTCACAAAAATTCTTATCCGCATTCAACTTTTTTTTTGTGAACCGGTATCCTCTCAGATTCCTCTTTCCTTAACTCACCATCATGCCATTTTTCCCTTCAAATTAGGCCAAAAACATAATTATTTCAATTTGTATATGTAAATATACAAATTTTATTTAAACACAAAAACTTAATCCTATACAGATTTGAAAATGCGAATTTACTATTAAAATACAAATTATCTTATATTTAACAAATTTATATATAAAAAAAATTTACACAGCGAGATATATATGTATGTATTATCTATTATCAAAAATAAACTGTCTCTAATATTTGTTTTACTTTCTCTTTTTAGAACTCTGATCAACTAATTACTAACTTCAATCTTTATTTTTTTACAACTCTAAATCCTACCCTATAGGAGCTCCTGCAGGTTAAAATTTAGTCCTGTGAAGTTTGCGTAGTAGATAAACAATTGATGTGAGTTCTGAAAAGAAAAAGATTTTAAAACTTCTTAAGAAAATTAATCAAATTTTATTTTTTTTCCCAATTTGGGTATATTGGTACACATTTTGTAATAAGTTCAAAAGATTTTTTTTATATGTTCCTAAATTTAAATTTAAATATACTTGTTATTCTTAGTTTACGTATTGTTAGTATTTTTGTTGAGATTTGACTAGGATTAAGTTTTTTTTCTTGTTTTTATATAAATAAAATATGTTAATTTACTTAAATTGTTCTTGATTCCTTCAAATATAAATATTTCATTAATCAATAAGGCAAAAAGGCCATAAAAAACTCAAAAATTTTAATACAAAAACACAGTAACCATTGAGTAACTATTTTTATTTTTTCTTTTATTTTTACTGTGTTTTTTATTAAAATTTTTGAGTTTTTTATGGCCTTTTTGCCTAATTGATTCAATAGAGTTCTCATTTAATTAATTTGGCTTTTGGTATAAGACTCTGAGGTTTTCTTTACAAAATTTGGGTAAAATCCACTGATGAGCTATATGAGCAGTAGTGAAATGGCCATATGGATATGCTTTCCCCGCAGAAATACATAAAATGAAAAAATATTTCATGAGAATATCATGAAATATTTATATTTGAAAGAATCAAGCACAATTAAGTAAATTAATATAATAAAGATTCCAAATAATAAATTTTCTTGTTAAATAAAATATGTTTATAACGTGAAACTGCATTTAAAAATGTTTTTGGATTAGTGGCTAATGAAATGGCATGAGGATAAGGTAAGGAAAGAATAGTCAGAGAGGACTTGGGGTCGCAGAAGGCAATATTGTTTGGTAGAGTATTTTCTTTGTGAAACGGTTGGGAGGGCAATTGAGGCGTAACATCTGCCCCAAAATTTTGTGCTTTGTGTGGACGTGGTTGTGTCACTATAATCTTGTTTGAGTAAGTAGTCTGAGTTTTTCTTGTGTCAATGTTGAGTTTTTTTATGTGCGGCGTACCCAGGAGAAGGGTTGGAACCTGACTGGGATATGTTTTCCGTTGAAGGGGCTAGTCGGAAACCTCCTTAATCCCTGCGTCCGTAACACTATATAAAAAAACCAATATTCTAGAACTTGGGAGAACCCAACAAGGACTTGCATAAAGTCGCCTTACTGTTTTAATGAGCCATGGAAATCAGTTCTACTAGACTTTCGAAAATTTAACCTTATTTTGTATTGTGTGGCTAACAGAAAACATGAAAAAATTATTGTGGCAATAAATATGATAAAGAAAAATTTCTCTGGAAAGCTAGGAAAAATAAATACTTTACAGAAAAATATAATAAGAATTTTTTTTTAATATTAATAATTCTAAATTTTACAAAAAAGAAAAAAAAATTTTTTTTGTAAAAACAAACCTTAGAACTTTTGCCTGTCAACTTTACTTTTAAACAGGATATCTTGGATAGGGACCACCCGAATGGTTCTTTCGGCCCGTTAGGTCATTTGATTATAATATATTGACCATTTTATTAGACCTACCTAATTAAAATTTTCCAAAAATTTTTTTTTCACAGCCAATAAATGGTAATATTTTTTTTTAGTGAATATTTTAATTTTGTACTAATTTTTGTTATTATGCATGAGCTCGTTAAATAGCTGAACAAATTTTTGCAATATAATTAATTAATTAATTTAATTTTTGTAAACAAAAAGTTTTCTTGATTAAATTTTATAGCATAACAATAGTTTGTTTGCATTTTTAAATTACGTTTCTAACACTAAACAAAACTATTTGCTAAATATTTTTTGTTTGCTTTTTTTCGTTATTGCTTTGAAAACGCGATGATAAAATTTTTGACAATTTTCAAGCCTAAACTTATTCAATTCTTACCCGAAGTATCTCCTGCAGTTTTAGTGGCAGTAGAACAGAACAAACCTCATAAAAATTTAAAAGTAATTGTAATCATATTGCCCAACTTCCAAAAATTAAAATTAAAATTATTTCTTGATAAAAAAAACAATTACGTTTAAGTACTTTAACTACTGAAGGTTTTCGAATTTCATATTAGTTTCTATTTTTAAAATTATGGGTTTTTTAAAGCCATTAATAAGTTGCAACTTTAGTCAACGCTTCGATAAAAGCCATGAAATAAATCAGTTAAATTTTCGTTCATAGAAATGAAATTTTTAAATATTTCGCAATAATATTTAGAGAAAGGTAGTAGTAATTCCACCGCAGTGTTGACCAAAAATAAAATGTACTAGGATTTGATGAGAACAAGAAAGTTGCACTAACAGAATGATTAATTTGAAAGTAAAAATATTAGGTTTAATTGGTTTAAATAATTATGTCAAATTATCTTTATTTTATGGAAATTTTCTTTTATATAAGATTAAAGCCACTCTAGATAAAAATACTTTTCACAATTTGTGTATGGTGTTGCGAATTACAACAAGGTTTTCGAGTTCGATATACTTATTTTTTTAAGTTAACGGGATAAAAAATAAGCTGCCCCAAACAAAAAAAAAAAAAAAAAACAAAAAAAAAAAATACTGAAGAGACTTGGTTTGTGCCAGTGCTAAATTAGGAAAATTATAAACAGTAACAACAACAACTATTATATAATAATTTATGCACATATTTTGCTTGATATTGTCGTTTTTTCCCTGTTACTTTTCTGGCTCTGTAATGTTTTTTCTACTTAAAAACATTTAATTTTGTTAAGCGCACGATAAAAAAAATCACTCAAATCTTGCTCTCTTCGAGAATTAAACAAAAGAGCTTAAGAATGTGTGTGAAGGTTGCTAAAAAGCTTGTTTTTTAGAATTGCTACAACTCTTCTAAGAATTAACTTTAAATTTTTGTATCCCTAAAGGCACAAAATCCACTATTTTGTAAAACTATTTTGTAAAAGAAATTAATATTTTATGGGCTATTCATTGATACAAAACAGCAGATAATAGTTGTAACTTTTATGCAACTTGCTTAAAACAAAAATAAGCGAAATGATGAAAAATGATATTGTAAAACACTCTAATAAATTAAGTTGTTTAAAGTTACTTTTTCATTATTTAAATTATATGAAATCTCGTTTATTTTTATCGATAGTAAAAAGACCGGCAAGGTTATTGATTATTTAAACGAGAAGTCGAGTCATTTAATATTCTCTGTAAGACATAATAATTCACTTTAATTATGTAAAATTAAAAAAAAGGTTTTTTATTATAAATTCGTGATGACACCATTTGTTGGAAAACGATTATAAAAACTTGTAATTCATTAGTTATGTTTGAAAAAATTTAAGTAAAATCGAAATCAAACACGAATGTGTTTAGATGCCAAAGTGTTAACTACATGTAATACGATTCATTGCACTCTTCTCAATAAACTATTTCTTAAGACCTGGATAAAATAAAGTGTTTGTTGTCTGTTTTTCTTGAGTAAATCAATATGTGTCAATTTGATTCGAAAAATATCACTATCGACACTTTAGCACATGTAAAAAGTATTAATTTATAAGAAGTTTTACTACTAAAACAAGATTTATAAATAAGGCTGATAACTATGTTTCTATATATCCCATTCAAACATTCTTTATTATCAGTAAAGTTAACTAACTTATTCCCTAATAAGCAGTCTGGTTTTTAACAAGTTAAAGCTTTAATTAGAATATTAGATGGAAGAAGTACAAAACAACCCATTAATCCTTTGATTAAGACTTTACGCAGTTTTCTTAAGCCTAATCTTATTCATCTTTATCAGTCACTAGGGGACTACTTCAAGGCTCATAACTTGAAGCACATCTTTGTTTAATTTAAGAGGAAGGTGTCGCACTTCATTCGCTCGCTGTAAATAAGAAGGAATATATCGATGACTTAGATATAACACACTGCTACAAAATTGAATGAAATAGAAAACCTGGGGAATAATATGTTTTTTCTTGTAAGTCTTGTGGAGTTAAAGAAAAATCCAATAGTGAAATATGCCGGACACCTCCAAAATCTAGATTTACGTTAAAAAACCGGTTTTTATTACATTTGCGCTCTTATAAACCTGTAGCTTTATTGCTAATGGTCTGATTTCGAATTTTGAATGTACTAGATTTAGAAAGAAGAAACTGAGATCTTTCGAATAATATATAATTTATCTAAGAAAATTTGGAAAATGTAGGTATTATTGTCGAGCAAATTTTGTAGATTTTTCAAAAATTTTTCAACTTTGGGGACGGTTTTATACATTATTTTATTAAGAAACAATAATACTATTGAATTTATTTAAAAAGTACGAGAAACTGATGATGCTGATTTAAAAAAAAACGGTTAAGCAAACACTTTTGAGTTAAATAACCAAAAATAAAATTTGTATAGAATGTTAAAAAGTTTATTTTCAATTGCTTATCTATTTTTAACTCCAAATATTGAATAAATTCAATAGTATTATAGTTTGTTCATAAAAAAGTGTATAAAAACGTTACCAAAAAGTTAAATTTTTTTTTAAAAATCTACAAAATTTGTATTTGCTCGACAATAATACCCAAATTTCCCAAATTTCCTTTCTTCTAAATCTAGTAAGAAATTCAAAATTGGACCAAGGTAAAAACCCGGGTTTTTAACCGTAAATCCGGATTTTGGATGTGTACGGCATTTTTTACTATTGGCTTCTATTCTAAACTCGACAAGACCTACAAGAAAAATAATATCTGGTCCCAGGTTTTTTGGACTGTCGCACCGTGTAATTTATAGCTAGACAATGGCACACTGCCTTTGTTTGAGTCTTCATAAATCGCAACGCTTGTTAACATAAAAATCTCTAGCAATTTAAACTTAATAGCTCGAAGTTACTAGTTAGTGTGATTCAAACATTAAACTGTTGTTTTCGAATCAAACACCTCCATAAAATATAATATCTATAAAGAAGGCACTCAGCATTACTCGGTATACTTTAAATATTTTGGTAGCTTGATGAGACTAAATTTATTGAAAAATAAAATATGTGAGTTTTAGGCTTCATAAACTAAATTTTATAATGAGTTTTGTTAATACAGATTGTTTATATTTTATATGTAGCGGGATACATAATTATCCACATTCAATATGGCGAAGTTAAACGTATGTACATAATTGTTTGATGATATCGCGGATTGGAAATTTATATTTTTACCGACGTTGTCTCATTAAAATAATCCTTCAAAGAAAGACTGTTGTGAATACTTCCAGAAATCTTGCGCTGGATATAAAACGTTTTTTCAACAATTTAGGTAAAGTATCCCGCGGGACTTTTTATTTTCACATCTCTTTTTTAACTCTTTAAAAAATCATTACCTGCTTTGAATTCAATTGAACAATTGTGGTCTTATTGAAATTTTTACATAATTTAGCAAATCAAAAAAAAATTAACTACATACTTTGTTCATATCTTGGAAAGATATGTCCATTTCCCTAATTCCTATCCTAATAAACAGACAATATCTTGTTGATAAAATCAGGTTTGCGATATTACTAAAGGGAATTAATTTTCGGCATTGGAAGATACTTTTAAACTCGGAATTGGTTTTTGGACCTTATCTTAAATATAACCAACAAATTTATTCTTAAATATCTCTCATTAATATTTACTATTGAAAAATTTCATTCAAAAGCTTGTTATCGCCTTTTTAAAAACCAAAATTACATACATATATAAAAATTATGACAAAAAATAAAAATTGAAATACAATAATCCAAAACCAAAAACGTGTTTCAGACTAAGTTTAAGTCATTTAATATGAACAGATAGACACAAAAACACAATGCAGCCATATGCAACTATTTAGTGTGTAAAAACAAAATGAACCGGAAACTGTCATTAAATGTAGGACAACAAAAAACAGCAGTAAAAAAGAATGCGATATTGTGTATGTGGGGCAGGTCGAAAACTTTTTGTAAACAGATCTTCATTAAAAAATTGTATAGGATGCCTTTTTTTAATCGCAGCAAATAAAAATGTTAAATATATCGCATTAATCAAATAAAATATAAAACAACAACACGCTTCCGTTTAGCACAACTACAACGCTAAAGTCATTTGTTCTTAAAAAGGTTGAAAATTATTTTGCTCTACAATCCACTTTAGCACGAGTATTATTTGATTTGTGTTATTTTCCGTGAGTTATTATTGAACTTAACGGAACGTGCTTTTATCGCAGCTCAATCTATTCACACGAAATATGGTTATCTTGAATCTTAATAAATATAAATGGAAAGTTTTTTAATTAATTCAAGCTTACAGCGTGTAAATAACAAAACATATTGTAATTGGCACACAAAAAAATATACAAAGTTAGCAATTCAATTCATTTACTTTTCGGCTGTATCAGAAAATTTAGTTCGTTCTTTTAAAAGTTTGGGTGATTATTATTGTTAAGTAACGCAGATATAACAGATAGTCAAAATGATGCTAAATTTTTCTCGTCAAATACTCCATCTAATGCACAATATAACTTGTCGGTGGACAACGTTAGCCTTAGCCAGCTGTTTATTTTTGGGTAAGATTAATAATTTTTTTTTAATTAATAGCCATATGAGAAATTGTGTTAGTCTGGCAGCATTGTTAGTGTTTTTTTACAGTTTGCTTGTAAGCTTTTTTCATTCAATTATACCAATTGACAGCGCACGCAATATTTTTCGAGTGTTTCTGTTTTTTCTATTCAAATATCATTCATTTATCCATTCATTATTTTTCTTTGATTTTGTATTTTTTGTCTTTGCAAACAGTTTTTAAAAACCGTGTGATTCAGGTTTTGTTGCTTGAGAAGTTGGCTATTAAGTGTTTGTCTGCTGGTGTGTCTTGTTTGCATTTTTGTTTGTTGCTGGCTGTAAGCTGTAGGCCAGTAGGTAATATAAGTTTATAATGCAACAACATATTATTACTATATGAGGCCTCATATCAAAGTAACCTGCAAATTGAAATAATGGCCAACAATCATAGTCATCAACATCAAAGGTATAGTTTTCGCAAAACATAATTTTTGTCTTCGTACTCTTATGAATGAGTATGTATGGATGTGTGCAAACTTGTAAAACGTAAAAGTTAAGTTTCAGTCACATTAAATATTGGATTATATTGGACTAGATTGCTTTAAAAACGATAAATATATCTTAAAAAAATAGTATTATAAAGTTGATACAATAAAGCGAATTAATTTTCAACTTTTAATTAACTAACGAATAGCGCAAGTTTAAATATATTAATAGTAAAATGCGAAACTCTTTTTTAACTTTTGCTTTGTTTCTTTATTTAGAGAAAATAATAATTTCTTCATTTAGAGAAAATAATAATTTTCCACCATGTGTAAATTATTTTAAACATAGTAAACTTTTTAACACCATTATTTCGGTTACTAATCAGCTGTAAGAAGCACAAGAGTTTTTAATCTGAGCAAAAATAATGGATGCTTTGAACATAAAAAAGTTGGAAAATTTTTTTAAGTTTCCGATATCTGAGAAAATCATTTTAAGCAAATATAAAAAAAAATAAAAAGTAAATCTGATCTTAAGCCAATTTTTTAAGAAGTAGAAATAAACAACATCTAAACATATGAGCATGATTAAATGGATTAAATTTGTCAACAATATTACACTATTTCGGCTCTTCTATATATTATACAAGTTTTGGTTCCTGTGCTGTTAATGAACCTACCAGGTGGTCACTAAAGCCATAAGGTTAAATGTACCGTAGATAATGGGAGCTACTAGATTTCACAGCCCCAACGACCCAGAGAAGCCATTAAACTTGAAAGGATATTGATATAAAGGGTGATAAAGAGATGTATTTAAGTTCAAATTTAAAAATTAAAATTATTACTTTCAGAAATATTCCAGATTTCTCAGGTTAATCTTTACGGGTAGATTACTAATTCCGTAGCATTTTAGTCTTCTAAAAATTAATATATCGTCGGTCACAGGTTGACAGCTCTTAACATGTTTTTTGTACTTTCTAGAAGACAAGAATAAAGGATTACTCCGTTGCTAAGTCGTGTTAGGAGTAAAAAAAAAACCAAAATTATTAGGAGACTTTTATTGTGGGATGATGTAAAGAAAACAAAGCTATTAATTTTATTTTTCATTAAATAAAATTAAAATAAATAATAACCCGATTCGACTCTTTTGTGAACTAAGAGTTGTAAACCTGTGGCCGACGATATGCCATTTAAGGAAAAGTCTATAATTTTTTTTTTCACTTAGATATTGAAAAAATAATCAATAATAAAAATCCGGGTTGCTACTAGAACCAGAGGACTTTTGAAATGATGTATATTCGAAGAATTAATTCAATTAATTCAATTAATTTTTTTTCAATAATTGCCCTTCTATAGAGTGCAGTTTTACAAAGTATCGAATATAAATAACGATTTAAATTAAATTGACACAAAAATAAAATCTTCTTCTTTTTCAAAAAAATTCATAATGGATTATATGAATTTATTCATGTCATTTAATTTTTAACTTACCCATTACGATTTATAGTGCACCATAAAGCTATGAACTTAAGTAACATTGATTCAAATCTTATAACAATATCTTATAACAGATCATCCGTAACATCTTATTTTAGAGAAAACACCATAAACCTCTAGCTATAAAATAACTGGTATTTTAGACACTAAATTTAGTTTTGAAAAATAATTAATAGTTGTTGAGAAAAGTTTAATGAACTTTAGAAATTCAAACAGCCTATGATTATTAAAACTGGCCAATTACAGTTTAAACACACAAGTATATAATTAATCACCATTAGGCAGCTTTTAAAATGAACTATTAGATATGACCTCTTAAACATGCGAAAGAAAAGAAAACAGTAAGAATTGTAATGAGCATTAAAAAAATGCTATTTAAAAATTTTAAATTAATTTTTATAAGGTATAAGAAAAAGTTTTGTCGTTTTTGAACACAAGCAATTTTATCTGAAGGCAAAAACAAAAGGTGTACGACACGTTTAAAGAGGGAGATCTTAAATTTCAGATTATATATCTTGGTTAGATGAGCTCGTTTAAGGAAAGCAAATATGTAAAACAGTAACATGCAAAAGAGTAAACAGGGTCATTTAGAAAAATAAGAAATAGAGTAGTAGAAAGAACAGAGCCTATACTGTACAATAATAATAGGCCATTATGAGTAGGCCATCGAAGTAAGGTACCTCGGACATAAAAATGTTAAGATTGTCTATGTATAATTAGACCTTGAAAATATCTAAAAAAATGTGCGTACATGTGTAAGTTACATTTTTTAGTTTGAGAGAAAATTAGCGCACAATTACTTTTTTTCCACATTTTGCCAACCTTATCTCTGTTCTTTTGGCGTAGTGCACTAACTACTGTTCAGATTATTACTTCAAGATGCTTGCTATATTCATAATAACATTTAGAATAAACAAATTTGAAATTTTTTTCTGCTAGCATAATAAAATAGCAAATGCAAATAAAAAACAAGTTAAGTCAAAAAATTATAACGGTTCTCCCTTTAACCCTTTTCAAACATAAGAGATGAGCGATATTTAAAAAATCACTGGTCACTACAGTGACTGAGTTTATCAAGTAACAGTTCCGCGAAAGTAAGTTCTTCTACATTTGCACACATCCAAACATAAATTTAATTTTATTTGGTGGAGAGAAATATAAGTACTTTTGACCCTTTCATTCTTTCATAAGTCAAAGCGGCTTCTTTGCTGTGCAGCTTTTGCTTGCTCCTTTTTATTAACAACAGCTATTCCTTTTTTCTAACTTCACACAAAGATACCTTAGGTATGATACCTATGTAAAAAAACAATGTTTTGTGCTTTTATATTCGAACCTTTATTTACTGGTAGACCACATTTAGACATGCAAATTTTACTTTTCAAATTTTTTATTGTATGTAAGAGAGAGGAAGACAGCATGATGAGCATTACAGACTTTGATGTACTCGCATAGTAGATTTGATTTTTTTTCTTTGCTTATATACACCAAATGCAAAATGTTCAAAAATTAAGAAAGATCAAGCAAATGGAAACAAAATTTGTAAAAGAAGACTTTTTGTATTTAAACACCAAACAAAGTTTAAAAGAAAATTAAGAAAACCTTGTCAAAGTAAAATTTACGTGTCTAAATTGGGTCTTGCCGAATTTTATATAACTGGCCAAAAGCAATTGCAGCTGCTTTGAATGCATAAATCAAATTACCTTTTGCATTATGGTTACTGTTTGCACAATATATTATTTGGTATATGAATGTACTATATACTTTCTATATAAACATGTATGCAAACGGTGATCACGGTAACTATTAAAAAGAACGGTGATTAGAAAACCACGTTCACTGGTAACGATGTTCCTTAAAAATCATGGAATCGCTTATCCCTAGCAAACAAAGACAATTTTGAAACAAAATTTAAAAATTTTTGTAAAACTTCTCGAAGTGCAAAAGACCGATTAAAAAAGTACACAGGCTGTTAAGTCACCAATTGTTGGCTACATACTAAAAAAATATTTGACAGCCTCAAGATTAGTAAAGATAGGGAGCCTCTTTTGTAAAATTTATATTTAAAAATAAAAAATTTATTTTATTTCACTATTTGTATAAAAACTTCTTTATCTATATAATTACAAAATTGTGTAAATATGTCTCGGTGCGTTTTGATTCTTTGGCAATTTTAATTTCATTTATTATTAAAGAGAAAATAAAATGTTGGTGGCATGTCATAACGTGCAGAAGCATTATGTCCATTGATATAGAGTCATAACGTCCATGGATATTATAGGTGTATTTTATGGTATTCTATATTAGAAACATGTAACAATTTTAAAAGCTGGATTGCAAAAAAATCTCTGGTAAGCGAAGGTTGTGTTGGTTGTATTGTAGAAGAGAAAATCGTTGCTCCCAGCTGAATGTCGTCTATGCAGAAATTCTTTGGTAGGCGAAGCCGGCCGAAGTCCTAAGTTTAGTAATAGAAATAGAAATACCGTTCAAAAATTTGTAGAATTTGATTGGATGGTTTTATCACATTTAGTACAATTTCGGAATATTGCATCATCTGACTATTTTCTTTTAAGATCACTGCAACACTGTATGCAAGAAAATCAAATGCATATAATACATCTAGTTTTAAATTTGCAGCAAAGAAAGACCCGTATCTAAAAACCATGAAGGAAAAAGGTTGAAAAACGATAATTTGCAGGCTGCTCAACCGACTGTAAATAAATATGAAATTTAAATGGCTCAAAACGCGGTATATAAAAAGTAAAAAGACCAGTTTTATATGACTTAACCGAGTTCAAAGAACTGTAAGCTTTAATAAAAACTTTGTAGAAAATGGAGTATACAAAAAAACAAAAAAAATGTATTCTCCGATACTTTAGGTTTTTGACTCTTAGCCGCGAATCGTTAAATGTTGTAACTGTGACATTTTCGATTTTAACAACTATTTCTGATTTCGAGTCTAAAGAAGGACACTATATCTTGGCTTAAGTTTTAAATAAAGGGTAAAAAGTCTTTTCTTAAGAAGAAAAGAACGACGGAATTTTTTCATACATCCAATATATTATGCCGGGAGAGACATAAAAATCAATTACATTTGAATAGTTTGAGCTTTTAATATTGATCACTATTTGCAAAATAAAAATCTAAGTTAGATTGTTTTAAATATGTACAGTTATGACATTTTAGTTTTCGTTATCGCTTTTTTTGTTGTTAAACAATATTTTTTAAATAGTAAATGAATATGTTTGCAAACAGTTTTAGTTTTTTCTTTTTTGCTGTTATTTTATCAGTTTTTATTTTTTTTATTGCTTTTGAAAGTTATTAAAATAAGAAACTTTGGTATATTTTAAATAATTTTGCAATAGTTGAGATGGTGAATTCCATAAGTGTTTGTTTTTTGACCCAAAATGATTCATTTGTCGAATATACCTATACATGTTCTGTGTAATGTAAAACTTCGAATGGTTACAAATGAACGCTTGTGTTAAAGGGATAAAAGCCATATTTGATTTGGGTATGGTGCAAATACTAACCACGCATTATTTTGAAGGTAAGCCTTTTTTAATTGGGTTTTTTTCTGATTTGCTTTAGATTAGGACTGAACGGTTTATAATAATATTGAACTCTTATTTCAGTTTTTATCGCTGATATGTGATGATTAATACTTCTCTTTTTTTTTCTTTTTCGGTCACGTAAGTTTTTTTTGATTTAATCGAATTTATAGGCGAATTCGCCGCTATTTGAATAACACTAAAAAGTTCTCATTTCGTCGTTATTTTCCATTTTGTAATGTCTTTTAAATTTTAGTTCTGTTCCAATTGTATTTTAATTAACTGCACTCTCACTTTTTTCATCATTAAAAAACGGAAGATCAACGTTAATGAAATATCTAGTAAACAAAGTTTTACATTATGTTGCAAACGTTTAGTTGTTTAGCTCGTATAACTATTTATATGCGTATGAACAAGGGAAACATATTAAATTTATTTCAAAGCTCTAGAAATATTGGACGTTGTGTGCTAAAACTCTTCCGCTGTAACAAAATGTGGCGGAGTTACCAAAATTCGTCATCTAAATTTTGTAAATCACTGTCTTCAATTAAATTAAAAAAATGTTTTATTACACTTACTAGTAAAGAAACTTTTTTTATTAATACAGTTTTGAGAGTCAATATAAGAAAGCTTTCTTAAGGTTGCGTCGTTAAAGTCAAATCGTTTTAATATTTGTTTACAGAGCTCAATGTAGAAGCCAATTCAATTATTAATGAATTCATTTAATTGAATAGCATTAAACTTAGTATCGTCACCATATCTACATATTTATCCATTAGCGGCAGTGATACATTTTTTTGTTTTGAGTAATAATTTTCAATAAAACTGTCTCAGATAGGTAAATATGTTTAAATAATTTTAACAAGAAGTTGCACTATTAGACGCCAAACAACTAAATGAAAAACTCTTAATTATGGGAAAAAGATCTTTAAATCTTGTTTTGATTAAAAATCTTCGAAATTAAGGTAAAATCTTAATTCTGGCATCGTTGCCTTTTGACATAAATTGTTAACAAGAAAAAATAGTTTATGCAGAAATAAATATTTTGGATTTATAATGAGTTTAGGTTTTTCTAAATAATAAGTCAACACCCAACAACATACTTATGTAAAGTATAGTTATTAATATTGTTCTATTAATTTTAATGTTTTATTTATTAATATATATTATAAGTAATTAATTATTGTTATATTTATTGTAGTGTTAAGCTCTGCATTCTAAAACTTTGTTATTTATTTTCGTTGTTAACTAAGGAACATAAATTTAATTTGTTTTGGAAAATGAAAAAAAAAAATTAAGTCACATTTTCGACATCAAAAATGTTCTTGATAATTAAAAACCATATGAACGATTATATCGCGTGCTTAACTTAACTAAACGCTTAAAATCTTAAAAAAGTACTTTACGGAAATAAAATTACCGATATTTTAACAATACATGTGTAAATAGTTTAATATTAAACATTTAACAAAAAAGTTTAAGTCATTTACTTCAAGAAAATAACTGGAGTAGATCATTTAACTGTTGAGAATGTGTAGTTTGTCAAAATTATTAATATATATTTTTTTTATTCCTTGTTTAATGTTTCACTTCAAAATAAGCAATAAAAACGACGAAATATTTATTATCATATTTACTTCAAAGTGTAACTTAATGTTTGTTTTTAAGGAATGCAAATAAATAAATCAATGCAAATAAATAAATTGTACACCAGAAATATGAGTATGAAAGATGCAAACAATCAAATTCTTTAATTGCATGTCTTAAAATAAAGTTTTATTATTTAATTTGCTTTTTCATTTGATTTTGAGCCATGTTTTGCTATCTTTGCATTTTTTGTTTGACTACATGACGGTATTTTGAATATTCTAAATTGTGAAACAATCCAGATTTTTATTACAAGTTCCACATTTAAGCACTGTGCTAACGCAGTGTCGGAAAATGTGTGCTGTAAAATTAACACTCAATTTTATTCTTTGATTTGTTTATAACTTTGGTCGAGGCTCTTTTCGCCTACCTAAAATTAATAGTATTTAAGTTACATCAAGGGACCTTTGAAAAAACCAAGTTTCGTAATTTAAACAAAATTCGGTTGTATGAAGCCAGCGCGGTTGGCATTATTAATTAAAAAAGTTGATTGATTTTTAAAACTCTAGCAACTTTTTATCAAAATAATATTCCTGATGTTCCAGTGTTTGATTTCCGTAACACGGAACTCTCATTTTATTTTCCGTACTACTTGATTAAACAAAGAACGAATAACGATTGACATTTTTAAGAATCCAACTACAGGTTTAATACTTTACGACTTTAAGAGTTTATGGTTTCCCTTCCATTTACTGTTTACTAAATATAAACATTTTAGAAATTTGAGGCAGAACAACAATTGCTTTTAGTTTTGCTCATATTAAAAAAACCGTATAATATCCGATGTATTTAAGAAAACATTAGAGAAAGTAAATAATAGATATATCGTAATAAATGTCAAGAACTGGAACAAATAACTGAAATCAGAATTATACGATGCCCTTTTTTTCAATTCTCTTAAAAAGTTGCAGCGGGTTTCATAGTGATTTTTAGCGTAAAATTTTTGTTTGATGGCATCGGAGTTAATACGTTTCATTTAATTTTCGTTATTGTTGTTTATATTACTGAACAAACATACAGAACGAAGTGCAAAAAATCCTCTCAAAATATAGGACATGCCACTATACTTAGGCTGCTTGCTTCTCTACACAGCGAGCAAACAAACAAAAGTTTCATGCAATTATTCTTCTAAAAATTTTCTTTAAAACTTTAAAATAAAAATTTTTAAAACTTTGTGTTTATAAAAATAAAATAAGGTATTTTACCAACATAAATTAATTCCAATTCATTTGTTTGTACCGACTGAAGTTCTGCTGGAGATTTGGTACACATTTTTTCTTTAACAGTAACTTTCCCGCTAAAAGTGCGTGCTCGTACGGAAACTCTTTTTTTTTGTCTTTAACGTTTTAGCATATTGCCAACAAGGTGAATTTTGTGAGCCATTAAGAAAGCCAGTTGGTCAGTGATGTTTGACAACTGTGATGAGTGGCATAATCAACTAATAGACCAACCAACTAACTAGAAAATATCTTTTTATGTCAATGTTACTGAATTAATTTCAAATTGTCATTAAAGCGCAATAAATTAATAATTTATTTTACTAAAACTTCGTAAAAAGTGCAAATTATTAGTCGAACTATTTTGTGATTATAACCAAATGATTATTTTGAATCCGGTTTAAGTTCTGAAACTAATTTACAATTTTAATCTAATAAAGTCTAAAGGGTTTTTTTGTATAAAACAAACGAGTTTATTACATAATTCTGCATTTAAATTAATTAAATTCTTTGCTTTGAAAAACTATTCTAAAAATCCTGCTTTATTGGTAACAAAAACACAAGAAGCCAAACAAAAAATCACTAAGTTGGAAACATTAAATTAAAGCCCAGTAATAAAATAAGTTGTTATTGAAATAATGGTTGACTAAATATACATTAATCCGATACGTGTTTTGCGAATTATATCATCTTGTACTTAAGAAATTTTATACGGTTTTTTCTTTTTCGAAAATTGAATAACCTCAACAAGCACTACTAACACAGTGCACTTGCATTGACGTGTGTTCATTAAACTTGTTGTTTTGAGCACTAAAAATTAAAACAGAGACGAAGAAAGCTCAAATTTACAGCGTTTTAATTTAAAGTGTTATTATAGAACTGAAGGTTTAATGGATATGGCTTTCAATTGATTCATGACTCTTAATACAACAATCAAATTACACGACTGGCCAAATGAAAACGGAAGAAAATTATCATAAAACTACACAATAACTAAGCAAAAGAGAAAACGAAAGAGTTTCACTCTTAAATTTTATTTTTTTTTTAATGACCCATTTTTCCTATAAATAAAAAATTTCCAATAAAACAGAGATTTCACTTCATTGTCGCTTATTTTACGGCGTTTCTGATCGTAATCAAAAATTTAATTTTTTAATATGAATAGGATTTTCCCGCAGCAATACATTTCATTTTGTAGTTTTTAATAATAATTTAATTTAATGAGAATATCGCAAAACTGAGGACCACGTGTAGGCTTGTACTGATTATGGATGACATAATAAACTTTGTGGCGGACTTAACGATAACAATAAATTGACAAGAAAAATCAATTCCAAAGTATTAGTCACGACTTTGAAAGTTGATGTGCTTGCTCATCGATAATAAAAATAGCAGAGAAAAATAAGAATTGAATCGCAATTTTAAAGACTGTATCATGTTTAGCGTAACAGATTTTATTCTAATGTTTGCAGACAAATATCATTTTGCTGGCATGTGTTACAAAATTATAGTAGCAGATATAGTTGTCACTAGACCACTTAAGTTAGTGGTTTCAAAATATATTAAAAATATTTTATTTATTTATTTATTATAATTTAATTATCTAATACAATTAGTGTAACTAAAAGACTTAAAGTTAAGGTACTAGCACAAATAGGCCTTCCTGTGTAAATTATTTTATAGTTTTTTCCTTCAAAGCTTTAAAAATAGAATTATCATAAAATTCCTTACAATTAAAATGATGACAACAATAAATATTTCATGAAAAACTAAAAGATCTACAACTATTTATAACCACGTCTAGTTTTTCGGTTGCATCTCCAGCTATTTAAAGAATATGTCTTGGCCTTTTCATAGAGTTGTTTAAATATATAAAAGCTTATCAACTGATAAAACTTTTTTACGGAAAAAGTGGTGAAGTGGAAACTGAAGCAGCTAAAGATGTTGCTAAGGTTAATTTCAATAAATTGTTATTCCAATTGAAAATATTTTTGTAATGTGGTACATTCTACGTTGAATCACGATTATGTACAACTAGACGAGAGAAGAATAAAAAAGTTATTTAGCTACAGATTGGTAAGATACTGCGTTCAGGTTGATGATAATAATACTCATCAGACTGATGTAAGTTTGTTGTTGTTGAATACAATATGCGAAAAGTTTATACCCTTTGAAACACAAAAAGAACTAATGCAGGAATTTACTTCTTACTTTGAACTTTACGTTTCATTTATTTTGAAATGTTTGTTAGGATTCATGTGGTTTTTTGTTTTGTTTTCTTTTTTTTTTTTAAGGGAATAAGTATTTTTATTTTCAAGTATTTTTATTTGTCAGTAATTTAGTAGAATTTATTGTTTTTTTTAATTCGAGCGCATAGCAAGACAGTCTGCGTTTTTGTGATTCGTGTTTTTAAACGAAGAAAGCGAAAGTAAAATTAATTTAAAAATGTCTATCTTTAGTTTTTTAAAAAAAAAACTTTAAGAGATCAATATCAATTATCTGTCTTATACCGAAAAAAAACGTTTCCAGGGCTAATCTGTGGCTCTCGAAACTTGGTTGAAGATAAACGGAACTATCTTGGTAAAAATGTTGTAGTGAATTCATGGTTATATAAATTTTAAACGGCGCTTATGATTTTTATACGTTTTTGCTAAATTTAAAAATCATTGCATTCCCTTAAAGTTGCAGCTCTCATAGTCGTGCAATTTATACAGTCCCGGCTTCGGACGAGAGGACAGCTTATAACTTTTTTTTTAGTTAACAGAAGTACATCGTTTTTCGGCTTGCCTTGTTCCAATGTCGGGCGGTTTTCTTGGAAAAGATTATTTTAATTTTGTGTAGCAAAACGTACAAATTATTTGTTTTGTATGTTGCTTTTGTTTTAATTGGATTGTAATACTTTGTAGTTGTTGGTGTCATTACATTTGTTGTCATGGTCAGTTAATATTGTTGCCTTATTGCTGGTTGTTTGTTTGTTGTTGTACCTTTGTCATGTGTATTTAATTGTGACAGATATCAACAATTATGCTTTTAAGGCCTACTTGTTTGGGATTTTCTTATTTTGTTTTTTTTATAATTTCTTCGCCATTTACAATGTTACAAGCAATTTAAAATCATTACATTTTTTGCTTTTTAAAAGAATTTTAAAATCTTGTCTTTCTACTTCTTTTGTTCCTTTTTAATATGTTTCTTTCATGTTTACCCTCTTAAGATTATATTTGGTAATAGTAATTACATCTTTTCTAGCTTTTTTATTGTTACTTGTAACTCACTTTTTCTATGAGTTTTAAGTATGAAAATCTGAGGAGAGATTGTTGTTGAGATTTTGTTTCGTTTGTTTACTACTTTTTGATTTCTTTCTTTTCGTAAGACACAAGAGGCTATCTTTTTGATAAAATATCTAAATAAAATAAAGCAGTTATTAAATATATAAAACTAGTTATACTTACCATTGCAAATGTGTATATAAAGTAAGACAAGTTAACTCCCTATCCATAATCACACTAATCCTAGAGAAAAAACAATTATAAAACAAAAACATTTTTATAATTAAACTGAAAAAAATTTTAAAATTTTTCTTCCAATAATTTTACCTAATAATTCAATCCTTTAGATGCTACACCATGGAATATCGAAAAAACTTTTGCTTAATACAACTTTTTCGCTCGCAACTAAGATTCCTATTTAAAGGCTGGAAAGCTGCTAAGAACTTGTTATTTGTTTTGTACCTGTATTAATGTATGTAACGTTGTCACAATATGGCTATAATTCTAGTTAAATTTATTACTCAAGGGCCAGAATGACACATTGTTGTCATAGATTCAAGCTAAAGGTATCTTAAAACATCGAGAGAAAAAATGAGAGGGAAAATGATAAAATTTTTATTCGACAAATAATCTATTTTTTACTAGGTGACTTTGAATTAATATATTCTTTTACAGCTCACAGTCAAGCAGAAATGAAATATTTTAAAGAAAAATGCGGTTTCTACATGGTTCTAATAGATCAAAATGAGATTGCAATTGAAAGCCCAAAGTCTCAAAACAAATCGATAAATAAGAAACTGCAGTTTTACTTAACTGACACTTTTAACATAAAAAATAATAATAATTACAAAGTTTCGTAAATCGCGACTATACCATAAAACTAAAGAAAACTTAGGAAAAAATAAGAGTTACAAAAAAATGTCTGTTTGGTTGGGAATGAAAACTTGTCTGCTAATCACACAAACGGAAAGCTGTTTCAATTACATCGAAATGTTAATTTCAGAAATTCATCCCGCAAAATTTTATAAGTTAATACCTGAAATTTATTCTTCTTTAGAAATAACTTTAATAAACACTGAAGTTGCTTTGGAGGTCACCTTTTTGTCGTTGTTTGATTTTCCTGCACTTGTCGAATATATTCTTCATTAAAAACAGTGAATATTATCATATTTTTACATATCCTATTTTCCAAGTTCTTTTTACAACCGTCCGGAAATTGAAAGGCAATAAGCTCCTTCGATGTTTGACAATTTCCTGTTGATTTTTAAAACCCATAGTTATCTCTCTACTGTTTTATTATATTATCGGTAAATATAACATGAATTAACAAAAAGTGTTTGTATTTCTCTATAATTTAGGATTTTTCGTTAGGACTTGTTTTAGTGCTTTTAAATCTTCTTTATATTTGTAGCTAAAGAAGTTTCATACCATTGAAGTCAATATCTACGAAAGTTCTTATTTTCACGAAATCTGACATCAATTTTTGATAACGTTTAAATAGACTTCGTTTGCTTTATTTTTCTAAGCATTTTGAAATGTCTCTAAGTGAGTTCTTTTAACTGTAAGTAGCTAAATTCAAAAAGGCAATTCGTTATTAATGCCTCTAATTGAATGGTACTGCCGCTTCTTTACACTTTTCTGGCGTTCTCGGTTTCTAAGACCAAATTAAAAAAAAGAAAATCGGCTTATTATATCCTGGTTATAACCTTAAACATATTTGACATAAAATTTTGTTGTAAACATCAAACCAATAAAAATCACTGAAATGTAGCAGCAAATAACGATAACTAAAACCTGCAACTTGGACTGTGGAAAGAGAAATATAACAAAAACATTTGTACAGAAGAGAATAATAATTGCAGTAGAAACGCACTCAACCCATAAAGTCGTAAATGCTGGCAGGCATTTAAAAGGAACGTAGAAAGGACGGACGTTGAATCCAGCAGACTGACTAGACACAAAAACAAAGAGATAAAAATCAAAAGAACTACAAACAATAAAATCACCAAGGAATAAGCAAACTGACTTACAAAGAGATAAAAATTAAACAGGCAGAATATGACAAAGAAAAAATAAAAATTATGAATCATCACATGATTTTCACTTGATTAGCAAAAACAATATTGCACTATAAAAAATTTTTACTGGATACCATTAATATAAAGCTTAAAGTTACTTTTACACGAAATGTTTTTTATATACAAAAACTAGTTTATCATTCCAGCATTTAAACTAATGAAATATGTACTTATATGGAAAATATATACGTTTTTGTTACAGACGAACTGAAAAAGTCCCGCTGAACACACATAAGTTGTCGTCTGTTACATCTTTGCAAGAGTCACAAACTTGACAACCCTTATGTAAACAGGCAAAGGTTCTGTAATCAGACCATTCATCACAGCGATTTAAGTTATTACATTATAATCTTATGATTTTGATTTATTATTTAACTCGTAATATAAACAATGATGAAAATCACTTTCTTTAATTGTTTATTGCATTTTTGGTTCGGAGATATCTGATGTTTTTAAGGTGTCAAATGATTAATTGGTTTTTAATGTTTATCCTTTCAATTGAAAACTTAAACAATTGAGATAGCTACATTCAGTAGATTTTTATACATCCTGTGATTTTAGATGTTTGTTTAAATATAATATCTTCTTTAAGTAGCAAATCTTGATTCGCTTTGCGAACATCATCGACCAAATATAATTCAATATGTTGTTTACATTCGTTCTATCACAGTTTATTATTTTAGCTATTATTATTCTGTATCATGAAGTGTAGCAACCTTCTTATGGTTTTTATGAAAAAAATTATTGCAATGGATTTTCTGGTCTGTTAGCATCCACAACACACGCGTTTGTGTAATCTTAAGCCGCAAAATTATACGCTATGAGAACGGGAAAATGTTAATGGCATTAAGTTGTAGGTGAAATTACCGTCCCCTATCACTATGCTATTATTTGAAAATATACGTGAGATTTAGAGAAGCCCACGTCAAATTAATACAGGATCAACACTGTAGTTCTCTAAAAATTGGATAAATAATAAATACATTCTGTTGCATGTATCTTTCCCTTTAGTCTGTTAAAAAATGCCTGGCTTATATTTCGGGTTATTACTTTGGCTTATTAATGTAGCGTCTTGGTAGTGTCAGTACATAATTCGCAGTTGCCCAATTACTACGAGTATATATTAGAAAACAAAAAATGTTTAAAAATGGATAAAAGTTAAATTCGTTTTGCATAACTTAAATTGAAAATCTTTCTACTGATAAATGAACTTTATCACATTGAGTAACGCACTTAAGCCTCTCTAAAGAAGAATAATTGTATAAAATAGTTACAGGAAATAGTTGAAATAAAATTACTGAAATAAAAATAACACAAACAAATCTTGATCAAATTTGCTTGATTTGAATTATTTAGAAAGCATTCAGGTTATAAAATGGGCTGAGATTAAAAAATAAGAAGAAAATCAATGCATACTACTTGCTACCTTATGTCTCCTTGTGCCTTCCACCTTTCGACTTTGAGCACGAAATAATCATTAAAGGAATATTGATAACTACTAATTACATGAAAGGGGATCTCAGATAAATGGTTGCTTGTTGAATATTTTGATAAAAATAATGAAATATAATTTATCTTTTTTCCCTAATCGAAATGGTTTAAAACTTTAAACAAATGATTTAAATCTTAAGTAATAATTTACTTAAATATTAAAAGCTTTAATCAATTATAATTGAACCTGAATAGCTTAGAAATTATTAAAAGACTTTATATGAAAATTATTCAGTTCGAAATAACGAACTGCAGCAGACTCTTCTTGAACTCTGCACAAATAATACTTGTTGCATATATTTACGCTTCAGCTTAAGGTTTGCCTACATTTTTTATCGCAAAACCTTTCAAACAAATTAAGATAGATTTCAAAACACAACTTGAACAGTTTGCGCAGGATCAAACAGAAAGGAAGTATTGCTTTTAAAACATTATTAATAAAAAACTTAAACACAAATGCAGTACATATTACAGATCATGTTTTATGTACGATAAGAAACGTGTGGGAAATCATTAGCAAACTTCATTCCAGTAGACTTAATGGAAAGACTACAACATGCTAAAACGAAAGAAGAAATTCACATATTACAAGAAAAAACTTTCAAAAAACGAACAGATACATAAACAAACATAAAAAAAACTATGCAAAGTTATGTTTTATCATATTAAGGTTTGTGAATATTTTAGTTAGTGTACGTGGTTTGAAAAAGTAATGTTAATTTTTTCTTAAGCAGACAATGTACATACTAGTATTCATATTTTAAAAATAATAATACATATTTTTAGTTTCACGAAGCTGTTAAGCGCTTCCCTTCCTTATTGCTTTTTCGAAAGCAAGCTCAAAAAGTGCTCACGAGAAGGTGCAAAGAGCTAACGGGGACTTGTGATTTAAAATCAATTGTTAAAATAATCTAATCTTAATATTTCTTCAAAAATTTTTATTGGCTTTCGTTTAACAATAAGTGAAACATTAAAGTATGATTTTTTTAAATGGTACACTAAACAGAAAAAAGGCAAAGAAACAAGATCGATGATGGCAAACCAAAACCATCTGGAAACAAAACATAATTGTGAAATATCAATTATGCTCTTTTACACAGCACAGTGTGGCAGAAAGGTAATAATTTTGAAACTCATGCTTTGTTAAATATTTTTTCAACATTTTTTTTTAGTAAGCTTCATACTAAAATTATGAAATTTAAATCAGAATAAAAAAATTAAGTCCAATATCTTGACTGCCTTAGAAATTTACGATTTTAAGAGAAAAAATTGTAACTTACGTGCGCCAAAACTCTTTCTTTTGCCTCTATAAACGAATATTTAATCCACTATTTTTTTATAAGAGGGCAAATATGAAACATTTGTTCCCTAAATGCAAATTAAAATACCATTGAAATCCTCTTATAACAGTATTCAATTTCGTAGTCATACAAGTATATTAAAAATCAACTTCGAATTAACTACTTTTAAAATTGTGAGTAAAACTTCAATTTTATAGTTTATTGTCAAGCACCAGCTGTAAAAAACAAAAAAAATTAGAGTTTCAAAATTCAATATGAAAAAATCATTCAATTCTTATGTTCTAATTCCTCTAAACAGTTGTTGAAATACATAGAAAAATTTACAATTGATAACTACCTTTTAAATAGATACGAAGAAAGCTGACTAGGGTTGTTATCCTTACAACTTATCTCAATAACGAACTTAAGCCAAAAACTAAAAAAAAAATCATTTTTAATATCAAATGATTCAAAATTAATTTTAATTTGGGCAAGCGTTCTTCTGAAGGCGAATCTGGACGGTTACAAGAGTATACATACATGGTTTATTTTCCTTTTTGCCTTTGGGTTGTCTTTTGGAAAAATGTGTTGTAAAAATAATTTAAAACGTTTCGAATATCACAAAACTATTCAACGGCAGTAAATAAATATTTTAAAGCAATCAACCACGATGGATTCCAATAAAAATTCTTTAATATTCAAAAAACCGATTTTTCTAAAATTTAAAGTTCACTATTAAATGAACAAGTCCATGCACATTGAAAATTACAAAAAAAAAACACCTCTAAAAAATAGAGTTTACATTTAAAAATTGTAGATTCTTATAATAATGCGTAGGCTTTCTGGAAAACTGTTGCAAAAGCGGTACTAAACTTTAATAGAAAGTCTTATCAAAAATATTTAATAAACATAAAAAATTCTTAAAAGGCGATCAACTTTTAACTTAATTTATTGAAAATTCAATTTCATATATATGACTTACATTTAAAATAAATCTGGCCAATAATAAAAACCTCTGTGGCATTTAGGTTTAAAAGAATAACAGAAATTCAGTATTTTATTCGATATTGTTCTTTAAACTTACTGCCCGTATTTTTCTGTCCACATCCTTAAAACAACACTGCATCATGTTTGTTGTCTGTTTACTCAGCATGAAAATTTGTATAATTTTAGTTGTGAAATCTTCAAAGTTGATAGTAAAATAATCTAATTTTTATATTTGCTTTTTTAGATGATGTCGTCTAATACTTATCAAATGCAGCCAATTTAAATTTGGACCAACCCCATTATGTGCTGTTGCTAACAGCAAAAATGAAATATATTTCTATTTTGATGCCTCACGGCAGCGAAATCGAAAAAGTGTATTTTCATTTAAAATAGAAATACTTAAAAAAAAAAAATTGAGTTCAAATACTTCGTTTGTTCCCATCTCGCATACCTAGTGGTATTCCTCCCCCCGGGCGTACTACAAGAAGTCTGGCTGATTCTAATGTAGGCACGGACATAGTACATTTGGGGTATACACAGAGAAAAGAAATTCGTTGTGGGAACCGAATTCGTTGCCAATCGAATTTTGTCGGTTGTGTCTATTATCTTGAATTCGGTTGTAATAACTATTTATTTTAAATGATTCTTGGGTGACTATAGAATATTATTGTGAATTAAATAAAACATTATAATTTTTTAATATTTGCTTTTATTTCATGATTCGAACCATTTAATTTAACTTACTCCATCTCTTACATCATGATTCCCTTTTTCCATACAGTTTCTTTAACTTGCCATCCTATAGCGCACGTCTTTCCTCTGTAAAAAGTATTAAACATTTTAAAATTTCTTTTATTTACATATGGCTTTGTGAGATAATTATGAACTTACCACTAAAGAATATTGGAGAACTTTACACCACTTTTAAAAAATCTTTCTACATTTAAACTGAAATATTGTTGATTTTTTAAGCAATGAGTACAAATTTAATTTTAGTACGTCAAAAATTTTTCTATTTCAGGAAATACAATTGATTTTTGTAGTACTAACTACAAAAAATTGGTTTTTAGTAGTAATGTGCTGAATAAGTTTAGTTGCATCTTCCATTTAATAGAATAGATTTAATTAAAGATACAAATCGGTCAGGTTAACTTTTTTAAAAGGTGTTACAACCAATATTTAAATGCAAATATCAAATGTTAGTTTTTAACATAAGAAATCTATCAAGATTATAATTTATTAATAATAAAACTCAAATTATTATATTAGTAATTGAATCTTGAACATATCGATGGAATTTTTACCAGTCTTTTTTCTGTGTGTAGGGGGAACCAGTTCCACTGGCGCCACGGAAACCAGTGGCCCGTACAGAGAGCCGCCCATCTCTGTAGCCGGTTATTAGTAAGGTTCCTTTGGGGTGCACGTGGTGACTATCGGTTAAAGTTTAGTGTCCGCAAGGAAGGTGCGGTGCTAAACGAATGTGCTGGTTTTTGCATATTAAGCAGAGAAGTTGCAAAGTCTCTAACACTCAAACAAGGGGAAGGACATGCTCCTGCAAGCCATGTTCTTCAAATTGCAACTCTGTCGGCTAAGCCCAGACAGGGGGCACTAGTCGACGCTTTGTATTTCACTCAGTGGTAAGACCACCGTCGGGTTAGGGCTTCGAAGCCAGGTACCGACGTTAATCTTGATCACGTAATACCCTATGGTATGTGCCCCAACTAAAGCAATATTAGCAGAATATTTGCTGCTGTTTAATGTAGTGCTACAAAATTTCGCTTGCTTGGATTCCCAGCTAACTATATTGAACTACACACAAATTTTCCTTCGCGCTTAAAAGTTGTGTTGTTGTATTATGTTGTGTGCGTATGAGTGTGTCGACTTAAGATCAGGATTGACTATCATACTCAGTCGTATGATCTGTCAAAAATTGCATGTGTGCTCAAAAAGTATGATAGTGTGGATTAAAAGTTTATGTGTGTGACAGACTTTTTGACAGATCTGTACGGTTTTATTACCTTTCGAAATAATTCATAAAATGATCTGTTGTTCGCATATTTTTTGTTTAATAGTGTGGCACGTACGACGCCATTTTGAAACGATTTTAAAAGTAGGACAGAATTCTGTCAGGTTTTTATGTGATTAAATCACACGATTGTGTATGATAGTTATTCCTGGCCTTAAATATGGATAAATTCATGTGAGCATGATTGCGTATGTTTAAAAGATTATTGATAATCATTTCATTGGCGTATTACCAAAAGAAGAAGAAGAAATCCCAAACAATTATATTTTTAAGTATAGTTTTAAATTTTTCAGTTTTTTTTTTTTTAATTTACCGGAATTTTTTTATCGGGAAGTAGGTACAGATCTTAAAATTTTAGCAAACTGACATTCAAACTTACAAATGGAATATCTTAAGATCCACTCAGAAATAGATTGTACTATATGCACATGTTTTTCTACTAAAATGAATTAAAGAATTATTATTTTCTCATGTATTTTCTGATAAATATCTACTTATTTAAGCTGGATTTAATTGGAACTGTAACCTTAGTGCTGATTCAATCAAATCGATATCGAGTTAAACCATGTACATAATTCTGGTGTTTTGAATTTTTTCTTTTAGAAAATACTTATCTTTTATATTGTACTTACTTTTATTTTCAAGTGAAACATCTTATAGATTCATTATCATTAGCACCCGAATCCTAGTTATCCAATTACATTGCTAGTTAAATGCGGTTGTGACCTGTCTGTTCGTCGCTATCTACATTTATGATTTTTCTAACTTTTTAAAAATTTGAATCTTTAAATATATTTTATGATCGCTAGCTAAATTCTGCCATTACGGCAGCCGGAGAACCCTTTAAGGTTAAAAAAGTCTTTATTACTTTAACTCAAATAGCGATGGTATTTGATGTAAACGCTCCCCTTGTTGATTCGATTCCGTGAAAAGTTGGCTGCTAAAGTATTTCAAGAGATGATGGAAGTAATGAATTTCTAACAATCATACCAAATGTTCCGAATTGAAGTAATCATGTTTTTGCAGATTTGTAATAGTTTTGCGTGCGTCGTTTTTACATGTAACCGTCTATTACTTCTTTTATTGAGATCCAGAGAAGACAGACCAAAAAGAAAGAAAGTAGTTAGTTATCAATACAAGTTCTTTGTAAATTTTATGCGTCTATCTACAACTGTTCAAAATTATGGCCATATTCATCAAATTAAGTGAACTGTTGGTACACCTTTTAATTTATAGTTTTGAATATTTATACTTGTTACTATAACGATCATAGCAATCAACATTCTGTCCAATTTGCAAGCGTTTTTCTATAACGAAAGGTAGGCCCATATAGATAAATTTACGTCACTTTTGTCACCCTTTGATACTTAGATTTGTTTTTGTATTACTTTTTAAATTTTTTATCATTTATGCTTAGATGTACATACTCGTATCGTTATCTTAATATAGAAAGGCCTTGACTCGTTTTTTTAAATTCAAGTTATACACATATTTCGATAAATGATTCTCTAATGCACCACTAAAAGATTAAAAAGTTGTAATAGTATTTATTAGAGAATTTAATAATACAATGCGTTAATAAAAAATTTCCAAATGTACTCTCTGTCAAGTTTTTACCTTTTCCTGTAAAGAAGAGCAACCGTTAGTTAGGGCCTTTCTTTGTTAAGGCAACGATTTATTTATATAAATAACATTATTATCAAAAAATATCATCAATAATTAACAGCACTAAAAAAATCTGCTTTAGTATTAAAAGCCCTTACATGATTAAATTATTATCCAAAAATTTTTGGTTGCTGCTTACTTTTATTATTTATCATTTCTTTATTTTTTTTGGTAAAATTTAGAACTTTTTACTTAGTTTTTATGTTATAAGGTCGGATATTGTATAAGATTTTAGACCTAAAATTAATAAAATCTAGTATCTATATGTGCACATCTGTCACCAAAAATTCTTCCAAGTATTTATCTCGCGTCAGATTTTAATAATAAAAAGTATCAAAACACCTTATGTAACTGCCCTCGTATTAAGTGTAAATTATCATCATGCTTCATTGTTACGGAAATTAAACACATGTACAAAGATCCGCAAGAATCAGTAGGCTATTACTATTACGTGCGTCAAGATAGCGTCGAAGAAATAGCGTCGATTTTGGGAATTAAAAACCGGGGAAAAAACCGGGAAGTAAAATTCCCCGGGATTGGATATTTTGAATTAAAATATAAAATAAGAATAAATTTTGGCATCTACAAGAAGAAAAATTGATTTAAATTGTAAATAAATAAACAAAACATTTTTGTATTTAGAGAATAATTATAAAAAAGCGTTTTCCATGATCACAAAAAACGATTGCTGATGTTTTCCATGGAAACTATTACACTGTCACCCATAATGACCATACATTATTAAAATAGAGATATTAATGAACAAAAATTGACAACCGTGCAACAATTCCGCCGAGCCGTTTACGAGAAAAGTGGCTTCATCCTGAGTGGGCCAAAAAAAGCGTTGCTATTGTTTACCATGGAAACTATAACACTGTCGCCCATAATGGCCATACATTATTAAAATAGAGATATTAATGAACAAAAATTGACAACCGTGCAACAATTCCGCCGAGCCGTTTACGAGAAAAGTGGCTTCATCCTGAGTGGGCACAAAAAGCGTTGCTAATGTTTTCCATGGAAACTATAACACTGTCGCCCATAATGGCCATACATTATTAAAATAGAGATATTAATGAAAAAAAATTAACAACCGTGCAACAATTCCGCCGAGCCGTTTTCGATAAAAGGGGCTTCATCCTGAGTGGGCCAAAAAAAGCGTTGCTAATGTTTTTCATGGAAACTAAAACGCTGTCGCCCATAATGGCCAAACATTATTAAAAAAGAGATATTAATGAACAAAAATTGACAACCGTGGTAATCGGATTAGGTTACAGCGATTTATATTTATTTGATATATTTGTTAAAACCCTTTTATAGTATGAATGCGTATATAATATTTAATTTGTAAAATAATAAGATAAAAACATTTTCGTGACGATAATTTTCAGTAAATTGTCATTCTTAAATAAGCATATATATATTTTTTTGTTATAAAATCGCTAAAAAATATTGAAAAAATGCAGCTCTGTTTAATGAAAAACATTCAAAATATTTATTTTTCTCGTTTTCTAACACTATATTAAACGGTAAATTGTAACTTCAAAATGGCACACAACTAAACAAGACATATTTAATCCTAATATTTGTTTAACAATCGATCGGTGGACAACAGAATGGTAAGTAAAATATCATCATTTTAATTACTATGGTTTAATTAATTTTTGTTAAAAATAATTAACACTATATATATTTTCAGAGTTTAGTTATACCAATTTTTTTCGAAATAAGGGTGGAGGAAGGAAAAAGAAAACGTAAAAAATTTAGGAGCAAAAAGTTTTTTAAAAAGTATGCCAAGAAGCCGGTACGACAGCAAAACGACCAACAGGAGATGCCATCAGCAACTTAACCACCTCCTCCCCAACCGCTTCCGATGAAAGAATCATAACCATCAACATTTATCAAGATTTAAAATATTAACACATTCGGTGTTAAAAAATGAAATTAAATGTACTATGTACAATCAATTTTTTTAAATAAAAATTAATTTTTATTAATGGGTTAACAAATTGAAAAAATTTTTAGAATTAAAAAAGATTTTAAGTCGCATAAATATTGATTGATGTGATTCGTGGTCTCAGTTTTCATTTTACATGATACGCAAGGCGAATTCATAGGTATACGAATGGCGAAAATAAATACAACATTGCTATAGAAACATGTACATTTTGTTTTTGTACAAATAATTTTCGCCTGTCAAAAACAAAGGAGATAATCTTACCAACCAACGTGTTTAGAATTTTTCATTAAACAGAGCTGTATTTTTTCAAATATTAAAGGTTTTAGCGATTTTTAACACAAAAAAAAAAAAGATATGCTTATTTAAGAATGACTATTTATTGCATAATTAGCGCAACGAAAATGTTTTTATTTATTTATTTATTTATTTATTTATCCATTAATATCCCTTAAAGTAAATTCATAGAATGTCTTCTGGAAATGTTTTTATTATATTATTTTATAAATAAAATATTACATTGATATTCAAAAATAAATTAATTATAACTTGCGCACTTTTTATCATATATTCAGTTAGCAACGCTTTTTTGGCCCACTCAGGATGAAGCCACTTTTCTCGTAAACGGCTCGCCGGAATTGTTGCACGGTTGTCAATTTTTGTTCATTAATATCTCTATTTTAATAATGTATGGCGATTATGGGCGACAGTGTTATAGTTTCCATGGAAAACATTAGCAACGCTTTTTGTGCCCACTCAGGATGAAGCCACTTTACTCGAAAACGGCTCGGCGGAATTGTTGCACGGTTGTCAATTTTTGTTCATTAATATCTCTATTTTAATAATGTATGACCGTTATGGGCGACAGTGTTATAGTTTCCATGGAAAACATTAGCAACGCTTTTTGTGCCCACTCAGGATGAAGCCACTTTTCTCGTAAACGGCTCGGCGGAATTGTTGCACGGTTGTCAATTTTTGTTCATTAATATCTCTATTTTAATAATGTATTGTCATTATGGGTGACAGTGTTATAGTTTCCATGGAAAACATCAGCAATCGTTTTTTGATCATGGAAAACGCTTTTTTATAATTATTCTCTAAATACAAAAATGTTTTGTTTATTTATTTACAATTTAAATCAATTTTTCTTCTTGTAGATGCCAAAATTTATTCTTATTTTATTTTTTAATTCAAAATATCCAATCCCGGGGAATTTTACTTCCCGGTGTTTTTCCCCGGTTTTTAATTCCCAAAATCGACGCTATCTTGGCGCACGTACACAGAAAGAAAAAACACATTCTACATTTAAGTATTTTTTTCTTATTTTTTGCTGAAATCGTTCTTAAAACATTTAGGTACGATTAACAAGGAATTATTCTTATAACAAGCAGAAAACTGGATAATTCCCAAAATTTATCGTGTAATTGCTTAAAAGAAGAAGAAAATTCTTGAATTAACTACCCTATTCTCATTTTAAGAGTGAAAGTTTTAATTTAAGTATGGATATCTTATTTTAACTTCAAGGTTACATAAATAATAGATCATAATGAAATGAACTCTCTGCTCTCATGATTTATTCTCGTTGATGATTGATGTGCGGTCTTGTATTGCGAAAATTTCTTACAAATAAATCAGTCGTAATTAGAGTTGGGTTTATCAGCTCCTGAAAGTGAGGGCTCCTTTTAGCTCAGCTCACTAGAACGACCTAGTTCGTTTATTTAGTTCAAGTTCACTTACTGAGCTCAATTGTTTTTACTTCAATTGCTCAATCAGTGAGCAGAAAACAATTGAGCGAATCTAGTTGATTTGTTTAGCTCACACAATTTTTAGTGTCCTGAGATAAATTTATTAGAAAATATATGTGGACTTTTCTTTGACTTTATTTTTGTAAACCTTTAAAAGTAAAAATAATAATACAATAATATATTTTCTGATTACAAAAGGATGTTTTTCCTTAATTTGTACCAAAATAAGTTTTAAGGTTTCACTCAAGTATTTTATATTTGTTTTCATATAAATAATGATGAACTAAAAAAGGCGCTCTGTAACTGAGCACAAGAGCTCAGTAAAAAGAGCGCTCCATATAGTTCAATTGATAGAGTTCTTCAATTAAACTAGGTCGTTCACGAACTACACAACTCTAGTCGTAATTCTGTCGTTGACTTATTGTGCTCAACTTTTACGTTGATTAGTTTGTCAAAAATTAAAATTTACCTTTTTTTTGTTGTGTTGTGTATTTTTTTAATTATTCCTTATGACGGAACAAAACGAAGTTTTGACTGTAAATGACGATTGCTGTCTACTCCAGCTTTTAAAGGAATTTGAGTTAGAAGCAGTTTTTGATTATTTAAAAGGTAAGTACTCAAATAAATATAAATAGCAAGAAAATATATGTATGTTCGTTCTTATGTAAGAATATTTTTGTTAATGCATACATACGAAAAGAGAAAAAGTTTTAAAATATTTCTTAATCTAAGAATTGGAAATATTGTTCTTATGAACATACATATGTTTTAGATAAATAACAGTTATAAACATATTTATATAAGCATTTCGTCAGCCGTACTACAAATTTAAAACAATAAACATACAAACACACACATTTAATGTATTTATTGTTGTACATGAGTAGCGTCACAAGTAACGGATAACAGCTTACAATACATGCAACAAGACGACTTAAAGGAAGCGATACCTCCTCTTGGGCTACGCATGGAATTTCGTGACAAGCTTTTTAAGTGGAAAAAACAACAGGTAATAAATATATATACATAAATTAATTGTTGCTTATTAGATGAATGAATTGTATTTCGTTTCGTTTTTAAATATATAAAGTTTGGTATTGATGACGATAACTGGTTAATCGAAAAAGACAACTTTGAAGGAAAACAAATTTTAAACAAGGTAAAAGTTACGTCAAATTATAATTACAATTTTAATTCTAATTTAAATTATTCTTAAGAGTTTGATCAGCATATTAAAAGAGACGCAAGGCGGACGATCAAGATTAAAATATAAGAATAAAAACTTAACTACAGATCATAGAACTTCTCTTATAAAAATAATAGTAGAAGAAGCTGTATCTAAAGATATTCAAATAAGAATTCAAGATTTTTCTTTGTTGGTAAAAGAAATTGTGTGGGTATTTCCCTCAGAAAAAAACGTCCAGGTGAATAATTTTGTTTTTAGTAATAATCCGTGAAGTTGGTTTTGCCACAAGTGACATTGTAGTTAAAAATATTACAGAATTTGATACTCCTCCTTTACACTTATATCCACTTAATAACGGAAAAACTTACACAAGATTTAAAAACTTATACTCTTAAGATGTTTATGTACTACAAGTTTAATAATAATAAAAATGCATAAATGAATAATATACTGCATAAAATTTTATATGTAAAAATTATTTACTTTTATTTAAAAAAAATATTTTTTATCATTTATCTTATATATGTACATATTGTAAAAAATTTTCTTTGTAAATAAAATAACAGAATATAAAAGAAAGTGTTCTTTTTTAATCACCCTTTGGATAAAAAATTTCACCTAAAATAAGGAAAATATTTCTTGAATCAAGCGCATTTCAGGATCTACTCATTCTCTGTCGTTTCATTATTAAGAACTTATTCGAGACTAAATAAGCTATAATTTCTTACAATAAGCGCATTTTGGGTTCGATTTAACCTCAGTATTTCTTAAATCAATCTCATTTTGGATTACACCAAACGCTATTATCAGCTCAAATCATGGCAAGAATTCTCGAAAGAAGCGCAATAACCTTATTGTACGCTCACTTCAAGCCCGGATTTATACTCAATTTAAGCTAAGAATTCTGAAAACAAGACTATTTTGGCTTAAAATCGAGCTCGTTAAGACTTAATATTATCTAAAAATAAGAATTCAACGGTTGATGAATTCGTTCCAGATTTAAGCCTTTCGTACTTGATTTAAGAAAATCCTTACTTACCGTACTTTTGACACCGCTGTGGATTGTTTTAAGTACGGATTACTCAATTTTTTTTTTAGTGTATTACTATTTAATACTACAGAAATCATTAGTTAATTAGTTGCACTAATTTTTCAATTTTCACTAACACTAAGTGATAGTGCAAAATTATTGCAATAATTTTGTTGACTAGTGATGATTTTTGTAGTAAAATTTAATTATTTGATTTCAAAAAGAGCAATCAGCAATATATTGCAACTTATTTTTCTTCACTAGCTCACTTTCAGTTACTATTATCTTTGTGCACTGATTCAAAACTGAAGACTAATATGCTGTTCCTGTATTACAGGCGATCAACTCGTCTAAAAATTTTTTTGAAAAGCACTTAGTTTTTTGAGTTATTTCCATATAAATTTATCACACGAGTTGATCGCCTGTAATACAGAAACAGCACATAATACTTTATTAGAAATAAAAAAATTTTATTAAATTTTTAGTTTAAAAAATTTTTTGTTATTTAATAAAAAATCGATACACTAAAAAGTTAAAAACATTTTACAAATTATTAATATTAACTACCACTGTTTTTTAGTATTAATTTCTTGACAGTTATATTTTTTATTTTGCTTAACAATTTACATATTTTTAATTTGACTGTAGATATTCGTTTTCTTTTTCACTTTCTTTCGCCTATAATTCTTATAGTTCATAGTATGTACATATCTATATTACAATTTAAAAAAAAAAATTTTTATACATAAATATAAATATATATGTATATAAGTACAAATTTATCACTAACTGAGTGAGTGAAAAACTTTTGGACTAAATCTGCGTTTAGTGATAGTGAAAAAATTTGCAGTACCACAAAATTTTTTTAGTGTAGGTAAAGATTTGTAGGTTATCACTAAGCTGCAAAAAAATATATTGCAAATATTTATTAGTAGTTTAATGCTTATTTCAATCAAAACTTAGTGCACTACCCACAACTACGCCAGAAACTAAACACACGTACGAGTTTTCATGCTTCGGTCAAATCAAAATAGTTCCAAAAAATCTTTTGCAACTGCCCTCGTATTCAGTATAAGTTATCATCATGTTTCATTGTTACGGGAACTCAATACGAAGATTGGCAAGATTCGGTTATATAAAGTTATTACAAAAAGGCCTTACACATCTGACCTCACAGACTATAAGATAGATAACTATTTAATACTACCGAAGCTAAGCACATGTGTAAGTTTTCAGCGTCGCACAGTGGCAAATTTGGTGTGTAGGCGGTCATAAATCCGTAACTTTGGATTGGATCTGAATTTTAATATGCGTTTTTTTCTTTTAGGTAGCTGGGATTCTAGACTTTAATTTTTGATTAAAAGCATCGACCGACAAAAAAGAGTTGCGAATGCTTTAATATATGTTACCATTATAAATTGAGGTTGAATATAGAAGGCAAGTGTTAAAACATTAAAAAAATTTTTTCATATGTCTGTCATATTCTTATTAATTATAATTATTAATACTTTTGTAAACTAAGTCTTGTCAGAAAACGCCTAATTTTGGCCACTTTCAAATCAAAGAGCTAGTATACTTTAAGCAATTTTAGTAAAAATTTCTTCTAAATAGCATTGATTTTCTTCATTAATACAATATCTAGACAGTTTTCTTGTGCTATATTCGCGAAAGAATCTGTAGTCTTTATTCGTATTTTCTTGCGCTTCTCCAGACAGATCTCCTATTGGTAGCAAATTATCTTAAATGATTTGTTGTTATAAACTATTGAAGACATATATCTCCAAGAGTATTTTTCATTGTAAAGTGCAGCTGTTTTATTGGCGTTTTCACAAAAATTTTTGGATTTACCTTCCTGCTGCATGCTAAGACTTGTAATACGATTTTAAATCCTCTTATTAACTCATGTTCTACACCTGTGATTGATGCTGTAGTCTTTGGATCAAAAAAATCTTCTTGCAGTATTTTTATCATTCGAATTTTCTTCTCTTTACTTAGGTTGGCCGATTATAAGGCCTAGCTGGAGATATCTTTCTTGAATCTGTTCTTTTTTCTTTTGCTTTTCTGCAACAATAAGCAGGTACTTAGAATAATCAGGTACAGATCATCCCATGCAGTGTGTGTGCATATAATTTGTGTACAAAATTGTGTTACAATTAAGCAAGGAATTAGCTTACATTTCCTTACATATGTGATATTAAAATTTACTTTCGAAAGAATGCCATAATAAACATGTGCATTCAATTATTTTATATAAGGCTTCCTTTTGAATTATTTCATTATTCTGTGTTCATAATTCATTATGATCTTATTATTTTAAGATATATTTGCTATTACCAATTTAAATGGGAAAAAAAAAATTTTATTGAATATTTAGATTTTGAAAATGTGATAGGTACAATATAGTGCATTTGTATATTACTAGATTCCATCGCAAAAGTTGTAAACACTATCTTTCAAGGAGGTTTGAAAAGAAATGGGCTTCAACTCTGTATTATAAAGTTAAAAGAATTCAAAAATAACTCTGTAAAAATTTTTTTTTAATTTCGTGTGTATTCATAATTTTTGTACAAAATACTTGACCTTTGCTCAAAAAAATTGCACTGGTGAACAAGGTCGCAACATGGAGCACATATAATGGAATATTGGTGTGTAGGGAAGGTTTGGGGCTATTAAACAGAGAAATATCTTTTTGACGTGATTTGACGGGAGGGAGTTTTGCTCTATTAAGCACGAGATTTTTGAAGAATTTTGACCTTTTTTAAAACAAAAAAGTTAACAACTTCTAAAAATCGTAGCCATCTTTTTTTTCTAGTACTGATAACTAAAAAACTCTATAATTAAACTCTATAAATAAAATTTATTTTGATTTGATATCTGTTAAAACAGAAAAGTAATAGTAATTTAAAAATTAAAATTTACTAAAAAATTTCATTTTGACAAAATATTCGAAAAGTCTATTTTGAATCACCCTGCTCAGTGTGTTATAGTTGGAATTTTCTAAATTTTTAAAGCTCTAAACTTTTGCCTCTCGAGGTTTACGGGTATTTTCTTTGAAATCATTAAGAAAACACTACGATTGGTAACCAAAAAAAAAAAAATTATTTTTGGTCGCCTTCTCAAAATATGTGCCACTGTGCGTCGGTCGAATAATAATAAGTCGATAACAATTTCATTCAGCACGGTACGGCATTAAACATTTCTTGGATTTGTGCTCTCTTGTTTTGGTTTTCTGTTAGATCACTAACCTGTTGGTTTTAATATAACTGGATTTATTTCTATTGGGTTTGTTTTTTTAACCCAATAGAACTTTTGATTAGAAAAAATAACACTAAAAATTAAATTTTGATGAACACTTTTTTCTTATTTTTTTAAGTAAACTCTGGCAAGTCATTATGAACAGGCTCACGCTTGAACAACGCTATAAAATCTTTCAAGTTTACTTTGAAAATCAGTCATCAATTCGAACAATTTTTAGACGGCTTTGTGATAGATTTCGTACCACATACCTTTTAGAGGATGCAATAGCACCAACGCGTCGAAGGAATGTGCGTACTGAAGAGAATACCGCTGCTGTAAACGAAAGTGTGAAAGAAGATCAAAATTGATCGATTCGTCGTCGATCGCAGGAGTTGGTACTCTGAACGTCCACTACATGCAAAATTTTGCTCAAAAATCTTGGCCCGCACCCGTATAAGATCCAGCTAGAGCGTCGTTCTTTCGCTGATCGGGCTCCTGAGCAGTTAGTAACTGACCCGTTGTTTTATCGTCAAATTGTGGCTCATTTTTGGCTGAACGGGTTTGTGAATATGCAGAATTATCGCATATGTAATGAGACCAATCTACAAAATATCCTGCACCGTTTGGTGTAGTTTACACGCTGATGGATCTCACGTTACGATCAATGGAGATCCTTACCGCACCATGATTAACGATTTTTCGTTTGAAAATGAGGATTACATGGATCCGGACCAAGTGTGATTTCAACAAGATGGAGTTACGTGCCATACGGCGACCGCAACCGTCGAGTTATTGAAATCAATATTTGGCGATAATTTGATTTCGAGAAATGTCAAGTTGCCTCCAAGGTCGTGCGATTTGACACCTCTTGATTATTACATGAAGTCACTAGTATGTGGTAATAAACCAGCAGCAACATTGTTCGTGTTATTCGTGACATACTACAGCGGTACTTGAAAAAGTGACTCAAAATTGGACTCCAGAATGCGCTTCGGCATGAGCAACCGCGGTGGCTGTATGCCCGAAATTATTTTTAAATATTAATGCCAGGTTTGTTTTTTTTTTATTTTTTACAATTTAAAAAAACACCCTTATTAAGCTATTTTAAGTCGATTTTTGTATTAAAACAATTCCAGGATTATGATAAACCAAGATGCTCTAGGTCGACTTACAGCATGAAATTCAATCATAAAAATAGCCTTTAAGAAAATCAAAATTTTAGTAACCATGGATAAGTGCAGAAAAAGTTGCAGTTGCCTTCTGTGTCTGCTTATATACATATAAGCCTTTAACCTCAATACATCATATAACAACTACAAATCTTATGTAACCCTTGTGACAACCTATAAAAAAATCATAATAATTTTAATTTCCAGCTAATTTTACTTAAATTTGTTTAATTTGACAGCTTATAGTTAACATTGTGACAGCAATACATTTTTGAATTTAAAAGCAAACGTTGACTTCAAAATTATGTGCGTTCATATTAAATCAATACTAAAACACAAATATATCATGTAGAACATGAAAAACAACAGACAGAGCAATTAATTTTTATTTGACATTTAGATGGTCACAATAAAAAGGTTAAAATATTTACATACACATACACACTTACTGAAAAACTGAATATATCACAAAAGTGAGATTTTAATCAAAGACACGCAACAATGTAACATTTATGACATGTTGTATTGCAAACTTTACTTGTGGAAAAAAAGCATAAATCAAAGTTAAAATTATGAAGAAACGCAAAAGTTTTAAATGTCAAAAGTTACTTCAGAATTGTTGTATGACCATTCTTTTGTGTTTCAGTTAACGGAACAAAGTCTCCGCTTAATAATAAGACAACACTCAATCAACTCAAATCGGCCTAAATTGCACTTTGTGGTTTTGCCATTGAAGCTATGTTTTGCCTCTTGCGTTCTGGCCCTCAAATATAAAATGCAGTTACATATTTACAAAAGCTTGAAACGCATCCAAGCCCGCTGGTACGCAACATATTAAATAATCGTTGTTACACTGTAACGACTCCGGTTACTCCGGGTTTTCAGCTGGGATATACTCAGCCACAGGTTCTCAAATAACTCACACCGGTTATTTTAAACTTGATTTTTATTTATTTCGTTCTTATCTTTTTACACTTTTCTTTTTTAAACTCTTATTAATTACTAGACGATAGCAGCAGGCTTGGGTAACAAACAGCTCCTCTTGTAAATTGACTATCTCCCCTGATTCTAGTCCCAGGATGTAATCCTAGGGTCCTTCCTTGCTTATAACCTATTGGATATAATCCAACAGATTATGTAAAACTAGCTCCTGTCTACAATCGAATGTAATTCGATTCTCTTTCCATACTGCTAATTCTAGGATCTAACCCTAGAGTCCTTTCTTGCTAATAACCTATTGGATATAATCCAACAGATTATGTACCAAGAATTTCTTACTAATAATCGAATGTAATTCGATTTACTTCCCTGACTATATTTCTAGGATGTAATCCTAGAACCTCTACATGTACTAACCTATTGATTGTAAACCAATAGCTTAACTTTCCCTATTTGCCTGTTTACCTTGCTGTTGCCACGTCTTTACACCACGCCGGTTCGCCAAAAACTGTCTTTTCTGCCACACCATCATTCTTTTATACTATTGGATTTGTAGTTGTGTCGCCTGTCAATATCCACCACACACAGAGACAACGAAACTGTTATAGTTATTCGCCTTTTGTTCTCTTTCTCTTTGTTAGCCGACTCTCGTAGCTCAGCATACATTATTTGTGAAGGAGTAAATTCACCTCTATGGATAAATACCCTGTAAAGAGAATAAGACCCTACTTGGTGGATATAATCCGCTCTTTAGATGAATGTAATTCATCAATAAAACAAAATATATGTGAACACATTGGTATAAATTTTATTTATGTGGCTAAAAATGCCCTGCAGTTTTTTTGGTCATCACATTTCCTCCCCTCCTCCGTTTAGTAGCCGTATGCTAACCTGTCCTGCCGCCGATATCCTAATACGATAAGATTTTCCATTCGCCTCTCGTTTGAAACATAATCTTCTGCCTTGTTTACTGGCTGCTCTTATTTCGTGCTCCAAAACTTCTGGCAAGCCATCTAGACCGTCGCTGGATTTGTCCACACTCTGCCCTAGCTGACCCATCTCACTTTCGATGGCATGTTGGATTAACTCCTCCAAATCGCTGAGGCTAATGTCCCCTAAGGATAGCATATCGTCATCTATGCCACTCAACCTCAGGTCATCCAATTGCAGTGGGTCCAATACTTCCGCTTCTGGAGTTGGGTCTGCACTGCCATCCATAATGGCCAACCGTCTTGGGGATATTGGGTATTCTACCAACGGTTCAGGTTCCTCAACGTCACTGTCCGAATCCAACACTGTCCAAGTCACACCAATTTGGGCAATATATTGCGTGTACTTACTCCCTCTGCGGATGTATCGGTCTAGCTGGGCGGCAAAGGTCACATTTGGCCTACCTCCTTCGGTGGACCTGTCAGTTGATTGGGAAAGGGTCACCTGGTCGTCACTATTAAGCCACTCCGGATCATCGGGATCAAACCATACTCTATTATCTCCGTCTTGGCTTGAAACTTCTTCATCGGATATTTCGATTACCTCTGGCTCCATTTAAATTGTTTGTTTCTAGTATAGTTTTTTTTTACTGTATTTTTTTTTTTTTGGTTTTGTTTTTATTTTTTTATTTTAATTCCACTCTAAACGTTATGACTGTTCACTGAATACTGATATATCACCTTGCACTTTGTTCTGATTAACCTCATTAACTTCTACGGAGTTGATCTTCATGCTGTAACCGTTCTTTTTTCTTATTTGTGTTGTTTTTATTTTGCAAATTTTTTTTTTTTGTTTTTTTTTTTTAATTCCTTCATTAATGCAATTTTTTTTTTTTTTTAGGTTTACGTTTGTTGCTATGCACTTGTTGTTCATTGATGTTTAACATTTTAGTGTTGTTGTTGTTAAGCTTATTGCTACGCACTTAACATTTTAGTGTTGTTGTTAAGTTTATTTATATTTTCATTAATCGTTTCTTGTTCCAGATTTGTTTTTTTTTTTCACTTATAAGTGTTTATTGTTATTGTTTTGTTGGCAATAATTATTACAATTGATATTACTTTGTCTTTTTTTTTTTATTTTGATTATTATAATTAGCATTATTATAAGTATCATGATTATTTATTAGTATCTTTATTATTTATTATTTCTTTTATTATTTATTATGTTAATAAAATTTTTCTCTTACTTTTCTCTCATGGTTAAATATTGAATTTGCCTTGCTCTATACTTTCATTTCCGTAAAAAGGTTTTAGCTCGCTAATATGAGCCATGCGGAAGTTCTTCTGGCCCTTTTTTATTCCAAAAATTACCGGGGAAATAAGGTTTTCTACTCTATATGGTCCCTGGTACTTTGGTGCTAGCTTGGCTGCAAAATTTTCAGCTGCGTTGGACAAAACGTGCTCCTTGACTAAAACTAATTCACCCACTTTCGGATTCCACCGCCTCCGGCGAAGATTGTAGTACCTGGCTTGATCCCTACCTGCCTTGCTTAAATTTTTCCTTACTAAGCTGAATACCTCTTTTAACATGACCGCCTTACTTTGTGGGCAGCAGTTGTTGGTCCCAGTACCGCTGGTGACTTCATCAAATAAAGCAGCTGGTAGTCTTAGTTCTCTTCCCTGAACAAGAAACGCGGCGGTGTAGTTCGTAGTTTCCGATTTTGCCGTATTTAGCGCTAGTTGAAACTCAGGTATCAGCTCATCCCAACTCTTCTGGTCTACTCCGGTATACTGCGCAATCATTGTTTTAATCGTTCGATTAACTCGCTCCGTCGGATTTTCTTGGGGCTTGTAAGGCGCCGTAAACTGTTGCCGTACTCCCAGTTCTTTAAGATATTTCTGAAAAGATTTGCAGGTAAACTGTGATCCGTTATCTGTTATAAGTGTCTTAGGAATTCCAAAATGTGCCAGGATTCGTTCACGGAATGCCTTTCGAAGGGTTTCTCCGGTAGCTCTTCTTAAAGGTATTAATTCGGACCACTTTGAAAACTTGTCGGTGAAAACTAGTAGTACAGAGTTTCCCTGTTTTGATCTTGGAAGTGGTCCAACGAAGTCTGCACATACTATGGACCATGGTTCTTCGGCAATACGAGAGAGCATGTGACCCGGTGGTAACCGTTGATCGGGTTTATATTTTTGACATGTCAGGCATCGTTTAACGTAGCTTCTTATATCTCTAAACATACCAGGCCAGTAGTAGCGGTTTGAAATTCTAGATAATGTCTTGCGGATTCCTAAATGACCTGCGGTTGGTGAGTCATGGTTTTCTTCCATAACTCGACATTTTTGGTGGGATGGTATACATAGTTTCCAGGGGGTACATTCTTCGTCTTCATCAGAAGTAAGTATGTGTCGATACATACTACCTTCGTTCATCATATAGTCGGGATATTTTTCCGGACTTTTCAGAACCTCTTCCTTTCGTTGCTTCCACCAATCGTCTTCTTTCTCCTGTCTATTAACAAGTTGCAACACGTTCAAGGGATCTCGCGATAGAGTATCGGCTACGATATTTAACTTTCCTCTTCGATAGCGAACTTAGCAATCATACTGCTGTAGTTCCAGTGCCCATCGAGCAATGCGTCCTGATGGACTTTCAATCGAATTTAACCACTTTAGGGCAAGATGGTCCGTGATTATTATAAAGTGGTATCCCTCCAGGTACTGCCTCATCTTTCTAACGGCCCACACTATAGCCAGACATTCCTTCTCGGTTGCGGTATAGTTCATCTCTGCCTGATTGAGTCGTCGACTAGCATATAGTATAACCCGTTCATGGCCATCCACTTCTTGTGTTAGCACCGCTCCTAGTCCATAATTACTCGCATCAGTTTGTAGGGTAAATTGTTGGGAAAAATTGGGACATACCAACACTGGTGCCTCCGTCAGGTATTTTTTTAACAAATCGAAAGCCTCTTGCTGTTCTGCGTTCCAACGAAAATGTCTCCCCTTTTTTAACAAAGAGGTCAATGGAAGTACTATCTTGGCGAATGCTGGAACAAAACGGCGATACCACGACGCGATGCCAAGACATCGGCGTACTTCTTTTACGTTTCTCGGGAGCTGCAAATCTCTTATAGCTGCAACCTTTTCAGGATCGGTATGAATACCATTTTGTGTTACCAAGTGTCCTAAGTAACGAATCTCCGTCTGGAAGAACTTGCACTTTTCTTCGTTAATTTTTAATCTAGCTGCTCGCAACCTATGAAATACCTCCTTCAAATTTTCCATGTGCTCCTCAAGGGATTTTCCTAAAACGACAATATCGTCCAGGTAAGCAAACGCATATGGTTCCATCTCGGGGCCTATAACCCTATCCAATGTTCTCTGGAAGGTAGCGGGTGCTGACGTTAGTCGAAAGGGCATCACTTTCCACTGGAACAAACCCTTTCCTGGTACCGTAAATGCTGTGTACGGCTTGCTGCTCTCTGCCATGGGTATCTGCCAGTATCCATTTTTTAGGTCGATGCTACTTATATACTTAGTATTTCGCAACTGATCCAAGATTGTACTTATACGTGGTAGTGGGTAGGCATCGGTAACTGTTTTCGCGTTGAGCAGACGATAGTCAATGCAGAGCCTAAGCGTTCTATTTTTCTTTGGAGCCATAACTATTGGGGCACTGTATGGGCTGGTCGATGGCTCTATGTAATCATTTTTTAATAGTTCGTCCATTTCTTCGTATATTCGCCTTAGCATTTCTGGATTTCTTGGAGCGTACCTTTTCTTTACTGCTCTATCATCCTTGAGGATAATTTTATGTTCTGCTAACATTGTGGGGCCCTGAATGGCTTTAAATTTTTCTAGCTCCTCCGACAGGAAATCTAGTATGATTTCTTTTTCGGGTTTATCCTGCCCAGATACATCTTGTTCACTCCTGTTTTCTAAGACTGACCTCACCTGCTGATTCACCTTTTCAAAGCGTATGTTCTGGTCTCCGAAGCGTATCTCTACATTCATTTCCCGTAAAAGATCAAGGCCCAGAAGTACTTCGTCCATTAAATTTTGCATTACCCCAAATACCATACGGCATGTCTTTCTCCCCAGTCTCACTTCAGCCTGTACTTCTTCCTTGATAGGTACGCTGACGCCATTCGCAAGACTTATATTTCCTACAATTCTCCTTACTTTTTCCCCTTTTCTCAATTTTCTGGCTAGCTCTTCATTCACATAGCTTTTTGACGCCCCAGTGTCCACCGTAGCTTCTCTTGTTTGACCATTTATCTGGACGTTTGCTAATAGCCTGGACTCTGTAACCTTAAATGAATTTACTGCAGCAAGGGTTGACGTGTTCGGTCCGACACCTCTCCTTGCAATTGGCGAGGACCTAGAGCGTTTCCCGCATACTCTCCTTTTCTGCAACAATCCCTCGTCCTCAAGCCTCTTCTACCGCACGTCCAGCAGAATAAAATGCTGGGGTTCTGACAAAATCGATATCCGTGGCCTTCTTCTCCACATCTTCTGCAGGCCAGGCTAGGGTTAATGGGTTTGAGATCTTTGGAAGAGACTACTTGTCTGGCACGCTCCTCTCTACGGCCTCCTGTTATTCGACTTTCCCTTGGGTCACGACTCACCTCGGGATGGCTACTTTTGATTATCTCATAATCCTCCGCCATCTTAATTAAATCTCTTAAGTCTTTAAAATCATTTCGACGAATATACAGCTGGTAATCCACTAAGCAATTTCGGAAAATTCGCTCGACTTGTTGTTCCTTAGAATATCCGGCGTGTCGCATCATGTTTTGCATTTCAATCACAAAGTTTTTAAACGACTCACGGGGTTTTTGTTGTCGCTTTCGAATCTGGTCATCTAGTTCCTCGAAGTACTTTGGAGGCAGGAAAAATGATAGAAAATCCTCCCGAAATGCCTTCCAGCATTGCCAATGTCTATTGTTGTTTCGGAACCATAGTAGGGCACCCTCCTTCAAGAGTTCTGGCATAGATCGTGGGAGCAAACTACTGTTGAGTTCGTATACATCCGCTAGTTCCTCGACACGCTCTATAAAATTCAATGGGTCCGTTTTCCCGTCAAAACGAAATGACCACTTTCGAACAATGTCTACCATGTTCGAATAAGACATCTGGCTGGACTCTTTAGGCTTTTGTTGTAGGACTTTACCTGCTGTTGACAAGCTTGGCAATTCCAACGAAGTTGGCGTATTACTGCGGCTGTGCTTGATCTCCAATTCTTCTAGTCTTGCTAAGGTTTTGTCCTTCTGCTCGCTTGTGATGAATGTCGCAAACCTTTTACGGAGTTCCTCGACTGAACCAACGGCCTCCAAGGAGAACTCCTCCAGATATTGAACCAACTCCTCTTTTCTCAGTAGATAAACCCACGAAGTACGTACCATTTTATGCAGCTAGCCGAAGTGTACTTTTTCTACGGTTCTTCCGGCTACAGTGATTTATGTGTGTCCCTGCTCGGGCGCCAATTGTAACGACTCCGGTTACTCCGGGTTTTCAGCTGGGATATACTCAGCCACAGGTTCTCAAATAACTCACACCGCTTATTTTAAACTAGATTTTTATTTATTTCGTTCTTATCTTTTTACACTTTTCTTTTTTAAACTCTTATTAATTACTAGACGATAGCAGCAGGCTTGGGTAACAAACAGCTCCTCTTGTAAATTGACTATCTCCCCTGATTCTAGTCCCAGGATGTAATCCTAGGGTCCTTCCTTGCTTATAACCTATTGGATATAATCCAACAGATTATGTAAAACTAGCTCCTGTCTACAATCGAATGTAATTCGATTCTCTTTCCATACTGCTAATTCTAGGATGTAACCCTAGAGTCCTTTCTTGCTAATAACCTATTGGATATAATCCAACAGATTATGTACCAAGAATTTCTTACTAATAATCGAATGTAATTCGATTTACTTCCCTGACTATATTTCTAGGATGTAATCCTAGAACCTCTACATGTACTAACCTATTGATTGTAAACCAATAGCTCTACTTTCCCTATTCGCCTGTTTACCTTGCTGTTGCCACGTCTTTACACCACGCCGGTTCGCCAAAAACTGTCTTTTCTGCCACACCATCATTCTTTTATACTATTGGATTTGTAGTTGTGTCGCCTGTCAATATCCACCACACACAGAGACAACGAAACTGTTATAGTTATTCGCCTTTTGTTCTCTTTCTCTTTGTTAGCCGACTCTCGTAGCTCAGCATACATTATTTGTGAAGGAGTAAATTCACCTCTATGGTTAAATACCCTGTAAAGAGAATAAGACCCTACTTGGTGGATATAATCCGCTCTTTAGATGAATGTAATTCATCAATAAAACAAAATATATGTGAACACATTGGTATAAATTTTATTTATGTGGCTAAAAATGCCCTGCAGTTTTTTTGGTCATCACAACATTTGACTAAGAAGGAGGGACATTGCTTGTCTCGTTTGAACATCAGAGGGATGATCCGATAGTACCAACCGTTAAACATACAATTTTTTTTGTCTAGACTTAACAAGTATTTTTATTTTTACTTTAGAATTAAGATATGAGTAATTATTGTTAGTACAAATATATTGAAGATACAATAAATAACATTAAAGTTAAAAAAAGAAAAACTCTTATTTCCTAAAATAAGATTGGCACCATTGTAAAGGTAATATCTCATATAACACACGACATTTTTACGTTATCTGCTAAAGCATAATATGCTGACATACTTAATTTTCATCTAAAGTTTTTTAGCATAGCCACTGACAACAACAAAAAAAACGAAAAAACTTAAATATAAAATAACGTTAAAATAAAAGAGTGTTTCTATAGAGAGTGTGTTATTATAGCCCCTATAGTAAAATGTAATAAAAATGTACAACTAAAACTTTAAAAGGGCTCCATACAGTGTTTGATTTTACCGTAACTGTACTTCTGCTGTCAACCGTAAATGGTAGCACGTTAAAATTAATACAAATTGTGTATTTCTATGGCCGCATTTACTTTTGCTAGAAACGTGATATTACAGGTGATTAAGTTTTTTCTTGATAACTTGACAGAATTAAAATTTTTTTATTCTCAAAATTATTTTTATATCCATATAATGCTGACAGGCTCAGGTTTACCTCAAAAATAGTTAATTTTAAATTGGTAAATAGCTCAAGATTTCAAATGTCTCGGTATTTAAGGATTTGTAGCCTCTTTCAAATCCTAATCCCTAATATATTCTTTTAAACAACAGGCGATCGCAGCTGCTTAGCTTGTGTCAGCCAACCTAATTTTTCTTATTCTGCATATTTACACAAACTTGACTTATTAGGGTAACTATTTCTTTCACAATTATTTATGTTCATTTGATTATTTTACCAAATATAAAAATATTTACCGCAAGTTATTGAAAACCAATAATAATTGATTTTTAACAGACTATAAAAAATAAGAAGATTGTCAATTCGTCTGAATTTTTCTGATGATTGAGCCTCCATGTCCCCATGTAACATACATGTGTTTTACGTGTATTAAGAAACGCCAAGGGCGCCAATAAAAAACTCCAAAAAACTGCGTATTAATAAAATTCCCAAAACCTCAAAGTAGTACAAATTTAAATCTTAAGATTAAAGGGTATAACCATAAGTGATGTAAATTTATCTATATGGGCCTATTTTTTTAACCAGTGTGTATAAACGCTTGAAAATTGAACAGAATGTCGAGTACTATGATCGGTACAATAACAAGTATTATTTTTTAAAATATTAAATTAAAGGGTGCCCCAATAGTTTAATTTGCTGCATTGTATATGATCTATTAAACAGTGATAGACAAGCGATTAAAATTTACTAAGAACCTGTATTGCTTAGTGGACTATAACAACAAGTATAAAGTTTGTATTTGGAAATAAAATGTTGTTCCAATAGTTCATGTAATTTAATGTTTGTTGCCAAACTTTTGAACCGATGTAGACAGACAGCTAAAATTTACAAAGAACCTGTATTGCTAAGTCTGCTATAACAAGTACAAAATTTGAGCTTAGCGTTATACACAAACGCCTGAAAATTGGACAGAATGTTGACTACTATCATCGCTATTATAACATAATAATTAAAATTAGAAAATAACGGGTGTTACGATTGTTCATCTTATTTTATGTTTATGAATCTGTAATGACAAGGCTGCTTCATCAGGAAGCATAAAATTAGAATTTGTAAACTGAAGGATGTCCCAATAGTTACAGACAGACAGCTGATATTAGGAACATTGTATTGCTATATCCGCTATAATAACAAGTATACAATTTGATATTAGAAATTATAGGATGATCCAATAAGTGATGCAATTCGACCTGTACACATAAATAGCTCTAGCGTTTGAACCATACTTTTAAAAATTTTAACATAAAGAGGGCTACAATGTTTAAAATTTAATATATATGGCCAAACTATTAAACCGTTACAGACAGCAAGTATAAAACTTGAATTTAGAATTTAAAGGGTGCCCCTAAAGTTGGCCAAACAGAAAACTGAAATTGTTTAGCTGTAATGCAATTTCCACTATTATCACAAGTATAAAATTTGAATATTAAAGGGTGTGCCAATAGTTAATGTTAATATATGTGACAGGACTTTTGAACCGTTAAGACAGTCGACTAAAATATGTTTTTAAGTCATTTTTTTGGCAAGGAATATGTAGCGTCTATTAAATAAATTTATCAATCTTCTTTAAAGCTTTTTGTCTTAACCTGGCATTATCAGATTGCTTTGTTGGCTGAATTTCTTTCATTCACTATATTCTATTGACGAATTTTTAGTTTCTAAAAAGATTACAAGGAATACTTAAAATTAATAATTATATGTTTCACAACAAAAATTTTTACAGAAGTTGATCATATCTTCACATTCAAAGAGCAACGTTATCAAGATTCATGTTTAAGTTATGCATTCTTTTAAAAATTGTGCATGAGCAGTAAAGATAGATGCATACTGCAATAACGTGCGTTCTTTTGCGGAGACCTTATATAATTAAGATATTTTATTACAAAAAAAAATGTCTTATGTTTAAAGTAGTTGCTGCTAATGAAGTCTGACGACTGCTTGCCTGCGAGCTTTATAATGTTTTGGTAGACAATCCTGTGTCAGGAATTTTAATTTATATCTTAAAATTATAATTTATTTGCAAATTTTATCAACTTATGTTTGCCAATGAAAAGCAAAAGAATATTAACAAATGGACATATTAAACAAAACAAAAAAAAACACACATATATGTATATATATATATATATATATATATATATATTGCGTTGCAACAGCCATTAATCAGAACCTATAAGACAATACTTATTGTTTCAGTGTTTTTCACGAAATAACGTGACACATAAGATAAAAATTCTTTTATTTTATAAACTTTAATTAAAAATAATCCTTTTAGCAAAAAATTAATTTACTTTTACATAACCAACAAGGGACTAAAAATAAAAAATATTTTAAAAAGTTTCAGCTGAAAAAAAATCAATCCTTTTGTTGTTTGGGCACACCAAAGCGGAAATAAATATCCAATTTAAAATGACAGACAAAAAAGAGTAACGATTTCATATTCGCCAAAATTATAGTGGTTAAAGAGAAATTAAGAAGGCCGACCTTAAATAAGGTAACACCAGAAAGTCCAGTGGTCGAATGTTTAGTCTTTTTCACAGCCTTAGTTTGAGAGATAAATGTTTTAAAAAGCACAAAACTTAAATTACGTACAGAGATCGACGACTTAACAAATATCTCCTCAACGACCCTTGATAAAGACTGGGTGCAAGACCTAGAAATGAATTTACTCGGCAGACGCTTACGCCAGAAAAGTTGACACAGATAAAATTTAATGAAGTACATTATTGATTCTTAAACCAACATATTCGTTATCATCAAAATAAAATTCTACGAATAATAAACAATCAATGTAATGTTTAATAATTATGTTTGTTATCTTCATAAAAAATCAAAAATCAAGGAAGATTATATTACTATTGTTAAAAGTAAAAAAGCCGAAGTTATCAGTCTTTTGTTTGTTTGGAAGTTCTAAAAAATAAATTCATTGTGATAAAAATTTTACCCTTTTAATTAACATCTTCCTAAAGAATAATTTTTATTTATTAAAATTTATTTCCTTCCCAACAACACTGATTCTGATATTCATAACCTAGGAGGTGTTTCGTTACAAGTGGCGTAGTTATTGGCAAACAAGGTTAAAACAACTATTAAAGCGTAAATATAAATAATAAAACTTGTATATCTAAAAGTTTAATTAAAAAGTTTTGAAATTATTAAAGTTGTAAATGCATGACCAAATTTAAGCCCGCACGAATATTTCCCACATACATATAGTTCACATATATACCATTTAATTATTTTTCAATTCTCTTTTTAAGTTGCTGCTTTATTTTAACGAAAACATAGGCAACAATAACATCCCCTCATACTTCAAGCCATGCTATACTGCTTACCCCACTTTGTTCATTATCAAACCAAAATTTCATGCTAGTTTCATGAAAATTTCATAATGTAAATGCCGTAATAATAAGAAAAATGCAAGGAAAACAAAAATGTGTATATTTCACATTTGATAGTACGTTTTTATAAAATTCATTCGGCAACAACAGGGCAAGCAACACCTTTTGAAACTCTTACAAATATCACTTCTACCACCATTATGGTATGAAGATTGAGGTTGGGGTGAAGATGGTGACCATTGATGTTATTAGAATGTGCTGTTATGTATGATTGTTACTGTTGTTGTTGCTCTGGCCATTGTTAGTTAAAAAGGCGGAACATTTATTGTTATCATGGCTATGGTGTTGTTGTTGTGGATATTCCCTTCAGATGCTGCAGTTCTGTTTAATTTGGGTTCCTATAAAAAAATTAAAAAAACCACTTATGCCGATATAAGCAACAACTACAACAAAAACTTACACACCTAAAACATATTCGTTAAAACTTTATGTCAGATCGATTTTTGTCTTATAGTTGATATAAATTTCGTATGTATCAAACCAATAATATATTAAATCTTATTTTTAAGGTGTGTTTGTTTATTTTATTATGCCAAATTGGCTTTACTGAACTTTAGAATGCACAGTTTAGTAAATGTTATTAAATGTAATAAAGTCAGATTGTCTTAAAGTTATATTATTTTAAAAATTATTGTAAAATTAAATAAATATCAGTACCTTGCGACGCAATAATAAATAATAATTAACAAAAACACTGTTTCGTCAGTACCTAATTCTACATTATCATTTAACTTAAATATATTGTAGTTGTATGGTAAACTGTATTTTTCACGTATCTTCTTCCAAATAGAGAATTTTGTGAAAAAATTAACTCTTCGAAATTTATCTTTAAGTTACTTTATATTTTAGTAGATGATTCAGGAATTCATTTACTGCCAGCCCTTGCAAGGCCAAACGGGGTTTTCACATACTTCCACCACCTAAAACTGTTTTTTTTTCACCATAGATCTTTATATTGCGGGCTTGTTCTTCGTTAAGCTTCTTTATGTTTTGATATTTAAAATAGGTTTCATTAAGAAAACTTCCTTTATTCTACAGTAGATCTAAAACTAGTTTCGCTTATGAAACCCTTTACGAACTATCGCCTTTACTTCAAGGCCGAACTTTATTGGGAAAGCAGGACGGCGGCATAGTAATTGAAAACGAGAAAATCCTGGAGGCTGAAAAAATAAAATTTAGAAACAAGAAAATTCGTTGTCACTGCAGCACAGCGAAAAGTCTGGGAACAGCACGACAGTTAATAAAAGCAAAGAAGTCACATATTACTTTCAGAGGGGCAGAAAAAGAATGACCAAAATACATAAACTCAACTTTCTCTCTGATGGTCTTTTAAATATTTTAAGACATTCCAATATAGTTTCCTGACTGACCAGGTATTATTGATAAAGCTGTATGTACAGAAATGGGACAATATTCAATTATGCTATGAGTTAAACCTATCGAAAATTAGTTTTGAAGAGTTTACTTACTTAATGTTTTTTATAGGAAAAAATTAATATATATAATACTGCCATTTAGGCGTCTTGCTGTAAATATTTTTGTAATACAATTTAATAAAATATCAATGTCGCTTTAAAAACGGAAAAAAATTAAAAAAATAACTTATAACTGCAACATTGAAACGGTAACTAAAAATTCAAAAATTTTTTTTGTAATTCAAAGCATTCAGTAATATGTGAGAGCAAGCAAGATAAAATTAAAAATAAAAAATACTTTTTTGTGGAATAAGAATTATGCATTAAGATCCGGCACTTAATTAAATTCAACAAAACGTATAGAAAAACTTAAGATCGCATAGTATTCTGAAGAAAGTGGCTTTGGCTTATTTAAAAAACCCTTCATCTTTATTCCAATATAAACAAAAAATTCATATTCCCTAAAATGGCAATATTTTTGACACATAATATTATTTATAAATATCTAATTTTAGTGTAATGTAATTTAGTTTTTAAACATGTATTTTAAAAAACCGTGATAGCAGTGTGTATGGATTTTGCCTCAGTCTTAGAAATTAAATAAACAAATAAATAAAAAATCTGGGAAAATCCAGCTCCCATATATTCCTCGTTTTTGAAGTGTTTTCTCACAATAAAAACGATATGTTCCCTCGTTTTTTGCAAACCCTAAAATTTGGGGCCTCTACTGTCAGGTTTAGATTTACGAATGACTTGAAATCAAAATTTCGAATTAATCCTTAATGACGTTTAACAGGTCCATTAGCGTTTGTGTTTGCAATTGCAATTTATCAAACTAATTAAGACTGAAAAGTCTGAGTGATACAATCGCTCAAAAATATAAAAAAACCAGCAAGTGTTGTTATTCATATGAACTATTTTAAAATCAAATTTTGCCTTTAAAGTAGGCTTTGTACGCTGCTATTTAACGGGTTTTTATTCGTAATTGTCAGTTTTATTTGTTAAAATTTTATTGTGTTGTAGTTGTATCAGAATTCATACTTAATATTTTGAACTGAATTCTACACCACGTAAGTAATTAATTTGCAGAAAAAATGTTGCCATAAAAAGATGTAGATATCTAAAATGAAGTTTCAATCACAACTACAACTCTACCTTTAAAATAATTTAAATTCAAAAATAAATTTTATTTCATAAATATACAGTGCCTGTCTATAAAAACTATAGATATTGGCGTATATGTTAAAACCCTTGATGCCTCGTATGAAATGCCGCTGGTTCGCAAGATATCTTCCCAAAAATAAGATCGAAATGATTCAATGATACTTTAACTAATGGATTGAGCACCATCGGCCCAAAAATAAGATCAGAATGATTCAATGACACTTTAATTAATGGATTGAGCACCATCGAAAAACTGTAGGTGGACAAAAAGAAGATAAAAGAAGAATAAGTGTTGAGAGTCTGTTAAAAGCAATGGACGAAATATGGGATTCAATTTTGTAAAAATGTGTCTAAACGATTCTACGAGAAGAGGTTGTGCAAATATTTTCTGCGATATAATAATGTGAAATGTTTAAGTTGTGTTTAGTTTATTTTCAGAAACGCAAAATGTTTTAAGAAAAATAAACTAAAAAGCTACTATTATATTTGAGTTGACTCGTAAGTTTTAATATAAACATATTTAATTTTATTTAGTTTAAAAAAGAAAACAGATCATAATAATTTTTTATTTTATTTAGGGAGAATTTCCTTTTTTTTAAATTTTGCATTGATTTACCAAATTTTTTCTAACGGGATGCATTTTACCCTAGAAAAAGTGAAATTATAAGCAAAAAATATATATAACCTTTAAAAGGAAAAACATTTTTGAATAGAATGCACCATTAGTCTTAACAAAACTACACAAAATAAATTTTTCAGAGTCCATTCTGGTCTATTTTTCAACGACGACAGCTGTTAAAAATTCATAGCATATAAGTCCTAAGCGATTAAGAGGAGCGTGTTTGTTATCTCAGTTACTAAAAATGACCCGAATTAGACTTTGAAAGAGTGACATTTGGCAATCTGCATTCGGTTTCATTATAAGTTGTCATTTGTGATTAATATCCTAGAACGTTTCTTATTATCAAATAATAAAAATAAGACTTACAACCCTTTACATATGTGTAACAAAAAAGCTAATGTGTATTTTTTCAATTAGTTATTGAATCATCAGAATAATTTAAGTATAAATCAGATAAAAAAAAAATTTGCATTTATTAAAGTTTTTATTTGCATTCGAAATGAAATTTAGTTTTTAATTGATTCAATTACTTATTTAACTAAAAAACAAACAATTTTCCCAACGAGTAATATATTAAATCAATAATATGTTTAATTTAAACATTGCGAACAAAGTTTCTAAATGAATAAATGAACCAATTAAAAATATAATTTATTTTCAATCTGTATTTAAATAAGACCCCTAACAGTTTCAAACATTTTTGTTTGTGTAGTATTGGAACACAAACGGGGCTTGTCTTCCCTTCTTAGTTAATTGCAATCATGGATCGCTTACCATATTTTTGCTTGCCGTCTTTCAAGTCTAATATTATAGATTTTAAAAATGTTATAAAATTTAATTTTTAGAAGAAAAATTTAAGATATCTTATAAAAGGCACACTTATTATTACGCGAAGACTTTTAAGAATAGTCAATTGAATAACTCCACGTAAGACATAAGTCTAAGAAATTCAACTCAAGCATTATGAATGTTGTGAGGACGATTTAAAATATATTTCAAAATAACTCGGACTAGTGTCGGGTTAAGTTCCTAAGTTCTCCTGCATTTCCTCGCTAAGAGATCGAGTCCTGTCAACCTTCACCGCGAGTTAGTTACATTAGGTATAATCGGCGGCAGTATTACATTTTGTGGTGTAACTTCTTTCGCAAAGCACCAAATGCCCAAAGATTTATGAAAAGACATTATATCATATTAAAGTCCTGTATATTAAACCTGTAGAGTAAATTTACCGTACGATTTAAGATTTGATAAAAAAGAAATAATCATACAAATTTCTATAATTTTATTCCTAAATAAGAAATTTACCCTGAAATATAAAACTACGTTATAAAATTAGCAAATAATGCTGAAGAAGAATATAGATCAGTAACCTAATTTTTGATCCTTTTTACAATTAAACGCATATTTATGTTAAATATAACTATTATATTTACAAAAATAAAATATTTTTCAAGCTTAATGTTAGTTTTGATAGTAAGTATTTTCTCTAAATACATATTTAAATATCCAATATTTCGCTATCCTGTGGATAATTATCAGGGATAATGAGTAACAATAAACAAACAAAAAACATCCATTTGTTCTTATATTTAATGTTGCAATATTAATATTCAATATATTGCAATATTGACTATATAAGAACAAGTGGTTTATTGTTAATAATATTTAATATCAAAACTAACCTTAAGCTTGAAAAATATTCTATTTTGTTAACCAAAGAAAGGTCATTAAAAGAATTAATTCCAAATATATTGTTTTACATCATACTTATAAAAAATAAAAATGCTTTTAATTGGTTCAGTAGCTTTTAAAACTTTTATTGTATAAAATATAAACAAGATACTGGATGCACGTTAAAACATTGACACAATGTTTGAATTAATATTCTTTTACCTTATTTTATTTATTTAAATTGTAATCTCTAAATATTTTATTTACGTTAAATTATAAATGACAACAAAGCAGCACTTGTAATTGCAACTGAGCCTGCGTACAGCACAGAGGGTATACAATCATTAATGTTCAACGAACAATGGCCCATGTCATAAACTTTCTGCAGTCGATATCCGAAAATCAAAATAAAAACTCGAGTAAACAACATAAAAATTGTAACTATTAAACAAAATGGTACATCAAAGAAAAAAGGAATACTTTTATGAAAAATAAATGCCAGTTGCTTTAAATGCGAAAGAAATGTTCGTATATGTAAACCAAATTTTATAAAATATATAAATTAAGAAATGAATAACACAGTACGATGGGAGAGAATAAAAATATTTTAGAAATAAACAAGAATATTTTAAAGACAATTTTGACGCTAATTAAAATAATTTTAGACTTGACTCTGCAAAACAGTATTTAATTTTTAGTGTTAAAGAAACACTATTTAGATCACTTAGAAGTGCTACTAACAGTTTCCAAAATAAGTCAATTTGGATACGTTAAATCGGTAGCCATTTTATAAGAAAACTAAACTCTTAAATAAGTTGAAATGCACTATTTGTTAACATTTACCATCATTGATACAAATAAAATCTATTCTAAAAGAAAGGAATGAAAGGAAAGTGCTGAATTAAAATTTTCAATCATTTTGGCATAAAGTGAGATAGCAAAAGACTGATAGCAGCTAAAAGCGATTTGCAGCAATTTCTGCAAACTGTGGAAATTTAAACCAATTAGCTCTATACAAATTCGTATTTCTTTTTCTTTGAAGGTTCTAGTGACGGCATGCCGCGGCATTGTCATTCGCATAGTGACTGAGGGTGAGAAAATATAGGCAAAACTAAGATTGGTATTAAGTTAATTGGATTTATTCACAGCCAGTGACGACGGTCTTCACCAAAAGGTATGACAACAGTAAAACTAAGATTAATAGTATTAAGTTTCAATTGATTTTTCAACACACGTATTATAATTCTTGTTTCTCGATATGCCACACGTTTAACAGAAGAACTGAAAAATTATGTCAAATATTAAATATTTACAAAAATTATGGCAAGAGTGAATTTCGCTTATGTTATGGTTTTTTTCCATGCTTACGTTTTTTAAAGTGTAATTAAAAAGTTAAAAGAATAAATTAAGCCCGATTCGTATACGATATTTATGATGTTTAAGAAAATTTTTGTTCTTCATGTTTAATATGAATTATAAATTGCTTGGCTTTTTCGGAAAAAAAGAGAAGTTTTAAAAGTCTAACATGCTCTTGACATAAACTACTGTTCTGCTTTACCTTCCCGCAATTTCGTTATAGGTAAGCACCTTATAAATGAAGGATCAAATATTAAAATATTGTAGTTCTCCTTCACAATTTATTATCTTAAATTTAAAATGTCTTAATTAAGTAGAATTTGTAATAGAACACATTTATTCAATAAGGCTTCTTCTAAAACTCAGAATTTATCTGATCATATGTCTCCATATGTTAACTTTTGCTGAATATGTCAATATGCAATATGAGTTCATGTTTAATATGAAAACTTCAAGATCAGGTGAAGCCTACAATTATTTGGAACCCAACGTTCTCATGACGGCATAGCGATCAGTAAGAAAACAAATTATCTACAGTTCAAGGCTCGTTATCTGCACATGAAAGTTTAAGATATCCAATTTCCAACCCAACATTATCAACAGCATTTAATTTCATAAAACAAGGATGATGAAGTATCGGTGGAAGGCTGAGAGAACATATTTTATCGCACAGAATTTAATGGAAGCCTGTATGCTGAGCAGACATAGAGTTTGCGTAAGGATTTTCGAAACAAGTCATATTAATGTCCATGATTTTTGCTATAGTTACCCAGATGTGGCAAATCATTAATCACTGGCCTTAGTTATTAAGCGTTTGTTATTGGATGAATTCCTTTTTAGGATCTGAAGTTTGTTTAGATTACACACACATACACAATATACATATACATAGTGACCATTGTTTCTAAATATTTCTTCAATTAAATTGTTATGCAAAAATCATGTTTTCATTTGACAATTCCATGTCGAGGTAATTTGTAGTATTGCAAACAACAAAAGCAACAAAATTTGCACGAAATAACAGGTTAGAATAATTTAGACGCATTAAACTCCTAGTAAATTTGGTATGAGTAATTTATTTGATATTAGTAAGAGAAAAACAAATAACTTAAAAGTGTAGAAAACCTATTTCTAGGCTCAACTTCAACTTTTTTGTCAATACTTGCGAGAATGTTCTGAGTTTACAATCTAGATTTTTCATTGAAACTTCTTTGTATTCAATATTTGCAGTGAGTCCTTCGCTAGTTCTTATAATATCACGGCTTGAATTTAACTTAAAATCTCTTCCGTGTACTACAGGGAAGCGATGCATTCACGATTTTCAAAAATCAAAAGAGAAAAAAAATTTTATGTGGTGAATAAGGTAGAAGAGAAGATAACTTTTATTCTGACTTAAATCACTTAGTTAAACTTATGCCTTGATTTTTAGCTGCAAGGATTCTAACATAGCAATATGTTTTAAACATAATTTAATTAAGAAAATTTAATATTTTAATATTCACAGTACATTTCATCTATTCCAGTTGCAGTTGCTTTTCAAAGATGATATCGGGAATTATAAAAATATGTTGACTTTTGTTACCATTAACAATCAAGGAGCAAGTTAAGCGAGAATATACTTAAACTTTTTCTTCACTTAAGGTCATAACAGAGCTGATTATGTCAAATAATCAACACCTTTGTAAATAAAAATTAAAAATATTTATTTTATCTCTCTTTGTAGAAATTTTGTAGCCCTTAAAAGGGCTCTTTAGAGTTTAAGTCTTGTATCTTCTTGAATTAATGTGCAGTCCCTACAAGAGCAGCCAGTACTTACCAATGCGGGCCCAATATTCCGTCAGCTAAATATGTTTTGTAGGTAAACTTCTGTAAATAAAAATTTATACTTATAAATAAAACTAATGCGCCTTCTGCATTTAACCAATAAATCCAATTCTGCTCATTTTCCGCCAGCCAAATAAAATTCTTTCCATTTTCCATCGGTCAATACTTACCAATTTACCTAAAAAATACTGAAATAATTTACTTACTAAGTTTTTAATAGTGTGTTATCTTACACTTCTAAATAAAAATTGACACATTTTTAAAAATTTCTCGGAAAGTGCTTTATTTTTTATTGTTTTTTGTTTGTGTTTGCTTTTTCACATTGCTTTTAAGGGTTTAACTTTTGTTTTTTTTTCTCACATGATAAATAAATATTCTATATGTCAACTTTTTGGCATTGTTACTTGAAATGCGATAATCCTAAGGCCCTTGATACATCCCTATACTAAACTTTGCAAACTTTACCTTGTCGTCACAAAACTATGCCGCGGACTTTGTCAATGACTTCAAAAGTAACAACCTCCGTTGTTAGTCCTGAGTGAAGTTTATCATTTGTTAACGAGCGGTCAGTTTTGTTTTCATTCACCCCATTGTAGATAATTCAGACATGCCCTGACCTTAAACTTAATTATGCTTGATTTCTTCAGGTTGTTTGTTTTTTATTTTTTTCTCGACTTCCAAAGATGTGCAATTAATATATCGGTAATTAAAATTGATTCGTAATATTTGAAACGTTTTACAATCTGTAACAACAATATAAAAGCTGTTGTTGCTGCTGGCTGTGCAAATTTGTATGTGAGTTGAATAATTTAGCTAACATCTTTAAGCACCCGCTGTAACCGTATTTGTAGGGCTATCTCTATTTTTTCTAAGCTAAAACAGAGCCCTGTGTAGTATAGAAAATAATTTTTGTTAAGTAGCTGCATGAGATGAGTTTTCGAAAGCAAAATAAATCGAAAACAGCTGTTAAAATCCCAACGTAGTTACGAATTGAAAAATGAAGTAAATGTTGGGTAGACTGTGTCAACAGAATTAAAATCCGTTTCACGGGCAGACTGGTATTAAGAAAACAAGAACGATTAACATAGAAATGATTAGAATTTAAAAAGAGAAAAAATTTAAATACACATGTATAGCTGCTAAACATTAATTGGGAAAATTATTTATTATTACGCTGTTTGCAAAAACAACTTTATTTTGAGTTATTAACCTGTTTAGGTAGCAACTGGCATACAAAAATTCTATTTCTTTCCTGCTTAGGTAAAATAAAATGTAAACTTTTTTCTTTTCAAATGTGTTGCAGTTACTAGCATGACATTTTATAAGACTGTACACCACAGGTGGATATTCATTTCCGATCCCGTGCTGTGTATACATTTTTGATCCTTATATATATGGGAATCGATTTATCGATATCGCTCTGTTAGCAATCGGTTGAAGTCAGTTTTGCCACGTCCACATATGAGCTACAGAAATTTTATGACCAACATATTCTCAGACGTATGTAGTAATTTAGTGACATCGCTAAATAAATGGTGGAGATATGTTCGAGATAAAAAAAGATGCGAGCGCCTCTATTTTCCTTACATTTTTAAGATTTAATTGTATTTTTATATTTGTTTTTTTGGTTGCTTTGTTTTATCGAAAACCGAAATTTAAGAAAAAAAAGAAAAACTATCCCTGTTTGTGTTGAAATCAACCTTGCCAAGGCACTAGATGAGCTATAGAAAATTTGAAGAAGCTAATCGCTCAGATAGTTTCAAAAATTTTGCTACTGAGGCAGCGGCAAAGCAACACGTCTGTCTTAAACTTTTCTTTTTTCAACTTTCGTTTGTAGTCCTGCTGGTGATTGTGATCATTATTAAAATAACTAAAAAGTTAAAAAAGGCGGTGAACCTTTTACATTTTACAGAGAGCTTTTTATTAACTTAACTTTGCATTTAATTTGGTAATAATTGTACACAGTACCAGAATATCGAAAAAGCAATAATTTTAGTTTTTAAATGCTCATGACTCGATCATTTTAAAACATGAGCATGCAGAATAAAGCTGATTAAAGAATTGCCAAAAATAAGAAAAATTTGCAGGTGCGAGGTACCCAACTTTAAGACCACTCTGCGCCTTTCCTCGAAAGTGGCTGGTTATAATCGTGTAAAATTTTGGTTCAAGCGGCCTAGCCCTTTAAAAAAGGCTGAGTTATTTACAGAATATTTTGATTCTGCCCACACTATGGAGCGATTTATCAATCACAACACCACACATTGCGGCAACTTTTGCATCCTCGAACTTTCTGATGCGCCGTTATCCCATCCAGACAACAATTCACTATGCTATGTTCTGTTTTTCACTCTCCCCTTCTTTTTTCTACTATTATTTCCTTCTGATTTGTTATTTTTATTTATAGTAACATAACGAAGTGCTGTGCAGTAAGGCAGGATGTGGGGTTTGATATAATCAAAAAAAGGTGTCCTATAATTTTCTGTCCTCGCAAAATCTACAAAATAGTACTTGCAACCAACAGTGCTCTTAATAAATGCTTAAACGTATATCTAATAAGACTCCGTAAGGGTTCTTGACTTAAACATAATAAACTTTTGAACACTACTAAGATACCACGCAACAATCTTTCGAAGGCGCTATCCGACAAAGCCAAATATACAGCCAGTTATGACGGTCTTTTCCGGAAGGTATGATAGCAGTGTAATAAACTTCAATTTTTACTAAAGTAATGTGAGGTTTAGTTTTGTTGTTGTTCTTTTTTCAGTGCGCTGTAGCGTCCTTATTACTACAATCAATAGTGTTTGTGATTTTAATTTAGAAAATTTTTTTCAAATACTGTTACTTGTTGCACATGCGTTGGTAGCTTTATACAAGACAAGATATGATGTTGTAAGTTTTAAACATGACTTAAGAAATTCTGTTGCAAGCAAGAGCAATAAAAAATATAAAAAGAATAAAAAAAAAAAAGATATGAAAAATCAATTCTCATTTGTTTGTATACAAAATTTGTGAATAAAAAGATGTGAATTTTATGTATTTTTTTTTCATTTTAGTGTTGCTTTAAACGCCCGTTTAAAAAAAAAGTTAAAACAGACAAGTGGTTTAACTTGTCATATAATATGCCACATTTGTGTCCGTGTATGTGTCTGCTTACTACATATGGTGGCATATAACTTAGTATTTTTTAATGGTTTTTAAAAGAAAAAATTAATACGCATTTATGATCTTAAGACCAGAATCCTCCTGTTGTCTTGCTAAAACGTACAAAGACAAGCTCTAACTATACTTAAATCTTTATATCAAAATGCATCATACATAGTCTACCTTAAGCTATTGTAGAAGTTGACTGTGTTTATTACTGGATTTTAAGAAGGTTTCATTAAGTTGAAGCACGTCAAATGATCATATAAAACACTCTAAGCCTGGCAAGAAGTGTTGGCGTTGCCAGAAACTTCTTGCTCTTCTCGTCCCCATTATTTTAGTTATTGCTTTAGTATTTTTTTTAGTGTTTTAATGAATGAATTCCTTTTTCCATTAAGAAGTTTTTTTTTTGTATTTTGAACAAATAAGTTTTTTATAAAAAAATAAAAAATCTTTATATTTTATTAAAACAATTATCTTTCCATTGATTTTTCATTATTTTCTTGTAAACGGAAATAGCTTTATTATTTGAGATAAATTAGATTAAATTAGTGCTGGGAACATTTTTGCTGATTAAAAGCCTTTAAAATTATAGCAGAAGTCATTAAAACGGAATTTTGTTGCAGGAAATGAGTGTAAATTGCCACTCATATGGGTAAACATTATAGTATTGAGATAAAAACTAAGAAATTTTTTCAACCTTCTGTATTATTTGTACTTGTTTGACAACTATTTGAAAAAGAAAATTGATTTTATCAATAAACTTAGAAATCTGATAATCCTATCAGTTAACGAAGATCGAAAATAAATAATAAGCCAACAATTTTGTTTATCAAGACTCAAGCGAATACCGTGAACAGAGCGTTTCTCATGAAATAAATAATTGCTTTGGTAATACAAATTTAAGATTCCCAATACAAGAAAGAGCACACATTTTTGGGGTTATACCGTAAAATTGGCTTACAATTTTTTTTTCTTTTTATTTTGGCCGACCTTCACTTCGCATTTTTAGCGTAGTGCACTTATTAATGATCGGAATATCACTTTAAGACATTTGCTATATTTTTAATTAAATTAAAAAAAATGTAAAAAATACCTTTTTTTCCGGATTTTCCCCAGAAAGGAGGTGTTCATTTTTTGCTTATGGGTTTAAACTTACTTTGGTTCTAGCAATTTTTTGTAAACCATTTTAAAAACAAACTATAGCGAATAAAAGAAAAGGTGGCACAATAATTATAACATTTCCCTCTTCCAGCCCTATACAAAGGCAATTAAATCAATTGATTATGGAATAGTTTAGCAACACGTTTACTTTAAATGATAATACGTATTGTGAAGGCGTCGTAGAGTGCGTAAAGAAAAAGTCATTGCTACTGCAAAGCGTAGCATAGAGGAAGACCCGAATAAGTCTATTCATCATTGTGTACAGATATTGGATATGTGTCCATCCACTTTATTGAAAATTTTATGGAAAGATCTTGGTTTACGTGCTAACAAAATCCCACTTGTGCAACAATTAAAGCCATACAAGTACCTAGTAAAGCGTAGATTCAATGAATGGGTTCAAAATAAGAATACCGTTCATACTGACGTTCATTAACTTATTTTGTTTAGCGATTAAGTCCTTTTTGGTTAAACGGATACGTCAATAAACAAACTTGTCGTATTTGGAGTGATGATAATATTCAACTGTATGCTAAGACACCGTTACATAGAGAAAAACGGACTGATTGGTGTTTTCTTACGGACTGGAAACATTAGCCTGTACTTTTAAAAAAACGATGCTGGTCAGAACGTTACCGTTGACCGTTATAGAGCCATGATTATTGACTCTTTCATTTATTAAATAAACGACTAAGATGTGCAGGAGCTGTAGTTTCAACAAATTATACCAGCCAGCTTTCATATACCAGAAGTCATATTTAAATTATAACGTTAGAAGAATATCTTACAATTAAAGTAAATTTTATGGCTTTTTAAATAATTCATCTTTCTTTTATTAGAGTTTATAGTTCTACAAAAAATACCTTTTACAAATAAATTTAATTTTTATTTGTTTTTAAATACAATCTGATTTTTTTAGTTAAAATTTTATTTGAAAAAACATAAATAACTTTAAGTCTTTTTTTTTGATTTGCTGTTTTCGTCCATATTGTTGCTTATGTTATGCACAATATTTAATATATGATTATTTTTTCACAAATTTCAATCCAAATGCACTTTTCCTAACATAAACTTACCAAAACATGATTATTGCAACATTTGAAAAAAAAAAACTGAAAACAACTGATTAAAATCAGTATTTATGAGAAATTGAAGACAAGAACAAGTTTTTTATATTCTAGCAAAAGTTAAATCAAATTTAACTTCTATAAACAAAAACCGTGACCAACAAAATTTGACTCTCAGCACAGACATACTGACACCAGTTGAAATTTAAAGTAGCCTTAACAATAGGTTACTACTTGCTTAAGGTTTCTTTAAAACAGTCGTGTAAATAATTCATGGCAGGTAGATTTTATTAATAGCTGTAAAAATGAAATGCTTCGTTTTTAATTATTGTTTTAGTTTTATTATAAATCATTGTTTTATGTATAATGGTGTTCAAGTATTAAAAGCTGAATTGTTTGCTGGGTAATGGGGGGAGTATTTAAATAACAACTTGGTATACGAATGTTATAAAAGCAACTGGGTGAAACGATTGTAAAGCTAATTTTTTTTATAGCTTGAAAATATGCAAGCAAATGAAAACCTCAATATAATCTAATTTAAGGTGTGTTTGCTTATTCTGTATTTCTAAATTGATTTAAACTGAACTTTAGAATGCAGAGTTGTATAAAGGATGCTAAAACTAATTAAGTCAGAAGTAAAGAAGTTTCACAAAAAGCGTAATAATATAAATGTCTGTAGCCAGATAAGTATTAACAGTACAAGTGAAAAATGAGAAAAGGTTAATAAAAATAAAAAAAAAACAAAACAAATATAATAATTCTCATGTCGTTTGAATGTCCATTGATTGATAAAACTCTTTCACGCATTTCTTATAGTGGTTTTTCTTTTACTCGATCCAGTTTTGAACTTCGTACTGTTAAACAAGTTTATGCAATATCTAACGGTAAATGGGTTAAGCCAAAACATACGTTATAGAACCAAAACAGGAATAGGCCACTTTTTATCGGACTTTTCATTTTATTCCTCTCAAGTTTGTTTTATTCGGTTTTGTGGCATGTGGCCAATCATTGTGGTTAATAAAAAACCTCTGCTTTGCGTTGTTGTTTTTACGGTCAATTTTTGCAAAATGCTCGGCTTGAACAAAAGCATGGAAATGGTTACTTGAAATTGCTTAGCGTAATTATATATTGTCAACACCTGATTCAAAATTTTCAAGCTGTTCTCAGCTAATCAAATAAAGAATTTTGTTAATAAAATAACTCCTTTGCTTTATGTAACTCTTGCTGGAATTCCTCTCAATTCCTATTTATTTACAGTTTCTTAATATTTTCAGCCTTCAAAAATGTGTTTGAAAAGTAATTTGCTCTTGGCAAAATTTCATTCTGTAATTATGTTTAAAACTGGTTTCGCCAATGAAAGCTTTTCTCTTTACAGTAGATCTTAAAATGGTTTTGCTTATGAAAGTTTCCATGAGTTATATGCATCCATTAAAACGATGACCTTTAGTAAGCGAAACAGTTTTTATCACAACGCGGAAAAATAACATGTTTACCCAGAGATGAAAAACAATAAAGAAAGCCGAGAAAAATAGTTTAAAGAAGCAATCTTTGTAATTTAAACCGAACTAAAATAACTCCAAGATAATTTTTCCCCTTGAAAAGTAAAATAGTCCCGACAAAGAAAAATAATAACAATGTATGAGCCATTATATCCTTGAGTAGTTTAGTTTTTAATGGGCTGGCAGTAACAATTTATATTTGCTGGTGTGCTTCAGTATGCCCTTTTAAATATTTTTATAAAATAAAGATTAAGAACATTAATTGAGAGGTCAGGCGTAAGTTCTGGCTTTTTTCGTTTTTATCTTTTTCTTATTTTTCTAAAAGGCTCTTCTAATAAACCTTTTTTCGAATTATAGTGGCCTTTGCTTTTCATATGCAGTTAGTAATAGACCAAAACCTTTGGAGAATATGCTGCTTCGCATTTAATTACTGCTGGTGATAATATTTAAGAAGCGGTGAAGCAAACACACTTTTTAAGTCTTTATAACTATTTGTACTAACTTTATCGGTCCGAAAATAGAATATAACTCAAGCTGAACGCGCACAAGAGAAAGCGAAAAAGCTTATCGATGATTTGCTAAAGCATCGAGGCAATGTGCGATGTCTTTTGCTGTTTTACTGTTACTACAATGACAACCATTTCGTATCAAATGTTATACAAATCTTATTAGTTTAAAGGCTCATCCATAAGTGGTCGTTTGGCTAGAGAATTTTTGAGCGCAGTACAGAGAGATTCCGTCACCTGTAGAGGTCTTCCCAGTCACTTTCAACGTGAAATACTACTTCTAAAACTCTCTTTTCTCATTTACGTAACCAATGTTCTTAATTTTAGCGCAATGTACCGCATAGCTTTTCCCAGAATGCTAATCCAAAAAATATTTATTAAAATTAAAATAAATCTATAAACAATTTCAGTTTTTTTTAGCTAAGAATAAAATATTTAATGTTTATATTTCGCGAAATCTTTGCTAGTAATAGATTTTTTAATAAATTGCGCTATGATTTAAAATAATGCTTTCTACCACTCTGCTCTCTCATTCAATTAATTTAATTATATAAGTATCCGTTTTATTAAAAAATAAGAAGAAGAAACCTTAAGTGGCACATTTTTTTATATTCCACAAACTTAACCAAAATTTTAATAATTAAAACCAATCAATTTCATTGTTATAAATTTTTCTTATTTTTTTTCATAAAAGAAACCTACAATTTGTCAATGAAATTATTTACAACTCAATCAAAATGTTGCAATTAAAATGACACCTTAGGGGTCCGCAGCATAGAGATTTATAAGAAATATTTTACAAAGATTTAACTAATACATGCTCACAGACACTTTCAAAACACATGTTGTCTTTCACACTTGGAAATTTATTTTGAAGATAAAAAATTACAAAATTTCCTCTACAACATAGAAATTGTTGGAAAAAAGAAAAGAAAACTGTTGTGTGGCTTAGAAAATGGCCGTAATTACATGTTGTAACATACGCAACATCAGCATCAACAGCACAAAATTAAATTTAGTTGATTAAAAGCTTTAATCTAACACATCCTCTGGTTCTGTTTGCATGCCACTTAACTTTCCATTTTAAATTGATGAGGAAGGAGAAGTTTCCTATTAGATTTAAATTCAAAGATTAATTGGTTTTATGCAAGTATTTGGGTGATTTTTTTAAAGGTTGGCATGAAAACTTGTATTGAAAGATTAAAAATTAATTAATTAATAACACAATTTTGAATGCTCAAATTTAAGAAAATTATTCTTTAAACAGTTTTTGGAATTTAAACCATAACAAGGTACATCTATTCATATAATTAAACAGTAACAGGGTCATTTATGTACATGAAATATTTTTTGAAAATTTTTATGTTGGGGTAAATAGTAACCGGTACGGAATACAAAATATCTAATTTCGGAACTTTTGTCTGCTGCTTGATGGATTTTAATTAAATTTTGTGAGGAGGTCCCTTAGAACCTTGATTCAAATAAAGTATACTTTTTTTCATAAAAATATGTCATTTCGTAGAGAAAATAGAGATACTAATGTGAAAGCACCCAATTTGACCGGTATAATTGTACTGAAAAAGCTGTCAGCAAATTTTATTTTTGTAGATGAAAAATTTTTAACACTCTTTACAGAATTCTCCAACAAATAATTAAAAACACTATTTTAATTTTAGTTTTAAGAAAACTAAAACGATACGCGACGAAATCATAGGCACTGCTAGTAAATAAAAATATTTGCTCTTTTGTGCGGTTTTAAATTTTCGTTTTTAGCGAATTAACTCTTTTTTATATTTTCCCCATTTCAACTTGACTTTTTGGAAGTTTTTTCGTTCCGGTTTTAGCAGTTTATTTTTTTAATTTTGCCACTTTTTTATGTTTTGGCATTAGCGTCCTTAAACAAAGAGCAAAATTGTGTCATGTGCTAGAAATTCTATAAAAATAAATAATATTTTCTAGGGGGGCCGCTTATCTAGGTCAATGGTTTTTGTTATTCCTCCGAGCTTAGATTTTTTGTTGGTTAAGGTTTTTTATTTTTCTTAATTCTAATGCTCCTTTGTTCTTTGTAGACTTATTCTTATTCTATTTTTACAAATCGGGAATATTTTTTTAATTTAAAAAACTATTACCGATTTAATTTTTACTTAAAATAAATCCCTGACCTATTGAAGTTTTTATTTTTTATGAAATTCATTACCGTATTGCTTGCAATTAATTATTATAACTATCGATATGTATATGTGCTTTGGGCAAACGAATAAAAAATTCTAAATGAATACAAGAAATTGTTCAAACACCCATGACGTTTAAAGATTTGAAAAAAGCTGTAGGTTTCTTCCCATCTTAATAAATTATTTTGCAGCTGTTTGATTCATATTTTTTTAATAACATATAAACAAGTTTTTAAAACACAAAAAATCTTCCATCTTGTCTTTTCATCTTCATTATTATTTTCAAGCTTTTGAAAAAAAATTAATTTAAAGTCATTATTAAAACACATATTGTAGACGTTGTTGCTGTTGATGTATAATTGCTTCAAAAATGCAACACTGTTTAATAGTCATGCATAACATTTTAATTATAACTTGACTGTGTTACAGCTTGTTTAACTTGGAAGCTTTATCACAGTCATCATCATTGTTATCAGTAGACATTTTCGATATTATTTTTCATAATTGATATTTTTTGATCTGATTTAAGACGCATTTATGATCTGTTTGTATGTTTTTGTTTTATTTCCTTTTTGCAACATAACTGACATGTAATGGTTTGCATACCTAAAGTTATTTTTAGCCCAGGCTTGGGATATTCATTATTTTTAAATGTTCTCCTTAAAATCCAAAATGGTACTTTTTGGAGACTGAAAGTACTGAATGTAAATAGTTCTTATAAAAAATGGTTTTTGTAAGTGTAATTAACACCATTCTAAAAAGCTTCCATGTTAGCATTTATGTACAGGAAAACTTTGGTTTAAAATTGTAAATAAATTTGTTAATATTTATAACATACCTCTTTTAATTAGTCGATTAAGAAGATGTGATAATAAGATAAGATAAGATAAGTTCTTTTCTTTTACAAAAACTTCAAGTAAGTGAATAAATACTATAGTTATGAGTTTTCCATCCCTGTTGTTTAGAAGAGTTTTATTTTGTGAAAGTTATTAACTGTAACTAATAATTTTGATGTACAAATCCAGGTGTATGGCGCCGCATTAAAGTTATCTATAGACAGACTGTATTTACATTTTGTTTAACAAAATCATGATTAGATACACACGTGCTTTGGAGTGACGGCCAAAGCGTCACAATCAATACTTTTTTATTATAGAATATTTTTTATTTATTTGTTTTTTCCTTGTGTGGTATCCGAAGAGAATATTTTTCTATAACAAAAACCGTTGTTAATTTAATTACTTTATTTTTAACTCTACTTTTCATAACTGATTTCTTAATTATGCGTACATTATGATGTCAATATTATGAGAAAAAAACTTTTCTAATCAATATAAGATGGTGCAGCAGAGAGTAAATAGTAAATATGAAATGCTAATGCATATGATTTTAACATTAAACAAAAGTTGTTTTTACTGATTTTTTATTTTTTTAAGTTCTTAGGCAATAAAGGTCCACTCTTATTTCATATCAATCGAAACTTTTGAAACTTTTGTTTAGTTAATTATTTGTGTTAAATTTAATAACCACTGTACAGAAGTCAGTACCATCCCTGTCCGCTTTAGCGTATAAATAATTTCGCTTTACGAAGATTTTGAAAAAAATAATAGAGTTTCTGTAGCTCCTCTAGAACGTGTCAAAACTAATTGAGGACAGACGGACGTAGCAAAATTGGCTCTGCTATGTATAGGGATTAAAAATATTGTAAAAATTATAACCGGAATAACAATCTCCATCTCTGGTCACGGGTATAAAAAAAATTAGTTGAAAAAGGGATTCTCAATCACTACTGCTAACATTGTGAAAAAACACTGCAAAAGAAGGTTTAAAAGTTGTCAGTCAATGTATGGATCTCTTTATACCAGTGCTTTTCACTTGGATGAGACTTTGATAAGCCTCCTTATATTTTTATTGCTGTTCAATGCAATGAATTAAGCACTAAAAAACAAACTTCATGCGTTGAAAATTTTCTTACATTCCTTTAAAACACTGGTTTAATAAAAATGACACTGGCATAATTGTTGTTGTTTTATTATTAAAAAACAAATTGAATGGAAACAATCAGAAATTTTTAAAAATTAAAAAATTCAGCATATTTTTTCATATATTCTTTTAAAGTGATTATTAATTTACTTATTTGTTTTTAATCCTTTGATATTCATATAAAATAAATTAAGAATTTTGTAACTGTAAAATTTTATTTATTTAAATAAAACCAATAACCCACAATATCTTAATATTTTATTATTATTTTCAAAACGTACCGAACATTCAATTTCCTGTAACAATTAAAAAAATTATTTATCAATTTTAAAACGAAACCAGAGTGTTGGTCAGAACCGGACACACAACGATTTAGCTATTTTATTAGCACTTTACTTACTAGAATTCTGCGGCGTTTAGATACTCCTATTGAAAGCTTTTATTATTTTTTCCTACTTTTAGTACAAAAACTTTAAAAGAAAAAAAAAAGATTTAATAAAAAAAGCAATAATTTAATAATGTAAAATAAAACATACAATTTAATTTATATCGTTAATTTTCTTAATTAAGTTAAACATAAAAAAATAAGAATACAGAAAATAAGAAGAAAAAGAAAAAAGATCAGAAAACCTGTAAGGATTGGCCACTCATATTGATTATTGTGTAGAGAAAACAAAAACAAATTCTACACTTAACGTACTGAACAGCTAACATAAGCAGATTTTCTTTATTCAAATCATGTTTTTCTTTTTCTTTCAATATCGCATGCGAAACCAATTGATTCATTACTGCTTTAAGGCTTAAGATTGTTTTTTGACTTTAATTTTTATACATATTTTTACAATCTGATTAAGATTTTTTTATTTAGCTTCTGTGCACTAAATCCTAACAGATAATTTTTTGTCACCCTACACAGCATCTGGAAGAAGTGATACATAAGTTGCCTAATTTAATGGACATAATGTCGCACCATATTTTATAGTATTTTTTGTTAGAAAGATGCAACGGTTTTATAAATTGGTTTGCCATACCATTGAAGAGAAAATTTTTGAGCCCGGTTGAAGGCCGGCTGCAGAAAATATGGTAAGCGAAGCTGATTTTGTTTTAAGTGCGGATACTATGACACTTAATAAGTGACACTATGTCCATAATAAAAAAGATACAATGTCCATAAACATTATGACGTTTTTCAATGCGACATAATGTCCAAACTCCATTGATATTATGTCCTTGGACATGCCACCTATAGATTAACATAAATCTGTTATGTGCCTAACTAATCCGATAATGAATTTTTGTTAAAAAAATAAACTTCCATGATTGAAGAAATTAATTTTTTATTGATGTGTAAGCTCCAGCTCTTATAAATCTCAAGATTAAAATATTTTGGCAATTAACAATTGATCTTTCTCTGTTTCAAATTCTTGTAACGTGCTTTCGAGCAAAAATGCAAAACTTATATAAACGGAGTCGTAATAACTTTAAAATTTTTATGAAGTTTCATTATACTATTTGCCATGTCGTCCAACTTCCCAAGCTCACATTCTTTTAAATAGATCGTGAAAGGTCGCTGCAATTGCTGAAGATGCCTATGAGACAGCTGCGTGACATAGTGGGCTTGATCATAAGCCACTTCTGGTAACGAATCCATGGTAAAACTATGCCCATCCCCTATGAAGACTTTGGAGTAAGCAGTTACAATAAAGAGGACGAGAAGACGATTGCGAATATTATCTTGTACTGGAGCATCTATCTCTTTACCATTGCAAAAACTTTGCTTTTTGGTCATATGCATCTAACAGAGAATTGAGCGGTGTTGATTTCTTTGTCAAGAGTTTTGGTTGCTTTCACTTCTAATCATCCGCGGTACTGCACGACTTGTACTATCTCATTCTTTCAATCTAGAAATATTTTTTTGCAATTATTCTCTTTCTCTTTCTCTTTCTCTTTTACTTTTTGTTTATTTCTTATGTTCGCTCAACTTCTTCTACCTCCTTGCATTCTTCTCAACCTTTTTTGCAAGCAACATAAAAAGATTTCATCGGGTCCAAGTGGAATGCTCGTCAGCTTCCTGCCTTACCTAACTTAAGAAGCGCCCGTATAAGGGAACACGAGTATATGATTAGAAAAGCTGGAAAAACTACACATTTTGAGTTGCCAGATTAAAGCGACATTATATTAATAAAAGCGGTATAACGCAACTTATAAACTGAAATCGGAAGAATATTTTAAGATTGCTGGCAGTTATAATAGATGCTTGGAATATAAATTAGAACAGATGCTTCCACTTATCTAATAAGTTACACAAAATATTCGGGAATCATATACTAGTGTAATCTTGTGCGATATCTGGGACTTGCCTTAATGATCTTCTGTTATTTATCATGTCAAATGAAAGACACTTTATACCTGCTTTAACTAGTTGTGTGATCTTGCCTGCTCTACTTAATTTTCTGCTGGTAGTACTACTGGGAAAAGAAATTGCTTTGAAGTTTCATGGTGATATTTGATTAAATTAAAGGATTAATATCGAGCAATGCTTGCTATTGATGACTTCAGAAAGAGTCATAACTTTTCGATGCGTTAAGAAGCCGAGCCGAGAAAAACAGTATTAATTACGCAAGAGTTGAAGGAAAGGAGGTGGAAAAATAACCAGTCGGTATTGAGGTTTCTTCTCCCACATTTATAATTAATTTTTAAAATGCTCGCTAAGTTTGAAGATTCTACCTCTTAGAGTGTGTGCAGTTTACTTAAGCTCCGATTTTTTAGCTTGGTTAAATTAAAAAAAATCTTTTCCGGAGTCTTTTTGGGAACTGCCACTTCTCTTTGCAATTATCGAAAGATTTATTTTTCTCTTCTGGTGCTTATTTTAATTCAAGTATTCAAAAAACATAAAAACTCGCAAGGAGAAGACAGCTGTTGCCTTAAATGTCATGTAGAGTCCTTTATATTTCTGACACTATTTGTAGTTTAAATGAACTTCTCAAATCGTACATATTTCTTGTCACCATTATGCAGGTTCCTTTATCTACCGAAATACAAAACAAATTTTCTACACGTTTTTGCATTAAGTCTTGTTTCAATTGTTGGCAACAAATAGTTGTAAGACAACAACTGTGCTGCGCACATTATGATCATAAAAATTATTTTGTTGTAAAGTCAAATTTACTAAAGTTTTTTTTTCATTTCACGTTAAATTTTTTTATCTGTTTAAATTTTCTAAAGTGTTGTGTGAAAATGACTTGTTGTTGTTTGTAAAAAATATTTTAATAACATGCAAATGCTTTTTTATCCTTTTTATTTATAGTTTTGATTATTATTTTTTCTCATAATTTATATTAAAAAGTCCATTAATCATAATATACGTATCTATTAAAATATTTCGATAATTATTTTTAAGTGAAAATATTAATCGTATATGAGAGATGCCGCAAAATAAGTTTAATCGGTTTTAACTTTTTTTTACAACATACGCACATTTTTTTTCATCTTTATTGAATGGCTTGGGAGAAATGAAAACTTTAAGGTAAAATAAAAACTAGAGAGTTATATTCGGTTTTGCCGGATCTTATATACCCTTTATTATGTATGTAAATCTAGTTAAGTAAAGTAACCCTAATCAAACAAACAAATTATGGGGTGACAGAAATCAAAAAATAAAAAAAAAGTTATACACAAATGTCATTGGCTTTTCCTGAAAAATCTGTGTTAAATGAAGAAAATATTAATATCTTAAAAAATGGTGCATGATCGTTCTTTTCAATTAAAATTTCAGCGGCTTATTTCGGAAAATGTGTGATAGCACCAGTTTTTTTACTTGATTTTTATCTTATTTTTTAATTCTCTAATCTAGATTTATTTCAAATGATATGGAAAAATTAGAGACATGGACCAATCTTGCTGATTTTCAATAGCAGGACTTTCGAAACTATGTCTGATCGATTGGCGTATGTAAATTTGGTCAGTATGGTAAGTACAGCTCCTAAACTAATTGCAAAAAAGGTCTGGAGTATTGAGTTAATTTTTTTTAATTTTAAATACAGTTGTTATGATTATCGGTGAAAATCGAGAAGCAACGATAAAATAACAAAAAAAAAAAAAAGCTCATCTTTAGAGTATACCCAACAAAAAATAGCGTTTGTATACTTATTCAGTTCAATTAACACAAGAACTTCAAACTTAAAACTTGATTCTCATCATGGCAATCCATGCATGACCATAACTAAAACTGAAGTCCTCGATGTACTTAACATCTAGGAAATTTTAATCCTACCCTACTGACAATTTTTACATAAATGTTCTTAACTGTCAAATATTTTTATCATACAATTAAATAAATTATCAGCATCATTTACAAAAAGATATAAAAAATTACATTAATAGCTGTAACATGAGAGCGTTGAATATTAGCCAATGAATGACATGCAATAGTTATTAATAAAAACAGTTAAACTTTTGCACAAAACTAGAAAATTTTAATTTATTTAAATTCAAAACATGCAATAATGCATGAGAGCGAATAGTAAACAATTTGATTTTAATTCATAAACATTTTATGGGCGCGACAAGATAAAACTACAATCAACAAAACACTTTAAACAATTTTTGTAAGAAAAAAATCTGCTGCAAAATCCACCACTTAATTAAAATTCACGAAAATCTACTGAAAACAATCAGATCACATACTGTTCAGAACAAACGGTGGCTGTACACGGTTTAGTCGAATTTTATGAACACTTTATCAATTTATATAATAAAAAAAATTAAACAATTTGGCAAATTTCCTTTTTTGTCTTAGAGAAAATTCTTATGGAGAGGAAAAACATTAAAATTGTGACGAAAAAAGTAAAAAAAGAAAAAACACTGTTCTCTTCCGATTCAAGCCACAGAGTAAAAAATGCGTTAGGATTATCTTTGGTATGGCTTTTAGTTGATTAGGCCGTATGGATACCAATTTGATGTTGTTTCTTCAACTTCAAAGATTGTTTCTGCTATGTTTGAAATGGAGTCATAGGGTGGGCAGATAATGCATAGAAAGACTCTGGGAGTGGGCTCAGGAAACGCGGGGTACAAGAATCTAGTCTATATATGAAGTAGCAGTGCCTACGACTTCTTCTGTGTATCATTTCTAATTTTCTTAAAATTCAAATTTAGACAAATGTGTTTTAAAATACATATTTGTTGTAAAGTTCTGTAGCCAGTGTTAAAGATTTTCCATTTACAAAAATAAAATATGCTAACAACTTTTTAGCAGCATATAACACCGATATAAAAAGTATAAAGTTTGGAGTTAATGCAATTGTATGATGAATGTTGCCATACTTTTTAACCGAAATAAACAGAAAATTAAATCTGTTTTGAAATCGGTTCTTTTGCGAGAATAATTTTTTCAAATGTTGGGTAAATTTAAGGTCTTTATAAACGGCAAACCAAATGACAAAGTTAAATACCCTTATGATGAAGAGTACAAAGAGTGCTGAAATAAAGTTATTTGAATTAAAAGTTCACAATACTTGCATAAGTTTTTATTAAATAAATTTAAACGGTGGCAAATATTTAGACACACTTCCATCAATGAATGTTTTCATTGAGAAAAAAAACAAATAAATAAGTAAGTGACTTCATGAATTTAGTTTAAGTTCGAGTGCGATGGAGGTATGCAAAATTTATTAGTGTTTTTGCTTGTTACATACTTTGAAAATGTTGAATGTGCGAGTATGTTTTGACTTGAGCACTTATTTTGTAGCAGCTGGAAACAAGTGAAGCAAACGCAAAAAGTTAAAATAAAAAGTCAAATAAACAATCCAATGGTTAAATCAAATGGATACATAATGGGCACTGCAAGTGGTCATTATTTCAGTTCTTGTTGCATTTTATTGTTTAGAAATCTTACAAACCTAAAATTGCTTAAAAATTCCGCTTATTTGTTTTTTTGTTCTCTCAGCCATTATTGCTCTTTATAGTTTAGTTTTATAGATTTTAAATTGATGAGTTTTCATTCGTAATTGTCATTTTAAAGAGTTAAAATTTTAGCATGCGGTAATAAATGTTTTATTAGGGGCATTTTATACTTAACAATATTTTAAAATTAAAATTTGTGGAGGCCCCATAAGTTCAATAACAGTGTTAGCGACAGTAAACTTTTAATTTCATTTTGCCGAGATTAAGGTCCTAGAAGACGGTCGAAATCTGTGATGAGAAAGGCACTAGGCGGTATAAAATGACTACAGTTCAGGCGAATATTACTAATTTTCTTTTTGTTACTTTGTGTGATTTGATCATAATGCTAAAAATACGTACTTAACTTTCCAAAAATACAAAATGTTTTTTAACGCCTGCAAGTATGCTTAAATTTATTTTTACTTATTGTTATTCCGTTCAGTTACAAAATGCTGTCAAATTTGATAAATTTTAACAGATCCGTTTTATTGTTTGGGCTTAATTGGGCATATTGTCTTCGTAGAATGGTTATATTTTAACTTTTCGATAAGTAACTGTCAAAAAGTTTTATTCTTGCGCTTATTTTGTTTTTACATTATTTTCTTGGTATGTCAAGGTCTATCGAGTACGGTATTTCATTTATTCACTGGTGTAAGAAAAATTTATGTTAAAAAAATAAGTGTTTTTATTCCACTATGCCAAATCTAATACATCCCTCACAATATTTGTAAATCTGGCTTAGTGAAGTAACTCCAACCAAAAAACAAATATTAAAAATAAGAAACAAAAAATTTTTACATAAAAATGACATTGGCTCTTAAAAGGTTAAGCATTAAAAAAAAATAAGTTTTTTCTGAAAGCTTTAAATTTACACACATAATAACATTTAACAAAATGTGATGCCAAATCATACTTTTCTATGAAAAGTTCAGAGGCCCATAACTCGGAAAATATGGGCGAGTGCCAATTTCTGTACTTGCTGTTTTTTCTTCTTCTTGATTTTTAATACTCTATCGTCATATATATTTGTTACAGAAAAAATTAAAGATAGGCGTGGTGTTCGTCCGCTGCCTAGTAAGGCATAGACCGATCTTGCTGCTTTTCAATAGGAAAATTTCTGATTTCATAATTTTCGAAACTATGTCTGATCGATTGGTATATTTATTTTTTTTTTGGTTTATGTAGTGCCTTCGTAAAGTTGATTTCAACACTTAAACGGGAGGAAAGACGGACATCGCTCAATCGACTTCGCTATGCATAAGAACTAAGAATATATATACTTTATGGAGTCGGAAATAGATAATGTAGCAACTACACGGAATGACAAACTTAGATGAACCCTTAAGGATATAAAAATTATCTCAAAATTAATAAATCAATGGATTGCTCTGTATTTTTGCAAATATTTCTACTGAGTTCCAAGTAAAACTTTTAAAATTAAAAAAAAATTTTAATTTCATGTTTATAAGACTTTCAGATTTAAATTTGAAAAACTGCTATTTGCTGGCAGAAATAAAAAGTGCTTTAAAAATTTTAAATTCCTCTTAACATTTAACGATTTAATATCTCTGTTAATGAATTTTAAGTCGTAAAGTAGTTTTTAAAGCGAATGCATGAGTATGATTATTTCAATAGTTGTTTATTAAATCTTTTGCTTTATAGTTATTTGTCGTAAGTAATAAAACCATCATTTAAACCATAAAAGTCTAAAGCAAGAACTGTGAAAAGAAAAAGATTAAACATAATTTTCTTTGGCCATGGCCTAAAGATGTTTTTGCTTTTTGTGAGTGTCTTTAAAAACTTGAAGATTTTCTTTTCTTTTTTCAGTCATAATTTTACAGTCACAAAGTGTATAGAAATTTAAATAACAACTAATGCGATTGCTGGTAGTTTACAAATATTGATCAATTTTTATTAAAGAATAATAAAGAAAGCAGTTGTCAATGGTTAACGCAACAATACAACAACAAAAACAATTAATACAAACAATTTTTTCATCGCTTTCACGCTTTCACCATCTTGGGGGACAAGTGCGATGAATATAAAAAAACGATTATGTCCGGCATTAAAAAATAACAACTACATAAAGAAGATGTTATTTTTTAAGGATTTCTTCGAAATTAAATATCCATTAAAAAGCAATCGTTACTGATGCCACTTAAAAAAATTTATAAACATTTTTCATACGTCAAGAAATCCATAAAAAAAGCAGCTTTAAGATATTTTTCATCTTAAACCTATTAACTTTTGATGGAGTTTTAATTTCATAACTAAAATTTGATAACGCTTTTTGCGCAAAACATATTAACAAGCGCAAGGCTATAGATTGCCGTAACTTATTGTACTCTCTAAATTTCGACTTACACCTTCCGTAGTGTCAGCCAGTAGCAGGTTGCAAGTTTGGTCATGTCTCTGCAAGAGGGTTGGCTTAAACAAATCGCGATAACTCTGAAAATCTGTCGACCTGCAGTCTTAAAATATTATCCTATTGGAATAAAGAAATATGCATATAAGAGAACAACGGATTTGATTGAAAAATAGAGCAAGTCTGAAGACATACCTCGCAAGAGGTGGGCGGATATATTTCAAAATGCACTATTTAAACAAAACAACCTTGGCAGGAACCTTGTAGAAAGTTTTTGGATATAACTCACATACCTTTATCTAAATAACTACATTATCCAGCCAAGAAGACAATACTTATTGACCGTTCCTAGGCGAATTTTAATCTGAGAAACATGGCTGACCGTCTAAAATTAGAACAGTTGCTGTTAAAGGCTAGTGACATCATAACAATCACTTTAAGTTAGTTTATCGTATTTAAAATTTTCTATCTATTAAAATAAAATCCGCTGACAACTGTTTTAGTACCATTGTGCCGATAAAATTGAAATATAAGTTTGAATGTTTACAGTCAAATACACAAAAGGTCGTTTTAACAGATTATGCAAGGGGAGGTGGTAAATAAAACAACTATTAGCTCACTAATACTAAACTTTTTCTTACATTTAAAGACTCTCGTAAGATGTCAGGTGTGTACTTTATAACTGAAAAGAATGGTCACACTTATTTTATCGAATATTTACCATGTGTGAAGATAATTTTAAAACATACAAAAATATTCATTTAATTTTTTGTTTTAATTTTTCGTTTAATTTCAATTGTTTTAAGTGTTTGTTTTTTCAATAAAAATAAAAATTTAATCTTTAATTGTTTATTTCTTATTTAGGGACAGATATGTATTTTGCTAAGAGCCTGATACGAAGTAGCTGTTTTGCCACTATAAAAAAAGAAAAACAACTGTGCCACAATACGTTTAAAGCTTTAAAGGCAATTAAAAATTTAGTTTAAACAGAAAGATGGGTAAATTTATGTAAACATATTCGTACACATTTCTGCAGATTTTATTTAAATGCACGTTCTACTTTTGAAAACTACAACTTTAAGCAGTTTTGGTTTTGAATTTAACAAATATCTTATCGTACAATTATCTCGAATTTAAGTGTAATTTGATAGATTTTTTCAGATTTTACAATAAATGGTCAATCGAAACTGAATGTAAGTAAAATTTAATATAAATGAATTTTAAATAGTTTTGGGTGCAGTTTTTAGTTAATGATCTTAAAATTATGCTAGAATTTTTTATAATAAAAAAATACCTTTTAAAGCACTAACAGCGCAAATAAAAAATATTTAATTCTAATTACATATTTATTTACTATTATTTTTTTCTATTGTTAGGTCTGCTTCTTTACTTTTTGGGTAAAGTTCATGAAAATGACAGCAGATATAATTTTCTATCATAAAGAGACAACCTTGTTTAAAAGTACGGGAACACAAAATTTCAATTTCAAACACAAAATAATAAGTCAAAGTGTTTTGACTGCTTTAGCAAAAACAAATCGGTTTGAAATGATCACAAAAAACTAAAGAGGAACAGTCGTTACAAATTTGTTGCGTTTATCTGCTCGCAAGGAAGCATAGGTGGTCCTTTTTGCAAATTTCGCAAATAAATTTTAATATAACTCTCCGATAAGCGGAAGTGTTGTTTGAATTCTTTGTCCGTATGTCATGGAATAATTTATTTCAAATAATATCCAACAAAAATGTTTCTTTTAAGTCAGAATCATGTTTAATAAGGTCTGGGATGTTGTCACAATCAGTAGAATCACTTGAACTCTCTACCAAATCTGCAACAATGTTTCTAACTCGTCTTCTTTTGTCATAACAAATTCTCTTTTATATTAGAATAACTATTTTACCCTTTTTAAAATACTGCTTATGACTTTTTTTATTTGTTTTTGTTTGTTTAATGTTTACAGCTGTGTCACATATATAAATAACTTGCACGAAGAAAAAGTTTGGCTGTTCCGTGCAAGAAGAAGAAGAACTTTATTTTTTCAAAACCGCTTTCATTTACCCAATTTTTAAGTATGGGAACGGTTTCCGTGCAAATTGGGATCCCAAAGTAGAGAAAAGAAATAGACCTATTATCCTTATTGTTAATATTTTTGAAGTTGATGACATTTTTCCCACAATAATTTTTTACGTGTCTCTTCTATTGAAAGTGTAAATAACCAACAATTTTTTAATTGTTTCTTTGTATAATTGTTAGAACCTAAAAATATTATAGAAGAATTTTTTTAAATCTCTTTAAAAGACAGCAAGTAGCATTTGTAAAAATTAGACAAATGTACCTAGAACGAACATTATAGTTCGTTCCTACTCTTCATCTTAATTACATTTTCGCATTAATTTGCGCAAATATCCAAAAAATGTGCTATAACGGAAAAATGAATCGTTAGAGAAAAGATCCGAGAGTGTTATCAAAACCACTTGTTTCGAAGTTGAACGCTCAATATCAATGTTGCCATACATACAATATAATAGTTTAAAGTTACTTCAGTCATTTTAAAGGCCTCCTGTCTGTATTAAGCATTTTTGGCGCAAAATAATTTTTCCCGACTACCTGAAAATTTATATTCAAATATATTGATAATGATTTTGATTTTAGTACCAATTGCACAGCTGATTCCAAGGCGAATCAAATATAAGTTGGTAGCAGTGGCGAATTCGTTAATTTTCGCCCGTTAGCCCGAATGTCAAATTTAGAGTTTTACAATTAATTTTCCGGCGAAAATCAATGAATTCGTCATCGCTACCCCCATATAATTGATTCGGCTTGGCCGATTCCTTGTAATGGCGCTTAATGCCACCTTGCATACAATGGCCTTATTCTAAGGCGTTTTCTAAAATTGATATCTTATAACAATTAAAGACATTGTTTTTTAACTGAACTAATGATTTCTGATACTTTAGAAAAGTATCCCGTTTTTAAACTAACGAAATCACACTTTATTCTTTTGGTTGAAAGATTCATTAACATTTTTTTAACAATTGTTGTTTAAGACATGTTCTAAGCTGACATTTGAAGGTGCCTTTAGACGAAATGTCATTCACATAGGACCTGTCAGATCTTCCATAACAAAATACATATGTATCGTGTAAATGGTTTAAAACATTTCTTATGTTAAAAACATATGTAAAAGTCATATGATAAATTTTCATTTAGAGCGTGCAACTTTTTCTTTCTTCGCTTATGCCGTTTTTAAATGATCAAAATGTGCAAAAAGCACTAAAATCTTTGGAAGCAGAATAGAGTTGACATCATTATTAGCAGAACAAGAGCCGCTCATCAAACAACTGTTGTAAACAATGATTTCCTTTGTAGGTTTTGTCAGAAGTAATTTGTATGTACGTTTAAACGCAAAATTTGAAGCCATATGTAAAAATGACTACTTTGACATACATAAGGAATTACATGTGGATTTTCAAACTCGTAAGTCATTTGTAAAAAACATTTCGTCTAAAGGCACCTTAAGGTATTATTTCATGGTTAAATAAGAAAAACTAAAATTTTTATTTTTTTTGGTTTTAATGCTTTTTGTTAATTATTTTAATGTCACAACAGCTACTAAATCATTTTTTTGTTGTTTTTTAATTTTTAAAATTCATGGTGTTGCCAGTGTGTTGAATATACTTAACAGCATGTGGTAAAGTTGTGTGTATTGTCTACTTCATGTTATTATTTGCACAAGACGCGTTTTTTTAAATAATTTTTTTCGTGTTTTTAAATACAGCCCCATGGGATTCAATTGCAACTGTTGTTGTTATTCGTTAGTAAGTTTTGTATATACTTTTTATAAATTATTTTATTAATAAGATACGATGTATGATTTCTTAACGTTTCTTTGCTGAAATATGTCAGGCTTTATTTATGAGTTTATTATTAACACTTTTGTTTGGTTTTTAATTTACCATAATAAATGGCATTTACCCTGTGTTTTTTCTAAATAAAAGCTAATTAAATTGAGTTGTTAGCATCAGTGTTAGAGACAAATCAGTATTGAATTTTAGTTAAGACTTAAAAACATAATTTTCATTTTAAAGCCATAAAAATTTTGTATAAGATTTAAAATTAAAAATTTCTAGTAACTAAAAAAAACTTTCAATTTTAATTATAAGCAGCCGTGGCGAAGCGTCTTTACTGGCAGGCTATTCGAGCCACTTCTATATTCCAAGTTTTAGTATCAATCATTTTCATAAACATTCTGTGTATTTTTTGAAAGCCACTAAATATTGATTGATACAATAGCCACAACAAATTAATATTTTAATTCACTTTAAAACAATCTTAAAACTGTATTGGTTTCCGTTAATGAATCTGCATCTGTAAGACTGTCAATTCTCTCTTAAATGTGACAGACAATCTGTTAGGTTATTGTTTATAAAGGTATACAAAAACAATATGGCGGGAAAAATAAACTCTTTCACTGGCTTAAAAACATACAAAAAAATTAGGTCATACATCAATTATTTGTTTTTTAACTCTGCAAAATTGAAAGAACAGTAAAAAGGCGCATGCTATTGAACGACACACAGACAGAAAGACAGACAGACATATTTATTTTGTTTACTTTTTGCTTAATAAAAACTAAGAGAATTTGCAATAAAATAAATAAAACAAAAAAAATTTCACAGAGTGTGTAAATGATTTGACACGTGACATACAATTTCACTTTAAACGCCACAAAACAATCTCAGACAATTGAAATAATCTAAGAATTTAATGTTTTGACAACCACAAACTTTGGCTTTTTATCAGTGTCTGCATATATTTTTAAATGTATTTTATTTTTAAGTGAATGTTAAGGAACTCGTATTTAGTGTGTAACAAAAAGAAAATATTTGGAAGAAATCACCAAGAGCTTTAGCAAAATAGCATTTCTAATTTGGAATTTGCTAGATGAAATGTTTCTGGCTTATATTTTGGTATAAGACTGAATCGTAAATATTGTACAGTATGGTTAAAGGTCAGGATTAACTACCACACACAGTCGTGCGATCTGTCAAAAATTGCATGTGTGCTCAAAAAGTATGACGGTGTGGATTAAAAGTGTATGTGTGTGATAGACTTTTTGACAGATCTGCAGGATTTTAAAATCTTTTGATCTTTTTTAAGATGAGTAGAAAAAACAACAAAATTTTAAAAGCATATGTTTCTCGCATCTTTTTTGTATAATAGTGCGACACCTACGACGCCATTTTGAAACGATTTTTAAAGTAGGACAGAATTCTGTCAGATTTTAATATGATTAATCGTAGCGAATCCTGGCCTTAAGTATTACATTGTTTTAAATCGTACACAATTAGAATGGCATAGCATTATTTCGAATTGTATAGAATGGTAAGTATTGTATGGTATTGTGTAATATAGTTTAAACATGAAAACCTAAGCCTAAGTAGTTTATGGTATCTCAAATTATTGTATAGTTTCTATGGTATTGTGTAGTATTGTTTATAACTGTCTTGTATTATATGGTATCATACGAAGCGTATTCTATATCACTGAACGGTATTGTATATTCTCATAGACCATTTTAATATATTGTACTGTATTGTATGGTTTTGTATAGTATATTATAGTCAGAGCTGAATCATTCATTTTTTAATTAATTCGCGAATCATTCAGGCAATGAATTAATAATTTTTGAATTAATTCTTACTACACAAAAAATTAATAACAAAAAATTGAGTCAATTTAAACGAATTTAGTAAAACTGAATAGCAATTCGTTTCCAATTCAAATGAATTTGTTAAAGTGAGTTCCAATTCATTTCCACTTCAATTGTATTAAATTAACTTTGAAATAAAAATTCACATAAATTATAAAAACAATTAGCAATTCATTACCAACTCGTTGATTGAAATTTGAATTAATTTTATAAGGAAATACGCAATAAGCATATCCATGCTTTCTTTCACGTTTGATCATTGAATATTTTCAGTTTAGTAGGAGAAATTTACATTTTCCATTTTCGCAAAATCGGCTCTTGAATTCGATTTATAGCAACTCGTTTTTGATTTGATTCATGTGAATTGCAATTTCTTGTTCTAACTCATTTGAATCAAGTCAAAATCAATTCAATCTGAATAAATTAGAAATGAATTGCAATTCGCTTTGGAAAATCCATTTGAATAAGAAACAGATTGCAATTCTTTTTACAAATTTATTTTATAGGAAACGAATTGAAATCTATTTCTACCTAATAAAATAAAGAAATTGCATTTACATCAATTTCTTTTAATTTCTTAGCTAGTTTTGAGTTTCTATAATTCTCTATTTTATAAAATGCACGTCCAGTAGATTATTAATATTAGGAAAATGTTAGGTAAGAGTGATGGAGGCAGATTTGCATTTAGTTTCGGCGGCTCACCTTTTATTTCATTGCAGTCTAAGCATAGTGGAAGACATTGGCGTGTACATGCCTCCCGTGGTCAATGAAGCTTGTGAAGTTGTGTAGAGCCCGGTAAACTAATCTCTTAATGTTACTCTTTACAAAATTCTGCTCACCCAGCTCTATAAAATAGTAACGTACGCTTTCGTCCCTGGCTCCAGAATGGCTTTACGACTGTCCCAGTTATCAGCAAAAGTATTGCTTAATTCTTTTTGTCTGCTATCACTTACTAGACAGCAACCGCATTATAAAGAAGCAACCGGCAATAAAACTTGTAAAGGGGACTTTGCTGATGTACAGCTTTATTTTCCAAAATATTTAATGATGACGTCAATAAACAGTACAGTCGGTTTTTGGGAACACAGAATTTTCAATTAATTCATAATTCATCGTTGCATCTACTAAAAAAACTGTTTGATGTGGTAATCATGATGAAAACATATAAATTCCTATTTTTTTAAAATGACCAAGCTGTTGGATTTACTGTTACTGCTGAACGGTACCAAGACATGACTCGAAGTTTTCTCGTGCCTAAAATGGGAGAGCGGTTTTAGAAAAATGGGGCCACAGCGCTTACAGTCCGTTCATTGATTCAAGTATTAAATGAAGTTTTTTTTACTCAAGTTAAGGCTAATTTTGCGAATCCAGGTTTTCGGATTTAAAAGCTCCAGATTTTTGTCAGGAAATTAAAGATATTCTTCCTGAAATATTGCAGGATGTCCTGAAAAATGTCTTGAAAAGAGCTGAAAGTTGTATAAACAATCACGGTCACCGTTTAGACGTCATAGTTTTCCAATCATAACGAAAAAAAAAATAATTTAAGACCTTTAATAAAGAGCAAAGTAACTTATCTCATTATCATAATGGTAGCGGGACTTTTACCTTACCTGATACTGCATATCACGGAGTCCTTCTGCGCCTAAAGGGAAGTGCAAGGGTTGTACTTAAATAAAATGCGCCTTCTTAAAATCAAAGGCTCTACAATACAGGTGTAAAAATGGATATAACGTGAAACCAAAATCATGTTAATAATAGTTTTTTATTTAACACCTCTATCCACTTATATATCTTTCTTCAAAAAAGGTACTGCAATTAATTAGTAGGCTAAAATAATTGATTGTCAATTATTTAATTCACTCACTAAAGAAAAAATTTTGTAAATATTCCGTAAAGCTAAAAGAGGCTTCCCCGAAGTAAGTGTAAAAGCGCATTACGGCATCATCTAAAAAAACTTTGAAAGAGCTGTAAGTCTGCTTTCATAAGAAAGGATGACTAGACTACATCCTGCAGTACTTCTTTGTACGCAAAGTGTAGATCCGGTAAGCGAGGCAACTCGCATACACTCTAATCTCCCTCTAAAAGTAAAAAAGAAAAAATATCGCTGCTAGTCATATATTTTTAAAAGTCCCTTTTATATCCACCAAAGCCAGTAGAGTAAACTCATCGCAAGAAAAGATTTCCTTAAAAATGCCCAAAAGCTCATGTAGAGCTGTGTCAGTGGGTAAATATATTTTATACGATTCTATTCCTAGATCGGTAACTATCCTTTAAATAGATACAAAGAATATTGTACATCGATAAAGAGTTTAGTATCTCTACTTATTTTTATTTACACCACAATAAATCACATATAACATAAAAAGCCTTACTGAAAGTTATTAATTAATTTACCAATAACTTTTATATTTAATGTCTAACTAACCATTCTAGAAACGTTATCATCAAATGCCAAAAATGGTCATAATTTTTAAATTAATCTTGTATAAAATTTAAACAGGATACTGGTTACGCGTTAAGACGTAAAAACAAATTTATTTATTAACATTCTTTTACCTGATTTTTTCTTAGTTCGTTTTAATAAAAATTTTAATCTCTAAGGATTGAAACGACATTAAATTATCAACAACAACGACTTCAACCACTTAAAACATCAAATATCATTTTGAAAAAAGGTTTCAATGCGCCTTTGATTTTTAGAAGTTTTTGTTTCATTACGTATTCAATGCATGTGGTTTTCTCATCTTTTATATGAAACTGTAGAAAAACTCATACATGCATATGGTTTTTCTGGTTTTATTTTTATAAAAATCTATTACAAGTAAGATACAAACACTTGACTGAAAACGACTCCACTTACCTGCATGTATCTAGCCAAAGCGGCTGCATTTGCACGTTGTAGTTGTGATCTCAACTGAGGCTGTGGTGAGCCCAGAGGGCTTACAATCGTTGATGTAGAACCACCAATCCCCGTGTCATAGCCTTGGGCATTGCTGCAATCGACATCTGGAAAACAAAAGAAAAATAGTTAAAACTAAAATAACAACAATAAGAATAAAAACTATTAAATAAAATGGTACAGCAAATAGAGAAAAATACTTGTTAATTGCTAACAAATTTAGAAAAAATAAAATGCAAATTTTTAATGTATAAAAAACTTAAAGTGACAAAAAGATAGACAGTGTACACTGGGGCTCAATCGAAATATGTTGGAAAAACCCGATTGATCCAAAATTCTACGAAAGCATAGAAGAGGAGTATTTGAGCTTAATTTTAAAAACTGGGTATTACCCACTTTCCACAGATTCCGATATGTGGTCTCAAAGTTGAGCATCTCAAACCTGGAAATTGTTCTAATGCTTGGTAATTCTTAAAATTTTGTCTGAGTTTTTAAGTTATATGTGGTTTTGGCCTTTTCAAAAATTACAAAATGGTGCATTAACGTGCTGGTTTATGTTTTAAAATGATCGAGTAATCGGCATTTTAAAATAAAAATTTTTTGGATTTTCGGTCCAGTTTTTTAAGATGTTGAGTACAATTTCAAGCAAATTTCTTTGAAAATTTTCATCGTAGCAAGCGAGCAAAATTTTAAATATTTTTCAATAATTTTAAGATTGTATCTTTTCTGATTTTAAAATTATACGATTTTCAATTTTAAGGTTCTAAAATTATATGATTTTTGTGTATTTTAGCCTAAAACGGGCCATCAATCTTTTTTGTTTGATAAAGAAAAATTTTCTTGGGGAATATAAACTTTTTTATATTTGTTTAAACTAACCGTATGTGTGAAGGTTTGCACCAAATTTCGTATTAAATTTATCATCCTTTTAGCAAATGAAGGTCCTTCAATTTGACTTATTTACGTCGCGATTTTGCATTCATATACAAAATATTGAAAAAATATCAAAATGCAGTATAATAATATTTTTAATGCATTATAAGATTTCTAACTTTTTATATGCACAGTACTGTACAATACTTTCTTATCTCATTTGCATTTTATTATTAAGGCCATCTGTAATGGTGTTGAAAATTACTAATCAACTGTAATAATTCAGATAAAGTATGACAATAAATCATAGTGAAATCGCACTGCAATCGAAAGGGAGAAAGAAAGTAAAAAAAGTCATTAAGCGGATAATTAAAGAAATGAATTAAAAAATTGCTTTAAGCAGGAAATTACTAGAAGTCCTAAAAGCCTATAAAGAAAGTTAAATCAGTAAAAATCATTATAAAATCGTCGACTTGAATTTCATGTTGTCAAGAAACACAAGACATTGACTTGTTTAATTAGAGTTGTTATGAAATATATAATAAAATGCTGTTGTTGATGCAGAAACCCTTATTATGTTCAAATTAGAATAATTACAGAATCCAACGTTATAGCTTTTATTCCGATCAGTTGACACCCGCCAGAATTACATTTTCGTTTTATACTGTGTTTAAATTTTGCTTGGCGCGCAATTTTATGTATTTGCAAAAAAAAAAAAAAAAAAAAAAAAAATAAATAAAAAACTCATAATTATTTAAAAAAAAATATTGTTATTTTTGCTTTAATCTGGTAAACATTGGCTTGCATAGCATTCAGGTTTTATTATTTCAATGAAAGTTCCATCGATGCATTCCACTATGGAAGGGATTTAATACTTTCTGCTACAAACCGCAGCCAGTTAAATTGTAAAAGAAATATGTGACGAATGCAATCGGTATTGTGAGATAAATCTATATTGTAAATAAAATTTCCTAACTAATAATTAACTAGATACAACACCTCAACCATTATAGTTTTTAATTCTTTTTAATACAATTTATGCTTCTTAAAATGAATACTTTTTTATTAAATAGTTTAACTTGTTAATAAATTGTCAATTTGAGCTTAAACGGCTGTTAAATATTGTAAACAAATCAAAACAGCTGATTCTAACATTATTTTTGGTTATTATGGAATCAAGACAAAGCAAAGGCGGTTTCTATTGAAATCACTTAACTAGATTTACACGCATGGTGAAGGATATACAAGATTGGGCATAGCCGAATATAGCACTCTTTCTTGTTTTCAGTTCGGTTTGTTTTTGGTTTTTATGTTTTTTTTTATATAAATGCACACACAATTAATGATTAAAAGCACTTTTCGCCTTGGTGGTAGCGATGGCGAATTTATTAATTTTCACCGTTAGCCCGAATGTCAAACTACATTTAAAAAAGTTGTATACACAGATTATGGAGTTTGACCACCTTATAATTGATTCGCCTTGACACTTCTTATCAATGATACCACTTGGTTAACAATACGCTTTAACGAAGTATTTAACAAAAAAAAAAAAAAATTCGAGAGTTATAGATTAATATTTTTTTAAGACTAAGTGCATTTATCCAAAGTAAGGAGAGATACTTTATACAAATACTCTCCAGGTTCATAAAACTCGCGTTACGCATTAAAGATTTTTGTGAAATACTTTTTGAAAATCATTTTCTTTTACAATTTCCATTTACATAACATGATGTTATAAGCCAATGTGATTGAATTAAAACTTGGAAATGTTGCTTAGAAATTTTGCAATGACTTTATTTCTATTGATTTTAATTTTGATTTTTAAATGGTTCATATTATTAGAAGCTAAACGTTTATAATATTCAAAACAAATTTTTAAAGCAACTGTTTTTAATGTTAAACGATTAAAGTTCTATTTCTTTTCAATAACTTTTTAATTTTTTGATATTGATTTTACGTTGCATTTTATTTCTGTACAAACAGTCGTTAAACTTAATTAAATAAGAAAAAAATCAACAGGCGAGACAACATTATTAAAAGAAAATAAATTTGTAATTGTCAAGGGCACTTAAAATGTATTTTCCTAGCATTGGTGTTTAAAACCAATTATGAATAATTTCTGGCATTAACACTTAGGCCGAGGCCACGCAATAAGCGGCAAAGCGGCTGAGCGGCGAGTTTGAGCAGCAAGTGGCTTATTACTGAGCGTCATTTCTGAGCGGTTAGTTGTTAAAATGCCATTGTCAAGAGAGGTTTGTTTAATGTTTTTACGTGAAAATCGTATTCATATTTACAAGAATTTAAAGCGTTTAAGAAAAAAAGAAGATTTGGTATTCATCCTATAAATCAAGCAAGGCGACATTACGGCTCTGGAGCCAGATGTTACTGGTGGATTTTTTGGCACAATTTTTCTAAACATAATAACGGTCGGCTTTGTACTGATGAAATTATGAGCTCTACATTCACTTTTGCCATGTTTATAGGTTAACAATTGTATGCGTTGAACCCGTTTATACGATTTTCTAAATAACAAACGAACGTTTTGATGTCGAAAATGTGACTAACTTTTTATTTTTTCATTTTCTATAACAAATTAAATTCATGCTACTTAGGTAACAAAAATAATAATTAACAAAGTCTTACAATAAATATAACAATTAATTTAATATAATTTACATTAATAAATAAAACATTTAATTAAATGAAAAATAATAATAACAATAATTTATATTAGTGTTGAGTGTTAATTTTTACTTTGCCGCTCAGAAATCAACAAAAAATTAGAACAAGTTCTATTCCTGAGCGGCGCCGCTTAGCCGCTTAGAAATGCCGCTTAGCCGCTCAGAAATGCCGCTCATTGCGTGGCCACTTTAGTAGTATTCCATATGTTTTAATTTTTTGCCGCTCACCGCTTTGCCGCTCATTGCGTGGCCTGGGCCTTAGACGTTGTTTTCTGGTACCATTTTCCATGCCAAACAAACGACGACAGCTTATTTTGAAAAAAATACCAATTTTTGATTTGTAACACTTAAAATCTATTTGCAATATTTTTTTTATTAAAAAATTAAAGTGCATGTTAATTTTGACGTTCAGTGAAAAATAACATTAATAATATCAAGGTTTGTACACTTTATTACGAAAAAGTATGAGATATTCTAAACAAGCGATCTTTCAAAAGCCTTCCAACCAACCTGTTGATGATTGGACGTGGCCTCTTTTATTGACAAAAGAAAAATATGTTAAAAAAATTACCTATAAAAGGTTTTCCGATAAGAATGGACGTTTTATATTACATAGTAGCGATGTTTGCCTTCTTTTAATTTTTGTTGTTGTCTTTTTTTATAAAACTTAATTTGACGAGCGAGATGTATTAAAGACTTTAATAAAAAATTCATTGCGTCAGTGGTGCAGCAGTGTTGAAAATTTTACTTGTTCATTTATTAACCGTTTGTTAAATGAATAATTAAGCAACACCACACCAGCAAGTTAATGAACTACAAAATCTATCTGAAAGTCCGTTTATGTTCGTGAAATTGTGTAGTAGATTCATGATAAAGTTTTTAGGTGTTGTTCCTAAGTAAAGAAGGTCTGCCCTAAGAGTACTTTTACAAGTCACCGGATTGCTCACATTTTTTTTGGGCGGCTGCGAGCCACACAGTTTATGGCACTAAGAACTTTTTTAACATCTACCCGTCACTTTTGCACAACCGTTTGTGCAATAAGAGATACTTGTGAAACAATATTATATTAAAAACTGCAAATGTTGAACCAAGTAAAAGGTTGAAAGGTTGTCTTTATGCATTTGTATTTTTGTCTGCAATCAATTATTTTTTAAAATTGACATTTTATGTAAATTTTGCATCGTGTTAAATTGTTGAATGCAACTTTTCATAAATACATTTTTAGTCTGTTGTACTGCTTAAATTTGTAATATTTTGAGTTTTGGTTCATTGTATGAAAAACTGAATCAATAACTTATGACCTTTAAGGTAATTAAATATTCAGTTTCTTGCGAAAAATACAAATGGTTTTTAATTATTTTTGAATACAAATACGATGGCAAGTCCGTTCTTCATTTCTGATATAAATGGTTTGCATAATTTTTATTTTTCACTCAACACATAGACCACTGATGATTCTACTCGTATGCTTAATAGAGCAATGTGAAGAGAAATATTTCGTTTTAGATTTCTACACTCTCGATTCACTCGAAATATTTTCTGATCGCCTATTTATTTTCAATTTGGAAGGGAGAAAAAAAAACAAATAAATTTGAACCATAAATTTTCCAGACAATTACTGTGTCATTTCGTAAAATTCAAAGCACTCAGAATTTCTTTTTTCAACTACTCGTTATGATATAACAGAAAATTTCTAAACCTGCTACGCGCTATAAAGTCTTTCTTCTGCCAATAGAAAATATCTGAATGTTGAGATAAACTTTTGCGCAAGATTTAACTGTACCGTTAATTTTATCTATGGTTTCTAAGTTCTAAGCCAGGTAAGTCATATGTCTATGTGCTGTCACGTTTATTTCTTGCTGTAATATTTCTGCTCAAAAGATAAGTTTTTCTCATTTCCAAAATTAAATAGTTTTTAAATCGAACGAACTTTAAACTCGATAGGCATTTTCGAAGCACAGCGTTCTTAAAAAAGCTTTCATGAATTCACTTAAAGCTGGAACATTAAAATACATTACAAAAGTTGTTCGTTACAATTTGTGCAACACTTATTTTTCTTTGAACCAGGATTCAGAAGTAAAAATTCTAAAATCCATATTAAAATTATCTTAAATCTATATTAATATCGTATTAAAACTTGTCTGTTATTCAGAGACATCGAGAAAGTTTTTGAAAAATATCAAATTTTTGCAAAGTTAGAAAATTCCAGTTTTTAAAATTCTTTTTTGCGAATATCAAAATAAAGCGGTTCTAGAATATTTACCTTTAATCTTTTAATCTGAATTTAAGCAAATCGATAATCAATGTGCTTAAATTTGAAATAAAATGTAAAATCTTTGTGTTGTAAAAGATCTTCTCTTTAAATAAATTTTTAATTTTAACTCCATTAAATTCTGTTTATTATTTTGAAGACAGAAACAAACATTTTTATTTTGGGTTAAGGAGTTAAGTTTCACCAAACGTAAACAATGTCGTTTCTTATAAGTCTACATTAACGCCATCAAACTTTGAAATCTTAACAAAAAATTTTATTTTTAAACCAAAAATTTTTAATAAAAATAGAAAACACTGCAAACACTCTTTCGTATTAAATTAAACACAACAATAATTTTTACTGACCTTTTAGCGAATTATTCATGCACATCGGACACTGATCGTTACGAAACATGCAGGAATAGCAACGTTCATGACCACAAGTGTCGATTAGTTTTCGTCGTTTACCTTTGTCAAATGAAATGCGACAACTGGGACAAACCGAACCGCTGGTATCATGTTCCAATAAACGGCGTATAGATTGTAAATCTAAAAAATAGATACAAAAGGCAAAATTATTAAAACAAAAATACAACAACAAAAAGCTTAGAAATATAAAAAAACAAATTAAAAGAAAATGTATACGAAAAAATAAATTGGAGAAAGGAATCTTTATTAGGTGTTCATTTAAATTAATTACCAGAAAAAATTTAATATGTTTAGCCAATTTAAAATCGAATTGTTATTTTAGAAAAAGTAGTAGTAAAATTAGTTTTTAATTTTGAATGGAAATTTCGACATTAATTCTTTTTAGTTTTTCTTTTCTAATAAATATTTTTATGCATCGAAAAGAAAACTTTTTTATGTTGTAGAATTTTCAGTTTTACGAAAAATGTTGCTTTAAAAACAGTGCATCTACTTTATATCAATTAAATTTTACAAAAGTGGCACAAAAGTTGGTTTTATAAAAATAAAGTCACATAAAAAGTCGTAATGCAAAAAGCATTTTTAAATTGTTGGTAGTTTTTTTTTGCGATTTCGGTTTTGAATGAAATTTCAAATTTTATACTGAAAGTACAATTTTTTTAAAAAATTAATACTTTTGGTTAACTTTTTATGAAAATAAATATTTTAGTAAAACTTTAATCATTTAGTCCCTGCCCAGGCATGCAATTTATGTTTCTGGAATTTTTTTAAATCCTTTTTTTGAAATTGCATTTGTGTCCACACATTCAAATTGTGTTGCTGCAATTTTGGACTTGATTGCTTAGGTTAAAGGGAATTTCAATTATATGAAATACTGTACCCGTATCTATTTGTCTTTCCTCTCTCACCTAAATACAAATTCAAAAATTGCGCAATAAAAGTTGCAAGTGTGGACGATTTAGATGGTTAAGTGACAATTAAATTACCTGGAAAAAACAAACAATAAAAAGTACAATTTTATCTGGAAGACAACGGGACGACCCCCGAAAATTTTGATGCTGGTGTAGAAAGTAATCGATATGAAATACAAAGCACCTATTTTAGGAATTTTTGTCTGTCTGTGTTCGTATTACGTTAGAACTGCTGGATGAATTTAAATAAAATTTTCTAAAAAGGTTCCTTAGAACCACGCTTCAAATATAGAATATTCAGGTATGTGATGGAAATCGATCAATTTGAAAACGATTCGTTTTGAGAAAAATTTTAAACAAAAGTAAAGAAGTTACTCAAAAGTAATTGTAGAAACTGAATGGAGAGTTATTGAAATATATATTGAAGGTATTAAAAAAAAGAAAATAGTAAGGATATCGCAACCATTTACGGTTTTAAGTCGTCTCGATTTCGAAATCGATTTCCATCACATACCTGATTGTTTTTTTTTTTCATAAAAATTTGTCATTCCGCAGGAAAACTATAGATACCAATTTGAAGTCACCCAATTTTACCGGTATAATGGTACTAGAACAGTTGTCAGTACATTTTATTTTTGTAGACGGAAAGTTTTTAACACTGTCTACAGAACTCACAACAAATGTTTAAAAACATACTTTTCTAAATTAGATTTTAAAAACATTAGAAATGTAACGCGTGCGAAGTCGTGGGGGCACTGCTAATCTTAAATAAAATTTAAAAAACATAAAAGTATAAAATTGTCATTTTGGTAAAGGGTGTATTATGTTTGCTACAACAGAATAGATTCCTCTCGCTAATTATCTTTATGCCACTGTGTTATATTCTTCGTGTGGCTAGTTTTTGCTTGTACTTGTACTCATTCACCACATTTTTAACCTGTTGAGTTAAACAAGTTTGTTGGCTTTTTTCTTCTGAATTCATAACTTCTTGTTTGTAGCAACTTAGTCTTGCAACTTATATTTTTAACAACAACACGATGTTGTGTAGTTTTACTAACACGTTTGTGATCTTTGTAGGTTGTTAGTTTAACATTAAATTCATTGTTATGATGGCTTATATTCTTTTTTTATTTGTAATTATTTAGCGATAAAAATCAATAAAATGTTTTTTTTTAATAAATATGAGAAAATTAATGGAATAGTTTTAGGGATTCGTAAACAAAGTACAAAAAAGTAGTCCTATTTAATTCGTCACTATTTTTCACTCACTGTCTGTCTGTTACAGGTCTCTGTCTCTGAAACCATAAATGGTAGACTCTTTAAATGTTCAAAGAAGATGCATAAGTAGAGCGGCTATAGCAACAAATACTCGTACTAAAATTTAAAAGATGTTACGAAAGTGTAGTGTTTATTATAAAAGTATTATTATTTTTTCCACTGTGATCAGCAGACACGTCAAATTTGCACAGTGCCAATATAATTATGCGCGCTATAGAAAAACTAGAAAAAAAACTTCAAATTAAAAAAATTTTGCAATATTGACGTTATAATCGGTCATATGACTTTAGTTTTTTGACCGTAGTTGGCAGACATTTGGAATAAACATTAAGTATGACCGGTATAAAAAAAAGTTGCAAACAATAAATCTAAAATTAAAGGGTGTTTCCCAAAGGCCGTAAATGTGACTGTTGCGGAATAATTTCTAAGTTTTAAATTCTTATTGTAACCGACATTTTATTTTATATTTTTTAACTAACATATGTATATATCTTTAATGAACAACTCTGTTAATTTTATATTATTGTGGCATTACTTTATTTACTTAATTTGATAATCAGTAATTATTATAAGTAATCGCTTTATTGCACTGGCTGCATTTAGCGCCATTTTTGAATGAATTTGTGGAAAGGTGCAGAATAAAGATAATAAAACACGCCAAAACCCCAAAATTACAAATAAAAAGTGCGCAAACTGAAGTCGCGCCATTATGGAAATATAAAAATTGGTTTTATTATTATTCTGCCGCCATAAAAAGTTTAAGTTGCTGCCGCAACATTTTTTATTATCTTTATTACACTTTTTACTCAAATAAATGCTACGCCGAAGCAAAAGACTAATTGGAAACGATATGTCTTCAAAGGAAAACAGCCGAACTCCATCTCCAGCCAGCGACATGGATAAGACAATAATTAAAGCCAGTGAACCGACAGTAGCCGAACTTAGTGAAGAGATCAAGGTGCTAAAAAACTCTTTGCAAAAATTGTTGGATGCCTCCAAATCTTCAAAGCCCGCTGATGCAACCACTGGATGTTCATCAAATAATGCCATAACACCACCTGCCGCAGCAGCCGCCGACAAGCCAATATCAACAACGCCGATGCAACAACAAACTGTAAATACACGTGAGTACCCATTTCTATATAATTTGCCACAACCTTTTACTGCCTCGCTTTCCAATGCCCCCACAACAAGTTCTTATACCGCCCCACAACCATATATTTCAACCCCTATGCCTTTTTACACACGACCATACGTCCATATGCGCCATACCGTCGCACAATCATGTATGCCAACAACAACTACTACCCCTGCATCGGCTTCAATGGATTATTTTTCAACGCATATGTACGCAACTGCGCAGTCGCGAATGACACCAACAACATCAACAAATTTGCCATCGTATGTGACAACAGCCTCATTAAATACACCTAGTGCACAATCCTTCTATGAAAATAGCCAGTTACGTAAACTTCATGACTTGCCTTATTTTTCCGGCCAACCCGAGCAGTGGCCAATGTTTATTGTTGCATTTAGGGAAACAACAGAAAATTATTGCTATACAAAATTAGAAAATTTGATACGCTTACAAAAATCATTGGGAGGAGAGGCGAGAACCAAAGTTGAATCTCTTTTAATTCACCCTGACAGCATAGAACAGGTCATTAGTACACTCGAATTTCACTTTGGTCGTCCTCAGCTGTTGATACGTAGCCAGTTATCCAAAGTTCGTAGTTTTCCCCCAATATCTGAAAGAAAATTACATGAAATAGTGAATTTTAGTACGATGGTGTCAAATTTATCGGCCTTTTTAATCAATGCAAATACATCAGCTCACCTGAACAATCCTACTCTGTTAGATGAATTAATAAATAAGCTGCCACTTCAAAAGCGAGAAGAATGGACTAAACATGCAATGAATTACCTAGGCCCGTATCCCAGCATACAAGAGTTTAGTTCATGGTTACAAGAAGCTGCAACTTATATTTTCCTCTCGCTTGAAACTGACACAAATAAAAGTGACTCTTTTCTCGGTAAAAAAGATAAAATAAAGCCATCATTCGCTATTGTAGCTGAAGAGAATCGAAATACTAAATGCCTGATGTGCCATCAAAGTCACCAATTGTACCACTGCGACAAATTTAGAAGCCTTACGACGGACGACAAATGGAAGTTCGTAAAAAGTAATCATCTTTGCTTTGGTTGCCTTCATCCTGGCCACAATTCACTTAAATGTAAGTACAGACGTCAGTGTGGGTTATTAAATTGTCCTAAATATCACAATCGATTGTTACACGAGAATATTAAATTAAATGAAAATGTAAACAAACCAGTACAACGTGAAGTTAACAACACAATAGACAGCAAAGATAAAAGTACAACGTACAAAAATAAAACAAGCAGCGGCTCAGTAAATACTATTTTTGAGGACTGTTTAGATAAAGAAACGTTATTTAAATATTTGCCTGTGAAACTATCGGGACCGAAAGGTACGATACAAACCGTTGCCTTTATAGATGAAGGTTCAAAAATAACGCTTTTAGAAAATGAGGTAGCTGATATAATTGGTTTGAAAGGTGCCCAAAATAACTTACGCCTCGGTTGGATAGGTGGTAAGACCAGCAATGAAACATCAAGAAAAGTAAATTTAGAGATCAGGGGTACCAGCGGAAATGATCATGGCTTCCAAATGAGAAATGTTTTTACCACAACTAATTTAAAATTACCTCCACAGAGCCTAAGGTCTGATAAATTTAAAAATAAGTTTCCCATTTTGAAGGATATTGATATTGTAGAATATTTTAATGCTCGGCCGAAATTATTAATAGGGTTACCACACATAAATCTTGTTCGCCCGTCTAAAGTTTTGAATTTGGACGGCTACTTTGCCTTACATCAGACTAGCCTGGGTAATATAATTTTCGGGTCAAATGAAAACTCTACTGAGGCCACTGTCTGTAGAATCGATTTCGATATTTTGGACGATATACACAAACGGGTTTTAGAATACTTTACTTTGGAAAATTTAGGAATTAGAAATTTGGAACCACTCGTATCTCAAGAAGACAGGCGAGCGGAGAAAATACTCCGCAAAACAACGATAAGAAAGGAGAGTTATTTTGAAACTGGTCTTTTGTGGAAAGACGATAATTTTGAATATAAAGACAGTTACCCAATGGCGTTAAAACGATTGCTTAATATGGAAGCCAAAATGAAAAAGGACGAAAGTTTAGCCGATTGGTACAAAGCGAAATTAAATGAGTATGTTGATAAATTGTATGCGAGAAAGTTAACACCAGAAGAGGCTGCAATAAAGAATGAGCGTACTTGGTATTTACCTCATTTCGTCGTCACGAACGTAAATAAAGGAAATAAAAGGCGCCTTGTTTTTGATGCCGCTGCGCAAGTTGGGGGCGAATCTTTTAATTCAAGATTGATAAAAGGCCCTGATAAGTACCAACCTAAATCACTTTTATCAATACTTTTTCGGTTTCGCCAGAAAGAAATAGGTATTTGCGCTGACATCAGGGAAATGTTTCACCAAGTGAGAATACGAAAAGAAGATCAGACGGCTCAGCGCTTTTTATGGCGAGACGGTACTTTAAATAGACCACCTGACGAATATGCTATGCAAGTGATGATATTTGGCTCTGTTAGTTCGCCATGCTCAGCCCAATATGTGAAGAACCTGAACGCCGAAACCTATAAGGATACCCATCCGAAAGCATATCGGGCAATAGTAGATAGCCACTATGTAGATGATTATGTTGATAGTTTCGATAATGCGAGCGAGGCCATCAGTGTCACGAAGGATGTAGTCAATATTCATCGCCAAGCCGGATTCGAGCTCAGGGGCTTCGTGTCAAACTCAAGGGAAGTTTTAGTAGCACTTAATGAAGGCGAAATTTTAAACGACGACATAGCCTTGGAATATTTATTCGAAAATGAGTTCTCTACTGAAAAGGTTTTAGGCATGCGTTGGAGGCAGTCAGATGACAGTTTATGCTTTATTTTAAAATTCTGTAGAGTTCCGGAGGCCGTCTTAAACGGAAATCGTAGACCAACGAAAAGCGAAACATTAAGCCTGACCATGTCAATATTTGATCCTTTTGGCTTCCTGGCTAACGTAATAATAACATCTAAAATTTTGCTACAAGAATTGTGGAGGAATAAAGTGGCCTGGGATTCGCCCATTTCAGATGAAGTTTATTCCAAATGGTATGCGTGGTACAGGAGTCTATATGAAATAAATGAAATAAAAATACCAAGGTGCTATGGACGTAGTCTCTTTTGCACTCAGACAGAAGTCGAATTGCATATTTTCGCCGACGCAAGTGAGGTAGCCTATGCAGCTGTAGCCTACTGGAGGATGTGTTACAATGGATATGTCGATGTTGTTTTTATTACAGGAAAGTCAAGATGCGCACCACTAAAGCCGCTTTCAATTCCACGTCTAGAGTTACAGGCTGCAGTACTCGCAGTAAGATTGAAACAATCTATTATATCATGTCATGACGTTAAACCGAAGGAAATCGTATTTTGGTCAGATTCCAAAACAGTAATTAAATGGATCCAGTCCGACTGTAGAACATATAAACAGTTTGTTGCCCATCGCATCGCAGAGGTATTAGAATCGTCAGAGGTGGAGCAATGGCGATGGGTGCCTGGCGCTCTGAATCCTGCTGACGATGCCACTAGGCCACAAAATTTTTCTAGCACGTATTTAACATCAAGTTGGTTGAACGGTCCAAAATTTTTAGCGAAGAAGAAGAAAAATTAGCCGAAACTCCCAGGTATTCCCGAATGTAATGAGTGCTTAATAGAAAAAAGATCAAAATTTGTTTTTGCTATAAACGAGGTTTCGGTAATTCCATTTGAAAGGTATTCTAGATTTAATAAATTGATAAGAGTGATCAGTTGGCTTCGACGGGCGGTAAATATATTTATGGTGTAGTTAGAGGACAATACGTTCCACAATTAAGCGCTAGCGAAATTGATAACGCAACACATTATTTATGTAAGACTGTTCAAAAAGACGTTTTCTACGAGGAGTATAAGCAGTTAAGTTTGAAAAAGCCTGTATCTAAATCTAGCCCGATTTTTAAACTTACGCCGTTTCTGGGCGCAGATGGTTTAATACGTCTATCTGGTCGAATCTATAATGCCACATGTGTTGCTCGTAGTACAAAGGAACCCATTATCTTACCAAAGAAGCATATAATGACGAGGCTTATTGTTCGACAATATCATGAACAGTTTAAACACCAAAATCAGGAATCAATCTGCGCCGCAATAAGATTAAAGTTTTGGATACCTTGTATAAGGCAGCTGGTACGATCCGCCAAAAGAAATTGCCAATTTTGTAAAAATATGTTTGCCGCTCCTAAGCCACCTTTAATGGGACAACACCCAGAAGATAGAGTTACCCCGTATGTGAGAGCATTTACCTATACCGGCATTGATTATATGGGCCCATTTTTCGTATCTATTGGCCTTCGAACGGAAAAGAGATGGGTAGCCCTTTTTACCTGTCTTACAATGAGGGCAATTCACTTGGAACTGGCTAAGGGTCTTTATACCGATGCAGTGATACTATGTATTCGGAATTTTATTAACCGGAGAGGCTTACCTGTGCGAATAAGGAGCGACAGGGGAACTAATTTTGTAGGGGCGAGCAAGGAAAAATTCGCTTTCGATGAGGCAAAACTAATGGACGAGTTCACAGGGCGCGGTATAGAATGGTTGTTTAATACTCCGGCCAACCCATCTGCAGGCGGTGCGTGGGAAAGAATGGTGCGGTCGGTTAAGAATGTGCTAGCTATCACGTTAAAGGAGAAGGCTCCCCAAATAGAGACGCTTATCAGCTTATTGATAGAAGCGGAAAATTTAATAAACTCGCGTCCACTAACACATCTCCCAATCGAAAACTTAGAAGCCGAACCATTGACACCCAACCACTTTTTGATCGGCAGCCCAAATATGTTGCAGACGCCTGCTGTACCCGATAGGGTTTGTTTAAAAAAACAATGGCAAATTCTGCAACAGTTAAAACAAATGTTTTGGAAAAGGTGGGTACAAGAGTATCTCCCAGAGATAACACGTCGCACGAAGTGCCATGAGAAAGTCGAGCCTATCCAGGTTGGTGATGTAGTCATTATCTGCGATGATAATGAAACGCGTGGGCAGTGGAAGCGGGGCATTGTTGAAGAAGTGCATCTTGCATCTGATGGGCAGGTACGCTCGGCAGTGGTGAAAACCACAATCGGCAAATTAAGAAGACCGGCGTCCAAGTTGGCTGTACTTGATGTTGGTAGTGTGTCTCCCTCATCGACACACGGGGGCCGGAATGTTGCGGAATAATTTCTAAGTTTTAAATTCTTATTGTAACCGACATTTTATTTTATATTTTTTAACTAACATATGTATATATCTTTAATGAACAACTCTGTTAATTTTATATTATTGTGGCATTACTTTGTTCACTTAATTTGATAATCAGTAATTATTATAAGTAATCGCTTTATTGCACTGGCTGCATTTAGCGCCATTTTTGAATGAATTTGTGGAAAGGTGCAGAATAAAGATAATAAAACACGCCAACACCCCAAAATTACAAATAAAAAGTGCGCAAACTGAAGTCGCGCCATTATGGAAATATAAAAATTGGTTTTATTATTATTCTGCCGCATTAAAAAGTTTAAGTTGCTGCCGCAACAGTGACCGATATTGCCTTAGCTTTAAATCCGTTAAAGGCATACGCTTGAAATTTGTACGTAGGGTGTACTCTTATGTCTGTTAAAAAATAAGTGCAAGCAATTAAACCAACAATGAACGGTATCCTGATTGTAACCGTATTAGGCTGGGACTATAAATTTACGCGGAGAGTGTAATGCTATGTCGGTTTGGAAAAAACTAAAGAAATTAAAATAATTTTCTTCTTAATATTTACCTAATTTTTACAGGGATTAATTTTAAATTTATACTAACTGTGTGTTTTACAGTAATAAGTTCAAAAATTAAAATTAATAAACAGAAGATGACCTATACATGTGTGCGAGTCAAACTCACACTTGGCGGATTTATTATTAACATTAATGTTTTTTTAACCTTAAAAATTTTAAATTTAAATTTATTAAAAAAACACATCAGTAATATACATAGGTATCATATAGTGCATATGTATATGTATACATGTGTATGTGTGCATTTTATATGTATGTGTGTACATATAAATTATAATCAAATATATTTTTTACAAAACATGTCTGGTGTATGTGGGCATAAAGGCTTTTTCTATGCTGCTGTAAATTTAATGTATTCACACATTTTAAAGGTCTGCAACTATTTAAACCTGAGTGGGTTTCAATACGAAAGCAATGCAAGAACAAGCGATCATGAAACGTCCGGTGCACTCGAAAAACTTAAGCAAAATTTTAAAATCATTTGATGTTCAAATGCTTATAAAACCTTAAAAAATTTGTTTTGTTGAGTGTAATAAAAAACCCATTAAACTTTTTTTTACTTTTCTGCGTGTGGGTTGCAGACCACGATTTTGTTTGTTTTAATTTCAATTAATGCTACATAACATTGCAAAGAAACAAAAAAACCCAAGAACCACGACATAAAGTCTGGCATGGAATAATACATCAATTATATTTGAAGTTGCATAGTCGCGAAGTTTTTTTTTTAATGCAATATTTTTATTTTTTTATTATGTTGCATTATTATTGTGTTGAAATCTGCGTAAAATAAATAAAATAAAAGTTAGTGGCAAAGCATAAAAAGATTGATTTGTTTAGAGTTATTTCTAAACTACTAAAATGCACTTTATTGTTTAAGGCATCAATGGAATTATTTGCAATAAGGGTTTGAAGGCAGCGGAAGTTTTACAAAAAAACTTTCTAAGTTTTATGTAAAATATATGTGTATTCAAATAAGTAAGAAAGAAGCTTGATAACATTAATAGAATGTGATAAGATAGTTTTTAACAAAACATTATTTAAGATTTGTACCAATTTATTTTAAATACAAGAACTGATTGTCTTTTTTTTAACGAAAATCAACCAGACCTTTAGTGCCTAATTTATTGAACAAGCAAAATCAGTTAATATACTGGTGGCAGGGATATCAGATATAGCGATTTAACTCTCAACGTGGTGATTCTAAACTTATTTAGCGCATAAATTTTTGAATTGGCGTCAATGCGATTTTACGGAAATTTATCAAATAATTTATAGTTTGAGTAGTTTTACATAAATCGTAATGAACAATAAATTTTTTTGAAAACAGCACTGTCAGGAATATTTTACTACAGTCATTTCTAATTTGGCTTTATATTCTGACAGCAACTTACTTCTAGTTTATACTATGTTGTTACAGCAAAGTCAATCTTTATAATATGTAAAAATTTCTGTAATTTATTTTATGGTGCGGTTGCTGGGTGATCAGAAGTATGAAGTTATTATGAAATAAATAATTTATGTTCAGAATTTTAGTCAGGTATTATGGAGGACGAAGGTAATAGGCATCAAAGGCAAACATTTTCACGCCATCAGTTTTATACGAAACAATTTATAAGGAATGAACATATAGGCATTCTTCGGCCAACACAATTCTTCCACTAAATGCCATCGACTAGGGGTTAACATTTAAAAATTAATTAATTAATTAGAAATGACGATGTATGCATTAAACTTAAGGAAAAAATCATTTTTTTATATCTAAGGATATAAAAAAGGATATTAAAGGAACTACTGAATAGACTTAATGTATTTATTTAAAGTTAACTATTACTTTTCCATTGAAAAATATTGCAATTCATTATAATAAACAAAATTTGTTGCTGTCAAGGATTAATGTAAAGAACGTATTACTTTTAAGAAATTGTCATGGCTGTTCTTTTTTAATTATTTTTAAGAGTTGTATCCATTTATTATATCTTAAGGAATCAATGAAAATTTAGGTGTGATTTATGACAAATTTGCAAAATTTTCAAAACAAATTTTAGCTTGGTAAAAGTTACATCGACAAATGATGAACCATAAGTGAGTGATATACTTAGAAAATCCACGACATAAATAGTTTAAAAGTTAAATTTTAAAAGTAGCAAGAATGAAAATACAATCGTATGTTTTTCTTAGTAGCTTGCCAAGAGCTTTACCGAAGTCTTTCTGATGACTTTCTAAGCCGATGAATTTTGCGGCTGTAAAGTCATAACCTGAAATAAATAAATTGTATATTGTGAAATTTTTCATAACTTCTTTTATTTTTTTGTAGAAGTACAAGCCTTATGAACTGAACCTCAAGTTATTACGCTGAACTTTACAATGTCAAAAAAAAAAAAACAATACAGACAACAACCCACGTTTTTAACATGCCAACATTTATACATACAAATTCTAATTTACATCAAAAGGCTGTGCAGAACGCAGTCTAGAAAACAAAACCAAGAGATAAAAAATTAAATTAAATAGACCCATATGTCAGGCATAAAATAACAGAAACAAAGTCAGCAAAGTATAAAAGGACACAAATGTTTCTGAATGCAAATTTTTATAAAAACTTTTCTTTTGGAATTAACAAGTGAAAATATTTGCTATTGTCATGTTTGTGTAGGCATTAAACAGAATACACTGCTGTTCATTTTTTTTGGTCTATTTAAAAATAAAACTTGTAAAATGACATATTGCATAAAAGTAAAAGGGTCTTCATTTTCATTCAGTTTAACTTAACTAAAAGCCCCTTATTTTAGTAATGTTTAAACTAAAATGTGAATAACTTTATTGTGCTTAAGACACTAAAAGAAATTATTGTGCTAAATATGTTGAAGACTTAAGTCCTGGGGAAAACTTTACGTTAAATATTGTTACTTACTTAATGTGACGTCAAATCAAAAAACTAACTTTAATCGTTAAAAATGTTGGATTTTATAGTGTTTTAGATGAAAAATAGAGGTGAATAAATTGTTCTTATCATCACTGTTAATGTTCCTGGTACGAAAAAATATTCTAAAGCCAAAACATTTTTAGAGGTAATTTAACTAGGCAAGAATAATCAAAATAAGGTGTAAATTGAATTCGAAGTTTTATATTTTTTGACTTTTTAACACAACAAAAAAAAATTATTAGATACGAAGCATATAAAATTGGTCTAAGGACTGTACGGCTGAACCCGATTTATCACGCGCTTTCGAAAATCTTAAATGCTTAAAACGGAATATAAAGACAATTTGCTGAAACACATTGAAAAGCCGGCTCCGTTGTAGAAGTGTCTGCGTGTTTGCCAAACTTAAGAAAATAAGCCTGAGTTCAAAGTAGTTGCTTAGTTGCGAATAAATAAAAAACAGTAGAAAAGAAAAATAATTTTTATGTCAATGAATTGGTTGTTAAAGAAAAGTAACAACATAACAACTGTGTGTGAGGTAGTCGTGACTGAGTTAGTAAAATAAAATTGCTAGTAAACAAAAGAGATCATCATATGAATCACGCCGGAGTCACAGTGAGTATTAGAGTCTGAATAGAATGCTCGTTGGTTTCAACATATAAAGTGCTGAGTATAATGTAGTTGACAAGCTTAAAAATGGTGAGAAAAATGTAAATTAAAATGAGTGAATTGAGTATTCCGCAGCAAAGGCTCATTAATATAACCTCTTTTATGTACCGGAATGCATTGACGTAGAAGTGGCCCCAATTACTTTGCTCCTCTATTAGGCCCCACTTAGCAAATTTTATAATGAGATATATTAGAGCTTGATATTCATATACGTCTTATCACGTACCTTAGAAAATTTGCCTTGTCTTCACAACTGCGACCAAAACGTCTAGTGTTGCTTGTTGTCCATCTAAAGACATTGATTTTGAAGCATTGTCATATAGTTTACAAAATTTAGATTCCTAATCTCCATACTTACCAGTTTGGTTGATATGCAGAACTCTATCTGCTACATTTGAGATCTCTTTTGCATGTTTGAGTGTTTAAGTTGCATTTTACTGACTTTTCTGATTGTTACGTGACCTTCCGAATTGGCGCTCGATATCTTAATTAAAATTGGATGCAAGTGGATGTCTTCAGTTAGCTTCAGTTTTAGATATGGTGGCTTTTAACGAGTTTGATCGTACGTTATATGTTATTTTAATGCTATTGACTTAATTTTCAGTGTACACCCTAGTTTAGTTATAATTATCAAATTTGCATTAAAAATTGTTGTAGCTTCGCCTTAAATTTACATAATGAAAAAAAATTAACACATGGTGCCTTTAGACTCACATTCATAAATTATCCCAGTGCGCTTTTTTCTTAACAACAGGCTGCATCTGATATTGACTTCAAGTACGTGTTGCATGTATTTTATACCAGTATTGTGTTGTGAGTACAAAAGTCTTTTGAATGGGGTTTTTTTTTGTAACAACAGTTGCAATCGTTTGCCTGACTAGTGGCCAGCCTGCTGTTGACAAGTTATTGACAATTAACATTCTTATTGTTTGCACTGGAAAATAGTGTGTTTTGTGTTCTGTGTGTAGTTCGTTTATCGTTTGAAAAATAAAACCTTCTTTAGTTTGAAAGTCTATTTTTTTGCTTTTATTGTTTAAGTTTTTGTTTTTTGGGCTCATTTTTAACTTTAAGCAACGACTTCTGCTCTTCTTTTGTTTTACTTTAAATAAATTTTATTATAAAAATATAAATAAAAAAATTTCATGCAAACCGAAGAAAATTATGTTGCAAAAATGTATTGTATTCTGGGAGCAAAGAAGTTAGCTTAAGTTATTTTTTTTTAAATAGATTTTAATTCGAAGTTTTGGTTTTCCTTTTGTCACTTCCAAATGACTTGTTTACATACAAAAATAAGCCAGGAAGCTTCTCCAGTGACAGATAATTAAGTAATTGGTTTCGGTGACAAAAAATATATAATCGGATCAAGGAATAAATAATATTACAAGTTTTTTGTTTTTAAAACCACAAAAGTGACTTGTTATTATTGAATTTTTTTCTTAACTTGCTTATGCTCATGTCTTCTTCTGCCTTACCCTTATCAGCACTTATTTTCCGAAAATTTTTAAAGTTCGAAAAACAGAATTTGATTTGGTTTATATTGACTGCTTCACACAAAATAATCGTTATCTTTACGCCTGAAAGTATACTTAGATTTATTTTTAAACCCTTCTAGTCTCCTCCTAGTTCGAAACACACCAAAAATAATTTCTCTATATTATCCAAATAAATATTAATCTGTAGCTCAAGTCTCCTAAGTTTGGCCGTTTAGGCGTGAACGAGCAACAAACATTCAAAAATGCAAACTTTTATTTTATTTTACTTTCTTAAGTTTGTTGTATTCAAAAACAACTGATTGATAAAAGAAAATCTTTTGAGTTACGAGTTACAACTTTTTGTCTAAATTATTTTGAATAGAGCCATTAACTTTTATAAAATTATTAATAAAAATTTTAATATTTTCCTTAAGTTAAAGAAAAGTACTAGAAACTATACTATTATTAATAGACGCGATAAGCTTTTTCTTTTAAGCTCGAGTGGCTCCTAAAAAGATTTCACATCGCCTTCTTAAAAGCTGTGTAGCATTTCTTTCTTAAAGCTGTTGCTCTTTAATGCTTGTATCTGTTGAACATCACATTAAATCTTCATTATCAGAACAACGATATCTTCTGATTCATTCATATACAGATAAAGCAGAATATTCTGTCGTTCATCGCTGCGTAAAGGTGCAATTAGACGTTCCATAACCATAAAAAGCAGCCATTACCGTAACCATCCAAATCAACCTTATGGAAAACACTGCATTCTATTATTGATGACAAGCCACCAAGATGGCCATGGCATCACTATTCGCTAGCAGTAAATATTATTACGGTTAATGCCATGGCGTTATGGTATGGCAACTCTAATTAAACCTTAAGCAAACACCCTTAAGTTCTCAACAGCATAAAAATTGACCCCATTCGTACAATCCTTCACACCTTGCTTCATGCTCTTAATGTATAAAATAAAATGAGCACTACTGGCATTGAAGGGTAGAGATGAAAAGTTTAGAAATAAATTTGAACTCGTTTGATGAGGTAAAAAATACAAAATTTATAACTAACCAAATTTAATTTAAATGCATTTTATATTTGTCGGTCTTCAAGCAGAATTAAAAATACTTTTCTTTGTGCTCCTTATCTATCTCATAATCATTGGTTGAACCTTTAACGTTAAATTATGAAATTTTCTCAAGAAAATTAATAACAAAATTTTTCTTTTAAAAAAAAAAAACATCGCGTCAGACACAACATACAGCATTTTTTCGGTCAAACCAATTTAAGTGCATAAATTTAATGCTAAACTCCAACCTCAACTTAAAGATAGTTTAAATTTCAGAAAATAAAAAGAGAAAAGAAAAGCTTGAAAATTCACCACAATAATTTTTCGTTACTATTGTCTCGATGCAATAACCTAAAATTTAAATGCAAAAGTCTAACGCGGACAATAGACAAAATAATAAAAATGAAAAGCACTGGCCACTACTTGCATTTTACCAAGCAGAGAAAAAAAAAAACGGAAAAGGGAATATAAATAATAAAATGACTTAAATATTTAACAACACAAATATGAGAACTTCACCGGTTACAGTCATCAAGTTGATTAAATCATTTAACTACAAACGAACCAAAATTACATTAGATTTGTTTAAACAATGCGAATGAATGGTTTTATTATTTGATTGTTTTTGCTGTTGTAGTAAAATAACGCCCACACCCGACAATTTATTTTATGTAGGCGTATGGATTAATATTAGTGTTCATTTGTATTTAGTTTGTTGTTAATATAACCACTCTCTATATTTGCAACCTTAACGGAAAAGCTTGAAAATAGAAAAATCCATTTACGAGACTCATCTCTTAAACCAGAATAAATTTATTCATTTTTAAAACAATTTTTAGAGTTTGACTTATAACAAAAAAAAAAAACAAAAACACTTGTCAAGAATTTATTTAATAGTTAATTTAACACTTCCTGCTACTTGACGTTACTTAGATTGCAGTGGCGAGCTATTGGAATGTAACATTAATGATTTATTGACTTAAAAGTTAAATTGCCTTAGTTTTCTTTAATAAAAATATCTTAAGGATTTTTATTTGTACTCGTAATAGACGAGATAGTTATTTATGTCAATAACTTATGCTGAAGAACGCAGTCATTATTCTTTAAATATTGACTCTTGAATGATTGCAGTACTGTATGCTTCCTCTATAGAAACAAGATTGTTTTTTGGGGCAAAATACTCAAACTCAACTTTCTGAAAAAAATTGAAATTTTTTGGGACTCATGCAAGAGCCATGAATGTATTGAACCCTTCTACGACAGGGATTTCGTCAGTACTTGTCCAGCTTGGCTCTTACCTGATAGTTGTGTTAAAACTAGGTAAAAACATCTCGACACCGAGTAACCACTTTTAGCATCATGGTCGACGGGATCGTGCTGCTACCACTTGCTAAGGAGATTTCGATTATAAGAACTCACACCCTACTATTGGCGGCGAAAGAACATAAAACGTGAAAGCCCTCTTAATCAGTAATCGATACAGTGAAGGCACTTTTTTACCGTGACACCAATAGTAAGATATTGATCAGTAAGTCCCTATCTTCCTACTTTAGCCCCTTGAAAGCCCTCGCATTTGTTTGATTATAGTTTGATTATTATTATCATTACTATTATCATCACCAAAATTATATAGCTCATTATTATTTTATTATCTGCATAAATGTTTTTTTTTTTTTGTGAAATAAAAAAACAGTGTCTCTATGTTTTTAAATGATAAAAAAGAAGTAAAAACTTTCTAAAATAAGAAGCATTTGCTAAAATTGTTAAAAGAAGAACTATTAATAGTGACAATAAATTTCCGTTAATTAACATGTACAAGATAAAATAACATGTTAAAATATTTTTACGCAGAATAACTTACACATAACATATGTACGTATGATTTGTTTCTTTATTATGTAGTAGTCCAAAATTTTTGTTTCACATAAAAATTGTGCCAACAATTAATCACATATTATTCGGCCTAAAAGGCCCTACTTATTCGGATAAATTTATATTATAGATATTTCTTTATACGGATAAATATTTGGGAATTTAGAACCTAAAGGAGACAAGAAGAGATGAACAATATTTTCAAGACTGCTTTCAGTCGTAAGAAAAAGATCTGTAGAAGTCTAGATCGAATTTTGTTGTTAATTAATGTTTTGATAATATTTAATAGTTTTTTCAAATACTGAACTTAATCAAGAAATTAGTTAACATTTTTCTTATTATAACTGGCAAACTCATCTAAAATAATGCTGATCTTTTGCATTGGCGCTGTAAGTAAAATTACAGTAAAGCCTTTGCACGAAGCCCCTAGCAATGTGTTATGATTTCAGGCACACGCAAATGATAAGTGTGTTGGCAGCTTTAAATCTATGATTCACAATTTTTTTAGTGTAGATGTAAAATAAAAAAAAGACAAGACCTGAAAAAAATTTGGGTTGTAATAAACATTATCCAATTTTTTTAACTCATATGCGAACAATATCTCGTGGTGTGTAAGAAAATGCCTTAAAAACATTAAAATAGAAACTGTTCTTTTAATGATTTTGCCATGGTTGTAATTCTCAACGATAAGCCGCCACCTGATCACTGCCACTGGATGGAAAAAAACAATGGTGTTACACATACTTTTATTAGTTTGTTAGATGGAAAAATAAAGAATTCATTTATCTCCCCTGTTGTATTTAATGCAAAAAAGAAAAAAAGTTTAATGTATGACATTAACTACAAGGGCGAAAATTAAAATGGTATTCACTATTGCCACTACCAGCTGTTCTAGTATTATTGTTATTATTATTATTATTATTATTATTATTATTATTATTATTATTATTATTATAATTTATTATTATTATTATTATTATTATTATTATTACTAATTTTTATAAAGTCCATTGAGTATGTATCTATTTATTTACACCGTGATATGTTAAATATTTTTATGGACTTTGAACCGTTCTTAAGTCTTTGAAATTTTTTTTCTAAATGTGTCTGTATCTTATTTATGTAGTGCTGACGTCAAAATTAATTACACATTCATAAGCACGAACATTCTTTTTCTCAGACATCAGCGATGGCAATGTTGATACAATTGAAGTTTAGTTAGACATTTTAGACCTTAATAGTACAGTTACACGTTAATAACGCATTTAGTGCTGTCTTAAAGGTTTCCAAGCTTGGTGCTGTCTGTAAATTATTTTAAATAATTTTGTGTTATTGTGGTTTTTAATATTTCTGGGACAACAAAAAACAGATTTAGGGCATAGGTTCGGATATTAAAAAAAAAAAACTCGAGAGAGAAAGAAAAATAAACATGGATTAAGTAACACTTATACGGCATTTACACTATGCAATTTTTCATGAAACTAGCATGAAATTTTTGCTTGTAGGTGAAGCAAGAGGGGTAAACAATATGGTATTGCTTGAATTTTGAGGGGATTTTACTGCAACTTAAGAAGAGAATTAAAAAAATTCATCAAAAATTGCATAATGTAAATATGTACTTTCTAGCCAGCGATTATATATTTTTCTTGTTTTAATTTCATCGACATTTTGTAGACAGAAGGAATACTCGCAACTATCTAACTAGTAACTATGATTACATATCGCTAGTTTACTAGTTAACATCAGTATTTTCTATTTACCCCGGTCGAGTTTCTTTTAGCAAAAGTTAAATCTGCAGGCAGCAGCTTGTAAGACTGCTCTGCCTGCATTTTTATGTGTGTGGTTACCGTAGAGAAAACCTTTTTGATTTTAAATTTTATTTAATTAATCAAGAAATAATATTTAGTAAAGTTACGTATTAAATATAAATGTAATAATAATAAGTAATTTGTAATCAAAGTTCTTTAATAGGTGGCTAATGCATTGGGCATACTTTTCGTTTGGTGCTTGACATTACTCAAAGCTTGCTTAACTACATTTTTTTTTTTACCTGTTTACATTTAGAATACAAATTTTTTTATGTTGTTTGAAATCTTTAATCAAAAAGTTCACATAATAAATGATTACGCTGCGAATTTAAGTTCAACTTCACAAGGAATGTGCTTTGCACAATTAAAGATTGATAAATAAATTAATGGAGCTTGTTAGATACACTACAGCGTTAACCATTCCTGATATTCATTTTTTAATTGATATTAATTGTTATTTTCGTATTTATCAAATTTATTTTGATGCGGTCAATATCTAAAGCTTTTAAAAATGTTTATTTTAATAAAATGGAATAATATACAGCGAATGTAGTGGCATTTTTGCAAAATGCGAGCAATAAAATAATATTGATTAACATAAAGTATGTTGTGGGAACGTCATAAATATCATAAATTGACTTTTATTCGACGCCACTTGAAAACGCTATATTCACTTTATTCCGATAGAGTTAATCACTTTGGGTTTGCTTTATTTTGAGAGTATTATTTGTGTGATCTTGCAGCTTTTTAACGGTCTGCATTTTTAAGTAAGACAATGTTTATAATTTAAGTAAATTTATTTCGATAAACTTGATTCGGATTGTCACGGTTTAATGATGAGGCTATTTTTTGCTCACTGGTAGAATAAAATTTAGTATGATGGATTGGTCCTTATGTCATAAAAAATGAAGATTGTGAGACCAGCGAGCGATATAGTGGGATTTATAGGAACGTCACTATTTAATGAAACTTTCCTACCAATTGACACTTTTATAGCGCATTTTACCACTTTGGATTTTCTCTAGACGAACGAACCAGCAAATTTCGAGAATTTACAAGGCAACATTCATTTGTCACAAAATGGATCTGATTACAAAATTAATAATGTCAACAGAATTTAATATTAAAAAAAAAAAAACATAATGCTGATGTTAAGAAAACTTAAAGTTTAAGTTAAAACCTTTTTTACGATTATAAGTTAGTTGGAGATCATTGTTGTGGAAAAATGTACAAATTAATTTGGCACAAACTATAAAACCTGAAAAAATAACTTTAAATAAAACTCAAGTGAATAATTCTAGCGAAAGTAATATGACTCTAACTTATTTTTTTATAATGCGATATTGTTTCATATAATTTTTTTTAGTTTTTCATATAAAACTAAAGAAATTCATGAATAAAATGTTGAATACAAAAACATTTAATAAATAAACAATTTTGTAATTAAATAAACACGCACAGTGGTGTCAAATATTATAAAGGGCAATAAATTTAAAAATACTGAACTGGAAAAGTTAAAATGGTTCAACAACCACCAAATTTAACCTGATGGAAAACAAATTATTATTGAATAAATAAATAATATTAAATAAATAATAAAAACAATTTTTTTGCGTGAGATAATCTACTCTTTATGTCATCGTGGAGATAAAATCATGAAAAGATAAATATTTTGCATTCGCTGCTAAACCAACGGTTGGCAGAAAGTTACAACAAATATGTGTCTATTAATAAAGAAAACAACGAAAGAAGCTTTAGACTGTGTGGACTTCGTGTAACCAAATTAATATTTATTGATTCCGAATAATCCCCGTATTTTTTCTTATCAAATTAATTAGTTGATGATGTTAACAACGTAAACTTAAAGTGGATAGATGCGAAGAGTGCTGATGGCGGATGTAGCAATGAAGAAAATGCTGCATTAGATTATGTTATAGTTCCGCAAAAGTGTTAATACGTTTGTTTCATCCACATCTGCTTATTAGTCCACTTCTGCTTTTTTTTACCACTTTTTAACATGTCACGCTACTGTGCTTTGTTATAAAAAAATATGAAAATTAAAAAAAATTTAAATTGGCAAATAAAGTTTCTTAACTAGAGGAAGAAGCAAAAAGTTGTAAACAAGTTCGAATATAAAAATTGTTATTTTTTTATAATTTATAAGTTTGTCAGCATATAGAGTTGAGGCCATGAAATACATCATCATTTTGTTTTGAGTTTACGTTCATATTTTGTTGAATGGAGAAATTGTTAATAACTGACATTGTCTTAACGAGCTCGTAAATTAAATTTTACCTTAAGAGTTTGATCATACATTTTTTTCATATTTTTTACTTGAAGAAAGAAATAAATAAAAATAAAATTTGTTAAATTTCGCTTTAAGTTGGTGCTCATGACTCTGAGAAAATTTTACAATTTTGTGGTAGCAGTTATAAACAAAAATAAGTTTAAAATAAGTCGTGAGATTAAATATTTTAGATGAACTTATTTCGTGCTGTTCGACTTTCCGCATAAAAGTAAAGTGTTCATAAATAATTATTTTTGTTTTGCAATTAATTATTATTATTAGTCTGTTGAAGTCAATAAATATGACTTTGTAGAACGACACCAAATTAACATTTAATTATTGGAGCTAAAGTCACATACAAAGGGTCACCGTTTTTTATAGTTTTTAGAACTTTTACTTATTTTACATTCTGTGTAAATTTTAGAGCCTTAGCGGACACTCCTATGCAGACATATCATAAAAATGTGAAAATAACCTCTATGGTCACACCCTTAGGTTGATTTTTAACCCTTTCGGTCCTATTGGGATAATGCGTTCCAGAGAATGTGTGAATGATCCTATTTGTTTTTTAATGTACAGAAAAAAATATTTTAAAATATCCCAGTCGGATTTCTGAGTTTTAGTTTATAAAATAAATAACGGTACCCAATTTGAGGTAGTTTTATTATGAGATTTTATCATTAGTTGATGAGAAGCTTTCGTGGAGGTAACATTATTTGTTACTTATATATGAAATTAAGACTATTATAACAGTATAGTAATAACAATTTGTATATTTGTTTGTAACAATTCGCTTCACCATTGTTGTGTGTTTGTATATTTGGGATATATTGTCCCATTCGGGCTTATATATCCCATTCGTATTATTTTCAGTAAAAAATGTCGCAACTTAGTAAGGACCTTCAAGAGCTAAATTTATTTACAAAAACTGTAAATCTAGTGTTGAAAATAAGAAAAAAAATTGCTAAATATTTGCCAAAAAATTTGTTTGAGAAAATAGAAAATAGGAATATTTTGTAATTAATTTCTGTACTCATTTTGCTTTTGCACTCAAAACGTGATGATATTTTTGTGTGATCAATTAGAACTTTATGGTACCTCCATTCCAAGTGACAGCTAATTTAAATACTTGTTTGAAATGTTTTTCATATTGTTTGCAAACTAAGCGTGAGTATAAAAAGTAAGCTTTAATACAAATATTCTAGTTTGTGAGTTTTAATGACGACAACTAAAAAATTTTCATTTATATTTTAAAAGCACACGTTTGACTAAAAATATTTTCTCACTAAAAACACTAGTTTAACTTAAGTTTCATTTTTATCTAATTGTGTACTTTAACTCGTGAAGAGATATTTAAGTATTATAAATCATTCATTTGTTCAGTGAATTAGCTATTCAAGTTAACGTTTCAATGACAGATAAAATAAATATTTAGTAAATAAATTAGGGATTATTAAGTGTGAATAAAAAATCTTTCGTACTTATTAACATATAAGATAAATTGGAAGTTGTATAAATAAGACTTGTAAAATGATTTAAAGTAATATATTGAAAATAATTTAAATCCTGGGTAAATGATTTACTTTTTTGTTCTTTAGATATTAAATAAATTATTTAAGAGCTTTTATATCGTAACAGTTTCTATAGCTTCTGCAAGCAACTTCACTCGCCGCATTTTTTCGTTTTGCTAGATGAAGACTCCGTTTAGATCAAACACCTTTTGTGTCACAATCGGTTTGTACGTCTAAGTATTGGAAATGATTTGTAACATTTAAATGTGTAATTTAAAATAATTGTCCCCTTACCGAAAACTAGAGACAAAATAATAACAACAACAAATAAAAATGATAACACAACATTAATTCAAAATAAACAAACACAATAAAATGCGTAAAATTTGACATATGTAAGTGAATTTTACGAAAAAAAGAAAAAAAAAAACAAAATAAAGAGTCTTAAGCCAATATTTAATGTGTGTCAACAATAAGGCGCACCGGAAACTGTTATTGAATATTCCACATGTACAACAGCAACAATAATAAAAAGTAATACAATATTGCGTTTTAGAGGTGGGTAGCAAATTTCGTTTGTGTAAGCAAAAAAATAAAATTAAATTAAAAAGCATTCTTTACCAACTAATAAACAAATAAAAGTGTTAAATTAATCACATATGTATATCAATGAGAAAATAATATAGTGACACACTTCCGTTGAATACAATATTTGTATGAGGGCTGTTTTAATTTTTTTCTCTTTTAGCTTTTTAAAATTTGACATTTGAATCACTTTGAAACCTCATTAATGCTGCTTTATATTTTATATAAAAAATATTTAAAATTACAAGCAAAAATGAATAGTATATAAATTTTTTTTTAGTATTGCCAAATAATATTTGTAAATAATTTTAAAAATTGCAGTGGCTTTGATAAACCATATACCCAGTACCATCGTTATTTAAGAAACACTAATTCTGGTACATATGTTGATTATGATCTTAATATTTATTAAGGTATTTTTGACAATAAAAATTTAAAAATTATATGGAAAAAATACAGGTGCAAAGAAGAGTCATAGAAAATTTCTAATTATTTGTAAATAATTGGTTGATCAAGGGAGTTTGCAGTTTTTGTTTATTTATTTATTTTTTTTTTTTTGTAAAAATGGCGATTTTATTTTTGGCAATTTTTCCAAATTGGGATTTAATGATGACTTAAAATTTTTTTGATTTTCCGTGTAGCTACTAGCATTTAGTACGAATTCAACAATCTAAATACATATAAAACATATGGGCAGCGTTGCTACATTTTAACGCTTTTGTCGCGTCTTCGACAACCGTAATGAGTCTCATTGTTATTTAGTAAAAATTAAATTGCGCTTTTATGAAATCTATTTAATTTTCATATTTTCTATAAATTTTTGTAAAATTTAGTTGGTTGTCAAAAACTATTATTTTATTTGTGTAAAATTGTTTTGTTTTTTGAAATTTTCAGGAAAAAAGTATTTTTGTTGTGTCGCTAATTCACTCCCAAATGTTGGTAGGGCTGCATAGTCGACGATAATACAATTGTCAAAAAAAAAAAAAAAAAAATTATGTTTGTTGTTAAATCAGTACCTTCACAAAGAAGTTAAGTTTGCCGAGGAATTGAGATGGCTAGGATGGCACCACTCTTCCAAGTACTACACAGACCATACGTGGGACTTATTACATAGATCGACTAACTAGTTGTCATTTTCAGTCACTATTATTGAAGGTTAATGTACCATTAACTTCAATAATTCAAGCGCCTGTAGCACAGACTCCTTAGCAGAAATAACAAATAGTTCAGCTAAAGCATTTTAATTTACTTGATGATTATAGTCCAGCAACCTCTTTTCCTATGGACATACATATTCAATAACAAATAAATTTACAAGTTTCTTTTTCTATCAACGCTTCTGATTAACTGCGTGGGTAGTTTAAGAGATTTTACAATTTTCATTCATTCAGTACTTTGTTTTGATGTTGTTGTTTTCGCAAAACAGCTGCCAAATTATTGTTTTTTGAAGTTTATGTTGATTGTTTATGTTTGTATGTAGGTCAGTAGGTAAGAAAGGTTATTTTTTGTTTATAAGTTGTCTATGCCACAAAGTGTGTTAAGTGTTTATGCACCATTTATTATATGCAACAAAATGTGTAAAATTTAAGTGTTTTATTGAACAAAATTTAAAAAAATATTGAAATTTTTTGTTAAACTGGCTAACTAAGGATTTTAAAATTTAAATAGGCCAAACAAAGTTGCAAAGCCAAAAATTCTAAATTTCACTAAAAATATTTTATATCAACAAAAAAATTGAAAATTCGAAATTCTAATTTCAGATAATGTCGAAGAACAAAAGAATCGGAAATTTAAAAAAGCAGTTTAATTTCTATAAAAGAAAGTTGAAATATTACCAAATTTTAAGAATTCTGCAACGAATTTTTTAAAAGTGAAAGAGAACTTTTGAAAACGTCATACCCTGTTTAAACATCTATTATACTGGCGTTGATGTGCAACAACTTTTGCCCTCAGCATGCACTTTTGAAAAATTATGTAAGATCTTTAACTAAAAAAATTATTCGACTTTATAACAATTTAATTCATAGCTTATGCACTTAACTTCTTTCCATATTTTTTCGGCCGGAAATAAATGTATTTAAAACCTCTTTTTAGAATTTCACATAATTCATGAAATTTGAAAAATTATAAATAACTTTGCTATGGTGCCTCACTACTCAACTTGATCTTGAGTGAACCATCAAGTGGCGTGACAAAGTCATGGTGTAATGTTTAAACAAATCATATCAGATCAATTAAATGTTTTGAATAATACCCTTTTTTTTAGAAAATAATAAACTACATTCATGTATTTTGTTTAGAAAAAAATCGGTCAATTCTGGGTTTTTTTTTTATCGAAAACTTCGGTTTTCAATCTGAACATCTGAAAACGTAAGAAAATGGAAGCGTTTGCCTTTTTATATATCCACTACACATAAACTGATAATTATAAATTTAAATAGCTTCTTTTCCTAAACTATGCCTGACAGAGGGGTGGGCTTAAGTTTTCTGGAGCTATTCTGCAGCATTAGCAGGCTGCTGTTTCTATTATGTTTTTAACTTCTCTTTAGAATTTACAATTATGCAACTTAAGACGCTGTATAAAAACTTTAAGATTATTTCAAAATATTTCTCAAAACTCTTAACAAAAAATATACAAATTATTGTGTCAATTGAAAAATAGTGAAAATAGTAGTGAGTAGAAATAAAAAATACGTCATAAAAACAAAAACAGTTGTGAAAATGTCGTAATTAAATATTGTTTCTAAGTATTTTATCACAAAAACGAAAATATAAGAATTTTATGATAAGAGAAAAATAATAGCCCAGTGCTCCTTATAAATTTAACAACAATTTAAATAAAATACATCTGAACTGAGTCAGAGTACATTTACGCCTAAACTAGGGATGGTTTCGTTCGTACAGGTTTTAATACTACAAAAAAAATTTTGGAAAGGCACGAAAACTTTCTTAATAAATTCACTAAAGCTCAAATTTTCAAAATATTTATTCCAATATTTCATTAACGAAATAAATCTAGTCCATAAATCTAAAAAAGAAGGTAATTTTTCATATTTAATGATATTCTACAAAAATTTTTTTTATCAAAAACAAAATAAATTACTGTTAGTTAGCGTTGCCATTATGGTTACTTTTTTACTTTAATTATAAAAATCTTATTTTATATGCTAATTTTCCAAATAATAAAAGATTTGTTTTTATTAAAAATTAAATCAAATGTGTTTGAGATATTTTCGATTTCAGTTCTGTGGCTCCAATGCAAAGACAGAAGAAACATTTTTTTAACATCGGAAAAGTAATTTCGGGGATAAAACATTTAAGATCTCCGAAACAGAAAATACACTGTGACGACCGAAAAAATAGACAAGAATACCTTGACTATTTGTAGTACTCATTTATAAATACTGTATTTGATCTTGTTTTTAAGAAGAAAAATAAAAAGCAAAAAAGCCAAGTGAAAATTAATGCAGTTTATTTGGTATATCAGTAAAAATTTAAATTTTCTTTTTGACAACCTGAGCATATTAGGACTTTTTAAATATATTTTATGAGTGTTCAACACTTTAAGTTAAAAAAGTTAATAACTTAACACTTTTTAATACATATCTTTGATATTCTTATTCTTTTTATTTTTTTCAAATACTTTTAAGTATAATTTCAAAAAGATTATTATTTTTCAAGAAGAACAGAGTAAATTTAAGAAGCAAACAAACAGAATCAAATTTATTTTTCACATGTTACAAAATAGCGCCGAACAATACGATAATACTATGACAAGGGGTTAAATTTATTTAACTTTTATAATAATTTTTATGATTAGAAAACAATTACACGCAACGCAGTTACTACAAAATAAAAATATTTAAAGCGACAAATGTCAAGATTTTAATTTTTGTTTTGATAATAAAATTTAACGAAATGTAAATGCATACTAAGTGATATAAAAGTGAAAATAATCTATGACTAGATTTGTAATTAATGTTGTAGTGAAATTGCGAGGAACGTTTTAAAGATACTTGAAATTATTTTGTTTTTAATGGGATCGCGCGTAATCACGCATGGCGTGGAGGTTTTAAAACATCTTGTTACATTTATATATCTTAATTTGTTTTTAATTAAGCGTTTTTTTTTTATTTCCTTAAATTTTTTTATTTGCAATATCGATTAATTTAAAAAAAAAAAATTTGAATGGATTTCAGGATTGTTTTATCCGATTTCAAAAAGAAAGAATTCGTCTGAGTGTTGATTTTATTATGTTTGTATCCGCAGAACTCAGTCATTTTTGAACCGGTTTTGAAATTTTTTTTATTTGAAAGGAGAGAAAAATATAAATTAAAAGGTGCCCCAATAGTTCATTTAATATGATGTACATGGCCATACTTTTAAGCAGGTTTATTCTAGTATAAATATTTAAAATAAGAAATTCAAATAGTTGATGTAATTTAATGTAAATGGCCAATTTCTGGACAATTTTAGACAAACGCTTAGAATTTAAATTTTGTTTTACTGTGCCAGCAATAAAAGGAACATTATTTTAAGTTTTTCTATGTTGAAGAATCTAATTGCAAGAATTATTAACTTAATTTAAGAAGCTCTGCACTTTATTATAATTAAAAAAAATTACAAGAAAAATCCGAAGTGAAACTTAAATATTTTGAATTAAAAACAAATACGAAAACAAAAACACAAACACAAACCTGCCAGGGATAAGCATGTCTCGTACATTAAGGGTTCTGTATCACATATGTGTCACCCTCTACTTTTTAGTTTTATTTTGATTAACTTATTCCGGCAGTAATAGTAAAACAAGTTTTGGGTAAAGTGAAAATAAGTACCTGTGCAAATGAAGTTACTATTAGGACACGTTTTTGTTTTAATTTTTTTTGCTTAATTTTATAAGGACTAAGAAATATATACCTTGCGAAAATTAATATTCTCAGCCTATTACACTTTACAAAATTGAGTCCATATATGTATGAGAATATCACGTAACTATCGGAATACTATTCACTTCATTTTTTGCAAAAACTTTAAGCGTCTGCTCAAAACGATTTAAAAGACCATATTCATCAAACTCATGGCCTTTTAGAAACACTCTATATTTCAAATTCTATTGCTAACATTCTATTTTTGTAGAGAATATATTTGTGCATACTCTGTGTGAACTCTATATGTCTGCCTACTACGGTTGAAAAACTAAAGATAAAAATCACGTCAATATTGGAGTACTATTTTATTAAAAGTTTTCTTATTTCTACTTTTTGCTTTTTGCACACATAATTTTACTGAAACTGTGCAAATTCATCGTGTCTGCACATAGCAGTGAATATTACTTCACTTTTGGAACACCCTTTAAGTTTAAAAAGTATTTGTTTTTATACCGGCTATGGTAATACAAATTTCACGAGTCTACCTATTACGGCTCCAGACATAAAGAGTTTTGATAGATAAACAAACGTACAGCAGACAGACAGAAACACATTGTGATAAAAACAACAGGGTTGCGATTTTACACCATGTTTACATTAACACCCTGTGAATGTCAGTTGGCAACTTTTCATAGTTCGTGTTACAAACATTTTTATTTAAGACACTTTTTTTAATACTGATAAAATTCTTTTTAGCATGATCATGCGCGATCGAATTATTTATTGCTCACGATTCTAATATTTTTTCTTGCAGAAATAATGTTACTATGGTAAATGTTTTTAGCTATCAGTTTACACAATTATGATAAAAAAAATAAAAGTGCAACATTTTATAAACAACAAGCAGATAACCGATGTGCTTTGCTACCTCAACCACATTTAAGTGAAGTAAACAACAAAATTTTTTTAAAAAATTCCCTTTAGGGAATTCTTTTATATTTATTTACCTCTCGACAATATCACGTAGCTGTGCTAGTTCATCGGAAAACTGTAGGTGCCTTCACCAGTGGAACAATCGTTCAGGAGTTGTTACATTTTGTTAAAAATTTGCGGTTAGTAAAAGAGGGTACTAATTTTTTCGAAATTTCAAGTGGACGTGGCACTTTTCACACAAAGTAAATATTAATCGTCGTGTCACTTAGTAAATGTAAAAGATGGCAACTTGAAATTTCGTTCAAATAACTCTCCTAATGATACGCATAATGTAGAGAAAACCGACAGGGTTAGTACAGTGGGCGTGGTATCTTCCATACAAAGTTTAAATTTTTACATCCCTGAAGCTTTGTACTAGGAATTTTCTTATTAATTTGCATAAACTGCTAAACTGGGAGAGTGGGCGTGGTACCTCCTATGCAAAGTGAAGGAAGGGTCTGAAATTTTTGTACCGGTAATTTCTGTGTTGGTGTGAATAAATAAATAAAAACTTCCCGCAGTAGAGAAGAGTTTATGGTGCGATTATTCCCCTGGAGTAGTAAAGCGCATTGAGAAGAAGGAGTACTTAATACATGTAATAACAAATATTTTATTTACGACTTAGAGCTCAATTAAACATTTTGGTAAGAATGTTAGAGTTCTGTAGTTAAGGGACAAAATATATTTAATGTGTACAAGCAGTGATGTCAGATGTAGGTAATTTTTCCCTCTTCAAAGAGAAAAATAAGTCGCAAGAAAAAAAGACTTATTTTCTATTTTAAGCAAAATATAGGGAATTTTTAAAATTTTCGATTTTTTGTTTAAATACTCTATAGTTTATTTAAAAAAAAATTAAAATTCAAAATATTTAGCATTTCCGACATGCTTTAACCAGATGAATTGCATTTAAAAATTGTTTACAGATAGACCAGACTAAATAATTAATTTAAAAATAGAAAACAATGCACGTACGTACAATTTGTATATTTTTTAAAAAATTGCTAATATTGTTGACTTTATAACACTTTCTACATTACTGCGGAAAACCCGAAATAGGAAACCCTAAAAAGCAAAGGGTTTTCAAATTATGTAAAAAAAATAGAAAAATATGTAGAATCATAAAACCTATTCAATTAAAAGTAATGACCATTTTTGAATATTTCTTTAATTCTTATTGTTCTTAATTTTCATGAAAAACGAACTGGTACCTGGAACTTTAAGCGCCCAATAAAACATTGTTAAGCTTTTGTTAAGTTAGGTAAATTTTTCTTTTTTGATATTATTTGTGGTGATTACTTTTGAAAACGACATGAGAATAGCAATAATACTAATTAGCATTAAACTCGTACTTTAGAGGCGGTTTGTAAGTTTCCGTTTCTCATATACATAAGAGGCAACAAGTGGTTTTAAAATTTTAGACAATAAAAGATTCTAATTTAAAACGTACTTTTAATATATTTACACTTTTTATAGATTTTCTATATTTTTATTTATGATTTTTTTACCACATGAAATATTAGCTTTCAATAAGGTGGCCGGATGATCAAACAGACATAAAGAATTGTGGCTTTAATTTACCCTTAACGATTTATGTTGTTATTTAACAAGAGACATGCAGCGGTTATAGAATTATTAAATCTATTTTACTGTATTGAGATTCTTATAGTCATCACTACCAACTTGTTCATTATAAAATATTCATATCTAAAAAAGGTATTTTTCTTGCAAGAAAAATGCTTTTAAATCTTTTAAATATAAAAAAAGAGAAGACTTATGGTTGTCAGGCATCCAAAAAATTAAAGTCATTTAAAGGGTTAAATAATTTTCAAATTGTTAAAGGCAACTTTGTCTCACTTTGAAGAATATTAAAACAAATGTATGAATAAAACAGCTATTTAAATCAAAAGAAAAAAACTAAAATGATGATAAAATAGTGTCTGATGTCTGCGAATGATAAACGCTGAGACTGTCATTATAAAACATTAAGAAATGTAATCGGTAATTTAACGCTTCTATAAACGAAAACCCGCATCAATCAAAAGAATCAAAATCGAACACAAAAAAAAATTAAAAGATGCACTCAAATAATGACATCATTTCAAGAAAACCTTTAAATTAACACAAAATAAGAAATATAAAAACAAACAAATTAAATATTCTTGAAATTGATCCAGATGGATCCAAGACTCATTTTTCTTGAAGTTATCAAGCTTCAAGAATCATCTTTTTTTATTTCGCTTTCAACTGAAAATAATATCAAGAGAAATTTTGTTTTATTTTTTAAATTGGATTTTTTATTGGATTTTGTTTTTTCGTTTTCAAACAATAATAAATTTTATGAACACAGGTGGAAGTATTCGTACGGTTATAAACCAAATTTAAGTCGATTAGATTGGCCAACATTCTTAATCTGATTTTTCGAAAATGTTACTGCTAAACTTGAAAGACTTAAGAAAAGATAATTTGATTGTATTAGAGATATACCGGCATTCAGAATTTAGCACTTAAAAATTTTCAACGACAGGACGATACTAACTAATGATACATAGTTTTACTTTTTCGGCATTCTTATTGGAAATATAGTCACGCTTAATTTTATTTAAGTCTTTATTTTATTTTCTGTGACTTCACAATCTGGTCCACATAAAATACTTCTATGATTCCAGCAAAAATTGCCTTGTTAAGCATTTATACCTCTTTTAGACCACAAACCAGCGATGCCAGAATAAAAATTTTACCTTGAATTTAAAGATTTTTTAATCTAAATAAGATTTGAATTGAAGATCTTTTTCCCAAAATTAATTTATTTGATTTAGTTGTTTGACACCTTATATTGCAACTCCTTGTTAAATTTTACTTACCATATTTACCTACGTGACACAATTTTATTGTAAATTAATACTTAAAAACAAATATTGTATCACTGCCGCTAATGGATAAATAAATAAATAATGATGACATTCACCAGATACATATATTTGTAAAAGCTACTATTTCCCATACAAATGAATTCAATAGCCTTTTACATTGAGCTCTGTAAACAAATAACAGAACGATTTCACTTTTAACTTCAAAACATTATTAATATAAAAGTTTCCTTATAAGAAACTCTAATAAAACTTTTTCAAAATTTATCTGAAGACAGTGAGATACACAATTTGATGATGAATTATGGGAACTTGGAGTTCCTGACTTTAATATATATTTTAATAATTTAGAAAATGTTTCACTGAAATAATTTTGGCACGCAATGTCAAATTTTTCTAAAGGGGATAGTGACTTAATGTTTCCAACCTTGCCGAAGTTTGCAATATTTTAGATATGTCTCACTTGTTTATCAGACAATATTGAATTTTAAAGCTTTTTTTTTAATTAAGATTTTTTCGATAAATGAGGATTTTTCTATGAAAATTTCTGGCACCACTTCCAGAAATACTGAGACTCGAACTCGAGGTATCTTTTTTATCGCCCAGAGCTTTTAAGCCTACTTAACCACGACTGCCACGCAGTGTTGTTATGGTACTGGTCTACACTTTTCGAAAACGGCTTTAAACGGCTTTAGACGTCTTTGCCCACGGCAGCATTTTAAATCAAATGCCAAACAAAAATATATTTCAATGGGTTGCGGTACGCGTGACTGTTTCATAAAACAAATTAATATCTCTGCAGAATCTCTTGCTGTCATACGTGAAAGTTATTAATTGTAGTTTTATTTTATATCAACTATAAATCTTTGTTTTTTGACCAAGATAAAATAAATGTTGTGATTATTCGTATGCTTAATTGTGTCTTTTATAACAACGTGTAACGAGTTAAAAAGAAACAGATCTTTATTAAAAACTGTCTATATACGCACCCAAAAACAGGGAACAACCACCTTAAAAATGATTTACTCATTGTTAGGTTTGTTTTTATAATTTAAAACGTGAAAATGTAAAAAAAGTAATTATGACTTAAAGAGTTTAAAAACTGTACTATAACAAATAGAAAATAAGTGTAGGAAATAATTTGTGGCAAGCGCTCGGCAAGAGCGGCAAACGGAATAATATTGAACGGTTACTCATGCTGAGAGCACAATTAGAGCACGAACAACAGTAAACTTGTGATACATAACATCCTTCGAAAAACATAAAGAAAGCCAACATTTGTTTTCATAATCCTTAACTAATCTAAAAAAATTTTTTCTAATGTTTTGTGCTCTCCTAAATCCACTCCAGATTATTCTCCTGAAGTTAAGCTCACAAGCTATTTAACGCCAGTTAACGCGATAAACGGCTGAGTATTAAAAAGTCGATTTGATCAAGAAAGGGTGTTGACATAAGCAAAAACAACTTTCTTTAAATGCATTTTGTGCAAGAACATTACAATGCGACTTTAAAATATTTTGTTCATCGTATTACAGTAAATTTTTAAAATGTTTTATTTATTATTATATTTTTTTTGGAATTACATCGAATTACAGTTTTTTGTTAGATCTTTTTGCAGAAAACAAAACGGTATTGTTTTTTACTACAGTCGAATAATTGTTTAAATTAATTTATTTGATCACTCTAATAAAAAACTAAAGAATTTGAACCAATTTTAATTTTGAAACAATTTATAAATATTTTTGCATATACATACATTTGCATGTATGTATGAACGTATTTGCGTATACACAGAAGACATAAATATATCTTGACACACATAAATAAACATGAAAGTCAACATTGATTTCCAAAGAAAATCAATTTTAAAAAGTCAAAATACACAAAAACTATTTTGAAGAACATGCGGTGCGGCCCGATTTAGTTTATTTTGTCATTTAGTTGCTGGTCTTAAGCAGGTAAGAGAAAATATTTGATCAACAAGTTAATAAAAAAGAATTTGATACTAGAATAAATTTGTTTAATATGCGTAACATATTGATTAAATATGTAATTAGTATCTATAATTGACAAGGATATTAAACGTTACCAAAAAATACCAGAATGTATACTTACAAATTCCATAAAGTTCAGTATGATTAAACTTACCTAAAATGAGAAGAGAAGAGGTAATTGGTTAGTAAAATCCTTAGTAATTCATGTGAAGCTTTTATAATAATATTATGGATATAAAAATTTACGTGCGCCAAGATATCGTCGACGAAATACCATTTATTATAGGAATTAAAATTAAAAACTGTCGTATTCATAAAACCTCGAAACAAATTTGAAATGTATTTCAGGATAAATATAGAATCACTTTGGGCGAGTAATTTTCAAAAATGCGGTATTTAATTGTTTTTTCACCTGATATTGAACTGAAATGATATTTAAATTTTCATGGATAAGTTGGGCTTCAAGTAAAAAAATTTAGCAACTATTTTGAAATCGTGATCAATATTTTAAACTCATGAAAAAAAGTCTTGAAAAATTTAGAACTTTCAATTTAGAAAAGAAAATAATTCATAACGCGTAAATTATAAAGGATATAAAACTTAATTTTAAAGGCCTTATCAAGGTTTAAATACTCCAAGAAGAATATTTCAGATGAAATACCCATAGTACCGCCCCTGAAAGTTCTGGAAAGCTCACACTTATTTAAAAACAAAAAATTTGCATTTAGCAGAACACGTACAGTTAACAGAAAGTGAACAAAGGAAAACATCCTAAAATAACCGGAAACACGTTACAGGTGATTGAGAACAATAGTTATTAAATACGCGGGTGAGTCCCCAATACAAAACATGAATTTATTAGGATAATAATTTATGATGCTGGTTTTCATTTTCTAACTCATACAACAGCCTACATTCACGTGTTTATTTCACAAAATGCAAATAACAATGGTTAAAAACAAAACCGACAAAATCGAAAAAAAGGAAAAAAAAAATAAATAAATAAAAAATAATGAAAATAAAATAAACGACAAGACTCAGAATAATATAAAAACCGAAATATCTTTGGAGAAAAGTCAATATTCATATTTATTTTAGAGATTAACTATGTTGCCGTACTGTGGGACATTTAAGGAGAATTTTATGAATTTAAAATACCATTCTTCGAGGGACAGACAACATTGCAGCTTTACTTTTACACATTAATTTTAAGATCGAGAAATAGCAAAACGCAATTTTAAGGTTTCTGAAAATAGTTTTTAGAAAGCTGAGGCATTATCGGTCCAACTGGAGTGGTATTTTGGATATGTAACAATTTTTCTTAAAGTCTATAAGAAATAATAAACATGTTTACTTGCATTATAAATTTATTTTAAAGCTTGTGTTTAATATAAAATAATTTGAATGAGGCACCTGTAAATAGAATTCAACTCAGTCTTTTACCTGCAGGTTCTTATTTTTCTACATTTATCATGTAATTGCACTGAAGCTACCGGATAAAAAAAAAACCCATTAGCGAAGAAGGGACCCATTGTCTGGTAGTCTCAAAACGGACCGTTGTTGAGGAAGAAATTTCTTACACGTGCTAAAATGTTTGTATTGTCAATACGATTTCAAATCCAAGGGAGCAATATTTTTGGAGCCACACAACACATAACCCTGTACATATTTACGTTTTATTATAAACAGCAAAAACAAAATCTGCGAACAAAGAATAAAACATATTTCTTAAAAAATTTTTGTTCCTTTTTTGAAGTTTAAAAGCGATGTTATCTTAAACATAAAATCTAAACACAAAGATGTTGAGTACTGCATTGTTGCTTATTACAGTCGGGTTGTTGCTTAAACTGTTGTTGCCTGGCTCAAATGCAGTTGACTGGGCTTAAACGTGAATAACTTTTTATGGCTTTTTGTACAATAAAAAAGTATCATATTTAATAAAAGTTAACAAAACATTTACAGTTTAGTTTTTGTATTGTATAAAATTTTTATTCCGACTGACGGTCTGTTGTTTATGCAAACAATACAGTTTTTTATTTTGAATATGTTCGCTCATAAAACCCAAAAGAAAAATAATAAATTTGTAAATAAACACTTGTCGAAAGTAAGTTAACATTTGTAAAAAATGGTAAATGAAATTGATAGAATAGTGGTCGATACAGTAAAAACCAAGCCTAAAATAACTTTAAGAAAAATGACTAAAAAGATAACTAAAAAAACAAAACAACTAAAACTTCCGAAACTCTATGGAGAGCAAAATGATGCACTTTACTTGTCAAGAGACGTTTGTAAGTGATAAGCACTGACCTAAGTTCTTAGGATTAATATGAGCTGATTGTGCGGTTTAGATTGACACCATTATTGTTAAAAGAAAAAGTCAATAAACTCAATTTGAAGAGGCTGTATAAAATTAGGTCCAAATAAAAAATACTGAATTTTTAAGATTATTTTTGCTAAACCAAAATTTTTCGGATAAAATTAAAAACGAAAGGGCAAGGAGCTCGAATTTTTGCTGTAATAATATATAGGCCATGTGTAGAAGAAGGAAAAAACCTCATATGTCCTAGAAAATTCTATATAGAAAAAATCACGATAAGCTTGTTTTAAATCGTATTGAATGGTTTATCCTTTTTTTTTTGGTTTTAAAAAAACTCGAATTGAGTTTTAAAGTTTTTGATAGTGTTTAGTAATGGTTTCAGATTATGTTATCTAAAAATGTAGAAGAAGCAGAAAAAATAGAAAACTCAGGCCATGATACACCAAAACACAATATTTAACTGTTAATTTAACCTTTCATTTTATGTTTGCATTAGATGTTTTTGAAAATTTTAAATGTCTGCTTATTCCGTTCCAATAGAATCAAAAATAAATAAATTCACGTCATGTGTAGGGTAACCTAAAAATTTTTACTTCAATAAATTTATTGTTGTTTTAGCATCCATAATAATATATCCTGTTTGAAAATTATGATAACAACGACAGGGGCCTTTGGCAGACGGATAGACTTTAAAGCGATATTAATATTTTTAATTATTAAAACACAATTATAATCAATTTCCGCAGCCACTCGTATTTTTGTTAAATAATCGGGAAAATATATGTTAAAATTGATTCAGCCTAATAAAGCCTAAATAAATATAGAATATATAAAACATATGCATTCATAAACCTTAACTTATATTGTAGGGTGTTTTCTATAAACTTAAAAAATTCCAAAGCTGATTTTTCATTTTATTTATACAAAACAAGATAACATTTCATGCCAAAAATAATAAAAAAATCATAATTTTAGAAGGTGCAACTGAATACAATTTTTACTAAAACTTAGACAAACACAAAGGGGGAGAAGTGAAGGAGAAAGAAAAATAATTATGCATTCACTCATTTAGTACGAGTTCACTCATGTTTCATAAATTAACATTTCTTTTCTTTAAAAGTTGTTAGTTTTATTTTTGCAGGAAAATCAAGATGATTTTGTGGTTTGTTATTCGTTATTTTGGAGCAATGTTAAGTTAATGGAACCTGCCACCTGTATGGCAATTTTACTTTGTCTGTACGCTTAACGATTCTGTGTCAAAAATTTTGATTTATATTTAAAAAAAAGGTTAAATATTTGTAAGATTTATTATTTCAATGTTCAGGTGAACACATAAAACAAAATATATGTAAGACACTTTTGTTAACCTTTGTTACTTTTTTCCTCTTATTAAATTTAAATTTTAATTAACTTGTCACTATTTAAATAATTATTTTAAATAATTCACATCTCCAATTAAATTAATACAAATAAAAAAATAGAAATGATGATTGCATCATTCAAGTTTAAATGAATTTATATTCTTTAAATTTTCCTTATTTTCTTGTCTCTGGCTTTGATATGCTTTCTTTTCTCGATAGTAATTATGGAGCTTGCAGTCTTTCTTACCAACTTAGACGGGGCTTAACATACCAGAAATGTATGGCTTAATAAGAGATCTATGCTAAATTGAATAGTATGATTATAGTTTTCGTAATCTGGGGACACCCCATTTATCATGTTTCGAGTTATATGAATTCAGTTAGTCTCTCTCTCTGCTATAAAAGGTGGAAAGTATATGTAAAGCTCGCTTATTTTATCGTAGAAATAACCCTTGAGTGTTTAAAGACGTTCAATGCAGCACGCTTCTTGATGTAAAACCTTTGACGATTTTGCAGTTGTTCATTTGCTGTTAAGCCACTCAAATCATGTGTTTAAATTCAATTACAGGATATTACTTTTTATAAAAGATCGTTTTTTAGATTGCAATTTTTCAATTTTGGTGCATGTTTTTCAGTTGGCACATGAACTTTTTGGAGCATTTCTCCTAATCTGGATCTTTTTACAGGGTTCGTTTTCAATCAGGGTAATCTTTTTAGGGACAGAACATTTTAATGTTTATGCCATACTAAAAGTAACGAAATGGTAAAACTTAATGGCTGCCTTTGATATGATAGCAGCATTTACCATATTAAACAGATCAAACTAAAGGCATTGACTTACTATCCTATACAATCATACGATTCATTCACAAGAAAAGCTGATGGAATTCTTTTCCAGTTAAGAAAAATCCCACGAAAATAAATATTTAGGCGCCACACGGTCACAGAAGAAAGATTCAACTCAAAATGGGACTCTAATCGATTATTCTCATAATATATTACGGACTTAATGAGTTTTTCTCTCCATAATTTTGATCACCATATAAACATTCGTCATCTACGTGAATGCCATTTGACGTATGTAAATTAAGGCTTCGTAAAATTTTTTAAATCATTTGAAATACAAGTTCTTCATTTAATTTAATTTATCACCACAAGTGTCTTCAAGCAGCTATTTAACATCAATTAAATTACTTTTTTAGATGAATAAATTTTATTTTCCTTTTTTGGAACTATTATTTTTTTTTACCAAAATCAACAGTTGTACACAAAAATAAACAAAACGATTTGATAGCTGTTTATTTAACATTTTTGTAAAATAAGTGATTTTTCTGTCTCTCTAAACGACATGAAATACCTGAAGTTAATAAATTAAGCTATTTGATAGTAAGACACTTGAAATTATTTGACCGTTGTGATTAATGTAGACAGTTGGTTGTCCATTATTGAAATGGTTGACTAGTATGCTGAAAATGTTAATTGGTCCACGAGAATTTAACAAACTAAAAGATTATTCATACTTGAAAGAATCTAACTGCTATATTAATAAAAAGTAATTTTATTTTAAATTAATTCTATACCTAATCCTATATACCCTTCATCATACATGTAAAACTAGTTAAATGAAGTAACTCTTCTCAAAAAAGCAAACAGTAAGAAAATAGAGAATTAGAAAATAAGAAAAAAATAAGAATTGAATAAAATTTTGCATAAAAACGTCGACGACTCGTAATTGGTTAAGCATTTTAAAAAAATTTTAGGTTTTCCTAAAAGATCTATTCAGAAGCTTTTAAGTGATACCCATATTGATATTTTTAAAAGTATTGTGCACAATCGTACTTTTCTATGAAAAGTTCAGAGGAGCATAACTAGGAAAATATGGGCGAGCGCAAAGTTTCTCACCTAATATTTTTTCGTATTTTTTAATTCTCAAACGACTTGCCTTTTTTCGATTGGAGTTATTTTATTGTTTCGCATGTTATGAAAAAATCAAAAACAGACGTGGTGTTTTGCCCTTTGCCTCGGAGGATATGGACCGATCTTGCCGATTTTCAAGAGCTAAATTTTCGATCGATACTATGTCTTATCGATTGGAGTATTCAGCTTTTCTCTACCTGATCTAGTGCCTTGGCAAACTTTATTTCAACACTAACACGGGTGGACAAGCAGCCATCACTCAATCGACTTCTCTATGCATAAGGACTCAAAATATAAATATTTTATGGGGCTGAAAATGGATATTGTAGAAATTACAAACGCAATGACAAACTTAAATACACGCTTTTTATACTTTTTGTGCAGAATGGTATAAAAATTGTCTTATAAACAAACTTATTTTTTATGAATATGAAGAGTTTTTTTTTTAGAAAACTTAGAAGCGTGTTCAATTATTTAGATTTCTAATTTAATCGGATAAGCATTTGAAAAAATAATACAGGTTCAAATTTAATGGGTTAATTGTCAATTAATATTATTTAAATTCCACGATTCATTTGTGAAGTTGAAACTTAAATAGATAAAAGTTGAAAGCGTAAACTATAGTGTTTTGTTCATTACGTTGTGCACAATTCGTTAAAAACTCTGTAAATAAAAATTTCTACGAAACTAGGCAGCATGCTTAGTACCTACAAAATGTTGAAGTTATTTTACGTGAAATTGATGCCGCAGTAAATAATGTTGCAACTTGAAGCCGCTAAAACAACGCTTTTTTTTAATCGCAGTGTCAGTAACACTAGCGAAAAAATCAGGTTGCTAAACAAAGTTTGCACAGAGTGCTTAACTCAATTGGTATAAATTTAAAAGAGAATCAAAATTATGCATTTTTTGTCTCAAATTTCCTTCACGATCTTTTTTAAGTTAATGATACAACATATTTTTTTACAGGTGATTCACTATTTACAAACAATTTGGTTCTCATCTAATGTATATTATAGGTTTCATTTCAAAATTGTGTCTGTGTATATTATTGCTTATTCTGAGGACGCTTTATTCACAGAAGTTTTCGATAAGGGCAATTTCTTGGCTAATCACTTTTATTCATAAGGGAGACAATTACAAAGATAATTAATAGGGTAGAGTCCAAATTTCTATTTTTCCGTTCTTCCGGTGAATTTATAAAATTTCCCTTTTTGAAGAAAGTTTTGCGGCTTAAAAAAAAAAAAAACTGGCAATATCAGATGAAAGCAGACTTTCTTTCAGTATTGTAAAAACTAAAAAGTTTGGTTCAACCATTCGAGAGTAGCTTAAAAATTATTTGTCGGTTAAATAATTATACACCCTTTTATGTGGGGGAAAATTAAGCGTTCAATAAAATAATTTTATTAAAGCATATTTTTTGTCATTTTTAAAAACTATAATAATAACAATTATAATATGTCTGTTTCTTTACTCTACTTTGGGATCCCGTGGGAGCCCAATTTGCACGAAAAGCGTTCCCGTACTTAAAAATTGGGTAAATGAGAGCGGTTTTGAGAGAATAAAGTTCTTCTTCTTTTTGCACGATACAGCCCAAACTTTTTCTTCGTGCAAGTTATTTTTATTTGTAAAACATAAACAAAATAAAAACAGATAAAAAAGTCACTAGCAACATTTAAAACAGGGTAAAATAGTAATTCTAATATAAAAGACAATTCGTAATGGCAAATGAAGATGAGTAAAAAACCATTGTTGCCGATTTGGTAGAGAGAGTTCAAGTGATTCTAGTGATTGTGACGACATCTTAGACCTTATTGAACATGATTTCGACTTAGAAGAATAAGTTTTGTAGTTTCTTTTTGAAATTTTTAAATGCCAAAAGAGGAATAGCATTCCAAATTATTTGAATGAAATTGTTATATGAGAGTTATATTTAAATTTATTCGCAAAATTTGCAAAAGGCCCCACATATGCTTCTTTGCGAGCTGACAAACGCAACAAATTTATTCCTATTTGTTTTTTTTTAATTTTTTCTTTAAATTGATTCGTTTATTGAAACAGTCAAAACACTATGACGTTTTAATTTGTGTTTAAAATTTAAATTTTGTGTTCTCATACTTTTATACAATTTTGTCTCTTAATGAGAGAAAATTTAACTTGCTCTCATTTTCACGAACTTTACCCAAAAAGTAAAGAAACAGACCTAATAATAATAACTATAAACCTATTAATGTTTTAAGATGAGATGTTTTTTTTATTCATTAAAAAATGTGAAATGCAACAAGTTGTTTGATTGTTGTCACTTCATGAAGACTTAGAGAAAAGCAGCTGCGATGGCAAAATAGCCGAGATATTTTATTTCTTAAAGAAATAATTTCAAGTTAATTAAATGATGACAATAAACTTCAAATCAATTTAAAAGTATTTCGCAGCCATTTAAGAAACATTATTATTTGTTAATATCTGCCGGCTACACAGCAGTAATTATCCGAATTCTTTAGAAGGTAATAGCGAAAATTTTTAACACATTAATGGATCATGAAAATAAAATATCAGCACGCTTTCGTGTTTTTACTTCATTAAAAAGAAAAATTGTCGTTCATAGAGCTACAAGTGGTAACTTTACAAGCAAGTTGATTGAAAATTTCTGGCAGTTTAACCTAAAAACTAACAGGTTTTATAGTGTTTTTCCACTATTTTTTTGCTTTAAAAAATATTTCTTATTTTATAAAAAAACACACAAAGATAAGGACTTTGTTTCCAACAACGATACATACATATATGAAGCACAATTAAATGGAAGCGGTATATGGCAGAATAATTAGAAGACAGCAAGACTGTCAAGACAAATGGTCAAAAAATTAAAGAGAAATTTTTTTATCTAAAAACAATTCTTTAAAAAACCCTTTAAAAATAGGCGTAAGAATACTTTATTTTATTATATCGAAAAATAGCACTTAAACAATGGAACATTAAACTATCTCTTTCATTCTCTTAGTTTTAAACGCCACTCAAAGTTTAAGAATGAGTTCTGTCTTTTTAAAGTATTTTTGGATGCGGTTGGACGTCATACGTTATTTGTAATTACGACTTTCGAACTTCCTGCTTTATTTGTTCGAATTTCACATTTTTCATAAAGCTTAATTCTCATTAAATTAACAAAAGCACCTGAATTTTAAAAGGGCACAGTTTGGTATATATTATGTTTTTTTTAATGTTTACCAACCCTAAAGTTCTGATAACCTAATGGAATGATAACTAAAAGAAATACAAGTCAATTGATTTTTAAATGTTTTTTTAAATATTAAAGGTTGCACTATAGGCACGAGCGGGATATTAAATAAATTCATGTCACATTACATGACAATTTATGTTGTTGCAGAAGTTCTCTAGGTGGAGCCATTTTGACTTTTAATTTGTAAGTGGTATTTTTACTCGGATTGATATGGTCTAGGATTGAGATAAGAAATAATTAAAAAAGTGTGAAACGTCTCGCTAGTGTCGAATGCTTTTGAGGTCAACATGGATAAACAAATGCCAGAAAAGAAGAGTAAAATATTGGTATTACTATGAATATTTTTGATAACCTAAGCACTGATTTGAACAAGAGATTGCCTAATTTCTATTGCATTTACTTTAATGAAAACAAAATTTTCAAATTTAACTGAAATTAGCACTTATTGCCAATTTAATGTGTGATTTCAAATCAAACTCAGTTTTTAGACTAAAAAAGAAGAATATACTTTACAAAAAAATGTATGTTTCCCATCAGTTAGTGTTTCCAGCCAACAGTATTTTTTATACCTTATAATTTGTAGAAATTGACTTTGGAAAATTTGAGGACATATGGTTTCTTTCATATTGTTATGAAAAAATATATTATAACTTTGCAGCATAAATTAATAAATAACCGAGTTAAGTTCGTTTTAGCTGTAAAAGGATTTCCATACCTTATCGTGCTACTACAGAATCCCTTCAACAGAACCTTACAAGATCTTTAAATATTACAAAAATCTAGTTGTTTTAACTCGCCACTTGTGCGCAGTATGGCTGCTTCAAAAAAGGTAATAATGATCTTGCACTGATTTAAGAAGCCAACAAAATAGAAATTACTAAACTGCAACTAGAAACCGAGGCACAAGCAAAAAATAAAAAAAGGTTTTTGTTTATTTAAAGTTTGCTTCTTAAAAGAGTTTAATTAAATATGAGGACAACATGCAACATAAACGTAAATTTGATACTTTTCTTTGTGAATAAAATCCCCTCTAAAGAGTTTTTCGCATGCAGGTAAGATCTTTTAATGTTTTTTTTTTTTATATCCCTCATGCCAAATTTAAATTTGTTGCCTTAGTATAGTTTTATATTTGTATTTTACAGAAATTTATATTAAGTGCAAGCAAGAAAAATTTATATATTCGGCTATAACGAATCATACATAATCTTCAATACAGTGTTGTTAAGGCCTAATACAAATGAATGCAGGAGAAGTTTATTTTAATCTCAATACAATTATAATTTATTTCCATTTGAACAACGACATTTTTCCCCTTTCATTAAGAATGCAGAACATATAATGTATTTTATGAGGGAATAAATTTATTTCTATTGTAGAAATTGCAAACGCAACGATAAATTTAAATAATAAAACGTTTTCATCTGTTGTGGAGGATATAATTTAATATTTATGACTACAACTAAATTTGTAAAGAAGATGAGTTTGTAACTTTTAACTGACTCATAATATTTCCAAATAAAACCTGTCATCTTCATTGTTGTTGCTAGTTGGCCATATAAAAGCAAAAGAATGAAAATATGAACTTAAGACGACAAAGATATCATCATTTGTGTGTTTTTGTGACTTGTGTTATGCTACTTTTTTACTCTTTATTTACCACCATTTTTAACAAATGACCGATATTCTCTTTGATTTACAAAATACTATAAAAAGAACTTTACACATTAATGTTGATGATGTTTCGGTTGTATTTTGAAAGGCGGGAAAAATAAATGAAGGAACTCATGTGAGGTTAAAGATCGAGTGCTCTTTTATTTGACTTCACTAATATCCATTATGAACACAGAAAGAGGTATTAAAAAAATTTACACTAATGAATTATTACCCTTCTGTTTATAAGAACAGTGAAAAAACTCTTCTTTCAGTGAAGACTGGCTGTTTGTTTGGTACAACGTTTTGATTAGTACCGGAGAGATTGTGTAAGGTATTTGTTGCATCAATAGTGGTGGGCTCGGCTAATTTTGTCCATTAGGGTAAAGTTTATTTAAATTTTATTACACAGGTAGATTGCTTGATATCTCTCGTATTTATTGGAGGTATATAGTCTTAATATTTTCGTCCGGGTGTCTTTCCTTTGTAAAAGAGCGTTTTAATAACTCCAGTGGTAAAAAATTGTGTCAGAGGTTGTATTTATCTGTTCGTTAATAATGTCTCCGTTAAAAGTCCGTGTCCCGTTGATTGTTGCTAAAAAAATGGTCAAATTATTTTTTAATGTTTTTCGCAGAATAAAAAATAGCGTTAAATATGATTTTCTTATTTTTAATGCGTTATCAAAATAAAAGAATGAAGAAAGAGATAATAAAACAAACACTTAACTATTTAATTATTTTGAAGATCTATAAACACAGATTTATTAAGAAAATTTTAGAGTTATTAAAGAAATCCTTTCATACGAATTAAAAAAAAATGTAATTGGTAAAAGTAAATTACAAATATAGAAAGTCCTTCAAATCGGAAGTAGCTACTCCTCTCGATAAGAGATCCTCGTTCGTCCATGTTAGTGTTGAAATCAACTTTGCCAAGGCACTACATGAAATACAGCAAATTTAAATACGACAATCGATCAGCATGATTTCGAAAATTTTGCTATCAAAAATTAGCAAGATCGGTCAATGTCCTTCGAGGCAGTGTGCAAAGCAACACGATTGCTTCATTTTTGCATATCATTTGGAACAACGAAGTAACTCCAATAATTAAAAAACAAATACATTTATGAGGCGATAAAGAATTTAAAAATAAGAAAAAAAACATCAAGTGAAAAAATTTGCGCTTGCTTGAGGTATGATTTAAAAGCTTTTAAGGTGATCTTTTAAAAAAATACTAAAATTAAAAATGCTTAATCCATTAAGAGCCGATACCATTTTTATGTATTTTTTTTTAATTCTCTGTCACCTCAATATTTGTTTGTTTGATTAGAGTTACTTCACTTAACTAGATTTACACACATGTTGAGGGGTATATAAGATTTGCCATAGCCGAACATAGCACTCTTATTTATTAAATTAATATCTTATATATTTACAATTTTCAGTTATTTCAATTTAGTAAAATCAACGCTTAAGCTTACTCCCAGTTGAAAATATTATATTCTGGAAAAAATGTATTTCCCGGTTTTTAAGTAACAAAATCGTTGTAATTTCGTCTACGCTATTTTTACGTATTTTGCTTCATCACTTTGACGGACTTAAATGTCTGCACAAAATATGAAGGCCCTGCTATTTTCTTCACTTCTTACTTATTAGAGAACTCCACTAATCCAGACTTAACTTTAACTCTGTTGCAAAATAGTAAAGTGGACACGAATAAAAATTGCAAGAGTGAAAATTAAAGTGCGGAAAAAAACCCTTCATTATCATCCTATTTATAGAGCTTAAAGTAGAACTAGCAGCAACAAAATATTCCAGACATATTACAAATCATAAATTTAGCATAAAACACAATATAAACTGTATTTTATAACAAAGTGTAAAATGACCATGACCATGTCTGTGCAGCTGAACTGAAAAAAGTGATGGTGCGGATATGACGCTGATTTTAAACTTAATGAATAGAAAAATTAATGAATTTTATTTTGTTGTTGGGGGAACATTGTTGTTTTTACATTTAAAAATATTTCTCAGAACTATTAACTTGGTTTAGAGGGAAACGCTTTTAATGTTTAAAATGTAGAAATACATTATTCGTTCTTAATGATTTGTATATTTAATATTTAATTCGATTCTTATTGTTTTTGTAATGTTAGAAAGTTGGAAAGTCATATACAAATTGCTATATCTATACTATATAACTCAATAACATTATAAGTTTACGATTGATACAAATGAAGTTTATTTCAGTACACGTTGCTTAGTTTCATAAATCAGTCCAAACTATCATTTAAAAGATGGTGAAGTGAAAAGCAACGTATATATTTTTCTACGCAGAATATCAAATAAATATGTAAATACAATTGAGGATGTTAAAGTATTTAAATATTGCGGATTGTTGCTGATTTAAAATTTTTTAATAAAATGAATTAAATAACCCAAGACCGCAGTACAGGAAAATAAACAAAAAGGAGCCGATTTGACCTTATTATAAATGACTTGACACTTGAATTATTTGCCAAAGTAGAAACGGAGCTACTTTCGGAATTTATTGTTAAGAAAATATACATAAAAGGAGTTTACTTCGGTTGTTTCTAAAACTTATTTTTAAAATATTGAAACGTTTTTGCCCTTCAAGCAAATGGATTTTAACTGAATTAATAATATTCTGATTCGATAAGTTATGTAATTTGTTCGTCAAACTTTGCTGTGCTGTATCTAGATTATATTGAGATTTTTAGAAACCTTGAAATTTTTTTAATTAATAGGAGAGGCTAACAAACAATAATGTGGACGTTTGCTGATCACACAGATTTTCAAGCTGGTCACAAAAACTTCTGGGTAGCATCACGATATAAATTGAATTTAGAAAAGTGGCTTAGGGAATGGAGTAAACAAACTAGAGAGGGATCATTTCTGTATATTTGAATAAAAAAAAGTTCTCTAGCATCCGAATAAGCGGCTAAATTAAAAATTATGATGCTCTTAACAGCATAAAAGCAACTTTATAAAACATTATTTCTCAATTCCAGAAAACTATTTAGTGGTTGAAAATTGGTCACGTTTTTTCAAAGAACAGTTTTAGTTTAACTAAATGCTACAAGTTTCATTTAGAAATCTCGCTTTGTGGTTGTTAAGATTTAAAGAAAATAGTTAATCAAAACAAATTTTATTTTTAAATGATGAACAACTATTTACTTTTAATGCAAATAACTTTGGAAGAAATCAACAATGATAAAGCTTTGAAAATTGATAGATCGATAAAAGACACGAACTTGAGTCAGATGAAATTAAAAACGGTAGAAACAAACTTGACTTTTGGTAAAAACTTAATTCTCAACTTACGTTTTTACTCCTTAATTCAACATTAAAATGAATATTACGCAATGGATGACATTGAGAAGGCACTTTCTTCTTTTCAAAATAAGAAGGAATACTGGGAACCTGGGATGCCAAAAATTTGAACATTTACAAAAATTCAAATGTTCATTTGTTAAATCAGAAATCATAAAACATGTTTAGAGAATGGATACGTTCATATAACGTTAAACGTGTTTAGCTCAACTACTGCAAAAATGCTGGTAGCTGTTTCGTTGAAATAACTTCTTAGAAACGGCTTGCATTGTTATACTGCAGAGTGACAGCAGCCGAAGAATTTTTCATTTTTATTTCAAAATTTGCAAAACAAGCTGAATCGACAGTATTTCCAACTCAACGTAATTGAATTACGTTCAACGTTAAAATGAATAAAATATATTTTTGCCATTATTTTAATTTTATTAATTTGCCACATTTTCAATGTAAAATTTAACAAATAAATTTTCAACCTCCACTTAAAAAATTGGCGTAACATGCCAATATTAAGAGCACAACTTTCTTCCATCAGTTGCTTAAATTCACTTTGAAAAACTAAATAGTTTTATAATGAAAAAACCAACAGAGCGTTTCTAAGGCAAGCAATCAAAGGTAGCGCAACAGTTACGTGTTCAATATCGAAATAGCCTTAAACCCGTTAGCCTGAAACAAAGAAAATTAATGTGTGGCTACATTTGACCAAGAAGGAGGGATATTGTTTTTCTAGACCAGATCCAGCAAAAAAATTTTAGAAAAGGAAATCTAGTGTGGAATTAAGCATTTTTGGCGGAAGTACTTTCCAGCTAGATTACCAACTTAACGATTTTAACAAGGCGTGATACTTTTATAATCAATTGCTGAGAGTTGATTTAATTTATTATTGCAGGAAAGAACTAGTTCGATTACTACTTCTTTTATTTGCAAACTAATGTGATGGCTTTTGTAAGCAAGTAACAAAATTTTGGCAATCACAAAAGTAAGCAAATATGTGGCAAGTACTTTTTAGGGTAATGTCTAATTTTTTGCTGGGAAGGGATAAAAATAAAATTATAGCATCAATTATTTAAGACTGGCTGGACATAATACAGTAGTATTTTTAGCCCTTAAGCATAAATAGACAGTTTAGTGATATTGAATATACAAATGAATTTAGTACTTACAAAAAGTTATGATACTGAAAATTGTATAAAAATTAAAAAATGTTCAATTGACATCCTGTTGTGCGCTAGGTCGTCGGATTCTATTGTTAGTAGTTTCTATGTAACTAATTTCTATAACGCAATATTTTTTCAAATGTTTAATGATTAATTGATGCACAAATAGACAAATAGGTAAAAAAGTACTGTCGCCTTTCTACACATATTTTTTATTGTAATTTTGTTAAAATTTTATCAGGAATGTAATACATTCCAATCGATTAAATATTCTTAAAAATGGCTGAATGTCCAATTTTTAATTTTATTTTATTTACATTGGATTGAAAATAAAATTGAATTAAAAAACCGTAAAATTTAAAAGAAAATCAATTTCACTTTGGAATTTAAAAGTGGTTTTATTTCAGAGAATTCTTCATTTTCTGCAAAAAAAAAAATTTTGTGAAATTTAAATCGCATTCGATTTGAATTGAGTTATGTGACACATTCCAATTTGATAGTGGTTTGTTTCATTCCGAAAAATTTTTAATTTTCTGATAAAACAATTTGTGCACTTTAAACCACTTTCGATCGAATTTGACTTCTGTTAGATTTTGACGTTTTTAGGTGTTTAAAAATAAAAAATAAAAAACAGCTTGTTCACAACTACTCGACAGTAATTGATGTTACAAACAACAGATTGTGAATTGTGCAAATAGTTATAATAATGTAGCAGATATTTACAGAGAAATTGCCAACAACATTTGTACAACTATTGTGGGTTCCGACTTTTGGCTCATTTGCAACAGGTTGCCAGTTGAACAAAAAAATAAGAAACAAACAATAATATGAATACAAGAGTCGATTCTAAATCTTGCAAAAGAAACTCAAGTCATTCTCACTTGGTCGCAAACATATCTTTAGACCCATTGGAACAGTAATTTTGTATCATTTCTTTGAGTAAGCGCAAAGATAAAGATTTTTCTCCATTTTCTCTATCAGTAAAGGGATATGCCTTAAATTGAATGTAACGCCGCGTTAAACACTGGTGAGGATGAGCCGTGACCTGTATCTAACCTTGGTTTGATTCCATATTTAGTTTTAGTGACTTTTCAGTGTAGGTATTTGATGGTTTCAAGATATTTATATTTCACTTTGCAATTTTAAATGTATTCTATCTGAAATTCCTTGACACTTTTCTTTGTTATTACGTCAATTCAACTTAGATATGAGAATACAATTCCGAACGAAACGTTAACTTTTAGCAGCTATCAAAAAATTCTTAAAAAACATTTGCCCTAACCCGCTGACTGCTCCGTGCCACGTGTCAATAAAATAAAATAACATGAAGAATTTCATCATGTAAATTGGTTCATACTAAAGGTTGCCATAAGGAATCGGATATTAAAATTAAAACACAAAGCCTAAAAATACATACAAGTTTTTCGAAATTTCTTTCAACATTATTTTGTAACCTATCGAAACTACCTCGTAAAGCTTCAATTGTGTTTACTTTAGTATATGTAAAATAATTTATCAAAAAAAAAAAAAAAAAAAAAAAACTTTTTTAACCCAACACCATAAAAAACCAAATAGTTCTAATACTTAAATTAATAATAATGATACCATTTGATATTTTACCTAAAAAACTGCAGCTATACCCACTTCCAGAACGTCGACCAGTAGTTTTATTACAACTCCAAGTGTTTTGAAAATTTATTTTATCCTTTGCTGCGGACATTATAAGGCACGTTTAAATATTCTAATGCTCCTCAGTTGTTCGGAATTTTTGTATAAAAAATGGCGATATTTTTATAACGTATGCGTTGGTAACAACAGCCGCTGAAGAAGTTGTTAAAATGAAATACAACCGAATTGTTGTTGTTAGTGCAGTTGAAATTTTGTTTTAAACGCAAAAGATCCATGTAAAATCTAAAGGATAAAACACCAGACGATAGAACAAGAACAAAAATCTACAGCCACTGAAGAGTTGGTTGCTTTGTTAAAGTTAATGATGATAATAATGCTGATCGAGAAAAAACACTTCACTGTTGTTTGGCATTAAATTGAAGGTTCAATATAAAGAGTGCGAAACAGTTTTATACCGGATTGTATATTAAAAAAAATAACACTTAAATACAGAATTTTATTTCGTACTTTGAACTTGAATATTTCACTTTTTTATTCGTTTTTCTTTTTTTGTTTTTTTTTAAGCTCTTGTTTCTTCAAAGAAATTATATTTTATTTCGTTTTTTTTTTGTTTTGTTAAATGTTTATTTTCTTTTTTTAATAAACTGTGTTTTTTTAATTTAACACTTTTTTGTTAAAATTTTTATTTAAGTCGGCTTTTTAAAAAGGATTTTAATTTTATTTACAAAAATATGTGAATTATTTGTTAAAGTTGATGCTATTGTATTAACTGACTTATTACATTTTGTTGATGTGTGCAATAGACTTTTAAAAGATAATTGCCTCTGTGTTTGTTGTCATTACACTTGTTGCTGCTGACAATGGTCATGTTGTTTTTTGTTGTTGTTTGTTGGTTGTTGGCTGCTGTACTTCTTTAATATTAATTTAACTGCCATCAACTTTGGTTTAGGTGTTCAATGGCTATTTGCTAGATTTCCCTTTTTCCGTCTTTCTCTACGTAAAAACTACAATTTAAAAATCATTAAATTCTTGTTGCTTTTAAAGCAAATTTTATTTTGTTGTGTTTTGTCTTTTTTTATCTTTCTTCTTTTTTAACTTTCCTAACACTATATTGGGTAATTGTAGATATATTTTATCGGTTTGTTTATTTTTTTAAATTTATTTATTTATTTTTTATTTATTTATTCGTTTGTATTTTATGGTTGACGTTAGAAGTGTTACATTTTTCCCAGAACAATAATAATACAATTTGATCCATTTTTGTTATTTAAGAATTTAACCAACAACTAAAAAATAAAAAATCCAGGTCTTATTCAAAACTTGATTGTTGCCACTATTTTTGTATAGTGTTGCCATCCAATTAAAAATAATTGAGGTTATTTAAAAGGAAGAGTGAAATGTTGCTGGAAGACTATGAATATTGGGGCTCTGTGGACCAATTGGCAATTTTAAGAGATTCCTTTGGAACATATTTAATAAAGATTTATATCTTTATGCTTAAAAATTTAAATTGACACACAGAAATTCATGAAATAATATACAAAGAGGTATTTTTTACTCGAAATACACTTAGCACATTTTTGTTATAAATTAGAATTTTTATTCATTTTAAATAAGAAAAAAAAGTTTAAAGTTATATTTCTAAGTTTTAAGCAAAAATTATTTTTATATAAATTTTCACCAATAAATTAAGGTGTCATGCATCTAGTTCTCTTAAGACTCTGGTGGAATTAATATATTTTAACGTCATTATCATTGTCATTGTCCAAACCTATAAGAGCAAAACATAAAGTACCAAAAATTTGGGTTTAAAAATTATCAGACATGAAATTTTTACCAAATAAGTCAATAGTGTGTACCAATGTATATTTCAAAAAAGCTACAATTGTAATAATCTTGCCTTCCCTTCATTAAAAATTCTCTAAATTTCAAAGTTCATTTTCACCTTGATAGTATCGTTAACTATTTAAACTGGGGAGATTTAGCTCATAGAACTCATCTGTTAATGCAAAAAAAAGGAATATAAAAACAAAACGATTTGATGCGGATTATTTAATAGAGGAAACATGCTTTAATATCTTAAATAGCACGTTAATAAACAATACTTCGTCTTCTCCTTTCCAGAACATTATTACCTTCTTAATAATTGGAAGCCCAAGCAGAGATCACAAATTCGAAATTGCCGTAAAAAGGGTACCATTAATGTCATTACTGTTGGTCCTAAACGACCAAGATCAAGTAAATATTTACGTTAAGTATCAATAACTAAAAGCAACACTTAAATTGTGTGCCTTACAGACTAAAACTATTAGCCAGCACTAAGGTACTTTTAAAAAGTATTAAAGCAGTAGTAAATTGTTCTCTTAAAATGAGAACAGTACTAAAAAAACTTACAATCAATGTTTACTTGAAAATTGATAAAACCAAAAGCAATCGAATGTTTCGAATACTTTTCTGCTTTATCATTTTTTAGGTTTTTTCTTAATATATTCCTCTTAGCGTTAGTACTGTTTCAAGATCCGTATTGCAAAATTTTAAATCCAACATAGAGTACTCTCAATGATATTAAAAAGTAAATAAAATTTGAAAGAATATTAACAAAAGGTATTTTATAATTGAAGCAAATTCATAACAATATTCATTTTGTGTTTAATGTTGATTTAATATTTCTCTGAGCTGGTGTCTACGATTGATAACTCATTAAAATTATTTAAATATTATTTTGTTTATGTGATTCCTACTCTTGTTTGTTAGCACATGCTTTGACTAACTGGCTGACTATATTTTTACCGGCTTATCAGTTGTCAGAACTTTAAATTTTTGTATTTTATTATTTATAAACATTCTTTATTACACTTTGTAAATATTCAACACGTATGTAACTTTAATACACACACTTTAATTGTTAGTTGTTATTGTTTTTTACTTATTTTTTATTTAACAGATAAGAATCTACCGAGACGTGTTTAATAATTTATTATGAGTAAAGAAAAGTTTTCTTTACTTCGGCACACAGTGGGGAATTTGGACCAAAATAAAAGAGAAAATAATTCTTTATAATTTTACATGAATTTAGAAAACTAAGTAAAAGCTTCATTGCTCTAAAGAAAAGTGTTTGCTTTAAAGTAGGCCTCGTCAGGTACAAAAATATGAGAATTGATTATTTTTAAACCGTTTTAAAAATGTTTATTTCACTCGTTTCTTTTAATTTTACAAACGTTAAACGCAGAATTTTGACTTTATTTCAGTTTGAGTAAACATCCCCTTTAAAAATGTATGAAAATTAAACAAAATCGTTAAGAGTTTTTTTTTTAATTGTTAAAATTATTTTAGTTGGGTTTTGTATTATTAACGCGTTTCACTATTAATAGTTCATTGAGGGACTAAAGGCAAAATATATTCTTTTTTTTTGGATTATGAATTTTGCTTTACAACAATAAATACTATAAAATCTTAAAATCTGAAAAAATTAAATAAATTAACGCGTTTAACAACTGGCAAACGTGATTGATATTTCATAAACGTTAGGAAGTATCTCATGAATGTGCAATAAGTTTTTACATTATTAAAAACGTATTAAATGTAAATTTTTACATTATTAAAAACGTATTAAAGAATATACGGCAGCTTGTCAAGAAAATTGTATATAGTTTTTGTTATTTTTTTTAAGAGATGACAACTTGTAGAAGTAAAAATTTTACTTAAAATACTTGAAAAATTTATCTAGAAGTTTTTTTTATCATTAATAATTTTTACATAGAAGAATACTCAAGCAGTAATGTGAAGCAAGTAGTTGTTATGTTTTCTTAGAAAGGAGTCAGAAGATCGTAGAGGAGCAACATTAAACTAAAAATATAAAAAAAATTTATTGTTAACTTGGCTGACACTGAGATACAAATCTATGCTATAAAAAATCTATATTCTATCTTCTTCATCTGAACTCATTTTTATTATTTTAAAATCGGTTTGATATAATTTATTTTCCTACAACCCAGATTTGCTAACCCCTGACTGCTACGACGACCAAATTCAAATCAATTAAATCAACCTGAAAGGTTGTTTTAAATTCGCGTCCCCCATTGTGCAGTAGAATTTAGTCATTAAATAACTATAGTTTTCTTCCAATGTCTTTTATTTACTTTTAAAGCGTCCATAAAGGTATTAAACTATGAATTTTATTAATATAAATATTTTTAAAACTTTATGATTTTCACGTTGTTTTCTGTTGTTTTATATTGAAAAGTTACACAGAGATAAATTTTGAAATTTTTTCTGAGCATGCACAGACAAGTTAATCAGTTATTAAATAATTGGGCAATAGGTACCCATCTACAAATATTTGAAAATTAATTTATTTTATGTGTTTTCAAACAATAAACATTTCATGCATGAACGAAAATTCATGGCAATTTAATAGATGTTGCTTCTATGTGAATATTTTTTATATGGTATGTTCTGATAAATATCAAATTCAATGCGAAAACAAATTTGCATTTTAGAAGTTATTGCATTAAAGACAAAAATAAAAAACATTTGCATACAAAAAACTCCAAAGATTCAAATATATAAATACTTTACTAAATAAATAAACAAGTCTTATAGAAAACAAGATAATTTATTGTAATGAGTTTTGTAATTTATCTAAAAATACAGGAATATTAAAAATCATCAACGAAAATAAAGTGTATTTAAAAATATAGAAATATAGCTGAGAATACACAAAGCTGATATTGAAATAATTTTTAGAATGTCGTCAATCTTTGAATGTTAATTAAGGCTTAATGCAAAGCCATTCGGTAAAAGTAAAAAAATTTGACATTGGATTAAAACTACATCCTTAAATTTTAGTCTGTTGGTCCAACGTGTGATTCTTTTATGGAGTTAACGAAAACAGTTTTATTATTAAAATATTTTTTTTTCTTAATAAAACTTTTAAAAATTGGGTTTGCAAAAAAAAAATTTTCGGCAGTATTTAATGATTTTTATTTTATTAATTTTTACATTTATAAAGATATAAAGCAAATTAAAATCACCCTAAATTTTGATTTTATGTCCCGGCTTTCATCTTTGTGTTCATTACTTACTTCGTCTCAGTTTGTTTATTCTCATTCAATTTAAATTTTTAAACATAAAGGCTTCAATAGCTGAACTATTAAAATGGCAAAGGTTCGATGAAAGTTGGGAAATAAACGAAAAACCCGGGGTAGTCGATTTTTCACTATTAATTAATTAATTTAAATTGGGAAAAAAGTAGTTAATTCATCCCACAAATTTTTTTTAATTTTATAACAAATAATAATTCGATAATAAAAGGAAATATTTCTTGTAAAATAAAAATAAAAATATACAATCTAAGTTTGGAATTTGGGGATATAAAGTGGCTATTGTAGATTTGAACCCCAAATGTATAGTGTAAGATTTGTGTGGTACTTTCGTTGTAGGTCTATACGAAATAATTAAGGATCATATTAAAACAGAGTTTAGAAACATAATTGAAAAATAAACACCAACAATTTTGTTTTCATTCGTTTAATGCATTCGATACTATACTTCGATATTTTAAAGATTCACCGATAACCGTATAAAACTACAACATCAACTTAAGACGATCTACCCAACTAGAAATAATAATTTTTGACATCATCTTGACACCAGTCCAATATAAGATATTTTTTTTTTTCAATTATTTTTATTAATGTTCACAAATAGTTTAAAGAATCATATTATTCTTGCAGAGTCATAAAGTCTAGATAGCAATGTAGCCTAGGCAATGCAAACTAAAAGCTAATGGTTATTAAAAATTTAATAAATCAAACGAGAAATATGGGCAAAGAAAATATTAAAAAGGAAAACGTCTTAAAGTAAACAAATTTATAATTTTATTTTAAAAGCTTTTACACAAAATACATTTTATTTGTATGAAATTTAACAAAAAATCTTTTAAAGGGTTATTATAATTATACAAATAACAATGTATCTACAATTCTGTTACAGTTTTCAAATTAATTATTTATCGTTTTTTTATTTCATTTTTCTTTTTAACTCTAATGAGTGTTAAATTTTCTATATGAAAACACGTCACAGCAGGCGAATTGGGGGAAATTTTTTGCAACAGTTTTTTAAAATAAATAAAAATAAATATTTATTTTTTTTCTTAAAATTTATACATAAATCCACTTTTTATCGTAATCTACAAAAAATAATTTAAAGTAATCCGAAAGTAAATATTTTAGTTTTATTTTTATAGGTCGAATATATTACAAAGCTCTAAGATTGCGGAATTCATTCCACGGCAACAGCATTGAATTTGTTTTTTGGAATCTCTAGATTAATTAACACTTTTTTCTTATTCTTCCACTGTGCATCGTTTTTTTTTTTTTTAATTTGCAATTGAAATTTGAAGAAACAAGTATTTTTTCATCGTGTCAACTTTTTTTATGCAATTAATTAAATTCACAAGTGTGGAATCAATTGAAAAATATTTTAAATATTTTACAGTTTGTGACATGAACATATCCGCTTTTTTTTTAATAAAAATATATTTGTTGTACAATTAGAAATGTGCAAATTTTAAATTATTTTAAGACTTTGTTTAATTAAAAACAACTGATGCTTTTTTGGTTTTCTTAAAATGAAAACGTTTTTAAATTTTTTAGTTTTATTTAATAAATAATCGAACTAAGTTTACGTTTAATCTTTTTTGTCTTTTCTGTACTTCACTTATTTCTTGATATATTTTCGCATTTGCTATAAAATATATTTTTAACTTAAACATTTCACTTACATATTTTATTTTTAATTATTCATTTATTCATAAATATTTTTAAGATTTTTTGTACGCAATTAAACATGATTTTCGATTAAAGCTTTAACAATATTAAAAAGTTAGCATTTCTTTTTCAAACAACTCAGAAAGTTGTATGTATGTATGTATTTGCACAATATTTTACCAAATTCAAATAACGATACACACACGAATTTTAAAAAATAGCTCAAATATGTATTTCCAAGATCATTCACTCAAATCATATTTATTTTCCTACACATCTTTAATAAATATACTAATTTAAGATACATATTAATTATTCAAATTTTACATTTTTCTTGGGGTATCTTTTAGATACTTTTATATTTAAACTCCGAGTTTAAAACACATCGTTAGACACAAAGAAAAAAAAACACATTTAACGTTTGTTGTGACTTCTCCGTAAACACGTTGTTCGAGCTTAAACTATTTTATTCGTACTGAGAAAATGCGCTTGGATTTTGTTCAACTTTAAAACAATCTAAATACAAAAATATTAAAAATCCAACAAGTGTTTTTAGCTCTGCTGCTTGTTTTGAGTGAATAATTAAAGAGTATTAAAAACAACTCTCTTAAACTTGTTTGAATTGAGTAACTCTACAATTTAAGAGAAAATACGCGAAACACAATCCACAAATTTCATCTGATAGTGATATTTTTCATCAGTATGAGTGCTTAAAATACATATACAATCACTCATATTTTAACTGTTGCGGGTGCGGTGTTACCGTCCCGGATTTTGTTTATCGCAATGAAACGATTTTAAAAGCTGATGCAGCTGATTTAGGTCAAACTAACATGAGATTAATTTTATGAAGTTCTTATTTGTTGACAAGAGGTGTAGCGAAGCAAGTTGTGTAAGTAAAATGGCGAGGCTTGTACTTTGAGAGAATGCCTTTACACTTGCTTTCTGCAGACTCGTTGCATACGTGTTGTTGTGTGTGTGTTACTTGAACTAAAATTAGCAACACTAATAAATTTTAAATTAAAAGTGAAATGTACGAGTTCTGACGGCGTAAAAATTTCATCGTTTAGAAACGCGATAAAACTCCCAGAAAATTTTAAATAAAATGTAAAAAAATGTCATTAAAATATGGCAGGTTGTAAATCAGCATCATTATTCTCTAAATCGCTGGAGCTAAATCTCCATCGCTTAAATTCTAAAAAAAAACTTAATTTAGCGATTTTTTGATACAAATGATATTCTGTAATAACTTTTGCCATAATTATCTTTAGCTTTTTAGCGATCGTGAGTTAGATTTACCTTACACTGACAAACAATGATTATGTGTCGGGCTTAAAAATCCCCAATTATTATGTATTTGCACTCCCTGAGCTTAAAAATCACCTTAAAATTACTAACCTTCTCTTGCTTTTAAGATACTGTAACATGTCACTTTTTACATGCTCAACTTTCACGTTGTTTAGAAATTTAGTTTTTGGATATTGGTACACCTGTTAACTGACAAAACCAAACGTTGTAATTTTTTGAGGTGATTTCTGTTCCTCAAATAGCGCTTGATGTAGTTTCTGCTGTTTTCTTATTCGACTACCTCACCCCACAGTTCTGAACTTGAAGTGGTAAATGAAAATAGTGCACAAGATCTAAGCCAGCCTAGCATATTTCATGTCCCTGATTTTAAGAAAACAGATGATAAGCCGCACAGACTGAGTCAACTTAAATAAAGTGATGTCATTCGAGAACTTAATTTGTCAATGGATAAGTTAGAATTTCTAGACTCAAGATTACAGCAGTGAGATCTTCCTCAGCTTATGTCAGGGTATCACAGTATAGACAGCGTTTGAAGGATTTGCTTACTTTTTTTAAAAGAAAAACAACCTTGCAGTATGCTGGAACGTTAATGGCTTGATGACATGTTTGAATTACAATCATGGTCCTTTTGAATGTAAGCTATTCATAGAATCGTCGAAGCTCAGTTTGAAAGCTGTATCACTTCACAACGGTAACCGTCTCCCTTTTGTTCTTGTTAGACATGCAGTTCACATGAAAGAACCTTATGAAAACGTCCTCCTCTATTCTATTAACTGTGCTAAACACAAGTGGAAAATCTGTGGTGGTCTAAAGGTCTTTACTATACCTTCAGGAATGCTGCTTGGATGTACTAAATACTGCTGCCTTTATGTATGTATGGAATAGCAAATCACATTACATTCAAACAGACTGGCCTGCATGAAATCTTGGCCCTAGCAAAAAAAATTTTGCTCCCCTGCCTCTTGTCGACCCAAGAGATAAATTTCTTCCACTACTACAAAACTTTGTCAAAAACATGAAGAAGGAGAGGCCTTTAAATATTTGAGGAAAAATTTTGCTTTCTTATGTGATGCAAAAGTTAAGAACGGTGTTTTTTAAGCCACAAATTTGGAAGCTTGTGAGGGATCCTGCGTTTTTATAGTTTTTTTCTGAATCATGACAGGGTGTTTGTAGGATTGACAAAAAATTAAGGAATACAAAGCTTTATTTACTGAATTCCGTTCTTCATTGAAAAACTGCTGTAGGTCCTGTAGACAAGCATTAGTTTAACTACGTTTAAAAACAAATAATGTTAAAAAACTAAAAAGAGATATTGACTCTGCAAGGAGATATTGGTGAAAATAATCTCTTGCACCCTTAAACCATTTTTGAAACGAAGAAAAGAGGTTAAAGCAGAATTTAAAAAGATAATAGATGTCAGCACTTTGCGAAAGAGCAATTGCGTCAAAAAGTCGTCGGTCTCAAACAAAACATTCCTCCGAGGGGAAACAAAATATGTCAGCAAGAATCGAGATTTTGGCAACATTTAAGTTTAGCTTGTGATCACATATCGAGGACTGGCCTTTCATTCTACTTAATGAGCAACATGCATCGATAGTCCTAAACAATTGCTCGCTGGTTTCCTAACAACACGGACCTACCTCAAATTTAGGTAATAAGTTGTTATAGACGTGGAATTTCCCGACTAAAAGGTGTTGTATGTTTGATTCTTCATTGCATATTGATGTTGGCTTCAAATTACAGAGTATGGGTCACTGAAAACGTCTACAGAATTGCTATTCGTTTATGAAATCTTTTGAACCAAAAATTATATTTTATCTAAGAACTCATAAGATACATGCTAACACCATCCGCATGATTTTTCATTAAAAGGAATCTCGCTACAGTTGTTGGTATAAAAATGAGAGAGGGAGTGTGGAATATTCTTTACCTTCCTTTTCTTCATCGATAAGAAAAAAGTCCCAGCAATAGAATTTTTCCAATGGCGAAAGAACTCAACTGCTTCTCGAGCAGAGTCAATGCTTTACGAGATAATAATAATAATTTTGGCGATATTATCTCTTTGTTACATAATACTTACAAATGACTAAAAAACAAATAAACATATAATGAGTCAGCCGTAGTGACGACAAAATGAGAGAGAGTATTTGCACTGAAAAAAAAAAACAAAAAAAAAAAAAAAACGAAACGAAACGCCGCAATGAGCATCATGCAAGAAACGTAACGACACATCGAACAACATACTCCAGTGATAATAGCGACATTCGCTGGAATATAAGGCCGAAACAAACAACTGACTGTGTGTACCTGAGTTGTATTTAAAAAAAAAAAAAACCAAAACAAAGGAACACTTTAACGTCTACGGATGTTAACAAATGTACACACAATGATAATTTCATAGTGGCGAAATAGTAGTAAAGACCTGTTGCTTGTTAAACATTTAGGTGAAGTAAAACGAACTTTGAATACATTCAGGGAGAACATTTAGCACATTTTAGTTAAAACTTTTAAAGCCTTTCAATTGAAGTGAACACTAAAAGTCTTTTAATACGAAAACAACCAGCATACGATCTTATTTAAAGACCGTTTTTTTCTTCCTTTGTACCTTTAAGCTTAATGTTTGTTTTTATTTTTATTTTTGATGTTTTTGTTTTACTGCAAAACCTTTCAAAAGCATTTGAAATACACACACTTCTACAAGTCTAACTCAACTGTCTCTCAAGCAGTCCTGGAAGTCCAACAATACAATTCATGTTAAATCAGCGACAGAAAACGTGTGGGAAAGCATTTGAACATGTACGATGTTTAGAAGCAGGTTTATTTAGGAGTATTGGTATACAGGTAAACTTTAAACAGATAAAACTTTAAATAGATAAAGGAAAAGACTGAAGAAGAAAATGTTATAGAGCGTTGGCTTAAGTCTTGCAGAACTTTAAAAGAAAAAGTTTTTTTTGGTTATTTTTAACTACATTGAAGCAGAAAGCAGACCAGAAGTTTCAGAGTCAAATTCTGCTTCTCAAGGAAAACATACATTAAGTGAAGATCAGGTGCAAATATGAATTTATTTATAACCATCTTGCTTTTCTTACGAATTTGGTAAGATTTTTCGTATGTCCTGAAAAACGTATCGAACCAAAAAAAAAATATTAATATATGTGACATGGTCGCTTATATTATTTTTAATATAATACCACCCTTTTCCACAAAGTTTGTCATTTCGTGCTTAACTTTTAAAATATCGACCCCACAAAGGATACGTACCTTAAGTCGACTGAGCAATGCCGGTCTGTCCGTCTGTGTAAGTGTTTAAATCAACTTTGCAATGGCACTAGATGTCGAAAGAGGTGCTATTGAAAATCAGCAAATCGATCCATGTCCTTTAAGGCATTAGGCTTAACACCACGCCTCCCTATCACTTGGAACAATGAGGTAATTCCAATCAAATAAACAAAAAATTTCAAGCTATAGAGGGTTAAAAAATAAGAAAAAAACATTAAGAGAAAAAATTGCCTCTCGCCCATATATATCGAGTTATAGGCCTCTGAAATTTTCATTACAAAATTTAAATTGTCAACATGGTCAATATCGATATCATTTAAAAGCTTTTGAAGAAATCTTTCAGGATATACTTGAATTCTAAAAAAAATACTTAACCCGTTAAAAGCCGATATATAAAGTACTTAATTTTTTCTCTTATTTTCTGATTCTCTCACCACAATATTAGTTTTTTTTTTTGATAGGACTACTTCACTTAACTAGATCTACATACATGCTAAAGGTTATATAATATTCGGAATAGACAAATATAGCAATCTCACTAAATATTAAAATTCATACTTTGTACCATAATAAAAAAAATTTAAAGATTTGATAGAATTAACACTTTATCAATAACAACTTACCCAAAAAAAATTTTATAAAAATTAAATTTAATGTTGCGTATCGATGATAAAAACAGAATATATAAAAGTGCAAATAAGAAACGAAATTTATAAATCATTTAATAACTTAAAGCAACCAACAAAACTCGATCATATTATTCTTAAGTCGCAGTAGTTATAACAAATCGACACATAAATGCACAAAAGCGATATAAATCATATTTTATGTTACATAATAAACTTTGCGACGAAAATGTTTTTAATTATTTCATGTTATCAATATAAAAACATTTGTCAAAACAAGTATGTCTAAATTTAAATAGCCAAGAATGAATAACGTGTGGATTTTTTCTTTTAAAATTGTAATTGTATTGTTATACAACATATTTTTTTGCTTAGAATGTTATAAAAGTACACATTATTCCCTCTACGTTTTGTGTTTTAAGCCAAAGAAAAAATTAAAGTTCTTATGAATTTTAAAATAATACCGCAATAGTGTTTAAAAATTTGTTTTTAATTAAATTAAAAGGAAATAAAAAAATTTTGGCTTATTAGTAGAAACTCTACTCCTCAGCAATATAAAATTCTAGTGTTAAAAAAAAGACATAAAATTATTAAAATTTTTACTTTTTCGGCTTTGGCTAATTTTTTAAATTAATTTTTACAAAGAAAAATTATTTTTCAAATCTATGCGGAAGTTTTCCAAAGAAAACAAGAAAAATTAGACGCTGCCAAAATGTAATGCTGCATTTGCAGGACCGCCAAAAGCAATGAACACCGTCGCTGCTTGGGGTCTATTGAAACCCTTCTTTCATGCGGTTCAACCTTATGACTTGCTGGAAGCACGGCTCTTGTAAGCTGAGCTTGAGCTGAAAGATATCAGATATTTGGTTTTAGCTTTACTTGTACATTTAAAATATAAAAAAGGAATCGTGATTTATTCCGTTATTCCGAATCTTATATACTCTTCACCATGTATGTAAACCTAGTTTAGTGAAGTAACTCCATTAAAAAAAATATTTGGGTAACAGAAAATTAAGAAATAAGACAAAAAATTATACATTTTATATAATTTTACATAAAAATATCATCTGTTCTTAAAAGATTAAGCAATTTTGAAGAATTTTAATGTTTACTAAAAGATCTCTTCAAAAGTTTTAAAAAGATTGATATTTAAACAAATTTGAAAAGTTCAGAGGACCATAACTCGGGAAATATGGGCGAGCGCCAATATATCCACTTGATGCATTTTTCTTAATTTTAATTCTCCATCGCCATAAATTTTTGCTTTTTTTTTTTTTGATTAGAGTTTCTTTACTAAATTAAATTCGTTCTAAATGATATGGAAAAATTAAAGGCAGGTGTGGTGTTTTACCCGTTGTTGCTAATTTTCAATAGTAACTATCTAGTGGCTTGGCAAATTAGATTTTAACACTAACACGGACTGACAGACGAACATCGCCCAGTTGATTTATGGGCTCGAAAATTAATATTAAAGGAATCGCAAATGGAACGACATATATGTATATATAATATATCTCTTCCCCTGTCATGGAGGGGATAAAAATGACCGGTATAACCGACTTAAGTGACAATATATTTCGAGGAGAAATGTTTCGGTTTTTGAATGTTTTAAAATAATAAATAAAAAATCTTGGGCGTGCTTACATTTTATCTCAGGGTAGATTTGAAGAGGGTGAAGTAACTCTAAAGAAAGTCTTAACAATTATAACAATTTAAGGATCTCTATCGTAGCTAAGGTAAAGTGAAAAGATTTGTTTGGTATTCCAGCAAAAAATCCCGATAAGAGAATTGTTGACGAAATAATCGAGTGATAAGTAGAATTCAAGCTTAATAAACCATAAGATGTTAAGAACGAGAAACGAGTTACTTGTCAACCCAGATCATTTTATTTTGGGCTGACAGTACGTGGCATCTGTTTATGTTACTGTGTTTTTAACGTTCTTTTGTTTTTTAAGTATACAGAATGATGCTTGTGTTATTTTACATTAAATAATCTAAAAATCTTATAGTGTAACATAAACAGTAAATCAGTCAAGGGCAAATTGGACTTATATAGGAAGAGTGCTGCCTCTGCGACAACCTCCTTATTCTTTTTCTTTTCAGTTACCCTTAAAGCAAACGTTGAACGTTCTAAGTGCAAATTTCAAGTGTTTTTTAATCTTTTAAATAATATTGCTATAAATATCTTTGTAGACACAGCCTTTATTTAATTTCATTTATCTTGTGAGAAGCCATCAAGATGCATCTTTTATGAAAATTTAAAGTCACTAGATTTTACGGTTCTAGAAAAAAAAAATAATCTGATAGACAGATTAACTGAAGGTTAGAGTTGTTTTATTTAGGAGGATTTACAGAGTGCAACGACTTGCTTATTTAGTTAGTTTGTGAATAAAATACAAAGGAAATATTAAAGTCGCTTACCATTCTCTGCTGCTGTAATGCACTGCATGGCCGCTTCTTCTGACAAGTCTTCAGCGGGTGAAGTGATGCCGAAAACTGCACCGCTATCGCCAGTAGAATTCCATTCCGATTTTGAGTTATCCATAGAAATGCTTGATGTTTCCATAGGGTTATTGGTGAAATTGCGTATTAATCCAAAGCTGTTGGCTCCGTAACCTGAAGTACTCATAAATTTTAAGTCTAATGAAGAAGTCATTGAGTCTCCACAGAAGGAACTAGATTGTGAAGGGCAAGACGAATCAAAGCTACGATTACACTCACGACGTTTTTCGGGCGTTGCATAAATTGGTTCAAGTTTATTTTGAGTTGCTTTCTTAGTAGGTGTTGAGTGTTCCATGGGAGGACCAGAGATTTCACTTCCAAAAGACGTATTTAATGCACCATAACAGGACGTGGTCATTATGTCTGGTATGTTGGAACGGCCAACATTTAAGCGAGAACGATGAGCTGGTTCTGAAACCGTACTTTGCCACATAACTTCACTAACATTCATCTCAAATTGCTCTTCTTCTATATTTTTTGACACAACTTGACTAGCACTTAGTTCATCTAAATAGTCCATATCATACAATCTTGATTCATCTATCATAACCATGTGATCGACTTCATCTTCTCCAGCATCGGGCCAGGAAGTAATACTAGTGTTCGCCTCTTCAGACACAAGTTTTTTGAATTTTTCGTCAATATCTTGAATCATTTCGAACGCTGGTTTTGGTACGGAAGAGGAATGTAAGGAATCCGAATCGTTTTCTTCAATGCAGGATAAGTGTCGGGTGCGAAATCCATAAATTATTCCAGTGGTTGGATTGGCCATGTTGTTGTTTTGTATGTTAATAAATTGACTGTTTGATGATAGTTGTTGCGGTTGCGCTTGAGGTTGCAAGGTATACTGCAATTCATTATAGATGTGAAAAGAAGAATCTAAGTCATAGGATATATCCGTACTCCCCAAGCTGTTTGAGATATTGAGATCATTATGAATATGCTGTGGTTGGTTCATTACTGCTGACTGGGCTGTATGAAAGAAGCAGAGAAAAATGTGAGAAATCATATTAAACAACAATCTATTTTCGTTAGAATTTTTATTTAATGTGAACTAAAAAATGTCTACTCATCTATAATATTCTTTTTAAAGTAATTCTTTTGAACTAAAAAAATGTGTTTTCGATTAACTGAATTTTTAATCTGATTATTTGAAGCATATTTTTTTAAATGATCTTGTTATTATATAACCCCTCCTTTTAAAAGGATGGATGGATTGAAAAGTAAAATATAAAAAAAAATCTTTTTATTGGTTTGCTGTTGAACTCCGTATAATTAGATAACAAATACAACACAATGAAAAATTAGATATTTAACTGTGGCAAAACATAACATGACTTCGTGAGCGACACCTTATTTGATTCCATCTGTGTAACAAGGAAAATGTTAAATAATAAATTGGATTTCAACTAACACACTCACTTACACATAGACCCTTATAAGATAAACAATAATAATAACAACAAATATAATTACCACTATGCAACTAGTAGACGATGGGTGTCGCATATACCTTCCTGCAGCAATTATGAAGACTAAATGCAATCTTCAGAGTGCAATGACATTTAGACAGAACTAACACACACATGTATGTATGAAAAAATGAATGAAACAGCCTGTGTAAGGTCGGAAATGGAAGCACGTACTAAAAAGAATTGTAGGTAATTGTATGAAAGGAGTTACCAGATGAGCCTGGTTTTAAAATATCAAATAGGTGATACTTTAGACAAGTATTAAAAATTAGAAATTTATGATTTAAAAATATAGAATTGTAACTCAAATGATGTTTTTTTAATATATTTTAAATTCAATAGTTTTCGGACGTTTTCAGTTAAAGATTCTAAGATTATAAAAGCGGTTTTTAAAAGTATCAAAGTCTCTATTAACACGAATAAAGGTACGGTCAAATTTGTCATATATTTGAGCAAAAAGACGTAACCACTAAATTGGGGACCATAAATTTTAGTCATTTTTAAACACATATAACGAAATATAAACGGTAAGATGTTATATTTCTTTCATAATACATCGTCATTCGTAATGTTACATTTTAGGAAACGTTAAATAAAAATGTTTAAAAATAGTGGTTACGCTTTTTCGGTCAAATATTTGACTAATATGACCGCTGGTTATTTTATTTTTACTATTATTAAATAAATTTTACTTTCTTGCTAAATACAATTTCTTTAAGAAGATGGTTAACGAATGGTTTAGATGTAAGCGTAGTACTTGAGTAATAGAATAAGGCTTAATTTACGTTTGATGTCCCAATATTGAACGAAATTAATAGGCTTAACTTGGATTTGCAAGGTATCGAAACTAATGCTGGTAGCATTAATGAAAAATTGCATTTAAGTATTTTTTTGCAGGCAGAAAAAATTTTAAAAGACGGAGAAGACAAGACAAAATATTTAATGAACTAGATCTGGATTCATCTTACTTTCTTTAGACGCATAGCATTTTGGATACAATTTTGAAGAAAAACTTTAATCTGCTGATTCAGCACAATCATTAAAAAAAAGAAACATGGTTTTTAAATTCAAAAAATTAAATCAATTTTTATTGTAATTTATTTCGACAAACTAAGTTTGATTTTATTATAAAATTTTTACAGCCAAACGAAAAAAGCAATGTGACAAGAGTCACAATAAAGAAATATGCCATTCGTAAGTACGAAAAAAAAGCAACTTGAACGAATTTTGAACAAAAGTTTGGACATTTCAAGATGCCGCTGAATCAAGGCCATACAAAGATTTGGCCGAGAAATAACAAATAAAATGCAATACGAGTTGCATGAATTTTTAGTGAGAATAAATACACATTTTAAAAATAATACAATTTGTTGCGAAACTCCTGTTCCATTTTCAGAAATGTTTAAATCCTTAACTATGTACCAACAAATTACTTCAGATAACGATTTCGAAGATTTTAATTCAGAACTTTTCGATTTTGTCAATCAACTGAACTTATATAAATATGTATTATGTCTATTATACAGTTTAATGTAATATACATAGCTTGTACTAATACAATATTACACAGCGTATGTTAATACTTGAATTAAATTTAAAATTAAATATTATTTATAGTGAGGATTTTTGGGGATATTTAATTCTTTTGGGAGCTGTATGGATAAAACCTAAATAACTGGGATACGACTCGAAAGATATCTGGGAATCCTGGTTTTTATTCATTATTTATGCATAATTGCTTAAAAATTCCTACAAGTTAACACAATAAATAGAAAAATAAAAAACTTTTAAAGGATTCTCCTTCAATTTAGACATTTTCTAAACTGCAAAGATCTTTTTAAAGGACAAGAAGGGTTAAATAATAAGACGGCTTAAAGGCTTAAATAATAAGTGCTTCTGTCAAAAATGCGCCTGCTAACGTCAGAGGCGCTGCCACACTCTTCTAAAATAACAATATTGCACAATTGCAGGGTTGTGAAACATAAAGCTTTCTATTTCTATCAATTTTCTTTAATACTTCTCTTCTACTAGTAGCTATTAATGATTCTATAAAAAATAATTTTACAGTTTACACTCTTTAATTTATGAAGAGACTTTTCAACCTACAAGTTTACGAAGGTATACTTTAACTAGAGGGTACTTCATTTATTAAAAAAATTCTTTTCACCTTCGTTGGTGCTATTTACCTAGGGAGTTGAAAAAGTCAATTTTAAAAATAGAATTAGAAATTAAAAGAGTAACCAATGTATTAAAAAATACTATTTACCAATCACTAATTAAATAACTATTCCGTCGTGCTATACTTCGATTAACAGTTGCACCTTTCATATCAAGTTTTTATTAAAATAATTGAAATACTACTCTTGAGAGTCCTCTGGCCACACTGTGCATGCGTAGTAGCAGCCTTAACAAACTGAAAGTTCATTTGCATTTTATATAGTGTAGCATGCGCCTGGCATTTTTCTTTCCGTCTTAGCTCCCCTTTTAAAACAGAAGTAAATAGAAGAATATAATACACAAGGAGATCCAATTGGCGCATCTTTGACTTGGAAAATCTTGCATTAGTCAGTTGTTGATGTGAGTTCTTTTAAAATTAAATGAAAACGAGTAGGGAAAATATGACAGATATGCGCATCTGCTTAAAGTACAGCAGCAAAAGCGAAAAGAAGAGTCTGATGCAATAATTTGTTTATGTGTTTTGTACTAGTTGTAATGGCGTTGTTGTTTTTGTTGTTATTGCAATGTCTCGAACTTTGCAGGGGGTTAAAAACACACATTAATATAACGGTATTATAAAATTTTCTTACAATTGAAATTCTAGATGTTTGGGGAACATCTACTTTTTCTTTTCTAAGTGTTTGTGTAGATTTAAGGAAGCTTCTTTTGATTTTATTGGGGAAACTTCCTGTATCTAGTGTAAATGTGAGAGTTTTAAATGAAAACTAAAATTATTTGGATATTAAGAAAAAAGTAAAGTTGATTAAAGGCAATATTATTAAGGGTCTTGTTGGTGGCGCATGAGAGTTGATATTTTTCACAATTATTTGTAAAACAGACATAAATGCGGTTAAGTCTTATCAGATTTTTTTTAGGTTGTAAAAAACAGAGAATATTTGTTATTTATTTACTATGTTCGAAATGAAAAATTTTTACTTAAATTCTATAACTATTTGTATTATAACTATTGTTTACATAACTTATTGATATGATCTTGTGTAAACAAATTATAATTAAAGACAACAAAAATGTTTGATTTTTTTTAATAATTTGCTCCTCTTAATTCATTTGATATCGCTTAAGTTGGAAACGTAAGAGCCAAAAATATTGAAAAAATTTGTCTTTTGGACAAAAAAAATTAATATGGAATGTTAATGAAAGTAAAAGACTAATAAATGAAAATTATGGATAAGTTTCTTAAACTAAGTTTTAAGTTGTTTGAAACTTTGAAGCCAGTTTAATAAATATTAGAAATTTTATTTTGAATTGTTTGCAGTTAGGATACGAACCTACACTCACAAACCACAAGGTGCAGCAATTTTTCTCTATAGAAAAAAAAAAAAAACGGTTGAAACCTGTACTCTAGATGCAAATTACTTCTCTTTTAGATAACTCATCGTGTAACAGAAAATGTACAGCTGTTTATTATGTTACGTCTGATGTTGTTGCTCTTAAGATTATGTTGTTGATTGAAAAACTCAAATGTTTAGGATATGTTGCTACATGTATGTTGTTAATATACCCCAGCTCTAAGCAGAAGGTGAAAAAGTTGGTGGTTGTAAAAGTGTGTAAACCCTCTAGTTCTTGTGTTGTTTCTTTATATACAAATCTTTCCCTGTTCTAAAAGTTGTCATTTATTTTCTTCTTTTTTCAAATAGGGGAATCTTCTAATTAATTATGTTAAAAAATAATATTTATCAACGAAAGTCTTTGTTAGTTGAATTCGTTGTTTTTTTCTGCTTCTCTCAGCTTATTTACAAAAAAATGTTAATTTACGTATTCAATTTTCTAAAATTATAAAAATAACAAGAATCCCCACTAAATAGGAATTTCTAAAATCACATTGTGTACAGTTTTACCGGACAATAAAAAGCAACACATAAACTCTTGTAGTTTATCTGATATCCGCGTTATTTAATCGCTGTCCTCCCATTTTGTTGTTGATACTTCTCACATGTTATTCCAAATTTTTATGCATAAATCGTTTTATAATTTTTAAGATTATGGCTTAAATAGCATGTAAAATTTCCTTTCCAAAATGATGAATATGATGGATTGAATATCAGCTAAGCTTTTTGCTTATATGAATTTAAATTATGTGGTTGTCGTTTTATTTTTTGGTTAAAGATTAAGTAAACACGAAACATTTCTGTCAAAAAGCAAAAATTTGTCACAGGCTGGTAAGATTATGCTAAAATGAATCAATATTTAAAACTCAAAAAATAACTATAATTTACTTCCATTAAAAAGCATTTTCAAAAATTATTCGTTACGTTAGATTTTAACAAATTAAATGTTTTCTTTACTATTTTCGCCTGCTCCATTATTGTTAACATGGATAAGTGTAGATAAGATTTGATAATAAATAGGACTTGTCTGTTATTCAGCTTGTACTAAATGATCCTCTTGTATTGAACAATACTGGAGTTATTTTCTTTTCTTATTATGTTTCGAGCAAGTAACACACTTTATTAGCGAATAAACATCCCTAATCAATGAAATATATGACATTGTCCTGAATGATATAAATTAAAACCTGGGCGTTAGTTGTTGCTGGTTTGAGATAATCTTAATATTATGGTCCATGTTATCTAACTTAATAAATAACTTTTAGTCATGCTTTAGTTCATCAACTTTTAACTTTTTAATTTATAACAAATCAACACTTTAATTTTTAAGTTTTTTAAGGACGAAAAATTATTTAAAAAACGCATGATATGTCCTACTTCCAAGTATTTCACAATTGATTTTGAAAATAGAGAAAAATTGGAATTAAGAAATACGTCTCTAAAATTTCGAAAGACAACGGATAGAATGTTGTTTTTAAATAATTCGGCAGAGGAGAAGTGATAGCTTGATTTATTTATTCATAAGGACGCATTATTTAAAAGGATACAGAATATAAAAAGCCGTGGACTTGGAGTTTTATTACTAACTTTCCTTCGAATTAAAAAAAGTACGTGATAAATAAAAGCACTTTTAAAGCTGGCAGGTTATGATAAATATAAAAAATAAGAAGTTGGTTTAAATACGAACTAGCTGAATTTGTGCCGTACTAAGAGGGCACTGCAACACAAATTACAATTTGCCAAAAAATGTCTGCCAAGAAAATGATTGCAGACTTTCCAACGAAGCGGGGAATTTCACTAGGTTGTTTTCAAACCTTGAAAATAAAGCTAAATTATAATGAAGATCACTGACCGATACAGGCTAATTAGAAATGCCACGAGATAGGATAATATTTATCTAACTCGCAGCCAGTTTAAAATTGGCTAAGCAACATCACGATAATAATGTCAAAAATAAATATTTAATATCTATAACAGAAAAAAAAAACATATCGCTCAACAATTTTTGATGAACTACGTCAAACACAACATGTATGATGCAACATCCACAACAAGCAGCTTCAACTAATTTGTAAACAGAACAACTTTCCGGCTCTGGAGCAAAATTAATAGTAAAGTAATTGTATAAATAGAAATACTTCGTGCACCCTCCATTCAAAGAAATAAAAAAAAAACTTAAAAAACATACTTACATACATACATACTTACAAACATATACATTACAAAAAATTTGTTGTATTGCATTTCATTTATAACGGCATGTGCCATAACTTTTTCAAAGCAGAGAAAGAGAGAAACACAGACAGGATCTTACATCAAAATTATGTTGACTTTAAAATAAGCGCCGTGACTTCTCACAACTTCAATCTAATGTAGAATCATATGTGAGATGTATGGCTGCCAACATATTTTCGCTGCTACTTAGATTTTTAATGTGCAGAGCCGCTGCGGCTTTAGGATCCCCAGCAAACTGCATTGAACTACATTTTTGCTATTGGGCTGTTGTTTATTTTAACACATAAATTGTGTGTTAGATACAACATTTCTGTTAGCCTGTGTACAATTTGAATTGGGATAAATATTTAAGTCTGTTCGTGTGTGAATATGTTAGTGCGTGTCTTCAGCGAATCTTGAACTTGTGCGTTCATTCGCCTTTTAATGAAAAAAAAAATGAAAATGCAGTGATTTTTATTCTTTAAATACATTTTAGCTACTGTTGTTGTTGTAATTGTTAACAATATTTTCTTTGTGTTTCATGTGCTGCAGTAGTTTTGTTCATCACTTGAAAATTTGTGTGTTTATTTTAATTTGTCGATTTTCTTTAAATATGAATAAACCATTTAAAAAAAAGTCGAGAGGGAAAGAAAGATGTTAATTTTTTTACACTCCGTCAGCTAAATTTAATTTAAAAAATAATATTTTTTAACGGCAACTAGTCAGAAACTAAAGGTTTTGCGTGATCTCTAAATACTTATAATATTTGAGCGATTATTGGCCAAACAAGTACAAGACAAAAGCAATCTTTAAAAATGCACCCCAATTAAAAGATGCTTTTGATTTAATAAAAAATTAAAAGATTTTCCACAACAATTATCGGTAGAATACAAAAATCATTGTATTTGCTGCAAACCTATCAGTCTATGTTATTTTGTTTTGTGTTTGTTCTTATTTTGTTGTTGAATTATTTATCGCTATGCGAGACAGTAAAACTTTTTGGTTGCTTATTTTTTTTTTTGCCCAAAATAAATAAAAGAAAAATGTGAAAATCTTCTTAAGGGAATACTTTTCTTTTTTATAAACTTTTGTTAAATTTGGTTTTTCTTTTTGTCTTAATACAACGAAAGTTAAAAATAAAATCTTTATGCAAATGATCCAAAAAACTAAAATAAGTGCTTTATTTAGAATTGAAATGAGTTCATTTAAGTTGGAAATTTTTGTGCATTTAGTCATTGAGTTAAATTTAAATTATGTTAAATTGCGCAAATTTCGTTTTTTGGTGAAATCTACTTTTTATAAAACTTTTCTGATTTTTTTATGAGTGGAAAAATCACTTGATTAGTGAATTTTACTTGATTTAATATAAATAAATATTTAGTGATGTTTAAATGAAATATAAATTATTAGAAATTATTTAATATGAAATTAGCAAAAGCATAGACATAAATCCATATGACCATTCTGCTCAAAGTTTTTTATGAAGCTCCAGATTCTAACGCCTCAAATTATATTAATTAAATGAGAAATGTTTTTAACCACAAAGCAAATAGACAGCAAAATTCTATACCATAAAGCAGTTGCCATTTTTTATATGAAGTTTAGTTCACTGATAGTAAAACTAGATAACTTACGTTTTCAAGTTTCTATCGTACACTATACTTAAGCATAAATTAAATAAAAAAAACTCATTGAAATCTCGACTTTTATTGAAAACACCCTACACTATAAAAATAGAAATAATTAAAAACTTCTGATACTACAAAAATTTTGACTAAAAAGTAGTAATATGACAATAATCCTAAACATACCTCAGTTACTTAAAAAATAAGTTTGAGTTGGAAATTTAAACTAAATTTATAAATTTGAAATTTTTAAAAAGGAAACAGCTTTAATATTTTTCAAAAAAAAAAAAAAAAAAAAATAAATAAAATACCAGAAAAATTAAATCTACCGATAATTGAAAAAATATTATTAATTGTTATACAATAATTCCACCATTAATTAAAATATATGTATTTAATTATGCCTCCCGTTCAAAATCCCCACCAAATTGTAACAAATTGTAAGCGAAATTGTTTTCCTGCAATCACATTTAGGTTTCCTTAACTTTAAAAATGACAATTCTAGCAGTTATGTAACTATTAAATTCAGCTTTTTGGCCTGTGCCGTATCTGTATATTAAAACTGGATTATCGTACCCAGCTTTGTCTGGGTTTAATTATAGGGCCTTTTTAGGCATTATATAAAATTTTATAGCCTGTTTTGCTATGGAGCTCTACTCCAAACGTATGAGAAATCTATCAAATCAGTTGAATCTTTACACTCAAAGGAGCCTACGTTTTTTTTGTTTATTCTAATTTTTTTAATTTTGTTTGTCTTTTTTATGGAAGATCATACGTTGAAACGAAAAGTCATAACTCACGAACGCGTCAACGATTTCGTGAAGTTCAGATAAACCATCTACACCGCCATACGACCAAATCTTGAAAACTTTATTAAATTAATTTTATTTAATATTATGTATCATTCTGTAGCTAAAGAACTAGCATAGGAAGGATTTTAAAGATCTATAAAAATAACTGTGGTGTGGGTGAGTTCGAACAACTGTCATACGCGCTCTCAAAAACAAGTTCTCCTGGATAAATCACATGGTATATCAGCCAGGATCTTAAAATCGCTTACGGTAAGCTTTATATTGTAGATAAAAATTTGAAGCTAAAGTCAACAGAAAAGACAGAATGAATTTACCCACACAAAGTACACTTTGACAAATTTTATTTAAATTCCTTTTAAAGTTTTTTTCGTATCTGGATACACTAACTTTCATTTGACCAAGTTTCATTTCTTATATAAATGTTTGAAATTATGAATGGCAAAATTAGGCAAATCTGCGAGAGTAAGAAATTCTGTATTCCAATGCATTCTCCTTTTCCACTCTTCGAAAACTTTATGTTTCTAAATTCACCAAAAAAAGGGTTGTGGCTCTTTCCACAAAATATATTTAAAAATTTAGCTGAATATGTAATTGAAGAAGACATTATTCTTCCGCCTTTGCGCTCATCTAAATATTTATCATCGGTAAATGTGCAAGGCCAATATATTCGTTGGTGGAAAACCTGAAGCTGTTCAGTTAATGTTGATTTTATTTCATTTAAAGAAGAAACTATTAAAAAAAAAGTAAACTTCTAAACAAATATTTAAATAATTTTTTTTTTATTTTTATCTTCATTAAGTGGTTTCGAACAACACCGGGTTCAAGCTAGCCTACTAGTAGGAATATTTATTTTTTATTTTTATTACTCACTTTTCTTTTGATAAAATATAATCCTTTTAATATTTTTATTTTGGCTATAAATTTAACTAAAAGTTTTTTACACTCCACTCAGTCTTTGGTTTCTGTTTTTTTTTTTTTGTTTTTGCTTTTTTAAATGAAGGAACTTTGTTTTAAATGGATTAATGTTTAAACAATCACAATTTTTATTACATATTCACAATTAGTTTAGGAACTTTTCTTTCTTACCGAACTTGAATTAACACAAAAAAATACGCCAGTTTAATCAAAAATTATATATTTACATCATGTGAAAAATATTTGTTCTTAGAACTAAATTGTTTAATTAACACTGTAATTGTTATGATTGAAAAATAAATTTTTTTATTAAACACTGAATAATTTTTCACTCCTCGGTTTTTCACTTGAAGAGGAATTTTTAAAAAATGTTTTTGTCTTTAAATATTTAACCGATAATGACGATGCTTATTTTCCGTTTTTCTCTGATGATGCCATTTGAAATTCAAATATAATAAACGAACTGTTGCGAACGTATTGGAATATGTACCACAATCTTTAAATTCAAAAACAGTATTGAGCAAACAAAATATTCGATAAAATGTTTTAACTTCAACATCCCTGTGTCACACAGACGGACGGTAACGCACCACCATTCAGACATGATCTGCTGGAACTAAGTATCTGCATTATCTGAAGCAGCAGCGGCTGCAATAGCAACATCAGTTGAATGACTAACTAATGCAACAGCACTTTGAAAACCTAGATACATTCTTTGTACAGCTTTGGTGTTCCTTTTATTTTTAATTTATTTACTTAAATCGTGTAGTTGTTTATCTATGCATGAATTTTATAAGTTTATTTAGTATTTTACTCACAAAAATAGTGCAGACATTGCAACTGACAGACATGCATACAATAAACGATACACAAAAACGATAAACACAATAAAAAAAACAGTGCGACATTTGAAAAAAAAAATAATAAATTAGATTTGCACTTTTCTCTTCCTCCTTTTTTTTTGTAATGAAAATACAACTTCTAAAAATAGTCTACAAAGAGAAAAGAAAACCATTTCCAGCCATTAGATGCAAACCATTTGATTTTAAGTTTTCCCCCATTATTTTGTCGAAACGTTACACAAATTTTTCGTTTTAACATATTCGTCTTGAAGAACCCCCCATGAAAATAATTATTTGGAAAGACAATCTTCAACATTTTGAGAACATTGTATTTTGTAGCTATTAAATGCTTGAAATAAATTCATATTCCAGTTAACTAAAGTTTATTTCTGTTCCATTCCAAGTATAGTTTTGTCTAAATTCGTGCATTGTACTGCGAGATTTCAGAAAAGATAGAAAGTATTTCTGCATTTAAAAATCTGTTCAACAAATTTGTTGCAACTTTTTTTTCCTGTTTCTAAACTTCTTTACTCATGTTCAGTTTAGAACACACTTATATAGAACACACTTAAAATATTAATCAAGAAAGCGATCTTAATTTTAAAGTTAAGTTTGTTTTTAATAAAACAACGTTAAGTTTTTTTTTGTAAATATTTAAGATACACTTAGGGATTAGTTACTGAGAATCAATGGATTCAACAAATCTGGTCCGTTGAATATTTTAGTATCTTTATACATTTCAGAAATTTCAGATAAACATTTTTTTTCATTTTTTTTTAATGAGTTTCAATTAATTTTCCTTTAAAACGAACAATGTTTTATCTTCCAAAAAACTTTGGTAACAATAAATAAACAGTCCAGCCATCGCTAAAAAACAAAAATATAATTTTTAACCCCTATTTTGGATCGATACTAGTGCCCTAATGTTAAGACCGAAGCTTTCAGAAGAATGGCGAAATATTACTTCTACAGAGAGATGCCCAAAACGGTACAGTCGATTAAAGATGCCCACGGTGGCCCAAATAAATATTAATTTTAAAAATTGGTGGCAGTTATTAATATTTGAATCATGTTTTTATGTTAGACTTTTTGCTTTTGTTAATAAATTTAGATTTTAAACAAAACTGAATCATTAGATTTTTATTTACCGTTTCTAGACTTCTAAAATGTCAAAACTTGTGATCGACGTAGACAGAAATTTCCGCTTTTGTTACACCAAGCACAAAAGTGGTGATTTTCGATTTAATATTTTTTTAAAATAAAAAAATACCTTTAAATGGAGCACATGAATAAATATACCAAATGAATTATTGAATCAAATAAAGCAACTTTAAATTCAAGCTAAATTAATCTTAATTATTCAAAATGTTCACATGAGTATTTTTTTTTCAATAAAAGTTTGTGCATTTCAATATTGAAAACCAACGACAGAAAAATATGTGATTATTAAAAAAAATATTTACTGAATTGTTATAATTTTTCTGTTTCTAATTATCAGATGTCTTAAAAATAATTAAAATGCCACGAAACTTGTTGGTATTTAAGATAAAAACTCTACACTTTCATTTACACTTACTTCACACTTTTATTCCCGTGCAGCATCGTCCTAAAAAACAACGATTAAGGGTAAAAATCTTAAAGATAAGAGAATGTGTTTTTAAGACAAGTAACTGTACTTGAAAATTCGATGATAATTTAAACAAGGTGTTACTAGATCAACAAAAGCAGAGATCGTGTCTGCCACTTATATGAAGACACTGCTACATTAGTGGTGGTGGCGTTTATTATTCCTTGTTACACTTAGACCACGTACATTTTACATTCATAAGCATTGAATGCACCCTACAAGTTTCAGACCATTTACATGTATTATATTTAATTTATTAATAAAAAATTTAAAGTTTGCCAAATACAGATTTCTCATTTTGAGAGTTGATTAAGTTATAGTCATCTGTCTGTGTTTGCGTCAAAATATCATTTCTGAAAACCACAGCTAAGTTATAGAAATTTTTAATATACTTATCTGTCAGAATTGAAACTCTGTAAAACCTGTCGAGTAAATACCGATGCATATACCGTTTTAAAGTTGGCAACGATAACATCGTAATGCATATCCTCCATGATGTGGCGAAGGGTATATAGAAGTTCTTGCTGTTTAAAATTGACTTTTACTTGTTAAATTTTAGCATTTGAAAGTTTATTTTAAATTAGACTTTTATGCAAATAATCGGTTTTTAAACTTAAATTGTCCGCACATTTTTCCATTTTTATGTTTTTGGGAGTTTAAAGTTTTTATGGAGTGTTAAATAATAGTTATATTTTTTTAACTATTTAAAATATTTTTGTGATGATTTAACCGCTCGACTTCATTAATTTAATTTTCATGCTGTGAAAAGTATTTTAGTCCTTAATTTTTTCCAATTATAGGCAGGTTTTCAATTTTCCTCATAAGTAATATATTTTTAGAACTATCAATTTGCAAAATATTCCTACTTGGTTCATCCTTTGTAACACATTTCCTTAACAGGTCTCCTATACATTTAAAATGTAAAAGAATCTTCATAATAAATATCAGCGTTTCATTAAATTTCTTTTCAGGACCTGGTGTAACTAAAATGCTTAAATTAAACAGAATATTAATGTAATTTAATTCATCCGTTTAATTTTTAACTTGCCCTTACATAAGACTTGCTGCTACATGTAAAACAAATACGAACATGTTTCATAAAGCAACATGTATCCAAAATTAATACTTTGCATCATGTTGCTGTACATGAATGCTTGAGACTAATTTCTATAGAGCGGCCACATTTACATGTAACAAAAATTTGTCCTTTAAATTTAAAGTGACACATGTTTAAGTTTTCGTTATAATTCTAATTTAAGGTTAACGAACTCTCTGCGATGTTGTTTAAGGACTTCTTATATCATTCATATTAAAAACAAAAACAATTGTTGTTCTTCTTTTCAACATCATTTGGATACAGAGTGCACTCTTGAAAAGTTACTTCCCATTTCATTGATGTAAAACAATAACATTTTTTTAAGATGCTGAACATTAATAATCTGCGCTTGAGTAATTGTTTTTACTTTTCAGTTTATCCGTTTCTAATTCGAATTGAGGAAAATGTACGGGTTCAATGAACTTAAACTGGGAAAATTAATGAATCATTTTCAGCTTGTCAAGTCTGATGCACTGGATCAGGATTTATTGGTTTTCGTTATTGAAGACAAAAAAATAATATTTAGTAACAACTGTTCTTCAACTTCAACTTCAAATTAAAATTTTTATTCTTTAGTCTGTACAAAAGTACAGTAATCGTAAAAAATCTTAATTTTACTAGAATTAGATCAAACTTACTACTTAGTAACGCAAATGTATATTAGATACCCGGCGCTTACGCTTAGATGATATTATCTTTGTGTTTTTTTTTCCAAATTCTAAAAGTCAAGCGATATGCAATTAACAATAATCGATCATTATTAAAAGAAAATAATTTATTACATCAATGTTCCGAATTATTAATCGCAAACCTTCAATGTGTTCCAAAATTTCATCTGCATAAACAGTGTCTTAACCCCAGCTCATATGCAAGTAATTCGCATAAAAGTTTTTTAAACAGCTTTGAATTTTTAGCGTTAAAAAATTTATTAAATTAAATATAACTCACAGTGCAGTTTTCGGATGTTTGAGCCTTCTAAGAAAATAATATTTTTGCTGCATTTTTGTTCTTTTTTTTTTTTTGTTTTTGTATTTTATATATTTGTGGTCAAATCTTGCAAAAATTTTTTCGTAGGAATTTAGAATTTTTATTTTATGCGAAAAACTTAATTTTTGACTGTAACTAGATTTACATTATTTCTTTAGATTGCAGTTTTTTTTAGCTTAAATACAAATCTTTGGAGACAAATATTTTTTTGGGAAATGCTTGGCTTTCAAATGAAATTTTGTTGTAAATATGATTACTTCTATTTTTTTTTTTATTAGATTTTAATAAGTCTTCACTTCTTTGGATGAAATTATAACAAAATTATGATTTAGTAAAATCTTCCCTTGATGCCACACTTTAAATTTGTTGTGATAGTTTTGCTTCGAAATTTCTATTATGGTGAGATTTAGAATTTAAAGCACAAATTGATTTATTTTCAAAATATTTGTGGTTTTTAAATTGCATGGCTTTGAAAAAGTTTTATAGTTTTTTGTTAGAAGCAGTTTTTTGTAAGAATTTATGCAAATATTTTTGCAAAATTAAGGCAACTATATAGTTTTTTGTTTTGTCTTCTAGTGCTTGGCTAAATTTTACTGTATCAGTGTGATATCTGGCACATAAATGTACAGTGTATATAAAAATAATAAAATAAAGTATCACAAATTTTGAAACAAATAACTCTAAAAATAAACCATTTCAAAAAAATGGCTTTTATCCTCTTGAAATAGTCGTCTCTATGAAATTAAGGTACACGGTGATTAATAAGTAAATATTACTTAAAGCAAGATTTGTATTCTTTTGTTTTCATTTATGCTTGCAATGAAATGAATATCGACCAAAATATCAAAATTTTACCAAATTATTTTCCAAAATTTTATGGCTTTTTTACGATCACATCAATTGAAAGACTCTTTTATTTTACACATAAAGTTAATATCTATTTGTTTCTGAAGAAATAAAAATTATTTGCTTACCACCAGCTTGATAATATTGCTGTCAAAAGTAATAAAAATTTTCCATATGGCGTGTGCGGGTTTAAGAGAATATTGAAAATTCGTCAACAATTTTATTTTATGTTCATCACAGGTTGTTAAAAAATATATATTAAAAGATTTATACATATGTATTGTTTCATTACTCGTTTGCTTTAAATAGAAGAATGTGTACGAAATTTATATGCAGATTTTTAAAAAACCTTAAATTTTAGTTTTAAAAACAATGATCGTAAAATAGTATCTTTATTGGAAGCATTGAATTTATTTGATACTGGAAAAGTACATAAAGATAGTTCTGCAGCTAGAATGTGAAAAATGTTAATGAATGTTAAATGTTAATGTTAACTCATCTCTATTCGAAAAAATCAGTTTATATAAAAATTACATGTCAATGTATTCGTGCATTATAAACTATGAAACTGTAAAAAAGATTTCAAATTCTTCTTTATTATGTCCTATTAAATTCGGAATTGATGATTTAATAATTTTTAAAATTGTTTTTGTGATGTTTAGAGTTAGGCAACAGCAAGTACAAAGCGTCATCGAGTTTACGTGCATAGAATGATAAAAGTAGTCCCAGGCATTGTTAAATATAATAAGCTATTTATTAAAATGAAAGATAAAAAAGTCCACTTTTTGAAAAAAAATTGTTTTGGAAGTGTATTTAAACTTACTAGTCCTTTCACTTTGTCTTCAAGATGTCTCTTTTTCCTTTTTTAGAGTTTGACAACTGATTTTCTGTTAGAATATTCCATAAATGAATTTTCTTCAACATTCAATTATACTATGAAGACTCTCTTCAAAAGGATTTTCATTATTTTTCATTATTAATTCCCCACAGTTCTAAATTAAATGTATAAAATGTTAAGATACAAATATTTCAGTCTTTTTCTAAATAACTACCCATGGGCAACTACTACTCATTTGCGATACAATATCTAAGCGAATGATAATGTCTAAGCCACCATTTCAAGAAACTAAAAAAAAACGTTTACAAAATTATTAAAAATAGGTTTTTATTAATTGTGTGCTGTTGCAAAGAAAGTTATATTACGTTTGGAGAAGAAAGAAAAAAAAAAAAAACGTTGTATTTCACACATCCATTAATATTTGTCGTGGTCGCTTAACCCGATAGTAATCTTTTCTTACTAAAACGCTTAATCTTAGAGCTTCCTTCAGTTAAATAGTATATGCATCAAAGGAACACCCTGACATTTTATAGTTTTACAAAGTATTTTAACGATACACAATAAATTTTTATGGAATCCATGTTATTGTAATTCTCTACTTCAATAGAACGTTGTTATGATGCCTTAACTGAGTGATATTGATATTTATTGATATTTATTGCAGTAAATAATGTACTGTCATATTTTTTCGTAACTAAAAATATAATGATATTCGGGTGATTAGAAAACTTGTAAGTTATTCCTTAATAAGGAACTCATCTAACAGTATTGTTCTTAATTTTATTAAGAAAATATTTAAAATGTTTTATGTTTAAAATGTTTAGTTTATGCACTTAGAAATTAAAACTACCAAAATTTTCTTTGTTGTTCAATAATGAAAATCTTAAAAAAATGGAACAAATAGGCTGTATATTGTATGTACAAAATATTCGTTGCAACTGAAACATTAAAATATCTGAATTTTTAAACCAATAAAAAACTATGGTGAATCGTTTATACAAATTGGCCAGATTCCAAAATTCAAATTTCTTCAAGTTTATATACACAATGTCTACATATTTTGCCTAATAGAACACAAACTTCTCGAGACGATAAGCGGTAACAAAAAATTTTTTACAGTAGAGTAACAAATGTTAAACAATATTTCTTTTTTCTTTAGTGTATATTTACATTACGCCTTTTGTTTTTTCTGGCACATTATTGCAGAGGTTTTGATATTCTATTTTGCAAAAATGTAGCATTGTAGCATTGATTTTTTTAAAGGTGCAAATAAACCTTATAGAAAGAAATCTAAATTCAAATTACACTTTAATGGACCAATTCTGGTTATTAGAGCCAGAAATTACGTTACCAGAAAATTTCTAATGTAGAAATTATTTTATGCGCTGTATGGCATATGGGACGGTATTGTCAAAACTATACGTCACCAATCCAATATCATGCATTTTAATTCGAGAAATTTCTGTTAGAATATAGCGATTTGTTCCAGCATCTATCGAACTATTCCTGATGTCTTAATTCCGTACCAATCAGTTTTTTGTAAGTAAAGCTACAATGGTGGGGATGTTATCTTAGCTAATGAAGATTTTGCCCACATAGTTTTAGTTAATATTATTATTGCCTGTTCGTATTTTCGATTAATTACATGCTGCTACTAAACATTATAACGTATCTTTATCTTAAACCGAAAGTACATTTCTTAACGTTAAAAAAAATAAGAAAAAATTTTATTTATTTCTTAGTTGCATTATTTTTTCATTTAACTAATGATATACAACACATAAGAATTATTTTTATTGTAATGCACGCATATTTTATTACTCTGCATCTTTTAAGTTTAGTCTTGTAGATTTCGTTCCACGCAAATTATACAAATAGAATTATATTTTAATTTTGCTCGACTTTTGGAAGATCCTTTACAAGAATGTTAGCGTTACTTTTGTGGAGACCTTCTTAGCTTTTCAGGGAAGATGATAATAGAGAGAAATCTCGAGGGTTGCTTGGGATACTTATGCAAATCCAAAGCAATTGATTGGACAATTAAACTAAATTTTATTAAAGTAAACTCAGTTGTCCCGAAACATAGAAGGCACTATTTAAAGCTTTTTCTAAATATGCATAAACCTAATGCATTGCTTATGCCTTAGCATGGCTTTTTTACATTAAGAGATACTTAATAATAATTCAGAATGAGCTAAACGAGCGTGAAGGGGTAGGGCTGTTTTATTTATAGATACTCTTTAATGTAAAAGGTTAATTATTCTCACCGATCTATAGAGAGTGCTATAGTGATGATTCGAGTCAGTATGACAGTGAATGCACTGTACTGAAAGCCCCAAGTAACAATGTTAGTGACCGACTTCATGGTTTTCAATAGCAAAATTTTCGAAACTATATTTGATTGAACACGGTTGCACGGACGGACATCGCCTTATCCACGTTGCTATGCGTAAGAATTTGGGGGGCGGGAATGGATATGGTAGAAATTACAAACGGAATGACAAACATAGATATACCCTTTTTCCACATATGTGAAAAGTACTTGCTTACTGTACTTACATCTTACATCCCTTATAAGTAGCTTTCGTTTAAATGAATATAAAAAACAAGAAAATCTTTTTTTTTACTGGTATCATAAGACAAAAAGGCTTTCATCTTTCTAAAGATGATTAAAATATTTAATCTTTGATAACCTACGGCACCGTTTAATTCAAAAAGGAGAGAACATTTATCTAAATGGGTTTTTTTGAATGATAATGTCGATCATGTTTTAAACTTTTTAAGTAGAAATTAAAAAAAATCTCGTTAACAAGCACAACTAAATAATTTTTTAGAACCAATTTTTAATTTTTTAATATGACGAAGAGATTTGCATCTGCAACAGAGTAAAAACCTATTCTTTAAATCAAAATAGTAAATATATGTATCATGGTATAAGTCCCACTAAAAAAGTCTAATTAAATGAAACAATTCGAAATGAGGAGTAAAAAAAGTGTACTGAAGTTGCTTAATTTATTCTTTCGGGCACTTTAATAACAGCACTACTTTCTTTTTTCGTCTCTTTTGAGAAACTTATCGACAGACAATTCGTAATTTTTCTATGAAATCTTGAAAGAAGAATGTTAATGATGGATGTAGCTGTCTAGAGAATGCAGTTTGTGCTGCCAGTGTTTGTTTTTGCGATTGAATGTGCTACATTCGGGTATGTCAAAACTTAATGTATGTAAATCTAGCTTAGTGATGTAACCCCAATCAAAAACACAAATATGAAGGTGACAGAGAATTTAAAAAATTTAACAATTAAGAATTTTAAAAGTGTTAAGCATTTTAAAAAAATTTCAATATTTGTATTTTTTGAAAGATCTATTCAAAAGCTTTTAAATGATATCCACATTGCTATCTTAATATATATATATATATATATATATATATATCACTGGATGTTTTTTTCTTATGTTTTAGTTCTCTTTCAGTCCATTTTTTTAATAAACTAGAGGCAGGCGTAGTTTTCTGCCTGCTGCGTCGAAGGACATGGACCGATTTGGCTGATTCTTAATAGCAAAATTTTCGAGACTATGTGTGATGAATTGGCTTGTTCTTATTTTTTCTAGTTCATCTAGTGCCTTGGCAAAGTAGATTTAAACACTTACACAAATAAACAAACTTAGATAAGCCCTTTTTCCATTTTTGTAATGAAGGGTAAAAAAAAAAAAATAATTAAAAATAATGTCATATCACAAAAACGAAGCATTTTGACTTTAAATTCAAAATATTCTTTTCATAATTTAGTCGTGTAGTTAATACCAAAAACGACCGTAATATCTATTATATATTACGAAGCATCATTTTATGATCCCGTTTCGTACTCCTTGTAAACAGTGTGATTAATTTTAAGAAAAAAATGCCAATTTTTTTTGTTTATGAAAAAATTTACTTATTACTTTGTTAGAATTATCTTAATAGAGAAAAAGGTCGATAAATTTTTATTGTGTTTTTTATTTTTGAAAATGTGATTAAATCTTATTAATCAATTTTATTTTATTAATGCAACTACAGTTTGACGGGCAAAATTTGGGTAAAAGCAACTTATGATCTTTGTTATTGAATATTTCATAGAACTAAGGCAAGGAAAATTAAAGTTAGATCATGAATTGCCCCTAGAGATAAGATTTTTGGCCATTTTTATAATAACCGTTTATTAAGAACATCTTGAATCGTAGTTTTACGGGTCTACTTAATATGCTGTATTCGGCCATTTATTCTTTATCTTTATTACAAAAATCAAAAAAATTCACAAAAACTTAAAAAAATCCAAAAACATTTTAAGCATTAATTGACATGCCGCCAACAATAGATGTACATAGAAAATCTCTCTGTTACACGCATTACAAATAATCTGTGTTGTTGACATTTTACTATGCCAATCATTCACAACAGCGGCACTTGCTAGCAAAATGAGTCATTAAAATTACAAATTATGTTCAATAAATTATTCACATGCATTAAGACAACATTTGCATCATAAACGCAAATACATTAATAAAATTATTTAAACATAATATAAAAATTACTACCTGCGCTGCTGCCAGAGGCATTTAACAGTCCGAAATACCATTTATCATGTTCTTTAAACAATCTGAAATCTCTTTTATTTTTGATTTATTTTTAAAATAGTGACGTCCAAAAATAAAAGTATTGGAAAGAAAACTAAATTTGCACTGCTAAAGTTGACGCAAAAACTGTAAATAAGAACAAATTACAGAATTTGCTTTAAAAATAAAACTTCAAGTTGTGCTTCTTTCGACGACATAACATAATATGTATGTGACTTTAGCTAGCACAAATGTGTGCTATGCATAGACCTCAATGATTTAAAGTTATAAACATGGCTCCTAATAACGTCGAAGTTCAAATAAGGGAGTAAACAAAAAGGTGTTTTAAAAAGTATAGAAAAATATACTTTTACAATGATTCTTCTTTATTTAAAAAAATATTCCGATTGTAGTTCCTTGCTCATGATCCTAGATTTTTTTACAAACAACAAAAAAAAACATATTCGCTCATTCAAAAATCTGGACAATTAGGTAGAACTTAAGCCCCAGAAACTATTTTATGTCTCTTAAGCGCTACAAGTGTTCACTTAAGCATTTCTTTGATGGCAAGTAGTTTTAATCTTTTTTGTTTATCTAAGCAGGCAGCGTTAACAAAGCTATGCACACACCCATAAAAATAAATACTTATTAAAATTAAATTGTAAATTCAAATAATTTTTAAAAATTAAAAATAACACAAATTATTAAATAATATTGACAAAATTTTCAAACAGAACTTCTTTTCCTATTTTAATATCAAAATATTGCATTAAGTATATTTTTGAGATGATTTTGTTTAAAGAAAATTAATAAGGACAATTTAAAATACTTTACATAAAGTACCTAAATGAGCATCGTTTGTTCATGTCAAATAAAAATATTTTTGTTCTTGTTTTTTAAAAACAAACACCCAATTCGTAGTGTCAACTAAGCGACAAAATGTTTGAAACCATTTCTAAAGAATTAGCGAATATATTTATAACATTAGTAACTCTATCTTAACAAACAAACTCTAATAGAAAAACAATATCAATAAATAATATAATGGATATGCATGAAAACTAAAACATACTCTTTAATATATAACGTTACCGAAATTTATTATGCTGGCCAAAGTACAAAAAGAAACTAAAAATATTATACTTAATGACTAGTCATATTGTATATTAATCGCAGGAAAACTATAACAAAACTGTAACTAACTCAGTGAGTAGTTGATACGAGTAGATTTTTGCCATTCACTTCATGGTTTTCAATAATGCATGCTTAATTAATGAATCAATTCACTATGATGAATCAACGAACAATCAGTACTGCTGCCATATTTTAATAGAAGTATTTTGCTATTCAAAAGGTATCATAGTCTTATTGTCATAATATGATAACAGAAAAAGTTATGACTGTTATGAACAACTCCTCATTAGTGGCTGTTTTATATTAAACTAGCTGCTAACCAAGAAATAAAAATAAATATGAATAGATAAAAAATATGTATTAAAATACAGTTAAGAATGTTAAAAAAATAAAGAGCAACACATTTTTGTGAAAAAATGATAACGAAAAAGTTTTGTTACTTTTTAGACTCTCTTAAAACTTTAATGATAATAAAACACATTTCGTGAATTACCCATTATTTAATCAGGTATGTGAGTCGATTTGATCTTCGAAAAGTTTTCAAATAGACAAACGGTGTTATGTGTTGACGTGCTGCGATTTTAAAATGTATTAAAATGATTAAAAAATGATTTTCGGCATTAAACATTTGCAAAATAGTTTATATATGTACGTGTTTTTAGATTTTTCTGGAAATGAAACAAAAAAAAAAATAATAATAAATAAAAAAAATAAATGCCCTATTCTGTATCTTACTTGAAATTTTCAGATGTTTTGATTTCTAGTAAAATACAAAATAATTAGTATATTTTAATCGTGCTTGATTCCTTCATCATGAAATATTTATATTAAAAGAAGTCAAGCAGAATAAAAGTAGGTTAAAATAGAAAAATGTTCAAATAACTATTTTTTGTGTTAATACAGAAGAACTTTAAAAAAGAAAAAATTATTCTTAAAATGAAAATATTTATGTGAACTTTGGTTAAAATTTAACAGGCGCTGCCAATACAAACCCCTTTCATCTATAAAAATGTATGGTGTCAATCAATCTTATTAAGTCTCTGAATCTATTAAAGCTCTTTTTGGACCCTACTATTTAAAGTTACTTTTAAGAATAGAAAAACTTGAAGAAAGTTAGTTCAATCACGCAAAGCTCCACGGTATATTTTAAGACCGTATTAAAATTCCTTCTGACCATTCCTTATTTGCTTTAAGCTATTCTAGTAAAGCAAATGATAAATTTTGGAAAGCTTATTTACATCTTTTCTGGCGGTATCTTTTAGCTGACCGCTATATTTTACATTAATTCTTATTATCTTTACGCTGCTTTTTTGAATCAGTTTAATAATTTTATGGTTTTGAACTCATTTGATTACATTTTTCTTCCTGATGATTATCTTTTACAAATATTTACAATATTATTTTTTAAACTTATCGCTATTCTCCAGTCTGGCTTAAGCAAATGATAAATAATCTAGGTATTAATTCATAAAAATAGTTAAAATAAAGTACAATCTAAAAATTGTTTAACTTCCATCAACTATCAGACCTCTGTAGAGCACTTCATATGGTCAAACTTTATTAGTTGGTAAAATAAAGGCTGATTTCCAAAACATGTTTCATAATACCGGGGTACTATATGTTTAAAATGCATACCCCTCCAAAATGTCACAGACAAGTATTAGAAACATTGAAACCGAGCAACTAGCGCATCAGTTTCTAAATTAATGCTTTGTTTCACGACCTTGTATATGTACAAGATCTAAATACTGCAGCAAAACTGTATACAAACTTTGTTTTAAAACATTTTGGAAGTCAGACAAAATGATTAATCTTTTTTTTTTTGTTTGAAGTTAACGGCAAGAAACGTTAGAAATGCAACAACTGTGTTGTGCAAATTATATTCACTTAAAGTACTTTGCAATTAGTAAAATCTTAAATTTTTTTTCATTTTATTTCCTTATCTTTTTTAATATAAGTTTTCTTACGTTTTCTGTGGAAAGAATTAGATGTTATTAATTGTTAATAATACTGCTCTGCAAAAAATTAATTTTTGGCTCTCCTTTATATAAAGCTTTGTGGTCTATATGGTTTTTGATGTGCTGAACTCAAATCCGTTTTCGGTTTTCTCCATTACGTAGGGTATTTTTGGATTCACCATAATATTTTTTTTAATTCGATTTAGCTATAGAGGGCTTAAATTGTCACTAATACCTTGTGGTAAACAATGTGTTTCTAATAATTCTAATTATTATTAACTAGCAAGGTTTGTCCAAAAAAAAAAAAAACAAATAAAAATAAAATAAAAAACATGTAACAATAAATATTCAAAATTGTTTTTTTTTGTTAATTTAGGGAGATGCATTTTTGTATGTTTCGTTCAATTTTTTTTAGATTTAAGACTTGTTATTATTGCTTCAGGAACTTCAAAGTTATAGCAATTTATACAATTTATACTGTAGCTTAATCCTCAGTTTGGTTTTCTTAGTGTTCATACACAAATATATTTTTTCTAAAACTGCATTACTTATTGGCATATATTATAGATTGAACACAGAGGCAGCGATTTCAAGAATGAAATAATTTCCAGCATTTTCTTTATATGCCAAAAGACAAAAATGTATTTAACATTGAAATGTTTTGTGTACTTCTGCAAATAAACATGTGCAGTTTTATTCTAATCGCTTTTGTTTAAAGTAATCTTTTGAGACTATAGATATTTTTAAAATTCTACAAATATTTTTTAATTGTAAATTTTTGAAGAGTTCGTAGTTTGTCTTATTTTCGGTCAATCTTTTGCTTTCTCTAGTACGATTAAGTGTTCTAAACAATTTTCGTTGAAATCAATTTAGTAACACTTATTATATCTATGTCGGTGTATGCTTTATCAATATCCAATTTAATGGAGAGTGCAAGTGGTTATACAATTCCCTAATAAGAAATTTGACAGAGTTGGGAATTGATTTTGCTGGTTCCGAGATGCATACTTTAAGAAAACATAAAGAGACTTTCTTGCGCCACACATACTGATTTCACCGTCTGTTATAATGGCAGATAAATTATTAAGACCTATCCATGTTCATAAAAGAATCTGATAATGCCTCTGCTGTTACCTCTGCTTCTAATTAAATGCTCAAGAAACTCCGTGATTATTTTCACCTTTTTTTTTTTTTTTTGTTAAAATATCGAATGCGAACTACCATCTATTTAACTTGACACATCCGATGACTCATCAATTAAGAGGATTTACAGGCATTTAATTAACATTAAATATTAACTGTTTTAATAAAGCAGGCACTACAACAAATTTTATTATTGCCTAAGATTTTGTTCAATGCATTTTTAACGTTATGGCATTGTTATTACTTTGCACACTTTTTGAAAAAAATTCATAGAGATGATCAGTTGGTATTATACTAAAATGAGTAATTTGTTTGCGTACAAAAATATTTGAACCACTATCAAGTGTCAATAACCATAAGTTTATATCGTGATACTTTTAATTTATTAACTCAACTAGACAGTAGCGCAGTTAGAACAATATTCCAATTATTAAATTTATTGCCTGCAAATCAGACAAGTGTCGATATTGAAAAAAGCTAGGAATGAAAAAAGCTAGGAATGAAGAATTCGCAAATCCCTCACCATGAAAATCTGTCTCCAAACTTATGTTGAAATCCCCAATTTGGGGAGAAACCCCCTTATCTGGCTACACTGATTGCAGGTAGAGATGTATTTTAAATATTCAAACACAATTTTTGCCATTTTCAAAAAAAAGTTGTTTTAGTCAACCGTTTGTAAGAATAACTCCTAATTGACAGTCGTTGTTTGAAAATTTTTATTTTATGGGAACATACTTTGCTTACTTCACATTGGTGCTTGTATAATTTAACAAAGGCAAATTAACTTTCCCTAATAACAACGCAAAGCAATTTATTTAGAGTTGTAATTGGAAAAAAGAGCAACAAAGAATATAAGCTATTTATTGTTGTTGTCTGCTAGTTGCAGAGATAATCCAATATTAATTATTTTTGGCACTTAACAAAAAAGCAGAAAACGTCAAAGAAATTAAGAAAAAGTTAAAATTTCATACAAGCATTCAACACATTTTGCATCCGTTTTCAACCGTTTAATCAGTTTTTAAATATAAAATTAAAATACATATCTTTAAAAATAGCATAAAAAATTCAATTTTTTATGCTTCTCTAAACATCCAAAATTTTAAAACGCGTTGAATAAAATCTTTCACTTCAACGTTTTATATTTAACCTAAATTTAAGCTAAACACCCAAAATTTTGTTAACGCCTTTCTTTTAACCAAAACTTAAGAAGAAGTTTGATAAATTGGATAATTCTTTTGATTTTTTGTTTTTTTTTTATTTTGTAAAATTTTACGCCCCTTTACTTATGTTGAAATTTCTTTCCAGCAGCTTATATTTTTCTTTATGGTTTAGCAGAACCAACTCAACTAAAATAATTAAAAAAACAAGAATATTGTCAAAACTTATTTAATTTATTATCAATATTAATTCATGCTGTATGATTTTCTTATCGTTATCCGATTATAATGATTGCCCCCATTGTGCAACCGTTACGTCCATAACGGTTGTTATGACGTTATTTTGAACTAAGATTAATTTCTTACTTTTAATAAAGTAATTTGAAACTAAGGCAATGACTTGCAAATTGTGTTTAACCCTTTAAGGAGTGATAAATTTCTGCTCATAGTAATTATGCGAAAATAATTTTTCTGACGCAATCAGGTATTTCAATGTGCGAAGTTAATTTAATTTCCTTATTTTCACTGTTTAGTAATTTGAGTCAACTAAACTTTAATAAGACGGATATAGACAAAGGCTTATTTGGTGAGATGTGTTAGAGACAACTTTAAAAATTTTTACTTATAGTCATGTGACATCAGATGGCTGGAAGGTGGGTCAAATGTTAGCACAGATTAATTTCAATTAAAAAAAAGACATAAAAGTTGAAATTAGAAGAGGAACTTTCTAGTGATAGTCTGAATATCGTATATCCGATTCTTATATATGAGCTAGAGCCGTTTTATTTTAACAATATCGTATACGAAGAATCTGTAAGCGGGGAAGAGTCAATAAGCTATTACTTAAGGTGTTAAAAATTTTAGGGAATTTCTTTTTCTTTAATGTAGATGTTATCTCGAGAGCTAAATTAAAAATAGTAATAAATTTCATAATTTCAAGATTTTAAGGAAACTAAGAGATGAAATATTTATGGCTGTACTCTTCTTAAAATATTCAGAATTTAATTTCATTATTTTCAAAGTGAAGTATAAATACATACAGATATTTTTCATATATAATTTAACGCCGGCATTCTTATAGTCTCAATAAGACAGATCTAACTAATATAAATTGCTGCTTTTGGACAGTAAGTAAAAGACTAAACAAAAATTTTATTTATGATGCCGGCTATCTCAAGCACAAATTAAGTTTTTATAAGTTATAATTTTCATATAAAAAAAGTATTCTGAATAAACGACAGGTAAAAAATTCTAAAGCCCGTCTGTAGACAAACATCAGAGGTAAATTTTATTAATAAAAAAAAAAGCAAATAAAACTAAAATATATATTATTTTCAACGGTGGTAGTCCCAGAAGCAGTTTTTGTCTATCTGACCGCATAAATAGGGATCGCACTTGGAACACCTGGGTGTCAGATTGTTCGCAGTGTTTGCACCTCTCTTTGGCTTTTCTATACACTCAAACAGGATAATTACCAAAACCATCAAATTGAATATCAGCAGCTTGATAAACAGCTCCTTTGCCAACACCTGATATGCTAGGCTATGGAGAAGAGGGCAGATGTTCGCCCTACCGGCCGCTTTCTTTTAAAGGAAACCAGTTCAGCAGCGATTTGCCCACGGAAATCTGGGGGATGTAAAAGCACTTCTTTATCGGCATGCAAACGCTTATTTAAAATGCATGCATTTGTAGCTGTCATGTCCAAAAAATGGCAGAATAACCTAAACATTATATTTCGAGTCTTACCTTGAATATGGTGTCGACACATGGGACCATCCATAAGATTTACTCCACCCAGGTGAGCATTGTATTCTCAAGTCAGTCTATTTTTTCATGTGATTTACAAAAAACGAACAAGTTAATCCCCCACATATGCAGCTCATTAAGCACGTATAAACGAAGACAATTTTTGTCTTTGTGCTGAACATTTGTTCGTCGACGCATAGTCTAGCCTTTTTTGGGACTAAATCAAATCTTCTGTTTATTTAGTTGATCAAAGTGCGGTTGCTGAAAATGCGATTCATCTTGAAAAGAAACATATTTCTTGATAGAAAAAAAGGAAAACGTTTTGATGGCATACATTCCAGAATGGACAGAAAGGCATTTCACACCAAAACTTTCTTAATCCGGAAAGCGGTATACTGACATGTACAACATTATGCCATGTAAGCCTCATTTCTGTGGAATTTGTTAAGAACGTTGTATTAATATTTTTCTCAAGGGCACAACGATTTGCCTTTCCAACAAAATATATTTAATAATGTCATCTGTGAAAAGAAATTAAAGAATTCCATTGGTGTTTTAAACTCTTTCACCGCCCGTGGAAGTGATGAATCAACTTGAAAGGTTACCTCGTTTACATGTAAAAATATCGAGCGTTTGCCCACATCAGTTTTGACAGCTCCTTCGAGTCTTTAGATATTTCATTCAAAGCTTTTTTATAAAAGGGAGAAAATGAAAACTAATAAAATAAACTAAATGGCGTCATACCTCCAATGAAACCGCCAGAATTAAGTTGAACTGATGGTCCATTAGCTTTAACTGTTGGCAATGGAGATTATGCCCTTTCACATTTGAAGGACGCTTTTGTTGTGGTAGTTGATGTCGACGGTTCTTGTATCGGAACTTAATTGATCCCTGCTACATCCTCAACAAAAGTTGAAATTGAGGAGGGTATGTCTATCAACGAAAAACTAATTGCCTCCACATATGCACTCGTAGTCACAGCTATATTTATCTTTTCCGAGCATTCTTCTAATGCTTGTTCTTCTTGCAAAGCTCCAAATTATTTTTCTATATGCACATTTACTAAAATGCATCTTTACCGCAATGTAAAAAGGGTGAAAACAATAGCAGAATTTGCACACTGTAATATTTTCATACACAAAATATGAAAATAATAATGAAAAAACGGCAAGACAGTCTTGAAAACACATTTTTTTCTTTCTTTCACTTTTTAAACCTTATACTCATTAAATATAATATGTTCGTTACTTATGGAAAAAATTTAACTTGATCAAAGTGATTTGATATGAGTTTCTTTAAGTTGCGCAAAATGAAATATGCGAAATAATTTTCGAAGCTTCTTGACTTTTTGCACTTGATTGATAACAGTTGCCAAATGGCCTGGTTGAATGAGATAGGAATCAAAAGGAATGTAAAAAAAGTGTTGCCTAAAGGCATTTTCGATTATTTTAAATCGAAAAATTTTTTAATACAGCAGTGAAGAACAAAAATTGAAGACTGGTTAGAGGGTTAAGTTAAAAGCTGTTTTGGCAACCGGTAATAATTAGGTAAACGTGAACTCATTTTAGACATCATAAAATTTTTTAAATGGTTTGGCAGCAACACGGTTAAGAAGTTACAGTTTGCCATAATAGTTCTTGTTTTTGACAGACTTTAAAAAGATGATTAAGTTTACATCGGTATATAACATTTAAATATGACGCAAAACTTAAGTTAATATACTTCAGCAAAAAAAGTTATTTTGCTTTACCAAATACAAAAAGAAAGGAAATTATTCGGATTTAGGTTAATATTCTTGTTATAAAGAAAAAGAAAAAAAAATTCCAATGATGATTTGTCAGGTTCGCTACATCGTTCTTCACCTTTCTTCGCATCCTCGATTGAAGTGTTAGTTGAAGTATATTATTCAATTTAGGCATTATGTATTAAAAAAAATTTTTTTTGTTAAGTTTTGAGCGTTGAATGACTTGTTTAAAATGAGAAAAAATGGAAACAATAGCATTTTAAATCTCCTAGCGTCTTGTGTAGAAAAGTAAAACAATTGTTGTGTAGGTGCGATTAAAATAAAGAAACGTTTTCAGATTCATAATTTAAGTATATTCCATTTCTCGTTAACATCAAACTCATTTGTTTATTCCACCTGTTGAAATAATCATGCGATAATTATAGAACGTAGCCTATATAAATTTCTAACCTTAATCGTAATAATAATAATAATAATAATAATAATAATAATAATAATAATAATAACAATTCTTGCAAAAATTCCGATTTTAAAATATACCCACTAGAAGAAAGTCTTTGAGTATGAAACTAAACTTGTAGCAAACACCATCTTCAAGTTCCAATTGTCTACGGTTAAAGAGATAATTCAATACAAATCAAACAATTGAGACAACCCTTATTTTTCATCACATTTTTACATTAACCACGGAAATTTCAAGTGTTTCTAATAATTGTTTAAAATTTATTGTTATTTTATATTTCCTCTTATATCGGAAACAGTCTTTGACGGTTTAAAGGATAAGGTAAAATTTTTCCATTAAACCATGTTTCGGGTAAATTTTTAAGTGTCTTTTTAAACATAAACAAAAATAGACAAAAACAGTTTCTGTTTGAATATTATGCCCCTATTGCGGTTCACAACTTTATTAATAATTTGGTCGTCTTTCATAGATCGGTATTGCCATTCACAACTTAAATGCGGTTGACTATTTGGTTGTGTGGTCGATTTTTTGGTTGTGTTTAATGCTATTGCCGTTCACCACATTGTATGAGTTTGGTTGACAAAAACGATATATATACACAACTGCTTATTAGCAGTTGAGTCTTTGTCGGTTATAAATTTCTATTAAATTTTTAATACATTTCCTTTAAAAAAATAATACAAAAAGAACCAAAAATGTAACAATCGTAAATATAAGTGTTTTTTGATCTTAATATAATAAATTTAATGTTTAATACACATACGCGGGACTTTTAAAATAACAACCAAGGCCCAATTTGAGTGACTTGTGCAGCCGATGAAAAGAAATTGCTAAAGGAAAGCAAAAATTTGGCATGACTTAAACTCAGTGTAAGGAGTCGTGGGAAGGATTTATAATTGAATTAAATAGCTTGGGCCCACCCACAAGAACATTTTTATTATTATAAACAGACATCTTATTAGAATTTTTAGTTTATATAGGTTAGGACTCATGACAAAGCAAGTATTAAAAAAATTGCTAATAATAATACAAAAAAAAAAACAACTAACAAGCAACAGGAATGAGAAACGCATATCTCAGCTGTAATCACTAAATGATCAAGTAGCACCATTTAAACACACCTTCGGCGTTGGAAACGTTGCTCCCCCAACAAGTGACGCTCCTGAAACTCCTCTAAATCTCGACTTGTTTGCACAGGTTTCTTAAAATGATTCTTAAATTGGTCTATTACATTATAAAATGCTTCTTTGTTCAGCCGAAAATAGCTAAAAAAAATTTATGAAAAATGACTTCTTATAAATACTTGTTACTTATTTTGGACATTTCGTACTTCGCACTGGGTAGTTCAAGAGGATTGGAATCATCGCGTATTTTTCTACGTATACGTAGAATATTTGTATTAGCATCATGATTTTCGTCTTAAAAAAATACATCCACGCCTAAATCCATTCTTTTTATTTCATAAAAACTTGATTTAAACTTCTTTTTGCGTTTTTTTTTTCATTTTACAAATAAAATGCACGGTATTGCCAACATGAAATCGACATTTCATGCCGGCAGCACCATAACAAACATAACTAAAAATCGTTGAGTTCTATAATACCAAAAAATAATTTGGTTGAGTCAAAGTCGGGTTGACTGACAGACGACCAAGCTTAGTTGAGTTGAGAACGGCAATAGGGGCTTTAGAAACCAAATTGATTTTATTTATACACAGATAAAAAGTAAAAACTTTTCTTGAGAAGTTAGTCACTTTTAGAAAAAGAAATAGATTAAAAAACTGAAAGTTAGTAAGTTAATATCGTAACATATTTTAGAAATTAATGATGAGGATTATTAATGCCCTAAGAGAATTTTCATGCTTTTATACTAATATTATAACTACTCGTAAGCAAATACATGTTTTAATAATATGCGTCAAAAACTTTGCTCGTAAAGATTGTATGAAAAACATGGAAGAAAAACGCACAACCAAGTGCTGTGTGTGTAAAAAAACAAAAATTTTATATTTTTTCGCTTATTAACCTTGATATCAATTATAAAGAATTCATACTCGCACAGTCCAATCGATTTAAAATTTTAAACAGCACAATACATTAACCACTAAAAAAATTATAAAAATAAATGAAAACGTTAATCTCTATTAACGAATATTTCAAAATCAGCATTTTTTTATTTTATTATTATGCAACATGTTATTGTAATTTAACACAAATTATGCCTCCGCACGCTCACGCTATTTTATGATGGAACATACAATATGAGTTGATTAGTTTACAATTTGCATTCATATTGAAGTTCGATTTTAAAAGTAATGCGTGAAATAAGTTGCTTTAGTTGAAGTGAAGTAAACGATTTTAAAAGCTTGTAGTTCATTAAAATTTATAGGGCCGTGAAGGCACCGGATGTATCTTTATAATAAGTTTTGTAGTTTTATTTATAACAATTTTTTTACTTGAGAAGGTTTTTTCCAAAACTAGAGTTTTCACTTTTTGCGTGTTTCCATAATGTAACGGAATAGCTTTTTTGGCAATTGTTTTCAAGGGAAATAATCTACTTTTGATGAAATCATGCCTTTTAGTATTATTATTATTTTTTAATGTAGTTATAGAGTTTTGACTCAACTTTATTTTCGTGGCGCCAAACACAAACTCACAAATAAAAAAATTAATATAAAAGTCAGTTGTGACGAAATTGGAATGAATACTCAAGTTTTAAGAAAAACCCTTAGTTATAAATTTTTGGCTTTAATGTTATGTTAATCCAGGGATGTAACAAAGATCGCTTCCACGTAGTGCATCCTGGGCAACGCTAAATGATCTATACCCCCCCCTCCCCCCTGGCACGACCTTTTTTTGTCCAAGGACCTTTCTTCCGATTTTTTCGGCACGTTTTTGTTCGACTTGGAGTGGTGGTTATGACTTCTGGACCTAGTAGCACCGGCGTGGAACCCTGTGGGAACGGCTCCAGTTTAAGGTCCTAACTATCTCCGTCCCGTTAAAACCCTGGCAGGCCTCATAGTACGTTCGATACCCGTCACCGTTAAGTTGGTGGTGTAGGTTTTGTTGAGATTACTCCCAATTAGCAACGGTCTGGCTCTGAGCACCTGTCCACATGAAGGCTGGTGCAGACCCTCGCATGGCCTCCCTGCTTGCATAGATAACCATGGGACCTTTGAGTTGACTACACATACGGGTGGAGATAGCAGCTATGAGTGGGGACCCATTTCGCCTGGACAAAACCACAAATACAAAAAAGACCACAAAGGCCAACCCTAAAAGGGAGCCGGCTGTATTGAAACGGCAAAAGCCGGCAATCCAGAAATAACCTTCGTCTGTGACCTCTACCTCCAGACCACAGCTGGGTGCAGCGACTCTGCTGTCTGCCTCAACATCCCGCACCGCAAATCCCAAGGGTTGCGTAATGCCCTCTTCGAGCACCTCAATCACCCCTGCTACAAAACAGCGTCAAAGAGGGGCTCCCCCGCATATTGGTCCAACTACTGATGTAAGGGCATTGGTTAAGCCAGCCCAAACAACTGGTAGTCTGGGCCCTAGCACGTCCTTCTCCTCTCGTGCACACATCAACGCGTCGACGCGGGCGTATAGAAGATTCGCCTACCGGATTCTGCAAAAGCTTGGTGGTCAAGATCCGAATACTTTGTCTGAAAGGGACCAGACAAAACTTAAATGGGCCAAACAGAACTTGGAGTCTCGCCCTCCACCTAACTTGGCACCTCAGAAACGACAAAGGCCGGCTGAGGAAACCGCCACGACAGTCCCTCAACTGCCTAAACCGGTACAAGTGATTTTGCCCGCTAGGATTATGTCTATTTAAATAGTATTATACGTATTATACAGATAAATTGCTTGATGTCTGTCATGTTTGTTGGAGGTATATAGTTTTAATATTTCCGTCTTGTGTGTGTTCTTCATTTGTGAGAGTGTTTTAATAATTTTATTGGTGTAAAAATTGTGTACTGAAACGGTACAATTTCTGTACATGAAATATGTTCGAAGAATTTTCTTGTTGGTTTAGAAAGTAATCCATAAATTTTTGAAATTATTTTTTGTCCACCTACCTGCGTTCGCATGATTTAAAAACTACTACTTCATACTATTTCGGGACTTATGTTAAAATTGTTTACTTAAAATTTATTTTTTTATTTAGTTCTAATTTTACTTCGAAAAAAAAACTCATTACATGTTTATGCTCATATTTTACAGTATTTGTAAATAAAGCTTTATTTTTTAGTTTTACTTGAAAAGCGAGCAATGTAAAAGCTTTAATATGTTTGTCACATAAACCGTTGGATCTAAATATTCTTTACTGTAGCCGTTCTTGAATACCACATACTTCCGCACAGGAAGATAATGAATAAGAATTTGCATTTCATCATGTAGATAACCCTTGTGAATTTGAATGGATTTATTAATATATAATCGTCCTGACTGCAGTCACTCGCCACCTTATGAAATTAATTAAAACTCAAATGAAAGTATTGGGAGGAACAAAATATTGAAGACATTGATTTTATCTACAATAATAATTTTTTATTTGAAATTTACACAGTATAAGTTACTACATCGGTTATGATAAACGATGCAGAAAAGTTAGAGAGTGCTACAATATTGACGTGAATTTGATGATGATAGTGTTATATTTTGAACCATAAAAGATAAGAACTGAAATTTAGATGAAGATAGAAGAGTTAAAGAGTGTTACAAAATGGTAGTGATGATTATAATGAAGATTATGGTGGATTCCTTTAAACTATTAAAGAAAAAACTTGAATTTTACAACAACGGGATTTTGATGATTATGGTGTTATCTTTTGAACTATATAAGATAAAAACTTGAAATTAACTATACTTATACATCACCTTTGATGATCACCTTTTCGCAGCATCTTAGTGTAGCCTCTATATTAATCGATATGAGAAACAACATTAAAAATTAAAGTATATTGAAGTAGCAGTTTTGAAAAATACGTCCGTTTATTTTGAAAATAATTAAAAAGGCACATAATACGTTTTTGAATGAAGATTTTCTAACCAAGCATTAAGAAATGAAAAATAAAACTATGTGATTAACTGACTATATATTTTCCGAATTAGAGCAATTGAAATTTTAATAACATAGTCGATCGAAGATCGTTTTTCCTTCTATAAATTTTTCTTTTTAAATATTATCCACATTTTGATAGTGATTAACAATTGGAGAATGAACAATGTATTATTTTGTTGCTAGCACCGAATTGTCGTGTATGTATATACTTTCTTTATTGCACTCATAATGACATTTTGCGTGGAAACTATCACAAAGTTTATGTCCTTAAAAAAATTTTTTTTTTGCAAAGGTATAAATTTTTGTTTGTTTTTTTAATAATTAAAAGCATGATGAAATCATAATTTTATATATATGTATATTTAATAAGGAATAAAATGCGTTCATTTCAAGTTTTATCCTGTCCAGTTCAAAAGATAGACTAAAGTCGTCAAAATCAATTCCATTTTTTATACCCTTTAACTTTTCGACATCGTTTATCAAGTTTATAGTGTAACAGATAACAGCTTTATCATTAAAATCATGTCAATTTGTAACACTCTTTAACTTTTCTACATTGTTTGTCATAATCTATGTAGTTATACACACTGTATAATTTTCAACTAAAAAATAATTTTTGTTGGTAAAATCAATGCCTTTTATATATTATTCCTCTTAAAAATGTATTTAACTTCGAATTCATTTAATTAAGTGTCGAGTAATGACATTCACGATGTTTATGTTTATAAGAAGTCCATTCAGATTCTAATTCATTTATTGAAATTAAAATTCATTTGCTTTATGTGGCCGAGTAAATGGCATTCAAGAATTTTAATGTAGTGTTAGTGCATTCAAATCTTTATTCAATTCATTTTTTGAACATATAAATGCATTGAAACGTTTAATTCCATTTAAAACCAAATATGAATCTTTCGTTCACAGCCCTAGAGTCTAAAAGCATTTAGTTCTTTAAAGAAAGTTAATACTTAAAACAACAACTTGCAAAAAATACGTATGTATTGTTTTTATTAGCAGCTTCAGTCAAATATTTTTTCAAATACTTTAAAGCAAACTTGTTTTCATTAAAAACTAAAAGCATAAATTAAAAAAAAAACAAAAACTAAAAACCGTCGTAAATTTTTTAATAAAAAATCTTGGAAAAAGGCATCCATTAAATTAAAGTCCCAACTGTAAAAAAAAACTAAGTTAATAATCGGATCATATTATTTTATTTTGTTTTTGTTTTTTTATTATTAATTATTATTTATTTGAAATAAAAAGTTGTTAAATTAAAATTATGTAAAACTAGTAACAAAAACTTTCTTTTAAAGATGCTTTTTTTCAAGCCGTTTTAATTTGTTGATTTCAAATTCTTTATAGAAACAATAATGTTTTTTTTTAATACTTTTAAACGTCCAACTAACTTTATTTAAAGGGAATTGTGAACCTGGCGTGTGTTTTGAAAACAGTGCTGACAACTTCCCTAGTAATGATTTTTTGTCAATATCCTGATAGTTATTCAGTTAAAAAAAAAAAAAAACAAATTCGATACGATCTACGTAAAAATAAAGTCGCCTAATACTTAAATCCTCCTTAAATTATGGGAAAACTTTATTTTGTTTAAATCAAGTATTCATAGTCTTACTAATTACAACGACCGTAATTTATATAGTTTAAGGTTTATCGACGATGTAATGTGACTACCTAACTCACTCATAATTGTACATCGCAAACGGGTTAAGCCAGGAGAATTTTGTACACATCCTGAGGTGTGTACATTAGGTTTTAAATTTTTATAATCGCATATATGAAAAATGATATTTTAGTGTTAAGAACATAACCAAAAATCGTTAAACAGCTGGTATATTGAACATAGTTTTATTTTAAATGTAAACATAGAAATAGAAATGCTTAAAACATGCCGTGGAGCTGATTGGTTGCGAAGTGTCCCTAATCTAGGTTTAACATCAATGCTGATGAAGGAACTGCGGTTAAACAATCCAAGGCATGCTTTCTCTTGCCACATCTCAATCAAGCTTATCACTGCTTTTTTAAGAATATCGAATTGGAACAATTTAAAAGAACATAGTTATGTGTGTTAGTTGTTTTTCTTGTCACAAAAATACAATTTTACTTTGTAGAAAAGTGATATTTTTTATGACAAACACACGTGTTCTTAACACATCAAAAATAGCGGTAGTGTGGTACATATTGCTACGTTTTTTTGTTTTAAACAAACGCTCGGCGAATACCACTGTGGCATATTTAAATTATCCTTTTCCTACTTTGTGGCTCTGGCTTTGTTTGAAGCTACAATGTGGTCTCTTGCTTTGCTTTTACTGCTTACTTTTACTTTTTAACACAGCCAACTACGCCAAACTACTCTGTTATACTTTATTTTCCACCTACGAAAATAAATTGACAACTTTTTTTAGTACTATTATACCAACAAAATTACGCACTTTCTCATTTTTCTATTTTCTATAGGATATGAAAATATTTTTACGAAAAGAAAGTATTCTATATTTGAACCAACATTCGAAGGGACCTTCCTACAAATTTTATAAAATCCATGCAGCAGACAGACATAAACTCCAAAAATAGGTGTTTTGTATTCCATATCTAACATCAACATTTTCAATGTACAGTAATGCAATATTCGGGAACTTAAGAAAACCTAACAAGAAGTTGTTGTAGATATTTTCAAGCAATTATATATTCGATATTTTAGTCACTTTAGTCTTTTAAATAAGACATGGAAATCAGCTTTACTAGTTCTTAGACTTTCAAAATTTTAACCTACTTTGTGGCTGCATTATTTTTAAACTAAAAAATATTGTTACAATTAATAATAAATATGATAAAGAAAAACGTCTCTGGAAGACTAGGAAAAATAAATATTATAAAGATTCATAATACAAATTGTGGTTTTTTAAATCAATATTGGAAATTATATTATTTTAATTATAAAATACAATTATTTTCCCTAAAACAAACCTTACGGCTTTTGCCTGTCAAATTTTCTTTTGAAGAAGATCTTTGATAAGGAATGCCAGAATGGCTCCTTCGGCTCTTCTAGGTGATTTGATTATATTATATTGATCATTTTTTTTAAACCTACTTAATTAAAATTTTGTAACAATTTTTTGCATGAGTTAAACAGCTGAACAAATATTTGCAATATATTTGTTTTTGCTTGTTTGCATTTTTAAATTACTTTTCCAACATTAAACAAAACTATTTGCTAAATATTTTTTGTAAGCTTTTTTTATTCATTATTGCTTTGAAAACGCGTTGATAAAATGTGTGATAGTTTTCAAGCCTGACCTAATTCAATTCTTACTCGAAACATGTCATGCCGTTTTAGTGGCAGTAATTTAGTGTTAGGAATTTTAACATGCCAATTGCAATAATAATGCCCAACATCCTAAAAATAATAATTAATACTGTTTCCTAACATAAGCAATTATGTTTAGGCGCTAGGACTAATAAAATGTTTTCAAATTTCATATTAGTTTTAATTTTTAAAAAATATGGATTTGTTAAAGCCATTAATAAGGTGCAACTTTAGTCAACTCTTCGATAAAGGCCAGTTAAATGTTCGTTCATAGAATTGAAATATTTAAGCTTTTCGCAAAAATATTTAGAGATAGGTAGTAGTAATTTAACAGCAGTGATGACCCAAATTAAAAATTTAGATGGATTTAATGAGAACAAGAAAGTTGTACAGAGAGAAAAAGATTAACTTGAAGGTAAAACTATTATTTTTTTATGATAATAATTATTATATAAACATAACTGTTATATAAAATTGAGGGCGCTCTAGATAAAAATAATTTTCACAATTTTTATGTGGTGTTGTAAATAACAACAAAGATTTTTAGTTGGTTATACATATTTATATATAAAAAACAATATAATAGATAAATGTTTTCAAAAAGGATATTTATCCAAACTATTTTCACAAAATTACTGACGACACTTGATTTTTACTTAGTGGTAAATTAGGAAAATTCTTAAGCTTTCTTGACATATTAAGCTTAATACTGTCATTTGTCCTTATTGCTTTTCAGGATCCTTTTTGTTAACTTCTACTTTAAAAATATTATTTTTTTTAATTACTCGAAATTTTACTCTCTTCGAGAACTAACAAAAGAGCTTAATAATCTGTGTGAAGTTTGCTAAAAAGCTTGTTTTTAAGGATTGCTAAAACTTTTCGAGCAAATTATATCAAACAATTTAATTAAATTTATTTGTAAAAGTTCTAAAATTTTAAATTTAATTACATTTTAAATCCTTTATATCCTTCACGGTACAAAAACCACTAATTTTTGACCATTTGTAAAAACATTTAATATATTGTGGGCCATTTATTGATATAAAATTGCAAAGAATAGTTGTAACTATTATGCAGCTTGCTTAAAACGGAAATAAGCGAAGAAATGTAGAATATGTTTACAAATAATTCGAAAAAAACCGAATCATCACCTGATTGTTTGTTTTTTTTCTGGAAGCTCTCACGGGGTTTCATTAACCTGACCACAAAACGTGTATAGCTTATCCTCGACTTTGCCTATTGTGAATTAGGCAGACTTTTCCAAGCACGAAGAAACCCTAATTCAAGGAACTAACTACCACCTGGTGTAATCGTAGATATACCGAATAAGGGTTGTAGTCCTATGAGTTTGGCACTCTTGGTAGCTAGACAATCGGCCTTTTCGTTTCTTGCATGACCCTCACGAATAACGGATTAAACTAAAATAATTAAAACAGTCTTAGCCCCTAAAATAATAAAAACAGTTTGGTTCGTCGTATAGTCCGCTTCAATCCCATCCCTAACCTCACATAATAAAAGTCCTCTTAGGGTAACCTGGCTTCCGACATAGTAGATACCCTAATGCCTTTCACTCTAATGGCGCAAAATGAGTTGCTCTCTCATTTGTGACTGAAATTTTATGCAGTAATTAAGGAGTCGTTTGGATTAAAAACAACCTTATTAGCAGTTGAGAGAACTATTATTTTTAATTCTTTTTTTTTTTCAATTTACCTTTTAGTAATTTACCTTTTAGTAATTCAACAACTTTCTTCCACTATGATGGGTACTACATGTCAATATTAAAAATCTACTGAAAAAAAACAACTTAAGAATTTCAAACACTTTATTTTGTTTTGTCGTTAACTTTTTTGTCATGAAAGATAAACAAAATGAATTGCATTTAATTAACCTTTAAATGGTGTCATCTATTATGTATTGAAAAATATGGAGCCTATTGTTATTTATCACAATGATTTAATTATTTGATATTGTAAAATACTCTAATAAATTAAGTTGCTTAAAGTCACTTTTTAATTATTCAAATTATATGCAATCTCTTTTATATTTATCCGTAGTAAAGAGATCGACAAGGTTATAACTTAATTAAACGAGAAGTCGAGTCATTTGATATTCTTTGTAAGACTTAAATTAATCACTTTGGTTATGTAAAATTAGGAAAAAAAGCCTTTTTATTATAAATTCGTGATGACACCATTTATTGGTAAACGATTATTAAAACTTGTACTTCATTAATTATGTTTAAAAAATTTTAATTAAAATCGAATTTGAACACTAATGTTTTTGTATGCATAGAAAACGTTTAAAAAATCTACGATTTTTATGCCAAAGTGTTGAGTTACGTCTAATTCACTCTTTTTAACAAACTATTTTTTAAGACCTGGGCAAAATAAAGTGTTTTATATTTTTCTTGTCAATTTAATTAACCGGAACTAAAAATATCTCTTTCGACATTTTTATCATATATGTATTCCCTGTTCTTTTGTACCAAAGTGTGTAAAAATATAATTTTATAAGAAGTTGCACTACCAAAACAAGATTTATAATTAAGGCCGATAACTATGTACATATATCCCATTCAAACATTCTTATATACTCGTATCAGTATAGTTAACCTATTTTCAAAGAGGTCTGGTTTCTGACAAGTCATAACTGTTATCAGAATATTACATGAAAGAGGTACAAAACAGCCCATTAAGCCTTTGATTAAGGCTTTCCGCAGTTTTCTTAAGCCTTGTCTAATTATTCTCTATTTGTCACTAGGGGACTACTTCAAGGTTCAAATCATGAAACATATATTTCTTTAATTTACGAGGAAAGTATCGCACTTTATTCGTTCAAGATAAGAAGGAACATAATGAAGGCTTCCGCTGACCTTTATATAAAAGTAAAAAAAAAGTATGCCGTTGGAATTTTTATTTATACATCTCTGTTTTACCTCTTCGGAAAAGCATTACTTGATTTCAAATCAATTAACCGTTATGGTCTCATTGCAAGTTTTAAATAATTAAGCAAGTCAAAAATAAATTAACTACAAACTTTGTTCATATCTTAGAAAGATATGACCATGTCCCTAATTCTTATCCTAATTAATAGATGATATCATGTTGATAAAATCAGGTTTGCGATATAATTAAAGAGAATTAGGTTTCGATATTAGTAGATACTTTTAAGACTCGGAATTGATTTTTGGATCTTTTTTGTTTTATATGTAGATAAAAAGACTGTAGGCTACCTATTCCCGAAGAGCGCACTATTATAAATAAATAGTTTAGCATTACAAGCAGCAAATGCCAACTCATAATAATTTATTTTAAATAATTTGTTGAGCAACAATTTATAATTTTTATTATCTTAAATATAAGCAACAAATTTAGTCACAGCTATCTCTCTCATCAATATTTACTTTTGAAACTAGTCATTCAAAAGCTTGTTATAGCCTTTTAAAAACCAAAACTATATAAAAATAATGACCAAAAATAAAAATTGAAGCACAATAATCCAAAACCAAAAACGTGTTTCAGACTAAGTTTGAGTCATTTAATATGTGCAGATAGACATAAAAACACAATGCAGTCATATGCAACTATTTAGTGTGTTTTAACAACAAAGTGGACCGGAAGCTGTTATTAAATATAGGACAAAAAAAAATTGCATTAAAAATAGAAAGCGAAATTGTGTATGTGAGGTAGGTCGAAAAATTTTTGTGATCAGATCTTCACTAAAAAATTGTATAGGATGCCTTTTTTTAATCAAATCATATATAAATGTAAAATATATCGCATTGATCAAATAAAATATAAAACAACAACACGCTTCCATTTAGCATAACTACAACGCTAAAGTTATTTGCTTTTTAAAATTATAATGGTTTTATTTATTTATTTTTCTTAAAGAAACCCACATGTTGCCGGTTTAGTTTTTGTTGATTTCTTATTGCCAAATAAATAGTATTTTGCATGTGTGTACAAATATTCATACAATATAAGTATTCACAATTATGTAAATCTGTACATATATTCGAGTATATGAATAGCTTAAATCTTTACGCATTTCCACTTTAAAGAAATCACATTCTTACTCATTAAAAAAAATATCAATTAAATACAAAGATACTTCATATGCATATCTATATATTGGTCTCATTTAATTGACGTTTTTATCGCCTAAACATACCAATTTAATATCTGTATTAGGTTGTATAATTGTGATAGAAAAAGCCGTTTTATATTTGTAAGTTTTACTCTCCAACTCACTTTAGCACGAGTATTATTTGATTTGTGTTATTTTCCGTGAATTATTATTGAACTTAACGGAACGTGCTTTTTTAGTGTTGCCAATGTCAAATTGCATCTGGAAATACCGCAGCTCAATTTATTCACACGAAATATGGTTATCTTGAATCTGAATAAATATCAATGGAAAGCTTTTTAATTAATTCAAGCCCACAGCGTGTTAATAAAATAACATATTGTAATTGGCACAAAAAAAATATACAAAGTACAGCAATTCAATTAATTTCATTTTCGGCTGTATTAGAAAATTTAGTTTGTTCTTTTAAAAGTTTGGGTGATTAACAGTGTTAAGTAACGCAGATATAACAGATAGTTAAAATGATGCTAAATATTTCTCGACAAATACTCCTTCTAAGACACAATATAACTTGTCGGTGGACAACATTAGCCTTAGCCAGCTGTTTATTTTTAAGTAAGATTAATAATTATTTTTAATTAATAGCCATATGAGAAATTATGTTATTCTGGCAGCATTATTAATATTTTTTTTATAGTTTGCTTGTAAGCTTTTTTCATTCAATTATACCAATTGCCAGCCCACGCAATATTTTTCGAGTGTCTGTTTTTTTCTATTCAAATATCATTCATTCATCCATTCATTATTTTTCATTGATTTTGTATTTTTTGTTTTTGCAAACAGTTTTTAAGTGTTTGTCTCCTGTTGTATTTTATTTGCATTTTTGTTTGTTGCTGGCTGTAAGCTGTAGGCCAGTAGAAAATATAAGTTTATTATGCAACATCATATTATTAGTTTATGAGGCTTCATATTAAAGTAACCTGCAAACTGAAACAATGGCCAACAATCATAGTCATCAACATCAAAGGTATAGTTTTCGAAAAACATAATTTTTTTCTACTTTGTACTCTTGTAAAAGTGTGTGTAGGGAAGTGTGCAAACTTGTAAGACGTAAAAGTCTATTTTCAGTTACATTAAATATTGGATTATTTTGGACTGGATTGCCTTAAAAACGATGAATATATCTTTAAAAAAATAGTTTAATATGTAATTTTCTACAACTAAAAAATCATATAAAATTCGAATATCTATCGAGAATGGGTTTTTGCACATATGGCTTTTATTATAAGTTTGGTAACATTATTGAGTACAAATAAAGTGAATATTAATGGATAAAATTGATTTTAAAAAGGCAGTAAATCAGCTAGTTTTATTTTCACTTTCTTTAGCCGTTCATAAATGTTTATCTCTATATTATATTATATTATTATATAATGTTTATCTCTATATTATATTATGCAGCTTGCTTAAAACAGAAATAAGCGAAAAATTGTATAAAATGTTTACAAATAAATTGAAAATCATCGAATCATCACTTGATTATTTGTATTTTTTCTGGGAAATCTCACGGGGTTTCATTAACCTGACCACAAAATGTGTATAGCTTATCCTCGACTTTCCCGATTGTGAATTAGGCAGACCTTTTCAAGTACGAAGAAACCCTAATTCAAGAAACTAAAAACCATCTGGTGTGATCGTAGATATGCCAACTAAGGGTTGCAGTCCTTTGAGTTTGTGTTGGGCACTCTTGGTAGCTAGACAATCGGCCTTTTCGTTTTTTTAATGACTCTCATGAATAGCGCCCTAAAATAATAAAAGCAGTTTTGGCTCCTAAAATAATAAAAAATTAAATTTGATTTGTCGTATAGTCCGTTTCAACCCCATCCCTAACCTCACATGAGAAAAGACCCCTTAGGGTATCCTGGCTGCCGACATAAAAGAAAACCTAATGCCTTTCACTCTCCTTCAACATTTACTACTGCAAACGATAATGACGTAAAATGATTTGCTCTCTCATTTGTGAATTAAAAACAACCTTATTAGCAGTTGAGAGAAGTATTCTTTTTAATTCATTTTTTTTTTCAATTCTACCTTGTAGTAATATAACAACTTTCTTTCGCTTTATGAATAAAAATTTGAGAATATAATTAAAATACTAGTGTTTTGATAAATATGCCACTATGATGAGTACTACATGTCAATATTAAAAATCTACTGAAAAAAAACAACTTAAGAATTTCAAACACTTTATTTTGTTTTGTCGTTAACTTTTTTGTCATGAAAGATAAACAAAATGAATTGCATTGAATTAACCTTTAAATGGTGTCATCTATTATGTATTGAAAAATATGGAGCCTATTGTTATTTATCACAATGATTTAATTATTTGATATTGTAAAATACTCTAATAAATTAAGTTGCTTAAAGTCACTTTTTAATTATTCAAATTATATGCAATCTCTTTTATATTTATCCGTAGTAAAGAGATCGACAAGGTTATAACTTAATTAAACGAGAAGTCGAGTCATTTGATATTCTTTGTAAGACATAATTAATCACTTAGGTTATGTAAAATTAGGAAAAAAAGCCTTTTTATTATAAATTCGTGATGACACCATTTATTGCAAAATGATTATAAAAACTTGTAGTTCATTAATTATGTTTAAAATTTTTTAAATAAAATCGAATTTGAACACGAATGTTTTTGTATGCATAGAAATAAACTATTTTTTAAGACCTGGACAAAATAAAGTGTTTTCTATTTTTCTTGTCAATTTAATTAACCGGATCTAAAAATATCTCTCTATATGTATTACCTGTTCTTTTCTACTAAAGCGAAATGTGTAAAAATATAATCTTATAAGAAGTTGCACTACCAAAACAAGATTTATAATTAAGGCCGATAAGTTTGTACATATATCCCATTCAAACATTCTTATATATCAGTATAGTTAACTTATTTTTAAAGAAGCCTGGTTTTTGACAAGATATAGCTGTTATTAGAATATTACATGAAAGAGGTACAAAACAGCCCATTTAGCCTTTGATTAAGGCTTTCCGCAGTTTTCTTAAGCCCTATCCTCTTATTCTCTCTTTGCCATTAGGGGAATACTTCAAGGCTCAAACCTTGAAACAAATATTCCCTTAATTTACGAGGAAAGTATCGCAATTCATTCTCTTGATGTAAACAAGAAGGAATATAATGGTGGCTTAGATATAATTTATAGCTAGACAATGGCACACTGCCTTTGTTTGAGTCTTCATAAATCGCAACTCTTGTTAATATAAAAATCTCTAGCAATTCAGACGTAATTGCTCGAAGTTACTAGTTAGTGTGATTCATTATTAAACTTTTGTTTTCAAATCCAACACCTCCATAAAATATACTTTAAATATTTTGGTAGCTTGATGAGATAAAATCCATTGGAAAATAATATATGTGAGTTCCAGGCTTCATAGACTAAATTTGAAAACGGGTTTTGTTAATACAGATTGTATATATTGTATATGTAGCGGGATACACATATTATCTACATTCAATATGGCAAAGTTAAAAGTATTTACATAATTGTTTGATGATATCGTTGATTGGAAATTTATATTTTTACCAACGTTGTCTAATAAAATTATTGCAAGAATTTTTTCTTCAAAGAAGGACAGAATTACTGTTGTGAATACTTTTAGAAATCTTGAGCTGGCCATTTTATACAACTTTTTTCAACAATCTAGGTGAAGAATAGCGTGGGACTTTTTATTCTTACATCTCTCTTTTAACTCTTAAAAAAATCATTACTTGCTTTGAATTCAATTAAACATTGTGTTCTTATTGGAAGTATTATATAATTTAGCAAATCAAAAATAAATTAACTACAAACTTTGTTCATATCTTGGAAAGATATGTCCATGTCCCTAATTCCTATCCTAATAAACACACGATATCTTATTGATAAAATCAGGTTTGCGATATTACTAAAGGGAATTAAGTTTCGGCATTGAAAGATACTTTTAAAACTCGGAATTGGTTTTTGGACCTTATCTTAAATGTAACCAACAAATTTAGTCTTAAATATCTCTCATTAATATTTACTATTGAAAAATTTCATTCAAAAGCTTGTTATCGCCTTTTTAAAAACCAAAATTACATACATATATAAAAATTATGACAAAAAATAAAAATTGAAATACAATAATCCAAAACCAAAAACGTGTTTCAGACTAAGTTTAAGTCATTTAATATGAACAGATAGACACAAAAACACAATGCAGCCATATGCAACTATTTAGTGTGTTAAAAGAAAATAGACCAAAAGCTGTCATTAAATATAGGACAACAAAAAACAGCAGTAAAAAAAGAATGCGATATTGTGTATGTGGGGTAGGTCGAAACTTTTTGTGAACAGATCTTCATTAAAAAATTGTATAGGATGCCTTTTTTTAATCGCAGCAAATGAACATGTTAAATATATCGCATTAATCAAATAAAATATAAAACAACAACACGATTCTGTTTAGCACAATTACAACGCTTAAGTCATTTGTTCTTAAAAAGGTTGAAAATTATGATTTTATTTATTTACTTTTCTCAAAAAAACCCACATGTTGCCAGTTTGTTTTTGATTTTTTATTGCCAAATAAATAGTATTTTGCATGTACCTACAAATATTCATACAATATAAGTACTCACAAGTATGTACATGTGTACATACATTTAAGTATATGAAAAGTTTAAATCTTTACGCATTTCCGCTTTAAAGAAATCACATTCTTCATAAAATAAAAAATATCAATTAAATGGAAAGATAGTTCATATACATATTTATATATTGGTCTCATTTATTGGACGTTTTCAACGCCTAAACATTCAAACTTAATATCTGTATTTCGTTGTATGATTGTGATAGAAAAAGCCGTTTTATATTTGTAAGTTTTACTCTACAACTCACTTTAGCACGAGTATTATTTTATTTGTGTTATTTTCCATGAAATATTATTGAACTTATTGGAACGTGCGGTTTTAGTGTTGCCAATGTCAAATTGCATCTGGAAATGTCGCAGCTCAATCTATTCACACGAAATATGAATATTTTGAGTCTGAATAAATATAAATGTTAATAAGAAAACATATTGTAATTGGCACACAAAAAAAAAAAAAAATATACATAGTACAGCAAGAAAATTCGAAAATTGGATAGGATTATTGTTTCAATTCATATTCTTTTCGGCTGTATTAAAAAATTAAGTTTGTTCTTTTAAAAGTTTGGGTGATTATTAATGTTAAATAACGCAGATATAACAGATAGTCAAAAATGATGTTAAATTTTTCTCGTCAAATACTCCATCTAAGGCACAATTTAACTTCTCGGTGGACAACGTTAGCCTTAGCCAGCTGTTTATTTTTAAGTAAGATTAATAATTTTTTTTAATTAATATGAGAAATTGTATTAGTCTGGCAGCATTGTTAATATTTTTTTACAGTTTGCTTGTAAGCTTTTTTCATTCAATTATACCAATTAACAGCCCACGCAATCTATTACGAGTGTTTCTGTTTTTTTTTCTATTCAAATATCATTCACTCATTCACTTATTATTTTTCTTTGATTTTGTATTTCTTGTTTTTGCAAACAGTTTTTAAAAAACCGTGTGATTCAGGTTTATTTGCTTGAGAAGTTGCCTATTAAGTGTTTGTCTGCTGGTGTATCTTATTTGCATTTTTGTTTGTTGCCGGCTGTAAGCTGTAGGACAGTAGGAAATATAAGTTTATATTGCAACAACATATTATAACTTTATGAGGCCTCATATCAAAGTAACCTGCAAATTGAAATAATGGCCAAAAATCATAGTCATCAACATCGAAGGTATAGTTTTCGAAAAACATAATTTTTGTCTTCGTACTCTTATGAATGAGTATGTATGGATGTGTGCAAACTTGTAAAACGTAAAAGTTAAGTTTCAGTCACATTAAATATTGGATTATTTTGGACTAGATTGCCTTAAAAACGATAAATATATCTTAAAAAAATAGTATTATAAAGTTGATACAATAAAGCGAATTAATTTTCAACTTTTAATTAAATAACGAATAACGCAAGTTTAAATATATTAATAGTAAAATGCGTACCTCTTTTTTAACTTTGTTTCTTTTTTTAGAGAAAATAATAATTTCTTCATTTAGAGAAAATAATAATTTTCCACCATGTGTAAATTATTTTAAACATAGTGCACTTTTTAACACCATTATTTCAGTTACTAGTCAGCTGTAAGAAGCACAAGAGTTTTTAATCTGAGCAAAAATATTGGATGCTTTGAACATAAAAAAAGTTGGAAAATTTTTTTAAGTTTCCGATATCTGAGAAAATCATTTTAAGCAAATATAAAAAAAAATTAAAAAGTAAATCTGATCTTAAGCCAATTTTTTTTAAGAAGTAGAAATAGACAACATCTAAATATATGAGCATGATTAAATGGATTAAATTTGTCAACAATATTACACTATTTCAGCACTTCTATATATTATACAAGTTTTGGTTCCTGTGCTGTTAATGAACCTACCAGGTGGTCACTAAAACCATAAGGTTAAATGTACCGTAGATAATGGGAGCTACTAGATTTCACAGCCCCAACGACCTGGAGAAGCCATTAAACTTGAAAGGATATTTATATAAAGGGTGATAAAGATATGTATTCAAGTTCAAATTTAAAAATTAAAATTATAATTTTCAGAAATCTACCAGCTTTCTCAGGTTAATCTTTACGGGTAGATTACTAATTCCGTAGCATTTTAATCTTATAAAAATTAATATATCGTCGGTCACAGGTTGACAACTCTTAACATGTTTTTTGTACTTTCCAGAAGACAAGAATAAAGGATTGCTCCATTGCTAAGTCGTGTTAGGAGTAAAAAAAACAATATTAGTAGGAGACTTTTATTGTGGGATGATGTGAAGAAAACAAAGCTATTGATTTTATTTTTCATTAAATAAAATTAAAATAAATTATAACTCGATTCGACTCTTTTGTGAACTAAGAGTATTCAACCTATGGCCGGCGATATGCCATTTAAGGAAAAGTCTATAATTTTTTTTCCACTTATTAAAACTTTGTTAATAAAAAAAATAATCAATAATAAACACCCGTGTTACTACTAGAACCAGAGGACTTTTGAAATGATGTATATTCGAAGAATTAAGTTTTAAACCAAATATTTTTTCCTTAAAAAGCTGGAATCAAAGAAATGATTTGTACGTTTTTTTTAAATATATTTTTTAAACTATAATTTTTATGTTAAATCAAGCAAAGAAAAAATCAGTATTAAAAATTTAATTTTTAGGAATAATAAATTCAATTAATTTTTTTTCAATAATTGCCCTTCTATAGACTGCAGTTTTACAAAGTATCGAATATAAATAACGATTTAAATTAAATTGACACAAAAATAAAATCTTCTTCTTTTTCAAAAAAATTCATAATGGATTATATGAATTTATTCATGTCATTTAATTTTTAACTTACCCATTACGATTTATAGTGCACCATAAAGCTATGAACTTAAGTAACATTGACTCAAATCGGATAACAATATCTTATAACAGATCATCCGTAACATCTTATTTTAAAGAAAACACCATAAACCTCTAGCTGTAAAATAACTGTTATTTTAGACACTAAATTTAGTTCCGCAAAAGAATTAATAGTTGTTGTGAAAAATTTAATTAACATTAGAAATTTAAACAGCCTATGATTATTAAAACTGGCCAATTACAGTTTAAACACACAAGTATATAATTAATCACCATTAGGCAGCTTTTAAAATGAACTATTAGATATGACCTCTTAAACATGCGAAAGAAAAGAAAAACAGTAAAAATTGTAATGAGCATTAATAAAAATGCTATTTAAAAATTTTAATTTTTTTTATATTAGGCATAAGAAAAAGTTTTGTCGTTTTTGAACACAAGCAATTTTATCTGAAGGCAAAAACAAAAGGTGTACGACACGTTTAAAGAGGGAGATTTTAATTTTCAGATTATATATCTTGGTTAGATGAACTCGTTTAAGGAAAGCAAACATGTAAAACAGTAACATGCAAAAGAGTAAACAAGGTCATTTAGAAAAATAAGAAATAGAGTAGGAGAAAGAACAGAGTCTTCACTGTACAATAATAATAGGCCATTATAAGTAGGCCATCGAAGTAGGGTACCTCGGACATAAAAATGTTAAGATTGTCTATGTATAATTAGACCTTGAAAATATCTAAGAAAATGTGCGAACATGTGTAAGTTACCTTTTTTAGTTTGGGAGAAAATTAGCGCACAATTACTTTTTTTTCCACATTTTGGCCAACCTTATCTTTGTTCTTTTGGCGTAGTGCACTAACTACTGTTCAGATTATTACTTCAAGATGCTTGCTATATTCATAATAACATTTAGAATAAACAAATTTTGATTTTTGATTTTCTTTCGTTGCTTATACACACCAAATGCAAAATGTCCAAAAATTAAGAAAGATCTAACAAAAGGAAACAAAATTGGTAAAAGAATTTTTTTTTGTGTTTAAACACCAAAGTTTAAAAGAAAATTAATAAAGCTTTTTCAAAGTAAAATTTGCGTATCTAAATTGGGTCTTACCGAATTTTATATAACTGGCCTAAAGCAATTACAGCTGCTTTGAATGTAGAAATCAAGTTACCTTTTGCATTATGGTTACTGTGTGCACAATATATTATTTAGTATATGAATGTACTATATACTTTCTATATAAACATGTATGCAAACGGTGATCACGGTAACTATTAAAAAGAACGGTGATTTGATAATCACATTCACTGGTAACGATGTTCCTTAAATATCATTGGATCGCTTATCCCTAGTAAACAAAGGCAATTTTGAAAAAAATTTAAAAATTGTAAAACTTCTCGAAGTGCAGAAGACCGATTAAAAAAAGTACACGGGCTATTAAGTGTCCAATTGTTGGCTACGTACTTAAAAAATATTTGTCAGCCACGTGATTATTAAAGGTAGGGTGGCCTCTTTGTAAAATTTATATATAAAAATAAAAAAATTAATTTTATTTCGCCATTTGTATAAAAACTTCTTTATCTATATATGTATGTATGTAATTACAAAATTGTGTAAATATGTCCGGTGCGTTTTGATGCTTTGGTAATTTTAATTTCATATATTATTAAAAAGAAAATGAAATGTTGGTGGCATGTTATAACGTGCAGGAGCATAATGTCCATCGATATAGAGTCATAACGTCCATGGATATTATAGGTATAATTTATGGTATTCTATATTAGAAACATGTAACAATTTTAAAATTTGGATTGCAAAAAAATCTCAGGTAAGCAAAGGCTTTGTTGGTTATATTCTAGAAGAGAAAATCGTTGCTACCAGCTGAATGTCGTCTATGCAGAAAATCTTTGGTAGGCGAAGCCGGCCGGATTCCTGAGTAAAGTAATAGAAATACCGTTCAAAAATTTGTAGAATTTGATTGAATGGTTTTATCACAGTCAGTACAATTTCGGAATATTGCATAATCTGACTATTTTCTTTTAAAATCACTGCAACACTGCATGCAAGAAAATCAAATGCATATAATATATCTAGTTTTAAATTTGTAACATAGAAAGATCCGTATCTGAAAACCATGAAGAAAAAATGTTGAAAAGCGATAATTTTTAACCAACTTTAAAAAAATATAAAATTTATATGGCTCAAAACACGGTATATAAAAAGTAAAAAGACCAGCTTTATATGAAGCAACCGAGTTCAAAGAGCTTGAAGCTTTAATAAATACTTTGTAGAAACAAAAAAAAAAAATAAAAATTAATAAAAAAATGTATTCTCCGCAAATGCCCAACTATATTTATGATATTTTATGTTTTTGACTTTTAACTGCGAATCGCAAAATGTTGTAACTGTGACATTTTCGATTTTAACAACTATATCTGATTTCATAGAGTCTAAAGAAGGACACTATATCTTGGCTGAAGTTTTAAATAGGGTGAAAATGCTTTTTTTGAAGAAGAAAAGAACGACAGAATTTTTTCATACATCCAATATATTATGCCGGGAGATACATAAAAATTAAATACATTTTTTATGGTTTGAGCTTTTAATATTGATCACTATTTGCAAAATAAAAATCTAAGTTAGTTTTTTCAAATATATACAGTTATGACTTATTAGTTTTCGTTATCGCTTTTGTTGTTGTTAAACAATATTTTTTAAATAGTAAATAAATATGTTTGCAAACAGTTTTAGTTTTTTTTTGCTGTTATTTTATCGGTTTTTATTTTTTTATTGCTTTTAAAAGTTAGTAAAATAAGAAACTTTGGTATATTTAAAATAATTTTGCAATGGTTGAGATGGTGAATTCCATAAGTGTTTGTAAAAACGTAGTTTTTAAATTTTTTGACCCAAAACGATTCATTTGACGAATCTACTTACACATGTTCTCTGTAATGTAAGACTTCGAATGGTAACAAGTGAACGCTTGTGTTATAGGGATAAAAGCCTTTTTAAATTTTCTGACTTGCTTTAGATTAGGACTAAAAATTTATGGTTATATTGGAGACCTATTTCGATTTTTATCGTTGATCTCTGAAGATTATTACTTCTCTGTTTTTTTTTTTTGGTCGCGTAAATTTTTATGATTTAATCGAACAATGATGTTATAGGCCGCTATTCGCCACTATTTGACTAAAATTTAAAAAGTTTTCACTTCGTAGTCATTTTCCATTTTGTAATTTAGTAGTTTGTATAATTATTCAACTATTTTTTTTTAATTTATTTCTCTGCAGAGTCGTTATTTAATAATAAATGTTGGAATTATTTATTTCATATTTTTCTATTACCTGTGCTAGCTAGCTAATTTTTATATATGTCAAATCATATTTTTATTTATTTATTTATTTCAACGCATTATTCGCAACACTCGTTTTTGTAAATGTGTTTTTCTTTAGTGTTTTTTTTTTCTAAAAGAGTTTTATGCACTTTTAATGGTATAAATTTCTTGAGATCTTAGTTTTATTTTAACCAATTTTGTTTTATTTATTTGAAAGATATCCTGTCTCATTAAGGCGAAAAAAAGTAGTGCCAATTTTGCTTTGGGAAAAGTGAGTTCGAAAGTTTCGCCTGTGCAATACTTATCCAGTCGTGAAAATTTAAGTTAAATTTAGGCCAGCCTTATGTTTTTTTATTTGTTTTCTTAGTTTTTTGTTATCTTAATTTTTTAAATTGGAAATGTTGTTCGAAACGTTTAAGATGAGTATGACGTCATCAACTGCTTCGGATCTAACAATTTCAGGAACTGTCTTTCCCGACCAAAAATTTTTGTGGTAACCTTCACATGTGAGTGTATTAGCCAAAAGAAAAAAAACTACAAACAATCGTTACCCGTTATCTCCAATAATTGACACTTTTACGAATTTTTTTCATCATAACGCAATAGAGGTCATGAGTAAACAAATCTTAAATATTCTTTTGCAAAACAAAGCCATGAATAAGAAATTATGAAAGAAAATAATAATCTATTACAGTTACAAAAATCCTATTAAAATAAATTGTTAACAATAGGAAATAGTCTCTTTTCTTTTATTTTATTAGTTGTGCAAAAGTGAATACTTTGCACTTATGATAAGTTTCGGATTTTTTAATAATACTAAACATTTAAAATAAAAAACAAAAAAATAAAAGTAATTTAGCAATATACGTATGTGCGGATAGCTTAAAATTTAACACACAGCAAACATCTAAATGCTTAAATTTATTCAAGTCATCCATTACTTAACTTAAATCCAATAACTGGAGTAGATCATTTAACGCTTAAGAATTTGTGATTTGTTAAAGTTATTATATTTTTTTTTTACTTGTTTTCAAAATAAGCAATAACAACGAAATATTTAGTTTCTCATATTTTTTAAAGTGTAATTTAATGTCTGTTTTGAAAGAATGCAATAAAGTAAATAAATAAATAAACGAGAAAAAAATTGTGACAAAAATGTGTTTCCTTAATAAATTGTACACCAGAAATATGAGTATGAATAATGCAAACAGTAAAATTGCTTTAATTGCATCTCTTAAAATAAAGTTTTTATTATTCAATTTGCTTTTTCGTTTGATTCTTTAAAATTTTGAGCCATGACCTGCTATCTCTGCATTTTTTGTTTCACTACATGACTACTGTGCCTGCTAAATAATAATGTATTTTAAAGCTTAATGATCCTTTGTCAGGAATTTCGATTAACATGATTAAGGAATCCTTATAAAACCCAAAGAAGAAGCAAAACAATATTATTTAAATGGACTTTTTTAAGATTTCAAGATATTTGCCTTAAACATCGGCTTTTGATTAAAAAAAATAAATTTTTTATGTTCGAACTAATTTAGACAATTAGAGGTATTGTTGCAACTTAATAAAAAAAAATATATACAAAAATAATAAGGTTTTTCTTAATCATCACAAGTCACTCGCCATGACTTAAATTCGAGATGTAGTCACTGTTAAAACTTATTTTATAGGAGTCCAAGTAAATGGTTATTAGTAGAAATATCCTAATTAAGTTCTTGGTTTTAATTTTTAAATTTGTGTAGCTGTAGCATTTCTGGATGAACATATTCCTAAATTTTTAACGAAAAGCAATTTTTTTTAAAGTATTTTTTTTTTTCAATAATGTTTTTAATTTACAAATATTAATAAATTATGCCCTGCAAAGTAGTTTTTTGGCGTAAATAAATCGCTTGCTGCCTGGTTGCTAAAAAGTACAAGACTGAAGAATTTCAGGGGTCAGGCGGGTAAAATGTTTTCTTTATCACTAATCGAACATATTTCTTTTCGTTGTGAATTGGAGTTCTATATTATGAGTAATTATTGATACAGTTACTTACTGGAATGATATTATACGAACCGTACTCGTGCAGTTTTCTTGTTCTATTTATTAAAATCTTAATTTGATAATGGTTTTCTGTAAGATATCGTATATTTAAAAGTATTTATTTAATGACAAATGTAAAGATAAAGGCGAAAAGAATTTTTTGACCTGTATTCTAATAATTTATAATAAAAAATAAATAAATAAATACTAAAAAGAAGCATCGCATGCCTTTTAAAGGTTTAAAACTCTAATTTGATACTTTCGATTTAAAAAAAAAATTATTAGAAAAATGCTGGACTAAATGAAAATGGTAGTCCTGAAATCTAGAGTCGGTTATTTTAATATTCTAAATTTTGAAACAATCGAGACTTGTAATGCTAGTTCCACACTAAAGCACTATGTTAACAAAGCGGCGAAAATGAGTACTATGAAATTAACACTTAAGCCATATTTTTTGATTTTCTTAGAACTTTTCTCAGGCTCTTCTTGCCTACACAAAATAATATTATTAAGGTTACATCAAGGGACATTTAGGAAAAACCAAGTTGCAAAATTTAATTAAAATTTTGTGATATAAGGCCACGCGGTTGGCAATATTAATTAAACAAGTACTTTGATTTTTAAAACTCAAGAAGCTTTTTATAAAATACTTTTCCTGATTTTCCAGTATTTGATTTTCGTATGGTAACACGGAAGTATTTTTTATTTTCCGTACCCTTCAATTAAACAAAGAACGAATAACGATTGAAATTTTTAAGAATCCAACTATAGGTTTAATACTTTACGACTTTAAGAGTTTATGGCTCCCCTTCCATTTACTGTGTACTAGATGTACAAATTTTAGAAATTTGAGTTAAGACTACAATTGCTTCTAGTTTTGCGCATCTTTCTTTGAAGAATAAAAATAATCGTAATTAATGTCAAGAGCTGGAACAAGTAAATAAAATCAGATCTATGCGATGCCATTTTTTCAATTCTCTTTAGAAGTTGCAGCGAGTTTCATAGCGATTTTTAATGATGAAATTTTTGTTCGATGCCACTGGAAATTATTTATTTCACTTTAAATTTAATTTTTGTTTTTGTTGTTTATGTTACTGAATAAATATATAAAACAAAGTGTTACAAATTCTCTCAAAATTTACGCCATACTTTTTGTTTAGGCCGTTTGCTTCCGTACATCGCAAGCAAACAAAAATTTCATGCAATTATTCTTATAAAAGTTTTCTTGTGTTTTAAATAAAAATATTTAAAAACTTGTTTTTATGAAAAAAAAATAAGGTATTTTATAACACAAATTACTCCAATCTATTTGTTTATACCGACGTAAGTTCTGCTAGAGATTTGGTACAGGTTTTTTTTTTCACAGTAACTTTACATTTAAAAGTGGGTGCTCGTACGGAAACACTTTTTTTGTTTTAACGTTTCGCATATTGCGGAAAGGTGAATTTTGTAAATTAAACGTCGTTTTAAAACAGTTGACTATTTTAAGCCATTAAAAAACTCTGTTGGTCTGTGATGTTCGACAACTGTGAGTTGCAAAATCGACTAAGAGACTAACCAACTAACTAGAAGCGAATTTATTAAGTCAATATTACTGAATTGATTTAAAATTGTCATTAAAAGGCAATTAAGTAATAATTTATTTAAAACTTTGCACAAATGCAAAGTGCTTTAATGTGTTAAATGTTGCTACCACAGCTTAAAGATAAAAATTATAAATAAATTTCTGTAACAGAAAATGTTGGAAAGTTAGTTTTAATTTTTACTACGGTTTTAATGGCTTTTATTAATATTGTGGTTAAATTTGTTGTTTAAAGAATTAAAATTTATTTTTGGCTTAAATTCATTTTTTAATTTCCAAAAAGGTTTTTACAAAAAGGAATTTGCGCATTTTTTTTTTACTAATTGTATGCACTTGTTTCAAAAAAAATTATGATTAAGGATTTTAATGAAAATTTTTCTTCTTGGTAAGAGAAAGAAAGCTCTATCGTAGAAATATAAAGTTAATTTTAATAAAGTTTTTTTTAATATTTTTTCAATTAATTGTCAAACTAATTTTAATTGGGCTTAAGTTCTAGAGTTGATTTAGATTTTTAACCTACTAAAGTCTAAAGAGTTTTTTATAAATAAAACACGAGTTTATTACATAATTCTGCATTTTGATTAATTAAATTCTTCAATAAAAAATACTATTCCAAAAATCCTGCTTTATGTAAAAAACACATTTGGGACGAACGACGATTTTTCTTTGCGAATAATAAATTAAAATACATTTGTGTATATGAAAATGCATTGACGAAATTCGTCGTGCGTATCGAATTCTGCGATAGGTATATTTCTATTTTTTATGTCGACGAATATTTTTGTGTAGAGGGACCATTTTTCTGTTTATTTTTTAAACAGTTTCATTTTGTTAAACTTATAATTTATTTTTTTGTATTTACAGAGTGCCATTTTTAGTATTCTTAAAATTTAAATTTAGAAAAATATGCTTTTAAATGTGTGTTAAAAATTTTCCATCTACATAAATAAAATATGCTCACAACTATTTTAGTATCATTATACCAGTAAAATTAATTTTTTATACCCTTCATTACAGGTGGAAAAATTCAGGTTTAGTTTCATTCAGACATAGTTTAAATAATTTTGCTATTGAAAATTAGCAAGATTGATCCATGTCCTTTGCGGCATTGGGCAAAACACCAACTCCAATTAAAACCACAATTATATGGGGCGATAGAGAATTAAAAAGTCATTAAAAAACACCAAAGTTCAAATAAAAAACAATATAAAATGTATTGTTTCTCTTTTTAAACATATGTTCGCTCTAACAAGTTTCACCTGTAAACAAAAAAATAATTTTCAAGTAAATTTATAAAAAAATTTGTCGTCCTAATTGAGTTAAAGTCCACGAATATAAACAAAGATGGTTTAGTGACGAATTTGTTCTGCTGTGCAAAATTCGTCGTTCGTTCTAGTTGTCTATTATTGGTAACGAAAACACAAGAAGCCAAACAAAAAATTACTTAATTGGAAACAAAATATGAAAGCACCATAATAAAATAAGTAGTTATTGAAATAAAGGTGGGTTAAATATACATTAATTCGATACTTGTTTTTGCGATTTATGTCTTCTTCTACTTAAGAAATTTTATACGGTTTTCCCTTTTTCGAAAATTTAATAACCCTAACAAGCACTACTAATACAGTGCACCTGCATTGACTTGTGTTCATTAAACTTGCTGTTTTGGATAAAAAATAATTAAAACTAAAAAGAAAGGTTAAGTTTATAGGATATCATTTGAGTATATTAACTGAAAGTGTTAATATTATATAACAGAAAAGTTAATGGTTATAAAATTATTCATACATGAAAGGATATAGCTATCAATTGATGTATGATCCTTAATACAATAGTCAAATTAAACTATTGGCCAAATAAAGACAAAAGAAAATTATCATTAAATTACACCTTTTTCAATTAAGCAAAAAAAAAAAAAAGGAAAAACGAAAGAGTTTCACTCCTTAATTTTATTGCTTACAACTTACCCATATTTTCTTAAAATAAGCAGTTTCCAATGAAACAGAGATTTCATTTTAGCGTGTCTTAATTTATTTTACTTTTTTATATAATTTTAAACTTTCTTGTAATTTAGTTATGTAAATAATTGACTACTTGTCAAATTTGCCAATTATGTAGTTAATAGATACATTAGTTGGCAAGATTTCGATATTTATAGAAAACTACGCATTTTGCGTGTTCCTTTTTTTCCTTTTCTGTAAATAAATACTTTTTGCTTTTAAAATAAATTACTCTAAAGTTTTAAAGGAATATGGTCTTACAAAATTTTATATAGATTAACGTTTTTTTGTTTTGTATTTGGGTAGAAAAAAAATTTTTAAAGTTATTACAAGCTCTATTAGTAAAAAAATGTAAAATTAGTTTTTTATAAATATTTTTTTAATTAAAAATACCTCTCAGAGCTATATAAACACTTATAGCTCTTTATAACACTTATAATGGTATAAACACAACCGGGACGTACGACGAATTTCGCACAGGACTGCGTATTCGTCAAACATCTTTGCGTAAATTCGACGACTGAAACTCAAATGGGACAAATAATTATTTATAAATTACTTTGAAAATATGTTTTGTTCACACTTGCTGGAGTGACGAAGTATTTGAGAAAAGAAACAATCATTTTTATATTGTCTTTTACTTGGACTGTTTTTATGAACGAATTATTATTATTATTATTATTATTTTTTTTTTAACTTTGTCATAGCTAATAGAAAAATATAAAATTATGGTAGTAGAGGATAGTTCTTCCAAGTGTGTAATTTTTAACTTGTCAAGCAACACTTATTGTAAATAGAAACTCTGTAGAAAAATTAATATATTAAAAATACAATATAACAGTATTAAAATTTCTCATAATTTATTTCTTCTAAATAGTAGTTACAATAGATGACTACCTTGCAGATGTATACTAGGAATGTTGACGAAGGCTGTAACGAATAAGAAAGTGCATTTGATTTTGATTTTGTTATCTTTAACATTTATAACAATTGGTAACGAACTAAACCCAAAATTTAAGAAAATATGAAATATTAGCTAACTTTAAAACCAATTATTAACGAGTAACGGCTATGCCAATAGGTAGCATCGAATTAAAAAATTGATTTCCAATAGCACCTTTTCGACACTATGTCTGATCGATTGGCCATGCCTCGCCATAATTTTAACACTAACTCGGACGGACAAACGGACATCGCTGAATCGATTTCGCTATGCATAAGAATTGACAATATATATACTTTATTGATATTGGTGAAATTACAAACGGAATGACAAACTTATGTGTACCCTTTTTGCACTTTTTGTGGTGAATGGTATAAAAATAGTTATATTTGTGCTATAAATACAAAGTAAATTAACTTTTAAGAAATAAAACAATTTTAAAAATAAGCAGAAACGGTCTCGGTAGACAAAAATATTCTTAGTTTGTTGAAATAAAACATAAAAATAAACTTATCGCAGAATTCGTTATGCACGACAAATTACGTCGACCCATTGATTGTGTACATGTTCATATTGAAATATGTAATTTATCTTTTTCGACGAATATTCGCAACGAAAAACTTGTGTTTATAGCATAACTTTTAATTTTGTATAACATTTGACTAAAAAAGTTTATGTTACAATGCTTTTTTTGGCACTAAAAAAATTGTTGTCAGTTTTAAAAATTATAGAAGAGTTTGTAATTTTTTTGTGGACCAAGATAGAGCAAAATATAAAAGTGTGTTAAAAACCCTAGATCAATTAACTAAATGTCGCACAGAGGAGTATTTGACCCAAAAATCTGGCCAAAAAGGCAAACATTAATTTGATGAAATCCTAAGAAGTAATAACGCAGATCGATTGAGAACAATTATTTACATCATATCGTGCACTATTAAGATTGTAAGTTAAGATTTGTAGTTGTCAGACACTGTTAAAGTCAGGAAAGTAAAGAAAATTGTTTGCGTTTTTATTGAGTTTTTTCGACTTCAAGATATTTATATGATATTTTTTTATGGTTAAGCAAATAGAGGTATAATATTTTTTTACCTGAAAGATTTCATCAGCAGCTATTTTTAATATTTAAAAAAAATTATCTCAAATATTTATTTAAAAAATATTAATTAAAAAAAACTATATGTATATATAAATACAAATTCTTAAAAAAAGGAAACGTTTTTTGAAAGTAAAGGTAGCTGTTGTAAAAGTTTGCCCATTATTTTTAGTGATTTCTTTTTTCTCTTTTTACTCATAAGGCACTTTTTATTGTCGTCATGAACTTTTGTGTTTTTCGAATTATTGATGTGAAATATTATTAACAATTTATTATTATTACAAATAATTACACTTGTTAAAAAAAAGTTAAGTACCATGTAATAGAAATATTGCATAAATTAAACACACAATGCTAATGACAATGGCCGATGCAAAAGTCTGCAATGCTTCAACAGACACAAAATCAGTGAGGTGTTACATTTGCGGACAAACTTCAAAAGATTTAAACACATTGCGGAAAAATCTTCCAGATAACACAGATGCTTTGAATTTTGGGCTATCAACTTTACACGCACGCATACGCTTTTTAGAATCGACACTTTATCTTTCATATAAACTGACACTTTAAAAGTGCCAAGTAAGGAGCAATGAGCACTTGTTAAAGAAAGAAAGAATCATCCAAAAGAGCTTACTTGTAGTTATTCTGAAACCAGCATACGGCAACACTGATGATGGCAACGCATAAACGGATCCAGCAACTGTTTCGAAAATTACTGGTATAAATGAAGAACTAATCAAACGCCTGAATATAAAATTGGAAACCATAACTAGCGAGCAACGCATAGTATTGAAAAATTTGATGAATATGTACATCACACAGGGAAAATGTGTGTGCAGCTCTACAATTGGCATCCCATGAGTCCAACGATGTACAAAATTCTAATTCATGGCGGTACTCTAATAAAGCAAGTAATCTTGCCTATTGGAAAATTGTCAGAAGAAGCTGCCGAGGCCAGAAATAAGCACTTCAGATTATGTCGTGCCAATTATACGAGAAAACTCAAAAATAACACTAATCCATTAATAATCTACCAAAAAAATTTTTCTATCAAACTAAAGCTGAAACTATCATTTAAACGCCATTAAAACATGAATACAATCTTCCGTGGATTACAAAGCCTTTAATTAGTAGAAGAACCTTATATCCTTTATAAGTTTTACTCTTCAAATGCGGATGCTCATGAATTGTGTGGCGTAAACCCGAGGACCACGGGCAGGCTTATACTGATTATGGATGACATGATAAACTTTGTCGCGAACTTAACGATAACCATAATTTGGCAATCAAAAATCAATTCGAAGAAATCAGCCACGGGTAAAAAGATCGATCTTCTATCATCGATGATAAAAAAAGGATGTTTTAACATTTCTCAGAAGGCGGTAAGCATTCTGTTACGGGCAGAGGTGAATAAGAGTAAAATCGCAATTTTAAAGTCATTCTGAGACAAAAGCCGTCCTGCTGACATGTGTTATAAAATTATAGTGGAAGATAAAGTTGTCAATAAATTTCTTAAGTAATAACAACAATAAATATTCCATGAAAAACTTAAAGATTTATAACTATAACCACGTCTAGTTGTTCGGTTGCAACTCCAGCTATTTTAGAATTTGTCTCGGTCTTTTTCTATAGTTGTTTAAATATTTTAATGCTTCTCAACTGATGAAACCTTTAATACAATGTAAAAAGTGTTGAGTTGGCAACTGAAACACCTGAAGATTTCGCTAAAGTTGATTTCAATAAATTGTTATTCCAATTGAAAAAATTTTTGTAATGTTGCACTCGTACATTCTACGTTCAATCACGTGGATATACAACTAGACGAGAGAAGAATAACAATGTTATTAAGCCACAGATTGGTAAGGTACTGTGTTAAGGTTGATGATAATAAGACTGATCAGACAGGTATTGGGTTGTTGTTGTTAAATGCAATATGCGAAAAATTTCTACCATTTTAAACACAAAAAGGATTAATGCAGAAATGTATTCTTCTTTGAACCTGAAATTTAATTTATTTAAAGGTTTTTGTAAAGTTTCGCGTTCTTTTATAGGAAAGAAAATTTTTTGTTTAGGGTATTTTAAATTTGTTAGTAATTGCCTTTAATGGAATTAATTTTTTTTTTTTAAGTTAGAACGGACAACGAACATTCGTAATACTAAACGAAGAAAGCGCAGGTAAAATCATTTTTCGAAAAACTTTGAAAGATCAATATCAATTCCCTGTTTTATATCGAAGAATTGTAGTCCAACAACATTTCCAGAGCTTATTTGGGGTTCTCAAAACTTCATTGAGGATAAACGGAACCATCTTGGTGAAAATGTTGTAGTGAGTTCAAAAATTTATAAATTTTAAACGGTCCTTATGACTTACACTTGTTTGTGTTAAATTTAATAATCCTATTCCGTTTACATATTGCTTAATGTCAACGATGTTGGCTGATTTAAACCAATTACAATGCGAGCTTAAGAGTAAATATCATTGCATTTCCTTAAAATTGCAACTCTCATAATCGTTTAATTTATACAGTCCCAGCTTCGGACGAGAGTACAGGATCAAATAGACTTTGAAAATTATATAAAACCAGATAAGATAGCTCATTTATTGGTTTTTTTTTGTGGTTAATAGAAGTACAGCTAATTTCGGTTTGCTTTGTTCCACTTTGAGGCGATTTTCTTGAAAAAGATTATTTTAAGTTTGGGAAGCAAAACATACGAATCATTTTTGTTGTATGTTGCTTTTGTTTTAATTGGATTGTAATACTTAATTGTTGTTTGCATCTGTTTCTGGTGTCATTACATTTGTTGTCATGGTCAGTTAATATTGTTGCTTTGTTGCTGGCTGTTTGTTTGTTGCTGTACGTTTGCCATGTGCATTTAACTGTGACAGATATGAGCAATTATGCTTGTACTGGCTTCTTGTTTGGATTTTTTAAATTTTGTTATAATTTCTTCGCCTTTTAAAAATTAACAAGAATTTAAAAACATTACATTCATATTACTCTTTAAAAGAATTTTGTATTTTGTTCTTTCTTCTTCTGTTAATTTAATTAGTTTTTTTAATTTTTAGTTTAAAAATCTGAGGAGATATTATTGTTGAGCTTTTTTTCGTTTGTTTGTCACTTTTGTGATTTCTTTTTTTCGTTAGAATACAGGAGTCTGTCTTGTGGATAAAATATCTTGATGCCATTGCAATTGTATATTTAAAATATAAAACTTAGTTCCGATCCATAACCACACTAATCCAAGGGGTATAACAATTATAAAAAAAAATGTTTTTATAACTATAAAAAATTTTAAATTTTTTTCTTTCAATTTAATTATCTTTTTACCTAATAATTATTGTTCAGTTCTTTAGATGCTACACCGTAAAAAATAGAAAAGACCTTTTGCTTAATACAGCTTTACCGCTCGCAACTAAGATTCCTATTTATAGACCAGAAAAAAGGTTCATATTCTTTTTATATGAAAAGATTTAGCAACTTGTTATTTGTTTTATAACTGTATTTATGCACTTGTGCGAAAAATATAAATGATTTATATAGCAATAATTAAAAGAAACTGTTTTTAAATGTTTTAAGACTGTATTATTTGTTTATTTATTAAAACAATTTCAATATATCTATATCGACGTTTATAACTGTTTTCTTAACATAATAATATAAACTTGTTAAAATAGAGAAATATTATTTAAAGTATTATTTATCTCTAGCTGTTTTATTTAAAGCTTTTTTTTCAAATACCTTTGCGTGTTATGGACATCTCTATATTTTCCTTTATAAGGTTATTTATAAGTTATATGCGATGTTTAGGATATTTGAATCGCATTGCAATGACTTGAAATAAAAAAATAATTCTTGGAGCACGTACTTGCTTCGAACAGCGACTTATTTCAGTGATTGTCGTAGCGAATATTCTCTATTTAAGTTATTATCTCTACTCCTTTCATTTTTGATAATGGTATATTGCCTTTAATATTCACCATTTATATATTCGATTGACTCCATTTCATATTGTGTCTGCCGTTTGCGTAGAAGATCTTGAAGCAGTAAGATCCATGCCGTGTACAAAACCATTACTTCTTGAAAACGTCAAAAATGCGGACATCAACGATATGTTTTAACGACATACATCGCATCTGTTGCTATAATGAAAACTCCCTGATTAATTCGAAGCCCCTGTAAATAAAATTAAAAAAAAATACAATAGGCATTTAGGATATTAGGGTGCTGATCACGAAAAAACAATAAAAAAACAATTTTTTTTGTTTGCAGAAAGATAGATACATTTTCATTTAAAGCACAAAATTTATCAGAAAAAAATATTTGGAATTTATGGTTAATTATATCGTTTTTATATAAGCTGACAATATAAATATTTATTTTTGGTAAACAATTTTTTGTCAAAAAGTATCGTTGGCACAATATGCATGCATACGATTATTGTGCATACGCTACAGGGCTCTTGAGATATTACAGGAGCGAAAATGTTGAACATTTAAATCGACAAATAATTAATCCTTTTAATTTGTTTATATTTTAATCTTCTAGGTTTTTTATTTTCTCTGAAGCAATAAATTGGGAAATGCAATATGTTTTAAATAACTTTGCAATTTCTAATTTGTTTAACAGACTAAAATGGCGATGCATCCGGAAACCCAAAGTCTCAAAACAAATCGAGATTTAAAAAAAGGTTTAAACTTAATTCTTGATGTGACAAAAACCGGGAACTAAATAATCAAAATCTCATCAAAACCCTATGTTTCTTATAAACTTGTAACAACAACCAAAAAAAAAAAAAAGTTTCATCTCGCTTGTACCATCGAACCGAAGAAAACTTTCTGTAATATTTGGACACTAAAAACTTGTCAGCTAATATAATAATATATTAGTTTCAGAAATAGGTGCCCCAGCTAAATTCTATAAGTAGGCACTTATTATTTAATTTATTGAAATTTATTCACATTCTTTGGAAATAGCTGTAATAAACACTCAAGTTGCTTTGGAAGTCACCTTTTGACGTTATTGGATTTTTGTTGTCGAATTTTTTCTTCATTAAAGCCAGTGACGGTCTTAGTCTTATTGAAATGGAAAAAAAGCGGTATGATTTTTGAGTACTATCAATCGACTATCGGCGTTCCTAAATGAAAATCATATCTTAGAATAGTAGCGTACCTTTATAGTTTCTATTTTCCAAGTTTTCTTTACAACTGTCCGGAAAATTAAAAAAGAAATCTCCTTAGATGATTGACAACAAGTTTTCACATTTTAAATAAGACATTATTTTAGTTCAGCCAAATAATTAAGCAAAAAATTTAATTTCCACGACTGTTAACTTTTAATTTTTGATTTTTCGTTAAGACTTTTAAGTTTTCTCTGTTTTGTTTGTAAGGAAATTTCATAGTATTGAAATCAATGTCTTTGGAAGTTTATGATAAAAACTAAGAGTTTTGAAATTTTGATATAGTTTCAATTTTTGATTACGTTAAAATGGACTTTCTTGCCTTATATTTTTGATGAATTTTAAGTATTTCGTAGTTTATTTTGTAAGTGTTTCGTAGTTTAAAAATACAATACAACTATGCATATTTGTATATGCATTCAGCTTACGTTCCCGGTTTCTAATAAGACCAAATTAAAAAAAGAAAATCGGCTTATATATCCTGGATAATCATAAATAAAATCTATTGTGAACATAAAGTAATAAAATATCACAAATACAGCAGCAAATAAAAAAAAAGATAACTAAAACCAAACTACTTTCCCTGTAAAGACAAATATAGAACAAAAACATTTTTACAAAAAATAATTAAAATTGCAGTAAAAACACAGTCAAAACATGTGGTAACAAAAATTTGTTGCTGGCTGGCCCTTTAAAGGTTTATTATATCAGACTGACCAGACACTATAACAAAGAGATAAAAATAAAAAAAACTAAAAAGATTAAAATTCCAAGGTAACTAACAAACTAGTTTACAAAGAGATAAAAATTAAAAAGACAGAATAAAACAAAGAAAAAATAAAAATTTATGAATCATCACAAGATCTTCACTTAATTAGCAAAAGCAATATTGCAACGTATAAAAATTTTACTGGATATCATCAATATAAATTTTAAAGTCACTTTTGCTTGGCATGTTTTTTCTATATCTGAAAATTCAAGTTTATCATTCATGTATCTAAACTAATTCATTCTTAACCGTTTAATTATTTATTTGTATGGAAAATATATACATATTTTTAACAGATGAAACTGCACATGTCCCGCTGAACACACAAGTAATTAATCTTCTGTTATATCTTTATTTTAACAAGGGTCCTAAAAATTGACAACTCTTATGTAACCAGGTAAAGGTACTGTAATCCGAAGTGCAGAGTTTTATGCACCATCCATTACAGTGATCTAAGTTATTACCTTATAATCTTATGACGGTGAATTTTAACTTGGAATATAAACAATGATTAAAATCACCTCCTTTAATTAATTGGTGCATTCTAGGTTCATAGATATCAGATGTATTTAAGATTTGAGATGACAAATTGGTTGTTAATATTTATCATTGACTTTGCACAGCTTAACAATTATTAAGAGAATTTAAATGAAAATTCTTCATTCCGAAATAGCGAACTACAGCAGACACTTCTTGAACTCTGCACTTACAATAACTGTTGCATATATTCACATTTTAACTAAAGCTTAGTTTTTTATCGCTTAACCTTTCAAAAGCACTTGAGATACACTTCTAAATACATTTTGAAATGATTAAAAGTAACGACAACATACTTGATATTGAACAGTGTGCACAGGATCAAACACATCCAGTTTGCAAGTACGTATTGTGTTTAAAATAATAATAATAATTCAGTTCATGTCTTGCGAACGACATGAAGACGTGTTGGAAAGCATTTGCAAACTTCATACCAGTAGACTTAAAAGAAAAACTACAACATGCTGAAGAGAAAGAAGAAATAAAATATTACAAGGAGAAACTTTCAAAAAAGTAACAAATAAACAGACAGAAAAACAAACATAAAAAAGAATAAAAACAATGTGTGCAAAGTTTTGTTTTATCATTTTAAGGCTTGTGAATATTTCAGTGTTCTTGGTTTATAAAAATAATTTTATTTTTATCTTAAAGAGCCAACTTACGTTCGAATATTCATAATTTTAAAATAATAAAACATATTTGTAGTTTCATGCAGCTGTGTGCCCCTTCTCTTCGTCATCGCTTATTTAAAAGCAAGCTCAAGAATTGCTTAACAAAAGTTGCAAAGGACACAAGAGAAATTGTGAATTAAAGTCATTTTTTTTCACATTTTTTTTTTTTTAATCATCATTTTCCATTTTTACAATTTAAAAATAATCGAAACATTAAAGTATTATTTTTAATATTAGAGCAAATATGATAAATTTGTTCAGTGAAAACAAAATAAAACGCCGTTGAATTCTTAACATAACAGTAAATCATAAAAAATAGTTTAAAGGGTATATTTAAAATCAACTTTGAATTAAATATTTTTTTAATTGTAAACGTTGCTTTTTTTATAGATAGTTGTCAACTACCCGTTATAAAAAATTAAAAAGTTTGAATTTCAAAATACAATATGAAAAAAAAAATCTTGTGTCCTAATTCCTCTAAATAGTTGTTTAAATAGAAAAACTTACAATCGATAATTACTCTTTACAATTTGTCGCAATTAATAACGAACTTAAGCCAAGAACTAAAAAAAAAATAATTCATTTTTAATACCTACCTAAAATAATTTAAAATTGATTTGAATATAGTAAGCGTTCTTAAAAAAGTGTTCTGAAGGCGAATCCGGATGGGTGGATTCTATGTGCCCCAGCTTAACGCTTAGGCGTAGAAGGCAAACAACTTTTGGGTTCGTATATTCTTAACAAGATAACTTAGATATTAATTTAAAGCGAATGAATTTATCAGGCTTTTAAAAGCATCTCAGTCCACGCAGAAGAAGAGTCTTATGTATTTAAAACAAAATTTTAATCATCCGTAAAATGTCTTTACTGAGCTAGGCAAAAGCTCAGAGCATTTTTAAACTTCTATCCACGCATTTCTCTTTAACAGGTGCAGACGTTTTTAGTGAGTCCTGTTACGCTAAACATTCGGCCATTGATTTGTAAGCTTTATGCTTCTCGTAGAACAATGGTTTTTTGAATTAACCAAGAAATGATTTAGGCATTACCAGGCGAAAAAAGATTTTCTAAGTAGCTTCGTAACTCCGATCACCGGAACTACGCGAGAGGGCTTGTGACGGCTGTTTGCACAATATGCAGCATATTGAAGCAACGCCAGTAGTCTTCACTTCATTAACTTTAATAATCATTTCATTATATTTTAAGGTATATTAAAGTCTCGAGGGGTCAGATTAAGAGTACATGCCGTTTGCGGACAGAATTTAGGATTCCTGTATTTTGCAATTGATAATACACAAGTTAACATTATTGTACTCGATCATCCCTTTGTCGTGACTATGTAACTTGCATATTATTTTTCTTTAGGAAGTTCTACCAATGATTGTCTTTTACATACTATGGTTCATATAATATTAATGGACATTGCGTTAAGCTATAGCCATAAAGTACTTAAGCAATTTTTCTACCTCTGCCACGATTGTATCATTTATTAGGGTCACCCTTAAAAGGTCAATTAAAATGTACGGAATCGGTCAGACAAGGATAGGGCCACATTTAAATATATTTACTAGCTTTAGAAAGTTTTAAGTCTTTTGCAAGTAAGCGAGAAGCTTCGTTTAATTTATCTCTTATTTGCATTCCAAGTAGTTATGTATTTTAAATACTTAAAATTAATTGTTGCCATTTTTAAAAAAAGCCTCAATCAACGAGTACGAATATCTCCTAATTGGAAGTCGTGGCTTGAAATTTGTATTTTATGGGAAATTCTTTGTACTTACTTCTCACTGGTACTTGTATGATTTTACAAAGACAAATTAACTTTCCCTGATAACAATTATTGCAAAGTAATTCATTTAGCACTAAGTGGAAAAAAAGAGTATTATTGTTATTATCTGCTAGTTGCAGAAATAACTAATATTGATTAATTTTGGCACTTAATAAAAAACCAGAAAACGTCAAAGGAATAAAGAAAAAATTAAAATTACATACAAGCGTTAAACACATTTTGCCTCTGTTTTTAATTGAATACCTACCAAATTAAAATAAATATCTTCAAAAATAACATAAAAAAATGAAAGTTATGATTCTTAAAAAAAATGCAAAAAAATTGAAAACGCGATGAATGAAATCTTCCGCTTCAACTTTTTGTTTAACCTAAATTTGAATTCAACAGCCAAAACCTAAGAAGTAGTGTGATAAATTGAATATATTTCTGATTTTTTGTTGTTGTTTTTTTTTTTGTAAAATCTTACTCCTCTTTATTTATGTTGAAATTTCTTTCCAGCAACTGATATTTTTCCTTATGGTTTAGCAGAACCAACTCAGCTGAAAAAAATTAAAAAAACAAGAACATTGCCAAAACTTATTTAATTTATTATTAATATTAATACATGCTGTATGATTCCCTTACCGTTATCCGATTATAATGATTACCCCCATTGTGCAACCGTTACGTCCATAACGGTTCTTATGACGTTATTTTGTACTAAGATTAATATTTTACTTTTAAGAACGTAATTTAAAACTAAGGCAATGACCTGTAAGTTGTGTTTAACCCTTTGAGGATTTATAATTTTCGACTTATAAAAATTAAACGAAGAGAATGTTTTTATCGCAATGCAAAATTTCAATGTGCGAAGACAATTTACGCTGTTTTTTTTCACTTTTTATTTTCAATTTTCACAGTTTTCTGGATTTTAATAAAACTGATATAGACATAGATTATAGACATAGATTATAAAAGGAAAACAATTGTTGTGTAGACGCAGTTAAACTGCGGCTGGGGTAAGCAAGTGGAACACTATACATTCTTTAGTTGACACTAGTAGTAGCCTAGTATCTGATGATGTTGAAAAAGCCTGTATTCTTGCAGATCAATTTTTTAGCAATGGGGTGCGATTCTAATCCTTTTTCGGCCAGGGTGAATGATCGGATATCCGAACTACATCGTTTGCATCCTATGAGGACGTTTAGTAGCGACATCACTGCTGATGGAAACGGTGAGAATGAATATGGATTTATCCGCGCTGAAATGATAGGAGAAGCCCTCAAAAAGAGGGAAAACAAAAGATCAAGCGGAGTCAATGGAATTCCGGATATATGTAGTTGTAAAAAGAACTAGGAGTATAACTTGGCATTTTCTTGCATTACTCTTTAACCATTGCTTAAACAATGGTTGTTTCCCACGGGCTTGGAAAAAAGCACTTGTGGTCCCAATACTAAAACCAAAAATCAGACCTCAAGCGGAGTGTTAGCATAGACCAATATCTCTTTTATCTCCTCTGGAAAAGTTATTAGAATATTTCGTTCTTTCACGAATAAATGATAAAATATCTGAGGGGAACATCATCGTAGATTCCCAATTTGGAATAAAAGCTGGTCATTCAACTTCTCACGATCTAATGGTATTTTCGGATTATGTATCTAGGGGTCTTAACAGGAGACATCGGACGATTGCAGTCAGCCTTGACTTTGCAAAGGCATTTGACAATGCGTGGCAAAATGGCATCATCTTTAAGATGATGCAAATGGGCTTTAATCAGGGTGATTGTAGAATTGTGGATAGTTTTTTAAATAATCGAACATTTAGCGTAAGAATTGGCGAAACTCAATCTTCTGATAGAATTATAACGGCAGGCGTGCCCCAGGGATCACTGTTAGGGCCAGTGTTGTACAATATATTTATGTCTGATATACCTAGACCACCTGAGGGAGACCTTCTGCTTATATATGCAGATGACATCCTCGTTGCATCTTCTGGACCACGGGCCAGAACTATCAACAGTCGCATTAACGATTATCTTTCAGTTTTGGGCGAATTCTTTGCTAGATGGAGACTAAGGCTATATATAACCAAGACTGAAGCAGTAGTGATTAAGGGCAGACGCAATTATCTTTATCCCAATAGCATATCTTTTATTCCAACCATTAGAATTGGTAGTGAAGTGATAACTGTCTCGTACAGGATAAAATCTCTGGGTGTAATATTTTATGAGAATATTGAGTTCTACCGCCATATTGATTATCTCTTGGAGCGTACTAAGCGAATGTATACTTCATATAAGGGAATTCCAGGTCGTCATGGGCTTAATAGGGGGATTGAGCTTCTTTTATATCGCCAAATGGTTCGACCTATTATATCTTATGCAATTCGAGTTTGGTTTAGAATATCCTCTGCCCAAATGTAAAGGTTAAGAATATGGGAGAGAAGAATACTGGTTTCATGTCTTGGACTTAGACGTAGATTAGGTACAGGTTGAATATTCCACAGGCCCTCTTGCAGCACATATATATGCTGCTACTGACTTTGAGAGAATTATGCGTTTATGATGGCATCGGGTATTGCCTTCACCGAAAGAGCTCGTTATCTAGATTACGGCCTTGCCCGGGAATGTTTTGAAAGGACCACCAATTTGGAGTGCAATCAAAGGACAAGATATTTGTCACCGATTGATCTTCTTGCTTTTAATGAAGCTGGTCTTCTTTACGCAAGTGCAAACCTTTTATTTTATCATAGGAGAATAAATACCTTAGATATTTTTAATGTAGTGTACAACACTGCGCAATAGGCCCTTTGCCAACTTTTGTATATATTTAAGTTGTAAGTTATTGTTTTTGTTATTAGCTTTAAATAATGAGTGCCTCCCGTTTTCCATTTTTTTGGGAAATTATTAAAAATAAGAAACATCAATGTTAAAAAATATTATGTTCCATGGCTAACCCGTAAATATATATTTAATAGTACAAATAAGATAAGTCCTTGAAAAATACTAAGTATGTAAGGAAAAATTTAAAATAAGAATTAAATTAAGAATAAAAAGTGTAAATTGATTGAATTTTTGGTAAATAAACTTAAACCTGAACTTGTGTAGACGCAGTTGAGATAAGCTAATGAAGGCCCCTGTGTATTAGAACAGCAGCTGAAATGGCTAAGGCCCCTATAAATTAAAACTAGAAAACTGTGATACAAATTTCAAAGAAGCCTTAGTGAAGAAAAGTAACAACATAATAATAGTTTGTAGAATCCGTAGCTGAGTTGGTTGAATAGCCCGTTCATACTTAAAGAGATATGAGAACACTAAAATATTTTGCAACGTCTGGGTCTTTTATTTCTTATATAATTTGTTCACGTTTAAACTGAGCGCAAGTTTTGCAACACTTACCGAATAAATCAATTTTCGTTCCGGATGTATTTAGCATAAAAACCAAACGATTAATAAAATACTTATGGAAATTTTATTCGATTAGTCAGAAATGTAAAAATAATCCTATTTTGTATTTTCTTGAGATTAGTTGTTAAAAATGTAAAAAATAGTCCTGAGTCAGGTTTTTGAAATGTTGAAAAAATTATTCACATAATAGTTAGTTAGTTAGGAGTGGCAGCCTCTCGCGACGAAGCTCACTTGAGCACAAACGAATGGCCCGTTGTGATACCACAAAGAAGGCGGCATGACTCCCATTACCCAGCCGAGAACCATGAGGATTCACGGATGAACTTCGCTATGTCCCTTATAGAGTGGGATGATAGCTCAGTAAGAGTTCCAAAGAAAAGAGAGCCCAGAATTCTTAGTCTTCTTCGAGCCAGGGATGGGCAGTGGCACAGGAGGTGCAGTACGGTCTCTTCCTCATCCTCCGAGCCACAACTGCGGCAGAAATCATTAAAAGGGAGACCAAGTCTTTCCGCATGCCTACCGATTAGACAGTGTCCAGTAAGTACAGAGACCGTGATACTTATGGATTATCTGTCCAGTCTGAGCAGCTGCTGGTCCGCTTGAGGTCCAGTGTAGTCCACAGTTGTCTGGAGACACAGCAGGAACTTTCATCTACCCATAATTTGCGAGCCAAATTTAGATAGTGGTTCTTTATGGCCATTTTCACCGTTGCCAGAGGAATTCCAATGTCTGGTAGCGGGTAGACATTAGGAAGCAATGTGCCCCGTTTTGCGAGATCATCGGCCTCACAGTTGCCCTGGATATCCCTGTGCCAGGGACCCAAAACAGGTCAATCTGTGATCGCTCCGATAAAGTGTTCAGTAATGAGCGACAACTCAGGACTAGCTTAGATGTACTATATGCACCAGCAAGCGCCCTGATTGCCGCCTGACTGTCCAAAAATATCCGAATAGCATGACCAGAAAGATCGTCCCTGAGCGCTATTTCGGATGTTTTCAGAATGGCCATTACCTCGGCTTGAAAGACGCTACAGTAGTCAGGGAGTCTGAGGGAGAGTCTTAGTCCACGATGATTGGAGAAGATTCCGCAACCGACTCTGTCGTCCAGTTTCGAGCCATCGGTGTAGATGTCAACAGTACCACCCACGACCACTTCGTTACGGACCCAAGTCGTTACGGGTCAAGTATCACCCCAAGGTATTTCACACTTTTACTTACACTAAGCACAATGCCATTCAGCCTAGGTGCAGTAAAATTCGGGATCTTGTATCTCCGTGTGAAGAGCATAACCTCCGTTTTGCCGGGGTTAACAGTAAGATCAAAATCGCAGCACCATTGAGACAGAACATTAAGCGAATAGTTCACCCGTTCTGTGAGTGTTGACAGGTACTTCCCAGAGACTGCGATAGCAATGTCATCAGCATAAGCTATCACCCTATTACCCGTTTGGTCCAGTTGCCGTAGCAGCGTGTTGACTGCCAGATTCCAGATAAGGGGAGACAATACGCCACCTTGTGGAGTGCCCCTTTTCACTACCCTTACAACGTGATCATTTCCCAAGGTGGACGTGATGATACGTGTCTTCAGTAGTTGCGCAATGAATCCCACCAGATTTGCATCAAGATCGAGATCCAAGAGGGCCTTTATAACGGCATTGGGGCAGACGTTATTGAAAGCTCCTTCTATGTCAAGAAACACTGCAAGCGTAAAATCCTTATTTGAAAGGGACTTTTCAACATCGGATAATAACACATGCAGCGCTGTTTCCACAGATTTCCCTTTCGTGTAGGCATGCTGCGAACTAGAAATTAGCGCGGGATTAATGGAGTTCCTGATCTGAAGATCAAGAATCCTTTCCAGCGTTTTGAGTAAGAAGGACGACAGGCTTATGGGCCTAAAGTTCTTTGGTTTAATAGGAGATGTCTTCCCCGCTTTAGGGATGAAAACAACTCGGGCTACACGCCAACCCATGGGCATGTAAGTATTTTCCAGGCAAGCATTGTAGATTTGCAATAGCCATGGTTTTATAAGGTCTATGCCATGTTGCAAGTCCGCTGGAATGATATTGTCAATCCCAGGAGACTTAAAGGCATCAAACGACATGATGGCCCACTCTAAGTGAGCATTGGTCACCCGGAAAGTGGCTGGAAAAACCGACGCGGAATTCACAATCCCCATCGCTTCGTCAATCCTTTCACTACCAGGGAAGTGAGTATCAAGCAGCGTCTCCAAGGTATCGATTGCAGAGTCCGTCCATTTACCGTCCGTCTCCACTGCTATGGCAACGCTGTCTCTGTCACTGAATCTGCGAAGAAAAAAAGCGTTAATATTATACTTAATCATAATACAGGCCCTGGGTTTACCTTGACCTGTGACGTAGACAGTTTTGTAGCCATCCATAGATAGTCCAGAAACCCGATCATTAATAACCCATGGTTCCTGGACCAGAACAATATCCTCTCCTTTCTGTGACAGGCGGAGGAGTAAGGCCGCAGAAGCAGCGATGGAATGATGAAGGTTAATTTGCACAACCCTCATCATCATTATTTTTGGCCGTAAGGGTAGCGTCGGAATCTCCCTCAGACAGGAGTGATTCCTCGCTTTTTGCCAGGTATTCGGATCCGAGACTCATTTGCCGGAAAAAGTACCCAGCAAACTCAGATGAAGAGATGACACTTCTTGTGTCATCCGACATATCTGAACCGCACATGGAGGCCGGAGCCAATTGTAAAGGTTCAGTCCGTCCAGCGGTAACCTCTGGTACCAGAGGTTCCGTAAGAAGTTTAGAATTTTTCCCTATATTATCCCCCTTATAGATCCTGAGAGAGATCGAGTCGAAACCGTAGTTGATCTCCCCCTTACAGGCGTTAAGTGGGGCGAGGGACTCGTCGTTGATGACAATGATAGCGTCACGGAAATAGCCCTTTGGCTCGCTTACTTTAGCGACCTTCCAGTCGGCCGTAGGCAGCTCTTTATTGCTGAGTTTAATCAGCTCCAGAATTTCATCCGGAGTGGAGGGATCTGCCGGGATTCGGGCGAAGGATCTTGGACGGTTCGGAATCTGGCCTTTGGATACAGCTAAGAGCTTAGCACCCGACCAGATTTCACCTAGGCTGTCAATTGCCTGCTTGTACAGGTCCGCTGAGCGTTGATCAGCACAAGCGATCAATCTAACATGCCCCTGATACCAGCCCGCATCACGGCATGAGGGGGAGGAGCCAGGATTGGCTGAAATTATGTCCTTATAGACACTGCGAAGAGCTGCTTGGACTAACCTCCAATTATCTGGAGATATAGTCCCGTCACTTTTACTAGTGTCTATTATAGCCAAAACGAGGCTATCCTTAACTATCTCGCTAAGGGGACGTGAGGACACCGGTTTGGATGCTAAAGTTTTTTGCCGTTTAGGCAGTTGAGGGCTGACGTAGCGGTTTCCTCAGCCGACCTTTGTCGTTTCTGAGGTGCCAAGTTAGGTGGAGGGCGAGACTCCAAGTTCTGTTTGGCCCATTTAAGTTTAGTCTGGTCCTTTTCAGACAAAGTGTTCGGATCTTGCCCACCAAACTTTTGCAGGATCCGGTAGGCAGATCTTCTGGTCCTATACGCCCGCGTCGACGCGTTGATGTATGCACGAGAAGAGGAGGACGTGCTAGGGCCCAGACTACCAGTTGTTTGGGCTGGCTTAACCAATGCCTTTACATCAGTAGTTGGACCAATATGCGGGGGAGCCCCTCTTTCACTCTGTTCTGTAGCAGTAGTGATTGTGGTGCTCGAAGAGGGCATTACGCAACCCTTGGGGATTGCGGTGCGGGATGTCGAGGCAGACAACAGAGTCGCTGCACCCAGCTGTGGTCTGGAGGTAGAGGTCACAGACGAAGGTTGTTTATGGATTGCCGGCTTTTGCCGTTGCAATACAACCGGCTCCCTTTTAGGGTTGGCCTTTGTGGTCTTTTTTGTAGTTGAAATTGAAGTTTTGTTCATATGAAATGGGTCCCCACTCATAGCCGCTATCTCCACCCGTATGTGTAGTCAACTCAAAGGTCCCATGGTTATCTATGCAAGCAGGGAGGCCATGCGAGGGTTGGCACCAGCCTTCATGGGGACAGGTGCTCAGAGCCAGACCGTTGCTAATTGGGAGTAAACTCAACCAAACCTACACCACCAACTTAACGGTGACGGGTATCGAACGTACTATGAGGCCTGCCAGGATTTTAACGGGACGGAGATAGTTATGACCTTAAGCTGGAGCCGTTCCCACAGGGTTTCACCCCGGTGTTACTAGGTCCAGAAGCCATAACCACCAGCCCAAGTCAAACAAAAACGTGCCGAAAAATCGGAAGAAAGGTCCTTGGACAGAAAAAGGTCGTAAGTTTTCACGAAAATTTTTACCGCAAGATATAAAGTTTACGTATTTTAAGCCTTCAAGTTTCAAGCGGAGCCACTAGCAGGTTAATGTTAAGGTAGATTTTCAATTGGGTAGATTAAACGTTTAAAAAACATGAAATATTTTTAATTTTCTAGAGAAAAAAAATTTGTGTAACTAAATCACGAAGATCTTAAATCTTATGAGTTATTGATAAATAAAGCCAGACATCTTCTTAGTAGCTTTTTAAAACGAATTGTTAAAACGAAATTTACAACTAACATACGAGGTGCCTGGCTGGATTGTGAACATCGTATTATTTATCCCCAATATAACAGAAAATGAGCAGGAAGCAAAAAATAAGACATTTGTTTTTATATGTGGTCTAGTGTACAATTATAGCCGCTATCTTTGAAATCTTATTAGTCAGTGTTACTTTGCCTGCTACAATAAAAAGATGAAATTAAAAATTAAAGGGTGTCTCATATAAGACGTCGTTTCAATGTATAAGCTCTTATTTTTGGGTCTTAATGGGTACCCCTTTGAAATTTGAATACTGCTGCAAGTATAAAAGTAAAAACCCTACGCTAGTCAGTCTAACTCGCGCATAAAGGATATGTTATATAAACTGTGTGATTGTAAGTGGGTCCTTAGATAAATATTATTTACTAATTATTTTTAAGTTGTGTACTAAAAGTATATTTTTTGATAATCTTAAAGATTAAAATCAAGCTATACGTTAGATGATTAGCAAGTTGAGCGTTAACTTCATTTCCTCTTGCGATACCCATTTTTCTAATAATGCAAAGATTTTTTACTTTGCAGCGCCCTTCTTTGCCGGTATTACTTTATAGCAATTAATCTTTGGAGAAATAAATAGCCAAAATAATCCCATTATCTCCAAGACTACAATATAAGCAATTGCACCACCTGTATCCTCAACTTTATCCCAGAATGTTATCACCCTTTACAAAAAGTTCTTTGTGCTCTCAAAAACTTCCATTTAGTAGAGACGGCTTTAAGATCTTCTTGTCTAGTTGGCTTTTGGTGTGGTGATTCGCGTTTAGTTAACATTAATAAACACAGATGTCATCGAAAGGAGCTCTCACCGCAAAATAATACTTGTTTTCATATCATTATTGTCTGATACAGTGCATTTAGAAGGCGCGAATTTGTTTCCAGAGTTGGTTGTCGCAAAAGATAATGACGCACAAAATATATTCGAAAGAAACTGGGGTATTTTCACTTTAATTGTCCCGTTGAAAAATAATAACTAAGAGTTGTTTTCATACTGGAATTACAAGCATTAAGGCAATTGAATTTTGTTATGATCATTTTTTATGATCATATCTTAAAATTGGTATCTATTTTACTTAACACTGACGCATCGATTAGATGCGTGCAAAGTAATTTTTGAATCATCAGTACATAACGCTTTATTTACAAAGGTTCTCAGGAACTGTGGTAATAAGTTGAGAAAAACTAAATTTCTGGTATTTTATGTGTATCATTAGGCAACAGCAAATAATTTAAAACTAAACATTTTAGAAAAAATACAAAATATTAAAAATAGATCAGCAGCCGTCGGATTCAAAATATGGTGTCATTTTTCAAGCAAGCACTCCAAGCTTTGAGAGAATGTAGGATAATACAAACATCAAACGATATGTTTTTTACGTTTTACCAAACTTTGATGAGACTTTTATTTGCTGAAATTAAATTTTTGTTTACTTCTAAGCTTTACTCAATTGTTTTACCTTTAAATTTTATTTTCAAATCTTATAAACTTTAACAAAATGCTTTTGTGTTTTTATTTATCGTAAAAAATTGTTATATGTTTTTAAATTAAAATAAACTTTTAAAGGTTTAAAAGAAACCCAATTATATATGACATTTACAACATTTCTATAAAAACAAGAAAAAACATAAAAACAATTTAAGCAAACTATCTTTTAATATGTTTTTGGCTTTAACAAACTTTTGGTCTTTATAAGTTGTATATATTTTTTTCAAAATTTGTTTTGAATGCATGTGGTAAGGCCGTTTTTATCTAGTTCTTTGAACCAGTAACTTTTTTCTTTTAATTCACATTTATTGCACACTGTGCTTTTCCAATCGCATGCATCCAGCAAAATCGGCTGCCAGTACATGTTGCACTTGCGCCTGGAGTTAAAACTGTAGCTAACAATATTTTAAGAAAAACCATCAATGCCCGTATCACAGTCTAAAGCATTGCAGCAATCGAAATCTGGAAACAGAACCAAAATGGTAAAAAATGGTATTGAAACAATAAAATTAATTGATAGGAAACACAAAACACAATAAGCTAATATGCATGAGAAAAAAACATTTCAAAAGAATAATTGTTAAATATTTATAAATAACAAATAAAATGTAACAATATAAACATAAAAATAACAAGTAAGAGTGCTATATTCAGCTATGCCAAATCTAACATACCGCTCACCATATATGAACAACCATATATGGTACCTAGTACGACCTATATTGTTGTATTTCTTCATTAGATTGTCTTTATTAATTACTAAGTAGAGCTTATTAAAAAACACTTTTTGATTTTATTGAAGTGTCGGTGTTAATTAATGCTAGTTGAATTTATTTCGTTATTAAAGTTCAATTTTTTACAATAAGTGAAGAGAATTTATTGAAAAATTCAGTTCACTTTCTCAAAGTAAGATTTTTAAGATAAATCAAAAACCATAAAAAACATAAACATAATTCAACATTCGGAAATGCGAACTACATACACAAAAAATGTTTATTTGGAATTCTCAGAAGAAATGTCCATTTGAGAAGGATTCTACTCTATTTCTAAAACTGTTTTGTTATTTTGTGTTATTGATATCAAACAACATTGAACATTCCTTAGAAGGATCTAAAAAAGTTAACAATTCGCGCTACCGTTTACGTCCACAAACATCAAATTTATAGTTAGTTAAAAAATTTGCCGAAAAAATTATATACTTTTTATTTGTATCTGACCTTAATGGTAAAAGAATCAGTGATAACCTTCTATCATAAAATATTTTTTTATCTCAACACTTGTTTTATGCTCCTTCTTGTTGTCTTAATTCCTTTCGAATTTGACAAGGAAATTTTGTATAATATTTTTACGACCAAACCATGCTCCTCACAAGAAAATTTATGAGAAGAACGCCGTTTAGCCTATCAGGTCACATCATAAACGGAAATGCTCAATAGGGGTTAGTAGAACAAGTGGATGATTTCCTATTACTGGGGGAAGAAACAAACACCCAGAGCTAAGTTAGAAAAAAAATGGTTTCAATCACCAGGTTAATGTATGATTGGTAGCTGCAGCAAGTTTTTTTACACATGCTTATATTGCGCAACACCAAAACGAATTAAAATTGAGAAGGTTTTTCTTAAAACTTGCCTATTCGTCTTTTGATAAACTGATTTTTATTTTTTCTGAGTAAATTAGTACTCAGCAAAAATAGTAGTGGAGGGCATCATTTCAATAAAATTATATTATTTCCCTTTAAAACACATTTCCCAAAGAAAATATTTTGCAAAATTGTGCAAAGGCACAAGAAGTAAAATTATTAAAAATATAAATACCAAATATATTTGTAAAGCAGAATATTTTCTTAAATTGCATTTGGGCATGGTACCAGTACGGCCCCATAAACTTTAAAGGAGTACTTACTTTTTAATTCGTTTTCTCCACTTTAACTAAGGCAACCTATTTAACACATTAATTAAATATAAGCATAAGCTCATAAGATGCGAATTATAAATTAATCAATTCATATTGTATGTGCCATCATAAACAGCGTGAGTGTGTGAAAGCATGAGTTGTGTTAAATTACAATAATAAATTCGTAATAATAATTAAAAAATGTAATTTTAAATATTCGCTAATAAAGTTGGCTTAAAGATTTATGAGTAGAACTGATTTACGTTTTTATTTTAGTTTTTAGTTTCATTTATATTGGACTGTTAAAAATGTAAAATTAATTGTAATAATTGAAATCAAGGTTAATAAGAAAAAAACGTAAAATTAAGTCTTTTAACACAGCTTTAGGGGCAAAGTATTTGATGCTAATTTTTATAACTGAACATTAAAATATGTATTTGTTTAGTTTCAATACAAATATTAGATTGTTAACATACCTTTCGGTGAAGACCGTCGTCACTGGCTGTTTATTTAATATGTTTGTCGAGCGCTTTCGATGTGAGAACATTATTTTTGAGTAGTACTGGAGAGATAGTGCTCGGTATTTTTTATATAAATAGTGGCGGGACGGTAAGTGTGACCATTTATGGGTGTTTTTCGTTTGTAAGAATGTTTTAATAATTTTTGTGGTGTAAACATTTTATACTGTAACAGTATTATTTCTGTACATGTAATATTTTTAAGGATTTTTTTGTTGGTTGAGATAGTAATCGATAAATGATTGTATATCTATCTGTGTTCGCATAATATAAAAACTACTACTTCATACTATTTGGGGACTTATATTTTATCTGTTACTTGATATTGAATTTTTAAAATTATTTCTTATTTTACTTCAAAAACATATTTATGCTTATATTTCAAAGTAATTATAACAAAGCATTTTTTTTTATTTTTAATTGAAAAGCGAGCGATGTAAAAGCTTTGATATGTTTGTCACATAAACCGTTTGATCTAAATATTTTTTACTGTAACCATTATTAAAAACGAAATGACACTTTTACTTCAAAATTATGATTTTTTAATAAAATATTGTAATAGTAAAAATAGAGGTGTGAAATTGAGTAAAGCAGCCGTGTAACATTTGGAATAAAGAACCGTAACTAATAAACGATTAAGTTCTTAATTTTGTTGACATTTTAATTTGTAAAATAGATTCGCTATGACCGATACTACGGGTTTAGGTAAGTGGTCTTTCTTTAAACATTCGTGAGATTCAGTTCCGCAATGAATAGTGATTTTTTGGATGCATTATTTACATAAATAAATGAGTTGAATCAAAATTTGAATGCATTCACGATTAATTAAAATTCTTGATCTCCATTCGAATAAGAATTCAAACTCTATTTCTCGACAATTTTAAAACTCCCTTTAGCTTTTCGACATCGTTTATCATAATTCACACTGTGTAAATTTCAAGTTTATATTTTTAATAGTTTAACAGATAAATCTGTAATCGTCAAAATCACGTCAATATTTTTTCTACATCGTTAATCATAACTAATATACTAACACGTACAATGTAAATTTCATGTGTTTATCTCTTAGAATTCTTTTACTTTTCTATATCGTTTGTCGTACATAGCATTTGTAGTTATACACACTGTATAATTTGTAACTAAAAACCAATTTTTGTATGTAAAATTCAAGTTTTAATTCATTAAATTAGGTGATGTATTCACATTTATCTTGAAAATAAATACATTCAGATTCTGATTTATTTTTAGCTGATGAAGTGCATTCACACAAACTTGCTTCATAATAAATTCATACGAATTAAAATTAATTTACCGAGTGAATGGCATTAAAGAATATGAATTCAGTGTGAGTTCATTCAAATCTTAATTCAATTAATTTTTTAAACAGATAAATGCACTGAAACATTTTATTAGACGGGGCTTTAAAACTAAATATGAATCATTCGTTTACAGCTCTGGTTGCTGTAAGCATTAAGTTTTTTATAGAAATTCTAAGTGTTAAACTTGCAAAAAAATAAATTCGTATTGTTTTTATTAGCAATTTTAGTTAAATATTTTTCTCAAATACTTTGAAGCAAACTTGTTTTCTTTAAACCTAAACCTAAAGGCATAAAATAAAAAAACTGAAAACGAATTTTAAATAGAACTATAAAACTTGACCGTCGAAAAATTTTTAATAAAAAACCTTGGCAAAAGGCATCGATTAAATTAAAGTCCCAACTGTAAACAAACAAAATTAATTATCGCATCAATTTTTTTTTTGTTTGTGTAATTTGTTTTATTATATATTATTATGTATTGTTAATAAAAGTTGTTAGCTAAACATATGACTTTTTGTTTATTCTTTCTTAATTATATACTTATCCATTAAACAGAGAATAAGTTTCTGTTAAAGACGCTTTTTCTAAGTCGTTGTAAGTTGTTGCTTTCAAATTCTTTATAGAAGCAGTATGTTTTTTGTTTAACATTCTTAAACGTCCAAATGACTTTATTTAATGTAGACTTTGCACTGCCTGGCGTGTTTTTTAAACAGTGCTGTCAGCGTTCCTAGTAATAATTTTTCATTACCGTGGTAGTAGTTCAGTTAAATCCTCCTTATATAATGGGATAACTTTTGCTTATTATTCATAGACTTATTAAAAGCAAAGCGCGTAATACATAATTTAAGGCTTATCGACGATGTGGTGTGACTGACTGACTCACTCATCCTTTTACAGCGCAAACGGCTAAAGCCAAGAGAATTTTGTTTACATCTTAAGGTGCGTTCAGACGAAAAATAAAAGTTGTATATCCTGACATATATCATTTTTTTCGGTGTTGAGAACAAAACCAGAAAACGTTAAACAGCTGGTATTTTAGTTTAACAAAATATATTATAAATTTCGAACTTGGAATGAGCAAGCAAGATATTTAATATATTGCATGCAATTGCAATTTATTTAAATATAAAAAAGAAAAGGATAAGAAATAGAAATAAAAAAGCCTAAAACATGCCGTGGAGTTGACTGGTTACTTCGAAGTAACGCTAATCTAGGTTTTACATCAATAGTTATAGATGAGCTGGGGTTAGAAGTTCCAAGACATGATTTCTCTTGCCACATCTTAATCAAATGCATCACCGTTTTTTTTAGGCTATTCGAACTCGAGTTTTAAGTAGAGAAGTATCTAAGGGCTCAAATATTTTATATAATATTTAATTTTATTCTGTAAAATGGTGAACTATTGTTACGACCGTAGGGGCCAATGAGGTTCCCGACTAGCTCTTTGAGGACGGTAAACACATCTCAGCGAGGTTCCAACCCTTCTCATTGGATACGCCGTACATAAAAAAAATAATTCCACAACAAACTAAATAAACTTACCAAAAAGAAAACTCAAACAATTAAAACTTAAACAATGTAAACACGATCACACAAACAGTAACCATTGTGGCAGATGTTTTACCACTGGACTGCTCTCCCAACCTTGTCACAAAAATTCTTATCCGCATTCAACTTTTTTTTTTGTGAACCGGTATCCTCTCAGATTCCTCTTTCCTTAACTCACCATCATGCCATTTTTCCCTTCAAATTAGGCCAAAAACATAATTATTTCAATTTGTATATGTAAATATACAAATTTTATTTAAACATAAAAACTTAATCCTATACAGATTTGAAAATGCGAATTTACTATTAAAATACAAATTATCTTATATTTAACAAATTTATATATAAAAAAAATTTTTCACAGCGAGATATATATGTATGTATTATCTATTATCAAAAATAAACTGTCTCTAATATTTGTTTTACTTTCTCTTTTTAGAACTCTGATCAACTAATTACTAACTTCAATCTTTATTTTTTTACAACTCTAAGTCCTACCCTGAGGGAGCTCCTGCAGGTTAAAATTTAGTCCTGTGAAGTTTGCATAGTAGATAAACAATTGATGTGAGTTCTGAAAAGAAAAAGATTTTAAAACTTATTAAGAAAATTATTCAAATTTTATTTATTTTTTTTCCAATTTGAGTATATTGGTACATATTTTGTAATAAGTTCAAAAGATTTTTTTTATATGTTCCTAAATTTAAATTTAAATATACTTGTTATTCTTAGTTTACGTATTGTTAGTGTTTTTGTTGAGATTTGACTAGGATTAAGTTTTTTTTCTTGTTTTTATATAAATAAAATATGTTAATTTACTTAAATTGTTCTTGATTCCTTCAAATATAAATATTTCATTAATCAATAAGGCAAAAAGGCCATAAAAAACTCAAAAATTTTAATACAAAAACACAGTAACCATTGAGTAACTATTTTTATTTTTTCTTTTATTTTTACTGTGTTTTTTTATTAAAATTTTTGAGCTTTTTATGGCCTTTTTGTCTTTTTGCCTAATTGATTCAATTGAGTTCTCATTTAATTAATTTGGCTTTTGGTATAAGACTCTGAGGTTTTCTTTACAAAATTTGGGTAAAATCCACTGATGAGCTATATGAGCAGTAGTGAAATGGCCATATGGATATGCTTTCCCCGCAGAAATACATAAAATGAAAAAATATTTCATGAGAATATCATGAAATATTTATATTTGAAAGAATCAAGCACAATTAAGTAAATTAATATAATAAAGATTTCAAATAATAAATTTTCTTGTTAAATAAAATATGTTTATAACGTGAAACTGAATTTAAAAATGTTTTTAGATTGGTGGCTAAAGGAAATGGCATGAGGATAAGGTAAGAAAAGAGGAGTCAGAGAGGACTTGGGGTCGCAGAAGGCAATATGATTTGGTGGAGTATTATCTTTGTGACACGGTTGGGAGGGCAATTAAGGCGTAACATCTGCCCCAAAATTTTGTGCTTTGTGTGGACGTGGTTGTGTCATTATAATATTGTTTAACTAAGTAGTCTGAGTTTTTCTTGTGTCGTTGTTGAGTTTTTTTTTTATGTGTGGCATACCCAAGGAGAACGGTTGGAACCTGACTGGGATATGTTTTCCGTTAAAGGGGCTAGTCGGAAACCTCCTTAATCCCTGCGTCCGTAACACTATATAAAAAAACCAATATTCTAGAACTTGGGAGAACCCAACAAGGACTTGCATAAAGTCGCCTTACTGTTTTAATGAGCCATGGAAATCAGTTCTACTAGACTTTCGAAAATTTAACCTTATTTTGTATTGTGTGGCTAACAGAAAACATGAAAAAATTATTGTGGCAATAAATATGATAAAGAAAAATTTCTCTGGAAAGCTAGGAAAAATAAATACTTTACAGAAAAATATAATAAGAATTTTTTTTTAATATTAATAATTCTAAATTTTACAAAAAAGAAAAAAAATTTTTTTTTGTAAAAACAAACCTTAGAACTTTTGCCTGTCAACTTTACTTTTAAACAGGATATCTTGGATAGGGACCACCCGAATGGTTCTTTCGGCCCGTTAGGTCATTTGATTATAATATATTGACCATTTTATTAGACCTACCTAATTAAAATTTTCCAAAAATTTTTTTTTCACAGCCAATAAATGGTAATATTTTTTTTTAGTGAATATTTTAATTTTGTACTAATTTTTGTTATTATGCATGAGCTCGTTAAATAGCTGAACAAATTTTTGCAATATAATTAATTAATTAATTTAATTTTTGTAAACAAAAGGTTTTCTTTATTAAATGTTATAGCATAAACAATAGTTTGTTTGCATTTTTAAATTACGTTTCTAACACTAAACAAAACTATTTGCTAAATATTTTTTGTTTGCTTTTTTTCGTTATTGCTTTGAAAACGCGATGATAAAATTTTTGACAATTTTCAAGCCTAAACTTATTCAATTCTTACCCGAAGTATCTCCTGCAGTTTTAGTGGCAGTAGAACAGAACAAACCTCATAAAAATTTAAAAGTAATTGTAATCATATTGCCCAACTTCCAAAAATTAAAATTAAAATTATTTCTTGATAAAAAAAACAATTACGTTTAAGTACTTTAACTACTGAAGGTTTTCGAATTTCATATTAGTTTCTATTTTTAAAATTATGGGTTTTTTAAAGCCATTAATAAGTTGCAACTTTAGTCAACGCTTCGATAAAAGCCATGAAATAAATCAGTTAAATTTTCGTTCATAGAAATGAAATTTTTAAATATTTCGCAATAATATTTAGAGAAAGGTAGTAGTAATTCCACCGCAGTGTTGACCAAAAATAAAATGTACTAGGATTTGATGAGAACAAGAAAGTTGCACTAACAGAATGATTAATTTGAAAGTAAAAATATTAGGTTTAATTGGTTTAAATAATTATGTCAAATTATCTTTATTTTATGGAAATTTTCTTTTATATAAGATTAAAGCCACTCTAGATAAAAATACTTTTCACAATTTGTGTATGGTGTTGCGAATTACAACAAGGTTTTCGAGTTCGATATACGTATTTTTTTAAGTTAACGGGATAAAAAATAAGCTGCCCCAAACAAAAAAAAAAAAAAAAAAAAACAAAAAAAAAAAAATACTGAAGAGACTTGGTTTGTGCCAGTGCTAAATTAGGAAAATTATAAACAGTAACAACAACAACTATTATATAATAATTTATGCACATATTTTGCTTGATATTGTCGTTTTTCCCTGTTACTTTTCTGGCTCTGTTATGTTTTTTCTACTTAAAAACATTTAATTTTGTTAAGCGCACGATAAAAAAAATCACTCAAATCTTGCTCTCTTCGAGAATTAAACAAAAGAGCTTAAGAATGTGTGTGAAGGTTGCTAAAAAGCTTGTTTTTTAGAATTGCTACAACTCTTCTAAGAATTAACTTTAAATTTTTGTATCCCTAAAGGCACAAAATCCACTATTTTGTAAAACTATTTTGTAAAAGAAATTAATATTTTATGGGCTATTCATTGATACAAAACAGCAGATAATAGTTGTAACTTTTATGCAACTTGCTTAAAACAAAAATAAGCGAAATGATGAAAAATGATATTGTAAAACACTCTAATAAATTAAGTTGTTTAAAGTTACTTTTTCATTATTTAAATTATATGAAATCTCGTTTATTTTTATCGATAGTAAAAAGACCGGCAAGGTTATTGATTATTTAAACGAGAAGTCGAGTCATTTAATATTCTCTGTAAGACATAATAATTCACTTTAATTATGTAAAATTAAAAAAAAGGTTTTTTATTATAAATTCGTGATGACACCATTTGTTGGAAAACGATTATAAAAACTTGTAATTCATTAGTTATGTTTGAAAAAATTTAAGTAAAATCGAAATCAAACACGAATGTGTTTAGATGCCAAAGTGTTAACTACATGTAATACGATTCATTGCACTCTTCTCAATAAACTATTTCTTAAGATCTGGATAAAATAAAGTGTTTGTTGTCTGTTTTTCTTGAGTAAATCAATATGTGTCAATTTGATTCGAAAAATATCACTATCGACACTTTAGCACATGTAAAAAGTATTAATTTATAAGAAGTTTTACTACTAAAACAAGATTTATAAATAAGGCTGATAACTATGTTTCTATATATCCCATTCAAACATCCTTTATTATCAGTAAAGTTAACTAACTTATTCCCTAATAAGCAGTCTGGTTTTTAACAAGTTATAGCTTTAATTAGAATATTAGATGGAAGAAGTACAAAACAACCCATTAATCCTTTGATTAAGACTTTACGCAGTTTTCTTAAGCCTAATCTTATCATATTTATCAGTCACTAGGGGACTACTTCAAGGCTCAAAAATTCAAGCACATCTTTCTTCAATTTAAGAGGAAAGAATCGCATTTCATTCGCTAGCAGTAAGTAAGAAGGAATATATCGATGACTTAGATATAACACACTGCTACAAAATTGAATGAAATAGAAAACCTGGGGAATAATATGTTTTTTCTTGTAAGTCTTGTGGAGTTAAAGAAGAATCCAATAGTGAAATATGCCGGACACCTCCAAAATCTAGATTTACGTTAAAAAAAACCGGTTTTTATTACATTTGCGCTCTTATAAACCTGTAACTTTATTGCTAATGGTCCGATTTTGAATTTACTAGATTTGGAAAAAATAAAACTGAGATCTTTCGAATGATATCTAAGAAAATTTAGAAAATTTGGGTATTATTGTCGAGCAAACACAAATTTTATAGATTTTTCAAAAATTTTTCCACTTTGGTGACTTTTCATACATTATTTTATTAAGAAATTATAATACTATTGAATTTATTCATTTATTCGCTTATTTACGATTACAATGCATATTTGGGTTAAAAATAGATAAGCAATTCACTGAGTTATTTAACTTTTCATGAAAACAAAATTTTTACCAAAATGCCTGCACAATGTTTTTGGTGTTTATTTTGTGCACCTTCTATTAATTTACAAACCAATGTTATCCTGAACGCAAAAAAAGTTTCAAATAAAAGTTTTAGTCATTCAAAAATACTGTTTTTTTTCGTGTTGTTTTTATGCACTTTCTTTAAAATTGCAAGTCACAGTTAGCCTAAACACAACAAAAGTTATTGTTTTTTAATATGACGTTTTGTAAATGTCTTCTTTTCATTTTGAATCTGTGTATTTGAAAAAAAGTTTGCAATTTAATAATAAAAATCGTGTTAAATTTAAATTAAAATTAAATAAATTTTGCTATATTTGTGGTTTATTAATTGATATTAGTCACCGGCGTGATTTTAAAAACAATGTTGGAGTGGTAGAAGTGTACAATAAAGTATTAATTCATTCTTTTGATATTAGTCGCTGGTACGAGCCAGAGTTTGTTTGTCAATATTGCTGTAATACATAAAAAATCAAATTCAACCTTCGTTTGTTTTGCCCTTTTCAGCAGTAAAAAAAGAATACGAGATTGTGTGTGTGGGGTAGGTAGAAAAATTTTTGTGAACAGATCTTCACTAAAAAATTGTATAGGATGCCCCTTTTTAATCAAAGAAAATAAAAATATTAAATATATCGCATTAATCAAATAAAATATAAAACAACAACACGCTTCCGTTTAGCACAACTACAACGCTAAAGTCATTTGTTCTTCAAAAGGTTGAAAATTATAAAGATTTTATTTATTTTTTTTTTTCAAAGAAACCCACATGTTGCCGGTTTAGCTTTTGTTGATTTTTTATTGCCAAATATATAGTATTTTGCATGTATGTACAAATATTCATACAATATAAGTACTCACAAGTATGTTAATATGTACATACATTTAAGTATATGAAAAGTTTAAATCTTTACGCATTTCCGCTTTAAAGAAATCACATTCTTAATAAATGAAAAATATCAATTAAATGAAAAGATACTTCATATACATATTAATATATTGGTCTCATTTATTGGACGTTTTCAACGCCTAAACATTCAAACTTAATATCTGTATTTCGTTGTATGATTGTGATAGAAAAAGCCGTTTTATATTTGTAAGTTTTACTCTACAACTCACTTTAGCACGAGTATTATTTTATTTGTGTTATTTTCCATGAAATATTATTGAACTTATTGGAACGTGCGGTTTTAGTGTTGCCAATGTCAAATTGCACCTGGAAATGTCGCAGCTCAATATATTCACACGAAATATGGTTATTTTGAATCTGAATAAATATAAATGGAAAGTTTTTTGATTAATTCAATTTTACAGCGTGTTAATAACAAAACATATTGTAATTGGCACACAAAAAATAAACAAAGTACAGCAAGAAAATTCGAAAATTGGATGGAATTATTGGTTCAATTCATATTCTTTTCGGTTGTATTAAAAAATTAAGTTTGTTCTTTTAAAAGTTTGGGTGATTATTAATGTTAAATAACGCAGATATAACAGATAGTCAAAAATGATGCTAAATTTTTCTCGTCAAATACTCCATCTAAGGCACAATTTAACTTCTCGGTGGACAACGTTAGCCTTAGCCAGCTGTTTATTTTTAAGTAAGATTATTAATTATTTTTAATTAACAGCCATATGAGAAATTGTATTAGTCTGGCAGCATTGCTAATATATATACCAATTGACAGCCCACGCAATCTATTTCGAGTGTTTCTGTTTTTTTTCTATTCAAATATCATTCATTCATTCACTTATTATTTTTCTTTGATTTTGTATTTCTTGTTTTTGCAAACAGTTTTTAAAAAACCGTGTGATTCAGGTTTATTTGCTTGAGAAGTTGCCTATTAAGTGTTTGTCTGCTGGTGTATCTTATTTGCATTTTTGTTTGTTGCCGGCTATAAGCTGTAGGACAGTAGGAAATATAAGTTTATATTGCAACAACATATTACTTTATGAGGCTTCATATTAAAGCAACCTGCAAATTGAAATAATGGCCAATAATCATAGTCATCAACATCATAGGTATAGTTTTTGAAAACCATAATATTTGTCTGCTTCGTACTCTTATGAATGTGTATGTAGGGAAGTGTGCAAACTAGTAAGACGTAAAAGTCTAATTTAAGTTACATTAAACGTTGGTTTATTTTGACTAGATTGCCTTAAAATCCATAAATATATCTTAAAAAAAAAAACAAAATTTGTATTATATGTAATTTTCTACAACTAAAATAGCATATAAAATTGGAGCATCTATCGAGAATGGGTTTTTGCACCATGGAATTTGGTGAAAATTATCACACAAATATTAATTTTTAAATATAATTTCAACAACTCATCGATTATAAGTTGAATAACTTTATTGAGTACAGAAAAAGGTGAATACTACATTATAAAATTGATTTTAAGGAGGAGGTCAATCAGTTAGTTTTATTTTTGACTTCTTGTTTTTCACAAGAACACAATTTTTTATTTAATTTTTTCTACTTTGGATCATTTTTTCAAACGTCCATTCAGGATTATCTCTAAGAGTTTTTTAAAGACTTTTTTCCGAATAATTTTAAACTTGATACAATGAGGCAAATTTATTTTCAACTTTTAATTAAATACCGAATAACGTATATTTAAATATTTTAATAGCAAAATGCGAAAATCTTTTTTATTAACATTTGCTTTGTTGTGTCTGTTCTTCTTCATTTAGAGAAAATAATAATTTTCTGTTATGTGTAAATTATTTTAAACATATTGTACTTTTTAATACCATTATTTCGTTTACTAATCAGCTCTGAGCAAAAATAATGGATACTTTTAGCATAAAAAAAGTTGGTAAAACTTTTAATTTTCCGACATCTGAGAAATCATTTCAAGCAAATATAAAGAAACTAAATCTGATTTTTAAGCAATTTTTTAAGGAATAGAAATAGACAACATCTGAACATATGAGCATGATTAAATGGATTAAATTTGTGAACAATATTACACCATTTCGGCTGTTCTTAAATAAAGACAAATTTTGGCTCCATTGCTGTTAATAGACCTACCAGGTGGTCACTAAAAGCATAAGCTTAAATGTACTGTAGATAACGTCTAGTGGGCATGTGGAAGGTACTAGATTTCACAGCTCTAACGTCTCGGAGAAGCCATTAAACTTGAAAGGATATTGGATATGAAGGGTAATAAAGATATGTATTCAAGATCAAATTTAAAAATTAAAATTATTATTTTCAGAAATCTTCCAACTTTTTTAGGTTAATCTTTTCGCCAGATTACTAAATCCGAAGCATTTTAGTCTTCTGAAAACTAATATATCGTCGGTTACAGGTTAACAACTCTTAACATGTTTTTGTACTCTCCAGAAGACAAAAAAGGTAATAACTCCTTTGCTAAGCAGTTAAAAAAAAAGTTAGGAGACTTTTATTGTGGGATGATGTGAAAGACAAGGCTACTTATTTTATGATTCATTATATAAAATTAATATAAATAATGACCCGATTCGATGCTATTGCGAGTTAAGAGTTGTCAACCTGTGTCCGACGATATCCTATTTAAGAAAAAGTTTGTCTATAAATTTTTTCCATTTATTAAGATTTTGTTAATAAAAAAATTAATCAATAATGAAAACCCGTGTTACTACTAGAACGAGATTATTTTTAAAAGGATGTATATTTGAAGAACTAAATATTAAACCAAAAATTTTTCTCCTTAAAATGCTGGAATCAAAGAAAAGAAACCCGATTTGTATGTTAAATCAAGCAAAAAAAAAATAAAAAATAAAAAATCAGTATGAAAACCTTAATTTTTAAGAATATTAAATTCAATTAATTTTGTTTTTATTACTTGCCCTTGTTTTCATTTGTTTGATTTTTTATACGTGAATTCGGTTAAGCTTTTACGTTTATTCTATAAACTGCAGTTTTACAAAGTATCGACTCTACTTCGTAATTCATAGGGGATATAAATAACGATTTTAATTAAATTGACAAAAAATCTTCTTCTATTTAAAAACAAATTTCGTAATGAATTATATGCATTTATTCCTGTCACCCATTACAATTTATAGTGCACCATAAAGCTATGAACTTAGGTAACATTGATTCAAATATCTTATACCGGATAGCTTTGATCATCTGTGATATCTTATTTAAAAGAAAACACCATTAAGCTTTAGCTGTAAAATGACTGGTATGTTAGGCACTAAATTTAGTTTTGCAAAAGACTTAATAGTTGTTGAAAAAAAATGTTGATTAGAAATTTAAACAGCATATGATTATTAAAGCTGGCTAATTACAGGTTAAACACACAAGTTTATAATAAATCAACATTAAGCAACTGTTTTCAAATAAACTATTAAACATGACCTCTTAAATACGCGAGAGAAAAGAAAACAGTAAAAATTGTAATGAACATCAATTAAATATTAACTAAAAAGAAATGCCTGCTTTATAATTATTTAAATATATTTTATATTAGGTATAGGGAAAAATTTTGTTGGTTTGAACACAATAATTTTATCTGAAGGGAAAAACAAAAGCTGTTCGACACGTTGGAAGAGGCCGCAGTAATAGTTCGACAAGTAAAAGAGTTACATGCAAAAGAGTAAACAGGTTCATTTAGAAAACTTGTGTATCCAGAAATTTATCTTGAACTCGTTTTGTGAGATCCCATTCGTAAAAACCCGATCTCTGAAGAAACCCGATATAAAACGAAAAAAGTTATCAGTAACCTCAAAAGCATTAAGTTTTGACAGATGTGCATCATGCCACACTCTATTAAACACCATAGAAAATTCTGGAGCCACCACCTTTTTTTGGCAAAATGGTGAATGGAATGACACCTTTTTTTTCGAGAGCTCCTGTAGTGCGCCCCCTACGGAAACTATACTGGCAGTCAGTTAGATGGCTGTTGGATACTTTTTCAAAACTTACGTACTCACGTTGCACAAATTTAAATATTTATTACAATAAATACTGATATTTTTTTATAAAAATTCAGTTTTGAGCTGAGTCATTTTACTTGCATCGAGTATCAAAATTTATTTGATTCAGTATTTACAAGTAGCAAATTTGGGTTTGTGTTAGTAAAATGTAAAAGTTTTTCGTTTTTCACTTGCACTCACATGTGGCCATAAGAGGTGATTAAAATGTATTATTTTTTAGATTTAAAAACAAAAAATTTGCCGAGATAAATGTTATTATCTATAATTTGTGTGTAGATTTTGTTAACTCATCTAATCCGATAATAATTTCCAACGCTGGACTTACTTAGCCTAGCTTTAGATAGATTCTACGGTATTATGGGCAGCACGTTTCAACATACATCTTTCACTGTATATTAGAGATGACTTTGACAGACCTAACAGTGCACAGTGGCTTGAAAACCATTCCTTTTGGACAAAATTCGATATATCATGAACCACATACGCAATGCAAAGCAAAGGTGTTTCTCAATAAACCTGGAACGGTTTTTCACCTAGGGTGAAGGGGGCTTCTGGGTAGGCCACAATAATTAAATACCTCAGGCAATTTTTGTAAATGTTGTGAAAATTTTATTTTTAGCTTAAATGTCCAAATTTTTTATATTTAATTAGGCCTTGAAATATCAATAAAAATGCTTGGGAGAAAATTGGCTTACAATTATTTTTATTTTAAATTTTCGCCGGTCTTAGCTTAGCATTTTTGGAGTAGTACTTATTGCTTTGAGACACTTGCTATACTGTTAATAAAATTTAGAATAAACAGGTTTCAAGTTTTGTTCCGATTACGATTTTTGTTAAAAAGGTACAAGCCTCTGAATTAAGAAAATATATAAAATGCCGTTTTTAAGAATTTTTTCTAAAATTTTAACAAAATTTAATGCGGTACTAGCAAATTTTTTTAAAACAATTTTAAAGACAACGTATAGCAAATGCGAACACAAGAAAAATGACTTAAAAAATTACAAAGGTTCTTAATTCAGCTCTATTCAAATATAGACAATTTGAAAGAAAATTAAAAATTATTTCATAATTTTTCGGAGTGCGAAGTTGGAATTAAAAATAGAACACAGGCTGCTAAGTCCCCAATTGGTGGCTACAAACTCCAAAAAGTATTTGACAGCCCCGTGATTTTAAAGTCAGAGTAGCCTCTTTTATAAAATTTATATGATAAAATAAAAAAATTAAATTAATTTATTTCACCAATTAAATAAAAATTTATTTATCTATATAATATTAAAATTGTGTAAATGTATCTCAATGCGTTTTGATTATGCGGCAATTTTAATTCCATATAAAAAATACCTTAACGTGCTTTTTTCAGTTTCTGCGGTAAATGTCATGAAACAGGTAGTACTCTGCTACTTTTCATGAAAATTTTTAAGGCATATTAAAACGTGCAAGGACATAATGTCCATGGATATTATAGGTATATTTTATGAGGTTCGTTGTAAGAAACATGTAACGATTTATAAACTGGGTAAAAAAATTGTCGAAAAAATTTTGTAGCATAGACAGATCCATATCTGAAAACCATAAAGAAAAAAGGTCGAAAAGCGATAATTTGCAGACTGATCAACCGACAGTAAGAAAATTTGAAACAAGCGCATATGGTTGATTTTTATTGACTTCATATGACTTAACGAAATTCAAAAAGTGTATATATTGATAGGACCTTTTCTAGATAATGTAGTACAAAAGCAAAAAAAAAAAAAAAAAACGAAAACAACTGGTTTCAATGAAATTTTTTTTTGACCCTTGGGCACAGATAGTGACGTTCTTTTTGAATTTTAAAATGTTTTATCTTTGAAATTTTCGATTTTAAAAATTACTTCTATTTCACTAGTGTCTAAAGAAAGACATTATATCTTGGTTTAGGTTATATATAAAAGGAATAAATGCTTTATTTTAAAAAGAAAAGAACTACGAAATTTTTCCAAATAACGAATATATTATGCCGGAAGGGTTATAAAAATAATAATATTGATCAGTAATTGCAAAATAAAAATTTAAGTATCAACAAATAAGTGTTTTAAAAGAAAAGCTCGAGTTAGTTTTATTTCAAATATATACAGTTATGAGTTCTTGGTTTTCGTTTTTTTTTTTTTTTTTTTTTTTTTTGTTAAACACTTTTATTTAAAAAGTCAATAAATAATACTTTTGCATATATTTTAGGTTATTTACTTTTTTACTGGTAATTTCATCAGTTATTATTTCTTTCTTGTTTTAAAAAGTTATTTACATAAAAAACTTTTTAAATAATTTAGCAAATGTTAAGATGGGGAATTCAATAAGTGTTTGTTAAATCGAATTTCTTTTCTATTTATTTTTTACGAAACGATTCATTTGGCCAATCCACACATTGCTTAGTACTCCTTAAGGTAAGACTTTGAATGGTTACAAGATTACGCTTGTATTATAGAGATAAAATCCATATTCGATTTAGATATTTTGCAAATATTTACTACGCATTTTTTTGAAGCAAATCCTCTTTAATTGGGTTTTTTTCTTGATTTTGTTTAGATTAGGACTAAATGATTTATGATTATATTGGATTGTTATTTCGGTTTTCATCGTTGATATCTATATACGGATTTTCTAAATGAAATCGGTGGCATGTCATAGTGTCCAAGGACATAATGTCCATGGACTTTATATCGCACTCAAAAGTGACATGTGTTCATGGATTTTCTCCTCTATGATATCACTAACACCGGTTTCGCTTACCAACAATTTTCTTCAAGCCAGTTTGTAAAAACGTTGTATCTTTCTTACATAGAATACCTCAAAATATACCTATAATATCCATGGACGTTACGATGCTACGTTGATGGACATTGTGTCGCATCTTATTGTGATTTTCTGGTGCAACATAATGTCCATGGACGTTGTGACATGCCACCAATGAAATGTAGGAGATTTGCAAGTATTTGCAGCTTAAATAATACAAGTATGTAGGAAAAAAGATAGGTTTAGCAACTGTTAAGGATTAATAAAATGCCAATTAATAATTCCCTTTTTTTTCTTTTTTGGTCATGTAAATTTTTATGATTTAATCAAACCATGATGTTATGAGCCAATGCACTGATATTTCACTAAACATTAAAAAGTTCTAATTTCGTCTTTACTTTCAATTTTGTTACATGTTTTATGGTTCCGTTCCGTTATTTTTGTCTGTTAATTTTTAATCATTAAAAAACGGAAGATCAAGTAAACCAAGCTTATTATGTTTCAAATGTACTGAAGCAAAAACTTCGAAGTTTGACAAAAAAGGGAAAATTTCCTACACTGTTCTGTAGTGAAAGCAAATACGCAAGTCCTACTGCTACTTTTTAGTTACAAATTAATAAAGCGACATATCACTAAACATACGATTTTGTTCCAGGTTTGGGTTTTCACAAAAAACAAAAATAAATAAAAATAGACTGTCCGATCTAAAACTCGTATAAACTATTAGTTTTTAAAATAAACTAAATTAATCATTTTTTTAATAATTTGTGAATGCCCGCATATAGAACAAAAAATCATCATCTTAACTGTATAAAAAAGCTGAAGATACGTCAGCCGAATAAAAAATAAAAACATTGCTGATTATTGTTGTTTTTTCTTAAAATTTAATTTTTGTTTTCACTTAATTGTTTGGATAGCAATCTTTTTTTCCTTAAAAGCGGTAGCGAAATGACCATCGCTTTCACTATAAATAATAATCAATATCGGTAATTTAACAATTTAATCGCAATACAAAAACACGATATTTTCTAAATATCAATTTATTTGATTTAATATTCGCGTGGTTTATTTTAATACAATTTTTCAATGTATAAAACAATTTAGAAGAAATAGGATATAAAAATCTTTAATATTTTCATATTGCTTTTTTGAAAAAAATTTTACTTTATAGAGTCGTTATTTGTTATTATTGTTTTAATTATTTTCACAAACTACTAAGAATTATTCTCTACAATCACTATTTTATATTTTCCTATTATCAATGCCAATCCCTTTTATTTATCAAATTTTGTTTTTATTCGTTTATTTCAACGCATTATGAACAACATTCGCTTCCGTAAATTTGGCTTTCGTTAGAAATTATTTTATAATGGAGCCCTAAACACCTTTAGTGGCATATATTTCTAGAGTTGTGTGATATATTTTAAGCAATTTCTTTTATTTATTTGAAGGATAGTTAAATCGAAAGATAAGAGGTAGTGCAAATTTTCCCTTGCGAGAAGTAAGTTCAATAGTTTTGCCTGTACAGGACTTATCCAGTCGTAATGATTTAAGTTAAATTTAGTCCAACTTTTGCTGATAGTTGATGTTTTCTTTATTTTTATGTTCTTTAAGTCTATTGTTGTCTTAATGTTTTAAATTGGAAACATTTAAGATGAGTATGACGTAGTCAACTGCATCAAATCTAATAATTTCAGGAATGGTCTTCACCGATTAAAATTTTTTGTGCTGACCTTTTCATGTGAGTGCATGAGCCAAAAAAAAAAAAAAACACAAATAGTCGTTACCAGTTATCTCCAATAGAAAGTTACAACAATCCTATTGACATAAATTGTTAACAAGATCAAATAGTTTATTTTATTAGTTACGGAGAAATAAATACTTTGGATTTATAATAAGTTTTAGTTTTTCAAAATCAAAACACAACATACTTATGTAAATTATTGTTATTGTTTGTTTTATATTTATTTAAATGTTTGTTTATTAATATATATTATAAGTAATTAATTATTGGTATATTTATTGTTAATTTTTTTTTGTTAACTAAGGACCATAAATTTAATTTGTTATGGAAAATTAAAAAATATAAATTCAGTCACATTTTTAAAATTAAACGTGTATTCGATAATTAAAAATTATGTGAACGATTATGTCGCGTGCGTAAGAAAAATCTTAACATATTTAAAGAATCTAGAAAACTTTTAATACAAAAAATAGCAGTATTTTGGAAGTTTTTAAGAATTTGTGATTTGTCAAAATTATAGATTTTTTTTCAATTCTTGTTTAATGTTTCACTTCAAAATAACAACAACGAAATATTTATTTTTATACATTCTTCAAAGTGTAACTTAATCTTTTTTTTTAAAGAATGCAATTAAAAAAATAAATAAATCAGCAAAACAAGAGGGCAAAAATGTGTTTCTTTAATAAATTGTACAACAGAAATATGAGTGTGAATGATGCACACAAGCAAATTTTTTTAATTGCATCTCTTAAAATAAAGTTTTATTATTTAATTTGTTTTTCATTTGATTTTTAGCCATAATTTGCAATCTTTGCATTTTTTGTTTGACTACATGACTACTGCATGCTGAATAATTAAGTTTAGTGATCCTTTGTCAGGAATTTTACTTAACATGTTCAAAGTATTCTTAAAAAAAATACAAAGAAACAATATATTTTGAATGTTTCATAAAGTTGTCTACCCAAATAAAAACCAAAAACAAAATTATTTTAATGGACTATTAAGATTTCAAGATATTTGCCTTAAACATCAGTTTTGGATAAAAAAAATACATTTTTTTGTTCCAACTAATTTAAATAATTAGAGATATTGTTTCAACTCAAAAAAAAAAAAAAAAAAAAAAAATTCAAAGATAATTGAGTTTTTCTGAAACATCACAAGTTATTCGCCATGACTTAACTTCAAGATGTAGTCACTGTTAAAATTTTATTTATAGGAGTCAATTATTCTTAGTAGAAATATCCTGATTATATTCTTGTTTTTAATTTTTCAATTTTTGTAATATTGTGCTGTAGCATATCTGGATGAACAAATTTCCTAAATTTTTAACGAAAATAATATTTTTCAATAACATTTTTAATTTACAAAATAAATAATTATATCCAGTGTTATAGACGTTTAGTGCATCAAAATAGTAAACATTACAATATCTAACTTAATTGTTTTATCAATTGAAATTTATGTGTTTGTACAAGTATAATGTATTTCGTATGTATGTATGTTATAAATTTTTTTAAATTAAAAAATTTGAGTGTTGATATTTTATATGCATGTTTATGTTAAAATGTTTGATTTTTTTGTCTTTGTTTTTAAAAAATTTTTGAGTTAGTTTCACAATTTTTTTTTAAAATTTATTTATAATTAATATTGTAAAATACACAATTTTAATAGTTTCCTGTTTTCTGAAGATGTTACCCAACGGTGTGGCAAAATATTGAAAAAATAAAAAACAATATTGTAGTTTTTGGGGTAAATAAATCTTTAGCTGCCTGGTTGCCAAAAAGAACATGACTGAAGGATTGCAAGGGCCAGGCGGATAAAATACTTTCTTTATCACTAATCGAACATTATATTTCTTTTCATAGTAAATTGGAGTTCTATGTTATGAGTAATTATTGATACAGTTACTTACTGGAATGATATTGTAAAAACCGTACCCGTACACTTTTTGTCCTTCTAATTATTATAATCCTTATTTGTAAGAGATTAATTATTCAAAAGCATGTATGTAATGACAAATTTACAGTTAAAGAATATTTGAACACAAATTATATTTTCGAATTGAACGTGAAAATTTTATTTTTTTAATTTTATATGTAAGCATATATTTATAAAAAAAAAATAAATAACCATAAAGAAGCGTGCAATCCTTTTAAAGGCTTAAAGCACCAAATTGATAAATTCGACTTAAAGAGGACTTGTACACAAACTGTACATATTTATACACCTATATCAGAGAAATGGTTTATTTAATGAAAAATTGTAGTCCTGAAATATTCAATCGGTATTTTGAATATTCTAAATTTTAAAATTATCTAGATTTGTAATGCAAGTTCCACATTTAAGCACTATGCTAACGAAGCGTCGAAAATGAGTGCTATAAAGTTGACACTAAAGTCATATTTTTAGATTTGTTTAAAACGTTCGTCGAGGCTTTTCTCACCTACACAAAACTAAAATTATTAAGGTTACATCAAAGACCTTTAGTTAAAACCAAGTTTTCTAATTTAAACAAAATTTAGTGGTATGAAGCCAGTGCGGTTGGCAATATTAATTAAAAAAGTTGTTTGATTTTTAAAACTTAAGCAGCTTCTTATTAAAATACTTTTTCTGATGTTCCAGTGTGTGATTTTCGAAATATTTTAATAACAACACGGAAACCTCGTTTTATTGTCCGTATCATTCGATTAAACAAAGAACCAATAGCGATTGACATTTTTGAGAGTCCAACTTTGAGTTTAATACTTTACGACTTTGAGAGTTTTTGGCTTCCCGTCCAATCACTGTTTACTAGATATAAAAATTTCAGAAATTTTAAGCAAAACAACAATTGCTTTTAGTTTTGCTCATACTTACGAAAAATATCCGAAGAAATAAAAAAAAACATTTAAGAATGTAAATAATAGATATATCGTAATAAGTGTCAAGAACTGGAACAAGTAACTAAAATCAGAACCACACGATGCTATTTTTTTAATTCTCTTTAAATTTTGCAGCGGGTTTCATAGTGATTTTTAGTGATAAAATGTTTGGTTTGATGTTACTAAATAAACCTACAGAACGAAGTGTAAAAAATCCTCTCAAAATTTAAGTCATGCCATTTTGCTTATGCCGCTTACTATACTATATCGCGAGCAAAATAAAAAAATATTTCATGCAATTATTCTTATAAAAATTTTCTTGTGTCATTTGGCTTTTAAATAAAAATATTTAAAACCTCGTTTTTTTATTAAAATAAAATAAGGTATTTTACCAATATAAAATAATTTCAATTTATTTGTTTATATCGACCGAAGTTTTGCTGGCGATTTGGTACACGTTGTTTCTTTCACAGTAACTTTCCCGCTAAAAGTGGGTGCTCGTATGAAAACACCTGAATTTTGTAAATAACACAGCATATAATCAAACAGTTGACTGTTAAAATACATTAAGAAAGCTGGTTGGTCAGAGTTGTTCGACAACTGTGATTATTTGCACAATCAACTAATAGACTGTCAATATTACGGAATTGATTGAAAATTGCCATTGCAACGCAATAAAGTAATAATTTATTTTGCTGAAACTTTGTAAAAATGAATTAAGAATAAATTTCTTAAACAAATAGTTTTTGAAAGTTTACTTTAATATTTTTTACGGTTTTAATAGATTTTATTACTTTTTTATTGTTTGAATGATAGCACATGCTTCAAAAAAATTATGATTAAAGATTTTAATGAAAATTTATTTTCTTGTTAAGAGAAACAAAGCTCTAACATCGAAATATAAAATAAATTCTAACAAGTTTTTTTTATATTGTGTTAATTATTAGTCGAGCTATTTTAGTATTATAAGCAAAGTAATAAATTTAATTCGGCTTAAGTTCTGAAACTGATTTAATAAAGTCTAAATAAACGAGCTTATTACATAATTCTGCAGTTAAATTAATTAAATTCTTTAATTGGAAATACTATTCTAAAAATTGTGGTTTGTTGGTAACAAAAACACATACTGACGACACTTAGTGGAAGAAGCCATACAAGAAAACACTAAATTAGAAGCAAAACATAAAAGCACCATAATAAAATTAGTTGTTATTGAAATAAGGGTTGATTAAATATGCATTAATCCGATACTTTTTTTCGAATTATATCATCTTGTACTTAAGAAATTTTATACGATTTTTTCTTTTTCGAAAATTGAATAACGTCAACAAGCACTACTAACACGGTGCGCTTGCATTGAAATGTGTTCTTTAACTTGTTGTCTTGAGCAGTAAAAATTAAAACAGAAACGAAGAAAGTTCAAAGTGTTAATATAGAACTGAAGAGTTAATGGTTAAAAAATTATTCATGCGTGAAAGGATATGGCTATCAATTGATTCATGATTCTAAATACAATAATCAAATTACACGACTGGCCAAACGAAAACGGAAGAAATTAATCATAAAATTTTACAATAATTGAGCAAAAAGAAAAACGAAGAGTTTCACTCTTAGGTTTTATTTTTTAAAACTGACCTATTTTTCCTATAAATAAGCAATTTCCAATAAAACAGAGATTTCACTTCATTGTCGCTTATTTTACGGCGTTTCCTGATCGTAATCAAAAGTTTAATTTTTTAATAGCGAAATGGCCATATGAATAGGATTTTTCCGCAGTAATACATTTCATTTTGTAGTTTTTAATAATAAATATTCCACGAGAATATCGCAAAACTGAAGACCACGTGTATGCTTGTACTGATTATGGATGACATGATAAACTTTATCGCGGACTTAACGATAACAATAAATTGACAAGAAAAATCAATTCCAAGATATTAGTCACGACTTAAAAAGTTGGTATGCTTGTTTATCGATAATAAAAATAGGGTATTTTAAAATGCCTCACAAATTCGGTGAGCATCCTCCTATTAGCAGAGACAATTAAGAATTGAATCGCAATTTTAAAGACTGTATCATGTTTAGCGTAACAGATTTTATTCTAATGTTTGCAGACAAATATCATTTTGCTGGCATGTGTTACAAAATTATAGTGGCAGATACAGTTGTCACTAGACCACTTAAATTAGTGGTTTCAAAATAAATTAAAAAAATATTTTAATTTTTATTGAAATCGTGTGTAAATTATTTTATAGTTTTTTCCCTCAAAGCTTTAAAAATAGAATTATCATAAAATTCCTTACAATTAAAATGTTAACAACAATAAATATTCCATGAAAAACTAAAAGACCTACAACTATAACCATATCTAGTTGTTTGGTTGCATCTCCAGCTATTTAAAGAATTTGTGTTGGCCTTTTCGTAGCGTTGCTTGAATATATAAAAGCTTATCAACTGATAAAACTTTTTTACAGAAAAAGTGGTGAAGTGGTTACTGAAGCAGCTAAAGATGTTGCTAAAGTTAATTTCAATAAATTGTTATTCCATTGAAAATATTTTTGTAATGTTGTACATTCTACGTTGAATCACGATTATGTAAAACTAGACGAGAGAAGAATAAAAAAGTTATTTAGCTACAGATTGGTAAGGTACTGCGTTCAGGTTGATGACAATAACACTAATCAGCCTGATGTAAGTTTGTTGTTGTTGAATACAATATGCGAAAAGTTTATACCCTTTGAAACACAAAAAGAACTAATGCAGGAATTTACTTCTTACTTTGAACTTTACATTTCATTTATTTTGAAATTTTCGTTTAAATCACATGATTTTTTTTTTTGTTTTTAAGGAAATAAGAATTTTTCTTTTAAAGTATTTTTATTTGCCAGTAATATAATAGAATTTATTGTTTTTTCTTTTAATTAAAACGCACAGCAAGAAAGTCCGCGTTTTTATGATTTGTGTTTCTAAACGAAGAAAGCGCAAGTAAAATTGATTTAAGAATGTCTATCTTCTTTAGTTTTTTAAAAAAAAACTTTAAGAGATCAATATCAATTATCTGTCTAATACCGAAGAAGTATAGTCTGAAAACGTTTCCAGGGCTAATATGTGGCTCTCGAAACTTGGTTAAAGATAAACGGAACTATCTTAGTGAAAATGTTGTAGTGAATTCATGGTAATATGAATTTTAAATGGCGCTTATGATTTTTATACGTTTTTGCTAAATTTAAAAATCATTGCATTTCCTTAATATTGTAGCTCTCATAGTCGTGCAATTTATACAGTCCCGGCTTCTGACTAAAGTACAGAATAAAACCAGGTAAGACAGCTTATAACTTTTTTAGTTAACAGTAGTACAGCGTTTTTCGGCTTGCCTTGTTCCACTGTCGGGCGGTTTTCTTGAAAAAGATAATTTTAATTTTTTATAGCAAAACGTATAAATCATTTGTTTTGTATGTTGCTTTTTTTTAATTGGATTGTAATACTTTGTAGTTGTTGGTGTCATTACATTTGTTGTCATGGTCAGTTAATGTTGTTGCCTTATTGCTGGCTGTTTGTTTGTTGTTGTACGTTTGTCATGTGTATTTAACTGTGGCAGATATCAACAATTACGCTTTTAAGGCCTACATGTGCGGAATTTTCTTATTTTATTTTTGTTATAATTTCTTCGCCATTTACAATGTTACAAGTAATTTAAAATCATTACATTTTTTTGCTTTTTAAAGGAATTTTAAAATTTTTTCTTTCTACTTCTTTTTCTTTTTAATAAGTTTGCTTTATGCTGACTCCCTTAAGATTATATTTGGTAATAGTAATTACATATTGTCTAGCTTTTTTTATTGTTACTTGTAACTCACTTTTTCTATGGATTTTTAGTATGAAAATCTGAAGAGAGATTATTGTCGAGGTTTTTTTTTTTTGTTTATTACTTTTTGATTTCTTTCTGTTCGTAAGACACAGCAGTCTACCTTTTCGATAAAATATCTAAATAAAATAAAGCAGTTATTAAATTATATAAGAACTAGTTATACTTGCCATTGCAATTGTGTATATAAAATAAGACAAGTTATCTCCCTATTCATAATTACACTACTCCTACAAATATAACAATTTTAAAACAAAAACATTTTTATAGCTTAACAGAAAAAAAATTAAAATTGTTCTTCCATTATAAGTATCTTTTTACCTAACAATTACTGTTCTATCCTGTAGTTGCTACACCATGGAATATGGAAAAAACCTTTTGCTTAATACAACTTTTCCGCTCGCAACAAAGATTCCTATTTATAGGCTGGAAAGCTGCTAAGAACTTTTTATTTGTTTTGTACCTGTAATAATATATGTAAAGTTGTCACAACATGGCTATAATTCTACTTAAATTTATTATTCATGGGCCAGAATGACACATTGTTTATATAGATTCAAGCTAAAGGGATCTTAAAACATCACGAGAGGGAAAATGTTAAACTTTTTATTCGACAAATAATCTATTTTTTACTAGGTGAATCTGAATTAATATATTCTTTTACAGCTCACAGTGAAGCAGAAATGAAATATTTTAAAGAAAAATTCGGTTTGTACATGGCTCTAATAGATCAAAATGAGATTGCATTTGAATGCCCAAAGTCTCAAAACAAATCGATATATAAAAAACTGACAAAAACCGGGAACTAAATAATCAAAATTTTAATAAGCTCTATATAACTTATACACTTTGAACATAAAAAATAATAATAATTACAAAGTTTCGTTTTTGAATCGCGACTATACCATAAAACTGAAGAAAACTTAGGAAAAAATAAAAGTTACAAAATAAAAAAAAATTTTTGTGTTGGGAATGAAAACTTGTCAGCTAATCATACAAACGGAAGCTGTTACAATAACATCGAAATGTTAATTTCAGAAATTTATGCCGCTAAATTCTATAAGTAAATAACTGAAATTTATTCTTCTTTAGAAATAGCTTTAATAACACTGAAGTTGCTTTGGAAGTCACCTTTTTGACGTTGTTTGATTTTCCTGCACTTGTCAAATATTTTCTTCATTAAAAACAGTGACGGTTTTAATCTTTTGTATTTTATAAAAAATCAGCGTTATAGTTATTGCGTAAGGATACTCGACTATTGGTGTTCCTAAATGAAAGTGAGATCTCGAATATTATCATCTTTTTCCATTTTCTCTTTTCCAAGTCCTTTTTACAACCATCCGAAAATTTAAATGCAATAAACTTCTTCGATGTTCGACAATTTCCTGTTGATTTTTAAAACCCATAGTTATCTCTCTGCTGGTATTGTTTTAGTGCTTTTAAATTTTCTCTACATTTGTAGCTAAAGAAGTTTCATACCATTGAAGTCAATATCTACGAAAGTTTTTTTTTCACGAAATCTGACATCAATTTTTGATACCGTTTCAATAGACTACCTTTGCTATATTTTTCTGAGCATTTTGAAATGTCTCTAAGTGAGTTTTTTTTTAACTGTAAGTAAAAAGGCAATTCGTTATTAATGACTCTAATTGTATGGTACTGCGGCTTCTTTTCACGTTTACTGACGTTCTCGGTTTCTAATAAGACCAACTAAAAAAAAGAAATCGGCTTATTATATCCTGGTTATAATCTTATACATATTTGACATAAAATTTTGTTGTAAACATTAAACCAATAAAAATCACTGAAATGTAGCAGCAAATAACGATAACTAAAACCTGCAACTTGGACTGTGGAAAGAGAAATATAACAAAAACATTTGTACAGAAGAGAATAATAATTGCAGTAGAAACGCACTCAACCCATAAAGTCGTAAATGCTGGCAGGCATTTAAAAGGAACGTAGAAAGGACGGACGTTGAATCCAGCAGACTGACTAGACACAAAAACAAAGAGATAAAAATCAAAAGAACTACAAACAATAAAATCACCAAGGAATAAGCAAACTGACTTACAAAGAGATAAAAATTAAACAGGCAGAATATGACAAAGAAAAAATAAAAATTATGAATCATCACATGATTTTCACTTGATTAGCAAAAACAATATTGCAATATAAAAATTTTTTACTGGATACCATTAATATAAAGCTTAAAGTTACTTTTACACGAAATGTTTTTTATATACAAAAACTCAAGTTTACCATGCCAGCATTTAAGCAAATTAAATATGTACTTATATGAAAAACACATACATATTTGTTACAGACGAAACTGCAAAAGTCCCGCTAGACACACAACTTATAAATCGTCTGTTACATCTTTACAAGGGTCATAAACTTGACAACCATTATGTAAACAGGTAAAGGTTCTGTAATCAGACCATTCATCAGAATGATATAAGTTATTACATTATAATCTTATGATTTTAATTTATTATTCAACTCGCAATATAAAGAATGATAAAAATCACTTTCTTTAATTGTTTATTGCATTTTTGCTTAAGAGATATCTGATGTATTTAAGGCGTCAAATGACCAATTGGTTTTTAATATTTATCATTTTAATTGATAACTTAGACAATTAAGATTGCTACATTCAGTAGATTTGTTTGCACTTTTTAATAATTTAAAAACTTTTTCTTTCTTCACTTATATGAAGAAAGAAAAAGTTGCACCACTGAAAGTCATATGCTTTGTCACGCTCCTAATGGAAATTTGTCATATGACTTTTACATATGTAAAATCTGACAAGTCATATGTAAAAACATTTCGTGTAAAGGCACCTTAAAGAAGAATAATTTTATAAAATAGTTATAGGAAAAAGTTGAAATAAAATTACTGAAATAAAAATAACTCAAACAAATCTAGATCAAATTCGCTTGATTTGTATATTTTTAGAAAGCATTTAGGTTATAAAATGGGCTGAGATTAAAAAATAAGAAGAAAATCAATGCATACTACTTGCTACCTTATGTCTCCTTGTGCCTTCCACCTTTCGACTTTGAGCACAAAATAATCATTAAAGGAATATTGATAACTACTAATTACATGAAAGCGGATCTCAGATAAATGGTTGCTTGTTGAATATTTTGATAAAAATAATGAAATATAATTTATCTTTTTTCCCTAATCGAAATGGTTTAAAACTTTAAACAAATGATTTAAATCTTAAGTAACAGTTTACTTAAATATTAAAAGCTTTAATCGATTATAATTGAACCTGAATAGCTTAGAAATTATTAAAAGACTTTATATGAAAATTATTCAATTCGAAATAACGAACTGCAGCAGACTCTTCTTGAACTCTGCACAAATAATACTTGTTGCATATATTTACACTTCAGCTTAAGGTTTGCCTACATTTTTTATCGCAAAACCTTTCAAACAAATTAAGATAGATTTCAAAACACATCTTGAACAGTTTGCGCAGGATCAAACAGAAAGGAAGTATTGCTTTTAAAACATTATTAATAAAAAACTTAAACACAAATGCAGTTTATATTACAGTTCATGTTTTATGTCCGATAAGAAACGTGTGGGAAATCATTAGCAAACTTCATTCCAGTAGACTTAATGGAAAGACTACAACATGCTAAAACGAAAGAAGAAATACACATATTACAAGAAGAAACTTTCAAAAAACGAACAGATACAAAAACAAACATAAAAAACAATCTGTGAAAAGTTATGTTTTATCATATTAAGGTTTGTGAATATTTTAGTTAGTGTACGTGGTTTGAAAAAGTAATGTTAATTTTTTCTTAAGCAGACAATGTACATACTAGTATTCATATTTTAAAAATAATAATACATATTTTTAGTTTCACAAAGCTGTTAAGCGCTTCCCTTCCTTATTGCTTTTTCGAAAGCAAGCTCCAGAAGTGCTCAACAAAGGTTGCAAAGTGCTAACGGGTACTTGTGATTTAAAGTCAATTGCTAAAATAATCTAAGCTTAATTTTTCTTCAAAAATTGTTATTGGCTTTCGTTTAACAATAAGTGAAACATTAAAGTATGATTTTTTTAAATGGTACACTAAACAGAAAAAAGGCAAAGAAACAAGATCGATGAATACAATGGAAAAGGCAAACCCATCTGAAAACAAAACACAGTTGTGAAATACCAATTATGCTCTTTTACACATCACAGTGGGGCAGAAAGGTAATAATTTTGAAACTCATGCTTTTCAGCATTTTTTTAGTAAGCTTCATACTAAAATTATGATATTTTAATGAGAATAAAAAAATTAAGTCCAATATCTTGACTGCATTTGAAATTTACGATTTTAAGAGAAAAAATTGTAACTTACGTGCGCCAATCCATTATTTTTTAATAAGAGGGCAAATATGAAACATTTGTTCCCTTAAAGCAAATTAAAATACCATTGAAATCCTCTTATAGCAGTATTAAATTTCGTATTCTTAAAAGTATATTAAAAATCAACTTCGAATTAATTACTTTTTAAATTGTAAGTAAAACTTCAATTTTATAGTTTATTGTCAACTACCAGCTGTAAAAAACAAAAAAATTAGAGTTTCAAAATACAATATGAAAAAATCACTCAATTCTTATGTTCTAGTTCCTCTAAACAGGTGTTGAAATAGAAAAATTTACATTTGATAAGTAAATAGATACGATGAATGCTGACTAGGGTTGTTATCCTTACAACTTATCTCAATCAATAATGAACTTAAGCAAAAAAACTAAAAAAAAACATTTTTAATATCAATATTAAAATGATTCAAAATTAATTTTAATTTGAGCAAGCGTTTTTCTGAGGCGAAAATGGACGGTTACAAAAGTATACATACATGGGTTATTTTCTATATTGTCTTTGCGTTGTCTTTTGGAAAAATGTGTTGTAAAAATAATCTAAAATGTTTCGAATATCACAAAACTATTTCACGAGAGTAAATAAATATTTTATAGCAATCAACCACGATGGGTTCTAATAAAAATTCTTCAATTTTCAAATAAAAAAAACGAATTTTTCTAAAATTTAAAGTACACTATAAAATGAACAAGTCAATGCATATTGAAAATTACAAAAAAACACTTATATAGAGTTTACATTTGAAAATTGTAGATTCTTATAATAATGCGTAGGCTTTCTGGAAAACTGTTGCAAAAGCGGTACTAAACTTTAATAGAAAGTCTTACCAAAAATATTAAATAAACATAAAAAATTAATATTTGATCACGTAGAACATTTGAAAATATTATTTCGATGAGCAAGTTATTTCTCGTACTTAAAAGGCGATCAACCTTTATTATAATTTATTGAAAATTCAATTTCTTATAAATGACTTAAATTAAAAATAAATCTAGCTAATAATAAAAACCTCTGTAGCATTCAGGTTGAAAAGAATAACATAAATTCGCCCGTATTTTTTTGTCCACATCCTTAAAACAACACTGCATCATGTTTGTTGTCTGTTTACTCAGCATGAAAATTTGTATAATTTTAGTTGTGAAATCTTCAAAGTTGATAGTAAAATAATCTAAGTTTATTATTTGCTTTTTTAGATGATGTTGTCTAAACTTATCAAATGTATCCAATTTAAATTTGGACCAACACCAGTATGTGCTGTTGCTAACACCAAAATCGAAATATGTTTCTATTTTGATGCCTCGAAATACTTTAAAGGGAAATTGAGTGAAAATACTTCGTTTGTTCCCATCTCACATACCCAGTGGTATTCCTCCCGGGGGGAGGCGCCACGGGAACCGGTGGCCCATACAGAGAGCTGCCCATCTCTGTAGCCAGTTATTGGTGAGGTCCTTTCGGGGTACACATGGTAGCTGGCGGTTAAAGTTTAGTGTCCGCAGGGAAGGTGCGGTACTAAGCGAATGTGCTGTTTGTTGCATATTCAGCAGAGGAGCTGGAAAGTCTCCAACCCTCTAGCAAGAGGAAGGACATGCTCCTGCAAGCCATGTTCTTGAAGTTGCAACTCTGTCGGCTGAGCCCAGGCAGGGGGCGCTAGTCGACTCTTTGTATTTCATTCAGTGGTAAGACCACCGTCGGGGTAATGCCCTATGGTATGTGCCCCATCTAAAGCAATATTGACAGAATATTTGCTGATGTTTAATGTGGTGCTAAAAAATTTCTCTAGTCTAGGATTCCCAGCAAACTATTTGAACTACACACAAATTTTCCTTCGCGCTAAAAAGTTGTGTTGTTGTATTTTATTGTGTGAATATGAGTGCGTCTACTAAAGATCAGGATTGACTATCGTACTCAGTCGTATGATCTGTTAAAATTGCATGTGTGCTTAAAAAGTATGATAGTGTGGATTAAAAGTTTATGTGTGTGACGGACTTTTTGACGATTTTATAATCTTTTGAAATAATTCATAAATTGTGTTTTTTTCTATGCGATCAGAGTAAAGTCTTTTTGAAGATGAGTAGAAAAAACACAAATTACTAAAAGTATCTGTTTTTCGCATCTTTTTTGTATAATAGTGTGACTCCATTTTGAAACGATTTTTAAAGTAGAAGAGAATTCTGTCAGATTTTTGTGAAATTAAATCGTACGATTGTGTATAACAGTGAATCCTGACCTTAAATATGGATAAATTCATGTGAGCATGATTGCGTATGTTTAAAAGATTCTTGATAATTATTTCATTGGCGTATTACAAAAAGAAGAAGTACAAATCCCAAACAATTATATTTTTAAGTATAATTTTTAAGTTTTTTTCCTTGTTTTTTTTTTTTGCGAAGACTATGAAATATAAATATAACATTTTACCAGGAAGTAGGTACAGATCTTAAAATTTTAGCAAACTAACTATCAAACTAGCAAATGAAATATCTTAAGATCCACTCAGAAATAGATTGAATTACATGCACATGTGTTGCTACTAAAACGAATTATTATTATTTTCTCATATATTTTCTGATAAACATCTACTTATTTAATCTGGATTTAATTGGAACTGTAACATTAGAGCTGATTCAATAAAATCGATATCGAGTTAAGCCATGTACTTTATTCTGGTGTTTTGAATTTTTCTTTTTGCAAAATACTTATCTCTTATATTGTACTTACTATAAGCATGAATTTATAAAACATGAGAAGAATTTTTATTTTCAAGTAAAACATCCTATAGAAGCTATATAAAACTCCTTGCTATTAAATATTTGTTATCATTAGCATCCGAGTCCTAGTTATCCAATTACATTGCTAGTTAATTGCGGTCGTGAACTCTCTGTTCGTCGCTATCTACATGTATGATTTTTGTAACTTCTTAAAAATTTGAATCTTTAAATATATTTTATGATCGCTAGCTAAATTCTGCCATTACGGCATCCGGAGAACCCTTTAAGGTTAAAAAAGTCTTTATAACTTTAACTCAAATAGTGATGGTATTTGATGTAAACGCTCCCCTTGGTTATCCGATTCCGTGAAAAGTTGGCTGCTAAAGTATTTCAAGGGGCTGCTGTAGTCGAAGAGGTAAACACGTTGGCTACAAACCTGGTTGACCAGGGTTGAACCCCTGCGGCAACCAAAAATAAAAAATGTTTTTTCTGCTTAATGGTATAAATACATATTCAGAATTAACATTAAACATGCAGCCTCCTTCGTCGGTACTTCTTAATAGCATATTCGCCGGCGAAGTAAAATAACTAATAAAATGGCCATATCTATCTTCCTCTTTTCAACATCTGTCTTATCTCTCATCTATCCCTTTCTTAAAGAATGTGGCACGGTTACTCGTACGAACATAACTAAATAGGCATTATTGCCTGAAGTGCTACTTCTCTTAACAAAAAAAAAAAAAAAAAAAAGATATGATGGAAGTAATGAATTTCTAATAATCACACCAATTGTTCCGAATTGTAGTTAGCATGCTTTTGCAGATTGGTAATAGTTTTGCGAGCGTTGTTTTCTCAAGTAACCGTCTATTACTTCTTTTATTGAGATCCAGAGAGGAGAGACCAAAAAGTAAAGAAAGTAGTTAGTTATCAATAAAAGTTCTTTGTAAATTTTATGCGTCTGTCTAAAACTGTTCAAAATTATGGCCATATACATCAAATAAAATGAACTGTTGATATACCTTTTAATTTATAGTTTTGAATATTTATACTTGTTACTATAATGGTCATAGCAATCAACATTCTGTCCAAATTGCAAGCGTTTTTCTATAACAAAAGGTGGGCCCATATAGATAAATTTACTTCACTAATAGGGTCACCCTTTGATTTTAAGATTTATTTTTGTATTACTTTTTAAATTTTTTATCATTTATGTTTAGATGTACATATCGTTACCTTAATATAGAAAGGCCTTGACTCGTTTTTTATTAAATTCAAGTAATATACATATTTCGCTAAATTATTCTGCAATGCACCATTAAAAGATTAAAAAGTTGTAACAGTATTAAATTGCTTAGAGAATTAATTAATATAATGCGTTAATAAAAAATTCCTAACTACAAAACTGTACTTTTTATAAAGATTTTTCTTTTTCCCGTAAAGTAGAGCAAACGTTAGTAAGGGGCCTTTCTTTATTAAGGCAACGATTTATTTATATAAATAATATTATTGTCAAAAAATATCATCAATAATTAAGAGCACTAAAAAAAAATCTGCTTTGGTATAAAAAGCCCTTACATGATTAAAATATTATCCAAAAATTTTTGGTTGCTGCTTACTTTTATAATTTATTATTTCTTTATTTTTTTGGTAAAAAAATTTACAACTTTTTACTTGGTTTTTATGTTATAAGGTCGAATATTGTATAAGATTTTAAGCCTAAAATTAATATAATTCAGTGTAAATTATCATAATGCGTCATTAATAATTCAACACATGTACGAAGATCCGCAAGAATCGGTAGGCTGTTACTATTTAATACTACAAAAACCAAAGTTGGGAGTAGTGCACTAATTTTGCAATCTTCACTAACACTCAGTGATAGTACAAAATTATTGCAATAATTTTGTTGATGACTAGTGATGATTTTTGCACTAAAATTTAATTATTTGATTTAAAAAAAGCAATCAGCAATATATTGCAACTTATTTTTCTTCACTAGCTCACTTTGGGTTAGTATTATCCTTGTGCACTAATTTAAAGCTGAAGACTAATACTTTATTAGAAATAGCGAAATTTGATTTAATTTTAGTTAAACAAAATTTTTATTATTCAATAAAAGTGGATGCATTAAAAAGGTAAAAACATTTTCCATAATTTTAGTACTAAATGCCATTTTTTTATTATTGAATATAAAAAAATAAACAAATATTTAATTTCTTGACAGTTATATTTTTTATTTTGCTTAATAATTTACATTTTTTATTCGACCGTATGTATTCGTTTTCTTTTTCACTTTCTTTCGCCTATAATTTCTATAGTACATAGTATGTACATATCTATGTTACATTTTTTTTAAATTTTTTTTTATACATAAATATAAATATATATATATATATATATATATATATATATATATATATATATATATATATATATATAAGTACAAATTTATCACTAACTGAGTGAGTGAAGAACTTTTGGACTAAATCTGCGTTTAATGATAGTGAAAAAATTTGCAGTACCATTTTTTTTAGTGTAAGTAAAGATTTGTAGATTATTTATTAGTAGGGTAATGCTTATTTCAATCAAAATTTAGTGCACTACCCACAACTACGCCAGAAACTAAGCACATCAAAATTTTTTGCATTTATCTTCCTGCTTGTAATATGATTTTGAATCGTCTTATTAACTCATATTCTACACCTGTGATAGATGCTGCAGTCTTTGGATCGGAAAAAATCTTCTTGCAGTATTTTCATCATTTGAATTTTCTTCTCTTTATTTAGGTTGGCGGATTATAAGGCCTAGCTGGGGATATCTTTCTTGAATCTGTTTTTTTTTCTTTCGTTTTTCTGCAAAAAACAGGTACTAAGAATAATCAGGTACAGATCATCCCATGCAGTGTGTGTGCACATAATTTGTGTACAAAATTGTTATACAATTAAGCAAGAAATTAGCTTACATTTCCTTACCTGTGTGATATTAAAACTTACATTCGAAAGAATGCCATAATAAACATGTGCATTCACGTATTTTATTTAAGACTTCCTTTTATTATTCTGTATTTGTATTCCATTATGATCTTATTATTTGAAGATATATTTGCCATTACCAACTCAAATGGGAAACTAAAATTTCATTGAATATTTAGATTTTGCAAATGTGATAGCCACAATATAGTGCATTTGTATATTACTAGATTCCATCGCAAAAGTTATAAACGCCATCTTTCAAGGAGATTTGGAAAGAAATTTACTTCAACTCTGTATTAAAAAGTTAAAATAATTCAAAAATTACTCCGTAGAAAAAAGATTTTGAAAAATTTCGCATGTATTCACAATTTTTGTGCAAAATACCTGACCTTTGCTCAGAAAAATTGCTCGGGTGCACAAGGTCGCAACCTGGCACACATATAATGGAATATAGGTGTGTAGGGAAGATTTTGGGCTATAAAACAGAGAAATATCTTTTTAACGTGATTTGATAGGAGGGAGTTACGCTCTATTAAGCACGAGATATTTGAAGAATTTTTTACTTTTTTAAAACAAAAAAATTAACAACTTCTAAAACACGTAACGACCTTATTTTGCTAGTACTGATAACTAACAATCTCCATAATTAAAAATTTATTTTGATTTGATATCTGTTAAAACAAAAAAGTTATAGTAATTTGAAAATTAGAATTTACTAACAAAATTCATTTTAACAAAATATTTGGAAAGTCCATTGTGGATCGCCGTTTTCAGCGTTTAATAGTTGGAACAGAGTTTTAAACTTTTGCCTCTCGAGGTTTACTGGTATTTCCTTTGAAATCATTAAGAAAACACTAAGATCGGTAACCAAAAAAAAAAATATTTTTGATCGCCTTCTCAAAATATGTGCCTCTGTGCGTCGGTCGAATAATAATAAGTCAATAACAATTTCATTCAGCTCGGTACGGCATTAAACATTTCTTGGATTTGTACTCTCTTGTTTTGGTTTTCTGTTAGATCACTAGCTTATTGGTTTCAATATATCTGGATTTATTTCTATAGAGTGTGTTTTCAAACCCGATAAAATTTTGATTAAAAAAAAATAACACTAAAAATTAAATTTTGTGAACACTTTTATCTTATTTTTTTAAGAAAACTCTGGCAAGTCATTATGAACAGGCTCACGCTTAAACAACGCTATCAAATCATTCAAGTTTACTTTGAAAATCAGTCATCAATTTGGGCAACGTGATTCGAATGATCCGTCTGAGCAAGCCATCCGTCGAACTGTAGATAGATTTCGTACCACATACCCTCTAGACGATGCAATAACACCAACACGTCGAAGGAATGTGCATACTAAAAAGAATATCACTGCTGTAAACGAAAGTGTAGAAGAAGATCCAAAATTATCGATTCATTTAAACGTCCACTATGTGGAAAGTTTTTTGCCAAGAACATGGCCCACACCCGTATAAGATCCAGCTTGTGCGTCGTTCTTTCGCTGATTTGGCTTCTGAGCAGTTAGTAAATGACCTGTTGTTTATCGCCAAATTGTGTTCAGCGATGAGACTCATTTCTGGCTAAACGGGTTTGTGAATAAGCAGAATTGTCGCATATGGAGTCAGACCAATCCACAAACTTATTCTTCCAAAAATGAGGCCCGATCTCACGTTAGGATCAATGGAGATCCTTACCGCACCATGATTAATGATCTTTCGTTTGAAAATATGGATCACATTGATCCGAACGAAACGAAACAAGATGGAGGTACGTGCCAGACGGCGACCGCAACCGTCGAGTTATTGAAATCAAAATTTGGCGATAAGTTGATTTCGAAAAATGAACCCGTCAATTTGCCCCAAGGTAGTATGATTTGACACCTCTTAATTATTTCCTGTGGGGCCACGTGAAGCCACTGGCTTATGCTAATAAACCTGCAGCAATTGAAGTTATTGAGGCCAACATTGTTCGTGTTATTCGTGACATACTTCCAGCAGTACTTGAAAAAGAGACCCAAAATTGGACGTCCAGAATGCGCTTCGGAATGAGCTGCCGCGGTGGCTATATGCCTGAAATCATTTTTAAATATTAATGCCAGGCTTGTTTGTATTATTTTTTACAATTAAGAAAAAAACACTTTTGTTAAGCTATTTTAAGTCAATTTTTTTATGAAAACAATTCCAAATCCTACCTTATGATAAACCAAGATGCTTTAGGTCGACTTACAGCAAGAAATTCAATCATAAAATAGTTTTTAAAAAAATCCAAAATTTAGGAAATATGGATAAGTGCAGAAAAAGTTGCAGTAGCTATTTGCCTTCTATGTCTGTTTATATACTTAGAACCCTTTAACCTCAATAAATCATACAACCCCTACAAATCTTATGTAAACCTATAAAAAAATCATGTATTTATGCTCGGAAAAACCAATTATTACATTCCGTTAAAAAAAATTTTCGACTATTTCTCGAAATCTGGTTATTGTTAAACAGTTTTATTTTTAATTTCCAGCTAATTTTATTTAAATTTGTTTAATTTGACTGTTAAGTATGGTTGCTAAATTTTTTGTTTTAAATAAAACATAAGTTTAAGATATTGACAGCTAAAAGTTAACAATATGACAACAATACACTCTGTCCGTTAATATTGAATAAATACTAAAACACAAAAATAACATGTGGAACATGGAAAAAATAGACAGAGCAATTAATTTTTACTTGACATTCAGAGGGTCACACACTTACTGAAAAACTGAATATATCGCAAAAGGGAGATTTTAATCAAAGCCACGCAACAATATAACATTTATGACATGTTGTATTGCAAAGTTTACTTGAGGTAAAAAGCATAAATCAAAATTAAAATTATAAAGAAACGCAAAAGTTTTAAATGTCAAATTTTACTTCAGAAAAGTTGTATGACCATTCTTTTGTGTTTCAGTTAACGGAACAAAGTCTCCACTTAATATTAAGACAACACTCAATCAAATCAAATCGGCCTAAATTGACTTTGTAGTTTTGACATGCAAGCTTTGTATTGCCTCTTGCGTTCAGGTTCTCAAATATAAAATGCAGTTACATATTTACAAAAGCTTGAGACGCATCCAAACTCGCTGGCACGCAACATATTAAATAATCGTGGTTACATTCGACTAAGAAGGAGTGACATTGCTTCTCTCGCCCGAACATAAGAGGGATGATCCGATAGTACCAACCGTTAAACATACAATTTTTTTTTTGTGTAGCACCGGCTGAACTTAACAAGTATATTTATTTTTATTTTAGAATTAAGATATGAGTAATTATTGTCAGTTCAAATATATTGAAGATACAGTAAATAACATTGAAGTTAAAAAAAGAAAAACTTTTATTTCCTAAAAAAAGTTGGAAACCTTTTTCTTATTTGAAAGGCATTGTAAAGGTAATATCTAGAGGGTGTTCTGATATAACACACGGCATTTTTACGTATCTGCTAAAGCATAATATGCTGACATCCTTAATTTTCATCTAAAGTTTTTTAGGATAGCCATTGACAACAAAAAAAAAAAAAAAAAAAAAAAAACGAGAAAACCTAGATATAAAATAACGTTAAATTAGAGAGTGTATTGTTATAGGCCCTACAGTAAAATGTAATAAAAATGTACAACTAAAATTTAAAAAGGGCTCCATACAGTGCTTGATTTTGCCGTAATTGTACTTCTCCTTTGAACCGTAAATGACAGCACTTTAAAATTTATACAAATTGTGTATTACTGTGGCTGCATTAACTTTGGCTAGAAACGTGATATTACAGGTAATTAAATTTAGTCCTAATACTATATAGAATTAAATTTTTTTGTTCTTAAAATTATTTTTATATCCATATAATGCTGACAGGCTCAGGTTTATCTCAAAAATAGTTAATTTTAAATTGGTAAATAGCTCAAAGTTTGAAATGTCTCGGAATTTAAGGATTTGTAGCCTCTTTCAAATCCTAATCCCCAATATATTCTGTTAAACAACAGGGAGATCGTCGCAGCTGCTTAGCGTGTGTCAGCTAACCTAATTTTTCTTATTCTGCATATTTACACAAACTTGACTTATTAGGGTAACTATTTCTTTCACAATTATTTTTGTGCATTTAATTATTTTACCAAATATAAAAATATTTACCGCAAGTTACTGAAAAAGAGTAATAATTGATTTTCAACAGACTATAAAAAATAAGAAGATTATCAATTCGTCTGAATTTTTCTAATGTTTGAGCCTCCATGTCCCAATGTAACATACATGTGTTTTACGTGTATTAAGAAACGCCAAGGGCGCCAATAAAAATTCCAAGAAACTGCGTATTAATAAAATTCCCAATAGCTCAAAGTAATACAAATTTAAATCTTAAGATTAAAGGGTATAACCATAGGTGATGTAAATTTACCTATATGGGCCTATTTTTTAATCGATGTACAAACGCTTGAAAATTGAACAGAATGTCGACTACTATGATCGCTATAATAAGTATAATTATTTAAAATATTAAATTAAAGGGTGCTCCAATAGTTTAAATTGATGTATTGTATATGATCATACTATTGAACAGTGATAGACAAGCGATTAAAATTTACTAAGAACCTGTATTGCTTAGTCCACTATAACAACAAGAATAAAGTTTAGGTTTGGAAATAAAACGGTGCTCCAATAGTTTATATAATTTGGCGAAACTTTTGAACCGTTAAAGACAAATAGCTAAAATTTACAAAGAACCTGTCTCCTAAAACAAGTATAAAATTTGAGTTCAAAAATTAAAGGGTGTTTTTATAATTGATGTTATGAGACCTCTATGGCTCTATCTTTAAAGCGTTATAAACAAACGCCTGAAAATTGGACAGAGTTTAAAATTAGAAAATAACTGGTGTTACGATTGTTCATCTAGTTTGAAGTTTATGGCCAGACTTTTAAACAGTTACCCACAGTCGGTTGCAATTTACAGAGAACCTATAATGCCAAGTCGAAAGGCTTAAAATTGGAATTTTTAAATTGAAAGGTCTCTTAATAGTTGATGAAATATATAACATGTGGCCAAACTTTTGAACTATAACAGACAGACAGCAAAAATTTAGAAGTAACCTGTACTTTTATGTGCGCTTTAACAAAAGGTTTACAATTTGAAATTAAAAATTATAAGATGAGCCCATAATTGTTGCAATTTGACTTATATACATAAATGGCCCTATCGTTTGAACCGTTATATACTTGAAAATCAGACAGAATGTCTACTACTTTGTCGGGTATAATAATAACTACATACTATTAAAAATTATGACAAAAGGGCGCTAAAATAGTTGAAATAATTTAATATATATGGCCAAACTTTTGAACTGGTACAGACAGTAAGTGTAAAAGTTGAATTTGGAATTTAAAGGGTGCCCCTAAAGTTGGCCAAACCGTTAAACAGTTGTAAACAGAAGAGTGAAATTTTCTAGCTGTAATGCTAAGTGCTCTATTACCGCAAGCATAAAATTTGAATATTAAAGGGTATGCCAATAGTTAATGTTAATATGTGTGGCACGAGTTTTGAACCGTTAAGACAGATGACTAAAATGTGTTTTTAAGTGATTTTTTTGCTAGAATTATGAAGCATCTATTAAATAAAATTATTAATTTTCTTTCTATATACGTCAACCTAATTCAATTTATATCTGTACTTTTTCGAAGTTTTTTGTCTTAACCTGTCATTATCAGCTTTTTTTCTTGGCTGCATTTTTTTAATTCACTATATTCTTATGACGAATTTTTAGTTTCTAAAAAGTTTACAAAGAATACTTACAATGAGTAATTTTATGTTTCGCAACAAAAATTTTTACAGAAGTTGATCAATGTTATCAAGATTCATGTTTAAGTTATGCATTCTTTTAAAAATTATGCTGGAGTAGTAAGGATAGATGCATAACACACTTATGTGCGTTCTTTCGCTGAGACCTTTTTTAATTAAGATTTTTTCGTTTTATATTTGTTCCAAGAAATGTCTTTTATGTTTAAAGTAGTTGCTGCTAATGAAGTCTGACGACAGCTTGCCTGCAAGCTTTATAATGTTTTGGTAGACAATCCTGTGTCAAGAATTTTAATTTATGTCCTAAAAATATTAAAAAATGAAAAATATACAAGACTTAACTTTCATGGTTTATTTATAATAATAAATTTTATAAAGTTATGTTCGCCAAAGAACAGCAAAAGAAAATTAACAACAACAACAGCCATTAATCAGAACCTTTAGGACAATAATTATTGTTTCAGTGTTTTTCACGAAACAACGTAAAACATAAGATGAAAATTATTTAATTTTATAAACTTTAAATAAAAATATCTTTTTGGTAAACAAATAATTAACTTCGGTATATTACAAAGCGAAGCTTTTACATAACCAACAAGGGACCAAAAAAACAAATATTTTATTAAGTTTCAACTAAAAAAAAAATAATCCTTTTGTTATTTGATTTTTAACACTTACAGCCGAAGCAAAACTTTTAAAATCTGGGCACACAAAAGCGGAAAGAAATATCAATGGTGTTCGACGTAAGCATATAAAATCTAATTTAAACTGGCAGACTTAAAAGAGCAACGATTTCATATTAGCCAAAACTATGGCGGTTAAGAGGAATTAAGAAGGCCGATCCGAAATAAGGTATCATCAGAAAGTCCAATTTTTAGTCCTGTAAAAAAGCTTTAGTTCGAAAGATGAATATGTTAAAAACCAAAAAACTCAATTTACGTACAGACTGCCGACGACATATAAATTTTTCTTTTAATTGCACACTCAAACATTTTGAATATTATCTGTTTGTAGTTTATTTAAGAAGTTTTCAGTTAAGTTAAAAATAAATGAAAGTATGGTTGTTTTAGGAAGAAAATATTTTTTAAACTTTTTATGTCTGTTCTTAAAAAAAACAAGCGACAATAAAATACTGTTTTCCGGTGTAATCAAAATTAACAGTTAATTTTTACCCTGTCGCATTAACAATGAAAAACGTATTTATAAACAAAGTTTATCAGTAGAAAAATACTTCTTACAATAGAATAAAGAAAAAAAATTACAAACAAAAGCTTGTTTTAAAAAAAAAATATGTATGTACTTAAAGATAATAATTAAAAAGAATTTAAAAAAACATCAAATATATTGAAATTTTTCTACGTAGTACAGAATTCCATCAAGTTTTCTTGTAAATGAATATGAATAGGATTTTAAGACAATGATGATTTAGGATTCGACCCAAAAAAACCAAAAACTTTACGAAAAAAATTTTTTTAGAAATCAACAGAAAAAAATATTTGTGTATAGTTTTGAGTAATTTTTTTAAACGTTTAAAATAAATATTATTTGTTGGGGCTTGACATGAGAAAAACAATTGTTTTTACCATTTTGGTTGACTCTTTTTAGGGGGTAAAAATGAATAAAAAAAAGTAGTTTAGTTTACTCTTTTCCTAGGTTTAAATATATTAGTTAAAATAAATACAAAAACAGTTGTTACTAATGTTTTCGTAGGTTACATTTTGTTAGTTAAAATAAATGAAAAAACAATACTTTTACTGTTCTGATAGGTTCTTTTTTTGTGCGTTGAAATAAAAGAAAAATTATTTGTTTTTACATATTTTGTTAATTATAAAATCAACATTCAAAAACAATTGAAAATTACATTTAATTTAAATGAAATGTAAGTAGACCGTTTTTTAAATGAAAAAGTAGTTGTAAAAAGGGATTTTTCATTTAAATTTACCACATAATATTTGGAGTGTATGATTGTTACAGTTGTTGTTGCTCTGGCCATTGTTAGTTAAAATGGGGGAAAATTTATTGTTTCGATGGCTATGGTGTTGTTGTTGTTAATATTCCCTTTAGTAATATATTTTTTTAATACAACTTTTGTTAACAACGATGCTGCATTTTCTGTATGAATGTTTTATTGTTGCACAGCTTATCAATTGTAGCATAACGATAATTGCCATGTTGAATAAACTTCTGCCGGTTACTCTAGAACAACAAGAAAAGTAAAATAATCTAAAATCACGTATTAGTTTAGAAATGTGGCTTAGGAAATAATTGGGTGGCCAGCAATTAGTGCGCCGATTTAGATAAAAGCAATTTCGAAACATTTAAATTATCGAAGGTATCTGAGGAAAAACATACTACAACACAAAAAATAAAATGGATTAAGAATCTGACAAATACAAAGAATTTAAACAAGAAGAAATCTTTTTATCTTTTACAAAATTATAATCAAATTTGACCTTAATAATATTTACCTTGAGCGATTTGAATTAATTTTTGACTAAAGAAAAGATTACCGTTTAATTTTGGTTTCTATAAAAAAATGAAACAAATTATAAAGCTGTAAACACATTCACCACAGCAACTACCGACTGCAAAATATCTAAAATAGAAAACATGTGAGCATACGAAAATGATTATTTTGAAGACAGCAAGGCAATATGGCGAAAGGTTGTTGTCTAAACTGATTTTGCCGTGCAGTCCAATTAAACTAATTTCTATTTTTGTTGACGACAATAGACAGTTGAGTGATGTCAGTACTATAAGTCATGTAAACTAATAAGTGCTTTAAACCTCTTATTCGGAAAAAAGAAAAAACAATAAGAACTTAAAATAATCATGCGTTATTTATTAAAAGATTTATTTATATATTTAAAGATTTTTATTAGTTTTTAAGTTTAGGTGTATGCATATGTATTTTCAAGTATTTTTTTTTTTTTTATAAAAAGTACTTCAATCGTGGTGGCGAAAATATACGAAGAATAACTCGAAATATTTTAAAGGAATGTTTTCGAGTGTATATCAAATTACAATTTCTTTTTGTGTGGAAAACATTCAGTTCGAAATATATTTACTTTTTTATTACGATAATTTCAATTTGTCTATCTTTATTAGTAGATGGTTTCTTGTATGGGAAACCTGTTAGTTTTTAACACAATTGTGTTTTTGGTAGATATCATGATATTGTATAGCTTTCAACATTTTGTTGTTTCGAGCAGTTTTTTATTGCTACAGACTAGTAACTTTGTTTGCATTTAAGGGAAATAGTTCAATATATTATTAATTTTGAAGACAAGCGAAACGAAAAATCAACGCACTCTTAAAGAATATTGTTTTAGTCTTCTAATTGCCTCTTACACAATAATTTAAATATTTTTTTAATTAAATACCAGAACTGATTCTTTTAAAAAACGCTAAAAAAATATTAAAGTGACATCACTGCAATACACTATAATTATATTTTTATTATGTAGCTGCTGCGTTCAAAATAATTTTGTAGCTGGCTATATGGCGGCAAATGTAGCTAGCAGCATTTGCTGCCGTGTGTTCGTGTAGCCTGCTGTGGCGAATGTGTTCAGAGCATAACAGTGGTGCACTTAGACCAATATAAGCAACAATAACAAAAACTTCCACATCAAAAACATTTTCGTTAATACTTTATACGAGTATCAGATCGATTTTTCTTTTTTATAGTTGATATAAATTTCGTACGTATGTGCTACATAAAAATAATTATTTTAATTACGTTACAAATTAAACGAATAAAATTCAAATCTAATTTTTAAGGTGTGTTTGTTTATTTTGCTATGCGAAAGTGGCTTTACTGAACTTAAAAATTTACATTTGCAGAAAAATCATTAAATGTAATGAAGTCGGATTGTCTTAAAATTATATTTTAGTAATTTTTGTAAAATAAAATAAATATCAGTACCTTGCGACGCAATAATAAATTGAAATAAACGAGAAAATTGTTCCGTCGGTATCTAATTCTACGTTTTTTTTTCAACAAAAATATATTCATTAAGAAACTTTTCTCTTCTACAGAGAATCTAAGACTAGTTTCGCTTATGAAACCTTTTATGAATTATCGCCTTCAGGCCGAACTTGATTGGACAATGCAGGATGGTAGCATATATAAAGCTTAGTAATCGAAAACGAGAAAATCCTGGAGGACGGCTGAAAGTAGAAAATGCAGAGAGGTCTTAATAATTTAAATTGGTAATTAAAAACAAGAATTTTTTAATTTTTATTTTAGTCTAACTAAGAAGAATTTCAGTGCTTATACTCGTAGGAGGTAGATGAGAGGAACTCCCCGACAAATTTTTATAGGTATAAATAATTTTGGTAAGTTAAGCTGATACACATCTGAAACTTAAAATATTGTGAGTCGTAGTGGCGAAATTTAGACAAATGGTAAAGATAACAAGAAGCTCAGTGTAACTACAGTAGAGCGAAAAGGCTGGGAACAGCACGACAGTTATTAAGATGACTAAAATCTAGTTCAGTATAATCAAAATATTATTTTCTTAGCAATATTAATATTTTTTAATATGCAAATGCATAACTCTACCTTTTTAATAATCTTTTTAATATCTTAAGACATTCTAATATGGTTTTCTGACCCACCAGGTGTTATTGACAAAGCTGTCTGTGCAGAAATGGGACAATATTCATTTATACGATTAGTAACACATTAAGAAAATTGGTCAAACCTGTTTTGAAGAGTGTACTTACTTAACGTTTCTTATAGGAAAAAATAAGTAAACAGATGCCATTTAGGCGTTTTGCTGCAAATATTTTAATTTAAGAAAATTAAAAAAAAAATGTTACAGCAAATTTTGCACATCTCTAAAATTTCAAAATTTATTTTAATTCAAAGTATGCAGTGATACATGAGAACAAACAGGATAAAATTATAAATAAAAAAATACCTAAAGCTACTTATTGTGTAAAATAAAAAATATGCAGCAAGGTCCAGCTCTCAATTAAAATTCAACAAAACGTTTAGACAAATATAAGATCACGTAGTATTCGGAAAAAAGTGGCTTTACCGAATTATTATTAAAACTTAATTTTGGTGTAATGCAATTAAATTTTTATACACGTACAGTAAAAAACAGTGATAGCAATCTGTATCGATTTTGTCTAAGGCTTAGAAACTAAATAAATAAAAAATTCAGGAAAATCACTCTCACATACTTCTCGCTTTTAAAATGTTTTTTCACAATACAAACGATATGTTCCCTTTTTTTGCAAATCCTAAAATTTCGAGCCCTAACTGTCAAGCTCAGATTCACGAATGACGTAAAAAAATTTGGACAAAGTTTTGATAACTTTTAATTAAGGAGCTCAATTAGCGTGTGAATAATTCATTGATATGTGTATCATAGCCCAGGCTAATAAACTTAAATCAGGGGCATACAATTTTGAATTTAGGAAAAGAAGCGCTCTGTAGAAGCGCTCTGTAGGTGTCGTGAAAAGAACAAAAATTTGAAATTCGAATTTAAAGTTCTCAAAAGTTGCTTAAGTTTTAATAGATCGAATTTAAGTAAAACAGTGTCAAATATTTAGGCACATTTTAATCAATCAGTAGCAAAAAATATATAACAAACAAGTGAAGTGACTATACAAATTTAATTGAAGTACGAATATGACAGAGGTGTATAAAATTTACGGTTACTTGCTTGTTTAAAAGTATCAAAAAATTGCATGTTTTCGCAAGAGCATTTATTTTGCAACGATTAAAATCACACCTTGGTATGAAAACATAAATAGCACTACAAGTGGTCATTATTGTTGTTTTATTTTACCTCAGTAGTTTAAAATTGCTTAAGAATTCCGATAATTTGTTTTTTGTTCGTTTTTTTTTTGTTTGTTAGCAATTATGGCTTTTTTATAGTCTTGCTATTATGATATCTAATTGATAGTATTTCATTCGCAATTGTCATGCTTAATAAACTAAATTCTACAATTTGATAGCAATTAATATGCAGAAAAATTTTGCCATGTGCAAATGTAGATATCTAAAATGTAGTCCTCCTCACAACCAAAACTCTAATATTAAAATAATTTTAATTTGAGAATAAATTTTATTTCATAAAAATATAGTACCTGTCAAAATAATAGCACCAATAAGAACTATTTACGTATACCTTGACGAGTCTAAGATCGTCCTTTTGGTGATAAAGTTTCTAGATTTAATAGCGTGTAACTTAACAATTACGGTATCTGGTTGTGGATCATAGACATTGAATCAAAAAAAAAAAAAAAAAAAAAAACAAAAAAAAAAAAAAAAAAAACTATAGATGCTGCCTCATATGAAATAACGCTGCTTTTGTTCTTTTAGCCAGACATCGACCCCAATAACAAGATCGAAATAGTAAACAAATGATTCAATGACACTTAAAATTATGGAATGACCTTTAAAGCCAACAGATTAAGCACCATCGAAAATCTGAAGGTGGACTAAAAGAATGTAGTATCCATATTAAAACCATCAAGTATTGAAAGTAATGTATTGAAAGCAATGTACGAAATATGGATTCCATTTTGTAAAAATGTGTCAAATCATAGTCGATTTTACGGAAAATCGTTTTGCGATCATAATTGCAAATAAACGATTTGCTATTGAAAATTTGTATTTATATTTTCTCCGATTTAATAAAGTAAAATGTTTCAGTTGTGCTAAATTTATTTTCAGAAACACAAACCGTTTTTATAGAAATAGACTAAAGTGCAATTGTTTTGTAAATTTTATTTAGTTTAAGAAAAATATATATATTTTATAATTGTAAGCAAGTATGTTGCTCATAAAATTTTTTTATTTTATTTTGGGTAAATTTAAACCACTCGTTTAAGAAATTTTACATTGATTTAACAAATTTTTTCTAACGGTACTATATTTTAACTGCAGCATCTTAATGTGAGACATAAATCGGGAACGAAAAACATTTAAATAAACTAAATTCTGTTTAACTATTAGGTGTCATTTGTGATTAATATTCTATTCTATTGTTACGAAATAACTTCTTCCTATATTTTTTTGTATAGTGCGTGTAACGTTTTAAAATATTGTTACGAAAACAAGACTAACAACCCTTTACATATCTGTAACAAAAAAGCTTATGTGTACGAGTATTTTCTTAATTAGTTATTGAATCTTTGGAATAATTAAAGTAGCAATAAGTTTTAAAATTATAATCTAACAACTGTACTTAATTAAGTCCAGCCTGTGCTAGAGAGAAATTTTTTAAACTTAATAAAGTTTTTATTTGGATTTATTATGAAATGAAGTTTTTAATGTTTCCATGAATTATTTTTCAAAAACAAAAAAAACTATTTTCCTATCGTGTAAAATATGAAATCAACTAAAATTTAACTCAAAAATTAGAAAAAATTTTCTTATTAAATAAATTAATGAATCAAATAAAAATTTAAATAATTTTTAATCGGAATTTAAATGAAATCTTTAACTGTTTCAAACAATTTATTTGTGAAGTGTTTAAACACAAACGGGGTTTGTCGTTTTTTCTGAGCCAACTGTAAACACGGAGCGTTAACCATATATTGACTTGCCATCTTTTTATTAAGTATTAAAATATTAACATTATAGATATTAAAAATATAATAAAATTAACTGTTTAGAAGAAAAATGTAAGAAATCTTGTTAAGAGAACTTAGATTAAGTTCATTTAAAAAAGAAAAATTTCAGAAGTACAATTTAAACATCATGAATGTTGTAATGACGATCCAATATAATATTCTAAATAAGTCGGACTAGTGTCGGGTAAAGCTGTACGGTTACGTACTCTTAAGTTTTCTGCATTTCTCCGCTAACAGATCGAGTCCGCGAGTTAGGTAGGTTAAGCATATTCGACGGCAATATTTCACCCTGCGGTGAAATTTTTTCCGCAAAGCGCCAAATGACCAAAGATGGGCGATAAGATATTATAACATAATAAAAGCCTCCTCGATATTCAAAAATACTTGTAGAGTTAACTTACCGTAGGAAAGTATTTCTACAAAGTGCCCACGAGCACGAAGCTAAATACATAAAAAGGTTAATAACGTTTATGTGAAAAGAAAAATATAAAAATTTCTCTAACTGTTCTATATACTATATACTGCTAAAAGAGAATGTATAGATCAGTACCCTAATTTTTGGTCCTTTTTATAATAAAACACATATTTATGTTAACGAAAAACACACACTGCGTAAATTTCAAGTTTTTATCTTTTATAGTTCCAAAGATAACACTCTAATCGTAAAAATCACGTCAATTTTGCAACACCCTTTAACTTTTCTATAGCGTTTATCATGGCCGATGTAGTTACACACACTGCGTAAATTTCAAGTTTTTATCTGTTATAGTTCAAAAGATAACACTATAATCGTAAAAATCACGTAAATTTTGCAACACCCTTTAACTTTTCTATAGCGTTTCTCATGGCCGATGTAGTAACATACAATACGTAAATTTAAAGTTTTTATCTTTTGTAGTTCAAAAGATAACACTCTAATCGTAACAAACATGTCAATTTTGTAACACCCTTTAACTTTTCTACAGCGTTTATCATGGCCGATGTAGTTACACAAACTGCGTAAATTTCAAGTTTTTATCTGTTATAGTTCAAAAGATATCACTATAATCGTAAAAATCACGTCAATACGTAAATTTAAAGTTTTTATCTTTTGTAGTTCAAAAGATAACACTCTAATCGTAACAAACATGTCAATTTTGTAACACCCTTTAACTTTTCTACAGCGTTTATCATGGCCGATGTAGTTACACACACTGCGTAAATTTCAAGTTTTTATCTGTTATAGTTCAAAAGATAACACTATAATCGTAAAAATCACGTCAATTTTGTAACACCCTTTAACTTTTCTATAGCGTTTATCATGCCCAATATAACACCCGTTAACTTTTCTGCAGCTTATGTCATGGCCGACGTAGTAAAAAACACACTGTATAATTTTCAACTTAAAAGAATTATTGTAAAAAAAAAATGAATTCCTTCAATATATTTTTCCTTCCAATAATTGCATTCAAATTCTAATTCATTTAATTCGATGGCGAGTAAATGCATTCACGACGTTTAAATTCATAATACATCCATTCATATTCTAATTCATTTTTGGGCTGATGAAAGGAATGCATTCACACAAATTTTTTTCATAATAAATTCATTCAAATTCAAATTCATTAACTTTGTCTGGCCAAGTGAATGGCATTCAAGAATTCAAATTCATTGTGAATGCATTCAAATTTTAATTCGATTCATTTTTTGGAACAGATGAATGCATTCAAACATTTTAATTCACGGTGAGTTAAAAACCAAAAATGAATCATTTGTTTACAGCTCTGGTTCAAACTGTATTATTTTTTAGCAGTTGCCATTATTGGTACAGATAATATCTATTCTAGAAGAAAGGAATGAAAAGAAAGTGCTGAATTAGGATTATCTAGAATTTAGGCATTGTCATTGAAATAGTGACTGAGGGTTAGGAAATATAGACAAAACTAAGATTTATGGTATTAAATTTTAATTGATTTTTAAATTCACATGTTATAACTCTTGTTTCTCGATATGCCAAACGCTTGAATGAGGATTGGAAACTTACGTCAAATACTGATTATTTTCGAATATGATGGCAAGAGTAAATTTCGCCTATGTAATGGTTATTTTCCACGTTTACGTTTTTTGAAGTGTAATTAAAACGTTAAAAGAAATAATTTAGCCCGTTACGCATACGATATTTAGGATGGTTTTAGAAAATTTATGTTCTTGATGTTCTAAAATGTCTAAAATGCTCTTGCAATCAAATTTCTGTTCTGCTCTGCCTTCCCACAATTTCGTTATAGGTTAGCATCTCATAAATGAAGGATCAAATTCTAAAATATTGTGGTTCTCCTTCACTATTTATTATTTTAAAGCTTTAAACTGTCCTAATTAAGTAAAATGGCTTCTTCTAAAACTCAGACATTTTCTGATCATATGTCTCCATATATCAACTTTTACTGCCTTAATGTAGCATACATATCTTCCTATACAGTAAAAGCTAGCTTTTAATTCAGGTTAAGGTAAAAGTTGATTTACCATTTCAGAAGAATTTAAGCTAATTGCGCTGAAGTTTCGTCTTCTAAGAAATGGGTAAAGCTATATTGTGGACAATTAAACCTGAAGACAAAATAGAAAAACAAATAAAAACTGATCTGCGTTTTGCATATGTCAATATAAGTTCATGTTTAATATGAAAACCTCAGGATCAGGTGAAGCCTACAATTCTTTGGAACCTAACTGTTCTCATGACGGCATAGCGATCAGTAAGAAAACGAATTCTCTACAGTTCAAGGCTCCTTATCTGCACATGAAAGTTTAAGATATCTAATTTTTAACCCAACATTATCAACAGCATTTAATTTCATAAAACAAGGATTATGAAGTATCCATGGAAGGCTGAGAGAATATATCTTATCGCACAGAATTTAATGGAAGACTGTATGCTGTGCAGACATAGAATTTGTGTAAGGATTCTCGCAACAAGCCATATTAATGTCCATAATTTTTGCAGTAGTTTCCCAGATGTGGTATTAATTATTGGCCTTAATTATTGAGCGTTTGTTATTGGATAAATTGCTTTTTAGGAGCTGCAGTTTTTTTAGATTACACATACATAAACAATATACATATACGTAGTGACCATTGTTTCTAAATATTCCTTCAATTAAATTGATATGCAAAAGCCATGTTATCATTTTACAATTCCATGTCAAGGTAATTTGCACCAAATAACAGGTTAGAATAATTTAGACCCATTTTAGTCCTAGTAAGTATGGTATGAATAATTTATTTGATATTAATAAAATAAAACAAATAACTTTAAAATGTAGAAAACCTATTTCTAGGCTTAACTTCAACTTTTTCGTCAATACTTGCGAGAATGTTCTGAGTTTACAATCTAGATTTTTCATTGAAAATTCTTTGTATTCTTATTCAATATTTGCAGTGAGTCCTTCGCTTATTCTTATAATATCACGGCTTGAATTTAACTTAAAATCTCTTCCGTGTGCTACAGGGAAGCGATGCATACACAAATTTTAAAAGTCAAAAGAGAAAAAATCTTTTATGTGGTTCACAAAGTAGAAGAGAAGATAACTTTTATTCTGACTTAAATCACTTAGCTAAACTTATGCCTTGATTTTTAGCTGCAAGGATTCTAACATTGCAATATGTTTTTAACATAATTTAATTAAGAAATTGAAGATATAAAACTAACTAAGGATTTCACCAAGTTCCTTTTAATATTCACAGTACATTTCACCTATTCAGTTGCAGTTGCTTTTCAAAGATGATATCGAGAATTCTTAAAACGTGTTTACTTTTATTAATATTAACAACCAAGAAGCAAGTTAAGCGAGTATATACTTTAACTTTCTCTCCACTTAAGGTCATAACAGAGCTAATTATGTCAAATAATCAACACCTTTGTAAATAAAAATTAAAAATATTTATTTTATCTCTCTTTGTAGGAATTTTGTAGCCCTTAAAAGGGCTCTTTAGAGTTTAAGTCTTGTATCTTCTTGAATTAACTATGCAGTCCCCACAAGAACAGCCAGTACTTACCAATCCGGCCCAATATGCCGCCAGCTAAATTGTTTATAAATAAAACTAATGCGCCTTCTGCATTTAACCAATAAATCCAATTCTGCTAATTTTCCGCAAGCCAAATAAAATTCTTTCCATTTGTCATTAGCCAATATTTACCAATTTACCTTAATATTACTGAATTAATTTACTTACTAAATTTTAAACAGTGTGTTATTTTACACTTCTAAATAAAAATTGATACATTATTAAAAATTTTCTGAAAAATGCTTTAGTTTTTTATTGTTCTTTTGTTTGTATTTCCTTTTTCACATTGCTTTTAAGGGTTTATTTCTTGTTTTTTTTTTCTCAGATGATAAATAAATATTCTATATGTTAACTTTTTGGCCTTTTTACTTGAAATGCGATAATCCTGAAGCGTTTAATACATCCCTATGTTAAGCTTTGCAAACTTTTACTTGTCGTCAACACAAAACTATGCCGCGGACTTTATCAATGACTTCAAAAGTAACAACCTCCGTTGTTAGTCCTGAGTGAAGTTAATCAAATCTATAATATCAAATCATCAAATCTATAATAATAAATCTATCGGTAATTAAAATTGATGCGTTATATTTAAAACATTTTACAATCTGTAACAACAATATAAAAGCTGTTTTTGCTGCTGTCTGTGCAAATTTGTATGTGAGCTGAATAATTTAGCTTACATCTTTAAGCAGCCGCTGTAACCGCATTTGTGGAGCTATCTCTATTTTTTCTAAGCTAGAACAGAGCCCTGTGTAGTATAGAAGATAATTTTTGTTAAGTAGCTGCATGAGATGAGTTTTCGAAAGCCAAGTAAATCGAAAACAGCTGTTAAAATCCGTAGTTACGAGTTGAAAAATGAATTAAATGTTGGGTAGCCTGTGTCAACAGAATTAAAAGCCGTTTCACGGGCAGACTGATATTTAGAAAACAAGAACAATTAACCTAGAAATGATTAGAATTTAAAAAGTGAAAAATTATTTAAATTATATCACATTTAAGTTATAACGTTAGATTATCTTACAATTAAAGTAAATTTAATGGCATTTTAAAAAAATCATCTTTCTTTTATTAGAGTTTAAAGCTCTACAAAAAATACCCCTTACAAATAAATTTAATTTTTATTTGATTTTAAAGACAATCTGATTTTTTAAGTTAAAATTTTATTTGAAAAAAACATAAATAATTTTAAATTTTCTTTGAAGGATTCAATTGATTTGTTGTTTTCGTCCATGTTGTTGCTTATAATATGCACAATATTTAATATATGATTATTTTTTCACAAATTTCAATCTAAATGCACTCGCTAATACATTTTCCTAACATGAACTTACCAAAACATAATTATTTGAAAAAAAAAAAAAACTGAAAACAATTGATTAGAATCAGTATTTACGAGAAATTGAATACAAGAACAAGTTTTTTATCTTCTAGCAAAAGTTCAATCAAAATTTACTTCTATAAACAAAAACCGTGACCAACTAAAGTTGACTCTCAGCACAGACATACTGACACCATACTGAAATTTTAAGTAGCCGCCTTAAGAATAGGTTACTACTTGCCTACGGTTTCTTAAAAAAATTGTGACAGTCGTGTAAATAATTCATGGCAGGTAGATTTTTTTAAGAGCTGTAAAACTGAAATGCTTCAATGTTTTAGTTTTATTATAAATCATTGTTTTATGTTTAAAGGCTTTAAGGTATTAATGGGGGTATTTAAACAACAACTTGGTATACGAATGTTATAAAAGCAACTGGGTGAAACGATTGTAAAGTTTAATTTTTTATAGCTTGAAAATATCCAAGCAAATGAAAACCCCAATCTAATCTTATTTAAAGTGTGTTTGCTTATTCTGTTTTTCTAAATTGATTTAAACTGAACTTTAAAAAGTATAAAGGGTGCTAAGAGTAGTAAAGTCAGAAATAGAGAAGTTTCACAAAAAGCGTAATAATATAAATGTCAGTAGCCAAATAAGTATTGGCAGTACAAGTGAAAAATGCGAAATGGTTAATAAAAAAAAAAAACAAAACAAAAAAAAAATTATCCACATGTCGTTTGAATGTCCATTGATTGCTAAAACTCTTTCACGCCTTTCTTATAGTGGTTTTTCTTTTGCTTGATCCAGTTATAAACATCTTACTGTTAAACAAGTTTATGCGATATCTAATACGTTATAGAACCAAAATAGTCTTAGGAATAGGCCACTTTTTATCAGACTTTTCATTTTATTGTTCCCAAGTTTGTTTTAATCGGTTTTGTTGCATGTGGCCAATCATTGTGGTTAATAAAAAACCTCTGTCTTGCATTGTTGTTTTTACGATCAATTTTTGCACAATGCTCGGTTTGAACAAAAGCAGCTGATTCTTAGAGTGGATACCGATACATGGAAATGGTTACTTGAAACTGCTTAGCGAAATTCTGTATTGTCAAATAAAAAAATTTTGTAAATAAATTTACTCCCTATTTATTCTTGATATTGCCAGCCTTCAAAAAGGTGTTTGAAAACTAATCTGCTCTTGGCAAAATTTCGTTCTGTGATTATGTGTAAAACTGGTTTCGCTTATGAAAGTTTCCATGAGTTATATGCATCCATTGAAACGGTGAACTCTAGTAAGCGAAGCAGTTTTTACCACAATCCGGAAAAATAACACGTTTGCTTAGAGATAAAAAACAATAAAGAAAGCCGAGAAAATCCTTGAGTCTGAACGAACGACCGAAATAAAAGAACTCCTCTTTTAAAATAAAGATTAACAACATTAATTGAAAGGTCCGGCTTAAGTTTTGGCTTTTTTCGTTTCTATCTTTTTCTTATTTTTCTAAAACGTTCTTCTTATAAAACTTTTTTTCGAATTGTAGTGGCCTTTGCTCTTCATATCCAGTTAGTAATAGACCAAACCCTTTGGAGAATATGCTGCTTCGCATTTAATTACTGCTGGTAATAATATTTAAGAAGCGGTAGAGCAAACACACTTTTTAAGTCTTTCTAACTATTTTTACTAGCTTTATCGTTCCGAAAATAGAATACAACTCTCATGAATGTGCTTCTTTGGATCAAGCCGAACGCGCGAAGGAGAAAGCGATAAAGCTTTTCGATGATTTGCTAAAGCATCGAAGCAATGTGCGATGTCTTTTACTGTTTTACTGTTACTACAACGAAAACCATTTCGTATCAAATGTTATACAAATCTTATTAATTTAAAGGCTCATCCATAAGTAGTCGTTTGGCTAGAGAATTTTATAGCGGCGTACAGAGAGAACTTGTCACCTGTAGAGGTCTTCCCAGTCACTTTCAACGTGAAATACTACTTCTAAAACTCTCTTTTCTCATTTACGTAACCAATGTTCTTAATTCCAGCTCCAGAATGCTAATCCGAAAAATATTTATTAAAATTAAATTAACAATTTCAGTTCTTTTAGCTAAGAATAAAATATTTAATGTTTATATTTCGCGAAATATTTGCTAGTAAAATATTTTTTAATAAATTGCGCTATTATTTGAAATAATGCTTTCTACCACTCTGCTCTCTCTTTCAATTAATTTAATTATTAAAGTAACCGTTTTATTAAAAAATAAGAAGAAGAAAACTTAAGTGGCACATTTTTTTATATTCCACAAACTTAACCAAAATTTTAATAATTAAAACCAATCAATTTTATTGTTATAAATTTTTCTTATTTTTTTCATAAAAGAAATTATTTACAACTCAATCAAAATTTTGCAATTAAAATGACACCGTAGGGGTCCGCAGCAGAGAGATTTCTAAGAAATATTTTACAAAGATTTAACCAAAACATGCTCACAGACACTTAAAAACACATGTTGTCTTTCACACTTGGAAATTTATTTTGAAGATAAAAAATTACAAAATTTCCTCTACAACAAAGAAATTGTTGGGAAAAAGAAAAGAAAACTGTTTTGTGGCTTAGAAAATGGCCGTAATTACATGTTGTAACATACGCAACATCAGCATCAACAGCACAAAATTAAATTTAGTTGATTAAAAGCTTTAGTCTAACACATCCTTTGGTTCTGTTTGCATGCCACTTAACTTTCCATTTTAAATTGATGAGGAAGGAGAAGTTTCCTATTAATTTTAAATTCAAAGATAAATTGGTTTTATGCAAGTATTTGGGTGATTTTTTTAAAGGTTGGCATGAAAACTTGTATCGAGAGATTAAAAATTAATAAATTAATAACACAATTTTGAATACTCAAATTTAAGAAAATTATTCCTTCAACAGTTTTTAGAATTTAAACCATAAATAGAGACATCTATTCATATAATTAAACAGTAACAGGGTCATTTATGTACATGAAATATTTTTTGAAAATTTTTATGTTGGTGTAAATAGTAACCGGCACGGAATACAAAACATCTAATTTCGGAATTTTTGTCTGCTGCTTGATGGATTTTAATAAAATTTTGTGAGGAGGTCCCTTAGAACCTTGATTCGAATATAGTATACTTTTTTCGTAGAGAAAATAGAGATACTAATGTGAAAGCACCCAATTTGACCGGTATAATTGTACTGAAACAGCTGTCAGCAAATTTTATTTTTGTAGATGAAAAATTTTAAACACTGTTTACAGAATTCTCCAATAAATAAATAAAAACACTATTTTAATTTTAGTTTTGAGAAAAATAAAACGATACGCGGACGAAGTCATAGGCACTGCTAGTAAATAAAAATATTTGCTTTTTTGTGCGGTTTTAAATTTTTGTTTTTAGCGAATTGACTCTTTTTTATATTTTCCCCATTTCAATTTGACTTTTTGGGAGTTTTTCCGGTTCCGGTTTTAGCAGTTTATTTTTTTTTTACTTTGCCACTTTTTTATGTTTTGGCATTAGCGTCCTTAAACAAAGAGGAAAATTGTGTCATGTGCTAGAAATTCTATAAAAATAAATAATATTTTCTAGAGGGGCCGCCTATTTACGTCAATGGTTTTTGTTTATTCCTCCGAGTTTGGATTTTTTGTTAGTTTTTCGTAGACTTCTATTCTATTTTTACAAATCGGGGATATTGTTTTTAATTAAAAAACCTATTACCGATTTAATTTTTACTTAAAATAAATCCCTGACCTATTGAAGTTTTTATGAAATTCATCACCGTATCACTTGAAATTATTTATTATAACTATTGATATGTAAATGTGCTTTGGGCAAACGAATTAAAAGTTCTAATTTAATACAAGAAATTGTTCACGTTTGAAGATTTGAAAAAAGCTCTAGGTTCTTTTCCTCTTAATAAATTATTTTTGCAGCTGTTTGATTCATAATTTTTCAATAACATATAAACAAGTTTTTAAAACACAAAAAAATGTTCCATCTTGACTTTTACATCTTCATTATTTTTTTTTAAGCTTTTGAAAAAAAATTAATTTAAAGCCATTATTAAAAAACATATTGAAGACGTTGTTGTTGTTAATGTATAATTGCTTCAAAAATGCAACTCTGTTTAATAGTCATGGATAACATTTTAATCACAACTTGACTGTGTTACAGCTTGTTTAACTTGAAAGCTTTATCACAGTCATCATCATTGTTATCAGTAGACATTTTCGTTATTATTTCTCATAATTGATATTTTTTGATCTGATTTAATACGCGTTTATGATCTATGTATGTTTTTGTTTTATTTCTTTTTTGCAACATATCTGACATGTAATGGTTTGCATACCTAAAGTTATCTTTAGTCCAGGCTTGGGATATTCATTATTTTTAAATGTACTCCTTAAAATCCAAAATGGTACTCTTTGGAGACTGAAAGTACTGAATGTAAATAGTTCTTATAAAAAATGGTTTTTGTAAGTGTAATTAACAACATTCTAAAAAGCTTTCATGTTAGCATTTATGTACAGGAAAACTTCGGTTTAAAATTGTAAATAAATTAGTTAATATTTATAACATACCTCTTTTAATTAGTCGATTAAGAAGATGTGATAATAAGATAAGATAAGTTCTCAGGTAAGTGCAGTTACTCTTTTTGATATTGAAATAATTTTTCTTTTACAAACAATTCAAATAGGTGAATAAATACTATAGTTATGAGTTTTCCAACCCTGTTGTTTAGAAGAGTTTCATTTTTTGAAAGTTATTAACTGTAATTAATAATTTTGATATACAAATCCTGGTGTATGGCGCCGCATTTAAGTTATCTATAGACAGACTATATTTACACGTGCCTTGGAGTGACGGCCAAAGCGTCACAATCAATACTTTTTTGTTATAGAATATTTTTTATTTTATTGTTTTTTCCTTGTGTGCTATCCGAAGAGAATATTTTTCTATAACAAAAACCGTTGTTAATTTAATGACTTTATTTTTAACTCTACTTTTCATAAATGATTTCTTAATTATACGTACAATATGATGTCAATATAAGATGATGCAGCAGAGAGTAAATAGTCCGTCTAAGAAACATAAATAAGAAATGCTAATGCATATAATTTTAACATTAAATAAAAGTTGTTTTTATTGATTTGTATTTTCTTAAGCATTTTTGCATAGAGAGTCCACTCTTACTTTACATCAATCGATATATTTATTATTAGTTAATAACATCGCGGAAACTTTTCCGGATTTCCTCCCTGTTACTTGAAACTTTTGTTTTGTTAATTATTTGTGTTAAATTTAATAACTGCCTGTACAGAAGTCAGTACCATCCCTGTCCGCTTTAGCGTAAAAATAATCTTGCTTTACGAAGATTTTGAAAAAAAAACGATAATTTCATTTTAATTTTTAATCAAAATCAAAAATTTATGAAAATATCCAAATTTTTCTATAAGTTAAATTTAAAAAATTTTTACATTTCATAAAAATATGATTTAAAGCTTTAATTTAAACTTGATCCCGACAATATTCAAAAATACATAGATTTTGTAAAGAAAAAAAAAAATGAAAACAATAGAAATTTCAAACGTAAGAATTAATTCCAAAAAACTCGAAACACCGCAACAGGTCAAAAGAAAATTTAGTTCAAGCAAGTAACTGCTTGTTAGACACCTTGGGATATGCTCTGCACCCTTCTTTATTAAGAAATTTATTAAAACATAGACGCTAAAAGCAAGCCATGCTTTCAGTGAAAGAAATATTCTGACGATATCAGATATTTAGTTTTCAGTTTTACAACTAGAATAAAAAAAAAATGATTCATTAAATGTGCTTCCTTGTTTGCAAAATTAAAGTTATTTTTTAAAGAAAATTTGAAAATTGTTGATAGTTCTAAATAATTTTTTGTGTATTTTTGTTTTTAATGAAATTTCAAATTTTTTATTGCAAAAACAATTTCCTGGACATTTTAAGAGAAATTTTTGTAATAATAAATAATTTGGTAAAATTTAATTATTTTGTAAAACTATATTTGTTTTTTCGTTAAAATCTCATTTTTAATGAAATATTCAAATTTCTACTGCAAAACAATTCTTCACCAAAGTTTAATATTATTGATGAAGTGTTGGTAAAAATGTGATATTTTGGTGAAATTTAAATGGTTCAGTGATATTCCTACTACCTAGTAGTTTATAGTTTTTTTCTGAAACTTCGGTTTTCAATACAACAAAGCAAAAAGCAACAATAACCACTGACTGGTCCGTTTTTGTTACCTGCTTAGAAAAAGAAAATAGATAAAGAAAGAAAATAAGAGACCAGATAAAGAATAAGGAGTAGAGAAAAAATAGAGGAAGAAAGAAACCACGCTGATTAAGGCCCATTGGCCAAAGAGTGTGGTCAATCCTTTGACTGAGTCACAATGTCCGATTGTGGGCCAGTGAACCACCCACTGCACCTCAAAAAGCAAGTGATGCTACCTGGTTTCAGCAACGATATGCCAGATAGGCCCCTATTGTACCGTTGACCAATGTATCTTAGTCTGAGGTACACCGACACGAGGCACAGAGAGAGGAGGTGTTCCACCATCTCCTCCTCTTCCTCGTCCTGAAATAAGTCTGCAGAAGTCGGTAAATAGGAGACCCAATCTTTCAGCATGGGCTCAAAACAGACTGTGCTTGGTAACTATAGTAGCGCAGCCATCATGCCCCGATCCTAGAGGGCCATTCTGTTCTAGCGAAGTAGCTTAATTTCAATGCACCCCTATGTCTGAGAGAAAAAAAAAATAATACAGTTTCTGGAGCTCCTCTAGAACGTGTCAAAACTGATTAAGGACAGACGGAAATCACAAAATTGGCTCTCCTATGTATAGGGATTAAAAATATTGTAGAAATTATAACCGGAATAACAATCTCCATCTGTGGTGACGGGTATCAAAAAATAATTGAAAAAGTGATTCTCAATCATAACTACTAACATTGTGCAAAAAACACTGCAAAAGAAGATTTAAAAGATGTCAGTCAATGTATGGATCTCTTTATACCAGCGCTTTTCACTTGGATGAGACTTTGATAAGCCTCTTTATATTTTTATTGTTGTTCAATGCAATAAATTAAGCACTAAAAAACAAACTAAATACGTTGAAAATTTTCTTACAATCCTTTACAACACAGGTGTAATAAAAATAACACCGGCATAATTGTTGTTGTTTTATTATTAAAAAACAAATTGAATGGACACAATCAGAAATATTTTTAAAAATTAAAAAATTCAGCATATTTTTCCAAATGTTTTTTTAAAGTAATTACTTAATTTACTTATTAATTAATTAATTAATTAATTTACTTATTTGTTTTTAATCATCCTTTCATATTCATACAAAATAAATTAAGAATTTTGTAACTGTAAAACTTTATTTATTTAAATAAAACCAATAACCCACAATATCTTAATATTTTTTTATTTTTAAAACGTACCGAACATGCAATTTCCTGTAACAATTAAAAAAATTATTTATCAATTTTAAAACGAAACCAGAGTGTTGGTGAGAACCGGACACACAACGATTTAGCTATTATATTAGCACTTCACTTACAAGAATTCTGCGGCGTTTAGATATTCCTATGAAAGCTTTTATTATTTTTTCCTACTTTTAGTACAAAAACTTTAAAAGAAAAAAAATATATTCCATGAAAAAAGCAATAATCTTACATGTAAAATAAAACATACAATTTAAAATTATTTTTTAATTTTAGTCCCAGCCAGGGGTTGAACCGGTGATTATCAGAAATCAATTAAAATTTTACTTTTTCGGCTTTGGTTCATTTTTAATTTAACTTTTTATTAAGAAAAATTATTTTTCAAATGTACGCGGACGTTTCCCAAAGAAAACAAGAAAAATTAGACGCTGGCAGAATGTAATGCTGCATTTTCAAGACCGCCAAATCCATCTTCAGCATTCTTTGCATCCAACACCTTGATTTGCGTATACTGTAAATATCATCCATTTAACCAACTAATCAATATTAATTTGGTTGGACGAAATTCACACACAACTCAAAGCATTTTTTTGTTGTCTTCTCTACAACACGTCTTGTACATTTGTTGCAATTTTGTACTACACCGTCGGTATAGTCACGAAATGCAAATTTTATTTTTAATCATTCATACTTGTTTTTCTCACAACATTATAGATGCTGTTCCAGTATCATATCAACTGTTGATGAGTTAGGTATGAATGTTAATGCGCTGTGCCTGGCTGGGACTAAAATTAAAAAATAATTTTAAAAACACGCAAGGCACAGCGCATTAACATTCATACCTAACTCATCAACAGTTGATATGATACTGGAACAGCATCTATAATGTTGTGAGAAAAACAAGTATGAATGATTAAAAATAAAATTTGCATTTCGTGACTATACCGACGGTGTAGTACAAAATTGCAACAAATGTACAAGACGTGTTGTAGAGAAGACAACAAAAAAATGCTTTGAGTTGTGTGTGAATTTCGTCCAACCAAATTAATATTGATTAGTTGGTTAAATGGATGATATTTACAGTATACGCAAATCAAGGTGTTGGATGCAAAGAATGCTGAAGATGGATTTGGCGGTCCTGAAAATGCAGCATTACATTCTGCCAGCGTCTAATTTTTCTTGTTTTCTTTGGGAAACGTCCGCGTACATTTGAAAAATAATTTTTCTTAATAAAAAGTTAAATTAAAAATGAACCAAAGCCGAAAAAGTAAAATTTTAATTGATTTCTGACATACAATTTAATTTATATCATTTATTTTATTAATTAAGTTTAACAAGCAAGAAAAAGAAATAAGAAAAATATCAGATAAACCTGAAAGCATTGGCCACTCATATTGATTATTGTGTAGAGAAAACAAAAACAAATTCTACAGTTAACGTACTGAACAGCTAACACAAGCAGATTTTCTTTATTCACATCATGTTTTTCTTTTTCTTTCAATATCGCATGCGAAACCAATTGATTCGTTACTGCTTTAAGGCTTAAGATTGTGTTTTGACTTTTATTTTTATATATTTTTTGCAATGTGATTAAGATTTCTTTTATTAAGCTTCTGTGCACTAAATCCTAACAGATAATTTTTTGTCACCCTACACAGCATCTGGAAGAAGTGACACATAAGTTGCCTAAATTCATGTCCATGGACATTATGTCGCACCATATTTTTTTGGATTCTTTGTTAGAAAGATGCAACGTTTTTATAAACTGGTTTGCCATACCATAGAAGATAAAATTTTAGAGCCCGGTTGAAGGCCGGCTATGCAGAAAATGTGGTAAGCGAAGCCGATTTTGTTTTAAGTGCGGATATTATGACACATTATAAGTGACACTATGTCCATACTAAAAACGATACAATGTCCATAAACATAATGACGTTTATCAATGCGACATAATGTCCATGGACGTTTTGCCATTTTTGAGTGCGACATAAAGTCCATTGATATTATGTCCTTGGACATGCCACCCATAGATTAACTTAAATCTGTTATATGCCCAACTAATGCGAATATTAATTTTTGTTGAAAAAACAAACTTCCATTAATGGAAGAAATTAATTTTTTATTGATGTGTAAACTCCAGCTCTTATAAATCTCAAGATTAACAATATTTTGGCAATTAACAATTGATCTTTCTCTGTTTCATTTGTTTGTAACGTGCTTTCGAGCAATAATAAAAAATTTATATAAACGGAGTCGTAATAACTTTTAACTTTTTATGAAGTTTCATTATATTATTTGCCATGTTCTCCAACTTCCTAAACTCACTTTCTTTTAAATAGATCTTGAAAGGTCCTTGCAATTGCTGAAGATGTCTATGAGACAGTTGCGAAACATAGGGGGCTGGATCATAAGCCACTTCTGGCAACGAATTTATGGTAAAACAATGCCCATCCCCTATGAAGACTTTGGAGTAAGCAGTTACAATCAAGAGGACGAGAAGAAGATTGCGAACATTGTCCTGCACTGGAGCATCTATCTCTCTACCATTGCAAAAACTTTGCTTTTTGGTCATATGCATCTAACAGAGAATTACGCGGTATTGATTTCTTTGTCAAGAGTTTTGGTTGCTTTCACTTCTAATCATCCGCGGTACTGCACGGCTTGTACTATCTCATTCCTTCAATCTAGAAATATTTTTTTGCAATTATTCTCTTTTTCTTTTAGTTTTTTATTATTTCTTATGTTCGCTCAAATTCTTCTTTCTCCTTGCTATTCTTCTCAATCTTTTTTTCAAGCAACATAAAAAGATTTCGTCAGGTCCAAATGGGAAGCTCGTCAGCTTCCTGCCTAACCTAACTTATAAAGCGCCCGTATAAGGGAACAGGAGTATATGATTAGAAAAGCTTAAAAAAGTACACATGTGGTGTTGCCAGATTAACGCGACGTTCTATTTATAAAAGCGGGAGAACGCAGCTTATAAACGGAAATCGGAAGAGTATTTTAAGATTGCTGGCAGTTATAATAGATGCTTGGAATATAAATTAGAACAGATGCTTCCACCTATCTAATAGGTTAAACAAAATGTTTAGGAATAATATACTAGTGTTATCTTGTGCGATATCTGGGACTTGGCTTAATGATCTTATGTTATTTATCATGTTAAATGAAAGACACTTTATACCTGATTTAACTAGTTGTGTGATCTTGCCTGCTCTACTTAATTGTCTGCTGGTAGTTACTACCGGGAAAAAAACCGATTCGAAGTTTCATGATCATATTTAATTAAATTAAAGGATAAATATCGGGCCATGCTTGCTATTGATGACTTCAGAAAAAGTCATAACTTTTTCATGCGTGAAGAAGCCCAGCCTAAGAAAAGCAATATCAATTGCGCAAGAGTTGAAGAGAAAGGAGGTGGAAAAATAACCAGTCGGTATTGAGGTTTCTTCTCCCCCATTTAAATTTAATTTTAAAAATGCTCGCTAAGTTTGAAGAGTCTACCTCTTAGAGTGTGTGCAGTTTACTTAAGCTCTGATTTTTTAGCTTGGTTAAATTAAAAAAAAAAATCTTTTCCGGGAACTGAACATGCCACATCTCTTTGCAATTATCGAAAGATTTATTTTTCTCTTCTGGTGCTTATTTTAATTCAAGCATTCAAAAAATATAAAAACTAGCAAAGAGGAAAAAAATGCCACCTTAAATGTCATGTAGAGTCCTTTATATTTCTGACACTGTTTGTAATTTAAATGATCTTTTCAAATCGTACACATTTCTTGTCTTCATTATGCAGGTTCCTTTATTTACCGAAATACAAAGCAAATTTTCTACACGTTTTTGCATGAAGTTTTGTTGCAATTGTTGGCAACAAATAGTTGTAAGACAACAACTGTGTTGCGCAAATTATGATCATAAAAATTATTTTGTTGTAAAGTTAAAGTTTCTAAAGTTTTTTTTTATTTCACGCTAAATTTTTCTATCTGTTTAAATATAAATTTTCTGAAGTGTTGTGTGAAAATGACTTGTTGTTAGTTGTAATAAATATTTTAATAACATGCAAATGCTTGCTTATGCTTTTTATTAATAGTTTTGATTATTATTTTTTCTCATAATTTATATTTAAAAGTCCATTAATCATAATATACGTATCTATTAAAATATTTCGATAACTATTTTTAAGTGAAAATATTAATCGTATATGAGAGATTCCGCAAAATAAATTTAATCGGTTTTAAATTTTTTTTATACAACATGCACACATTTTTTTACATCTTTGTTGAATGCCTTGAGAGAAACTAAAACTTTAATATAAAATAAAAACAAGAGAGTTATATTCGGCTTTTGCTTATATGTATATCCTTTATCATGTATTTAAATCTAGTTAAGTAAATAAAGTCCAATCAAAAGAACAAATGTTTGTGAGAGAGAATTTTTGAGAAAAAAATTTTACATACAAATGTCATTGGCTCTTAATAGGTTAAGCATTTTGAAAAAATATTTAATATTTTAAATGCCCTTTAAATGCTTTTAAATGATACCAATATTGATATCTTAAAAAATATGGTGTGCAATCGCGCTTTTTTATGAAAAGTTCAAAGGCCCATAAACCAAAAGATAAATGCGAGCGCCAATATTTTCATTTGATGTTTTTTCTTTTTTAATTCTCTATCGTTACATATATTTATTTTTTTTTAATGGAATTATTTAAAAAAACTAGATTTTTTCCAAATGATATGAAAAAGTTAGAGGCAGGCGTGGTGTTTTCTTTACTGCTTCGAAGGTCATGGAATAGAAGAATTTTCGAAACCAAATCTTCAACTTCGCTGTGCATAAAAACTCAGAAAATGTATACTTTATAGGTTGAAATCAAAATTCTGGAAATTACAAAGATATACTCTTCTTCGCCCTGTAATTTTGTAATTTTTATTTTGCTTCCGTAAACAAAGAGTAAAAACGTAAGGCGTATAATATCGATACAATTTCTGTACGTCTGTCACAGGCCTCCACCTCTAGAATCTTTATACAGTCGAATCGCGATAATACGTACCTTGATGATTCAAAAATCGCGAAAATTCTTAACAAACTATAAAAAATTATATATACTTCGCCCCCCTCGTTAATTCTCAAAGAGGGGCTTGTACCATGCAACTATGAATTAGCGGGACTTCACAACTATAAATTAGCGCGAATTCACTGCAGTTCGAAACCTTAATTTCTGACGGAAAATAAGATTTAAATAAAGATGACATGATTTTGGCGTATGTTGTCTGTTATCTGTTAAGCTATTATAGGCAGACATTTAAAAAAAATGACGATTTTAGAAGTTTAAAACGTAAACAATATTTCAAAGTAAAAATAGTTTAATTAGTACAGTTCCTTAACTAATAAAAAAGGGCGTTGCATATTGACTTAATTTCGTTAATTTTTAAATCAGTTATTATGAGTGTTATTATGAGTGTATACTCATCAAAAGAACAGCGTTTACATACTTATTCAGTTCAATTTTTACAAGAACTTAAAAAGTCAATAGGTGACTAATGATTTTTTTTCGCGTTAAGTTTTCAAAAACTTGAATTTCATTATGTCATTTCATTTACATCCATAACTAAAACTAGAGTCCTCGATATTTAATTTTAATTATTGGAAAAAAAAAAACTAAGAAAATGCCATGTTATTAAGTATATTTAGGAAATTTTAATCTTACGCTACTAACAATTTTTACATTAATTTTCTTAACTGTCAAATATTTTTATCATACAATTAAATAAATTATCAGAATCATTTAAAAAAAGTTATAAAAAATTACATTAATAGCTGTAACATGAGAGTGTTGAATATTAGCCAATGACATGCAATAGTTATTAATAAAAACAGTTAAACTTTTGCACAAAACTAGAAAAATTTAATTTATTTAAATTCAAAACATGCAATAATGCATGAGAGCGAATACTAAACAATTTGATTTTAATTCATAAACATTTTATGAGCGCGACAAGATAAAACTACAATCAAAAAAACACTTTGAATAATTTTTGTAAGAAAAAAAATCTACAGCAAAATCCACCACTTAATTAAAATTCAAGAAAACCTACTGAAAACAATCAGATCACATACTGTTCAGAAAAAACGGTGGCTATACACGGCTTAGCCGAATTTTATGAACTCTTCATCAATCTATATAATAAAAAAAATTAAACAATTTGGCAAATTTCCTTTTTTGTCTTAGAGAAGATTCTTATGGAAAGGAAAAACATTAAAATTGTGACGAAAATAGTAAAAAAAAAAAAAAAAAAAATATGTTAAAAAAATTAAGTGTTTTTATTCCAAATCTAATACATCCTTCACAATATTTGTAAATCTGGCTTAGTGAAGCAGCTCCAATCAAAAAAAACGAATATTAGGGTGACAGATAATTAAAAATAAGAAACAAAAAGTTTTACACAAAAATGTCATTGGCTCTTAATAGGTTAAGCATTTTTAAAAAAATTAAGTTTTTTTTTAAAAGCTTTAAATTTACACACATTTTGACATCTAACAAAATGTGATGCAAAATCGTACTTTTCTATGAAAAGTTCAGAGGCCCATAATTTGGAAAATATGGGCGAGTGCCAAGTTCTGCATTTGCTGTTTTTTTCTTCTTAGTTTTTAATACTCTCTCGTCATATATATTTGTTATAGAAAAAATTTAAGACAGGCGTGGTGTTTGTCCGCTACCTCGTAAGGCATGGACCGATCTTGCTGATTTTCAATAGGATAATTTTCGAAACTATGTCTGATTTCAAAATTTTCGAAACTATGTCTGGCGTGTTTATTTTTTCTCTAGCTTATGCAGTACCTTCGTGAAGTTGATTTCAACACTAAAACGGGCGGAAAGACGGACATCGCTCAATGGATTTCGCTATGCATAAGAACTAAAAATATATATACTTTATGGAGTCGTAAATAGATAATGTAGCAACTACACGGAATGACAAACTTAGATAAAACCTTTTTCCAGATGTGGTAAGGGTAGATATAAAAATTATCTCAAAATTAATCAATGGATTGCTCTGTATTTTTGCAAATATTTCTACTGAGTTCCAAGTAAAACTTTTGAATTAAAAAAGTTTTTATTTTTATGTTTATAAGACTTTCAGACTTAAATTTTAAAAACTGCTTTTTGCTGGCAGACATAAAAAGTGCTTTAAAAATTTTAAATTCCTCTTAACATTAAACGATTTCATATCTCTGTTAATGACTTTTTAAGTCGTATAGTAGTTTTTAAAGCAAACGCATGATTATTTCAATAGATGTTTAATAAATCTTTTGCTTTATAGTTATTTGTCGTAAATAATAAAAGTCATCATTTAAACCATAAAAGTAAAAAGCAAAAATTGTGAAAAGAAAAAGACTAAAAATAATTTTCTTTGGTCATGGCCTAAAGATGTTGTTGCTTTTTGTGAGTGTCTTAAAAAACATGAAGATTTTCTTTTTTTCAGTTATAATTTTACAGCCACAAAGTGTATAGAAATTTAAATAACAACTAATGCGATAGTTGGTAGTTTACAAATAATGATCAATTTTTATCAAAGAATAATGAAGAAAGCAGTTGTCAATGGTTAACGCAACAATACAACAACAAAAACAATTAATACAAAAAAATTTTTCATTGATTTTCACGCTTTCACCATCTTGGGGGACAAATGCGATGAATATAAAAATCGAGTATGTTATTTTTTAAGGATTTCATTAAAATTAAATATCCATTAAAACGCAATGGTTACTGATGCCACTTAAAAAAAATTTAAAATTTTTTATACGTCAAGAAATCCATCAAAAAGGCAGCTTTAAGATATTTTTCATCTTAAAACTCTTAACTTTTGATGGAATTTTAATTTCTTAACTAAAATTTGATAGCCCTTTTTTTTACAAAACAGTATTAACAGGCGGAAGGCTATGGATCGCCGTAACTTATTGTACTCTCTAAAGTTTGACTTACACCTTCCGTAGTGTCAGCCAGTAACAGGTTGCAAGTTTGGTCATGTCTCTGCAAGAGGGTTGGCTAAAACAAATCGCGATAACTCTGAATATCTGTCGACCTGCAGTCTTAAAATATTATCTTACTAGGATGGACAAGAAATAAAGAAATATGCATATGAGAAAACAACTAATTTTATTGAAAAATGGAGGAAGTCTGAAGACATGGATAAGAATACCTCGCAAGAGGTGGGCAGGTATATTTTAAAATGCACTATTTAAGCAAAACAACCTTAGCAGGAACCTTATAGAAGGTTTTGGATATAACTAACATATCTTGAGCTAAATAACTGCCTTATTCAACCGTTTTTAGGTCAAGTATTAATCTGAAAAACAAGGTTGAAAGTTTAAAATTAGAACAGTTGCTAGTAAAGGCTAGTGACATCATAATAATAACTTAAAATTTGTTTGTCGTATTTAAAATTTCCCATCTAATAAAATAAAATATGCTGACAACTGTTTTAGTACCATTATACCGATAAAATTGAAATAAAAGTTTGAATGTTTACAGCCAAATACACAAAAGGTTGTTTTAACAGATTAAGCAAGGGGAGGTGGTAAATTAAACATCTATTAGCTCACTAATACCAAACTTTTTTTTCATTTAAAGACTCTGGTAAAATGCCAGGTGTGTACTTTATAGTTGAAAAAAAAAACGGTCACACTTATTTCATCGAATATTTACCATGTGTGAAGATAATTTTAAAACATACAAAAATATTCATTTACTTTTTTGTTTTAGCTTTTCGTTTAATTTCAATTGTTTTAAGTGTTTGTTTTTTCAACAACAATTAAAATTTAATCTAGATTAACTGGTTTGAGTTTAGTTTAAATTGTTTCTTTATTTCTCATGTAGGGACGAATATGTCTTTTGCCAAAAGCCTGGTATGAAGTAGCTGTTTTGCCATTAAAAAAAAGAAAAACAACTGTGCCACAATACGTTTAAAGCTTAAAAGGCAATTAAAAATTTAGTTTAAACAGAAAGATGGGTAAATTTATGTTACCATACTCGCACACATTTCTGCAGATTTTATTTTCATGTACGTTCTACTTTCGAAAACTACAATTTTAAGCAGTTTTGGTTTTGAATTCACCAAATATCTTACCGTTAAATTATCTCGAATTTAAGTTTAATTTGATAGATTTTTTTCGGATTTTACAATAAATGGTTAATTGAAACTAAATGTAAGTAAAATTTAATATAAATGAATTTTAAATAGTTTTGGGTGCAGTTTTTACTTAATGATCTTAAAATTATGTTAGAATTTATTATAATAAAGTAGCAGCAGAAATTACCATTTAAGGCACCAACAACGCAAATTAAAAATATTTAATTCTAATTATATATTTATTTACTATTATTTTTTCTGTTATTAGAGTTGCTTCTTTACTTTTTGGTAAAGTTCGTGAAAATCAGAGCAAGTATAATTTTCTCTCATAAAGCGACAAACTTGTATAAAAGTACGGGAACACAAAATTTGCATTTTAAACACAAAATAAAAAGTCAAAGTGTTTTGACAGTTTCAATAAAAACAAATCAATTTAAAAAAATTATAAAAAAAACCAAAGAGTCGTTACAAATTGTTGCGTTTATTAGTTCGCAAAAAAGCATAGGTTGGCCTTTTTGTAAACTTTGCAGATAAATTTTAATATAATTCTCCGGTATGCGGAAGTGTTGTATGAATTTTTTGTCCGTGTGTCATTGAATAATTTATTTCAAACATGTAATTTGGAATGTTGTTCCTCTTTTAGTATTTGAGTATAAATATAAAAAATATCCGACAATAATGTATTTTTTTTAAGTTGGAATGATGTTAAATAAGGTCTAGGATGTCGTCACAATCAGTAGAATCACTTGAACTCTCTACCAAATCTACAACAATGTTTCTAACTCGTCTTCATTTGTCATAACAAATTCTCTTTTATATTAGAATAACTATTTTACCCTTTTTAAAATACTGCTAATGACTTTTTTTATTTGTTTTTGTTTGTTTAATATTTACAGCTGTGTCACATATATAAATAACTTGCACGAAGAAAAAGTTCCGTGCAAGAAGAAGAAGAACTTTGTTTTCTCAAAACTGCTTTCATTTACCCAATTTATAAGTACGGGAACGCTTTCCGTGCAAATTGGGATCCCAAAGTAGACTAAAGAAACAGACCTATTATCATTATTGTTAATATTTGTGAAATCGATGACATTTTTTCCACAATAATTTTTTACGTGTCTCTTATATTGAAAGTGTAAATTACCAACAATTTTTCAACAGAACCTAAAAAAATATCGGATGAATTTTTTGCGTTTAGCTTTTTAGTGTAGAATTTTTTTAATTTCTTTGAAAGACATTGAGTGAAAGACATTTGTAAAAATCAGGCAAATGTACTAAAAGGAACATTGTGGTTCATTTTTGCGTTAATTCGCGCAAATATCGAAAAGAGGTATTATAACGAAAAACTGAATCGTAAGGAAAAAAATTTCAAAAAATATCAAATCAGTTTTTTCGAAGTCGAACGCTCCACATTAATGTTTGCTTAATGGAGAAAATAACAATTTAAATTGATATTCTAAATAGAGAAAGATGAATATCAAAAATCATTATTTGGGAGGAATCTCTTTTTTTTATTGTCAATTTAAAGGCGTACGATCTATAGACAAGATTTTTAAAAGAGAAAATCAAAACAACATAAAACTATCTGAAGAATAAAATTTCCACTTTTGTGTGTTCAAGTTCAATTTAACCGTTTGTGCAGTCAGTAGCAAATGTGTGATAAAAATTATTTCGCCGAGTCTTCAGTTCAATTGTAGCCATTATTCACATTAAACTTGGCTCAGGTGTCATTTCACTTACTTTTAGTTCTGAAACTAGATCACAACCTGCCAATCCTTGAATTCTTTAACATTTCGCACTGTCAATCACGTAAATGGGCAAAATATTTAGCGAATCACTGAATAAGTTGCTGTGTTGTATTTTCCTTGAAAGATAAAATTCTGTAATGTCTTTATACGTTGTTTAATATCAAATAGCTGTGACTTTCGCTCTAAGTTCAGCAGAGGACCCGAAAATATTTTACTAGTACCAGGAATCAAGTTCGACATTAATCCTTCTGTTTCTATTAAGCCTATTCTAGGCAAAATGCTTTTCTCGACTACCTGAAAAATTATATTCAAATATATTAATAATGTTTTTTAATTTCGCCTCAATTGCACACCTGATTCTTTCTGGTGGGGCTTTATGCCACCTTGCATTCAATTGCGTTATTCTAATGCTTTACTGACGGCGTTTTTGATAATTTAATCGATTTCTTAAAACAATTAAAAACATTGTTTTTTTACTGAACTAATAATTTCTGATACTTAAACAAAATCTTCCGCTTTCAACTTAACGAAATCACACTTTTTTTCTTTTGGTTGAAAGATTCATTAACATTTTCTAACAATTCTTGTTTAAGAGATGTTCTAAGTTGACAGTTAACGTATTATTTCATGGTTAAATACATTAGAAAACCTAAAATTTTTAATGTTTTTGTTTTTAATGCTTTTTGTTAATTATTTTAATGTCACAACAGCTACTAAACCATTTTTTGTTCTAAATTCATTTCAAAAATTCATGGTGTGGCCAGTGTGTTGATTATACTTGACAGCATGTGGTGAAGTTCTTCGTATTGTCTACTTCACTTGTTTTTAAATACAGCCCCATGGGATTCAATTGCAACTTGTTGATTTGAAGCTGCTTACATGGAATTTTTGCATTGATAGACATTATGCTGTTGTTGTTGCTGTTATTCGTTAGTAACTTTTATTTATACTTTTTACAAATTATTTTATTAATATTGATACGAAGTATGATATTTTAACGTTTTTTTTTCTGAAATATGTCAGGCATTATTTATGAGTTTATTTTTAACACTTTTGTTTAGTTTTTAATTTACCATTACAAAAATGTTAATTACCTCTTTTTTCTAAATAAAAGCTAATTAAATTGAGTTGTTAGTATCAGTGTTAAAGCAAAATCAGTGTTGAATTTTAATTCATACTAAAAGAGGTAATTTTTATTTAAAAGCCATACAAATTTTTTATAAGTTTTAAAATTAAACATTTTTAGTTACTAAAAAAACTCTCAATTTTAATTAATTATAAGCAGCCATGACGAAGCGTCTTTACTGGCAGGCTATTCGAGCCACTTATATATTTCAAGTTTTAGTATCAGTCACTTTTATAAACATTCTGGGTATTTTTTGATTGTTACAATAGCCACAACAAATTAATATTCTGATGCACTTTAAAACAATCTTAAAACTATATTCGTTTCCGTTAATGAATCTGTATCTGTAAGACTGTCAATTCTCTCTTAATTGTGAGAGACAATCTGTTAGGTTATTGTTTAAAAAGATACACAAAAAAAATATGGCGGGAAAAATAAACTCTTTCACTGGCTTAAAAGCATACAAAAAAATTAGGTCGTACATCAATTATTTGTTTTTTAACTCTGCAAAATTGAAAGAACAGTAAAAACGCGCATGCTATTGAACGACACACAGGCAGAAAGACAGACAGACATATATATTTTGTTTACTTTTTGCTTAATAAAAGCCAAGAGAATTTGCAATAAAATAAATAACACAAAAAAAATTTCCACAGAGCGTGTAAATGATTTGACACGTGACATACAATTTCACTTTAAACCCCACAAAACAATCTCAGACAATTGAAATAATCTAAGTATTTGATATTGTGATAACCACAAACTTTGGCTTTTTATCTGTGTCTGCATATATTTTTAAATGTATTTTTTTTTTTTTGAAGTGAATGTTAAAGAACTCGTATTTAGTTTGTAACAATAAGAAAATATTTGGAAGAAATCGCCAAGAGCTTTAGAAAAATAGCATTTCCAATTTGGAATTTGCTAGGTGGAATGTTTCTGGCTTATAATATGGTATAAGACTGTATCGTACAATATTGTACAGTATTGTTAAAGGTCAGGATTGACTACCATACTCAGTCGTGCGAACTGTCAAAAATTGATAGTGTGGATTAAAAGTGTATGTGTGTGATAGACTTTTTGACAGATCTGTACGATTTTATAATATTTTAAAATAATTCATAAAATTATTTTTTCTATGCTATCAGAGTTGAGTTTTTTTGAAGCTGAGTAGAAAAAAAAAAAAACAAAATACTAAAAGCATCTGTTTTTCGCATCTTTTTTGTATAATAGTGTGGCACCTACGACGCCATTTTGAAACGATTTTTAAAGTAGGACAGAATTCTGTCAGATTTTTATGTGATCAAATCGTACGATACACAATCCTTGTTTTAAATCGTACAGCAATGTTTAGTATGGCATATCATTATTTCGAATTGTATAGTGTGGTAAGTATTGTATAGTATAGTGTAATATAGTGTGAATATGAAAAACATAAGCCTAAGTAGTGTATAGTATCTCAAATTATTGTATAGTTTCTGTGGTATTGTGTAGTATTGTTTAGTACTTTCTTGTATTTTATAGTGTCATACGATGCGTATTCTATATCACTGAACGGTAGTGTATGTTCTCATACGCCATTTTAATATATTGTAGAGTATTATTAGTGTTGTATAGTTTTGTATGGTTCCCCATAGTATTGTATAGTTTTGTAAAGTATATTATAGTCAGAGCTGTAAATGAATCATTCATTTTTGAATTAATTCTCGAATCATTCATGCAATGAATTAGTAATTTTTGAATTAATTCTTTCCACACAAAAAATAATTAAATAAAATTGAGTCAATTCAAACGAATTTAGTAAAACTGAATAGCAATTCGTTTTCAATTCAAATAAATTTGTTAAAGTAAGTTGCAATTCATTTTCACTTCAATGGTATTGAATTAACTTTGAAATAAAAATTCAAATAAATTATAAAAAGCAATTAGCAATTCGTTACTAACTCGTTGATTGAAATTTGAATTGATTTTGTAAGGAAATACGCAATAAGCATTACCATGTTTTCTTTCACCTTTGATCATTGAATATTTTCAGTTTAGTAGGAGAAATTTACATTTTCAATTTCCGCAAGATCGGCTCTTGAATTCTATCGGTTGCAACTCGTTTTTGATTTGATTCATGTGAATTGCAATCCCTTATTCTAACACATTTGAATGAATTCAAAATCAATTCAATTTAAATAAATTAGAAATGAATTGCAATCCACTTTGGGAAATCCATTTGAATAAGAAACAAATTGCAATTCTTGGTACAAATTTATTTGAATAGGAAACGAATTGAAACTTATTTCTACCTAATAAAATGAGAAATTGCATTTACATCAATTTCTTTTAATTTCTTAGCTAGTTTTGAGTTTCTATAATTCTCTATTTTATAAAATGCACGTCCAGTAGATTATTAATATTAAGAAAATGTTAGGTAAAAGTGATGGTGGCAGATTTACATTTAGTTTCGGCGGCTCACCTTCTATTTCATTGCAGAGAAGTGTAAGCATAGCAGAAGACATTGACGTGTACATGCCTGCCGTGGTCAATGGAGCTTGTGAAGTTGTGTAGAGCCTAGTAAACTAATCTCTTAATGTTGCTCTTTACAAGGTTCTGCTCACCCAGCTCTATAAAATATTCAGGTACGCTTTTGTCCCTGGCTCCAGACTGGCTTTACGACTGTCCCAGTTATCAGCAAAAGTATTGCTTAATCCTTTTTGTGTGCCATCACTTACTAGATAGCAACCGCATTATAAAGAAGCAACCGGCAATAAAACTAGTAAAGGGGACTTCGCTGATGTACAGCTTTACTTTTTTAAAATATTTAACGATAAGTTCAATCAAATTATGACCTCATAAAAGAAGAGTATTGTTTGCAAAAGAAGAGTGCGGCTGTTACTTCTTCCGTTTGTCTGTATATTAATAATATTTAAGGTGGATAACTAAATTCATTATGGAATAATAACACCAAGCATTTTTGGCCTGGCTTTTGATATTTATGTGTGAGGAAGCCCATTTTCTTTTTAGCGATGACGTCATAAACAGTGCAGTCGGTTTTTGGAAACACAGAATTTTCAACTAATTTATAATTCATCGTTGCATCTACTAAAAACAACTGTTTGATGTGGTAATCATGATGAAAACATATAAATCCCTGTTTTTTTTCAATGACCAAGCTGTTGGAGTTACTGTTACTGCTGAACGGTACCAAGAATTGATTCGAAGTTTTCTCGTGCCAAAAATGGGAGAGCAAAGACTAGAGGATATGCGGTTTTAGAAAAATGGGGCCACAGCGCTTATAGTCCGTTCATTGATTCCAGTATTAAATGAAGTTTTTTTACTAAGGCTAATTTTGCAAAATGGTGATTTAGTATTGCCAGCCAGGTTTTCGGATTTAAAAGCTCCAGACTTTTTGTCAGGAAATTAAAGATATTCTTCCTGAAATATTGCAGGATGTCCTGAAAAATGGCTTGAAAAGAGCTGAAAGTTGTATAACGAATCAGCGTCACCATTTAGACGTCATAGTTTTCCAATCATAACGAAAAAAAATAATTTAAGACCTTTAATAAAGAGCAAAGTTACTTATCTCTTCTATAGGAAGTCATAACAGTAGCGGGACTTTTGCCTCACCTGATACTGCATATCACGGAGTCCTTCTACGCGCTTAATTCTTGCAATTATAATTACTAAAGGGGAGTGCAAGGGTTGTACTTAAATAAAGTTTGCCTTCTTAAAATCAAAGGATCTACAATACAGGTGTAAAAATGGATATAACGTGGAACCAAAATCATGTTAATAATATTTTTTATCTCTCTCCACTAATGTACCTTACTTCAAAAAAGGTAACACAATTAATTAGAAGGCCAAAATAACTAAGTGTCAATTATGTAAGTCACTTACTAAAGAAATAATTCTGTAAATATTCCGTAAAGCTAAAAGGGGCTTCCTCGAAGTATGTGCAAAAGCGCAGCATCATCTAAAGAAAAACTTTGAAAGAGCGGTAAGTCAGGTTTCATAAAAAAGGTTGACAAGACCACTTCCTTCAGTACTTCTTTGTTTACAAAGTGTAGATCCGGTAACCGAGCCAACTCGCATACACTTTAATCTACTCGTACTTCCAAAAGCAAAAACGACAAAAATATAACTGCTAGCCATATGTTTTCAAAAGTCTCCTCCCTCTATATCCACCAAAACCAGTAGAGTAAACTCATCGCAAGAAGAGATTTCCTTAAAAATGCCCAAAAGCTCATGTAGAGCTGTGTCAGTGGGTAAACATATTTTATACGATTCTATTCCTAGATCGGTAATTACCCTTTAAATAAATACAAAGAATATTGTACATCGATAAAGAGTTTAGTATCTCTACTTATTTTTATTTACACCACAATAAATCACATTACTATTATAACGAAATTAAGCCTTACTGAAAGTTATTAATTAATTTACCAATAACTTTCATATTTAATATCTAACTAACCATTCTAGAAACGTTATCATCAAATGCCAAAAATGGTCATAATTTTTAAATTAATCTTGTATAAAACTTAAACAAGATACTGGTTATACGTTAAGACGTAAAAAACAAATTTATTTATTAACATTCTTTTACCTGATGTTTTCTTAGTTCGTTTGAATTAAAATTTTAATCTCTAAAGACTTAAAAAATATTAAACTATCAACAACAACGACTTCAACCACTTAAACTTCAGATATCATTTTGAAAAAAGGTTTCAATGTGCTTTTGATTTTTATAAGTTTTTGTTTCATTACGTATTTAATGCATGTGGTTTTCTCATCTTATATATGAAACTGTAGAAAAACTCATACATGCATTTAGTTTTTGTAGTTTTATTTTTATAAAAATCTATTACAAGTGTTTGTATCTTGTCGACTGAAAACGACTCCACTTACCTGCATGTATCTAGCCAAAGCGGCTGCATTCGCACGTTGTGCTTGTGATCTCAACTGAGGCTGTGGTGAGCCCAGAGGGCTTACAATCGTTGATGTATAACCACCAATGCCCGTGTCATAGCCTTGGGCATTGCTGCAATCGACATCTGGAAATCAAAAGAAAAATAGTTTATAAAATAACAACAATAAAAATAATAAATATTCAATAAAATTGTACAGCAAATAGAGAAAAATACTTGTAAAAAAATTAATGTTAATTGCTAACAAATTTAGAATAAATAAAATGCAAATTTTAATGTATAAAAAAATTAAAATGGAAAAAAGATAGACAGTGTACACTGGGGCAGAAGCAAAATATTTTGGAAATAACTGCTTCACAGCATAGAAGCATTATAGCTTAAGTTTTAAGGATGGACACCATCTACTTTCCAGGGATGACAATATTTGGTCTCAGAGGCTGCTGTAGTCAAAGTGGTAAACACGTTGACTACAAACCTGGTTGTTCAGGGTTCGAATCCTGCGGCAATCAAAATACAAAAAATGTTTTTTTCTGTTTAATGGTATAAATACATATTCAGAATGAACAAAAAACGTGCAGTCTCCTTTGTCGGTACTTTCCCATAGCAGATTCGCCGGCGAAGTAAAATAACTATTCATCTTTCTCCTTTCATCACCTGTCTATCCCTTTCCTAAAGAATGTAGCACGGTTACGAAAAAATAACTAAATAGGTTTTAATGCCTGAAGTGCTACTTCTCTTTAAAAAAAAAGAAAAAAAAAAAAAGTTGGATACCTCGAACCTGTAAATTTTTCTAATGATTGGCAATTCTTCAATATGTATCTGATTTCTTAAAATTAACACATGGTTTTGAAGGCCTATTCCATAATTACAAAATGATACATTCATCTGCTTACTTATGTAATAAAATTATCGAGTCATAAGCATTTTAAAATTAAAATTTTTGATTAGTCGGTACCCTAATCCAGATTTTTTTTCAATGTCGGGTACAATTTTCAGCAAATGTCTTTGAAAATTATCATGTTGGTTAGCAAACAAAATTTTAAATTTATAACTTTTATGATTTAAAAATCTTACTCTTTTCAACTTAAAGATTTTTAAATTATATGATCTTATTTTGTCTTTTTTTATAAAAAAATTTTTTTTTGGAATTAAAATTTTTGTTTAAACTAACTGTATCTGTGTGTATTAAATTGATCATCCTTTTAGCAAATGGAGGTCATTCATATACATTCATATACAAAATATTGGAAATATATCAAAATGTATTATAATAATATTTTTAAAGCATTATTAGATTTATAACTTTTTATATGCAGAGTACTGTACAATAATTTCTTATTTTATTTGCATTTTATTGTTAAGGCCATCTGTAATGGTGTTGAAAATTACTAATCAACTGTAATAATCAGATAAAGTATGACAATAAATCATAGTGAAATCGCACTGCAATCGAAAGGGAGAAAGAAAGTAAAAAAACTCATTAAGCGGATAATTAAAGAAATGAATTAAATTCCTTGAATTAAAACAAAAGAAAAAAAAAACATATTGAAAACGCTTTAAGCAGAAAATTATTTTACATTTGAAAAACCTATAAAGAAAGTTAAATCAGTAAAAACCGTAGTAAAATAAACTAAAATATTTTTCTTTTGATATAAATTTTCATTTATACGCTTTTTATGTTAGTTCAATATGATTTTTATAATAAAACCAAAAAAAAAAATTTATTTAACTTTACAATTTCTATTAAATCAAAGATATAAACATATTGAGAACACAATTAAATCAACATTATAAGAACGTCGACATGAATTTAATGTTGCAAGAAACACAAGACAAGACATTGACTTAAAAGTTTGTTGAAATATATGAAAACATGTTTTATTCAGAGCTGTTATGAAATATATAATAAAAAGTTGTTGTTGATGCAGAAACCCTTATTATGTTCAAATTAAAATAATTACAGAATCCAATGTTATCGCTTTTTTCTCAGATATATTCCGATCAGTTGACACCCGCCAGAATTTCATTATCATTTTATATTTTGTTTAAATTTTGCTTGGCGCGCAAGGTGAAAAAAATTGTATTAATTTGTAAAAAAAAACACATAATTATTAAAAAATATTGTTATTTTTGCTTTAATCTGGTAAACATTGGCGTGCATAGCATTCAGGCTAAAATATCATTTCCCATTAAAAACAAGTGTTCGTCTACAAAAGGTTTTATTATTTCAATATAAGTTCCATCGATGCATTCCACTATGGAAGGGATTTAATACTTTCTGCTACAAACCGCAGCCAGTTAAATTGTAAAAGGAGTATGTAACGAATGCAATCGGTATTGTGAGATAAATCTATATTGTTAATAAAATTAACTAGATACAACAGCCTCAACCATTTTAGTTTTTAATTCTTTTTAATACAATTTATGCTTTTTAAAATGAATACTTTTTTATTAAATAGATTAACTTGTTAATAAATTGTCAATTGGGGCTTAAAATGCTGTTTCAAATTGTAAACAAAGCAAAACAGCTGATTCTTACATTATTTAAGCCAAGACGGTTTCAATTGAAATCACTTAACTAGATTTACACACATGGTAAAGGATATACAAGATTAGGCATAGCCGAATATAGCACTCTTACTTGTTTTCAGTTCAGTTCGGTTTGTTTTTGGTTTTTATATTTTTTTTTAAATAAATGTATACACAACAAATGATTAAATGCACTTTCTCGCCTTGGTGGTAGCGATGGCGAGTTTATTAATTTTCACCGTTAGCCCGAATGTCAAACTACATTAAAAAAAATGGTTTACAGATTTTTTATATATGGAGTTTGACAGTTAAGCTACCGTCAAAAATCATTGAATTCGACGTCGCTTCCACCTTATAATTGATTGGCCTTGATACTTCATATAAATGATACCATTTGGTTAACAATTCGCTTTAACGAAGTATTTAGCAAAAAAAAATCATGAGTTAGTGATTAAATTTTTTTAAAAACAAAGTGCATTTATTTAAAGTAAGAAGAGATACTTTATACAACTACTCTCCAGCCTCGCGTTACACAATAAAGTTTTTTCTTGAATACTTTATGAAAATCATTTTCTTTTACAATTTCCATTTACATAACATGATGTTATAAGCCAATGTAATTGAATTAAAACTTGGAATGTTGCTTCAAAATCTTGCAATGACTTTATTTCTATTGATTTTAATGTTGATTTTTAAATGGTTCATATCATTAGAATAATGCGCAACGTATATAATATTCAAAACAAATTTTGAAATCAACTATTTTTAATGTTTAATGTTTAACGTTTAAAATTCTATTTCTTTACAATAACTTTTTAATATTTTCATATTGATTTTACATTGGATTTTATTTCTGTACAAACAGTCGTTAAACTTAATTAAATAAGAAAAAACTCAACAGGTGAGAAAACATTATTAAAAGAGAAAAAATTTGTAATTGTCAAGGGCACTTAAAATGTATTTTCCTAGCATTGGTGTTTAAAACCAATTATGAATTATTTCTGGAATTAACATTTAGACAGACGTTGTTTTCTGGTACAATTTTCCATGCCAAACAAATGAACGATAACAGCTTATTTTGAAAAAAAAAATACCAATTTTTGATTTGTAACATTTAAAATCTGTTTGCAATATTTTTTGTATTAGAAAATAAAAGTGTATGTTAATTTTGACATTAAGTGAAAAATAACATTAATAACATCAAGTTGTATACACTTTATTACGAAAGAGTATGAAATATTCTAAACAAGCGATCTTTTAAAAGCCTTCCAACCAACATGATGATTGAACGTGGCTTCTTTTATTGACAAAAGAAAAATATGTTAAAAAAATTACCTAGAAAAGGTTTTCTGATAAGAATGGACGTTTTATATTACATAGTAGTGATGTTTGCCTTCTATTAATTTTTGTTGTTGTCTTTTTTTATAAAACGTAATTTGACGAGCGAGATGTATAAAAGACAAATCTTTGATAAAAAATTCATTGCGTCAGTGATGCAGCAGTGTTGCAAATTTTACTTGTTCATTTATTTACCGTTTGTTAAATGAATAATTAAGCAACACCACACCAGCAAGTTAATAAACTACAAAATCTATCTGAAAGTCCGTTTATGTTCGTGAAATTGTGTAGTAAATTCATGATAAAGTTTAAAGGTGTTGTTTCTAAGTAAAGAAGGTCTGCCCTAACAGTACTTTTACAAGTCACCGGATTGCTCAAACTCTTTTTGGGCGGCTACAAGCCACACAGCTGATGGCACTAAGAACTTTTTTATCATCTACCCGTCACTATTGCACAACAATATATCTAAATAAGAAATACGTTTGAAACAAAATGTAAGTGCAAATGTTGGACCAACTAAAAGGTTGAAAGGTTGGCTTAATGCATTTGTATTTTTGTCTGCAATCAATTATTTTTTAAAATTGAAATTTTATGTAAATTTTGCATTGTGTTAAATTGTTAAATGCATCTTTTCATAAATGCATTCTTAGTTTGTTGTACTGCTTAAATTTGTAATATTTTGAATTGTGGTTCATTGTATGAAAAACTGAATCAACTTATGACCTTTTATGACCTTTAAGGTAATTAAATATTCAGTTTCTTGCGAAAAATACAAATGGTTTTTAATTATTTTTGAATACAAATACGATGGCAAGTCAGTTCTTCATTTCTGATATAAATGGTTTGCATAATTTTTATATTTCATTTAACACAAAGAAATATTTTGGAGTGTTCAGAAGATAAAATTTCGTTGAAGATTTCTACACTCTCGATTCACTCGAAATATTTTCTGCTGGCCTATTTTTTTCAATTTGGAAGGGAGCAAAAAAAAAAAAACAAAAAATGGAAGCAAAACTGTTCCAAATCATAATCGTTTATTTTATGCACATTGAACCATAAATTTTCCAGACAATTACTATGTCATTTCGTAAAATTCAAAGCACTCAGAATTTCTTTTTTCTAGTTCACGATATAACAGAAAATTTCTAAACCTGCTACGCGCCATAAAGTCTTTCTTCTGCAAATTGAAAATATCTGAATGTTGAGATAAACTTTTGCGCAAGATTTAACTGTACCGTTAATTTTATCTATGGTTTCTAAGTCCTAAACCAGGTAAGTCATATGTCTATGTGCTGTCACGTTTAATTCTTGCCTTAATATTGCCATAATAATTTTTTCTCATTTTCAAAACTAAATAGTTTTTAAACCGAACGAACTTTAAACTCGCGAAGCACAGCGTTCTTAAAAAAGCTTCCATGAATTCAATTAAAGCTTGGGCATTGAAATAATAAAGTTGTTCGTTACAAGTTGTGCAACACTTATTTTTCTTTGAACCAGGATTCAGAAGAAAAAATTCTAAAATCCATATTATATCAAATCTATATTAACATCGGAGTAAAACTTGTCTGCTATTCAGAGACATCGAGAAAGTTTTTGAAATATATCAATTTTTTGCAAAGTTAGAAAATTCCAGTTTTTAAAATTCCTTTTTGCGAATATCAAAATAAAGCGGTTCTAGAATATAAACCTTTTATCTTTCAATCTGAATTTTGGCAAATCGATAATCAATGTGCTTAAATTTGAAATAAAATGTAAAATCTTTGTGTAGTAAAAGATCTGCTCTTTAAATAAATTTTTAATTTTGACTCCATTAAATTCTGTTTATTATTTTAAAGCCAATCAAAAACATTTTATTTTAGGTTAAGGAGTTAAGTTTCACCAAACGTAAGAAATACCGTTTTAATAAGTCTACGTTAACGCTATCAAACTTTAAAATCTTCAAAAAAAATTTATTATTCGTGTTAAATTAAACACAATAAAATAAAATCCATTAAATATTTTTAAACTTCAATAACAATAATTTTTACTGACCTTTTAGCGAATTATTCATGCACATCGGACACTGATCGTTACGAAACATGCAGGAATAGCAACGTTCATGGCCACAAGTGTCGATTAGTTTTCGTCGTTTACCTTTGTCAAATGAAATGCGACAACTGGGACAAACCGAACCGCTGGCATCATATTCCAATAAACGGCGTATAGATTGTAAATCTAAAAAAATAAATACAAAAGACAAAATTATTAAAACAAAAATACAACAACAAAAAGCTTAAAAATATTAAAAAACAATTAAAAGAAAATGTATACGAAAGAATAAATTAGAAAAAGAAATTCTTATTAGGTCTTCATTTAAATTAATTACCAGAAAAAATTTAATATGATTTAGTTAATTTAAAATCGAATTGTTATTTTAGAAAAACTGGTCTAAATAACATTTTTGAAGTAATGCGTGAAATTAGTTTTTAATTTTGAATGGAAATTTCGACATAAATTCTTTTTAATTGTTTTTCTAATAAATATTTTTATGCATCGAAAAGAAAACTTTTTTATGTTGTAGAATTTTCAGTTTTACGAAAAATGTTGCTTTAAAAACAGTGCATCCACTTTATATGAATTGAATTTTACAAAAGTAGCACAGAAGGTGGTTTTATAAAAAAAGTTACAGAAAAAAATCGTTTTAGAAAATAAAAGTACGTAATGCAAAAATCATTTTTAAATTGTTGATAGTTTTTTTTGCGTTTTCGGCTTTGAATGAAATTTCAAATTTTATACTAAAAGTAAAATTTTGTTAAAAAATTTAAATTTTTGGTGAACTTTTCACGAAAATAAATATTTTAGTAAAACTTTAATCATTTAGTCCTTGCCCAGACATGCAATTAATTATGTTCTGGAATTTTTTCAAATCCTTCTTTGAAATTGCATTTGTGTCTACACATTCAAATTGTGTTGCTGCAATTTTGGACTTGATTGCTTAGGTTAAAGGAAATTGCAAGTACATGTTGTCTTTCCTCTCTCACCTAAATACAAATTCAAAAATTTCGCAATAAAAGTTGCAAAGTGTGGACGGGGACTTATTGCAATTAATTAATTTTTTGTTGATCTACAGTTTTCTGAGGAATTTTCTGTTTTTAATAGAATTTCAAATTTTTATTGCAAGAACAATTTTAATTTTTTTTATGAAATGTTGGTGAAAACAAAATATTTTAGTGAAATTTAGATGGTTAAGTGATAATTAAATAACCTGGAAAAGACAAACAATAACAAGTACAATTATATCTGAAAGACAACGGGACGACCCCTGATAGTAATCGATATGGGATACAAAGCACCTATTTTAGGAATTTTTGTCTCTCTGTTTGTGTTCGTGTTACGTTAGAACTGCTGGATGAATTTAAATAAAATTTTGTAAGAAGGTTCCTTAGAATCAGGGTTCAAATATAGAATAGTGTTTTTTTTTTCATGAAAAGATGGTATTTCGCAGGAAAATTGGAGATACCAATTTGAAGTCACCCAATTTTACCGGTATAATGGTACAAGAACAGTTGTACTTACATTTTATTTTTGTAGATGGGAAGTTTTTAACACTGTTTACAGAACTCACAACAAATGATCAAAAACATATTTTTCTAAATTAGATTTTTAGAAAATTAGAAATGTAACGTGTACGAATTCGTGGGGGCACTCTTAGTCTTAAATAAAAATAAAAAAAAAATAAAAGTATAAAAGTATAAAATTGTCACTTTAAGTACTTTGGTAAAGGGTGTATTATGTTTGCTACAACTGAATAGATTCTTCTCGCTTATTATCTTTATGCCACTGTGTTATATTCTTCGTGTGGGCAGTTTTTAACAGAAGATATCAAAGTTGCCAATATTCAGTCTGCTTGTACTTGTACTCATTCACCACATTTTTTAACCTGTTAGGTTAAACAAGTTTGTTGGGTTTTTTCTTTGAATTCATAACTTTTTGTTTGCAACAACTTTAATTTTGTAACTTATATTTTTACCAACAACACGATGTTGTGTAGTTTTACTAACACGTTTGTAATCTTTGTAGGTTGTTAGTTTAACATTAAATTTATTGTTATGATGGCTTTTATTCTTTTTTTATTTGTAATTATTTAGCGATAAAAATCAATAAAATATTTTTTAATAAATAAGAGAAAATTATTGGAATAGTTTCAGGGATTCGTAAACAAAGTACAAAAACATAATCCTGTTGAATTCGTCACTATTTTTGACTCACTGTCTGTCTGTTATAGCTCTCTATCTCTGGAACCATAAATGGTTGACTCTTTAAATGTTCAATGAAGATGTGTTATTAGAGCTGATATAGCAACAAATACTAAAATTTCGATGTTCCGAAAGTGTAGTGTTTCTTATAAAAGTATTAATATTTTGTCAACTACGGTAAGCAGACACGTCAAATTTGCACAGTGTCAATATAATTATGCGCGCTATAGCAAAAACTAGAAAAAAAACTTCAAATTAAAAAAAATGTTGCAATATTGACGTTATAATCGGTCATATGACTTTAGTTTTTTGACCGTAGTTGGCAGACATTTAAAATAAACTTAAAGTATGACCGCAATAAAAAAAAAAAAAATTGCAAACAATAATTCTAAAATTAAAGGGTGTTTCCCAAAGTAAATGTGACCCATATTGCCTTAGCTTTAAATCCGTTATAGGCATACGCTTGAAATTTGTACGTAGGATGTACTCTTATGTCTGTTAAAAAATAAGTGCAAACAATTAAACCAACAATGAACGGTATCCTGATTGTAACCTTCATAGGTAGGGACTATAAATTTACGCGGAGAGGTTATTGCTATGTCGGTTTGAAAAAAACTAAAGAAACTAAAGAAATTAAAGTAATTTTCTTTTTAATATTTACCTAATTTCTACAGGGATTTATTTTAAATTTATACTAACTGTGTGTTTTACAGTAACAAGTTCAAAAATTAAAATTAATAAATAGAAGATTACCTATACATGTTAGTGAGTCAAACTCACACTTGGCAGAATTATATTTAACATTAATGTTTTTTTAACCTTAAAAATTTTAAATTAAAATTTATTAAAAAAACACATCAGTAACATACATAGGTAACATATACTGCATATGTATACATGTGTATGTATGCATTTTATAAGTATGTGTGTACATATAAATTATAATCAAAAATATTTTTTACAAAACATGTCTGGTGTATGTGGGCATAAAGGCTTTTTCTATGCTGCTGTAAATTTAATGTAATCTTACATTAAAAAGGTCTGGTGGGTTTCAGTACGAAAGCAATGCAAGAACAAGCGATCATGAAACGTCCGGTGCACTCGAAAAACTTAAGCAAAATTTGAAATTCATTTGATGTTTAAATGCTTAAAAAACCTTAAAAATCTGGTTTTTTGAGTGTAATAAAAACCCATTCAGCTTTTTTATAATTTTTTGCGTGTGGGATGCAGACCACGATTTTGTTTGTTTTCATTTCAATTAATGCTACATAACATTGCAAAAAAACAAAAAACCCCAAGAACCACGACACAAAGTCTGGCATGGAATATTACATCAATTATATTTGAAGTTGCATAGTCGAGGAGTTTTTTTTTCAATGGGATATTTTTATTTATTTATTATTTTGCATTATTATTGTGTTGAAATCTGCGTAAAACAAATAAAATAAAAGTTAATGGGAAAGCATTAAAAGATTTATTTTTTGAGAGTTTTTTCTAAAGTACTAAAATGCACTTTATTGTTTAGAGCATCAATGCAATTATTTGCAATAAGAGTTTGAAAGCAGCGAAAGTTTTACAAAAAAACTTTCTAAGTTTTATGTAAAATACATGTGTATTCAACTAAGTAAAAAAAGAAGCTTGATGACATTAATAGAATACGATAAGGTAGTTTTTAACAAAACATTATTTAAGATTTGTACCAATTTATTTTAAATACAAGAACTGATTGTATTTGTTTTAACGAGAATCAACTAGACCTTTAGTGCCTAATTTATTGTACAAGAAAAATCATTTCATACACTGGTGGCAGGGATATCAGAAATAGCGATTTAACTCTCAACGTGGTGATGTCTAAACTTATTTAGCGCATACATTTTTATATCGGCGACGATTTATGAAATAATTTATAGTTTGGCTAATTTAATATAAATCTTAATAAACAATATTTTTTTAAATAGCAATGTCCAGAACATTTTACTACAGTAATTTCTAATTCTGTCTTATAATCTGGCAACAACTTTCTTCTAGTTTATACTATTTTTTTACAGCAAAGTCAATATATGTAATATTTAATAATTTCTATAATTTATTTTATTGTGCGGTTGCTGGTAGTTCAGGAGTAAAAAGTTATTATGAAATGAATAATTTATTTTCAGAATTTTAGACAGGCATTATGGAGTACGAAGGCAGTAGGCATCAAAGACAAATATTTTCACGGCATCAGCTTTAGACGAAACACATGATAGTAAATAATTTATAAGGAATGTAACTATAGCCATTGATAGACCAACACAATTCTTCCACTAAATGCCATTGACTAGGGGTTAACATTTAAAAATTAATTAATTAATTAGAAATGACGATGTATGCATTAAACTTAAGGAAAAAATCATTTTTTTATATCTAAGGATATAAAAAAGGATATTAAGGGAACTAGTGAATAGACTTAATGCATGTATTTAAAGTTAACACTTAATTTTCCACTGAAAAATATTGCGATTCATTAAAACAAACAAAATTTGTTACTGTCAAGGATTAATGTAAAGAACGTATTAGTTTAAAGAAATTGCCATGGCTGTACTTTATTAACTGGCACTTAAGCTATTAATGCATGTGTTTAAAAATTATTTTTAAGAGTTTTATCCATTTATTATTTTTTTATTAGTTTAGTCATATTAGTTTAAAGATGTTTTTGAACATCTAAAAGAATCAATGAAATTTTACGTGTGATTTATGACAAATTTGCGCAAGCTTCAAAACAAATTTTAGCTTGCTAAATGTTACATCGACAAATGATGAACCATAAGTGAGTGAGATACTTAGAAAATCCACGACATAAATAGTTTAAGAGTTTATTTTGAAAGTAGTCAGGTCACGCAAAAATCAAATAATTTAGTGATTTCAATTTTACATAAAAAATTTGGCAATTTAATAGCTTTCGTAAGAATGAGAATACAATCGTATAATTTTCTCAGTAGCTTCTTAAGAGCTTTACCAAAGTCTTTCTGATGACTTTCTAAGCCGATGAGTTTTGTGGTTGTAAAATCATAACCTGAAATAAGTAAATTGTATTTTGTGAAATTTTTCATACTTTTTTTATTTAATTCTTTTTTTTTTTTGTAGAAGTACAAGCCTAAAGAACTGAACCACAAACTTGAGTTAAACGGTTATTATTACGCTGAACTTTACAATGTAAAAAAAAAAAAAAAAAAAACAATACAGACAGCAACCCACGTTTTTAACATGCCAACATTTATATATACAAATTCTAATTTACATCAAAAGGCTGTACAGAACCCAGTCTAGAAAACAAAACCAAGAGATAACAAAAATAAATTAAATGGACCCATATGTCAGGCATAAGATAACATAAAAAAGTCAGCAAAGTATAAAAGGACACAAATGTTTCTGAATGCATATTTTTATAAAAACTTTTCTTTTGGAATTAACAAGTGAAAATATTTGCTATTGTCATGTTTGTATAAACATTAAACAGAATACACTGCTGTTATTTTTTTTTGTGTATTTAAAAATAAAACTTGTAAAATGACATATTGCATAAAAGTAAAAGGGTCTTCATTTTAGTTCAGTTTAACTTAACTAAAAGCCCCTTATTTTAGTAGTGTTTAAACTAAAATGTGAATAACTTTATTGTGCTTAAGACACTAAAAGAAATTATTGTGCTAAATATGTTGAAGACTTAAGTCCTGGGAAAAACTTTAAGTTACATATTGTTACTTACTTAATGTGACTTTAAATCAAAAAAAAAAAAAAAATAACTTTAATCGTTAAAAATGTTGGATTTGATAGTGTTTTAGATGAAAAATAGTGGTGAATAAATTATTCTTATCATCACTTTTAATGTTCCTGGTACGAAAAAATATTTTACAGCCAAAACTTTTATAGAGGTAATTTAATGAGGAAAGAATAATCAAAAAAAAGTGTAAAGTTATTTGAATTAAATTCGAAGTTATATTTTTTTTTTGACGTTTACAAAAACTAGTTATTAGACACAAAGGTGCATATAAAATTGGTCTAAGGACTGTACGCCTGAACCTGATATAACACGCGCTTTCGAAGATCTTAAATGCTTGAAACGGAATATAAAGAAAGATTGCTGTAACACATTGAAAAGCCGGCTCCGTTGAAGAAGTGTCTGCGTGTTTGCCAAACATAAGAAAATAAGCCTGAGCTCAAATTAGTGGTATGGGTGGCTTAATTGCGAATAAATGATAAGCAGCATAAAAAGAAAACAATTGTTATGTTGACGTAGTCAATGAATTGGTTGTTAAAGGAAAATAATAACATAACAACTGTGTGTGAGGTAGTCGTGACTGAGTTTGCAAAATAACCTTGTTAGTAAACAAAGGATATCATCACATGAATCACGCCGAGCGACAGTGAGTATAGGGATCTGAATAGAATGCTCGTTGATTTCAACATATAAAGTGGTGAATATAATGCAGTTGACAAGCTTAAAAATAGTGGGAAAAATGTAAATTAAAATGTGTGAATTGAGTATTCCGCAGCAAAGGGTCATTAATATAACCTCTTTTATATACCGGAATGCATTGACGTATAAGTGGCCCAAATTACTTTGCTCAGCAAGTGATCCTCAATTACGCCCCACTTAACAAATTTTATCATGATATGTATTAGAGCCTGATATTCATAAACGTCATAGAAAATTTGCCTTGTCTTCAATAACTGCGACCAAAACGTCTAGTGTTGCTTGTTGTCCATCTAAAGACTTTGATTTTGAAGCATTGTCTTGTAGTTTACAAAATTTAGATTCCTAATCTCCATACTTACCAGTTTGGTTGATATGTAGAACTCTATCTGCTACACTTGAGATCTCTTTTGCACGTTTGAGCGTTTAAGTTGCATTTTTCTGACTTTTCTGATTGTTACGTAGTCTTCTCAATTGGCGCTCGATATCTAAATTAAAACTGGATGCCAGTAGATATCTTCAGTTAGCTTCAAATTTAGCCATGGTGGCTTTTAACGAGTTTGATCGTACGTTATATGTTATTTTAATGCTATTGATTTATTTTTCAGTGTACACCTTAGTTTACTTATAATTATCAAATTTGCATTAAAAATTGTTGTAGCTTCGCCTTTAATTTACATAATGAAAAAAAATAACACATTGTGCCTTTAGACTCACATTTATAAATTATCCCAGTGCGCTTTTTTCTTAACAACAAGCTGCATCTGTTATTGACTTCAATTACGTGTTGCATGTATTTTGTACCAGTGTTGTATTGTGAGTACAAAAGTCTTTTGACTGGGGTTTTTTTTGTAACAACAGTTGCAATCGTTTGTCTAACTGGTGGCCAGTCTGCTGTTGACAAGTTATTGACAATTAACATTTTTATTGTTTGCAATGGAAAAGAGTTTGTTTTGTGTTCTGTGTGTAGTTTGTTTAGCGTTTGAAAAATAAAACCTTCTTTTGTTTGAAAGTCTGTTTTTTTGCTTTCATTGTTTTAAGTTTTTTTCAACAAAAAGTGGAAAAAGGGTTTTATAATTTGTCATTTCGTGTCATTCACTTCCGACCCCATATAGTAAATAATTATCTTAGTTCCTATGCGTAGCGAAGTCGATTGAGCGATGTCCGTCTGTCCGTCCTTGTTAGTGTTGAAATCAAGTTTGCTTTCATCAGACATAGTATCGAAAGAGGTGCTATTTGAAATCAGCATTATCGGTCCATGTTCTTCGAGACAGCTGGCAAATCACCACGCCTACTGTTAATTTTTTCATGTCATTTGGAACAATAAAGTAACTCCAACAAGAAAAAAATAAATTTATAGGGCGTAGAGAAAATAAAAAATAAGAAAAAAACATCACGTGAAAAAATTGGCGATCGCCCATCCGAAAGTTTCGGTGCTCTGAAATTTAAACATTTTTTGAAATATCAATATGGGTTTCATTTTAAAGCTTTTGAACAGGTCTTGAAGGAAATACTAAAATTTCAAAAAAAAAAATGCTTAAACCATTAAGTGCCGTTGTCACTTTTATTTAAAATTATATATATGCAGTACCATTTTTTTTATTTTTTAATTCTCTGTCTCCCAATATTTGCTTTTTTGATCGGAGTTACTTCATGAAGATAGATTTACATAGATAATGAAGGGTATATAAGATTCGGCATAGCAGAATATAGCACTCTTTCTTGTTAACTTTACGCAACAACTTCTGCTCTTTTTTTGTTTTACCTTAAATAAATTTTATCATAAAAATATAAATAAATAAATTTCAAGCAAAACGAAGAAAATTATGTTGCAAAAATGTATTGTATTCTGGGAGCAAATTAATTTAATTAATTTTTAAAAAGTCGATTTTAATTCGAAGTTTTGCTTTTCCTTTTGTCATTTCCAAATGACTTGTTGACATAAAAAAAACAAGCCAAGAAGGTACTCCAGTGACAGATAATTAAGAAATTGGTTTCTTTGAAAAAATAATATATAATCGGATCAAGGAATAATTGATATTGCAAGTTAATTGTTCTCAAAACCACAGAAGTTACTTGTTTGGTAAAATTTTATTCTTAACTTGCTTATGCCCATGTCTTCTTCTGCGTTAACCTTATCTGCACTTATTTTCCGAAATTTTTAAAGTTCGAAAAACAGAATTTGATTTAGTTTATATTGACTGCTTCACTTAAAGTCTTTACGCCTGGAAGTATACTTAGATTTATTTTTAAACCTTTCTAATCACCCCCCAGTTCGAAACACAACAAAAATTATTTCTGTATATTATCCCAATAAATGTTATTCTGTAGCTCAAGTCTCCTCAGTTTGGCCGTTTAGACGTGAACGAGCAACAACCATTCAAAAATGTAAACTTTTATTAAATTTTACTTTCTTAAGTTTGATGTATTAAAAAACAACTGATTGATAAAAGAAAATCTTTTGAGTTACGAGTTACAACTTTTTGTCTAAATTATTTGGAATAGAGCCATTGGCTTTTATAAAATTATTAATAAAAATTTTAATATTTTCTTTAAGTTAAAGAAAAGTACTAGAAACTATACTGTTATTAATAGACGCGATAAGCTTTTTCTCTTAAGCTCGAGTGGCTCCTAAAAAGATTTCACATCGCCTTCTTAAGAGCTGTGTAGCATTTCTTATACCATTTCATTAAGCTGTTGCTCTTCAATCCATGTGTCTGATAAACATCACATTAAATTTTCATTATCAGAACAACGATAGCTTCTGATTCATTCATATACAGCTGAAGCAGAATATTCAGTCGTTCATCGCTGCGTAAAGGTTCAATCAGACGTTCCATAACCATATAAAGCAGCCATTACCGTAACCATCCAAATTAACCTTATGGGAAACACTGCATTCTTTTATTGATGACATGCCACCAAGGTGGGCATAGCTATTCGCTGGCAGTAAATATGATTAAGGTTAATACCATGGTTACGGTTATGGCGTTATTGTATGGCAACTCTAATTGAACATTAAGCAAACATCCTTAAGTTCTTAACAGCATGAAAGCCGACCCGATTCGTACAATCCTTCACACCTTGCTTCATGCTCATAATGTATAAAACTGAATGAGCACTACTGGTATTGAAGAGTAGAGATGAAAAGTCTAGAAAACCAAATTAATTTTAAATTCATTTTGTATATGTCGGTCTTCAGGCAAAATTAAAAATACTTTTCTTTGTGCTCGTTAACTATCTCATAATCATTGGTTGAACCTCTAACGTTAAATTTTGAAATTTTCTCAAGAAAATTAATAACAAAATTTTACTTTTTGGAAAAAAAAAACATCGCGTCAGACACAACATACTGCATTTTTGTGGTCAATCCAATTTAAGTGCATAAATTTTATGCTAAACTCCAACCTCAACTTAGAGATTGTTTAAATTTCAGAAAATAAAAGGAGAAAAGAAAAATTTACAAATTCACAATAATAATAATTTTTCGTTGCTTCAACGGAATTCGCAGTGTGTTCTTCTACTATCTCTACGATGCAATAACCTAAAATTTAAATGCACTGGCCACTACTTGCATTTTATCAAGCGGAGAAAAAAACGGGAAAGGGAATATGAATAATAAAATGACTTAAATATTTAACAACACAGCTATGAGAACATCACCGGTTACAGTCATCAACTTTATTAAATCATTTAACTACAAACGAACCAAAATTACATTAGATTTGTTTAAACAATGCGAATGAATGGTTTTATTATTTGATTGTTTTTGCTGTTGTAGTAAAATAACGCCCACACCCGACAATTTATTTTATGTAGGCGTATGGATTAATATTAGTGTTCATTTGTATTTATTTTGTTTGTTTTAATAACGACTCTCTATATTTGCAATCTCAACATTGTAATAAATTATTCGGAAAAGCTTGAAAATAGAAAAATCCATTTACGAGACTCATCTTTTAAACCAGAATAAATTTATTAATTTTTAAAACAATTTTGTTGTTCGAACGTGTGGTGAAAATCATTTTAATAAAACTTATGTTAAAGAGATTTTTAGAGTTTGACTTACAACAAAAAAAACACTTGTCTAGAATTTATTTAATAGTTAATTTAACACTTCCTGCTACTTGACGTTAGATTGCAGTGGCTAGCTATTGGAATGTAACATTATTGATTTATTGACTTAAAAGTTCAATTGCTTTAGTTTTTTTAATAAAAATATCTTAAAGATTTTTATTTGTACTCGTAATAGACGAGATAGTAATTTGTGTCAATAACTTATGCTGAAGAACGCAGTCATTATTCTTTAATTATTGACTCTTGAATGATTGCAGTACTGTATGCTTCCTATATAGAAATAAGATTGTTTTTTGATGCAAAATACTCACTCAACTTTCCGAAAAAATTTGGTTGGACAAATATCTTTCAACGGCTTCAATACCATGAAATTTCTTGGGGCTCATCCAAGAGCAATGAATGTAATGAACCCTTATCCGGTTAGCTCTTACCTGATAGTTGTCTTAAAAGTAGGTAAAAACATTTCGACACCGAGTAACCACTTTTAGCATCATGGTCAACAGGATCTTGCTGCTACAACTTGCTAAGGAGCTGTTGGTTATAAAAACTCACTCCTACTATTGGCGGCCTCTGTTATAATGCGAAAGAACATAAAACGTGAAAGCCCACTCAACGACCTAACTCCCCTGAGAACCTTTAAGAGTAATCGATACAGTAAAGGCACTCTTTTACCGTGACACCAATAGTAAGATATTGATCAGAAAGTCCCTATCTTCCTACTTTAGTCCCTTGAAAGCCCTTGCATTTGGTAATGTCATATTTATGTTTCAGAAGCAATTGCGTCAATCGGAAGGGGTCTTAAAGCTTGTATGCCTCCGAGAAATAGCTGTACTGTACTGAAGTTCTGAAACTCCTGTCGCTATGTTACTTTTTCCAAGAGAAAGATTTCCAGATGAAGCCAAAAGTAGTCTTGAAAACCTACCTTAGCGCAATCAGTAGCAGAAATGGCAACCTAAATAAAGTCGTCGTTTCAAAGTGAGGCTGCTGTTGTAACGGTAGTAAGCACGTTGAATACAAATCAAGTTGGCCAGGGTTCATCTTCTCCTGTATCACTTTCCTAAAGAATGAAAGCTTTGATGCCTGAAGTGCTACTTCTCATAAGAAAAAATGCTTTCACGAAAAAGCTCTCCAAATTATAACCGAATAAATCCGGTTCGCTTGTGTCCTGTGTACTCTACTCAATCTACTTCTTCCACAATTATATTCCCTGATTTGTTTTCACATCTCGAGAGATATATATGGAATTACTAAACTAGAGAGAGAGAGAGAGAGAGAGAGAGAGAGTTGAAAATATTGATGATGCTAAGGATTGAGTTTTTTTCGGATTTTGACGTGACGGGATCATATTCTTTTTGCATAAATTGAATGACAAAATAATAATAAGGATTGTTGTAAGCATTTACCTGATTGTAATCTGGCGAACGTCATGCTTGGTGTTTAAAAAAGGATTTCCGGTTTAACCTTCTTCATTAGTTAAATTGTGGATCAATAGTAACATTTTACATGTGTTCTTATACTCTTCTTCTGTTGTAAAGTGACCTTAAATATTGTTGATTTAGATTTCCCTGTTCCGCAGTTTGACTATTTTATATCATTATATTATCATCACCAAAATTATAATCATAATATTATTTTATTATCTGCGTAAATGATTTTTTTGTGAAATAAAAAAACAGTGTCTATGCTTCCAAATAATAAAATAAGAAGTTAAAACTTATTAAAATATTAAGCATTTGTTTAAATGTAAAAAAATATCTATTGATAATAAAGACAATTAATTTCCGTCAATTAAGATGTACAAGATTAAATAACATGTTAAAATATATTTACGCAGAATAACTTACGTATGATTTTGTTTTTTTATCACGTAGTAGTCCAAAATTTTTGCTTCACACAAAAGAAAAAAATTGTGCCAACAATTAATCATACTGATTTGGATAATATTTATATTATAGATATTTCTTTATACGGATAAATTTTAAAAATAAATTTTTGGGAATTTAGAACCTTAAGAAGACGACAACAGGTGAATAATATTTTCAAGACTGCTTTCAGGCGTAAGAAAAAAGCGCTGTAGAAGTCTAGATCAGACTTTGTTGTTCGGTACTTTTTGAAAATTTTATCAAAATTTTATCGTTACGTTTAACAAAATAATAAACATCGCAGCAACTGAACGTAATCAAGAAATTACTTAATATTTTTCTTATTATAACTGGCAAACTCATCTAAAATAATGCTGATCCTCCGCATTGGCGTTGTAAGCAAAATTACAGTAAAGCCTTTGCACGTAGCCCCTATGCAATGTATTATGATTTCAGGCACACGCAAGTCATAAGTTTGTTGGCAGCTTTAAAGCTGTGATTCACGAATTTTTTAGTGTAAATGTAAAAAAAAAGACAAGACTTAAAAAAAAATTTGGATTGTAATAAATATTATCCAATTTTTTTACTCGTATGCGAACAATATCTCGTGGTGTGTAAGAAAATGCCTTAAGAAACATTAAAAGAGAAACTGTTCTTTTAATGATTTTGCCATGGTTGTAATTCTCAACGATAAGCCGCCACCTGATCACTGCTACTGGATGGAAGAAGTAAATGGTGTTACACAGACTTTTATTAGTTTGTTAGATGGAAGAATAAAGAATTCATTTATCTCCCCTGTTGTATTTAATGCAAAAAAGAAACAAATTTTAATGTATGACATTAACTACAAGGGCGAAAATTAAAACGGGATTCGCTATTGCTGTTCTAGTAATATTGTTATTATTATTATTATTATTATTATTATTATTATTATTATTATTATTATCATTATTATTGTTACTAATTTAATTCTTATAAAGTCCATAGAGTATGTATCTATTTATTTACACCATGATATGTTAAATATGTATTTTTATGGACTTTGAACAGTTTTTAAGTCTTTGGAATTTTTTTCTAAATGTGTCTGTATCGTATTTATATAGTGCTGACGTCAAAATTAATTACACATTCTTAAGCATGAACATTCTTAATTCTCAGACATCAGCGATGGCAATGTTGATACAATTGCAGTTTAGTTAGACATTCTAGGCCTTAGTAATACAGTTACACGTCAATAACGCATTTAGTGATATCTTAACTATTTCCAAGTTTGGTGCTGTCTGTAAATTATTTTAAATAATTTTGTTGTATTGTGGTTTTTAATATTTCAGGGACAAGAAAAAACAGATTTAGGGCATAGGTTCGGACATTAAAAAAAAACTTTCGAGAGAAAGAAAAATAACCTTGGATTGAGTAACACTTACACGGCATTTATACTAAGCAATTTTTCATTAAACTTGCATGAAATTTTTGCTTGTTGGTGAAGCAATATGGTATTGCTTGAATTTTGAGGGGATGTTACTTAATCAACGGTTTATTTTTGAATAACGCAACTTAAGAAGAGAATTGACAAAAAAATGCATCAAAAAATTGCATGATGTAAATATGGACTTACTAGCCAGCGATTATACATTTTTCTTGTTTTAACTTCATCGACATTTTGTAGACAAAAGGAATACTCGAAATTATCTAACTAGTATCTATGATTACATATCGCTAGATTACTAGCTAACATCAGTATTTTCTATTTACCCCGGCCGAGTTTCTTTCAGCAAAACTGAATCTGCAGGCCAGCAGCTTGTAAACCTGCTCTGCCTGTGCTTTTATGTGTGTGGTTACCGTAGGGAAAACCTTTTTGATTTTAAATTTTATTTAATTAATCAAGAAATAATGTTTTGTAAAAGTACGTATTAAATATAAATGTTATAATAATAAGTAATTTGTACTCAAATTCTTTAATAGGTGGCTAATGCATTCGGCATACTTTTCGTTTGGTGCTTGACATTACTCAAAGCTTGCTTATCTACATTTTTTTTGGACCTGTTAACATTTAGAGTACCATTTTTTTTAATGTTGTTTGACATCTTTAATCAAAAAGTTCACATAATAAATGATTGCGCTGCGAATTAAAGTTCAATTTCACAAGGAATGTGCTTTGCACAATTAAAGATTGATTAATAAATTCATGGAAATGTGAGATACACTATAGCGTCAACCATTCCTGATATTTATTTTTTAATTGATATTTATTGTTATTTTCTTATTAAACAAATTTATTTTATGCGGTCAAATCTATAGCTTTTAAAAATGTTTATTTTAATAAAATGGAATAATATACAACGAACGTAGTGGCATTTTTACAACTTTATAATAACCGAAGGTAGTGAGGTTTTTTTGGCTGCATCTTGAAACCTTTTTTCGAAATTTACCACAAATGCGACCAATAAAATAATATTGACTAACATAAAGTATGTTGTGGGAACATCAAAAGTTCAAGGTTTCATGCTATGCAATAAATAACTTGTCGATCGATTTTTCCAATAGTGTTCATAAAGTGACCAAGAGCACGGCCACAAAATAACGAAAATTTCATAAATTGACTTTTATTCGACAACACTTGAAAATGCTATTACTACTGTATTCCGGAAAAGTTAATCATTTCGGGTTAGCTATATTTTTTATATTATTAATTGTAAAATCTTGCAGCTTTTTAACAGTCTGCATTTATAAGTAATTCGGATTGTCACGGTTTAATGATGAGGCTATTTTTTGCTCACTGATAGAATAAAATTTAATATCACGGATTGGTCCTTATGTCATAAAAAATGATTATTGTGAGAGCGGCGAGCGATATAGAGCGATTTGTAGGAAAACGTTTTTCAATTTAACGTTACTATTAATGAAACGTTTCTACCAATTGACACTTTGATATCGCATTTTACTACCTTGGATTTTCTTCGGATCCGCAGCCACTAATAACTTTAAACGAACAAACCAAAAATTTCGAGAATTTACAAGTCAATATTCATATGCGTTCGCCAATGAGTAATGATTTGTTAAAAATATTTAATATTAGTGATTTTTGACTTCACCGTGTTAACTTTATCAAAAGCATTTTTAGCTTCTAATATGCAACAAAATGGATTTGCCTACAAAAATAATAATGTCAACAAAATTTGATATTTAAAAAAACAATATCAAGGCTGAAGTTAAGAAAACTTCAAGTAAAAGTCAAAACCTTTTCTACGATCATAAATAAGTTCGAGATCATTGTTTTGGAAAAATGCACAAATTAATTTGGCACAAACCATAAAACCTGAAAAAATAACTTTAAATAAAACTCAAGTGAATAATTCTAGCGAAAGTAATATGACTCCAACTTATTTTTTTATAATGCGATATTGTTTCGTACATTTTTTTTTAGTTTTTCAAATACAACTAAAAAATTCATGAATAAAATGTTGAATACAAGAACATTTAATAAACAAAAATTTTTCGGACATGCAGGTGCACAGTGGTGTCAAATATTATAAACGGTAATAAATTTAAAAATACTGAACTGGAAATGTAAAAATGGTTCAACAACCACCGAATTAAACCTAATGGAAAACAAATTATTATTGAATAAATAAATATTACTGAATAAATAAGTATTGAATAAATAATAAAAACAGTTTTGTTCCGTGAAATAATCTACACTTTATGCTATCGTGAAGATAAAATCATGAAAAGATAAATATTTTTAGCAGAAAGTAACAACAGATATATGTGTCGATTAATAAAGAAAACAACGAAAGAAGCTTTGGAATGTGTGGACTTCGTGTAACCAATTTAATATTAATTGATTACGAATAATCCCCGTATTCTTATTTATCAAAATAATTGATGATGTTAACAACGTAAACTTAAAGTGAATAGATGCGAAGAGTGCTGATGGCGGATGCAGCGATCAAGAAAATGCTGCATTAGATTCTGTTATAATTCCGCAAAAGTATTAATACGTTTGTTTTATACACATCTGCTTATTAGTCCACTTCTGCTTTTTTTTTACCACTTTTTAACATGTCACGCCACTGTGCTTTGTTATAAAAAAATATGAAAATTAAAAAAAAATTTAAATTGGCAAATAAAGTTTCTTTACTAGAGCAAGAAGCAAAAAGTTGTAAACAAGTTCGAATATAAAAATTGTTATTTTTTATAATTTATGTGTTTGACAGCATATAGAGTTGAGGCCATGAAATACATCATCATTTTGTTTTGAGTTTACGTTCATATTTTGTTGAATGGAGAAATTGTTAATAACTGACATTGTCTTAACGAGCTCGTAAATTAAAATTTAACTTAAGAGGTTGATCACACATTTTTTTCATATTTTTGACTTAAAAAAAGAAATAAATAAAAATAAAATTTGTTAAATTTCGCTTTAAGTTGGTGCTCATGACTCTGAGAAAATTTTACAATTTGTGGTAGCAGTTACAAACAAAAATAAATTTAAACCAAGTCGTGAGATTATATATTTTTGATGAACTTATTTCGTGCTGTTTCGACTTCCCGCATAAAAGTAAAATGTTCATAAATAATTATTTTTGTTTTGCAATAAATTATTATTAGTCTGTTGAAGTCAATAAATATGACTTTGTAGAACGACACCAAATTAACGTTTAATTATTGGAGCTAAAGTCACATACAAAGGGTCACCGTTTTTTATATTTTTTAGAACTTTTACTTATTTTACATTCTGTGTAAATTTTAGAGTTTTAGCGAACACTCCTATACAGACATATCACTACTTCCTGCCCATAGTAATGTGAAAATAACCTCTATGTAGACACCCTTAGGTTGCTTGTTAAAAAGAGTCAAAGTATTAAACTTTAAAATTATCGTGCTACTTTTCCGAATAAATTATTTTAATCATTGATTTTGATTGTTGGAAAGCACGTCTCGATGGTCATTTCGCTACCGCTTACTTAGCTCTTCAGGAAAGAATTTTCATTTATATTTTAAAAGCACACGTTTGACAAAAGATATTTGCTCACTAAAAAACTAGTTTTACTTAAGTTCCATTTTTATCTCATTGTGTACTTTAACTCGTGAATAGATATTTAAATATTATAAATCATTCATTTGTTCAGTGAATTAGCCATTCAAGTTAATGTTTTGATGACAGAAATATGTAGTAAAAAAATTACGGACTATTAAGTGTGAATTAAAAAAAATCTTTCACAAAATAAAGAGTCTTAGCCAATATTTAATGTGTGTCAACAATAAGGCGCACCGGAAACTGTTATCGAATATTCCACATATACAACAGCAACAATAATACAAAGTAATACAATATTGCGTTTTAGAGGTGGGTAGAGAATTTCGTTTGTGTAAACAAAAAAGTAAAATAAAAATAAAAATCATTCTTTACCAACAAAACTCAACTAATAAGCAAATAAAAGTGTTAAATTAATCACACATATCAATGAGAAAATGAGATAGTGACACACTTCCGTTTAACACAATATATTGATGAGGGGTTTTAAATGTTTTTTTGTCTTCTATTGCCTAAAAGTTTTGCATTTGAAACACAACTAATGCTGCTTTATATTTTATATGTAAAAATTAAAAAATTACAAGCAAAAATAGGTGAATGGTATTTTTTATTTCTTTATAGTATTGCCAGATAATATTTGTAAGTATTTTTAAAAATTACAGTGGCTTGAATCATATTCATATGTATTATTTTTCATATCATTTTTCCATTTTTACTATCAAAAATTCCTCAATAAATATTAAAATAATATTCAACATCCCAGAAACATTAATTAGAGAATTTCTGATTGTTTGAATATATTTCGTTGGTCAATGGAATTTAATTTTTTTTTTTTTACAAAATTTGATTTTATTTTTGGCGATTTTTTGGAAATTGCGATTTAATGATGACTTCAATTTCCTATAATTTTTTTTTTTTAACTTGTTAACTTTTGAAAACTTTTTTTAAAACCGTATTTTTATATAAAATTTTTATGTTTTTGTATGGTGTAATTTATACATTTCCTAATGATGTGTGTTTTTTTTTTCTTTTTTTTTATTGCAGTCATCGTTGCGGTCTTTTTTTAGACTTCAGCAAAGAAGTTGAGAAAGAAGATCATGTAGAATGTTCATGATGGTACTAACAAATACTACGAAGCGCTGTGACTTTTTGGACCTTCATAACCTGCATTTTTATTACTCTTCCAAATACGTTTTTTAAGCAGTAACATAAATATCAATAATTCAAGCGCTGTTGCACAGACTCCTTAGCAAAATTAACAAATAGTTTAGCTCTAGAATTTTAATTGACTTAAAGATAATAGTCCGGCAACCTCTTTTCCTTTAGACATACTCGTACATATTCAATTATAAATAAATTTACAGGTTTCGTTTTCTATCAATACTACCGATTGACTGCGTGGGTAGTTTAAGAGGTTTTACAATTTTTCATTCATTCATTCAGTACTTTGTTTTGATGTTGTTGTTTTCGCAAAATAGCTGCCAAATTATTACTCGGATCTTGTTTTATTTCATGCACAGTCTGATAGTGTTTATGTGCTTTGGTTGGCTTAGAGGGGAATAAAAACAAATTTTTTGGAGTTTATGTTGTTTGTTTATGTTTGTATGTAGGTCAGCAGGTAAGAGAAGTAATTTTTTTATATATTAGTTGTCTATGCCACAAAGGGTGTTAAGTGTCTATGCACCATTTATCAAATGCAACAAAATGTGTAAAATTTGAGTTTCTATTGAACAAAATTTAAAAAAATATTGAAATTTTTTGTAAGAACTGGCTAACTAAGGATCTTAAAAGTTAAATAGGCCATATATAGTTGTAAAGCGAAAAATTCTAAACTTCTCCTAAAATATTTTGTATCAAAATTGCAAATTTAAAAATTCCAATTTCATAAAAAGTCGAAGAACAAAGAATCAGAAATTTAATAAAGCAGTTTAAATTCTCCAAAAATTTAAATATTACAAAAATTTAAATAAATCGGCAACGAATCGGACAAAAGTAAAAGAGAACTTTTGAAAATGTCATACCCTGTTTAAATATCTGTTATACTGGCATTTATGTGCACCACCTTTTGCCCTCAGCTAGCACTTTTGAAAAAATATGTAAGATCTTTAATTAAAAAAATTAAGAGATTTTATTCTAGAAAAAAAAAACTTACCAGACTGTTGCTTACTTCGATGTTACAACAATTAACTTCATAGTTTATGCACTTAACTTCTTTCCATATTTTTTCGGCCGGAAATAAATGTATTTAACAACTTTTTTTAGAATTTCACATAACTAATCAACTTTTAAAAATTATAAATAACTTTCTTATGGTGCCTCACTATTCAAATTGATCTTAACTGAACTATCAAGTGGCGTGACAGAGTCATGGTGTAATGTTTAAACAAAGTTTATCAAACCAATTAAATATTTTGACGAATACCATTTTTTTAAAAAATCGATAAATTCGGTTTTCAATACAACAAAAGAAAAACAGCAACAACATCTGAAAACGTAAAAAAATAGAAGCGTTTGCCTTTTTTGACTATATATCCACTACATATAAACTGATGATCCTAAATTTCAATAGCTTTTCTTTCTAAACTATGCCTGACAGATGGGTGGGCTTAAGTAGTCTGGAGCTATTCCGCAGCCTTGGCAAAACTAATTTGGTGATTTTATAAACATCTACGTTTTAAATATTACATTGTAATAAACACAGTTTCTATTATGTTTTTACCTTCTCTTTAGAATTTACAATTATGCAACTTAAGACGCTATATAAAAACTTAAAGATTATTTTAAAATATTTTTCAAAACTCTTAACAAAAAACATACAAATTATTGTGTCAATTAAAAAATAGTGAAAATAGTAGTGAGTAAAAATAAAAAAATACACGTCATAATAACAAAAACAGTTGTGAAAATGTCGTAATCAAATATTGTTCCTAAGTATTTTATCACAAAAACAAAAATATAAGAATTTTATGATAAGAGAAAAATAATAGCCCAGTGTTCTTTATCAATAAAACAACAATTTAAATAAAATATATCTGAACTGAGTCAGAGTATATTTATGCCTGAACCAGGGATGGTTTCGTTGAATTTGAAGAAGAAGGTAAATTCTCGTATTTATTGATATTCTACAAAAAAAATTTTATCAAAAAAAAAAAAAAAAAAAAAAAATGATAATAAATTACTGTTAGTTAGCGTTGCCATTTTGGGTACTTTTCCAACTTAATTATAAATTTCTTATTTTATATGCTAATTTTCCAAATAATAAAAGATTTGTGTTAATTAAAAATAAATCAAATGTGTTTGAAAGATTTTCGATTTCAGTTCTTTGGCTTAACTTCAAACACAGTGGAAACATTTTTTAATATCGGAAAAGTAATTTCAGAGATAAAACATTTAAGATCTCCGAAACAGTGCCACCCGTCCGGTTCAATCTATCAGTTCTATGATCAGTTATTTACGATCTGTGTGCCTTTGTATGAAATAAGCTTTTAAAAGTTTTAAAGCATTCTATACACAAAAGGTGGCAGTGGCACGCAATTTTTCAGTACTTCTTTGCATAAAAACCACCCAAGGTTATTGGGAAAATATATTACCCATATAATTCCAGCCATTCTCAAGGTATGTCGTTAGCCAATAACATTATTTTACGTTTACATATACTTACACGTGTAGAAAAATGTGAGATTTATCTCTGTAGTGAATTTATGCTTTAATATGTAAAAGAAAATTAAAAAACCAAACTTGAAATTTATTTTAAATAACTCAAAATTTAATTAAATTTTGGAAATTTGGATCGTAAAAACTCCTTAGTCGTGCAACATTGATCATCAGAGTCATTTTATTCATGCTATAAGAAAGCAAAGAATCTAAAATTGTAAAGAGAATACACTCATACGACAGAAAAAAAAGCCAAGAATAACTTGACCATTTGTAGTTCTCATTTTTAAATACTGTATTCGATCTTGTTTTCAAGAAGAAAAAGAAGAAGCAGCAAAAATCCAGCTTGTTTGGCATATCAGTACAAATAAGGCTTTTTTAATATAATTGATGTGTGTTCAACACTTAAATTAAGAAAAGTTAATAACTTAACACTTCTTAATACATATTTTTGATATTCTTAGTCTTTTTATTTTTTTAAATACTTTTAAATATAATTTCAAAAAAATTATTATTTTTCAAGAAGAACAGAGTAAATTTAATAAATAAACAGAATAAAAATTATTTTAACACATGTTACAAAATACCTTGTTATGACAAGGGGTTAAATTGATTGAATTCTTATATTGATTTTTATGATGAATAAACAATTACATGCAACGCAGTTCATATAAAAATTTTTATTTGTTCTAAATGTTAGATTGTATTACAAAATAAAAAGATTTAAGGCGACAAATGTCAACATTTTAATTTTTGTCTTGATAATAAAGTTTAACGAAATGTAAATGAATATTAAAGTGATACAAAAGTAAAATATTCTATGAAAAAAATATTCTAGATTTGTAATTAATGTTGTAGTGAAATTGTTTGCTGCGACGAACGTTTTAAAAATACTAGAAATTATTTGTTTTTTGATGGAATCACGCGTAATCACGCATGGCGTGGAGGTTTTAAAACATCTTGTTACATTTATATATTTTATATTATTTTTAATTTGGCGTTTTTTTTTTTTTTTTGGTTTCCTTGAATTTTTTTTTTTTTTTGCAATATCGACTAATTTTTTAAATATACTCCAAATAACTTGAATGGATTTCAGGATTGTTTTAACCTACTTCGTCTGAGTGTTTCCGAATATAAATATTTAAAATATAAAATTAAAATAGTGAATGTAATTTGATGTAAATGGCAAATTTTTGGCCAGTTTTAGACAAACGCTTAAAATTTAAATTTTGTTTTACTGTGTCAGCAATAAGAGGAACATTATTTTAACTTTGTCTATTTTGAACTCGATTTTTTGCAAAAATTATTAACTTGATTTAAGAAGCTCTGCACTTTATTATAATTAAAAAAAATTACAAGAAAAATCCGAAGTGAAGTTTAAATATTTTGAATTAAAAACAAATACGAAAACAAAAACACAAACACAAACCTGCCAGGGATAAGCATGTCTCGTACATTAAGGGTTCTGTATCACATATGTGTCACCCTCTACTTTTTAGTTTTATTTTGATTAACTTATTCCGGCAGAAATAGTAAAACAAGTTTTGGGTAAAGTGAAAATAAGTACCTGTGCAAATGAAGTTACTATTAGGACACGTTTTTGTTTTAATTTTTTTTTTGCTTAATTTTATAAGGACTAAGAAATATATACCTTGCGAAAATTAATATTCTCAGCCTATTACACTTTACAAAATTGAGTCCATATATGTATGAGAATATCACGTAACTATCGGAATACTATTCATAGCACTTCATTTTTTGCAAAAACTTTAAGCGTCTGCTCAAAACGATTTAAAAGACCATATTCATCAAACTCATGGCCTTTTAGAAACACTCTATATTTCAAATTTAATTGCTAACATTCTATTTTTGTAGAGAATATATTTGTGCATTATCTGTGTGATCTCTATATGTCTGCCTACTACGGTTGAAAAACTAAAGATAAAAATCACGTCAATATTGGAGCACCATTTTATTTCAAGTTTTATTATTTCTACTTTTTGCTTTTTGCACACATAATTTTACTGAAACTGCAAATTTATTGTGTCTGTACATAACAGTAAATATCACTTCACTTTCAGAACATCCTTTAAGTTTAAATAGTATTTGTTTTTATAGCGGCTATGGTAATACAAATTTCAAGAGTCTACCTATTACGGCTCCAGAGATAAAAAATTTTGATAGATGAACAAACCTACGGCAAATAGACAGAAACACATTGTGATGAAAACAACAGGGTTGTGATTTTACACCATATTTGCAGAACCTTAATGCGCAAGAAAAAAATTAACACCCTGTGATTGTCAGTTGGCAACTTCTCATAGTTCGTGTTACAAACATTTTTTTTGTAAGGCATTCTTTTAATACTGATAAAATTCTTTTCAGCATGATCGTGCGCGATCAAATTATTTATTGCTCACGACTCTAATATTTTTTTCTTGCAGAAATAAAGTTACTATGGTAAATGTTTTTAACTATCAGTTTACACAATTATGATAAAAAATAAAAGCGTAACATTTTATAAACAACAAGCAGATAACCGGTGTGCTTTGCTACCTCAACCACATTTAAGTGAATAAACAACAAAAATTATTTTAAAAAATCACTTTTGGAAATTCTTTTATATTTATTCACCTCTCGACGGTATCACGTAGCTGTGCTAGTTCATCGGAAAACCATAGGTAGCTTCACCAGTGGAACGATCGTTCTGGAGTTTTTACATTTTGTTAAAGATTTTTTCAAAATTTCAAGCGGACGTGGCACTTTTCACACAAAGTGAATATTAATCGTAGTGTCACTTGGTAAATGTAAAAGATGACACCTTGAAGTTTTATTCAAATAACTCTCCTAATAATACGCATAATGTAGAGAAAATCGACAAGGTTAGTACAGTGGATGTGGTATCTTCCATACAAAGTTTAAATTTTTACATCCCTGAAGCTTTGTACTAGGAACTTTCTTATTAATTTGCATAGACTGGTAAACTGGGAGAGTGGGCGTGGTACTTCCTATACAAAGTGAAGGAAGGGTCTGAAATTTTTGTACCGGAAATTTCCCTCTTCGTGTGAACAAATAAATAAAAACTTCCTGCAGTAGAGAAGAGTTTATGGTGCGACTATTCCCATTGGAGTAGTAAGGCGCATTGAGAAGAAGGAGTACTTAATACATGTGATAACAAATATTTTATTTACCACTTAGTTCTGTAGTTAAGGGACAATATATATTTGTTGTTACAAGCAGTGATGTCAGATGTAGGTAATTTTTCCCTCTTCAAAGATTTTTGAAGCGCAAGAAAAAAACTTATTTTTCATTTTAAGCAAAATATAGGGAATTTTCAAAATTTTCGATTTTTAACCAATCAAAAAAAAAAAAAAAAAAAAATGTGTAGTAATGTCACCCATTTTAACTTTTAGTTTTTCTTTAATTTTTGTGATATTTTTTGCAAAAATTTTTTATACCCCTTTTTTTCTTGTCGATTTTTTCTGAAAAAATAAATATTTTTTTAATAAATAAATTTTAATTTTGTTTAAATCCTTGCTGTTTTATAAAAATTATTGAAAAGTTTGGTAGGAGAGGAAAAACATTTGAATGTAGGAAAAAGTGGGAACTTTTTGGAGAAACGCAACGATTTTAAAAATTATGCTTTGACATCACTGTGGAAAAGAGATGTAACATAAATATATTGTATTTTGTATGAAAGGATCTACATTAACTGTTCCAATTTACCTTAATTTTTAGCATGCAAGAAGCACACTATTTGGTTACGAATGCTTTTTAAAATAAAGAAGTTTGGTTTGAAATCTTCACTACTTAATTCACACCAACTTTGTTGAGATAATTATAGTTAAAAAAATTACTGGTTAACATATGGATGCAGATATGGAGACGTGTACTTTAGTCTACAACTCAAACATGCTTAAACCAGGTAATTTGCATTTAAGAATTTTTTACAGATGGACCACACCAAAAAAATAATTTAAAAATAGAAAACAATGCACGTACGTACAATTTGTATATTTTTTAAAAAATAACTAATTTTGTTGACTTTATAACACATTCCCAATTACTGCGGAAAACCCTAAATGGGGAACTCTAAAACAGCAAAGACAACCGGGTTATTAAATTATGTAGAAAAATATGTAGAATCATAACATTTACTCGATCAAAATTAATGACCATTTTTGATTATTTCTTTAATTTTTATTGTTCTTAATTTTCATGGAAAAAGAACTGGTACCTGGAACTTTAAGCGCCCAATAAAACATTGTTAAGCTTCTGTTAGGTTGTCAAAATTTGTTTTATTATTAATTGTTGTGATTGATTTTGAAAACGATATGAAAATAGCAATAATACTAATTAACATTGCATTCGTATTTTAGTGGCGGAACTAAGTTTTTGTTTCTCATATATTTAAGAGGCGACAAGTCGTTTTAAAATTTTAGACGATAAAAGATTCTAATTAAAAACGTAATTTTTATATAATGACACTTTTTATAGATTTTCAATAGATTTATATATGATTTTTTTTACCACATGACGTATCAACTTTCAATAATATGGCCGGATGATCAAACAGACATAATAAAATTGTGGCTTTAATTTACCCTTAACGATTTATGTTGTTATATAACATGAGACGTGCAGCGGTTATAGAATTAATAAATCTTCTTTACTGTATTGAGATTCTTATAGTCATCACTAATTACTTGTTCATTATTAACTTTTCATATTTAAGCTAATTTTCATGAAAAATGCTTCGAAATCTTTTAAATGTAAAAAAGACGAGACAAAGCACCCAAGAAAAAAAAATCACTTAAAGGGTTAAATTATTTTTGATTAAGGCAACTTTGTCTCACTTTGTAGAACATTAAAACAAATGTATGAATGAAACAGCAATTTAAATTAGAAGAAAAAACTAAAATGATGATAAAATAGTGTCTGATGTCTGCGAATGATAGACGCTGAGACTGTCATTATAAAACATTTAAAAACGTTATCGGTAATTTAACGCTTCTATAATTGAAAACCCGCATCAATCAAAAGAATCAAAATCGAACACAAAAAAAAAACAATCAAAAGATGCATTCAAATAATGACATCATTTCAAGAAAACCTTTAAAAAGAAATTAACACAAAATAAAAAATATAAAAACAAACAAATTAAATATTCTTGAAATTGATCCAGATGGATCCAAGACTTTAACAGAAAAATCAAAATGGAGTTAAGGTTAAAGTGTTGGGATAAAATTACATATTTTATTTTTCTTGAAGTTGTCAAGTTTTAAGAATCATCTTTTTTATTTCGCTTTCAATTGAAAATATCAAGAAAAATTTTGTTTACTTTTTTTAAATTGATTGAAAATTCATTAAGATTATGTTGTTTCATTTTTTATTGAATTTTGTTTTTCGTTTTCAAACAACAATAAATTTTATTAATACTGCTACATTCGTACGGTTATGAACCAAATTTAAGTCCATTAGATTGGCCAACATTCTTAATCTGATTTTTCTAAAATGTTGCTGATAAACTTGAAAGAGTTAAGAAAAGATATTTTGATAGTATTAGAGATATAAGCTCTTGTAGTTTCGGCATTCAGAATTTAGCATTTAAAAATTTTCAACGACAGGACGATACTAATTAATGATACATAGTTTTACTTTTTCGGCATTCTTATTGGAAATATAGTCAAGTTTAATTTTATTTAAGTCTTTATTTTATTTTCTGTGACTTCACAATCTGGTCCACATAAAATACTTCTATGATTCCAGCAAAAATTGCCTTGTTAAGCATTTATACCTCTTTTAGACCACAAACCGGCGATGCCAGAATAAAAATTTTACCTTGAATTTAAAGATTTTTTAATCTAAATAAGATTTGAAGATCTTTTTCCCAAAATTAATTTATTTGATTTAGTTGTTTGACACCTAATATTGCAACTCCTTGTTAAATTTTACTTACCATATTTACCTACGTGACACAATTTTATTGTAAATTAATACTTAAAAACAAATATTGTATCACTGCCGCTAATGGGTAAATAAATAAATAATGATGACGTTCACCAGATACATATATTTGTAAAAGCTACTACTTCCCATACAAATGAATTCAATAGCCTTTTACATTGAGCTCTGTAAACAAATAACAGAACGATTTCACTTTTAACTTCAAAACATTATTAATATAAAAGTTTCCTTACAAGAAACTCTAATAAAACTTTTTCAAAATTTATCTGAAGACAGTGAGATACACAATTTGATGATGAATTATGGGAACTTGGAGTTCCTGACTTTAATAAATATTTTAATAATTTAGAAGATGTTTCAGTGAAATAGTTTTGGCACGCAATGTCAAACGTTTCTAGAGCGGATAGTGACTTAATGTTTCCAACTTTGTCGAAGTTTGCAATAAATTAAATATGTCTCACTTGTTTATCAGACAATATTGAATTTTTAAGTTTTTTTTTTTAATTAAGATTTTTTCGATAAATGAGGATTTTTCTATGAAAATTCCTGGTACCACTTCCAGAAATACTGAGACTCGAACTCGAGGTATCTTTTTTTAGCGCCTAGAGCTTTTAAGCCTACTTAAACACGAGTGCCACTCAGTATTGTTCTGGTACTCGTCTACACTTTTCGAAAACGGCTTTAGACAGTACGTCTTTGTACACGACAGCATTTTAGATCAAATACAGCAATTTTGTTTACGCCAAACAAAAATATATTTCGATGGGTTGCGGTACGTGTGAAACCTTCAATACCTTATTGAACATTTATAAAATCTTTTATATCATAAATCATGCAAATAAAAGGCATCCAATTCTAATTCTTTAAATTTAATAATCTCTGATGTTTAAAAAAAGTTTAAGTTAGTAACTGTTTCATAAAACAAATTAATATCTCTGCACAATCTCCTGCTGTCATAACTGAAAGTTATTAATTGTAGTTTTATTTCATTTCAACTAAAAATCTTTTTTTTTTTTTTGGGCCAAGAAAAAATAAGTGTTGTGATTATTCGTATGCTTAATTGTGTCTTTTATAACAAAGTGTAACGTGTTAAAAAGAAACAACTCTTTATTAAAAACTGTCTATATACGCAGCCAAAAACAGGGAACAACCACCTTAAAAATAAATTACTCATTGTTATGTTTGTATTTATAATTTAAAACATGGACATATTAAAAAAGAGTAATCTTGACTTATATTATTATACTAAATAAATAGAAAATTATACTATAATAAATAGAAAATAAGTGTAGAAAATAATTTGTGGCAAGCGTTTGGAGAGAGTACGGAATAACATTGAACGGTTACTCATACTGAGAGCACAATGGGAGCACGAACAACAGTAAACTTATGATACATAACATCCTCGGAAAAAAAAATAAAGGAAATTATTTTATTTTTTATGTTTTCTGCTTTCCTAAATCCACAACAGATTATTTTCTTGAAGATAAGCTCACAAGCTTTTTAATGCCAGTTAACACGATAAACGGCTGAGTATTAAAAAATCGATTTGATCGAGAAAAGGTGCTGACATAAATAAAAGCAACTTTCTTTAAATGAATTTTGTGCAAGAATATTACAATGCGACTTTTAAGTGTCTTGTATATCGAATTACAGAGTTTACTCTTAAAATGTTTCTTTTTTTGGGAATGATTAAGTAGTATTAGATTGTCTTTTCAGAAAACAAAACGGTGTTGTTTTTTACTACAGTCGAATAATTGTTTAAATTAATTTATTTGATCACTCTAATAAAAAACTAACGAATTTGAACCAATTTTAAATTTGAAACAATTTATGAATATGTTGCTATGTACATACATTTGCATGTATGAATGTATGTATTTATATATACACAGAAAACATAAATATATCTTAACGAACATAAATAATCATGAAAGTCAACATTGATTTCTAAAGAAAATCAATTTTAAAAATTAAAAATACACAAATGCTATTTTGAAGAACATGCGGTGCCGCCCGATTTATTTTATTTTGACATTTAGTTGCTGGCCTTAAGCAGGTAAGAGAAAATATTTGATCAACAAGTTAATAAAAAAAAATTGAAATTGGAATAAATTTATTTAATATGCTTTACATATTGATTAAATATGTAATCAATATCTACCATAGACAAGGATGTTAAACGTTATCAAAAATACCAGAATGTACACTTACAAATTCCATACAATTCAGTATGATTAAACTTACCTAAAATGAGAAGAGAAGACGTAATTGGTAAGTAAAATCCACAGTAATTCATGTGAAGCTTTAATAAAAATATTATGAAACTGAAAGTTTACGCGCACCAAGATATCGTTGACTTGATACCATCTATTATAGGAATTAAAAATTAGAACTGCCGCATTTATAAAACCTTGAAATATATTTTAGGACAAATCTTTATTAACTTTGGGCGAGAATATCATTAATAATGCGGTGTTTTAATGGTTTTACAGCCAATATTGGACTGAAGTTATATTTAAACTTTAACAGATGTCTTGATCTTCAAGTAAAAACTCATAAAAGAAAGTCTTAGAAAATTCAGAACTTTCAATTTTGAAATGAAAATAATTCATAACTCGAATATTATAGAGGATAAAAAACTTCATTTTAAAGTCTTTATCAAGTTTTAAATACTGCAAGAAAAATATTTTTGATGAAATACTCATAGTACCACTCCTGAAAGTTCTGAAGAGCTCACACTTATCTAAAAACAAAAAAGTTAAATTTTGCATTTTGCAAAGCACGTACAGTTAACAGAAAGTGAACATAGGAAAACATCCTAAAATAACCGGAAACACGTCAAAGGTAATTGAGAACAATAGGTATAAATACGCGGTTGAGACCCCAATATACTGAATGAAATGCGGAGATTTTTTGCAAATTTAAGATTTTTCTTCATACAAGTAAAGTTTAAATTAAAGTATTTCTTCGACACAAAGATAAAAGGTTTGGTAAAGCAATCTTTATTAAAGAGTTGGTTGTAATTTCTTTTTCTAAATATTCACCTCAAATACAAAATGCTACAAAATTTAAGTAATTAAATGAATTAACAGTATAAAATTGGAGAAGAGTATTAAAGGAATCATAAAAGCATTTCAAAGAACTAAATAAAGTTTTGACGAATTTAACATGCCTCCATTCTGGCACGAGGTTAAATTTTTACCAATTTTTATGCTTCTTCTGGTAATAATTTTTTTCTATTTTTTTACATCTTATGCCATCCAAATAATTTATTAATTTGACCTAATTTCCTTGCTTTGTTGAAAATATTTGGCAAAACATGAATTTATTAGAATAATAATTTATGATGCTGGTTTTCATTTTCTAACTCATACAACAGCCTAAATTCGTGTGTTCGTTTCAAAAGATGCAAAAAACAATGGCTAAAAACAAAACCAACAAAAGGAAAAAAAAAATAAATAAATAAATAAAAAATAATAATAATAAAATAAACGACGAGATTCATAATAATATAAAAACCAAAATATCTTTGGAAAAAATTAAATATTTATATTTATATCAGAGATTAACAATGCAGCCGTACTGTAGGACATTTAACGAGAATTTCATGAATTCTAAATACTATTTTTTGGGGGATAGACCACATTGCAGCTTTACCCCTCTATAATAATTTTAAAATCGAGAAATACCAAATTGCAATTTTAAGGTTTCTAAAAATATAAATCAATTAAAATATACTTTTTCGGCTTTGGTTCATTTTTTAATTTAACTTTTATAAAGAGAAATTATTTTTCAAATGTACGGGGACGTTTTCCAAAGAAATAAAAGAAAAATTATACGCTGGAAGAATGTAATGCCGCATTTTCAGGACCGCCAAATCCATCATCAGGATTCTTTGCATCCAACACCTTGATTTGCGTATATTGTAAATATCATCCATTTAACCAACTTATCAATTTTAATTTCGTTGGACGAAATTCACACACAACTTAAAGCATTTCTTTGTTGTCTTCTCTAAAACGCGTCTTGTACATTTGTTGCAATTTTGTACTACACCTTCGGTATATTCACGAAATGCAAATTTTATTTTTAATCTTTATACTTGTTTTCTCACAACATTATAGATGCTGTTCCAGTATCATATCAACTGTTGATGAGTCAGGTATGAGTGTATATGCGTTGTGCCTTCCGTGTTTTAAAATTATTTTTTTTAATTTTAGTCCCAGCCAGGGGTTGAACCAGTGATCTTCATAAATCAATTAAAATTAAATTTATCGGCTTTGGTTCATTTTTTAATTTAACTTTTATTAAGAAAAATTATTTCTCAAATGTACGTGGACGTTTTCCAAAGAAAACAAGAAAAATTAGTTTCTGAAAATAGTTTTTAGAAAGTTGAGGCATTATCGGTTCAACTGGAATGTTATTTTGGATATGTAACAATTTTTAGTAAAGTCTATAAAAAATAATATACATATTTACTTGCTATATTTTATTGAATTTATAAGCAATAGGTCTTTTTGTTTATTATATATATTTTCAATATTTCGCTACTCCATTGTGTAGCATCTTCAGGAAAACAAATATTTATTCACACAATGGAGTAGCGAAATATTGAAAATATATATAATAAACAAAAAGACCTATTGCTTATAAATTCAATAAAATATAATAATTAAAAAAGGTCAAATAAAAACATTATAGACATATTTACTTGCATTAATGATTTATTTTAAAGTCTGTGTTTAATATAAAATAATTTCGTTGAGGCACTTGTAAAAAGAATTAAACTTAGTATTTTACCTGTAGTTTCTTATTTTTTACATTTATCATGTAATTGCACTGACCCTATCGGGCAAATAAAAAAAGTTTAACAAAACTCCATTAGCGAAGAAGGGACGCATTAACGGGTAGTCTCAAAACGGACCATTGTTGAGGAAGAAATTTCTTACACGTGCTAAAATGTTTGTATTGTCAATACGATTTCAAATCTAAGGGAGCAATCTTTTTGGAGCCACACAAAATATAACCCTGTGCATATTTACATTTTATTATAAACAGCAAAAACAAAATCTGCGAACAAAGAATAAAACATATTTCTTAAAAAAAATTTGTTCCTTTTTTTGAGTTTAAAAGTGATGTTATCTTAAACATAAAATCTCAACACGAAGATGTTGAATACTGCATTGTTGTTTGTTATAGTCTGGTTGTTATTAAACTGTTGTTGCTTGGTTTAAATGCAGTTGACTGGGTTTAAACGTGAATAACTTTTTATGGCTTTTTGTACAATAAAAAAGTATTATATTTAATAAAAGTTAACAAAACATTTACAGTTTAGTTTTCCTATTGTATGAAATTTTTATCCCGACTGACGGTCTGTTGTTTGTGCAAACAATACAGTATTTTTGTTTTGAATATGTTCACTCATAAAACCAAAAAGTAAAATAATAAATTTGTAAATAAACACTTGTCGAAAGTAAGTTAACATTTACACAAAATGGTAAATGAAATTGAATAGTGGTCGATACAGTAAAAAATAAACCTTAAATAACTTTAAGGAAAAAGGCTAAAAAGATAACAAAAAAAAAAAAACAACTAAAACTTCCTAAACTCTATGGAGAGCAAAATGATGCACTTTACTTGTCAAGGCACGTTTGTAAGTGATAAGCACTGATCTAAGTCTTTAAGAATTAACATGAGCTGATTGTGCGGTCTAGATTGACAGCATTATTGTTAAAAGAAAAAGTCAATAAACTCAATTTGAAGAGGCTGTTTAAAATTAGATCCAAATAAGAAATACTGAATTTTTAAGATTATTTTTGCTAAACCAAAATTTTTCGGATAAAATTAAAAACGAAAGGGCAAGGAGCTTGACAGTAATAATATAAGGCCACGTGTAGAAGAAGAAAAAACTTCAGCTGTCCTAGAAAATTCTATATAGAAAACATCATGATATGCTTGTTTTAAATCGTATTAAATGGTTTATCCTTTTTTGGGCTTTCAAAAACTCGAATTGAGGGTTAATTTTTTTTAGTGTTTGGTAAGGGTTTTAGATTATGATACCTAAAAAGGTAGAAGAAGCAGAAAAAAAAAGAAAACTCAAGGCTATAATACACCACAGTTTTTAAGTTTTAATTTAACTTTTCATTTTATGTTTGCGTTAGATCTTTTTGAAAATTTAAGATGTCTGCTTATTCCATTCCAATAAACTAAAAAATAAATTAATTCACGTCATGTGTAGGGCAACTTAAAATTATTACTTCAATAAATTTATTGTTGTGTTAGCATCCATAATGATATAGCTTCTTGGAATATTATCATTACAACGACAGGGGTTTTTGGCAGACGGATAGACTTTAAAGCGATAATGTTTTTATTTATTCTAATACAATTATCATTAATTTCCGCAGCCACTTGTATTTTCGTTAAATAATCAGGAAAATATATGTTAAAATTGATTCAGCCTAATAAAGCCTAAATTAATATAGAATATATAAAACATATGGATGTATAAACCTTAAATTATATTGTAGGGTGTTATCTATAAACTAAAAAAATTCCAAATCTGACTTTTTTTGGATTTATACAAAGTTTAAGGTAATATTTCATGCCAAAAATAATAAGAAAAAAAATCCATCATTTTAGAGGGTGTAACTGAATTCAATTTTTACTAAAATGTAAACAAACATAACGGGGGAGAAGTGAAGGACAAAGAAAAATAATCATGCATTCACTCATTTAGTACGAGTGCACTCATGTTTCATAAATGAACATTTCTTTTCTTAAAAAGTTGTTAGTTTTATTTTTGCAGAAAAATCAAGATGATTTTGTGGTTTGTTATTCGTTATTTTTGAGCAATTTTAAGTTACTGGAACCGGCCACCTGTATGGCAATTTTACTTTGTCTGTACGGTTAACGATTCTGTGTCAAAAATTTTGATTTATACTTAAAAAAATTTTTTTATGAAAAAAGTAAAATATTTGAAAGATTTATTATTTCAATGTTCAGGTAAACACATAAAACAAAATATATGTAAGACAGTGTTAATAACCTTTGTTATTTTTTTCCGCTTATTTAATTAAAAAAATTTTAATTAACTTGTCACTATTTAAAAAATTATTTTAATAATTCACATTTTCAATTAAATTAAATTAAATTAAATTAAATTAAATAAAAAATAAAAAAAGAAATGATGATTGCATCATTTAAGTTTAATTGAATTTATATTATTTAAATTTTCATTATTTTCTTGTCTCTGGCTTTGATGTGCTTTCTTTACTCGATAATGCTGTTTCAGAGATTTTTTATTACGGAGCTTGCATGCATAAGAAATTTATGCTAAATTACATTTATTATCAATTATCATGTTTCGAGTTATATGAATTCAGTTCGTGTCTCTCTGCTGTAAAAGGTAGAAACTATATGTAAAGCTCGCTTATTTTATCGTAGAAATGACCCTTGAATGTTTAATGACGTTCAATGCAGCACGCTTCCTGACGTGAAACCTTTGACTATTTAGCGGTTGTTTATTTGCTGTTGAGCCACTCAAATCATGTGTTTTAATTCCATTACAGGATATTACTTTTTATAAAAGATCGTTTTCTAGATTGCAGTAGTGCAGGCTTTGCAATTTTGGTGCATGTTTTATAGTTGGCACATGACCTATTTGGAGCATTTCTCCTAATCCGGATCTTTTTACAGGGTTCGTTTTCAATCAGGGTAGTCTTTTTAGGGACAGACATTTCTAATGTTTATGCCGTAATAAAAGTAACGAAATAGTAAAACTTTATGGCTGCCTTTGATATGCTAGCAGCATTTACCATATTGACTTACTATCCTATACAAACGTACGATTCATTCACAAGAAAATCTTATGGAATTCTTTTCCAATTAAGAAAAATCCCACTAATCGTATTTACTAAACATGCGTTGTTACAAACGGAGCCATCCACGTTACACTATTGTGTTACTCCGGCGAGACATGAACTAGTCAATGCCAAGCAGTTGTCTTTCTCTTTCCGGGTTTGCCTTACACAATTATTATTCATTCTTCCTCTTTACGCATGTCTTAAAATGGGCTCGAACTCACGATCTTCTGTGTAACTGCACGCACTTCTACCAACGCAGCCATTGAGGTTGATCAACTTGTGTTAGCTAATTGTCGTATTATTCAATACACACACCCAATGGTGGCAGAAGTAACTTTTTCACCTTCTATTTTCTTACAGTCCACCCTAAATACGGGCGTTAGGCACGACGTAATTTAGCGTCTAGTTTTTACGCTGTAATGAGTAACTTAAATACGAGCGCCAACGTTGTGAAACGAACAGTATTGTTTACTTATCTTATTTGCTAAAAACCACAAAATTGAAAAAATTAAGAGAGATAAAATCGCGAAATTGACCTTAAAGTAGCTGTAATGTCATTACTGTTGGAAATACTTTTGTATATACCACAAAAACAAAAAACAATAACAATACTTCTTTTGCAGCCAACTTCACTTTTTACGCGCGTCAAAAGTGGATTTTTCAATTGTTCAACGTTAGCGTCGCGCTATTTGGGTTGGTCTCATACATTTTGTATGGGCATGAGAATTTTTGACAGTTAAATAACGTCTTACGCTCGTATTTAGGGTGGACTGTTACCAAGCACATGCGAACAATAACAACAGGCGTTGCCAGATCTTATGTTCGTAACAATATATTACGGACTTAATGAGTTTTTCTCTCCATAATTTTGATGAATAGATTTTATAAAAATCACCATAAAAATACTCGTTATCTAAGTAAATGCCTTTTGACATAAGTATGTAAATTAGGGCTTCTTTAAATTTTTGAAATCATTTGAAATACAAGTTCTTCATTTAATTTAATTTATCACTACATGTGTCTTCAAGCTGCTATTTAACATCAATTACATTCCTTTTTTAGATGAATAAATTTTATTTTCTTTTTTTGAAACTATTATTTTTTTTACCAAAATCAACAGTTGTACACAAAAATAAAAAAAAACGATTTGACATTTTTGTAAAATTAATGATTTTTCTCCATTTTTGTTTAACCGACATGAAATACCTGAAATTAATAAATTAAGCTATTTGATAGTAAGACACTTGAAATTGTTTGACCGTTGTAATTAATGTAGACAGTTGGTTATTCATTATTGAAGTGGTTGACAAGTACGCTGAAAATGTTAATTGGTCCACGAGAATTAAACTAACTTTAAGACTATTCATTCATGAAAAACTCTAACTGCCATACAGATAAGAAGTAATTTTATTTTAAATCAATTTTATAATGATATTTTATAAAACAAGTAAGAGGGTTTTATTCGGGTATACCTAAAAAAAAATCTTATATATCCTTCACCATAGATGTAAAACTAGTTAAATGAAGTAACTCTTCTCAAAACGGCAAACAGTAAGAAAATAGAGAATTAGAAAATAAGAAAAAAATAAGAACTGAATAAAATTTTGCATAAAAATAACACTGACTCGTAATGGGTTAAGTATTTTTAAAAAATTTTAGGATCTCTTCAAAAGCTTTTAAATGATACCCATATTGATATTTTTAAAAGTATTGTGCACAATCGTATTTTCTATGAAAAGTTCAGAGGAGCATAATTAGGCAAAATTTTTCACCTAATATTTTTTCGTATTTTTTAATTCTCGATTGGAGTTATTTTATTGTTACGAATGCTATGAACGAATCAAAAACAGGCGTGGTGTTTTGCCTTTTGCCTCGAGGGATATGAACCGATCTTGCCGATTTCCAAGAACAAAATTTTCGATCGATACTGTGTCTGATCGATTGGAGTATTTAACTTTTTTCTAGCTGATCTAGTGCCTTGGCAAACTTTATTTCAACACTAACATGGGCGGACAGGCAGACATCACTCAATCGGCTTCTCTATGCATAAGGACTCAAAATATATACACTTTGTTGGGATGAAAATGGATATTGTGGAAATTACAAATGGAATAAAGAACTTACTTATACCCTTTTTCCACTTTTTGTAGTGAAGAGTATAAAAATTGTCTTAAAATACATATCAAAACCTATTATTTTTTATTAATACGGAAGTAAGAGTTTTTTTAGTTAGCAAACTTAGAAGCGTGTTCAATTATTTCGATTTCTAATTTAATCGGATAAGTATTTGAAAAAATAATACAGGTTGAAATTTAATGGGTTAATTGTCAATTAATATACCCAAGATTAATTAATGCACTCTAATTTTACGAAAATAAATGTTAAGAGTAAGCTATAGTGTTCTGTTCATTATGTTGTGCAAAATTCGTTAAAAATTCTGTAAAGAAAAATTTCTGCGGAACCAGGCAGCATGCTTAGTATCTACTAAATGTTTCTTGCAAAATTTTTCCTAACTGCGGGATAATGAGTTGAAGTTATTTTACGTGAAATTGATACCACATTAAATAGTGTTGCAACTAGAGGCCGATAAAACAACGCTTTTTTTTAATCGCAGTGTTAGTAACACTAGATGAAAAAATGAGGTTGCTAAACAAAGTTTGCACAGAGTGCTTAACTCAAGTGGTATAAATTTAAAAGAGAATTAAAATTATGCATTTTTTGTCTCAAGTTCCCTTCACAATATTTTTTAAGTTAATGATACAACATATTTTTTACAGGTGATTCACTATTTACAAACAATTTGGTTCTCATCTGATGTATATTATAGTTTTCGTTTCAAAATTGTTTCTGATTATTTTATTGCTAATTCTAAGGAAGCTTTACTCACAGAAATTTTTGATAAAGGCGATTTCTTGGCTGATCACTTTTATTCATAAGGAAGACAATTAAATAGATAATTAATAGAGAAGAGACCAAGTTTCTCTTTTTTCTTTCTTCCGGTGAATTTACAAAATTTCCTTTTTCGATGAAAGTTTTGCGACTTAAAAAATAAGGCCTTAGATTTAACTTAAGTTATCTCGAACGTTTATTATCAAATTAAAAAAAAAAAAACTAAAAATTTTGGTTTAACCATTCGAAAGTAGCTAAATTGAGATTAATCAAAAATTAATTGTCGGTTAAATAATTAGACACCCTTTGATTTGGGGGAAAATTAAGCGTTCAATAAAATAATTTTATTAAAGCATATTTTTTGTGATTTTAAAAACTATAATAATAACAATTATAATAATAATAACTATAAAGCTATTAATGTTTTAAGATGAGAAGTTTTGTCTATTCATTAAAAAATGTGAAAAGCAACAAGTTGTTTGAATGTTGTCACTTTATAAAGATTTAGAGGAAAGCAGCTTCGATGGCAAAATAGTCGAGATAAATTATTTTTTAAAGAAATAATTTCAAGTTAATTTAATAATGACAATAAACTTCAAATCAATTTAAAATTATTTAGCAGCCATTTAAGAAACATTGTTATTTGTTAATATCTGCCGGCTACACAGCAGTAAATATCTGATTTCTTTAGAAGGTAATAGAAAAAATGTTTAACACTTTAATGGATAATGAAAACAAAATATCAGCACGCTTTCATGTTTTTACTTCATTAAAAAGAAAAATTATGTTTCATAGAGCTACAAGTGGTAACTTTACAAACAAGTTGGTTGAAAATTTCTAGCAGTTTAACCTAAAAACTAACAGGTTTTATATTGTTTTTCCACTATTTTTTTTCCTTTATAAAAAATATTTTTTATATTATAAAAAAACACACAAAGATAAGGACTTTGTTTTCAACAACAATACATACATATATGAAGTACAATTAAATGGAAGCGGTATATAGCAGAATAATTAGAAGACAGAAAGACTGCCAAGAGAAATTTTTTTATCTAAAAACAATTCTTTAAAAAACCCTTTTACAAAAGGCGTTAGAATACTTGTTTTTGTTATATCGAAAAATAACACTCCAACAATGGAACATTAAAATTTCTTTTTCAATTAGAGAAGAACTTAAATAAAAACTTTCGCTAAAAGTAAATGAGACTAAAATTTATTACGTGCTAAATGCCATTAAAAGTTTAAGAATGAATTCTGTCCTTTCAAAGTATTTACGTTATTTGTGATTACGATTTTCGAACTTCCTGCTTTTTTTTCTCATTAAATTAACAAAAGCACCTGAATTTTAAAAAGGCACAGTTTTGTATAAAAATAGGTTTTTTTTAATGTATACCAACGCTAAAGTTCTGATAACCTAATAAGTCAATTGATTTTTAAATGATTTTTTTAAATATTAAAAGTTGCACTTTAAGCACGAGCGGGATATTAAATAAATTCATGTCACATTACATGACAATTTATGTTGTTGCAGAAGCTCTCTAGGTGGAGCCGTTTTGACTTTTAATTTCTTAGTGCCATTTTTACTCGGATTGATATTGACGTAAAAAATAATTAAAAATAGTGTGGAACGCTTTTGAGGTTAACATAGATAAACAAACGCCAGAAAAGAATAGTAAAAGATTGGTCTTTCGCTGGATTTTACTAAGAATATTTTTAATAACCTAATCACTGATTTGAACAAGAGATTACCTTATTTCTTCTGCATTTACTTTTGTTTCTATTGTCATGGAATCAGACTTCTCAAGAAGAGGAAACACTTTTTGCTAAACTTGAATTGTATCATGTAAGTATATGCTTCCACAAGCCACTGTTATCTAATTTTGTATTCAAAAGAATAATCAGCAAAATGTACGAGGCATAAGTATAAGGCTGCTAAGAAATAATATCGATCGATTGTAGACCTCTAATAATTATCTTTTGTCAGTTGTAGCATATTATAAAAGAAAATGTTTGCTGTATTACTGAAAATTTAATGAAAATAATGTTTTCAAATTTAACTTAAATTTAGCACTTATTGCCAATTTAATGCGTGATTTCAAATCAAACTCAGTTTTTAGACTAAGAAAGAAGACTACACTTTACAGAAAAATGTATGTTTGCCATAAATTAGTGTTTCCAGCCAACAGTACTTTTTATACCTTATAATTTGTAGAAATTGACTTTGGAAAGTTTGAGGACATAGGGTTTCTTTCATATTGTTATGAAAGAAGATATTATAACTTTGCAGTATCAGTTATTAAATAACGTAGTTAAGTTCGTTTTAGCTCTAAAAGAATTTCCTTATCCTCTCGTGCTACTACAAAATCCCTTCAACAGAACCTTACCTAACCTTTTAATATTACAAAAATCTAGTCGTTTTTACTTGCTATTTGTGCGCAGTATGGCTAGCTGCTTCAAAAAAAGGAAATAATGATCTCGCACTGACTTAAGAAGCCAAAAAATAGAAATTACTAAACTGCAACTAGAAACCGAGGCCCAAGCAAAAAATAAAAGAGGTTTTTGTTTATTTAAAGTTTGCTTCTTAAAACAGTTTAATTAAATTTAAGGACAACATGCAACATGAACGTAAATTTGATACTTTTCTTTACGAATAAAGTCCGCTCTTAAAGACTTTTTCGCATGCAGGTAAGATTTTTTAATCTTTTTTTTTTTTATACCCTCATGTCAAATTTAAATTTTTTGCCATGGTATAATTTTATCATTGTATTTTGCAGAAATTTATGTTAAGTGCAAGCAAGAGAAATTTATATATTCATCTATACCAATTGTTATAAACCCTTCAATACAGTGCTGTAAAGGCCTAATACAAATGAATGCAAGAGAAGTATATTTAAATCTCAATACAATTATAATTTATTCCCATTTGAGCAACGACATTTTTTCCCTTTCCTATAAGAATGCAGAACATACTCGTATAATGTATTTTATGAGGGAATAAATTTATTTCTATTGTAGAAATTGCAAACGCAACGATAAATTTAAATAATAAAACGTTTTCATCTGTTGTGGAGGATATAATTTAATATTTATGACTACAACTAAATTTGTAAAAAAGATGAGTTTGTTACTTTCATCTGACTCATAATATTTTCAAAGAAAACCTGTCTTCTTCATTGTTGTTGCTAGTTATTCATTTAAGAGCAGAAGAAGAAAATATGAATCTTAGAAGACGGAGATATCATAATTTGTGTGTTTTTGTGACTTGTGTTATGCTACCTATTTTACTATTTATTTACCACCATTTTTAACAAATGACCGATATTTTCTTTGATTTACAAAATACAATAAAAGAAGTGAAGTACACATTAATGTTGATGATGTTTCGGTTGTTTTTTAAAAAGTGGGACAAATAAATGAAGGAACTCATCTGAGGTTCAAGATCGAGAGCTCTTTTATTTGATTTGACTAATATCCATTACGAACAAAGAAAGGGGTATTAAAAAAGTTTACACTAATGAATTATTACCCTTCTGTTTATAAGAACAGTGGAAAAACTTTTATTTCAGTAAAGACTGGCTGTTTGTTTAGTACGCTTGACGGCCGCTTTCGATGTTAGAACATCCTTGTCAAACCACGTTTTGATTAGTATTGGAGAGATAGTGGTAGGCATTTGTTGTATAAATAGTAGTGGGTTCAGATAATTTTGTCCATTAGAGTAATGTCTATTGTAATGTCTATGGTATTATACAGGAAGATTGCTTAATATCTGTCATGTTTGTGTGTGTTCTTTGTTTGTGAAAGTGTTTTAATAATTCCAGTGATGTAAAAATTGTGTCAGAGGTTGTTATTTCTCCGTGTCCCGCAGACTGTTGCTAAAAGAAATTGCTAAAATTATTTTTAAATATTTTTCGTACAATAAAAAGTAGCGTTAAGTTTGATTTCTCCATTTTTAATCCGTTATCAAAGTAAAGGGAATGATCATAAAAAAAATCTTTAATGCAAACAATAATACATATTCTTAAAAGTTAAATTATTTTGGAGTTCTATTAAAACAAATTTCTTAAGAAAATTTTATCGTTATTAAACAATCCCTTTCATAAAAATTTCAAAATCCGTATATATATATATGTATATATATATATATATATATATATATATATATATATATATATATATATAGTGCTTTAAAGCGGATGAAGTTACACTTCTCAGTAAAAGCTCTTCATTGGTAATGTTTTTTTATACGAAGCATTATTTTTATTCCCTTTTTTATACCCCTTCACTACAAAAAGTGAAAAAAGGGTTTTTCTAAGTTTGTGATTCCGTTTGTATGTTCTGCAATATCCATTTCCGACCCCATAAAGTTTATATATTCTGAATCCGTATGCATAGCGAAGTCGACCGAGCGAAGTCCGCCTGTGTTAGTCTGATCGATTAAATACGTTAATCGATTAGACATAGTTTCGAAAATTTTGCTATTAAAAATCAGCCAGGTCAGTCCCTGTCCTTCGATGCAGTGGATAAAACACCACGCCTGACTCTTCATAGAAAAGTACGATTGTACGTCAAATTTTTTAAGATATCAATATGGGTATCATTTACAAGCTTTTGAAGAGACCTTTCAGAAAATACTAAAATTATAATAATGCTTATCCCATTAGGAGCCGATGACATTCTTATGTTTTTTTTTTAATTCTCTGTCTCCTCAATATTTGTTTGTTTGATTGGAGCTACTTCACTAAACTAGATTTACATACATGTTGAGGGGTATATAAGATTTGCCGTAGCTGAACATAGCACTCTTACTTGTTAAATTAATTATTTATTTATTTATAATTTTCATTTATTTCAATTTAGTAAAATCAACGCTAAAGCTTACTCCAAGTTGAAAATATTATATTCTAGAGAAAATCTATTTCTCGGTTTTTAAGTAACAAAATCGTTGTAATTTCGTCAACGCTATGTTTGTGTAATTTGCTTTCATCACTTTGACGGACTCAAATGTCTGCACAAAATATAAAGGCCCTGCTATTTTCTTCACTTCTTACTTATTAGAGAACTCCACTAATCCGGACTTAACTTTAACTCTGTTGCAAAATAGTAAAGTGGACACGAATAAAAACTGCAAAAGTGAAAATTAAACTGTGGAAAAGAACCATTCATTATCATTCTATTTATAGAGCTTAAAGCAGAACTAGCAGCAACAAAATATTCCAGACATATTACAAATCATAACTTTAGCATAAAACATAATATAAAATGTATTTTACAACAAAGTGTATAATGACCATGACCATGTCTGTAAATCTAAACTGAATAAAGTGATGGTGGGGATATGACGATGATTTTAAACTTAATGCATAGAAAAATGAATGAATTTTATTTTGTTGTTGGGGGAACATTGTTGTTTTTACATTTAAAAATATTTCTCAGAGCTATTAACTTGGTTTAAAGGGAAACGCTTTTAGTGTTTAAAATGTAGAAATACATAATTCGTTCTTAATGATTTGTATATTTAATATTTACTTCGATTATTATTGTTTTTGTAATGCTATAAAGTTGGAAAGTCATAGACAAATTGCTATATCTATACTTTATAACTCAATAAAATTATAAGTTTACGATTGATACAAATGAAGTTTATTTCAGTACACGTTGCTTAGTTTCATAAATCAGTTCAAAGTATCATTTAAAAGATGATGAAGTGAAAAGCAACGTATATATTTTTCTGCGCAGAAGTATTTAAATATTGCGGATGTTCGTTGATTTAAAATTGTTTAATGAAAATATTTAGTTAGATATGGAATATTAATGTAAACGACTTTCAATGATTCAAATAACACAAGAACGCAGTACAGGAAGATAAACAAGTAGAAGCCGAATTTACCTTATTATAAATGACTTGAAACTTGAATTATTTGCCAAGGTAGAAACGGTGCTGCGTTCGGAGTTTATTGTAAATAAAATAGACATAAAAGAAGTTTCCTTCGATTTTTTCTAAAACTTATTTTGAAAATATTGAAACGTTTTTGCGCTGCAAGCAAATGGATTTGAACTGAATTAATAATATTCTGATTCGATAAGTTGTGTAATTTGTTCGTCAACCTTTGCTGTGCTGTATCCAGATTATATTGAGATTTTTAGAAACCTTCAATTTTTTTTTAATTAATAGGAGAGGCTAACAAACAATAATGTGGACTTTGCTGATCACACAGATTTTTAAGCTGTTCACAAAAACTTCTGGGTAGCATCCCGATATAAATTGAATTTAGTAAAAGTGGTTGAGGGAATGAAGTAAACAAACTAAAGAGGAATCATTTCTGTATATTCGATTAAAAAAAGTTCTCAAGCATCCGGATGAGCGGCTAAATTAAAAATTATGATGCTCTTAAAAGTATGAAAGAAACTTTATAAAACGACATTATTTCTCAATTCCAGAAAACTATTCAGTGGTCGAAAATTGGTCACGTTTTTTTTAAAGAACAGTTTTAGCTTAACTAAATGCTACAAGTTTCATTTAGAAAGCTTGCTTAGCTTTGTAGTTGTTAACATTTGAAGAAAATAGATAATCAAAACAACTTATATTTTTAAATTATGAAAAACTATTTACTTTTAATGCAAATAACTTTGGAAGAAATGAACATAGATAAAGCTTTGAAAATTGATAAATCGAATAAAGACGCGAAGTTGGGCGAGATGAAATTAAAAGCGGTACAAACAAACTTGACTTTTGGATAAAACTTTATTTTCAATTTACGTTTTTATTCCTTAATTCAAAATTAAAATCAATATTACGCAATGGATGACATTTAGAAGGCACTTTCTTCATTTCAAAATAAGAAGGAATACTGGGAACCTGGGATGGCAAAAATTTAAACATTACAAAAATGCAAACGATCATTTGTTAAAGCAGAAATCGTAAAACATGACGTAACATGTTTAGAGAATGGATACGTTCATATAACGTTTAACGTGTTTAGCTCAGCTACTACAAAATGCTGGTAGCTGTTTCGTTGATTTAACGTCTTAGAAACGGCTTGCATTAGTATACTGCAGCGTGAGCAGCAGCAGAAGAATTTGCAAAACAAACTAAAGAACACGGTAATAAAATAAGAAAGCTTAATCGACAGTACTTCCAACTCAACGTAATTCAAAACTGTTCAACGTAAAAATGAATAAAATATATTTTTGCCATTATTTTAATTGTATTAATTTACCACATTTTCAATGTAAAATTTAACAAATAAATTTTCAACCTCCACTTAAAAAATTGGCGTAACATGCCAATATTAAGAGCACAACTCTCTTCCATCAGTTGCTAAAATTGACTTTGAAAAACCAAATAGTTTTATAATGAAAAAAAAAAACAGATAATGACAGGCAATTCCCAATAGAGCGTTTCTAAGGCAAACAATCAAAGGTTGCGCAACAGTTACGTGTTCAATATTTAAATAGCCTTAAACCCGTTAGCCTGAAACATAGAAAATGAATGTGTGACTACATTTGTTTTTCTAGAACGAATCCAGCAAAAAATTTGAGAAAAGGTAATCTAGTGTGGAATTAAGCATTTGTGTCGGAAGTACTTTCCAACTAGATTACCAACCTAATGATTTGATTAAGGCGTGAGACTTTTATAATCAATTACCGAGAATTGATAAAATTTACTATTGCAGTAAATAAAAACAACCATTAGTACGTATTTTAAGGTATTCTCTTTTAACCTAAGGAACTAGTTCAATTACTACTTCCTTAATTTGCGAACTAATGTGATGAAAATTTGGCAATCACAAAAGTAAGCAATTATGTGGCAAGTACTTTTTAAAGTAATGTCTAATTTTTTGCTGGGGAGGGATACAAATTAAATTATAGCATCAATTATTTAAGACTGGCTGGAAGCACAAATAGACAGTTTAGTGATATTGAATATACAAATGAATTTAGTTAAAAAAAATGTTCAATTGACATCCTGTTGTGCGTTAAGCTGTCGGATTCTTTAATATTTGTGAAACTATTGTAGTTTCTATGTAACTAATTTCTACAACACAATATTTTTTCAAATATTTACTGATTTATTGATGCACAAATAGACAAATAGTTAAAAAAAATACTGTCGCCTTTCTACACATATTTTTTTTGCAATTTTGTAAAATTTTATCAGACATGTTATACATTCTGATCGCTTTAACATGCTAAAAAATGGCTGAATCTCCACTTGATTGAAAATAAAATTGAATTAAAAAACCGTAAAACATAAAATCTAAAAAAAAAAATCAATTTCACTTTAGAATTTAAAAGTTGTGTCATTTCAAAGAATTTTTATTTTCTGCAAAAACAATTTGTGGAATTTAAATCACTTTCGATTTGATTTGAATTCTGTGACACTTTCGAATTTAATAGTGGTTTGTTTTATTCCAAAGAATTTTTCATTTTCTGATAAAACAATTTGTGGAATTCAAACCACTGTCGATCGGATTTGAGTTCTGTTACATTTTGACGTTTTTAGATGTTTACAAAAAAAATAAAAAACAGCTTGTTCACAACTACTCGACAGTAATTGATGTTACATACAACAGATTGTGAATTGTGCAAATAGTTCATTTCGACACTTAGTGCATTTGCAACAGGTTGCCAGTTGAACCAAAAAATAAGAACGAAACAATAATATGAATACAAGAGTCGATTCCCAATCTTGCAAGAGAAGCTAAAATCAATTGCAGTAGGGCTCAAACATATCTGTAGACCAATTGGAACAGTAATTTTGTATCATTTCTCCTAGTAAAGATAATAAATCAGTAAATGGATATGCCTTAATGTGAATGTAACGCCGCGAGGAAGAGCCGTGACCTGTATCTATCCTAGGTTTTATTCCATATTTAGTTTTAGTGACTTTTTAGTGTAGTTATTTGACGGCTTCAGGAAATTTTTTATTTTACATTGCAACTTTAAATGCATTATGTTTGACATTCCTTGACACTTTTCACGTTATTTCAACTTAAATATCAGAATGCAACTCCGAACGAAACGTTAACTCTTACAAACTATCAACAAATTCTCAAAAACCATTTGCCTTAACCCGCTGACTGCTCCGTGCCACGTGTCAATAAAATAAAATAACATGAAGAATTGTAAATTGGTTCATATTTAAGGTTGCCTCAAGAAATCGAATATTAAAATTAAAACATAAAGCGTAAAAATACATACAAGTTTTTCAAAATTTTTTCAGCATTATTTTGTAATTTATTGAAACTACCTCGTAAACATATGAAGCTTCAATTGTGTTCACTTCAGTAAATGTAAAATAATTTATCTTAAAAAAACGTTTTTAGCCCAACACCATAAAATACCAAATAATTCTAATAATAAAATTAATAATAATGATACCATTTGATATTTTACCTAAAAAACTGCAGCTATACCCACTTCCAGAACGTCGACCAGTAGTTTTATTACAACTCCAAGTGTTTTGAAAATTTATTTTATCCTTTGCTGCGGACATAGTTGTTGAAAATTTTTATATAAAAAAATGGGGATAATTTTATAACTTAAGCGTTGGTAACTACAGCCGCTGAAGATGTTGTTAAAATGAAATACAATCGAATTGTTGTTGTTAGTGCAGTTGAAATTTTGTTTTAAACGCAAAAGATCCATGTAAAATTTAAAGGATAAAAAACCAGACGATAGAAGAAGAAAAAAATCTACAGCCACTGATGAGTTGGTTGCTTTGTTAAAGTTAATGATGATAATAATGCTGATCGAGAAAAAACACTTCACTGTTGTTTGGTATTTAATTGAAGGTTTAATATAAAGAGTGCGAAACAGTTTTATACCGGATTGAATAAAAAAAAAAAACACTTAAATACAGAATTTTATTTCGTACTTTGAACTTGAATATTTCACTTTTTTATTCGTTTTTCTTTTCTTGATTTATTTTAAGCTCTTGTTTCTTCAAAGAAATCATCTTCTTTTTTTCGTTTGCTTTTGTTTTGTTAAATATTTATTTACTTATTTTTTTTTTTTCATAAACTGTGTTTTTTAATTTAACACTTTTTTGTTAAAATTTTTATTTAAGTCGGCTTTTTAAAAAGGATTTTAATTTTATTTACAAAAATATGTGAATCATTTGTTAAAGTTGATGCTGTTGTATTATTTGACTTATTACATTTTGTTGATGTGTGCAGTAGACTTTTAAAAGATCATTGCCTCTGTTGTTAGTGTCATTACATGTGATGCTGCTGACAATGGCCATGTTGGTTGTTGGCTGCTGTATTTCTATAATATTTCTTCAACTGCCATCAATTTGCTGGATATGTGCTGGATTTCTATTTTATTTTTTACTCTCTTTCTCTACGTACAAGCTACAATTTAAAAATCATTAAATTCTTGTTGCTTTTAGAGGAAATTTTATTTTGTTGTGTTTTGTCATCTTTTTATTTTTCTTGATCGTTGTTACGTTTCTAACACTATATTAGGTAACTGTAGATACATTTTACCGGTTTGTTTATTTTTGTAATTTATTTATTTTTTTTATTTATTTATTCGTTTGTATTTTATGGTTGATGTTAGAAGTGTTACATTTTTCCCAGAACAATAATAATACAATTTGATCCATTTTTGTTATTTAAGAATTTAAACAACAGCTAAAAATAAAAAAAATTCCAGGTCTTATTCAAAACTTGATATTTTTGTATAGTGTTGCCATCCAATAAAAAATAATTGAGGTTAGTTAAAAGGAAGAGTGAAATATTGACAGAAGACTATGAATATTGGGGCTCTGTAGACCAATTGGCAATTTCAAGAGATTCCTTTGGAACATACTCACTGAAGCTTTATATCTTTATGCTTAAAAATTTTAATTGACACACAGAAATTCATGAAATAATATGCAAAGAGGTATTTTTTGCTCGAAAGATACTTAACACATTTTTGTTATAAATTGGAATTTTTATTCATTTTAAATAAGAAAAAAAAGTTTAAAGTTATATTTCTAAGTTTTAAGCAAAAATTATTTTTATATAAATTTTCACCAATAAATTTAGGTGTCATGCATCTAGTTCTCTTAAGACTCTAGTGGAATTAATATATTTTAACATCACTATCATTGTCATTATCCAAACCTATGGGAGCAAAACATAAAATACCAAAAATTTGGGTTTAAAAATTATCACACATGAAATTTTTACCAAATAAGTGATTAGTGTGTACCAATGTATATTTCGAAAAAGCTACAATTGTAATAATCTTGCCTTCCCTTCATTAAAAATTCTCTAAATGTCAAAGTTCATTTTCACCTTGATAGTATCGTTAACTATTTAAACTAGGGGATGTAGCTCATAGAACTCATCTGTTAATGCCACAGAAAGAAATATATAAAAACAAAACGATTTGATGCGGATTATTTAATAGAGGAAACATGCTTTAATAGCTTAAATAGCACGTTAATAAACAATACTTTGTCTTCTCCTTTCCAGAACATTATTACCATTTTTTAATTGAAAGCCCAAGCAGAGATCACAAATTCGAAATTGCCGTAAAAAGGGTACGATTAATGTCATTACTGTTGATCCTAAACGACCAAGATCAAGTAAATATTTACGTTAAGTATCAATAACTAAAACCAACACTTAAATCGTATGCCTTTCAGACTAAAAATATTAGCCAAAACTAAGGTACTTTTAAAAAGTATTAAAGCAGTAGTAAATTGCTCTCTTAAAATGAGAACGGTACTAAAAAACTTACAATCAATGTTTACCTGAAAATTGATAAAACCAAAAGCAATCGAGTGTTTCAAATACTTTTCTGCTTTATCATTTTTTAGGTTTTTTTTTCTTAATATATTTCTCTTAGCGTTAGTATTGTTTCAAGATATACAGATCCGTATTGCAAAATTTTAAATCCAACATGGAGTACTCTCATTGATATAAAAGAATCTTAACAAAAGGTATTTTATAATTGAAGCAAATTCATAACAATATTCATTTTGTGTTTAATGTTGATTTAATTTTTCTCTGGGTTGGTGTCTACGATTGAAACCTCATGAAAATTATATAAATATTATTTTGTTTATATGATTTCTTGTCGTGTTTGTTAACCCATGCTCTGACTAACTGGCTGACTATATTTTTACCGGCTTATCAGTTTTCAGAACTTTAAATTTTTGTATTTTATTATAGTTTATTATTTGTAAACATTCTTTCTTACACTTTAAAAATGTATGAAAATTAAACAAATTTGGTAAGAGTTTTTTTTAATTATTAATACTATTTTAGTTGGGTTTTATATTATTAACGCGTTTCACTATTAATAGTTCGTTGAGGGACTAAAGGCAAAATATATTCTTTTTTTTTTTGGATTATGAATTTTTCTTTACAACAATAAATACTATAAAATCTTAAAATCTGATATTAAGCGCGAAAAAATGAAATAAATAAACGCCTTTAACAACTCGCAAACGTGATTGATATTTCATAAACGTTAGGAAGTATCTCATGAATGTGCAATAAGTTTTTACATTATTAAAAACGTATTAAATGTAAATTTTTACATTATTAAAAACGTATTAAAGAATATTCGGCAGCTTGTCAAGAAAATTGTATATTGTTTTTTAAGAAATGACAACTTGTAGAAGTAAAAATTTTACTTAAAATTCTTGAAAAATTTAACTAAAAGTTTTTTTTTGTCATTAATAATTTTTATATAGAAGAATACTCAAGCACTAATGTGAAGCAAGTAGTTGTTATGTTTTCTTAGAAAAGAGTCAGAGGATCGTAAAGGAGCAACATTAAACTAAAAATATAAAAAAATTTTATTGTTAACTTGGCTGAGACTGAGATGCAAATCTATGCTATAAAAAAATCTATATTCTATCTTCTCCATCTGAACTCATTTTTATTATTTTAAAATCGGTTTGATATAATTTATTTTCCTACAACCCAGATTTGCTAACCCTTGACTGCTACGACGACCAAGTTCAAATCAATTAAATCAACCTGAAAGGTTGTTTTAATTTCGCGTCCCTCATTGTGCAGTAAAATATAGTCATTGAATAACTACAGTTTTCTTCCAATATCTTTTATTTACTTTTAAAGCGTCCATAAAGTTATTAAGCTATGAATTTTATTAATATAAATATTTTTTAAACTTTATGATTTTCACGTTGTTTTCTGTTGCTTTATATTAAAAGGTTACACAAAGATAAATTTTCAATTTTTTCTAAGCATGCACTGGCAGGTTAATCAGTTACTAAATAATTGGGCAATGATACCCATCCACAAGATCGAAAGCGTGCTTAAAATTATTGCAAAAAAAAAAAAACAAAATTCATTAACTTTATCTTCTTTATGCAAATAGAATATATGAACTATGGAACATCATTATGAAAATTGGTTATACATTGTTTTTTCTGTATAATTTAATTGACAATAATTTGGAATTTTGCTTTGGGAATTATTTTAATAAAAAAGAGATAAAATGTTTTTGAAAACTAATTTATTTTATGTGTTTTCAAACAATTAACATACAATAAACATTTCATGCATGAACGAAAGTTCATGGCAATTTAATAGATGTTGCTTCTATATGAATATTTTTTATGTGGTAAGTTCTGATAAATATCAAATTCAATGCGAAAACAAATTTGCATTTTAGAAGTTATTGCATTAAAGACAAAAATAAATATACAAATGCTAAGCTAAATAAATAAACAAGTCTTATAAAAAAGAAACTATTTTATTGTAATGAGTTTTGTAATTCTAATAAAAACACTGGAATATTAAAAATCATCAACAAAAATAAAGTGTTTTTAAAGATAAAGAGATGTGCTGTGAAAACACAAAGCTGCTATTGAAATAATTTTCAGAATGTTGTTAAACTTTTAAAGTACATAAATTAAGGCTAAAAAAAATCCATTCCGTAAAAGTAAAAAAAAATTGACATTAGATGAAAACTACATCCTTAAATTTTAGTCTGTTGGTCCAACAGTTGGTTCTTTTATGGAGTTAACGAAAACAGTTTTATTATTATAAAATATATATTTTAAAAAATTAGGTTTGTAAAAAAAATTTCGGCAGCTATTTAATGTTTATTTTTATTATTAATTTTTAAATTTTAAACATAAAGGCTTTTATAGCTGAACTATTAAAAGGGCAAAGGTTCGATGAAAGTTGGGCAATAAACGAAAAACCCGGAGTAGTCGATTTCTCACTATTAATTAATTTATTTAATTTGGGAAAAAGGTAGCTAATTCATCCCACTAATTTTTTTTAATTTTATCACAAACAATAAATCGATAATAAAAGACCGTATTTCTTGTAGATTAAAAATAAAAATATACAAACTAACTTTGTAATTTGGGAATATAAAGTGGCTATTGTAGATTTGAACCCCGAATGTATGGTGTATTTTCGTTGGAGGTCTATACGAAATATTTAACGATCATATTGAAACAGAGTTTAAAAATACAGTTAAAAAATAAACACCAAAAATTTTGTTTTCATTATTTTTATGCATTCGATACTATACTTCGATATTTTAAAGATTTACTGATAACCGTATAAAACTACAACATCAACTTAAGCCGATCTACTCAACTAGAAATAAAAAAGGTGTCATTTCGGATTTAATTATTTTTGCCTTTTTTAGGTGGAAAGTAATTCGAAGACATCATCTTGACACCAGTCCAATGTAAGATATTTATTTTTCAATAATTTTTATTAATGTTCACAAATGGCTTAAAGAATCATCTCATTCTTGTAGGAACATAAATTCTAGTTAGAAATGTTGTCTAGGCAATGCAAAATAAAAACTAATGGTTATTAAAAATTAAATCAATCAAACGAGAAATATGGGCAAAGAAAATATCAAACAGAAAAACGTCGTAAAGTAAACAAATTTATAATTTTATTTTAAAAGTTTTTTCACAAAATACAAATAAAATGGATGCAATTTTACAAAAAACTTTTAAAGAGTTATTATAATTATGCGAATAAAAATGTATCTACAGTTCTGTTACACTTTTCAAATCAATTACTTTCCGTCGTTTTTTATTTCATTTTTCTTTTTAACTCTAATGAGTGTTAAATTTTCTAGATGACAACATGTCGCAGCAGGTGAATTGGGCAAAACTTTTGGCAATAGTATTTTAAGATGAATAAAAATATATATTTATTTTTTTTGCTTAAAATTTATAAATAAATCCACTCTTTATCGTAGTCTAGAAAAAGTAATTTTAAAAAATCCGAAAGTAAATATTTTAATTTTATTCTTAAAAGTTAAGTATATCACAAAGCTCTAAGAGGGCGGAATTTATTCCACGGCAACAGCATGGAATTGGCTTTTTGGAATCTCAAGATTAATTTCACATTATTTCCTATTATTCCACTGTGCGTCCCTTTTTTTAATTTGCAATTGAAATTTTAAAAGACAAGAATTTTTTCATCATGTCAACTTTTTGTTTCATGCGGTTAATTAAATTCACAAATGATGAATCAATGGAAAGATATTTTAAATATTTTGCAGTTTGTGACATGAACATATCTGTTTTTTTTTAATAAAAATATATTCGTTGTACAATTAGAAATGAGCAAATTTTGAATTATTTTAATATTTTGTTTAATTAAAAAATAACTGATGCTTTTTAAAAACCTTTTTAAATAACTTATTTCTTGATATATTTTTGTATTTGTTTTAAAATATATTTTAGACTTAAACACAGCACTTAAACATTTCACTTATTTTATTTCTAATTTTTCATTTATTCATAAATATTTTTAAGATTTTTTGTACGCAATTAAACATGATTTTCTATTAAAGCTTTAACAATATTAAAAAGTTAGCATTTCTTTTTTAAACAACTCAGAAAGTTGTATGTATGTATTTGCACAATATTTCACCAAATTCAAATAAAGATACACACACGATTTTCAAATATGTATTTCCAAGATCATTATTTTCCTTTACATCTTTAATAATTATACTTATTATGTAAGATACCCATAAATTATTCAAAATTTACATTTCACTTGGGGTGTCTTTCAGATACTTTTATGTTTAAACTCCAAGTTTAAAACACATCGTTAAACACAAAGAAAAAACAAAATTTTTAACGTTTGTTCCGACATCTCCGTTAACACGTTGTTCGAGCTTAAACTATTTTATTCGTACTGAGAAAATGCGCTTGGATTTTGTTCAACTTTAAAACAATATCAATACAAGAAAATTAAAAATCCAACAAGTGTTTTTAGCTCTGCTGCTTGTTTTGAGTGAATAATTAAAGAGTATAAAAAACAACTCTCTTAAATATTGTTTGAATTGAGTAACTCTACAATTTAAGTGAAAACACGCGAAACACAATCCACAAATTTCATCTGATAGCGATATTTTTCAGCAGTATGAGTGTTAAAAATACATATACAATAATTCATATTTTAACTGTTGCGGGTGCAGTGTTACCATCCTGGATTTTGTTTATCGCATAGGAACGATTTTTAAAGCTGTTCATTGATAACGTCAAACTAACACGATGAAATTTGTTATGATATTAATTTTATGAAGTTCTTATTTGTTGACAAGAGGTGTAGCGAAGCAAGTTGTGTAAGTAAAATGGCAAGGCTTGTACTTTGAGAGAATGCTTTTACACTTGCTTTCTTCAGATTCGTTGTATACGTTTTGTTGTGTGTGTGTTACTTGAACTAAAATTAGCAACACTAATAAATTTTAAATTAAAAGTGAAATGTCTGACGGCGTAAAAATTTCATTGCTTAGAAACGCGATAAAACTCGCTGAAAATTTTAAATAAAATGTAAGAAAATGTCATTACAATATGGCAAGTTGTAAATCAGCATCATTTTTCTCTAAATCGCTAGAGCTAAATCTTCATCGGTTAAATTCTAAAAAAAAACTTAATCTAGCGATTTTTGGATACAAATGCTATTCTGTAATACCTTTTGCCATAATTATCTTAAGCTTTTTAGCGATCGTGAGTTAGATTTACTTTACCCTGACAAACAATGATTATGTGTCGGGCTTAAAAATGCCCAATTATTATGTATTTGCACTCCCTGAGCTTAAAAATCACCTTGAAAATTACTAACTTTCTCTTGCTTTTAAGATACATTAACATGTCACTTTTTACATGCTCAACTTTCACTTTGTTGGAAATTAAGTTCTTGGATATTGGTACACCTGTTAATTGACAAAACCAAACGTTGTAATTTTTAAGGTGATTTCTGTTCTTCAAATAGCGCTTGATGTAGTTTCTGTTGTTTTCTTATTCGACTACCCCACACCACAGTTCTGAACTTGAAGTGGAAAATGAAAATAGTCCACAAGAACACAGCCAGCCTAGCATATTTCATGTCCCTGATTTTAAGAAAACAGATGATAAACCGCACAGACTGAGTCAACTTAAATAAAGTGATGTCATTCGAGAACTTAATTTGTCAATGGATAAGGTAGAATTTCTAGACTCAACATTACAGCAGTGAGATCTTCCTCAGCTTGTGTCAGGGTATCACAGTATAGACAGCGTTTGAAGGACTTGCTTCCTTTTTTCTAAAGAAAAACAAGCTTCCAGTATGCTGGAACGTTAATGGCTTTTGTTCTTGTAGACATGCAGTTCACATGAAGGAACCTTATGAAAACGTCCTCCTCCACTCTATTAACTGTGCTGAACACAAGTTGAAAATCTGTGGTGGTCTAAAGGTCTTTGCTATACCTTTAGGAATGCAACTGGGGTGTACAAAATACTGCTGCTTTTATGTATGTGGGTCAGTAGGGATAGGAAATCACATTACATTCCTAAACAGACTGCCCTGCACGAAATCCTGGCCTTAGTAAAAAACATTTGTTGCCCTGCTTCTCGTCGACCCGAAAAATATATTTTTTCCACTACTTCAAAACTTTGTCAAAAATAAGAAGAAAGAAGGAGAGGCCTTTAAATGTTTGAGGAACAATTTTGCTTTCTTATGTGATGCAAAATTTAAGAGCGGTGTCTTTTTAAGCCACAAATTCGGAAGCTTGTGAAGGATCCAGCGTTTTTACAGTTTTTGTTCGTAGGATTAAAAAAGAATTAAGCGAATACAAAGCTTTATTTACTGAATTCTGTTCTCATATTTGATTCAAAAACAGCTGTAGGTTCTGTGCACATGCATCCCTTTAACTACATTTGAAAACGAATGATGTTAAAAAACGAGAAAGAAATATTGACTCTGCAAGGAGATATTGGTGAGAACAAGCTCCTGCAACCTTAAACCATTCTTGAAACCAAGAAAGAGGTTAAAGCACAATTTAAAAATAAAATAGCTGTCAGCACTTTGCGAAAGACAAGAAGGATAATAAAAAGTAGCAATTTAAAGTTTCACTCTTTGACAATTATAATTTTAATCGGATCTTACTTTATCCATTTAAAAATTCGTAACTTTTTATATAAAACAAATAAAAAAAAAAAAAAAAAAATAAATACAAAAAAAAAAATTAAGCTGTTTACTTTTTAGTAATTAATTGAAAATTAGCTTTAAGAGAGAATGTTCGCTGTTTACTTCATTTAAATTTGTTTTGTAGCTTTTATCTCACGCTTTCTTAAGTTTTGTGGACAGACATTTGGTTAACAAACTATAATTTGTTAAGGCAATTAAAAAATAAAAGTTAATGTCCCCGCTTCCGATACTAAAATTTAGTGAAAGTGCTGTATTCGGTTTTGCATATTTCTCTATAGTCTTCTTTTATTTTTTCTACCTTTTTTGTAATTATAGTACAGAAAAATATTCAAAATTACTTCTTATTTTCTTAAAATTTTCAATTTATGGTAATATTTTTATTTAGTGAAATTATCATTTTCGGTAATCTTTATCGTTATTATTAGTCTTAGTTATGGAGAAACTTAAGGTTTAATGCTGAAATTACAATTGTTGGGTAAACATTTTAGTTTTTGCAAAACATTGATGAAAATGTATTATATTGGTAAAAAATAGTTTTTTAATTAATTTTATACTTTCTAATAATTTATAACTTTTTTTTTCAATACAATAGAGCGATAAACTCAAGTAACCAATAAGGAAAATTTATTACTTTTTTATTCATAAAATCAGAAGTGGAATTTATTTGATTGTTGGAAAAGCTAAGATATCATCAGAATCATTTATCCATGTTGTCAGAAAAGCCAAAAATATCTTTAAGTACGGATACTTCATTAACAAGATAAAAGTTGTTTTTGAACTACATAATTTAATGTTAAGACTTTAACTAAAACTACCAACAAATAAACCACGTTTTTATGTTTTCATTCATAGTTTCAATGCAACACCATGGGTTTCCATGGTACAATTAATTCAGCACTTGTCAGAAGTATAAAGACCTTGTCTCCCAGTTTTAGACTCCTGCAAGCTCACGCGACTAGTGCCGTAATATAACCAATAAGCAATTGCGTCAAAATGTCGTCGGTCTCAAACACAACATTCCTCTGAGGGGAAACAAAATATGTCAGCAAGAATCGAGATTTTGGCAACGTGTAAGTTAAGCTTGTGATCAAATATCGAGCAGCAGTAAAACAAAATTAAATAAAAAAATTCAGGACTTGCCTATTACTCTACATAATGACCAACATGCATCGATAGTCCTAAATAATCGCTCGTTGGTTTCTCATAACACGGGCCTACCTCAAATTTAGGTATTAAGTTGTTATAGACGTGGAATTTCCCGACTAAAAGGTGTTGTATGTTTGACTCTTCATTGCATATTGATCTTGGCTTCAAACTACAGAGTATGGATCACTGAAAACGTCTACAGAATTGCTATTCCTTTATGAAATCTTTTGAACCAAAAATTATATTTTATCTAAGAACTCATAAGATACATACTAACACCATCCGTATGATTTTTCATTAAAAGGAATCTCGCTACAATTGTTGGTATAAAAATGAGAGGGGGAGTGTAGAATATTCTTTACCTTCCTTTTCTTCATCGATAAGAAAAAAGTCCCAGCAATAGAATTTTTCTAATGGCGAAAGAACTCAACTGCTTCTCGAGCAGAGTCAATGCTTTATTAGATAATTATAATAATTTTGGCGATATTATCTCTTTGTTACATATTTTGGAAGATCACGTGCAAATGACTAAAAAACAAATAAACATATAATGAGTCAGCCGTAGTGACGACAAGATGAGAGAAGAAAAGAAAGATCATGATTTCCTATGCTGCAGTTTTTGCACTGAAAAAAAAAAAACAAAAAAAAAACGAAACAAAACGCCGTAATGAGCATCATGCAAGAAACATAACGAGACATCGAACAACATACTCCAGTGACAATAGCGACATTTGCTGGAATATAAGGTCAAAACAAACAACTGACTGTGTGTACCTGAGTTGCATTAAAAAAAAACCAAAACAAAGGAACACTTTAACGTCTACGGATGTTAACAAATGTACACACAATGATAATTTCATATGTTCATTTTTATTTATTCATATTTGTTTATTTTATTCAACCTCATGTTGACGAAATAGTAGTAAAGACCTGTTGCTTGTTAAACATTTAAGTAAAGTAAAACGAACTTTGAATACATTCAGGGAGATCACTTAGCACGTTTTAGTTAAAACTTTTAAAGCCTTTCAATTGAGGTGAACACTAAAAGTCTTTCAATATGAAAACAGCCAATACACGATCTTATTTAAAGGCCGCTTTTTTCTTCCTTTGTACCTTTAAACTTAATGTTCGTTTTTATTTTTATTTTTGATGTTTTTGTTTTTTTGTTTTATTGCAAAACCTTTCAAACGCATTTGAAATACACACACTTCTACAAGTCTAACTCAACTGTCTCTCAAGCAGTCCTGGAAGTCCGACAATACAATTCATGTTACATCAGCGACAGAAAACGTGTGGGAAAGCATTTGAACATGTACGATATTTAGAAGCAAGCTTATGTAGGAGTATTGGTATACAGGTAAACTTTAAACAGATAAAACTTCAAATAGATAAAGGAAAAGATTGAATAAGAAAATGTTGTAGAGCGTTGGTTTAAGTCTTGCAGAACTTTAAAAGAAAAAGTTTTTTTTTGTTATTTTTAACTACCTGGAAGCAAAAAGCAGACCAGAAGTTTCAGAGTCAAATCCTGCTTCTCAGGGAAAACATACATTAAGTGAAGATCAGGTGCGAATATGAATTTATTTATAACCATCTTGCTTTTCTTACGAATTTGGTAAGATTTTTCGTATGTCCTGAAAAACGTATCGAACCAAAAAAAAAAAAAAAAAAATACTAATATATGTGACATGGTCGCTTATATTATTTTTAATATAATACCACCCTTTACCACAAAGTTTGTCATTTCGTGCTTAACTTTTAAAATATCGACCCCACAAAGTATACGTACCTTAAGTCGACTGAGCAATGCCGGTCTGTCCGTCTGTGTAAGTGTTTAAATCAACTTTGCCAGGGCACTAGATGTCGAGTGAGGTGCTATTGAAAATTAGCAAATCGATCCATGTCCTTTAAGGCATTAGGCTTAACACCACGCCTCCCTATCACTTGGAACAATGAGTTAACTCAATCAAATAAACAAAAATTTAGAGCTATAGAGGGTTAAAAAATAAGAAAAAAACATCAAGTGAAAGAATTGCCTCTCGCCCAGACTTATCGAGTTATAGGCTTCTGAAATTTTCATAAAAAAGTTCAATAGTCAACATGGTCAATATGGATATCAATTAAAAGCTTTTGAAGAAATCTTTCAGGATATACTCAAATTTAAAAAACCCGTTAAAAGCTGATACATAAAGTACTTAATTTTTTTTAATGTTTTTAATTATTTCAAGTTATCAAAATAAAAACAATTGTCAATACGAGTATGTCTAAATTTAAATAGCCAAGAATAAATAACGTGTGGATTTTTTTCTTTTAAAATTGTCATCGTATTGTAATACAACATATTTTTTTGCTTAGAAGGTTATAAAAATACACCTTTTTCCCATTACGTTTTGTGTTTTAAACCAAAGAAAAAATTAACATTCTTATGAATTTTAAAATAATATTTGTCGCAATAATGTTTGAAAAATTTGTTTTAATTTAATTGAAAAAAAGTTAAAATTATTGACTTATTAGTAGAAACTCTACTCCTCAGCAATATAAAATTCTAGTGTTCAAAATAAAAGATATAAAATTATTAAAATTTTTACTTTTTCGGCTTTGGTTGATATTTAGTTCATTTTTTAATTTAATATTTACAAAGAAAAAATATTTTTCAAATGTATGCCGACGTTTTCCAAAGAGAACAGGAAAATTTAGACGCTGGCAGGGTGTAATGCTGCATTTGCAGGACCGCCAAAACCAATGAACACGGTCGGTGCTTGGGGTCCATTGAAACCCTTCTTTCATGCGGTTTAACCTAATGAGACCACTGATTTGCTAGAAGAACAACTTTTGTAAGCTGAGCTTGAGCTGGAAGATATCAGATATTTGGTTTTAGCTTTACTTGTACATTTAAAATAGAAAATAGGAATCGTGATTTATTCGGTTATTCCGAATCTCATATACCCTTCACCATGTATGTAAACCTAGTTTAGTGAAAATATTTGGGTAACAGAAAATTAAGAAATAAGAAAAAAATTAAGTAAAATGTATATAATTTTACATAAAAATATCATATATTCTTAATAAGCAATTTTGAAAAATTGTAATATTTACTAAAAGATCTCTTCAAAAGTTTTAAAAAGATTGATATTTAAACAAATTTGAAAAGTTCAGAGGACCATTACTCGGGAAATATGGGCGAGCGCCAATATATCCACTTGATGCATTTTTCTTAATTTTAATTCTCCATCGCCATAAATTTTTGCTTTTTTTTTTGATTAGAGTTTCTTTACTAAATTAAATTCGTTCTAAATGATATGGAAAAATTAAAGGCAGGTGTGGTGTTTTACCCGTTGTTGCAGATTTTCAATAGTAACTATCGTGGCTTGGCAAATTAGATTTTAACACTAACACTGACAGACGAACATCGCCCAGTTGAAAATTAATATTAAAGGAATCGCAAATGGAACGACATATATGTATATATAATATATCTCTTCCCCTGTCATGGAGGGGATAAAAATGACCGGTATAACCTACTTAAGTGACAATATATTTCGAGGAGAAATGTTTCGGTTTTTGAATGTTTTAAAATAATAAATAAAAAATCTGGGGCGTGCTTACATTTTATCTGAGGGTAGATTTGAAGAGGGTGAAGTAACTCTGAAGAAAGTCTTAACAATTATAACAATTTAAAGATCTCTATCGTAGCTAAGGTAAAGTAAAAAATCCTGATAAGAGAATTGTTGACGAAATAATCGAGTGATGAATAGAATGCAAGCCTAATAAAACATAAGATGTTAAGAAGGAGAAACGGCGATAGTCGTTTTGGCGAACATTAAAAACGAGTTACTTGTCAACCCCGATCATTTTTTTTAAGCTGACAGTACTTGGCATCTGTTTATGTTACTGTGTTTTTAACGTTCTTTCGTTTTTTTTAATTTGACAGTATAGAGAATTTTCGATATTTGATGTTTGTGTTATTTTTAATTAAATATTCTAAAAACCTTGTACTTTACATAAACAGTAAATCAGTCAAGGGCAAATTGGACTTTTAAAGGAAGAGTGCTGTCTATGCGACAACCTCCTTATTCTTTTTCTTTTCAGTTACCCTTAAAGCAAACGTTGAACGTTCTAAGTGCAAATTTCAAGTGTTTTTTAATCTTTTAAATAATATTGCTATATATATATATATATATATATATATATATATATATATATATATATCTTTGTAGACACAGCCTTTTTTTAATTTCATTTATCTTGTGAGAAGCCATCAAGATGCATCTTTTATGAAAATTTAAAGTCTATAGATTTTACGGTTCTAGAAAAAAAAAAATAAGCTGATAGACAGATTAACTGAAGGTTAGAGTTGTTTTATTTAGGAGGATTTACAGAGTGCAACGACTTGCTTATTTAGTTAGTTTGTGAATAAAATACAAAGGAAATATTAAAGTCGCTTACCATTCTCTGCTGCTGTAATGCACTGCATGGCCGTTTCTTCTGACAAGTCTTCAGCGGGTGAAGTGAAGCCGAAAACTGCACCGCTATCGCCAGTAGAATTCCATTCCGATTTTGAGTTATCCATAGAAATGCTTGATGTTTCCATAGGGTTATTGTTGAAATTGCGTATTAATCCAAAGCTGTTGGCTCCGTAACCTGAAGTACTCATAAATTTTAAGTCTAATGAAGAAGTCATTGAGTCTCCACAGAAGGAACTAGATTGTGAAGGGCAAGACGAATCAAAGCTACGATTACACTCACGACGTTTTTCGGGCGTTGCATAAATTGGTTCAAGTTTATTTTGAGTTGCTTTCTTAGTAGGTGTTGAGTGTTCCATGGGAGGACCAGAGATTTCACTTCCAAAAGACGTATTTAATGCACCATAACAGGACGTGGTCATTATGTCTGGTATGTTGGAACGGCCAACATTTAAGCGAGAACGATGAGCTGGTTCTGAAACCGTACTTTGCCACATAACTTCACTAACATTCATCTCAAATTGCTCTTCTTCTATATTTTTTGGCACAAATTGACTAGCACTTAGTTCATCTAAATAGTCCATATCATACAATCTCGATTCATCTATCATAACCATGTGATCGACTTCATCTTCTCCAACATCGGGCCAAGAAGTAATACTAGTGTTCGCCTCTTCAGACACAAGTTTTTTGAATTTTTCGTCAACATCTTGAATCATTTCGAAAGCTGGTTTTGGTACGGAAGAGGAATGTAAGGAATCCGAATCGTTTTCTTCAATGCAGGATAAGTGTCGGGTACGAAACCCATAAATTATTCCAGTGGTTGGATTGGCCATGTTATTGTTTTGTATGTTAATAAATTGACTGTTTGATGATAGTTGTTGCGGTTGCACTTGAGGTTGCAAGGGATAGTGCAATTCATTATATATGTGAAAAGAAGAATCTAAGTCATAGGATATATCCGTAATCCCCAAACTGTTTGAGATATTGAGATCATTATGAATATGCTGTGGTTGGTTCATGACTGCTGACTGGGCTGTATTAAAGAAGAACCAGAGAAAAATGTAAGAAATTAGATTAAACAACAATCTATTTTCGTTGGAATTGTTATTTTATGTGAACTAAAAAATGTATATTCGTATATAATATTCTTTTTAAAGTAATTCTTTTGAAGCAAAAAAATGTGTTTTCGATTAACTGAATTTTTAATCTAATTATTTGAAGCATATTTTTTTAAATGATCTTGTTATTATATAACCCCTCCTTTTTAAAGGATAAAGGCAAAGATAAAAAATAAAATAATTTTATTGGTTTGCTGTTGTACTCTGTATAATAAGATAACAAAAACAACATAATGAAAAATTAGATATTTAACTGTGGCAAAACATAACATGACTTCGTGAGCGACACCTTATTTTATTGCATCTGTGTAACAAGGAAAATGTTAAATAATAAATTGGATTTCAACTAACACACTCACTTACACATAGACCCCTATAAAATAAACAATAATAATAACAACAAATATAATTACCACTATGCAACTAGTAGACGATGGGTGTCACATATACTTGCCTGCAGCAATTATGAAAACTATATTCAATCTTTAGAGTGCAATGACATTTAGACAGAATTAACACACACACATGTGTGTATGAAAAAATAAATGAAACAGACTGTTTAAAGTCGAAAATAGAAGCACGTACTAAAAAGAATTGTAGGTAATTGTATAAAAGGAATTACCAGATGAGCCTGGTTTTAAAATATCAAAAAGGTGATACTTTGGAAAGTATTAAAAATTAACAATGTAATAGCTAAAATTTTTGGTTTAAAAATAAAGAATTGTAACCCAAATGATATTTTTTTAAATAGATTTTTAATTCAATGGTTTTTGGACGTTTTCAATTAAAGATTCTGTGAATATAAAAGCGGTTTTTAAAAGTTTCAAAGTCTCTATTAACACGAATAAAGGTACAGTCAGATTAGTCATATATTTCACCAAAAACAGGTAACCACTAAATTGTGGACCAAAAATGTTAGTCCTTTTTAAATAAAATAAAATACAATACAATACAATACAATACAATACATAAATATTGGATGCAACACAATATAAACGGTAAGATACTACATTTATTTCATAATACATCGTCATTCGTAATGTTACATTTCAGGAAACGTTAAATAAAAATTTGAAAAAATAGTTGTTACGCTTTTTCGGTCAAATATTTGGCTTATCTGACCACTGGTTATTTTAATTTTACTATTATTAAATAAATTTTACTTTCTTGCTTAATACAATTTCTGTAAGAAGGTGGTTATCGAATGGTTTAGGTGTAAACGTAGTACTCGAGTAGTAGAATAAGACTTTATTAACGTTTCATGTCCCCAATATAAAGCGAAATTAAAAGGATTAACTTGAATTTTTAAGGCATCAAAACTGAGGCTAGTAGCATTAATGACAAATTGCATATTTTTGCAGGCAGCAAAAAATTTAAAACCTACGATAGTTCGAAGCTTTAAAGATGAAAAGGACGAGACAAAATAATTGATGCTATAGAACTGGATTAATCTTAATTTCTTCAGACGCATAGGATTTTGGATACGGTTTTGAAGAAGTACTTCAATCTGCTGATTCGGCACTATCATTAAAAGTAAAAGAAACTTGCTTCTTTATATTTAAAAAATTAAATCAAATCTCATTGCAATTTATTGAGACAAACTAAGTTTGGTTTTATTATAAAATTTTTACAGCATGCGAAAAAAAGCCATGTGCCAAGAGAAATGTATGAGTCACAATAGAGAAATATGCCATTCGTAAGTTGAAATTATTTATTTAACGAACAAATAAAAAGCAACTTGAACGAATTTTGGAAAAAAATTTGGACATTTCAAGATGCCGCTGGATCAAGGCCATACAAATATTTGGCCGAGAACGCGATGAAAATCAGAATAAGAAATAAAATGCAATACGAGTTGCATGAATTTTTAGTGAGAATAAATACACATTTTAAAAATAATACAATTTGTTGTGAAACTTTTGTTCCATCTTCAGAAATGTTTAAATCCTTAACTATGTACCAACAAATTGCTTTAGATAACGATTACGAAGATTTTAATTCAAAACTTTTCGACTTTTTCAATCAACTGAACTTATATAAATATGTATTATGTATATTATATAGTTTTATGTAATATACATGGCTTGTACAAATACAATATTACACAGCGTATGTTAATACTTGAATTAAATTAAAAATTAAATATTATTTATAGTGAGGATTTTTGGGGATATTTAATTCTTTTGGGAGCTGTATAGATAAAACCTAAATAACTGGGGATACGACTCGAAAGATATCTGGGAATCCTGGTTTTTATTCATTATATATGCATAAGTGCTTGAAAATTCCTACACTTTAACACAATAAATACAAAAATAAAAAACTTTTAAAGGATTCTCCTTCAATTTAGACATTTTCTAAACTGCAAAGATCTTTTTAAAGGACAAGAAGGGTTGAATAATAAGACGGCTTAAAGGCTTAAATAATAAGTGCTTCCGTCAAAAATGCGCCTGCTAACGTCAGAGGCGCTGCCACACTCTTCTAAAATAACAATATTGCACAATTGCAGGGTTGTGAAACATAAAGCTTTCTATTTCTATCAATTTTCTTTAATACTTCTCTTCTACTAGTAGCTATTAATGATTCTATAAAAAATAATTTTACAGTTTACACTCTTTAATTTATAAAGAGACTTTTCAACCTACAAGTTTACGAAGGTATACTTTAACTAGAGGGTACTTCATTTAACAAAAAAAAATCTTTTCATCTTCGTTGGTGCTGTTTCACTTGGGAGTTGAAAAAGTCAAGTTTACAAATAGAATTTTAAATTAAAAGAGTTACCAATGTATAAAAAGATACTATTTACCAATCACTAATTAAATAACTATTACGTCGTGCTATACTTCGATTAACAGTTGCACCGTTCATATCAAGTTTTTATTAAAATAATTGAAATACTACTATTGAGAGTCCTCTGGCTACACTGTGCATGCGTAGTAACAGCCTTAACAAACTGCAAGTTCATTTTCAAGTAGTGTAGCATGTGCCTGGCATTTTTCTTTCCATCTTAGCTCCCCTTTTAAAACAAAAGTAAATAGAAGTATATAATACACAGGAAGATTCAATTGGCGCATCTTTAACTTGGAAAATCTTGCATTAGTCAGTTGTTGATGTGAGTTTTAAAATTAAATGAAAACGAGTAGGGAAAATATTGCAGATATGCGCATCTGCTTAAAGTACAGCAGCAAGCGAAGAGAAGAGTCTCTTGCAATAATTTGTTTATGTGTTTTGTACTAGTTGTAATGGCGTTGTTGTTTTTGTTGTTACTGCAATGTCTCTAACTTTGCAGGGGGTTAAAAGCACACATTATTATAACGGTATTATAAAATTTTCTTACAACTGAAATTCTAGATGTTTGGGGAACATCTACTTTTTTCTTTTCTAAGTGTTTGTGTAGGTATTTAAGGAAGCTTCTTTTGATTTTATTGGGGGAACTTCCTGTATCTGGTGTAAATGTGAGAGTTTTAAATGAAAATGTAAGATTTAATTTCGCTGTTTAAAAAAAGTAAAGTTGATTAAAGGCATTATTATTAAAGGTCTTGCTGGTGGCGCATGGGAGTTGATATTTTTCACAATTATTTGTAAAACAGAGATAAATGCGGTTAAGTCTTATCAGATTTTTAATTTTAGGTTGTAAGAAATGTGTAATATTTGTTTTTTTTCTGCTGTGAACAAATTATAATTAAAGGCAATAAAAATGTTTAATTTTTTTTTAATAATTTGCTCCTCTTAATTCATTTGCTATCGTTTATGTTAGAAACGAAATGGCCAAAATATTCAATAAAATAAAAAAAAAAAAAAACAATTAGTATAGAAACTTAATGGAAGTTAAAGATTAATAAATAAAAATTATGGATAAATTTCTCAAACTAAGTTCAATGCTTATTTTTATATTATAGTCATAAAACATCATAATAATAAGTTTATTTGCTTAAAACTTTGAAGCCAGCTTAGGAAATATTAGAAATTTCATTTTAAATTGTTTACAGTTTGGATACGAACCTACACCCACAAACCACAAGTTGCAGCAATTTTTCTCTATAGAAAAAAAAAAAGACGGTTGAAAACTGTACTTTAGATGCAAATTAGTTCTCTTAGTTCTCTTTTAGATAACTCATCGTGTAACAGAAAATGTACAGCTGTTTATTATGTTACGTCTGTTGTTGTTGCTCTTTAGATTATGTTGTTGATTGAAAAACTCAAATGTTTAGGATCTGTTGCTACATGTATGTTGTTAATTTGCCCCAGCTCTAAGCAGAAGGTGAAGAAGTTGGTGGTTGTAAAAGTGTGTAAACCCTCTAGTTCTTGTGTTGTTTCTTTATATACAAATCTTTCCCTGTTCTAAAAGTTTTCATTTATTTTCTTCTTTTTTTAAATAGGGGAATTTCTAATTAATTAAGTTAAAAAATAATATTTATCAACGAAAGTCTTTGCTAGTTGAATTCGTTGTATTTTTCTGCTTCTCTCAGCTTATTTACAAAAAATGTTAATTTATATATTCAATTTTCTAAAATTATAAAAATAACAAGAAGCCCCACTAAATAGGAATTTCTAAAATCACATTGTGTACAGTTTTACCGGACAATAAAAAGCAACACATAAACTCTTGTAGTTCATCTGATATCCTATTTATTTAATCGCTGTCCTCCCATTTTGTTGTTGATACTATTCATATGTCTTTCCAAATTTTTATGTATAAATCGTTTTATGATTTATAAGATTATGGCTTAAATAGCATGTGAAATTTCTTTTCCAAAATGATGAATATGATGGGTTGACTATCAGTTAAGCTTTTTGCTTATATGAATTTAAATTATGTGGTTGTCACTTTATTTTTTGGTTAAAGATTAAGTAAACACGAAACATTTCTGTCAAAAAGCAAAAATTTGTCTAAGGTTGGTGAGATTATAATTTGTATCTGTAGTCCAATTTGCAATGTAATGATTAAATCAATATTGAAAACTCAAAAAATAACTATAATTTACTTCCATTAAAACGCATTTTCAAAAATTATTCGTAACGTTAGATTTTAACAAATTAAATATTTTCTTTACTATTTTCGCCTCCTCCATTATTGTTAACATGGATAAGTGTAGATAAGATTTGATAATAAATAGGACTTGTCTGTTATTCAGCTTGTACTAAATGATCCTCTTGTATTGAACAATATTGAAGATAATTTCCTTTCTTTTTATGTTTGAGCAAGTAACACACTTTATTAGCGAATAAACATCCCTAATCAATGAAATATATGACATTGTCCTGAATGATATAAATTGAAACCTGGGCGTTAGTTGTTGCTGGTTTGAGATAATCTTAATGATATGGTCCATGTTATCTAACTTAATAAATAACTTTTAGTCAGGCTTTAGTTCATCAACTTTTAACTTTTTAATTTATAACAAATCAACACTTTAATTTTTTAGTTTTTTAAGGACGAAACATTATTCAAAAAACGCATGATATGTCCTACTTCCAAGTATTTCACAATTGATTTTGAAAATAGAGCAGAATTGCAATTAAGAAATAAGTCACTCAAATTTTGAAAGACCACGAAGAGAATGAGGTTTTTCTGACTAAATAATTCGGCAGAGGAGAATTGATAGCTTGATTTATTAAATCATAAGGACGCATTATTTAAAAGGATACAGAATATTAAAAGCCATGAACTTGGAGTTTTATTACAAACTTTCCTTCGAATTAAACAAGTACGTGATCGATAAAGGCACTTTTAAAGCTGGCAGGTTATGATAAATATAAAAAATAAGTAGTTGGTTAAAGTACGAAGCAGCCGAGTTTGTGCCGTACTAAAATGGCACTCCAACTCAAATTACAATTTGCCAAAAAAAATATTCACCGAGAAAATGATTGCAGACTGTCCAGCGAAGCGGGGAATTTCGCTAGGTTGTTTTCAAAACTTGAAAATAAAGCTAAATTATACTGAAGATCACTGACCGATACATGCTGATTATAAATGCCACGAGATAGGATAATATTTATCTAACTCGCAGCCAGTTTAAAAGTGGCTTAGCAACATCACGATAATAATGTCAAAAATAAAAATTTAATACCTATAATAGTAAAAAAAAAAACATATCGCCCAACAATTTTTGATGAACTACATCAGACACAACATGCAGCACCAACTAATTTATAAACAGAACAACTTCCCGCTCTGGAGCAAAGTTAAAAGTAAAGTAATTGTATTAATAGAAATACTTCGTGCACGTTCCATCCAAAAAAATAAAAAATCTAATTACATACATACATACATACTTACAAATACACACATTACATTGCATTTCATATATAACGGCATGTGTCATAACTTTTTCAAAGCAGAGAAACAGAGAAACACAGGCAGGATCTTACATCAAAATTATGTTGACTTCAAGCGCCGTGACTTCTCACAACTTCAATCTAATGTAGAATCATATGTGCGATGTATGGCTGCCAACACATTTTCGCTGCTACTTAGATTTTTAATGTGCAGAGCCGCTGCGGCTTTAGGATCCCCAGCAAACTGCATTGAACTACATTTTTGCTATTGGGCTGTTGTTTTTTAACACATAAATTGTGTGTTAGATACAACATTTCTGTTAGCCTGTGTACAATTTGAATTGGGATAAATATTTAAGTCTGTTCGTGTGTGAATATGTTAGTGCGTGCCTTCAGAGAATCTTGAACTTGTGCGTTCATTTGCCTTTTAATGAAAAAAAAAAAAAAAAAATTAAAATGCAAAGTGATTTTTATTCTTTAAATACGTTTTAGCTACTGTTGTTGTTGTAATTGTTAACAATATTTTCTTTGTGTTTCATGTGCTGCAGTAGTTTTTTCATCACTTGAAAATTTGTGTGTTTATTTTAATTTGTCGATTTTCTTTAAATTTGAATTAAACATTTAAAAAAAATTCGAGAGGAAAAGAAAGATGTTAATTTTTTTACACTCCGTCAGCTAAATTTAATTTAAAAAATAATATTTTTTAACGGCAACTAGTCAGAAACTAAAGGTTTTGCGTGACCTCTAAATACTTAGCATATTTGCTGCGATTATTGGCCAAATAAGTCTAGAACAAAACCAATCTTTAAAATTGCACCCCAATTAAAAGATGCATTTGATTTAATAAAAAATTAAAAGATTTTCCACAACAATTATCGGTTGAATACAAAAATCATCGTATTTGCTGCAAACCTATCAGTCTATGTTTTTTTGTTTTGTTTTTGTTCTTATTCTGTTATTGCGTTATTTGTCGCTATGCGAGGCAGTAAAAGCTTTTGTTGCTTTTTTATTTTTGTGCCCAAAATAAATAAAAGAAAAATGTGAAAATCTTCTTAAGGGAATACTTTTCTTTTTTATAAACTTCTGTTAAATTTGGTTTTTCTTTTTGTCTTAATACAACGAAAGTTAAAAATAAAATCTTGATGCAAATGATCCAAAAAACTAAAATAAGTGCTTTATTTAGAATTGAAATGAGTTCATTTAAGTTGGAAATTTTTGTGCATTTAGTCATTGAGTTAAATTTAAATTATGTTAAATTGCGCAAATTTCGTTTTTTGGTGAAATCTACTTCACTAATCAAGTGGAAAAATCACTTGATTAGGGAATTTTACTTGATTTAATATAAATAAATATTTAGTGGTGTTTAAATGAAATATTACTTATTAGAAATTATTTATATATGAAATATATTTATATATGAAATTAGCAAAAGCATAGACATAAATCCATATGACCATTCTGCTTATCTGAGGACTCTGCTCAAAGTTTTTTATGAAGCTCCAGATTCTAACGCCTCAAAATATATTAATCAAATGAGAAATGTATTCCACCACAAAGCAACAAAATGCTATACCAAAAAGCAGTTACCATTAGTCATGAGCTCTAATTAATCCAAATCTAAAAATTTTATGATGAAGTCTAGTTCACTAATAGTAAAACTAAATAACTTTACAATTTTTATGTTACGTATTCAAGTTTCTATCGTACACTATAATTAAGCAAATATAATACATGCTACCAACACAATAAAAACACATTGAAGTCTAGACTTAATTAAAAACACCCTACACTATAAAAAAAGACATAATTAAAAAATTCTAATACTACAAAAGAGTAGTAATATTTCAATATATTAATAAAAATCAAAAACATAAATTTGAGTTTAAAATTAAAAACTAAACTTATAAATTATAAATTTTTAAATAAAAAACAAAAAAGTTATAACCCAACACCGCAATTCCACAAAATGGAAACAGCATTAATATTTAAAAAAAAAAAAAGCAATCGTCACTGAAAAATCGTTAAATATATTTAGGAAATTTCAAAAGAAAAGGTTTCAAATGACCAGAAAAATTATCTTTACCAATAATTAAAAAAATAGTACTAATTGTTATACAATAGTTCCACCATAAATTAATATTAATAAGTATTAAATTATGCCTCCTGTTTAAAATCCTCACCAAATTGTAACAAATTATAAGCAAAATTCTTTTCCAGCAATCAAATTTAGATTTCTTTAACTTTAAAATGACAACTCTAACAGTTGCCGAAGTATGTAACTATTAAATTCAACTTTTTGGCATGTGCCGTATCTGTATATTAAAACTAGATTATTGTACGCAGCATTGTCTAGGTTTAATTTTAAGGCCCTTTTAAGGCGTAATATAAAATTTTATAGCCTGTTTTGCTATGGAGCTCTACTTCAAACGTGTGAGAAATATTTCACATCAGTTTGAATTTTTACACTCAAAAGAGCCTACGTATTTCTTGTTTATTTTTATTTTATTTAATTTTGTTTGTTTTTTTTTATGGAAAATCATACATTGACACGAAAAGTCATAACTCACGAACGCGTCGACCAATTTCGCGAAGTTCAGATAAACCATCTACACCGCCATACGACCAAATCTTAAGAACTTAATCGATTGACCGTCTGTGAGTTATAACGACACAACACATTTTAAAAAATTTTATATACATTTATAGATATACTTATATATTACTTTTATTTAATATTATGTATCATTCTGAAGCTAAAGATCTAGCATAGGAAGGATTTTAAAGATCTATAAAAATAACTGTGGTGTGGCTGGGTTCGAACAACTGCCATACACGCTTTCATAGAAAACAAAAATAGGTACTTTTGGATAAATCACATGGTATATCAGCCAGGATCTTAAAATCACTTACAGATATCTTCATATTGTAGTTAAAAATTTAAAGCAAATGTCGACAGAAAAGACAGAATACATTTATTCAGACAAAGTACACTTCGACAAATTTCGTTTAAATTTCTTTTAAAGTTTTCGTGTCTGGATAAAGTTTTCATTTTGCCAAGTTCCACTTTTTATATAAATGTTTGAAATTATGAATGGCAAAATTAAGCAAATCTGCGAGAGTAAGAAATTCTGTAGTCCAATGCATTCTCCTTTTCCACTCTTCGAGAACTTTATGTTTCTAAATTCACCAAAAAAAAAGGGTTGTGGCTCTTTCCTTTGCGCTCATCTAAATATTTATCATCGGTAAATGTGCAAGGCCAAGATATTCGTTGGTGGAAAACCTGAAGCTGTTAAGTCAATGTTGATTTTATTTCATTGAAAGAAGAAACTATTAAAAAGAAAAGGTAAACTTCTACACAAATATTTAAATAATTTTATTTTTTATTTTTATCTTCATTAAGTGGTTTCGAACAACAGCGGGCCGGGTTCAAGCTAGCCTAGTAGTAGGAGTATTTATTTTATTATTTTTATTACTCACTTTTCTTTTGATAAAATATAATCCTTTTAATATTTTTATTTTGGCTATAAATTTAATTGAAAGTTTTTTACACTCCACTCAGTCTTTGGTTTCTGTTTTTTATTTGTTTTTGCTTTTTTATATGAAGGAACTTTGTTTTAAATGGATTAATGTTTAAACAATCACAATTTTTATTACATATTCACAATTAGTTTAGGAACTTTTCTTTCTTACTGAACTTAAATTTACACAAAAAAATACACCAGTGTCATCAAGAATTATACATTTACATCATGTGAAAAATATTTGTTCTTAGAACTAAATTGTTTAATTAACACTGTAATTGTTATGATTGAAAAATAAATTTTTATAGTTATATTAAATTATTTTATTAAACACTGAATAATTTTTCACTCCTCGGTTTTTCACTTGAAGAGGAATTTTTAAAAAATGTTTTTGTCTTTAAATATTAACCGATAATGACGATACTTATTTTCCGTTTTTCTCTGATGATGCCATTTGAAATTCAAATAATATAAGCGAATTGTTGCGAACGTTTTGAAATATGTACCACAATCTTTAAATTCAAAAACAGTATTGAGGAAACAAAATATTCGACAAAATGTTTTAACTTCAACATCCCTGTGTCACACAGACGGACGTTAACGCACCACCATTCAGACATGATCTGCTGGAACTAAGTATCTGCATTATCTGAAGCAGCAGCGGCTGCAATAGCAACATCAGTTGAATGACTAACTAACTGCCATCCCTAAATTACGACGTAAAGCGCAAGATATCTGTCAAATTTTCTCATGTACATACAAAATGTATGAAGCATCCCTAAATAGCACGGCGTCAACGCTCAGCAATTGGAAAATCCAATTTTGACAGCGCGTAAGATAATGCAGTTGCCTGCAAGCTACTGTTGTTTACATATTTTATTGTAGTATTTAGAGAACGTTACAAAACAGTAATGACATTTTTGCTTTTTTCGGGCTTATATAGCGTTTTTATCACTGTTTTGCATTTCATTTTATCGGGTTTTATTAAAAGTGAGAGGTTAACATTACTGTTCACAACAAAACGTTGCGCTTTTATTTAGGTATGCACCTTCAGCGTAAAAGCCATGCGTTATTTTGCGTCGCGTCTTACGCGCTAATTTAGGGATGTCAGTAATGCAACAGCAGTTTGAAAACCTAGATACATTCTTTGTACAGCTTTGGTGTTCCTTTTATTTTTAATTTATTTACTTAAATCGAGTAGTTGTTTATCTATGCATGAATTTTATAAGTTTATTTAGTATTTTACTCACAAAAATAGTGCAGACATTGCAACTGATAGACATGCATACAATAAACGATACCCGAATTAACAAAACACAATAAAAAAAAACAGTGCGACATTTGAAAAAAAAAAATAATAAATTAGATTTGCACTTTTCTCTTCCTCCTTTTTTTTGTAACGAAAATACAACTTCTAAAAATAGTCCACGAAGAGAAAAGAAAACCATTTCCAGCCATTAGATGCAAACCATTTGATTTTAAGTTTTTCCCCCATTATTTTGTCGAAACGTTACACAAACTTTTCGTTTTAACATATTCGTCTTGAAGAACCCCCCATGAAAATAATTATTTGGAAAGACAATCTTCAACATTATGAGAACATTGTATTTTGTAGCTATTAAATGCTTGAAATAAATTTATATTCCAGTTAACTAAAGTTTATTTCTGTTCCATTCCAAGTAAAATTTTGTACTGCGAGATTTCAAAAAAAAAAAAAAAAATAGAAAGTATTTCTGCATTTAAAAAAAACTGTTGAACAAATTTGTTGCAACTTTTTTTTTCCTGTTTCTAAACTTCTTTACTCATGTTCAGTTTAGAACACACTTATAATGTTTTATCGATATTGTTTTGTAATACTACAGATCCATCACAACAAATTGAATTCGGCAATCCTGGTTGAGGCTTATTTTATGTTTTTTATGTTTTAAAGTATATTTTAAAATACGGTACAAGGAGAAGTTGTGAATTGAACAACAGTTTTCCATTGAGTTTATTTATACTTAAAAATGTAACATCGACGATTTTGTTTAACAACAAATATATTCATAAAAATATTAATTAAGAAAACGATCTTAATTTTAAAGTTAAGTTTGTTTTTAATAAAACAACGTTATTATTTTTTTTTTTGTAAATATTTAAGATACACTTAGGGATTAGTTACTGAGAATCATTGGATGCAACAAATCGGGTCCCTTAAATATTTTAGGATTTTTATACATTTAAAAAATTTCAGAAATTTTTTTTTCATTTTTTTAATGAGTTTTAATGTTCAATGTTCTATCTTCCGAAAAACTTTGGAAACAATAATTAAACAGTCCAGCCAGTGCTAGAAAACAAAAATGTTGTTTTTAGTCGATATTTTGGATCGATACTATTGCCCTAAGGTTAAGACTGAAGCTTCAAAAAGAATGGCGAAATTTTACTTTTAGAGTTAGAAAATTTAGTTTATTTGATGCCCAAAAGGTTACAGGCGATTATTGATGCCCATGGTGGCCCAACGAAATAATAATTTTAAAAATTAGTAGCAGTTATTAAAATTTGAATCATGTTTTTATGTTAGACTTTTTGCTTTTGTTAATAAATTTAGATTTTAAATAAAACTGCATCATTAGATTTTTATTTACCGTTTTTGGACTTCTAAAATCACAAAACTTGTGATCGACGTAGACAGAAATTTCCGTTTTGTTACACCTTGCGCAAAAGTGGTGATTTTCGATTTAATAATTTTTTAAAATAAAAAAATACCTTTAAATGGAGCACATGAATAAATATACAAAATGAATTATTGAATCAAATAAAGCAACTTTAAATTCAAGCTAAATTAATCTTAGTTATTCAAAATGCTCACGTGAGTAATTTTTTTTAATAAAATTTTGTGCATTTCAATAACCAACGACAGAATAATACGTCATTATTAAAAAAAAAAAAAAAACAAAAATATTTACTGAATTTGTACTTTAAAAGTCGATGATAATTTGAACAAGGTGTTACTAAATCAACAAAATCAGAGATCGTGTCTGCCACTTATATGAAGACACTGCTACATTAGTGGTGGTGGCGTTTATTATTCCTTGTTACACTTAGACCACGTACATTTTACATTCAAAAGCAATGAATGCACCCTACAAGTTTCAGACCATTTGCATGTATTAAATTTAATTTATTAATAAAATAGGTAAAATTTGCCAAATACAAATTTTTAATCTTTTTTAATTTTTCGTGAGTTTACTTATTTGTTTTGAGTTTTTTATTCCCTTATCGCAGATGGGAAGCTTGTCATTTCGTGTGTAATTTATAAAATACTAATTTTGGGCTCCATAAACATTTTATTTTCTAGTTCTGTATTCATTAGAGAAAATCTGTAAAACCTGTCGAGTAAATACGATGGATATACCGTTTTAAAGTTGGCAACAATAACTTCGAAATGCAAATCCTACATGATGTGGCGAAGGGTATATAAAATTTCTTGCTGTTTAAAGTTGACTTTTACTTGTTAAATTTTAGCATTTGAAATTTTCTTTTAAATTATACTTTTATGCAAATAATCGGTTTTAAAATTAAATTGTCCGCACAATTTCCCTTTTTTATGTTTTTGGGAGTTTAAAGTTTTTATGAAGTGTTATATAAGAGTTATATATTTTTAACTATTTAAAATATTTTTGTGATGTCGCCAAAAATTTTTAGACGCTCTACTTCATTAAGTTAATTTTTTATGCTGTGAAAAGTATTTTAGTCCTTTATTTTTTCCTATTATAGGCAGGTTTTTAATTTTCCTCATAAGTAATATATTTATTTATGTCAATATGGAAAATATTCCTACTTGGTTCATCCTTTTTAACACATTACCTTAACAGGTCTCCTACACATTTAAAATTTAAAAGAATCTTCATAATAAATATCAGCGTTTCATTAAAAGTCTTTTCAGGATTTGGTGTAACTAAAATGCTTAAATTAAACAGAATAATAATGTAATTAAATTCATCCGTTAATTTTTAACTTGCCCTTACATAAGACTTGCTGCTACATGTAAAACAATTACGAACATGTTTCATCGAGCAACATGTATCCAATTAAATACAGTGCATCATGTTGCTGTACATGAATGCTTGAGACTAATTTCTATAGAGCAGACACATTTACATGTAACAAAAATTTGTCTTTTAAATTTAAAGTGACACATGTTTAAGTTTTCGTTATAATTCCAATTTAAGGTTAACGAACTCTCTGCGATGTTGTTTAAGGACTTCTTATATCATTTATATTAAAACAACAATTGTTGTTCTTTATTTCAACATCATTTGGATACAAATGCACTCTTGTAAAGTAACTTCCCATTTCATTGATGTAGAACAATAACATTTTTTTAAGATGCTGAACATTAATAATCTTCCGCTTGAGTAATTGTTTTTACTTTTCAGTTTATCCGTTTCTAATTCGAATTGAAAAAATGTACGGGTTCAATGAACTTCAACTGAGAAATTTAATGAGTCATTTTTAACTTGTCAAGTCTGATGCACTGAATCAGGATTTATTGAGTTTCGTTATTTAAAACAAAAAAAAAAAAAAAAAAAAAAAATATTTAGTAACAATTGTTTTTTAACTTCAAATAAACATTTTTATTCTTGAGTCTTAATAAAAGTACAGTAATCGTAAAAAAATCTTAGTTTTATTAGAATGAGATCAAACATAGTATTAAGTAACGCAAATGTATATTAGATACCCGTCGCTTACTCTTATCTGATATTGCATTTGTTTTTTTTTTTAAATGCCATTTTAAAGTTCAAACGATATGGAATTAACAATAGTTGATCATTAGCCAGTGAAAACTATTTATTGCGTCAGTGTTCCAATTTCCCTGTTTATGTTCTTTTTTGCAAAAAATTACAATCTCTGAAGAAAATAAAATTTTTTATACATTTTTGTTTTTGTATTTTAAATATTTGTGGTAAAATCTTGCAAAAATTTTTCGTCGGAATTTAGAATTTTTATTTTATACGAAAAACTTAATTTTTGACTGTGACTAGATTTACGTTATTTGTTGAGATTTCAGTTTTTTTTTTAGCTTATACTCAAATCTTTGAGTGCAAATTTTTTTTTTCGGCTTTAAAATGAAATTTTGGTGTAAATGTGATTATTCCTATTAGTTATTAGATTTTATTAAGTCTTCACTTTTTTGGATGAAATTATAAAAAAATGATAATTTAGTAAAATCTTCCTTTGATGCTAGATTTTAAATTTGTTGTGGTAGTTTTGCTTCGAAATTTCTATTATGGTGAGATTTGGAATTTAAAGCACAAATTAATTTATTTTCCAATTTTTTATGGTTTTTATTTGAAAAAGTTTTATAGTTTTTTGTTGAAAGCGGTTTTTTGTAAGAATTTATGAAAATATTTATGCAAAATTTATAGCTTTTTGTTATGTCTTCTAATGTTTGTCTTAGTTTTACTTTACTGTATCAGACACATACATGTACAGTGTATATAAAAATAATAAAATACAGTATTACTAATTTTGAAACAAATAACTCTAAAAATAAACCATTTCAAAAAAATGCCTTTTATCCTCTTGAAATAGTCGTCTCTATGAAATTAAGGTATCAAGGTGATTTAGAAGTAAATATTACTTAAAGCAAGATTTTTATTCTTTTGTTTTCAATTATGCTTGCAATGAAATGAATATCAACCAAAATGTCAAAACGCTAACAAATTATTTTCCAAAATTTTATAGCCTTTTTATGATGATATCAATTGAAAGACTCTTTTATTTTACACATAAGGTTAATATCTATTTGTTTCTGAAGTAATAAAAATTATTTGCTTACCCCAAACCTGATAATATTGCTGTCAAAAGTAATAAAAATTTACCATATGGCGTGTGTGGGCTTAGCAAAATGTTGAAAATTTTGTCAACAATTTTATGTAATTTTCATCACAGGTTGTTTAAAAATATATATTTAAAGATTTATACTTATGTATTGTTTCATTACTCGTTTTTTTTAAATAGAAGAATGTGTACGGGATTTATATTTTAGTTTTGAAAACGATGATCGTAAAATAGTATCTTTATTAGAAGCATCGATTTTATTTGAAACTTAAAAAGTACATAAAGATAGTTCTTCACCTAGAATGTGGAAAATGTTAGTTCTTGACTTCAAAACTCATCTCTATTCGAAAAAATCAGTTCATATAAAAATTACATGTCACTGCATTTGTGCATTATAAACTACGAAACTGTAAAAAATTCAAATTCCTCTTCATTGTGGCCTATTAAATACGGAATTGATGATTTTAGATTTTTTAAATATTTTTTTATGATGTTTAGAGTAAGGCAACAGCAAATACAGAGTAAAGCGTTATCCAGCTTACGTGCATAGAATGATAAAAGTAGTCCCAGGGTACGTTGAATATAACAAGCTATTTAATAAAATAAAATACAAAAAAGTCTGCTTTTTGAAGGAAAATAGCTTTGAAAGTGTATTTGAACCTACTAGTCCCTTACTTTGTTTTCAAGATGTCTCTTTTGCCTTTTTTAGGGTTGATTTTTTGTTAGAATATTCCATAAATGATTTTTTTTCCACATTCAATTACACTATGAAGACTCTCTTCAAAAGGATTTTCATTATTTTCCATTATTAATTTACCAGAGTTCCAAATTAAATGTATAAAATGCTAAGATACCAATAGTTTGGTTTTTTTCTGAATAGGCGTTTGTGATACAAATATCAGAAGCGAATGAATGAAAAAAAATTTTTTACAAAATTATCAAAAATATTTTTTTATTAATTGTGACAGCACAACAAAGAAAGTTATGTTACGTTTGGATAAGAAAGAAAAAAAAAACTTTGTATTTCACACATCCATTAATACTTGTCGTGGTCGCTTAAAACGGTAGTAATTTTTTCTTATTAAAACGCTTTATCTTGTGGATTTGAATGATGATAGAGCTTCCTTCAGTTGAATAGTATATGCATCAAAGGAACATCCCGATATTTTTCAGTACAATAGTGTTGTAGTGAGCATTTATGTGTTATAATTTTATTTGTTTTTACAAAATATTTAAATGATACACAATAAGTTCTTATTGAATCCACGTTATTGTAAATCTCCACTTAAATAGAACGTTGTTGTTCTCTAGCTCCTTTGGTGACTTAACTGAGTGATATTGATATTTATTGCAGTAAATAATGCACTGTCATATGTTTTCGTAACTAATAGTACAATGATATTCGGGTGATTAGGAAACATGTAAGTCATGCCTTAATAAGGAACTCATCTAATAGTATTGTTCTTAATTTCATTAAGAAAATATTTCAAATGTTTTATATTTAGTTTATGGATTTAGAAATTAAAAACACCAACATTTTCTTTGTTGTTCAATAATGAAAATCTTAAATACAAAATATTCGTTGCAAATAAAGCATTAAAATATCTGAATTTTTAAACCAATAAAAAACTATGGTGAATCATTTATAAATATTGGCCAGGTTCCAAAGTTCAAGTTTGTTCAAGTTTATATACGCAATGTCTGCGTATTTTGTTAAATAGAACACAAAATTCTCGTGACGATAAGCGGCAAAAAAGCTCACTAAACTGTTAAGCAATATTTAAAATAACAATAAACCTCTTTTTTCTTTAGTGTATATTTACATTACGCCTTTTGTTTTTTCTGACACATTATTGCAGAACTTTTGAGTTTATATTTTAAAAAATGTGGCTTAAGTTTGTAGCATTAATTTTTTTAAAGGCGAAAATAAAACTTACAGAAAGAAATCTAAGTTCAAATTACCCCTTAATAGACCAATTCTGGTCATTAGAGCCAGAGATTACGCCACCAGAAAATTTCTAATTTCGAGGCAGTGGGCAAAACACCACAAATGCCTCTAATATTTCCATATCATTTAAAATAATGAAGTAACTCCAATCAAGAAAAAAATATATATGGGGAAATAGAGCAATAAAAAATAAGAGAAAAAAACAAATGAAAAATTTTGCGCTCGCCTATATTTTCCGAGTTAAGGAGTTAAGGGCCTTTGAACTTTTCATAGAAGAGTACGATTTTGCACCTCAGCAAACAGTTTTATGGGTGTCATTGAAAAGCTTTTGAAGAGGAGGAAATACTAAAATTGTTTAAAAATGCCTAACCCATTAAAAGCCGATGACATTTTTATATAAATTTTATATCGTACTTAGTTTTTTTTTTTTTTAAATTTTCCGTCAACCCAATATTTGTTGGAGTTACCTTACTGAACTAGAGTTGCATATATGGCGAAGAGTAGATAAGACTTAGTACCGAATATAGCACTCTTACTTGCTTCAATACATATTTTATTCCTTAGAGTACCCGGTAGATGTCAATTATTTCGAAAGCGTTAAAAATCATAGCTAAAAGGGTTTCATAACTAAAATTTAAAATGTTTGGGTTCATCATGCAGAGATATTCTTCAGTAATAAACATCACTAAAATTAATTTTTTGTTAATTCAAGTGATGAGTTATATTTGTGATACATTTTTGGCATTTTCCACTTTTCTTTCTTTAAAATTATTAAAATCTTTGCCATCATTAATTACACAAAACAAGTGAGAGTGATATATTCGGTTATGCTGAATCTATATACCTTTCACCATATATGTAAATCTAAGCTTTTTATTTCCCTATTTTTTTTACGATTGTTGTCATAAATATTATTAAAAGTTTCTTATATATTATGAAAATTTTCATAAATAATTAATATCAAAAAGTAGGAATAAGTTCCTAAAAATTTAATTCTTATATTTATGAAAGTTTTCTTTTAAAATATGAACTTCGCAAACACATGTAAGACTAACCGAAACTAACGATTTGTTTCAACTGGTATGCCTTGTGTAAGAACAGTGTAAAAGATAATTTTTTCTATCTAGCTTACTACAGGTATTAAAACCAAAAAAAATAATCAGTTTAGTCGTATGTTGTCAGTATTTTTCGGTAAATTGCACATCAAAATTTGCACAATTTTTGTTCAATTAACCGGGGAACCAATTAGCCAATACCCGCTTAATTGAACAATTCGTTCAATTACAAGAATCCCATTTAATTGAACAAATTTTTCAATTACAGGAATTCCGTTTAATTGAACAGTTTGTACGTATCGTTTTCCACTCATAGTCTAAAAAATAAGATAAAATTAATTTCCAATGTTATTATCAAATACAAATTAAACACTTACGCTTTCTCACGGTTTTTCCTTAATAGGGTGTCAGACGATCAAGTTTTCATGCAAGTTTTAAAATTTCTCTCATTTTTGAACCAATACACTTACACTTTAAAAACTTGCTGAGAATTTGCTTTCAAGTTTTCGTTCGCTGTAAGTGTTTTCTTGACATCTTGCCTAAGGGTATACTCGGCGATCTTGCTTAAAAGCTTGCTTTGAAATTGCGTGCAGCCTACGTCACAAATTAAATTTTTTGTGAATTTTGACAAGCAGTATTTGTAACTTTTTTAAAAGAGAATTAAACAAAAACTTGACCGTGTGACTGCACCGTTAGCAATAAATATATGTTTTCAATTACATACGCAGTAGAGATGCCACCCAGTGTTTTTCACAAATGATGTCAGATATGTATGTGCAAAAATGGCAGATTATTTTCCAATAATAATGCAATTAACCGAGTAAAAGTAAGAGGAAATTTATTTTTGATGACATGAATTTTGAACCAATTAAGCGGGATAATCAATTAACCGGGTTCAATTATCCGAGGAAATTTACATGGTTTTCGTATGCAATATGTATTTTTGCCCGATCATTTGGTTCAATTAAGCGTGGAAACCAATTAACCGTAGGATCAATAACCGAAGAATAGTTTAATTGTAAATTTCTAGAATAAAAAATAAAAGTATATTTAGATGTGAATGAATATTAAACATTTAAAGAAACTTCATCTTTGTGCAGTTAGTGATATGTTTGAGTGTATTTATGAAAATTGTTTTCAATTATTTAAAAATATTCATAGATTTAAAAGACATTTCACAAAAAAGCACAAAATTGGTCAAAACAAATTAAAACACCATTATAAATTAACATCAGCTACAAAGGGACCAATCAGTGGACCCAAGTGGGCTGTGGCAACACGGCCGACTGCCTGACTTAACCTAACCTACGAATGTTGCAAGCAGTAATCTTTCTGAAAATGATGATGACGATTCTGAAACACCGCACAACCCTAGCGATAATATGTTAAATTTAATTCTGCACTTGCATAGCAAAAGATGTTTTAGAAATCCAAAAAAAAATTAAATTGCTATTCACCGCGTTGAAGGATATAAACACATTATGAGATGAAATGGATAACGAATACAAGATTAAAAAAAAGCTTTCAAGCCTGGGCTTAGTTGATAACCTTATAGTTTCCAATATTCATACCGAACAACAATCCTTGCATAATATTAGTGAATTACAATTTATGCCATCATTCTTCCAATCAAATTTCAATTAAAGCAGTTTTGGAAAAAATAATAATTTTACAAAAACTCCAATTACAAAAAAAAAAAAAAAAAAAATAAGAAAAACATATAAAGGTGAGAGGAAATTGCAAAATACGAAAAAAATTAAGTGCTGTATATAATTTAACGTAAAAATGTTAGCGGCTTTACGCATTTAAAAAAATATTAGTATTTGCTAAAAAATCTCTTTAAAAGCTATTAAATGATGTCCATATTGTAGTATTAAAAAAATATGGTGCACAATCGTGCTTTCCAATGAAAATTTCAAAAGCTCATAGGTCGGAAAATACGGGCGAAAGATATTTTTTACTTTATATTTATCTTATGTTTAGTTCTCTATCGCTCCACATAGAGTTTGATTGGATTTACTTCACTAACCTAGATTTGTTCTAACTGATATGAAAATTAAAGGCTGGAGTGCTGTATTCCCCGCTGCCTCGAAGCACATGTACCGATCTTACTGGTTTAAAAAAAAATTCTAATTTTCTCTAACTTATCTAGTACATTTCCAAAGTTGATTTCAATCCAAACACGAACGGACAGGCGAAAATCGCTCAATCAACTTCTTTATGCATAAGGAATATATAAACCTAATGGTTTCGAAAATTGATATTGTAGAAATTATTAGTGAAACGAAAAACTTAGATACATATATCCTATTTCCACCTGTGATGAAAGCAATACAAAAATAAATGGGTTAAGCATTTTTAAAAAAATGCAGTATTTTTCGAAAGTCTCTGCAAAAGCTTTTGAATGACTCCCATATTGACAATCGAACTTTTTTACTAAAATTTCGATTTCTTCACTCGATGTTTTTTCTTATTTCTTAATTGTCTATCGCCCCATATATTTGTTTGCTATCGGATACTTGTTTCATAAATTTTTTCGATGATACAGAAAGCTAAGAAGAAGCTTTAGGTAGAATGTGATTTAATGGTTAACAATTTATTCTTTTTGATTCAATTGGTTAATAAAGTAGAATTAGACAAGTACGAAGAATGTTGATGATGGATGTAGCTCTCCAGAGAATGCATTTTGTGCTGCTACCTAGCAAAAAAATTCAAAAAAGGTAATCGAGTGTGGAATTAAGCATTTTTGGTGGAAAGACTTCCCAACTGGATTACCAACCTAATGATTTTAACAAGGCATGAGACTTTTATAAACAATTACTGAGAATTAATTCCATTGACTTTTGCAGGAAATAATAATAGTCATTAGTATGTATTTTAAGTTATTCTTTTTTAAACTTAAAGAACTAGTTCAATTACTACTTGCTTTATTTGCGAATTAATGTAATGTGTTTCGTAAGCGAGTAACAAAGTTTGGCAATTACGAAAGTAAGTCGTTACATGGCTAGTACTTTTGAGGAAATGTCTAATTTTTTGCTGTGCAGTGTTTATTTTTTCCTTTCAGATATAATAATTATATATTTATGAACTAGTGCATAACTTTAACTGCTTATTTTTACGTTTTAAGCATAAATGAAGCTCTTTCGAGACCCTTAAATTTTTCAATGTCAAATCTTATATACCCTTCACTATTTATGTAAATTTAGTTTAGTGAAGTAACCCCAATCAAAACCACAAATATTAAGGTGACAGAGAATTAAAAAATTAAGAAAAATAAAGAGTTAAGCAGTTTTAAAAATTTCAAAATTTTTTGAAAGATCTATGCAATAGCTTCTAATTGATACCCATATTGATGTCTTAGGAAATATGATGGACAATCGTACTTTTCTATCAAAAGTTCAGAGGCCCATAACTCGGAATATACGGTCGAGCAAACATTTTTCACTGGATGTTTTTGTCTTTTTTTTTCAGTTCTCTAACACTCCATATAATTTTATAATAAACTATAGACATTCATAGTTTTTTTCCAGCTGCCGTAAATGACGTGGACCGATTTTGCTGATTTTTATAGCAAAATTTTCGAAACTATGTCTGATGAATTGGCGTGTTTGTATTTTTTCTAGCTCATCTGATACCTCTTGATTTCAACACTTACACAAACAAACAAAAAATATTGGCCACAAATATATATTTTAAATATTTTTTTTTCAAAATTATCGCTATCCTTAAGTCTGGCTTAAGTAAATTTTTAATAATATAACGTTTCATTAATAAAAATAATTTAAATAAAGTACAATCTGGACATTTTATAATTTGCACCATAATTTTTAAAGACTTTCCTAAAAAATACTTTTGCAAGCAATCAGACCTCTGTAGATCATTTCATATGGTCAACCATTTTATTTTATTTTTTCGTGCAGAATTTTTTTAAAAAAAAAGTCTTTATAAATACAAATTTTATTTATTGATTTAATAAAATGATAAATTTTTTTTCGGTTTGTTGGAATTTACAGGCAGCAGCTTTGTCTTGCATATTATAACCATTAAAATTACTTTGCGTTTAGAAAATTTTTAAAATTTTTAAACTTTCTACGAAAAGGATAAGATGTTATTTATTGTTATTAAAAAACCTACATGCAAAAATTGTTGATATTATTACTTTCTACTTTGACGTTATAATAATAATAATAATAATAATAATAATAATAATAATAATAATAATAATAATAATAATAATTACTTTCATTTTGGAAGTCATGAAGGGTTTAAACTTGTAATTAATACATTGTGATAGATTATATAAATTTCATATTCATATCTATCCAGCAAACATTTGAGTTGTGTTTCTAATAATTTTAATTATTATTAACTAAGAAGGTTGTGTTCGCTAGAAAAACACATCTATTTTGATATCTAAATCTCGTCAAATAAAAGAAAATAGCTTCAGCATTTTAAAGCAGAGATTATTACCATTGCAGTTAAAGTATGCTTCGATAGAAAAATCGCAATTATGTTCTTAGAATTATCATTCTGGCGTTGTCATATATAAGCATTCTCCGCCAAAAATTTTTCCTTCAGTAAAGGGCGGGGCACATAGAATCCATCTTACGTTGTACTTTGACACATTTAACTAAAGTCAAAGTAACGACGGATGAAGTTGGCACAATGAATACTTTGCTGACGGATGTTAAATCACAGTTTGCTCTCTATTTTTATTCACTTTTAAATTTAATTTGTATTTTATTGTTTGCCACCAAACTTTTGTTATTAAGATCACAAAACACAATTTAAACACAGCAAGAGTTAAAAGAAAACAGAGAAGAAGAAGCAGTTGATAGTTGTCAAAGTATTCAACATACGTCAAAAGTTAAAAGTTGACCAACATTCGTACTTTGCGTTGACGGACACGTATTGATTGTGACAACGCTCAAAAGAACACATGTATTTTAACTGACTTGTCAGTTGAATTTGTCAAAGTTTAACGTATGACGGATTCTATGTGTCACAGCTTAACGCTTAGGCGTAGGAAGCAAACAACTTTTGGATTCGTATTTTCTTAACAAGATGACTCACTAAGATATTAATTTAAAGCGAATTAATTTATCAGGCTTTTAAGACCACTTATACTTTCCAGCAGGCTAATTGTGGGGCCATCTAGGCATAAGATTTTCTGTCTAAAATGCTTTTGTTAAGCATCTCAGAAGAGTCTTATGTATTTAAAACAAAATTTTAATCATCCGTAAAATGTCTTTACTGAGTTAGGCAAAATTCTCTAAGCTTTTTTTGTAAACTTCTATTCACGCATTCACGCTAAACATTCGGCCATTGATTTGTTAGTTTTTTGCTTCTCGTAAAATAATTAACCAAAAAATTCTTTAGGCATGACCAGGCGAAAAACGATTTTCTAAGTAGCTTCGTAACTCCGATCACCCGAACAACGCGAGAGGGCTTGTGACGGCTGTTTGCACAATATGTAGGATATTGAAGCAACGCCAGACGTCTTACCTTCATTAACTTTTATAATAATTTCATTAAATTTTAAGGCATATTAAAGTCTCGGGGGGTCAGATTAAGAGTACATGCCGTTTGCGGAAAATATTTAAGATTCCTGTATTTTGCAATTTAAAATACAGAAGTTGACATTATTGTAATGGATCATTTCTTTGTCGTGACTATGTAGCTTGCTATTTTTTTTTTCTTCAGGAAGTTCTATCAATGATTTTCTTTTACATACTAGGGTTCACATAATTATTACTGGACATTGCGTTAACCTATAGCCATAAACTACTTAAGCAATTTTCCTGCCTCTGGCACAATTGTATCATTTATTAGGGTCAGCCTTAAAAGGTCAATTAAAATGTACGGAACCGGTTACACAAGTAAAGGGCCACATTTAAATATATTTACTAGCTTTAGAACGTTTTAAGTCTTTTGCAAGTAAGCGAGAAGCTTCGTGTAATTTATCCCTTATTTGCATTTCAGGTAGTGGTGTATTTTAAGTACTTAAAATTCATTTTTGCCATTTTTCAAAAAAGTTTTAATCAACGGATTATACGAATATCTCCTAACTGGAAGTCGTGGCTTGAAATTTGTATTTTATGGGAAATTCTTTGTACTTACTTCACACTGGTACTTGTATGATTTTACAAAGACAAATTAACTTTCCCTGATAACAATTATTGCAAAGTAATTCATTTATTTGTAATTGGAAAAGAAGAGTATTATTGTTATTATTTGTTAGTTGCAGAAATAACTAATATTTATTACTTTTGGCACTTAATAAAAAAGCAGAAAACGTCAAAGGAATAAAGAAAAAATTAAAATTTAACACAAGCGTTAAACACATTTTGCCCTTGTTTTTAATTGGATACCTACCAAATTAAAAAAAAATATCTTCAGAAATAACATGAAAAATGAAAGTTATGATTCTTAAAAAAGTCAAAAAATTGAAAACGCGTTGAATAAAATCTTCCGCTTCAACTTTTTGTTTAACCTAAATTTGAATTCAACAGCCAAAATTTTGTTTACGCCTTATTTTAACCAAAACCTGAGAAATATTGTGATAAATTGGATATTTTTCTGATTTTCTTTATTGTTTTGTTTTTTGCCTTTATTTATGTTTAAATTTCTTTCCAGCAACTGATATTTTTCTTTATGGTTTAGCAGAACCAACTCAACTGAAAAAATTAAAAAAACAAGAAGATTGTCAAAACTTATTTAATTTATTATTAATATTAATTCATGCTGTATGATTTTGTTATCGTTATTCGATTATAATGATTACCCCCATTGTGCAACCGTTACGTCCATAACGGTTGTTATGACGTTATTTTGTACTAAGATTAATATTTTACTTTTAAGAACGTAATTTAAAACTAAGGCAATGACCTGTAAGTTGTGTTTAACCCTTTGAGGATTTATAATTTTCGACTTATAAAAATTAAACGAAGAGAATTTTTTTATCGCAATGCAAAATTTCAATGTGCGAAGACAATTTACGCTGTTTTTTTTCACTTTTTATTTTCAATTTTCACAGTTTTCTGGATTTTAATAAAACTGATATAGACATAGGTTTATTTAGTGACTTATGTTAGAAATAATTTTAAAAAAATTTGCTCATAATCATGGCACATGTAGCAATGGTTTCAGTTAAAAAACTTGAAGTGTTTTTATAAGAGGAACTGACGGTCGATATTCTTAATATCGTACACCCGATTATTAAATATGAGCTAGAGTCTTTATACATATTTTAACAATATCATACATGAAGAATATGTAAACGAGGAAGTATCAATAATCAATCAATATTGAAGGTATTAAAAATTTGTAGGAAAATATATTTTTTTTTCAATGGATAGCTAAATTTGCAAAAAGCAATAACTTTCCTTATAACTTACGGACTATTTTTTTCGGTTTTTAGGGAACTAAGAGATGAAATATTTATGGCTGTACTTAATTAAAATATTTAGATCATTCTTTTTAAAATATATTTTAGTTAAATATGCATTTTAGAGTCTCAAGAAGACAGATCTGACTAATTTAAATTGCTGCTGTTAGACAGCAAGTAAAAGCCTAAAACAAAAATTTTAATTTTGATACCAGCTACATTAAACACAACTCTAATCCTTCTGAAATGTTTTTAAATTTTATATTCTTTGTAAACACACTTAAGCTACAAGCTGTTTTGGCAACCGGTAATAATTAGTTTAACGTTAACTCATTTTACACATCATAAAATTTTTTAAGTGGCTCTTTAAAATTGGCCGGCCCCATGATGGCAGCAACGAAGTCAAGAAGCTACAGTTTGCAATAATAATTCTTGTTTTTGACAATTGATAATTCGTTCAACAATGTGTTTAAAGCTTTTGCAGACTTGAGTAAGTTTATGTCGACATATACATAACTATAAAAAATTAACACAAATTTAAGTTAATATACTTCACAAAAAAAAGTTATTTTACTTAAAAAGTAAAAAAAATTATAAGAATTTGGGTTAATATTCTTGTTCTAAGGAGAAAGAAATGATAGTTTTTCCGAATCGTTACGTTCTTTTTCATCTTTCTTCGTATCCTCGATGGAAGTGTTAGGTGAAGTGTAACGAAAAAATCATTTTTGTTGAGCGTTGAATGACTTGTTTAAAATGCAAAAAAATGAAAACAATAGCATTTCAAATCTCATAGAATCCCGATTATAAAAGGAAAACAATTGTTGTGTACACGCAGTTAAACTGCGGCTGGGGTAAGCAAGTGGAACACTATACATGGTTTAGTTGACACTAGTGTTAGCCTAGTATCTGATGATGTTGAAAAAGCCTGTATTCTTGCAGATCAATTTTCTAGCAATGGGTTGCGATCTTTAGATACTAATCCTTTTTCGGCCAGGGTGAATGATCGGATATCCGAACTACACCGTTTGCATCCTATTAGGTCATTAAGTAGCGACATCACTTTATGGAAATGGTGAGAATGAATATGGATTTATCCGCGCTGAAATGATAGGAGAAGCCTCAAAAAGAGGGCAAACAAAAGATCAAGCGGAGTCAATGGAATTCCGGATATATGTAGTTGTAAAAAGAACTAGGAGTATAACTTGGCATTTTCTTGCATTACTCTTTAACCATTGCTTAAACATTGGTTATTTCCCACGGGCTTGGAGAAAAGCACTTGTGGTCCCAATACTAACACTAAAAATCAGACCCCAAGTGGAGTGTTAGCTATAGACTCTTCTCTGGGGAAGTTATTAGAATATTTCGTTCTTTCGCGAATAAATGATAAAATATCTAAGGGGAGTACTATTAGAATCCCAATTTGGACTTAGAGCTGGTTATTCGACTTCTCACGCTCTAATGGTATTTTCGGATTATGTATCCAGGGGTCTTAACAGGCGACATCGGACGATTGCTGTCAGCCTTGACTTTGCAAAGGCATTTGACAATGCGTGGCAAAATGGCATCATGTTTAACATGATGCAAATGGGCTTTGATCAGAGTGTTTATAGAATTGTGGAAAGTTTTTTAAATAATCGGACATTTAGCGTAAGAATTGGTGAAACTCAATCTTCTGATAGAATGGTAACGGCAGGCGTGCCCCACGGATCACTGTTAGGGCCAGTGTTGTACAATATATTTATGTCTGATATACCTAGACCACCTGAGGGAGACCTTCTGCTTGTATATGCAGATGACATCCTCGTTGCATCTTCTGGACCACGGGCCAGAACTGTCAATAGTCGCATTAACGATTATCTTTCAGTTTTGGTCGAACTCTTTGCTAGATGGCGACTAAGGCTATATATAACCAAGACTGAAGCTATAGTGATCAAGGGCAGACGCAAGTATCTTTATCCCAATAGCAGATCCTTTATTCTAAACATTAGAATTGGTAGTGAAGTGATAACTGTCTCGGACAGGATAAAATATCTGGGTGTAATATTTCATGAGAATATTGAGTTCTACCGCCATATTGATTATGTCTTGGAGCGTACTAAGCGAATGTATACTTCATATAAGGGAATTCTAGGTCGTCATGGGCTTAATAAAGGGATTCCGCTTCTTTTATATCGCCAAATGATTCGACCTATTATATCTTATGCATTTCCAGTTTGGTTTAGAATATCCTCTGCCCAAATGGAAAGGTTAAGAATATAGGAGAGAAGAATACTGGTTTCATGTCTTGGACTTAGGCGTAGATTAGGTACATGTTGAATATTCCACAGGCCCTCTTGCAGATCAATTTATGCTGCTACTGATTTGAGAGAATTGATGCGTTTATGATGGCATCGGGTATTGCCTTCACCGAAAGAGCTCGTTATCTACATTACGGCCTAGCTCGGGAATGCTTTGAAAGGACTACCAATTTGGAGTGCATTCAAAGGACAAGATATATGTCACCGATTGATCTTCTTGCTCTTAACGAAGCTGGTCTCATTTACGAAAGTGCAAACCTCTTATTTTATCATAGGAGAATAAATACCTTAGATATTTTTAATGTACTGTACAACACTGCGCAATAGGCCCTTTGCCAACTTTTGTATATATTTTAGTTGTAAGTTATTGTTTTTGTTATAAGCTTTAAATAATAAGTGCCTCCCTTTTTCCATTTTTTTGGGAAATTATTAAGAGTAAGAAACATCAATGTTAAAAAAATATTATATTCCATGGCTAACCCATAAATATATATTTAATAGTACAGATAAGTCCTTGAAAAATACTAAGTACGAGTATGTAAGGAAAAATTTAAAATAAGAAATAAATTAAGAATAAAAACATGTAAATTAATTGAATTTTTGGTAAATAAACTTGAACTTGAACTTGTATAGACGCAGTTGAGATAAGCTAATGAAGGCCCCTGTGTATTAGAACAGCAGCTAAAAATGGCTTAGGCCCCTGTAAATTAAAACAAGAAAACTGTGATACAAATTTCAAAGAAGCCTTAGTAATGAAAAGTAACAACATAATAATAGTTTGTAGAATCCGTAGCTGAGTTGATTGAATAGCCCGTTCATACTCAAAGAGAAATGAAAACACTAAAATATTTTGCAACGTCTCGGTCTATTATTTCTTATATAATTTTTTCACGCTTAAACTGAGCCCAAGTTTTGCAACACTTAGCGAATAAATCAATTTCCGTTCCGGATATGTTTAGCATAAAAAAAAACGATTAATAGAATACTTATTGAAATTTCATTCGATTAGTCAGAAAAGTGAAAATAATCAAATTGTGTATTTTCTTGGGATTAGTTGTTAAAAATATAAAAAAATAGTGTAGTCCTGAGTCAGGTTTTTGAAATGTTGAAAAATTTATTCACATAACAAATTTTCACGAAAATTTTTACCACAAGATAAAAAATTTACGTATTTATAAACCTTCAAGTTTAAAACGGAGCCACCAGCAGGTTAATGTTAAGGTAGATTTTTAATTGGGCTGATCAAAAACTACTAACAGTCTTTGTAGATTAAACGTTTGAAAAACATTAAATATTTGTAGAGAAAAAAATTTGTATAACTAAATCACGAAAACTTTAAATCTTAAGAATTATTGATAAATAAAGCCAGATGTCTTTTTATGCGAGGTGCCTTTCTGGATTAGCTTTAGGAACATAATTTCTAAGCACGTCGTATTATTTGTACCCAACATAACAGAAAATGAGCAGGAAGCAAAAAATAAGACATTTGTTTTTATGGGTGGTCTGGTGTACAATTATAGCCGCTATCTGCAAAATTTTATTAGTCAGTGTTACTATGTCTGCTACAATAAAAAGATGAAATTTGTAATTAAAAATCAAAGGGTGTCCTCATATAAGACGTCGTTTCAACGTATAAGCGCTTATTTTTGGGGTCTTAATGGGTACCCCTTTGAAATTTGTATACTGCTGCAAGTAAAAAGTAAAAACCCTACGCTAGTCAGTCTAACTCGCGCATAAAGGGTATGTAATATAAACTGTGTGATTGTAAGTGGGTCCTTAGATAAATATTATTTACTAATTATTTTTAAGTTGTGTACTAAAAGTATATTTTTTGATAAGCTTAAAGATTAAAATCAAGCTATAAGTTAGATGATTAGCAAGTTGAGCGTTAACTTCATTTCCTCTTGCGATACCCATTTTTCTAATAATGCAAAGATTTTTTACTTTGCAGCGCCCTTCTTTGCCGGTATTACTTTATAGCAATTAATCTTTGGAGAAATAAATAGCCAAAATAATCCTATTATTTCCAAGACTACAATATAAGTTGCAATTGCTTAATAAGTTGGGAAAAACTAAATTCCTGGTATTTTATGTGTATCATTAGGCAACAACAAATAATTTAAAACTAAACATTTTAGAAAAAATACTAAATATTAAAAATAGATCAGCAGCCGTCGGATTCAGAATATGATGTCATTTTTCAAGCAAGCACCCCAAGCTTTGAGAGAATGTAGGATAATACAAACATCAAACGATATGTTTTTTTTACGTTTTACCAAAGTTTGATGAGACTTTTATTTGCTGAAATTAAATTTTTATTTACAGCTGTCCTTTCCTCAATTGTTTTAACAAATTTACCTTTAAACTTCATTTGCAGATCTTATAAACTTTAACAAAGTGCTTAGCATAGTTTTTGTGTTTTTATTTATCGTAAAAAATTGTTATATTTTTTAAATTAAAATAAACTTTTAAAGGTTTAACAGAAACCCAATTATATATGACATTTACAACATTTCTATAAAAACAAGAAAAATCTTAAAAACAATTTAAGCAAACTATCTTTTAATATGTTTTTGGCTTTAACAAACTTTTGGTCTTTATAAGTTGTATATATTATTTTCAAAATTTGTTTTGAATGCATGTGGTAAGGCCGTTTTTATCTAGTTCTTTGAACCAGTAACTTTTTTCTTTTAATTCACATTTATTGCACACTGTGCTTTTCCAATCGCATGCATCCAGCAAAATCGGCTGCCAGTACATGTTGCACTTGCGCCTGGAGTTGAAAGTGTAGCTAACAATATTTTAAGAAAAACCATCAATGACCGTATCACAGTCTAAAGCATTGCAGCAATCGAAATCTGAAAACAAAACCAAAATGGTAAAAAATGGTATTGAAACAATAAAATTAATTGATAGGAAACACAAAATACAATAAGCTAATATGCATGAGAAAAATACATTTGCTAAATATTTATAAATAACAAATAAAATGTAAATTTATAAACATAAAAGTAACAAGTAAGAGTGCTATATTCAGCTGTGCCAAATCTTACATAACGCTCACCATATATGTAAAACCATATATGGTACCTAGTACGACCTATATTGTTGTATTTCTTCATTACATTGTCTTTATTAATTACTAAGTAAAGCTTATTAAAAAAAACCTTTTTGGTTTTATTGTAGTGTCGGTGTTAATTAATGCTAATTGAATTTATTTCGTTATTAAAGTTCAATTTTTTACAATAAGTGAAGAGAATAAAGAAAAGTTTAAAATTTAATGAAAAATTCAATTCACTTTTTCAAAGTAATATTTTTAAGATAAATCAAAAACCATAAAAAACATAAACATAATTCAACATTCGGAAATGCGAACTACATACACAAAAAATGTTTATTTGGAACTCTCAGAAGAAATGTCCATTTGCGAAGGATTCTACGTTATTTCTAAAACTGTTTTGTTATTTTATGTTATTGATATCAAACAACATTGAACATTCCTTAGAAGGATCTAAAAAAGTTAACAATTCGCGCTACCGTTTACGTCCACAAACATCAAATTTATAGTTAGTTAAAAAATTTGCCGAAAAAATTATATACTTTTCATTTTTATCTGACCTTAATGGTAAAAGAATCAGTGATAACCTTCTATCATAAAATATTTTTTTATCTCAACACTTGTTTTATGCTCCTTCTTGTTGTCTTAATTCCTTTCGAATTTGACAAGGAAATTTTGTATAATATTTTTACGACCAAACCATGCTCCTCACAAGAAAATTTATGAGAAGAACGCCGTTTAGCCTATCAGGTCACATCATAAACGGAAATGCTCAATAGGGGTTAGTAGAACAACTGGATGATTTCCTATTACTAGGGGAAGAAACAAACACCCAGAGCTAAGTTAGAAAAAAAATGGTTTCAATCACCAGGTTAATGTATGATTGGTAGCTGCAGCAAGTTTTTTTTACACATGCGCAACACCAAAACGAATTATAATTAAGAAGGTTTTTCTCAAAACTTGCCTATTCGTCTTTTGATAAACTGATTTTTATTTTTTCTGAGTAAATTAGTGCTCAGTAGAAAACAGTAGTAAAGGGCATCATTTCAATAAAATTATATTATTTCCCTTTAAAACACATTTCCCAAAGAAAATATTTTGCAAAATTGTGCAAAGACACAAGAAGTAAAATTATTAAAAATATAAATACCAAATATATTTGTAAAGCAGAATATTTTCTTAAATTGCATTTGGGCATGGTACCAGTACGGCCCCATAAACTTTAAAGGAGTACTTACTTTTTAATTCGTTTTCTCCACTTTAACTAAGGCAACCTATTTAACACATTAATTAAATATAAGCATAAGCTCATAAGATGCGAATTATAAATTAATCAATTCATATTGTATGTGCCATCATAAACAGCGTGAGTGTGTGAAAGCATGCTTTGTGTTAAATTACAATAATAAATTCGTAATAATAATTAAAAAATGTAATTTTAAATATTCGCTAATAAAGTTGGCTTAAAGATTTATGAGTAGAACTGATTTACGTTCTTATTTTAGTTTTTAGTTTCAACTATATTGGACTGTTGAAAATTTAAAATTAATTGTAATAATTGAAATCAAGGTTAATAAGAAAAAAACGTAAAATTAAGTCTTTTAGGGGCAAAGTATTTGATGGTAATTTTTATAACTGAACATTAAAATATGTATTTGTTTAGTTTCAATACAAATATTAGATTGTTGACATACCTTTCGGTGAAGACCGTCGTCACTGGCTGTTTATTTAATATGTTTGTCGAGCGCTTTCGATGTGAGAACATCATTTTTGAGTATTACTGGAGAGATAGTGTTAGGTATTTTTTATATAAGTAGTGGCGGGTAGGTAAGTGTGACCATTTATCGGTGTTTTTCGTTTGTAAGAATGTTTTAATAATTTTTGTGGTGTAAACATTTTATACTGTAACGGTATTATTTCTGTACATGTAATATCTTTAAGGATTTTTTTGTTAATTGAGATAGTAATCGATAAATGATTGTATATCTATCTGTGTTCGCATAACATAAAAACTACTACTTCATACTATTTGGGGATTTATTTTTTATTTTTTACTTGATATTAGTTTTTTAAAATTATTTCTTATTTTACTTCAAAAACATACTTAAGCTCATATTTTTAAGTATTTGTAAACAAAGCAATATTTTTTATTTTTACTTGAAGAGCGAGCGATGTAAAAGCTTTGATATGTTTGTCACATAAACCGTTTGATCTAAATATTCTTTATTGTAATCGTTACTTGAAACGAAATGACACTTTTATTTTAAAATTATGATTTTTTGATAAAATATTGTAATAGTAAAAATAGAGGTGTGAAATTGAGTAAAGCAGCCGTGTAACATTTGAAATAAAGAACCGTAACTAATAAACGATTAAGTTCTTAATTTTGTTGACATTTTAATTTGTAAAATAGATTCGCTATGACCGATACTACGGGTTTAGGTAAGTGGTCTTTCTTTAAACATTCGTGCGATTCAGTTCCGCAATAAATAGTGATTTTTTGGATGCATTAATTACATACATAAATGAGTTGAATCCAAATTTGAATGCATTTACGATTAATTTAAATTCTTGATATCTATTCGAATAAGAATTCAAACTCTATTTCTCGACAATTTTAAAACTCGCTTTAGCTTTTCGACATCGTTTATCATAATTCACACTGTGTAAATTTCAAGTTTATATTTTTAATAGTTTAACAGATAAATCTGTAATCGTCAAAATCACGTCAATATTTTTTCTACATCGTTAATCATAACTAATATAGTAACACGCACAGTGAAAATTTCATGTGTTTGTCTTTTAGAATTCTTTTAATTTTCTATATCGTTTGTCATACATAGCATTTGTAGTTATACACTCTGTATAATTTGTAACTAAAAACCAATTTTTGTATGTAAAATTCAAGTTTTAATTCATTAAATTAGGTGATGTATTCACATTTATCTTGAAAATAAATACATTCAGATTCTGATTTATTTTTAGCTGATGAAGTGCATTCACACAAACTTGCTTCATAATAAATTCATACGAATTAAAATTAATTTACCGAGTGAATGGCATTAAAGAATATGAATTCAGTGTGAGTGCATTCAAATCTTAATTCAATTAAATTTTTAAACAGATAAATGCACTGAAACATTTCAATCTACGGGGTTTTAAAACCAAATATGAATCATTCGTTTACAGCCCTGGTTCCTGTAAGCATTAAGTTTTTTATAGAAATTTAACACTTAGCACAACAACTTGCAAAAAAATAAATTCGTATTGTTTTTATTAGCAATTTTAGTTGAATATTTTTTCAAATACTTTAAAGCAAAGTTGTTTTCTTTAAACCTAAATCTAAAGGCATAAATTAAAAAAAACTGAAAACGAGTTTTAAATAGAACTATAAAACTTGACCCTCGAAAAATTTTTAATAAAAAACCTTGGCAAAAGGCATCGATTAAATTAAAGTCCCAACTGTTAACAAACAAAGTTAATTATCGCATCAATTTTTGTTTGTTTGGTTTATTTGTTTTATTATTTATTATTATGTATTTTTAATAAAAGTTGTTAACTAAACATATGACTTTTTGTTTATTCTTTCTTAATTATATACTTATCCATTCTGTTTAAGACGCTTTTTTCAAGTCGTTGTAAGTTGTTGCTTTCAAATTCTTTATAGAAGCAGTATGTTTTTTGTTTAACATTGGGAAACGTCCAACTGCCTTTATTTAATGTGGACTTTGAACCGCCTGGCGTGTTTTTTAAACAGTGCTGTCAGCGTTCCTAGTAATAATTTTTCATTACCTTGGTAGTAGTTCAGTTAAATCCTCCTTATATAATGGGATAACTTTTGTTTATTATTCATAGACTTATTAAAAGCAAAGCGCGTAATACATAATTTAAGGCTTATCGACGATGTGGTGTGACTGACTGACTCAGTCATCCTTTTACAGCGCAAACGGCTAAAGCCAAGAGAATTTTGTTTACATCTTAAGGTGCGTTTAGACGAAAAATAAAAGTTGTATATCCTTACATATAACATTTTTTTGGTGTTGAGAACAAAACCAGAAAACGTTAAACAGCTGGTGTTTTAGTTTTAAACACAAATTTTATAAACTTCGAACTTGAAATGAGCAAGCAAGATATTGAATATATTGCATGCAAATGCAATTTATTTAAATATAAAAAAGAAAAGGATAAGAAATAGACATATAAATAAAAAAGCCTAAAACATGCCGTGGAGTTGACTGATTACTGCGAAGTAACACTAATCTAGGTTTTACATCAATGGTGATGGAGGAGCTGCGGTTAGAAATTTTAAGGCATGATTTCTCTTGCCACATCTCATTCAAATTCATCACCGCTTTTTTAGGCTAATCGAACTGGAGTTTTAAGTTGTTGCTGTTGAATGATATTCTTTATGACAAATGCGCATTTATTTTACATCAAAAATAGCGGTATTGTGGTACATATTGTAACGTTTTTTCGTTTTAGACAAACGCTATATTACGAATACCACTGTGGCACATTTTTAATTCTCTTTTTCTTACTCTGTGGCTCTGGCTTTATTTGAAACTACAATGTGGTCTCTTGCTTACTTTTACTACTTAATTTTACTTTTCAACCTAGCCATCTACGATAAACTACTCCGTAATACTATTTATTATATAATTATAATATCCCATTTAACATTTTAAATAAAAAGACAATTTATTCGTTGGTTGGAAAAGCAAGTATCGATACGTATTTCGCTGGTTGCTCAAGCCAGCTCATCAGGAAACCTTTATTCAATTTTTAGAAAAGCCAAAAACATTTCTATTATGTATAAAAACTTCAAGAACACATCTCAGTGAGGCTCCAACCCTTATCATTGGGTACGCCGTATATAAAAAAAAAATAATTTCACAACAAACTAAATAAACTTACCAAAAAAAAAAATTCAATCAATTAAAACTTAAACAATGTAAACACTATCACACAAACAGTAACCATTGCGGCAGATGTTTTACAACTGGACTGCCCTCCCAACCTTGTCACAAAAATTCTTATCCGCATTCAACTTTTTTTTGTGAACCCGTATCCTCTCAGATTCCTCTTTTTTTAACTCACCTTCATGCTATTTTTCCCTTTAAATTAGGCCGAAAAAATAATTATTTCAATTTCACATATTTACATACAAATTTTATTTAAACACAAAAACTTAATCCTATACAGATTTGAAAATACGAATTTGCTATTAAAATACAAACTATCTTATATTTAACAAATTTATATAAAACAATTTTTTTCACAGCGAAATATATATGTATGTATTATCTATTATCAAAAATAAACTGTTTCTAATATCGTAAATTTGTTTTACTTTCTCTTTTTAGAATTCTGATCAACTAATTACTAACTTCAATCTTTATTTTTTTTACAACTCTAAATCCTACCCTGAAGGAGCTCCCGCAGGTTAAAATTTACTCCTGTGAAGTTTGTGTAGTAGATAAACAATTAATGTGAGTTCTGAAAAAAAAAGATTTTAAAACTTATTAAGAAAATTATTCAAATTTTATTTATTTTTTTTCCAATTTGAGTATATTGGTACATATTTTGTAATAAGTTCAAAAGATTTTTTTATATGTTCCTAAATTTAAATTTTAATATATTTTACGTATTTTTAGTATTTTTGTTAAGATTTGACCAGGATTAAGTTTTTTTTCTTCTTTTTTTATAAATAAAATATGTTAATTTACTTAAATTGTGCTTGATTCCTTCAAATATAAATATTTCATTAATCAATAAGGCAAAAAGGCCATAAGAAACTCAAAAATTTTAATACAAAAACACAGTAACCATTGAGTAACTATTTTTATTTTTTCTTTTATTTTTACTGTGTTTTTTTATTAAAATTTTTGAGTTTTTTATGGCCTTTTTGCCTAGTTGATTCAATGGAGTTCTCATTTAATTAATTTGGCTTTTGGTATAAGACTCTGAGGTTTTCTTTACAAAATTTGGGTAAAATCCACTGATGAGCTATATGAGCAGTAGTGAAATGGCCATATGGATATGCTTTCCCCGCAAGAATACGTAATAATAATAAATATTTCATGAGAATATCATGAAATATTTATATTTAAAGGAATCAAGCACAATTAAAGTAAATTAATATAATAAAGATTCCAAATAATAAATTTTCTTGTTAAATAAAATATGTTTATAACGTTAAACTGAATTTAAAAATGTTTTTTGATTAGTGGCTAAAGGAAATGGCATGAGGATAAGGTAAGGAAAGAGGAGTCAGAGAGGACTTGGGGTCACAGAAGGCAATATGATTTGGTGGAATATTTTTTTTGTGACACGGTTGGGAGGAAAATTGAGGCGTAACATCTGCCCCAAAATTTTGTGCTTTGTGTGGACGTGGTTGTGTCACTATAATATTGTTTAAGTAAGTAGTCTGAGTTTTTCTTGTGTCGTTGTTGAGTTTTTTTTGTGTGGGGTACCCAAGGAGAAGTGTTGGAACTTGACTGGGATATGTTTTCCGTTGAAGGGGCTAGTCGGAAACCTCCTTGGTCCCTGCGTCCGTAACACTACATAAAAAAAAAACAATATTCTAGAACTTGAGAGAATCCAACAAGAACTTGCATAAAGTCGCTTTACTTTTTTTAATCAGCCATGGAAATCAGACTCTCAAAATTTTAACTTATTTTGTATTGTCTGGCTTACAGAAAAAACGAAAAAAATATTGTTGCAATAAATATGATAAAGAAAAATTTCTCTGGAAAGCTAGAAATAATAAATATTTTACAAAAAAATATTATTAGAATTTTGTTTAAATATTAATAATTTTAAATTTTTAAAAAAGAAAAAAATTTTTGTAAAAACAAACCTTAGAACTTTTGCCTGTCAACTATACTTTTAAACAGGATATACTGACCATTTTATGAAACCTACCTAATTAAAATTTTCCAACAATTTTTTTGAGCCTTGTTTTACATTTAAGTTTTTCACAGCCAATAAATGGTAATATTTTTATTTTTAGTGAATATTTTAATTTTGTACTAATTTTTGTTATCATGCATGAGTTTGTTGTTTTTGCAATATAATGGTTTAATTTTTTGAAACAAAAAGTTTTCTTTATTAAATGTTATAGCATAAACAATAGTTTATTTGCATTTTTAAATTACGTTTCTAACACTAAACAAAACTAATTGCAAAATATTTTTTGTTTGCTTTTTTGTTCGTTATTGCCTTGAAAACGCGATGATAAAATTTTTGACAGTTTTCAAACCTAAACTTATTCATTTCTTACCTGAAATATCTCCTGCAGTTTTAGTGGCAGTAGAACAGAACAAACCTCATACAAATTTAAAAGAAATTGTAATCATATTGCGCAACATCCTAAAAATTATAATTAAAATTATTTCTTGATAAAAAAAAAATCAAACAATTATGTTTAAGTACTTTGACTACTGAAGGTTTTCGAATTTCATATTAGTTTCTATTTTTAAAATTATGGGTTTTTTAAAGCCATTAATAAGTGGCAACTTTAGTAAACGCTTCGATAAAAGCCATGAAATAAACCAGTTAAATTTTCGTTCATAGAAATGAAATTTTTAAATATTTCTAATAATAATATTTAGAGAAAGGTAGTAGTAATTCCACCGCAGTGTTGACCAAAAATAAAATGTACTAGGATTTGATGAGAACAAGAAAGTTGCACTAACAGAATGATTAATTGAAAGTAAATATATTAGGTTTTAATGGTTTAAATAATTATGTCAAGTTATCTTTATTTTATGGAAAATATCTTTTATATAAGATTGAAGCCACTCTGGATAAAAATTATTTTCACAATTTTTGTATGATGTTGCGAATTACAACAAGGTTTTCGAGTTCGATATACGTATTTTTTTAAGTTAACGGGATAAAAAATAAGCTGCCCCAAACCAAAAAAAAAAAAAAACAAAGAAAAAATACTGAAGAGACTTGGTTTGTGCCAGTGCTAAATTAGGAAAATTATAAACAGTAACAATAATAGTTGTTATATAATAATTTCTGCACATATTTTGCTTGATGTTGTCGGTTTTCCCTGTTACTATTCTGGCTCTGTTATGTTTTTTCTACTTAAAAACATTTAATTTTGTTAAGCGCACGATAAAAAAACTCACTCAAATCTTGCTCTCTTCGAGAACTAAACAAAAGAGCTTAAGAATGTGTGTGAAGTTTGCTAAAAATCTTGTTTTTTAGAATTGCTAAAACTCTTCTAAGAAATAATTTTTAATTTTTGCATCCTTAAAGGCACAAAATCCACTATTTTGTAAAACTATTTTGTAAAAGAAATTAATATTTTATGTGCTATTTATTGATACAAAACAGCAGAGAATGGTTGTAATTTTATACAACTTCCTTAAAACAAAAATAAGCGAAAATTGTATAAATTGTTTACAAATAATTTGAAAGTCATCAACTCATCACCTGAATGTTTTCCTCTTTTCTGGGAGCTCTCACGGTGTTTCATTAACCTAATCGTAAAATCTGTATAGATTGTTGTCGACATTGCCGATTGTGAATTAGGCAGACCTTTTCAACCACGAAAAAACCATGATTCAACAAATTAGTCTTCCTATGAGTTTATGCTGGGCACTCTTGGTGGCTAGACAGTTGGCTTTTTCATTTCTTGCATTACCCCATGTACACGGATCTAAAATAGCATAAAACAGTGTTGAGCAGAAGTTAATGGTATAGTCCATGGCAGTCCTATCCATTTATTAAAGTGAGAGTAGTAGGGTATCATGACTACCGAAGTAATATTAACCCTAATACTTTCACTCTTCTTCAACAATTTTTAAAGCTTTTCTCCGCTTTATAAATAAAAATGTGAGGAAAGAAATCAAATCAATCAAAATCAATGTAGTTTTACTCCCAAGCAGCTACTAAAAAAAAGACTTAAAAATTAAAAATACTTTATTTTGTGTTGTCATCCATTTTTTTTTGTCATAAGTGATAACAAAATATATTGCATTTAATAAACCTTTAAAAGGTTTTATCTATTATGTATTAAAAACATGGAGCATTTATCACAATGATTTAATTATTTGATATTGTAAAACACTCTAATAAATTAAGTTGTTTAAAGTTACTTTTTCATTATTTAAATTATATGAAATCTCGTTTATTTTTATCGATAGTAAAAAGACCGGCAAGGTTATTGATTATTTAAACGAGTAGTCGAGTCATTTAATATTCTCTGTAAGACATAATTAATCACTTTAATTATGTAAAATTAAAAAAAAAGGTTTTTTATTATAAATTCGTGATGACACCATTTGTTGGAAAACGATTATAAAAACTTGTAATTCATTAGTTATGTTTGAAAAAATTTAAGTAAAATCAAAATCAAACACGAATGTGTTTAGATGCCAAAGTGTTAACTACATGTAATACGATTCATTTCACTCTTCTCAATAAACTATTTCTTAAGACCTGGACAAAATAAAGTGTTTGTTGTCTGTTTTTCTTGAGTAAATCAATATCAGATAAAAGAAGTACAAAACAACCCATTAATCCTTTGATTAAGACTTTCCGCAGTTTTCTTAACTTATTTATCTTTATCAGTCACTAGGGGACTACTTCAAGGCTCAAAACTTGAAGCACATCTTTCTTTAATTTAAGAGGAAAGTATCGCATTTCATTCGCTAGCTGAAGTAAGAAGGAATATATCGATGACTTAGATAAAACACAGTGTTACAAAAGTGAACGCAATAGAAAATCTGGGGAATAATATGTTTTTTCTTGTAGGTCTTGTGGAGTTAAAGAAGAATCCAATAGTGAAATATGCCGGACACCTCCAAAATCTAGATTTACATTTAAACCTTATAAACCTGTAACTTTATTGCTAATGGTCCGATTTCGAATTTTGAATTTACTAGATTTAGAAAGAAGAAACTGAGATCTTTCGAATGATATCTAAGAAAATTTGGAAAATTTGGGTATTATTGTCGAGCAAACACAAGTTTTGTAGATTTTTCAAAAATTTTTCAACTTTGGTGACGTTTTTATACATAATTTTATTAAGAAATTATAATACTATTAAATTTATTCATTTATTCGCTTATTTACGATTACAATGCATATTTGGGTTAAAAATAGATAAGCAATTGACTGAGTTATTTAACTTTTCATGAAAACAAAATTTTTACCAAAATGCCTGCACAATGTTTTTGGTGTTGTTTTTATGCACCTTCTATTAAGTTACAAATCAATGTTATCCTAAACGCAAAAAAAATTTATAATAAAAGTTTAAGTCATTCAAAAATATTGTTTTTTTTTGCGTTGTTTTTATGCACTTTCTTTAAAATTTCAAGTCACAGTTAGCCTAAACACAACAAAAGTTACTGTTTTTTTTAATACGACGTTTTGTAAATGTCTTCTTTTCACTTTGCGTCTGTGTATTTAAAAAAAAAACGTTTGCAATTTAATAAAAATCGTGTGCAATTTTAATTAAAATTAAATAAAAAATGTGTGACAATCGTAACAAATTTTGCTATATTTGTGGCTTATTTATAGATATTAATTACCGTGGTGATTTTAAAAACAATGTTGGAGTGGTAGCAGTGTACAATAAATCGTTCTTTTGATACTAGTCGCTGGTACGAGCCAGAATTTGTTTGTCAATATTGCTGTAATACATTAAAAAAACAAATTCAACCTTCGTTTGTTTTGCCCTTTTCTACGCCTATGATTTGCCATCTCAGCCATATCATAAACCAGATGGTTGCTACTTTTGTAAAAACCGATGTTTTAGGTCACTGTTTTAAAACACGCAAAAATACTAAATACGCAAATATTGTAACTTTTACAAAACCGATACCTGTAAGTAATGCTAACAACGAGCAAATCTATCGGTGTTACAGAAAAAGAGTTTAAACAAGAAGAGTTCCTGCCATCCAGATCTACAACAACGAAGCGACATTTTTTGTTAAAAGCTGATTTCGACGATCTTGTTCACGATTTACACTTGTCAAAGTGTTAATCTGAAGTCCTCGGGTCGCGATTAAAGCAGCGGAGTTTGGTGGAAAAAGATTTCGTTATAAGATCTGGTAGAAAAAGTGACCGGACTTGGTTACTTGAAGAAAGTTTTAAGACTAGTTCCAGTGACAGTTTTTTTATAAATGTATGACTTTATTTTTATTAATTTAAGATTTGTAATGTAATATCTAGGCTTAAAAGCTGTTTTATTGCCCAAACAAAATCAATTACCTTCAGTTCCAATCGCATATGCGACTAATATAAAAGAAACTTACGAGGTGATAAAAAATATACTAATGTTTGTTAGCTATACCACCCATAAATGGAAAGTCATCGCTGACTTAAAGGTTTTGACAATTTTATTTGGTGTGCAAGGTGGTTACACAAAGTATCCGTGCTATCTTTGTGAATGGGATAGTCGTGCACTGAATGGTTATGATCGCAAAGTATGGCCATCTCGCGAGTCACAAAGAATAGGCAGGAAATTTTTTTTTAAATGACCAATTATTTCAAGCTGAGGACGTTATTCTGCCACCACTGCATCTTAAACTGGGATACATAAAACAGTTTGTAAAAAATTAGATGTAAACGCCGACGCTTTTTGTCATCTCAAAGCGGTGTTCCCAAAATTAATTGAAGCCAAAATAAAAGGAGGTATTAATTTATTCGTTTACATATCTAGTACGTTTTTCATCGTTTCTATCTGTTTTAATAACTTTTAGGTTTTTTATTGCACCTCAAAATCGAAAATTTATGAGAGAACCAGATTCCATTAACAAGCTAAGCTCCGTTGAAAGACGTGCATGGGAGCGTTTTGTTGCACTATGCGATAATCTTCATGGTAATCACAGAAGCGACGCCTATGTCACAGTTATCAATGAGTTTTTAAGTGCGTATGGTGAAATGGGCTGTATCATGTCCATAAAAAATCATTTTTTTCCATTCGCATTTGGACTTTTTTCCAGATAACTTGGGCCAGTTCACCAGGAACATTTTCACCAGGAAATGGCAACTATTAAAAAACGCTTAGAAGGAAAAAATAAGATAAAAATGATTTTAGAATATTGCTGGTCACTTAAACGAGAAGCTGATGATCCTGATTTGAAAAAAAAACGGTCAAGCAAACACTTTTGAGTTAAATAACCAAAAATAAAATTTGTATAAAATGTTAAAAAGTTTATTTTCAATTGCTTATCTATTTTTAACTCCAAATATGCATTGTAATCGTAAATAAACGTACTTTTTGAATAAATTCAATAGTACTATAGTTTCTTTATAAAAAAATGTATAAAAACGTTACCAAAAAGTTAAATTTTTTTTTTAAGTCCAGATTTACACTATGCAATTTTTTGAGGCATTTTTTTTCTCAATTTCTTATTTAAGTTGCAGCGGCATGCGTTATTTAAAAACAAACATAAACAAAAATAATATACCCTCAAAATCCCAGTAATACCATATTGCTTACTCCTCTTGCTTCACCAACAAGCAAAAATTTCATGCAAGTTTCATGAAAAATTGCCTAGTCTAAATGCGGTATAAATCTACAAAATTTGTGTTTGCTCGACAATAATACCCAAATTTCCCAAATTTCCTTTCTTCTAAATCTAGTAAGAAATTCAAAATCGGACCAAGGTAAAAAACCGGGTTTTTAACCGTAAATCCGGATTTTGGATGTGTACGGCATATTTCACTATCGACAAGACCTACAAGAAAAATAATATCCGGTCCCAGGTTTTTTGGACTGTCGCACCGTGTAATTTATAGCTAGACAATGGCACACTGCCTTTGTTTGAGTCATAAATCGCAATTCTTGTTAACATAAAAATCTCTAGCAATTTAGACTTAATAGCTCGAAGTTACTAGTTAGTGTGATTCAAACATTAAACTGTTGTTTTCAAAACAAACACCTCAATAAAATATAATATCTACGAAGAAGGCACTCAGCATTACTGAAAAATAAAATATGTGAGTTTTAGGCTTCATAAACTAAATCTTATAATGGGTTTTGTTAATACAGATATTTTTTATTGTATACGTAGCGGATACACATATTATCCACATTCAATGTGGCGAAGTTAAAAGTATTTGCATAATTGTTTGATGATATCGTTGATTGGAAATTTATATTTTTACCAACGTTGTCTCATTAAGTTATGGTTAGAATTTTCCTTCAAAGAAAGACAGAATTGCTGTTGTGAAATCTTGCGCACACCTTTATATAAAACTTTTTTTTAGCAATCTAGGTAAAGTATCCCGCGGGACTTTTTATTCTCACATCTCTCTTTTAACTATAAAAAATCATTACCTGCTTTGAATTCAATGAAACATTGTGGTCTTATTGGAACTATTACATAATTGAGCAAATCAAAAATAAATTAACTACACACTCTGTTCATATCTTTGAAAGATATGTCCATGTCCCTAATTCCTATCCTAATAAACAGACAATATCTCGTTGATAAAATCAGGTTTGCGATATTACTAAAGGGAATTAAGTTTCGGCATTGGAAGATACTTTTAAAACTCAGAATTGGTTTTTGGACCTTATCTTAAATATAACCAACAAATTTAGTCTTAAATATCTCTCATCAATATTTACTATTGAAAAATTTCATTCAAAAGCTTGTTATAGGCTTTTTAAAAACCAAAACTATATAAAAATAATGAAAAACAAAAATTGAATCACAACTATCCAAAACCAAAACGTGTTTCAGATTAAGTTTAAGTCATTTAATATTTGCAGATAGACATAAAAACACAATGCAGTCATATGCAACTATTTAGTGTTTTAACAACAAAATACACCGGAAGCTGTCATTAAATGTAGGACAACAAAAAACAGCAGTAAAAAAAGAATGCGATATTGTGTATGTGGGGTAGGTCGAAAACTTTTTGTAAACAGATCTTCATTAAAAATATATAAATATATCGCATCGCATATCAAATAAAATATAAAACAACAACACGCTTCCGTTTAGCACAACTACAACGCTAAAGTCATTTGTTCTTAAAAAGGTTGAAAATTATAATGATTTTATTTATTTATTTTTCTCAAAGAAACCCACATGTTGCCGGTTTAACTCTTGTTGATTTTTTATTGCCAAATAAATAGTATTTTGCATGTATGTACAAATTTTCATACAATATAAGTACTCACAAGTATGTAAATATGAACATACATTTAAGTATATGAAAAGTTTAAATCTTTACGCATTTCCGCTTTAAAGAAATCACATTCATAATAAATGAAAAATATCAGTTAAATGGAAAGATACTTCATATACATATTTATATATTGGTCTCATTTAATGGGCGGTTTTAACGCCTAAACATTTATATTTAATAACTGTATTACGTTGTACAATTGTGATAGAAAAAGACGTTTTATATTTGTAAGTTTTGCTCTGCAATCCACTTTAGCACGAGTATTATTTGATTTGTGTTATTTTCCGTGAATTATTATTAAACTTAACGGAACGTGCTTTTTCAGTGTTGCCAATGTCAAATTGCATCTGGAAATATCGCAGCTCAATCTATTCACACGAAATATGAATATCTTGAATCTGAATAAATATAAATGGAAAGTTTTTTAATTAATTCAATTTTACAGCGTGTTAATAACAAAACATATTGTTATTGGCACACAAAAAAAATATGCAAAGTTAGCAATTCAATTCATTTCCTTTTCGGCTGTATCAGAAAATTTAGTTCGTTCTTTTAAAAGTTTGGGTGATTATTATTGTTAAGTAACGCAGATATAACAGATAGTCAAAAATTATGCTAAATTTTTCTCGTCAAATACTCCATCCAAGGCACAATTTAACTTCTTGGTGGACAACGTTAGCCTTAGCCAGCTGTTTATTTTTAAGTAAGATTAATAATTTTTTTAATTAATATGAGAAATTGTATTAGTCTGGCAGCATTGTTAGTGTTTTTTTACAGTTTGCTTTTTTCATTTAATTATACCAATTGACAGCCCACGCAATATTTTTCGAGTGTTTCTGTTTTTTCTATTCAAATATCATTCACTCAATAATTTTCTTTGATTTTGTATTTATTTTCATTGCAAACAGTTTTTAAAAAACCGTGTGATTGAGAAGTTGACTATTAGGTGTTTGTCTGCTGGTGTATTTTATTTGCATTTTTGTTTGTTGCCGGCTATAAGCTGTAGGCCAGTAGGAAATATAAGTTTATATTGCAACAACATATTATTACTTTTTAGGCCTCATATTAAAGTAACCTGCAAATTGACATAATGGCCAATAATCATAGTCATCAGCATCATAGGTATAGTTTTCGAAAAACATAATCTTTGTCTGCTTCGTACTCTTATGAATGTGTGTGTATGGAAGTGTGCAAACTTGTAAGTCGTAAAAGTTTATTTTAAGTTATGTAAAACATTGGATTATTTTTGACTAGATTTCCTTAAAAACGTTAGATATATATTTAAAAAAAAAACCCAAAAATAGTATAATATGTAATTTTCTACAACTAAAAAAGCGTATAAAATTGGAACATCTATATTAATTTTAAAATATAATTTCAAAAACTCATCGATTATTAGTTTGATAATTTTATTGAGTACAGAAAAAAGTGAATAATAAATGTTAAAATTGATTTAAGGAGGAAGTCAATTAGTTAGTTTTATCTTTGACTTCTTGTTTTTTATAAGAACACAATTTTTTATTATTATTTTTTATCCTTTTTTCAAACGTGCATACAGGTTTATCTCTAAGAGTTTTTAAGACTTTTTCCCGATTAATTATAAACATGATACAATAAAGCAAATTTATATCAACTTAACGAATGAATGAACGAATAGGAAAATGAGAAACTCTTTTTTAACTTTTGCTTTGTTATGTCTGCCTTCTCCTTCAATTAAAGGAAATAATAATTTTCTGTCATGTGTTAATTATTTTAAACGTATTGTACACCATTATTTCGTTTACCAATCAGCCGTAAGAAGGACAAACTGAGCAAACTGAGCAAACATAATGGATGATTTTATCGTAAAAAAACTTTTAAGTTTCCGAGTTCTGAGAAAATTTTAATCAAAGATAAAAAATTAAAAATAAATCTGATCTTTAAACAATTTTTTTCTAAGAAATAGAAATAGACAATATCTAAACATATAAGCATGATTAAATGGATTAAGTTTGTCAACAATATTACACTATTTCAGCCTTTTTTAAATTTTTACAAATTTTGGCTCCATTGCTGTTAATGGACCTACCAGGTGGTCAATAAAAGCATAAGGTTTAATGTACCGTAGCTAACGTCTGGTAGGCATGTTGGAGCTACTAGATTTCATGATCCCAACGACCCGGAGAAGCCATTAAACTTGAATAGATATTGATATAAAGGAAGATAAAGATATGTATTCAAGGTCAAAATTAAAACTTAAAATTCTTATTTTCAGAAACCTTCCAGCTTTCTCAGGTTAATCTTTTCGCCAGATTACTAATTCCGTAGCATTTTAGTCTTCTGAAAACTAATATATCGTCGGTTACAGGTTAACAACTCTTAACATGTTTTTGTACTCTCCAGAAGACAAAAAAGGTTATTACTCCTTTGCTAAGCCGTGCTAGCAGTTAAAAAAAAGTTAGGAGACTTTTATTGTGGGATGATGTAAAAAACAAGGCTATTAATTTTATTTTTCATTATATAAATTAAAATAAATAATGACCCGATTAGATGCTTTTGCGAGTTAAGAGTTGTCAACCTGTGTCCGACGATTTGACATTTAAGAAAAAGTTTGTCTATAAATTTTTTCCATTTATTAAGATTTTGTTAATAAAAAAATTAATCAATAATGAAAACCCGTGTTACTACTAGAACGAGATTATTTTTAAAAAGATGTATATTTGAAGAATTAAATCTTAAACCCAAAATTTTTCTCCTTAAAATGCTGGAATCAAAGAAAAGAAACCCGATTTGTATGTTAAATCAAGCAAAAAAAAAAAAAAGTAAAAAATCAGTATGAAAAACTTAATTTTTAAGAATATTAAATTCAATTAATTTTTTTTTTATTATTTGCCCGTGTTTTCATTTGTTTGATTGTTTTATATGTGAATAAGGTTAAGCTTTTACGTTTATTCTATAAATGCAGTTTAACAAAGTATCGACTCTACTTCGTAATTCATAGGAGATATATATAACGATTTTAATTAAATTGACACAAAATCTTCTTATATTTAAAAACAAATTTCGTAATGAATTATATGCATTCGTGTCATTTAATTTTTAAGTCACCCATTACGATTTATAGTGCAACATAAAGCTATGAACTTAGGTAACATTGATTCAACTATCTTAAACCGGATAGCTTTGATCATCTGTGATATCTTATTTAGAAGAAAACACCATTAAGCTTTAGCTGTAAAATGTTAGGTATGTTAGGCACTAAATTTAGTTTTGCAAAAGAATTAATAGTTGTTGAGAAAAAAATGTTGATTAGAAATTTAAACCGCCTATGACTATTAAAGCTGGCTAATTACAGGTTAAACACACAAGTATATAATAAATCACCATTAAGCAACTGTTTTCAAATAAACTATTAAATATGACCCCTTAAACACGCGAGAGAAAAGAAAACAGTAAAAATTGTAATGAACATCAATAAAATATTAACTAAAAACAAATGCCTGCTTTATAATTATTTTAATATATTTTATATTAGGTATGGGGAAAATTTTTTGTCGGTTTGAACACAATCAATTTTATCTGAAGGGAAAAACAAAAGGTGTTCGACACGTTGAAAGAGGCCGCAGTAATAGTAATAGTAAAAAAATTACATGCCAAAGAGTAAACAGGTTCATTTAGAAAACTAAGAAACAGGGTTGGGGAGCGAACAGTGCCTTGTGTATTCAGAAATTTATCTTGAACTCGTTTTGTGAGATCCCATTCGTAAAAACCCGATCTCTGAAGAAACCCTATATAAAACGAAAAAAGTTATCATTAACCTCAAAAGCATTAAGTTTTGACAGATATGCATCATAAACACCATAGAAAATTCTGGAGCCACCACCTACTTTTGGCAAAATGGTGTATGGAATGACACCTTTTTTTCCGAGAGCTCGTGTAAAGCGCCCCCTACGGAAACTATACTGGCAGTCAGTTAGAAAGCTGTTGGATACTTTTTCAAAACTTACGTACACACGTTGCACAAATTTAAATATTTATTACAATAAATACTGGTATTTTTTTTTATAAAAATTCAGTTTTGAGCTGAGTCATTTTACTTGCATCGAGTATCAAAATTTATTTGATTCAGTATTCACAAGTGGCAAATTTGGGTTTGTGTTAGTAAAATGTAAAAGTTTTTTTCGCCTACACTTGCATGTTGCCATGGGAGGTAATTAAAATGTATAATACATTTTTTTTAGATTTAAAAACAAAAAATTTGCCGAGATAAATGTTATTATCTAAAATTTATGTGTAGATTTTGTTAACTCGTCTAATCCAATAATAATTTTCAACGCAGGACTTACTTAGCCTTTAGATAGATTCTACGGTATTAAGGGCAGCACGTTATAACATACATCATTCACTGTATATTAGAGATGACTTTGACAGACCTAGCAGCGCACAGTGGTTTGAGAACCATTCCTTTTGGACAAAATTCGATATATCATTAACCACAAACGCAATGCAAGGCAAAGGTACTTCTCAATAAACCTGGGAACGGTTTTTCACCCAGGGTGAACGGGGCTTCTGGGTAGGCCACATTAGTTGAATACCTGAGGCAATTTTTGTAAATGTTGTGAAATTTTTTTTTAGCTCAAATGTTAAAATTTATGATATTAAATTAGGCCTTGAAATATCAATAAAAATGCTTGGGAGAAAATTGGCTTACAATTATTTTTTTTTAATTTTTGCCGGACTCAGCTTAGCATTTTTGGAGTAGTACTTATTGCTTTAAGACACTTGCTATACTCTTAATAAAATTCAAAGTAAACTGGTTTCAAGTTTCGTTCCGATTACGCTTTTCGTTAAAAAGTTACAAGCCTCTGAATTAAGAAAATATATAAAATGCCGTTTTTAAGGATTTTTTCTAAAATTTTAACTTAAATTTAATGAGGTACTAGCAAATTTTTTTAAAATAATTTTAAAGACAACGTATAGCAAATGCGAATAAAAGAAAAATTACTTACAAAATTACAAACGTTCTCAATTCAGCCCTATCCAAATATAGACAATTTGAAACAAAATTTAAAATTATTTCAAAATTTTTCGGAGTGCGAAGATCGAATCAAAAATAGAACAGGCTGCTAAGTCCCCAATTGGTGGCTTCAAACTCCTAAAAATATTTGACAGCCCCGTGATTTCAAAAGTCGTAAAAAAATTAAATTAATTTATTTCACCAATTGAATAAAAATTTATTTATCTATATAATATTAAAATTGTGTAAATATATCTCAATGCGTTTTGATTATGCGGCAATTTTAATTCCATATAAAAAATACCTTAACGTGCTTTTTTCAGTTTCTGCGGTAAATGTCGTGAAACAGGTAGTACTCTGCACCATTCTTTCATGAAAATTTTTAGGGCATATCAAAACGAACGTGCAAGGACATAATGTCCATGGATATCATAGGTATATTTTATGAGGTTCGTTGTAAGAAGCATGTAACGATTTATAAACTGAGTAAAAAAATTCTCGAAAAAATTTTGTAGCATAGACAGATCCATATCTGAAAACCATAAAGAAAAAAGGTCGAAAAGCGATAATTTGCAAACTGATCAACCGACAGTAAGAAAATTTGAAACAAGCGCATATAGTTGATTTTTTATTGACTTAATATGACTTAACGGAATTCAAAAAGTGTAAATATTGACAGGACCTTTTCTAGAAAATGTAGTACAAAAGCAAAAAAAAAAAAAACGAAAACAACTAATTTCAATGACTTTTTTTTTTTTGACCCTTGGCCACAGATAGTGACGTTCTTTTTGAATTTTAAAATGTTTTATCTTTGACATTTTCGATTTTAAAAATTACTTCACTAGTGTCTGAAGAAAGACATTATATCTTGGTTTAGGTTATATATAAAAGGAATAAATGCTTTATTTAAAAAAGAAAAGAACTACGAAATATTTCCAAATAACGAATATATTATGCCGGAAGGGTTATAAAAAATAGTAATATTGATCAGTTATTGCAAAATAAAAAAATTAAGTATCAACAAATAAGTGTTTTAAAAGAAAAGCTAGAGTTAGTTTTATTTCAAATATATACAGTTTTGAGTTCTTGGTTTTCGTTTTTTTTTTTTTTTTTTTTTGTTGTTAAACACTTTTATTAAAAAAGTCAATAAATAATACTTTTGCATATATTTTGTGTTATTTACTTTTTTACTGGTAATTTCATCAGTTATTATTTCTTTTTTGTTTTAAAAAGTTATTTAAATAAAAAACTTTTTAAATAATTTATCAAATGTTAAGATGGGGAATTCAATAAGTGCTTGTTAAATCGAATTTCTTTTCTATTTATTTTGTTAATACGAAACATTTCATTTGGCGAATCCACACATTGTTTAGTACTCCTTAAGGTAAGACTTTGAATGGTTACAAGATTACGCTTGTATTATAGAGATAAAATCCATATTCGATTTGGATATAGTACAAACAATTACTACGCATTTTTTTGAAGCAAATCCTCTTTAATTGGGGTTTTTTCTTGATTTTTGTTAGATTAGGACTAAATGATTAATGATTATATTGGATTGTTATTTCGGTTTTCATCGTTAATATCATTATACGGATTTTCCAAATGAAATCGGTGGCATGTCATAGTGTTCAAGGACATAATGTCCATGGACTTTATGTCGCACTCAAAGGTGACATAATGTCCATGGATTTTCTCCTCTATTTTCTTCAAGCCAGTTTGTAAAAACGTTGTATCTTTCTTACATAGAATACCTTAAAATATACCTATAATATCCATGGACGTTACGATGCTACGTTGATAGACATTATTTCGCATCGTAATGTGACTTTTTGGTGCAACATAATGTCCACGAATATTGTGACATGCCACCAATGAAATGTAGGAGATTTGCAAGTACTTGCAGCTTAAATAATACAAGTATGTAGGAAAAGTGATAGGATTAGCAACTGTTAAGGTTTAATAAAATTTCAATTAATATTTCCCCTTTTTTATTTTTTGGTCATGTAAATTTTTATAGTTTAATCGAACCATGATGTTATAGGCAAATGCACTGATATTTCACTAAACATTAAAAAGTTCTAATTTCGTCGTTATTTTCAATTTTGTTACATGTTTTAAGATTCCGTTTCGTTATTTTTGTCTGTTAATTTACTGCACACTCACGGAAGAACAACGTTTTTGAAAAATCTAGTAAATGAAGCTTATTATGTTTCAAATGTGCTAAAGCAAAAATTTCGGAGTTTAACAAAAAAAAGGGAAAATTTCCTACACTGCTCTATAGCAAAAAAAAAAAAAAAAATATGCAATCTTACTGTAACTTTTTAGTTATATACAAATTAATAAAGCGAAAAACAATAAATAAAGCCAAAAAAAAATAAAAATAGACTGTCTAATCTAAAAGTCGTTTAAACTATTAGTTTTTAAAATATAATAATTAAATTAATTATTTTTTTTATAATATGCAAGTGCCCGCATATAGAACAAAAAATCATCATCTTTTGATTGTATAAAAGAGCCGAAAAAAGTCAGCCGTAAAAAATAATAAAATATTGTTGCTTATTTTTTTTCCAAAAATTTAATTTTTGTTTTCACTTAATTATTTAGACAGAAATCTTTAGTTTATTTAAAATATTTGTGAAAAATTTCCTTAAAAACGGTAGTAATTTAACAATTTAATCGCATTACAAAAACACGATATTTTCTAAATATCAATTTATTTGATTTAATATTCGCGTGGTTTATTTTAATACAATTTTTCAATGTATAAAACAATTTAGAAGAAATAGGATACAAAAACTTTAATATTTTCATATTGCTTTTTTGAAAAAAAATTTTTTTATAGAGTCGTTATTTGTTATTATTGTTTTAAATATTTTTTGTTTTAAATATTATTCTTTACAATCACTATTTTATATTTTCCTATTATCAATGCCAATCCCTTTTATTTATCAAATTATATTTTTATTCGTTTATTTCAACGCATTATACACAACATTCGCTTCCGTAAATGTGGCTTTCGTTAGAAATTATTTTATAACGGAGCCCTAAACACCTTTAATAGCATATATTTCTAGAGTTGTATGGTATATTTAAGCAATTTTTTTATTTATTTGAAGGATAGTTAAATCGAAAGATTAGAGGTAGTGCAAATTTCCCCTTGCGAGAAGTAAGTTCAATAGTTTCGCCTGTACAGGACTTATCCAGTCGTAATGATTTAAGTTAAATTTAATCCAACTTTAGCTGATAGTTGATGTTTTCTTTATTTATTTGTTCTTTAAGTCTACTGTTGTCTTAATGTTTTAAATTGGAAACGTTTAAGATGAGTATGACGTAGTCAACTGCATCAAATCTAATAATTTCAGGAATGGTCTTCACCGGTTAAAATTTTTTGTGCTGACCTTTTCGTGTGAGTGCATAAGCCAAAAAAAAAAAAAAAAAAAAAAAAATAGTCGTTACCCGTTATCTCCAATAGAAAGTTACAACAATCCTATTGACATAAATTGTTAGCAAGACAAAATAGTTTATTTTATTAGTTACGCAGAAATAATTACTTTGGATTTATAATAACTTTTAGTTTTTCTAAATCAAAACACTATATACTTATGTAAATTATTGTTATTGTTTGTTTTATATTTATTTAAATGTTTGTTTATTAATATATTTTATAAGTAATTAATTATTGGTATATTTATTGTTATGTTATGCTCTGCGTCCTAAAGCTTTGTTATATATTTTTTTTTTTGTTAACTAAGGACCATAAATTTAATTTCTTATGGAAAATTAAAAAATAAAAATTCAGTCACATTTTCGACATTAAACGTGTATTTGATAATTAAAAATTATGTGAACGATTATGTCGCGTGCGTAAGAAAAATCTTAACATATTTAAAGAATCTAGAAAACCTTTAATACAAAAAATAGCAGTATTTTGGAAGTATTTTAAGAATTTGTGATTTGTCAAAATTATTAATTTTTTTCATTCCTTGTTTAATGTTTCACTTCAAAATAACAACAACGAAATATTTATTTTTATACATTCTTCAAAGTGTAACTTAATCTTTATTTTGAAAGAATGCAATTAAAAAAATAAATAAATCAGCAAAACAACAAGACAAAAATGTGTAAATTGTACACCAGAAATATGAGCACACAAGCAAATTGCTTTAATTGCATCTCTTAAAATTGCATATCTTAAAATAAAGTTTTATTATTTAATTTGTTTTTCATTTTATTTTGAACCATGTTTTGAAATCTTTGTATTTTTTGTTTAACTATATGACTACTGCATGCTGAATAATAAGGTTTAGTGATCCTTTGTCAGGAATTTTACTTAACATGTTCAAAGTATTCTTACAAAAAATACAAAGAAACAATATATTTTGAATGTTTCATAAAGTTGTCTTCCCAAATAAAAAGAAAAAACAAAATATTTAATTGGACTATTAAGATTTCAAGATATTTGCCTTAAACAACTTAGAGATATTGTTTCAACTCAACAAAGAAAAAAAAATTCAAAGATAGTAGAGTTTTTCTAAAACATCACAAGTTATTCGCCATGACTTAACTTCAAGATGTAGTCACTGTTAAAATTTTATTTATAGGAGTCAATAATTCTTAGTAGAAATATCCTGATTATATTCTTGTTTTTAATTTTTCAATTTATGTAATATTGTGCTGTAGCATATCTGGATGAACAAATTTCCTAATCGTTTAGTGCATCAAAATAGTAAACATTACAATATATCTAACTTAATTGTTTGTAACATTTTTATAAAGTGAAATTTATTTGTTTATAATGTATTTTGTATGTATGTATGTATATTATAAATTTTTTTAAATTAAAAAATTTGAGTGTTGAAATTTTATACGTATGTTTATGTTAAAATGTTTGAATTTTTTGTCTTTGTTTTTAAACATTTTTTGAGTTAGTTTAACAATTTTTTTTTTAAGTTAAATTATAATTTATATTTTAAGATACACAATTTAAATAATTTCCTGTTTCCTAAAGATGTTACCCAACGGTGTGGCGAAATACAGAAAAAAATAAAAAACAATATTGTTATTTTAAAACCTGACCTAGTGCTTAAAATGAAATAAATTATAAAGGGCAAAAAACATTTAAATTTAATTATAGCCTGGAAAGTAGTTTTTTGGGGTAAACTAATCTTTAGCTGCCTGGTTTTTAAAAAGAACAAGACTGAAGAATTGCAAGGGCCAGGCGGGTAAATTATTTTCTTTATCACTAATCGAACATTATATTTCTTTTCATAGTAAATTGGAGTTCTATATTATAAGTAATTATTGATACAGTTACTTACTAGAATGATATTATAAAAACCGTACTCGTACACTTTTTGTCCTTCTATGTATTATATTCCTTATTTGTAAGAGATTAGATATTCAAAAGCATGTATTTTATGACAAATTTACAGTTAAAATATATATTTTAACACAAATATTTTCGAATTGAACATGCAAAATTTTATTTTTTTAATTTTATATGTAAGCACATATTCATCAAAAATAAATAACTATAAATAAGCGTGCAAGCCTTTTAAAGGCTTAAAGCACCAAATTGATACATTCGCTTTAAAGAGGAATTGTCAACAAACTGTATATATTTATACAGCTATTTCAGAGAAATGATTTATTTAATGAAAAATTGTAGTCCGGAATGTACAATCGGTATTTTGAGTAATCTAAATTTTAAAATTATCTAGATTTGTAATGCAAGTTCCACATTTAAGCACTATGCTAACGAAGCGTCGAAAATGAGTGCTATAAAGTTGACACTAAAGTCATATTTTTAGATTTGTTTAAAACGTTCGTCGAGGCTTTTCTCACCTACACAAAACTAAAATTATTAAGGTTACATCAAAGACCTTTAGTTAAAACCAAGTTTTCTAATTTGAACAAAATTTAGTGGTATGAAGACAGCGCGGTTGGCAATACGAGTATTAATTAAAAAAGTTGTTTGATTTTTAAAACTTAAGCATCTTCTTATTAAAATATTTTTTCTGATATTTCAGTGTGTGATTTTCGAAAGTTTTTAATGACAACACGGAAACCTTGTTTTATTGTCCGTATCATTCGATTAAACAAAGAACCAATAGCGATTGACATTTTTGAGAATCCAACTTTGAGTTTAATACTTTACGACTTTAAGAGTTTTTGGCTTCCCTTCTAATCACTGTTTACTAGATATAAAAATTTCAGAAATTATAAGCAAAACACTAATTGCTTTTAGTTTTGATCATACTTAAAAAACGTAAAATATCCGAAGAATAAAAAAAACATTAAAGAAAGTAAATAAAAGATATATCGTAATAAGTGTCAAGAACTGGAACAAGTAACTAAAATCAGAACTATACGATGCTATTTTTTTAATTCTCTTTAAAAGTTGCAGCGGGTTTCATAATGATTTTTAGTGATAAAATGTTTGATTTGATGTTACTAAATAAACCTACAGAAAGAAGTGTAAAAAATCCTCTCAAAATTTAGGTCATGCCATTTTGCTTATGCCGCTTACTATACTACATCGCGAGCAAAAAAACAAAAATTTTATGCAATTATTCTTATAAAAACTTTCTTGTGTAATTTGGCTTTTAAATAAAAATACTTAAAACTTCGTTTTTTTATTAAAATAAAATAAGGTATTTTACCAACATAAAATAATTTCAATTTATTTGTTTATATCGACCGAAGTTCTGCTGGAGATTTGGTACACGTTTTTTCTTTCACAGTAACTTTCCCGCTAAAGAGGGTGCTCGTATGAAAACACCTGATTTTGTGTACTTAATTCTTTCCCATATTATGGGAATGGCGAATTTTGTAAATAACACAGAATATAATCAAACAGTTGACTGGTAAAATACATTAATAAAGCCGGTTGGTCAGAGTTGTTCGACAACTGTGATGATTTGCACAATCAACTAATAGATTGTCAATATTACTGAATTGATTGAAAAGTGCCATTACAACGCAATAAATTAAAAATTTATTTTGCTGAAACTTTGTAAAAATGGAAATGCATTAATGTAATACATATTATTACCACAGTTCAAAGGTAAAAATTAAGAATAAATTTCTTAAACAAATAATTTTTTAAAGTTAATTTTAATTTTTTTACGGTTTTAATAGATTTTATTACTTTTTACTGTTTGAATGATAGCACTTGCTTCAAAAAAATTTATGATTAAAGATTTTAATGAAAATTTATTTTCTTGTTAAGAGAAACAAAGCTCTAACATCGAAATATAAAATAAATTCTAACAATTTTTTTTTAATATTGTGTTAATTATTAGTCGAGCTATTTTAGTATTATAAGCAAAGTAATAAATTTAATTCGGCTTAAGTTGTGAAACTGATTTAATAAAGTCTAAATAAACGAGCTTATTACATAATTCTGCAGTTAAATTAATTAAATTCTTTAATTGGAAATACTATTCTAAAAATTGTGGTTTGTTGGTAACAAAAACACATACTGACGACACTTAGTGGAAGAAGCCATACAAGAAAACACTAAATTAGAAGCAAAACATAAAAGCACCATAATAAAATTAGTTGTTATTGAAATAAGGGTTGATTAAATATGCATTAATCCGATACTTTTTTTCGAATTATATCATCTTGTACTTAAGAAATTTTATACGATTTTTTCTTTTTCGAAAATTGAATAACGTCAACAAGCACTACTAACACGGTGCGCTTGCATTGAAATGTGTTCTTTAACTTGTTGTCTTGAGCAGTAAAAATTAAAACAGAAACGAAGAAAGTTCAAAGTGTTAATATAGAACTGAAGAGTTAATGGTTATAAAATTATTCATGCGTAAAAGGATATGGCTATCAATTGATTCATTATTCTTAATACAATAATCAAATTACACGACTGGCCAAACGAAAACGGAAGAAATTTATCATAAAATTGTACAATAATTGAGCAAAAAGAAAAACGAAGAGTTTCACTCTTAGGTTTTATTTTTTAAAACTGACCTATTTTTCCTATAAATAAGCAATTTCCAATGAAACAGAGATTTCACTTCATTGTCGCTTATTTTACGGCGTTTCCTGATCGTAATCAAAAGTTTAATTTTTTAATAGCGAAATGGCCATATGAATAGGATTTTTCCGCAGTAATACATTTCATTTTGTAGTTTTTAATAATAAATATTCCACGAGAATATCGCAAAACTGAAGACCACGTGTATGCTTGTACTGATTATGGATGACATGATAAACTTTATCGCGGACTTAACGATAACAATAAATTGACAAGAAAAATCAATTCCAAGATATTAGTCACGACTTAGAAAGTTGGTATGCTTGTTTATCGATAATAAAAATGGGATATTTTAAAATGCCTCACAAATTCGGTGAGCATCCTCTTATTAGCAGAGAAAAAAAGAATTGAATCGCAATTTTAAAGACTGTATCATGTTTAGCGTAACAGGTTTTTTTCTAATGTTTGCCAATAAATATCATTTTGCTGGCATGTGTTACAAAATTATAGTGGCAGATACAGTTGTCACTAGACCACTTAAATTAGTGGTTTCAAAATAAATTAAAAAAATATTTTAATTTTTAATGAAATCGTGTGTAAATTATTTTATAGTTTTTTCCCTCAAAGCTTTAAAAATAGAATTATCATAAAATTCCTTACAATTAAAATGTTAACAACAATAAATATTCCATGAAAAACTAAAAGACCTACAACTATAACCACATCTAGTTGTTTGGTTGCATCTCCAGCTATTTAAAGAATTTGTGTTGGCCTTTTCGTAGAGTTGCTTGAATATATAAAAGCTTATCAACTGATAAAACTTTTTTACAGAAAAAGTGGTGAAGTGGTCACTGAAGCAGCTAAAGATGTTGCTAAAGTTAATTTTAATAAATTGTTATTCCATTGAAAATATTTTTGTAATGTTGTACATTCTACGTTGAATCATGATTATGTAAAACTAGACGAGAGAAGAATAAAAAAGTTATTTAGCTACAGATTGGTAAGGTACTGCATTCAGGTTGATGATAACAATACTGATCAGACTTATGTAAGTTTGTTGTTGTTGAATACAATATGCGAAAAGATTATACCCTTTGAAACACAAAAAGAATTAATGCAGAAATTTACTTCTTACTTTGAACTTTACATTTAATTTATTTTGAAATTCTCGTTTAAATCACATGATTTTTTTTTGTTTTTAAGGAAATAAGAATTTTTCTTTTAAAGTATTTTTATTTGCCAGTAATATAATAGAATTTATTGTTTTTTCTTTTAATTAAAACGCACAGCAAGAAAGTCCGCGTTTTTATGATTTGTGTTTCTAAACGAAGAAAGCGCAAGTAAAATTGATTTAAGAATGTCTATCTTCTTTACTTTTTTAAAAAAAACTTTAAGAGCTCAATATCAATTATCTGTCTAATACCGAAGAAGTATAGTCTGAAAACGTTTCCAGGGCTAATATGTGGCTCTCGAAACTTGGTTGAAGATAAACGGAACTATCTTAGTGAAAATGTTGTAGTGAATTCATGGTAATATGAATTTTAAATGGCGCTTATGATTTTTATACGTTTTTGCTAAATTTAAAAATCATTGCATTTCCTTAATATTGTAGCTCTCATAGTCGTGCAATTTATACAGTCCCGGCTTCTGACTAAAGTACAGAATAAAACCAGGTAAGACAGCTTATAACTTTTTTAGTTAACAGTAGTACAGCGTTTTTCGGCTTGCCTTGTTCTACTGTCGGGCGGTTTTCTTGAAAAAGATAATTTTAATTTTTTATAGCAAAACGTATAAATCATTTGTTTTGTATGTTGCTTTTGTTTTAATTGGATTGTAATACTTTGTAGTTGTTGGTATCATTACATTTGTTGTCATGGTCAGTTAATATTGTTGCCTTATTGCTGGCTGTTTGTTTGTTGTTGTACGTTTGTCATGTGTATTTAACTGTGGCAGATATCAACAATTACGCTTTTAAGCCTACATGTGCGGAATTTTCTTATTTTGTTTTTGTTAAAATTTCCTCGACATTTACAATGTTACAAGTAATTTAAAATCATTACATTTTTTTTGCTTTTTAAAGGAATTTTAAATTTTTTTCTTTCTACTTCTTTTTCTTTTTAATAAGTTTGCTTTATGCTGACTCCCTTAAGATTATATTTGGTAATAGTAATTACATATTGTCTAGCTTTTTTTATTGTTACTTTTAACTCACTTTTTCTATGAATTTTTAGTATGAAAATCTGAAGAGAGATTATTGTTGAGGTTTTTTTTTTGTTTATTACTTTTTGATTTCTTTCTGTTCGTAAGACACAGCAGTCTACCTTTTCGATAAAATATCTAAATAAAATAAAGCAGTTATTAAATTATATAAGAACTAGTTATACTTGCCATTGCAATTGTGTATATAAAATAAGACAAGTTATCTCCCTATTCATAATCAGACTACTCCTACAAATATAACAATTTTAAAACAAAAACATTTTTATAGCTAAACAGAAAAAAAAAATTAAAATTTTTCTTCCATTATAAGTATCTTTTTACCTAACAATTACTGTTCAATCCTGTAAATGCTAAACCATGGAATATGGAAAAAACCTTTTGCTTAATACAACTTTTCCGCTCGCAACAAAGATTCCTATTTATAGGCTGGAAAGCTGCTAAGAACTTTTTATTTGTTTTGTACCTGTAATAATATATGTAAAGTTGTCACAACATGGCTATAATTCTACTTAAATTTATTATTCATGGGCCAGAATGACACATTGTTTATATAGATTCAAGCTAAAGGGATCTTAAAACATCACGAGAGGGAAAATGTTAAACTTTTTATTCGACAAATAATCTATTTTTTACTAGGTGAATCTGAATTAATATATTTTTTTACAGCTCACAGTGAAGCAGAAATGAAATATTTTAAAGAAAAATTCGGTTTGTACATGGCTCTAATAGATCAAAATGAGATTGCATTTGAATGCCCAAAGTCTCAAAACAAATCGATATATAAAAAACTGCACTTTTACTTAACTGACAAAAACCGGGAACTAAATAATCAAAATTTTAATAAGCTCTATATAACTCATACACTTTGAACATAAAAAATAATAATAATTACAAAGTTTCGTTTTTGAATCGCGACTATACCATAAAACTGAAGAAAACTTAGGAAAAAATAAAAGTTACAAAATAAAAAAAAAATTTTTGTGTTGGGAATGAAAACTTGTCAGCTAATCATACAAACGGAAGCTGTTACAATAACATCGAAATGTTAATTTCAGAAATTTATCCCGCTAAATTCTATAAGTAAATACCTGAAATTTTTTCTTCTTTAGAAATAGCTTTAATAAACACTGAAGTTGCTTTGGAAGTCACCTTTTTGACGTTGTTGAATTTTCCTGCACTTGTTGAATATATTCTTCATTAAAAACAGTAACGGTTTTAATTTTTTTTCTTTAAAAAAATCAGCGTTATAGTTATTGCGTAAAGATACTCGACTATCGGTGTTTCTAAATGAAAGTCAGATCTTCGAATGTTAGCATATATTTCGATTTTCCAAGTCCTTTTTACAACCGTCCGGAAATTGAAAGGCAATAAGCTCCTTCGATGTTCGACAATTTCCTGTTGGTTTTTTAAGTCCATAGTTATCTCTCTACTGTTTTATTATTTTACCAGTAAATCTAACATGAAATTTTATAATTATAATTTAAAAACTCGCAAGGCACAGCGCATATACATTCATACCTAACTCATCAACAGTTGATATGATACTGGAACAGCATATATTATGTTGTGAGAGAACAAGTATAAATGATTAAAAATAAAATTTGCATTTCGTGACTATTTCGAAGGTGTAATACAAAATTGCAACAAATGTACAAGACCTGTTGTAGAGAAGACAACAAAGAAATGCTTTGAGTTGTGTGTGAATTTCGTCCAACCAATTTATATTAATTAGTTGGTTAAGTGGATAATATTTACAATATACGCAAATCAAGGCGTTGGATGCAGAGAATGCTATATTTGGCGGTCCTGAAAATGCGGCATTACATTCTGCCAGCGTCTAATTTTTTTTGTTTTCTTCGGAAAACGTCCGCGTACATTTGAAAAATAATTTTTCTTAATATAAGTAATATTAAAGAATGAACCAAAGCCAAAAAGTAAATTTTAATTGATTTATGAAGATCACTGGTTCAACCCCTGGCTGAGAATAAAATTAAAAAATTTCGGATTTTTGTTAGGCCTTGTTTTAGTGCTTTAAAATTTTCTCTATATTTGTAGCTAAAGAAGTTTCATACCATTGAAGTCAATATCTACGAAGGTTTTTTGCACGAAATCTTACATCAATTTTTGATAACGTTTAAATAGACTTCGTTTGCTTTATTTTTCATTTTAAAATGTCTCTAAGTGAGTTTTTTTTAACTGTAAGTAGCTAAATTCAAAAAGGCAATTCGTTATAATTGACTCTAATTGTATGGTACTGCCGCTTCTTTACACGCTTACTGACGTTCTCGGTTTCTAATTAGATTAAATTAAAAAAAAAGAAAATCGGCTTACTATATCCTGGTTCTAATCTTATACATATTTGACATAAAATTTTGTTGTAAACATCAAAACAATAAAAATCACTGAAATGTAGCAGCAAATAACGATAACTAAAACCAGCAACTTGGACTGTGAAAAGAGAAGTATAACAAAAACATTTGTACAGAAGAGAATAATAATTGCAGTAGAAACGCACTCAAACCATAAAGTAGTAATTGCTGGCAGGCATTTAAAAAGAACTTAGAAAGGAAGGACATTGAATCCAGCAGACTGACTAGAAACTAAAACAAAGAGATAAAAATCAAAAGAATCACAAACAATAAAATCACAAAAGAATAAGCAAACTGACTTATAAAGAGATAAAAATTAAACAGACAGAATATGACAATAAAAAAATAAAAATTTATGAATCATCACCTGATTTTCACTTGATTAGCAAGAACAATATAAAGTTTAAAGTTACTTTTACACGAATTGTTTTTTATATACAAAAACTCAAGTTTATCATTCCAGCATTTAAACAAATGAAATATGTACTTATATGGGAAATATATACATATTTGTTACAGACGAAGCTGCAAAAGTCCCGCTGAACGCACAACTTATAATCGTCTGTTACATTTTGGCAACTCTTATGTAACCAGGTAAAGGTTCTGTAATCAGACCATTCATCACAGTGATCTAAGTTATTACATTATAATCTTATGATTTTGATTTTTTATTGAACTCGTAATATAAACAATGATGAAAACCACTTTCTTTTAATGTTTGTTGCATTTTTGGTTCGGAGATATCTGATGTATTTTGGTGTGAAATGATTAATTGGGTTTTAATATTTATCATTTCAATTGATAACTTCAACACTTGAGATAGCTACATTCAGTAGATTTTTATACATCCTTTGATTTTAAATGTTTGTTTTAAAATTATATCATCTTTAAGTAGCAAATTTTGATTTGCTTTGCGAACAACAGCGACAAAATATAATTCAATATGTTGTTTACATCCTTTCTATCACAGTTTATTATTTTAGATTTTATTATTCTGTATCATTAAATGTAGCAACCTTCTAATGGTTTTTATGAAAAAAATTATTGCAATGGATTTTCTGGCTTGTTAGCATCTACTACACACGTGTTTGTCTAATCTTAAGCCGCAAGGTTACACGCTAGGAGAACACGAAAATGTTAATGGCATATTAGTCATTCAATTGGAATTAAGTTGTACGTGAAATTCCCGTCCCCTATCACTATGCTATGTTCGAAAACACACGTGAGATTTAGAGAAGACCACGTCAAATTAATACAGGGTCAACACTGTAGTTCTCTAGAAATTGGATAAATAATAAATACATTCTATTGCATGTATCTTTCCCTTCAGTCTGTTAAAAAATGCCTGGTTTATATTTTGGGTTAGTGTCCCTACATAATTCGCTGTTGCCCAATTGTTTAAAAAATGGATAAAAGTTAAATTCTTTTTGCATAACTTAAATAAAAAATCTTTTTTCTAATAAATCCACTTTATCATATTAAGTAATGCACTTAAGCCTCTCTAAAGAAGAAAAATTGTATAAAATAGTTATAGGAAATAGTTGAAATAAAATTACTGAAATAAAAATAACTCAAACAAATCTAGATCAAATTTGCTTGATTTTAATTTTTTTAGAAAGCATTTAAGTTATAAAATGGACGGTGATTAAAAAATTAGAAGAAAATCAATGCTACTTGCTACCTTATGTCTCCATGTGCCTTCCACCTTTCGATTTTGAGCACGAAATAATCATTAAAGGAATATTGATAACTACTAATTACATGAAATGGGATCGCGGATAAATAGTAGTACATACCAGTTGCTTGTTGAATATTTTAATAAAAATAATAATATATAATTTATCTTTTTCCTCTAATCGAAATGGGTTAAAACTTTAAACAAATGATTTAAATCTTAAGTAACAGTTTACTTAAATATTAAAAGCTTTAATCGATTATAATTGAACTTGAACAGCTTAAAACTTATTAAAACACATTAAATGAAAATTATTCAGTCCGAAATAACGAACTGCAGCAGACTCTTCTTGAACTCTGCACAAATAATACTTGTTGCATATATTTACGCTTCAGCTTAAGGTTTGCCTACATTTTTTATCGCAAAACCTTTCAACAAAACTAAGATAGACACATATTGAACAGTGAGCACATGGTCAAACAGATTCAGCAATGAAATATTGATTTTAAAACATTATTTTTAAAAAAATCTAAACACAAATGCAGTTCATATTACAGATCATGTTTTATGTACGATAAGAAACGTGTGGAAAAACATTTGCAAACTTCATTCCAGTAGACTTAAAAGAAAAACTACAACATGCTAAAACAAAAAAGAAATACAAATATTACAAGAAGAAACTTTCAAAAAACGAACAGATACAAGAACAAACATAAAACACAATCTGTGCAAAGTTATGTTTTATCATATTAAGGTTTGTGAATATTTTAGTTAGTGTACGTGGTTTAAAAAAGTAATGTTCATTTTTTGTTACGCAGACAATCCAAATACTAGTATTCATATTTTAAAAATAATAATTCATATTTATAGTTTCATGATGCTGTTATGCCCTTCCCTTCCTTATTGCTTTTTCAAAAGCAAGCTCAAGAAGTGCTCAACAAAGGTTGCAAAGTGCTAACGGGTACTTGTGATTTAAAGTCAATTGCTAAAATAATCAAAGCTTAAATTTCTTCAAAAATTTTTATTGGCTTTCGTTTAACAATAATTGAAACATTAAAGTATGATTTTTTAAATGGTACACTAAACAGAAAAAAGGCAAAGAAACAAGATCGATGAATGCAATGGCAAAAACAAACCCATCTGAAAACAAAACATAATTGTGAAATACCAATTATGCTCTTTTACACAGCACAGTGGGCCAGGAAGGTAATAATTTTGAAACTCATGCTTTGTTAAATGTTTTTTCAGCATTTTTTTAGTAAGGTTCATACCAAAATTATGAAATTTAAATGAGAATAAAAAAATTAAGTCCAATATCTTGACTGCATTTTAAATGTGCGATTTTAAGAGAAAAGATTGTGACTTACGTGCGGCATAACTCTTTCTTTTGCCCTTATAAACAAATATTCAATCAACTATTTTTAATAAGAGGGCAAATATGAGACATTTGTTCCCTAAAAGCAAATTAAAATACCATTGAAATCCTCTTATAACAGTATTAAATTTCATAGTATATTAAAAATCAACTTCGAATTAACTGCTTTTTAAATTGTAAGTAAAACTTCAATTTTATAGTTTATTGTCAACTACCAGCTGTAAAAAATAAAAAAATTGGAGTTTCAAAATAGAATATGAAAAAATCAATAAATTCTTATGTTCTAATTCCTCGAAACAGTTGTTGAAATAGAAAAATTTACAATTGATAACAACCTCTTAAATAGATACGAAGAATGCTGACAAGGGTTGTTATCCTCACAACTTATCTCAATCAATAACCAACTTAAGCCAAAAACTAAAAAACAAATCATTTTTAATATTAAATGATTCAAAATTAATTTTAATTTGAGCAAGCGTTCTTCTGAAAGCGAGTCTTGACGGTTACAAGAGTATACATACATGGTTTATTTTCCTTATTGTCTTTGGGTTGTCTTTTGGAAAAATGTGTTGTAAAAATAATTTAAAACGTTTCGAATATCACAAAACTATTTCACGACAGTAAATAAATATTTTAAAGCAATCAACCACGATTGTTTCTAATAAAAATTCTTAAATTTTCAAAAAAAAAAACCGATTTTTCTAAAATTTAAAGTCCTCTATAAAATGAACAAGTCAATGCATATTGAAAATTACAAAAAAAAAACACCACTAAGAAATAGAGTTTACGTTTGAAAATTGTAGATTCTTATAATAATGCGTAGGCTTTCTGGAAAACTGTTGCAAAAGCGGTACTAAACTTTAATAGAAAGTCTTACCAAAAATATTAAATAAACATAAAAAATTAATATTTGATCACGTAGAACATTTGAAAATATTATTTCGATGAGCAAGCTATTTCTCGTACTTAAAAGGCGATCAACCTTTATTATAATTTATTGAAAATTCAATTTCTTATAAATGACTTAAATTTAAAATAAATCTGGCTAATAATAAAAACCTCTGTAGCATTCAGGTTGAAAAGAATAACATAAATTCGCCCGTATATTTTTGTCCACATCCTTAAAACAACACTGCATCATGTTTGTTGTCTGTTTACTCAGCATGAAAATTTGTATAATTTTAGTTGTGAAATCTTCAAAGTTGATAGTAAAATAATCTAAGTTTATTATTTGCTTTTTTAGATGATGTTGTCTAGTACTTATCAAATGTAGCCAATTTAAATTTGGACCAACACCAGTATGTGCTGTTGATAACACCAAAATCGAAATATGTTTCTATTTTGATGCCTCGAAATACTTTAAAGGGAAATCGTTTGTTCCCATCTCACATACCCAGTGGTATTCCTCCCCCCGGGAGGAAATACTGGCGCCACGGGAACCGGTGGCCCATACAGAGAGCTGCCCATCTCTGCAGCCAGTTATTGGTGAGGTCCTTTCAGGGTACACATGGTAGCTGTCGGTTAAAGTTTAGTGTCCGCAGGGAAGGTGCGGTGCTAAACGAATGTGCTGATGCATATTCGACAGAGGAGTTGGAAAGTCTCTAACCCTCAAGCAAGGAGAAGGGCAAGCCATGTTCTTAAAATTGCAACTCTGCCGGCTGAGCCCAGGCAGGGAGCACTAGTCGACGCTTTGTATTTCACTCAGTGGTAAGACCACTGTCGGGTTAGGGCTTCGCAGCGAGGTACCGACGTTAATCTTGATCACGTAATACCCTATGGTATGTGCCCCAACTAGAGCAATATTAACAGAATATTTGCTGCTGTTAAATGTGGTGCTAAAAAAGTTCGCTTGTCTAGGATTCTCAGCAAACTATATTGAACCACACACAAATTTTCCTTCGCGCTAAAAAGTTGTGTTGTTGTATTATGTTGTGTGCGTATGAGTGTGTCGACTTAAGACCAGGATTGACTTCATACTCAGTTGTATGATCTGTCAAAAATTGCATGTGTGCACAAAAACTATGATAGTGTGGATTAAAATTTTATGTGTGTGACAGACTTTTTGACAGATCTGTACGATCTTATAATCTTTAGAAATAATTCATAGAATGTTTTTTTCTATGCGATCAGAGTTAAGCTTTTTTGAAGATGAGTAGAAAAAACAACAAAATACTAAAAGCATCTGTTGTTCGCATCTTTTTTGTTGAATAGTGTGACACCTACGACGCCATTTTGAAACGATTTTTAAGTAGGACAGAATTCGGTCAGATTTTTGTGTGATCAAATCGTACGATTGTGTATGATAGTGAATTCTGGCCTTAAATATGGATAAATTCATGTGAGCATGATTGCGTATGTTTAAAAGATTATTGATAATCATTTCATTGGCGTATTACAAAAAGAAGAAGTACAAATCCTAAACAATTATGTTATTAAGTATAATTTTTAAAGTTTTTGGATTTTTTTTTTTTTTTTTTTTTTTTTTTTTAATTTAAATATAACGTTTTATCGGGAAGTAGGTACAGATCTTAAATTTTTAGCAAACTGACAATCAAACCAACAAGTGGAATATCTTAAGATCCACTCAGAAAAAGATTGTATTATAAGCATATGTTTTGTTACTAAAACGAAATAAAGAATTCTTAAACTTTAAAAATTCGTGCTAATTATCCCGACTGTATTATTAAAATCACCGATATTGATTATTGAAGGTGAAAGCACCTTTCGATGGCCATTTGCTACCGCTTACTTAGCTCTTCAGGAAACTTCTCACTTACATTTTAAATAAACTAAAGATTTTTGTCCAAACAATAAAGTAAAGTGGCTAATTCTGGTGTTTTGAATTGTTCCTTTTGGAAAATACTTATCTCTTATATTGTACTTACTATAAGCTTGTATTTATAATACATGAGAAGAATTTTTATTTTCAACTGAAACGTCTTATAGAAGCTATATAAAACTCTGTGCGATTGAAATATTTATTATCATTAGCATCCGAGTCCTAGTAATCCACTAACATCGTAAACTCTCTATTCATCGCTGTCTACATCTATCATTTTTCTAACTTCTTAAAAATTTGAATCTTTAAATATATTTTATGATCGCTAGCTTAATTCAGCCATTGCGGCTGAACTGTACTCTCTGTCAAGTTTTTACCTTTTTCTGTAAAGAAGGGCAAACGTTAGTTAGGGCCTTTTTTTATTAAGGCAACGATTTATTTATATAAATAACATAATTATCTAAAAATATTATCAATAATTAACAGCACTAAAAAAAATCTGCTTTGGTAAGAGCCCTTACATGATTAAAGTATTATCCAAAAATTTTTGGTTGCTGCTTACTTTTATTATTTATCATTTCTTTATTTTTTTGGTAAAATTTAGAACTTTTTACTTAGTTTTTATGTTATAATGTCGGATATTGTATAAGATTTAAGCCTAAGATTAATAAAATCTAGCTTCTATATGTGTACATCTGTAATCATAAATTGTTCCAAGTATTTATCTCGAGCCAGATTTTAATAATAAAAAGTAGCAAAACATCTTATGTAACTGCCCTCGTATTAAGTGTAAATTATCATCATGCGTCATTGTTACGGAAATTAAACACATGTACGAAGATCCGCAAGAATCGGTAGGCTGTTACTATTTAATACTACAGAAACCATAGTTGGGTATAGTGCACTAATTTTGCAATCTTCGCTAACACTTAGCGATAGAACAAAATTATTGCAATAATTTTGTAGACTAGTGATGATTTTCTTACTAAAATTTAATTATTTGATTTCAAAAAAAGCAATCAGCAATATATTGCAACTTATTTTTCTTCACTAGCTCACTTAGAGTTACTATTATCTTTGTGCACTAATTCAAAACTGATGACTAATATGCTGTTTCTATATTACAGGCGATCAACTCGTCAAAAAATTTGTATAAAAGGCACTCAGTTTTTTTTAATTATTTCCATATAAATTTATCACACGAGTTGATCGCCTGTAATACAGAAACAGAGCATAATACTTTATTAGAAATAACAAAACTTGATTTAATTTTTAGTTTAACAAAATTTTTGTTATTCAATAAAAAATGGATACATTAAAAAGGTAAAATCATTTTAAAAAATTTTAATACAAACTACCACTGTTTTTTGTTATAAAACAAAGAAGAATTTTATTATTGAATACGAAATAATCAACAAATATGTAATTTCTTGAGAGTTAAATTTTTTATTTTGCTTAATAATTGACATTTTTTTTACCGTATGTATTTGTTTTCTTTTTCACTTTCTTTCGAATATTATTCGTATAGTACGTAGTATGTACATATCTATATTAGAATTTTTTTTTAATTTTATTTCTTTATACATAAATGCAAATATGCATGACCACTAACGTTTAAAAATTTAGTGAGAGTTTGATTAAATTCAGCTTTTTAGTTCGTGCAAGTACAATTTTAGCACTAATTGAGTGAGTGAAGAGCTCTTGGACTAAATATGCGTTTAGTGCTGTGAAAAAATTTGCAGTACCACTAAATTTTTTTAGTGCATAAAATACACTGCAAATATTTATTAGTAGCGTAATGATTATTTCAATCAAAATTTAGTGCACTACCCCCCACTGTGACAGAAACTAAACACACGTATGAGTTTTCATGCTTCGGTAAAAAAAATAGTATCAAAAAAATCTTTTGCAACTGCCGTCGTATTCAGTGTAAATTATTACGAACATTCGCAAGAATCGGTTATATAAAGTTATTACAAAAAGGCCTTACACATCTGACCTCACAGACTATGAGATAGATTACTATTTAATATTACAGAAACTAAGCACATGTGTAAGTTTTCATGCGTCGGTCGAATAATAATAAGTCGATAACAATTTCATTCAGCTCAGTAAACAGTCAAATACGTCATAAAACATTTCTTGGATTTGTATCTTTTTGTTTTGGTTTTCTGTTAGATCCTAGTGATCTTGTTGAATTCAATATAACCGGATTTATTTAGATTAGAAAAAATAACACTAAAACTTAAATTTTATTGATAATTTTTTTCTTATTATTTTAAGTAAACTCTGGCAAGTCATTATGAATAGACTCACGCTTGAACAACGCTATTAAATCATTCAAGTTTACCTTAAAAATCAATAATCAATTTAAGCAACTTATAGACGACTTCCTGATTTGTCTGGTCCGTCTGAGCAAGCTATCCGTCAAACTGTATATAGATTTCGTACCACATACCCTCTAGAGGATGCAATAACACCAACACGTCGAAGGAATGTGCGTACTAAACAGAATATCACTGCTGTAAACGAAAGTTTGGAAAAAGATCCAAATTTATCGAAAAATTTGGACAATTTTGTGCCAAGAACTTTGTCCAGACCCGTATAAGATCCAGCTTGTGCGTTGTTCTTTCGCTAATTTGGCTCCTGAGCTGTTAGTAGGTGAACTGTTGTTTTATCGCCAAATTGTGTCCAGCGATGTGACTCATTTTTGACAGAACGGGTTTGTGAATAAGCAGAATTGCCGCATATGGAGTCAGACCAATCTACAACCTTCTTGAAAAATGAGGCCGGATCTCACGTTACGATCAATGGAGATCCTTACCGCACCATGATTAATGAATTTTTTGTTTGAAAATATGTATCACATTGATCCGAACGAAATATGGTTTCAACAAGATGGAGCTACGTGCCATACGGCGACCACAACCATCGAGTTATTGAAGTTAAAATTTGGCGATAAGTTGATTTCAAGAAATGGACCTGTAAATTTGCCTCCAAGGTTGTACGATTTGACACCTCTTGATTATTTTCTGTGGGGCCACTTGATGTCGCTGGTTTATGCTAATAAACCAGCAGCAATTGACGCTTTTGAGGCCAACATTGTTCGTGTTATTCATGGCACACTTCCAGCAGTACTTGCAAACGGGACCCAAAAGTAGACGTCCAGAATGCGCTTCGGCATGAGCAGCAGCGGTGGCTATATGCCTGAAATCATTTTTAAATATTTATGCCAGGTTTGTTTGTATTATTTTTTACAATTTAAAAAAACACCTTTGTTAAGCTATTTTAAGTCTATTTTTTTATGAAAACAATTCCAAATCCTACCTTGTGATAAACCAAGATGCTTTAGGTCGACTTACAGCAAGAAATTCAATCATAAAAAAAACCTTACGAAAAAATTCAAATTTTAGGAAACATGGATAAGTGCAGAAAAAGTTGCAGTAGCTATTTGCCTTCTGTGTCTGTTTATATGCATATAACCCTTTAACCTCAATACATCATACAACCCCTACAAATCTTATGTAACCTATAAAAAAATCATGTATTTATGTTCAGCAAAACCAATTATTACATACCGTTATTTAAAAAAAGAATGGAAAATTTTCCCATTATTTGTCGAAATCTGGTTATTGTTAAACGATTTTATTTTAATTTTCCAGCTAATTTTATTTAAATTTGTTTAATTTGACTGTAAAGTAAGGTTGTTATACTTTTTGTTTTAAATAAAACACAACTTTAAGATATTGACAGCTTAAAGTTAACAATATCACAGCAAAACACTTTTGAATTTAAAAGCGAACTTTGACTTCAAAACTATGTGCGTTCATTAATAAATACTAAAACACAAAAATAATATGTGGAACATGAAAAACAACAGACAGAGCAATTAATTTTTATTTGACATTCAGTTGGTCGCAATAAAAAGGTAAAAATATTTACATATACATACACACTTACTGAAAAACTGAATATATCACAAAAGCGAGATTTTAATCAAAGATACGAAACAATGTAACATTTCTTACATGTTGAACTGCAAACTTTACTTGTGGAAAAAAAGCATAAATCAAAGTTAAAATTATGAAGAAATGCAAAAGTTTTAAATGTCAAAAGATACTTCAGAAAAGTTGTATAAACATCTTTTTGTATTTCAGTTAACGGAACAAAGTCTTCACATAATATTAAGACAACACTCAATCAAATCAAATCGGCCTAAATTGCACTTTGTATTTTTGACATGCAAGCTTTGTATTGTCTCTTGCATTCTTGCCCTCAAATATAAAATGCAGTTACGTATTTACAGAAGTTTGAAACGCATCCAAGCCCGCTGGCCCGCAACATATTAAATGATCGATTAAGAAATGGGGATGTTGCTTCTCTCGTCCGATCATCAGAGGGATGACCCGATAGTACCAACCGTTAAACATACAATTTTTTGTCTGGACTTAACAAGTATTTTTATTTAAGCATTAAGAAATGATTATTATTAATATATAATTATTGTTAGTACAAATATGTTGAGGATACAGTAAATAACATTAAAATTAAAAGAAGAAAATCTTGTATTTTAGAAAAAAAAATTGGAAATCTCTTCCTTATTTGAAGGGCAATGCTTAAAGATTGGTCCCATTGTAAAGGTAATATCTAGAGGGTGTTCTCATATAACACACAGGATTTTAGAGTACCTTCTAAAGCATAATTTTCAGACATCCTTAATTTTCATTTAAAGTTCTTTAGGACAGCCACCACGAAAACTTAAATATAAAATAATTTTAAAATAAAAGAGTGTTTCTATAGAGAGTGTGTTATTATAGCTCCTACAGTAAAATGTAATAAAAATGTACAACTAAAATTTAAAAAGGGGATGATTTTACCGTAATTATACTTCTCCTGTGAACCATAAATGGCAGCACTTTAAAATTAATACAAATTGTTTATTACTGTGGCCGCATTAACTTTTGCTATAATATTACAGGTGTTTAAATTTTTTCTTGATAACTTAATAGAATTAATTATTTTTATTCTCAAAATTATTTTTATATCCATATAATGCTGACAGGCTCAGGCTTATCTCAAAAATAGTTTGATATAAATTGGTTTGAAAAGTTTCGGAATTTAGGGATTTATAGCCTCCTTCAAATCCTAATCCCCAATATATTCTGTTAAACAAAAGGCAGATCATCACAGCTGATTAGCATGTGTCAGTTAACCTAAGTTTTATATTCTGCATATTTACACAAACAACACTTGTGAAAGTAAGAACATCAGTAATTGCTAGATAACCCAATGGAGTTTTCAAATTGTGTGATTAAATACTTGCTGCAACTTGACTTATTAGAGTAACCATTTCTTTGACACTTGCACTTAATTATTTTAACAAAATATAAAAATTTTTAACGCAAATTATTAAAAACCAAAAAAATTGATTTTTAACCGACTATAAAAAAACAATAAGGTTATCAATTCGTCTGAATTTTTCTAATGCTTGAGCCTCCATAACTCAGACATTTCTGGAACAATTTTGAAAAATTTTTTTTTGAAAGGTTATGCTTACAAATCATAATTTTTGAAAATTAAAGGGTGTCCCCATTTAACATACATGTGTTTTACGTGTATTATAAAACGCCAAGGGCGCCAATTAAGAATTTAAAAATACTGCGTATAATAAAGATCCCAATAGTTCAATGGTATAACCATAGGTGATGTAAATTGACCTATATGGGACTATTTTTTTAACCAGTGTGTACGAACGCTTTAAAATTTAACAGAATGTCGACTACTATGATCGCTGTGATAACAAGTATAATTATACAAAATATTAAATTAAAGGGTGCCCAATAGTTTAAGTTGATGTGTTGTATATGGTCATACTATTTAACAGTGATAAACAAGCGATTAAAATTTGCTAAGAATATGTATTGCTTAGTCCGCTATAACAAGTATAAAATTTGAATTTATAAATTAAAGGGTGTTCTCATAATTGATGTTATGTGACCTTTATGGCTTTATCTTTTATAGCGTCATACACAAACGCCTGAAAATTGGACAGAATATTGACTACTATCATAGTATTATAACATAATAAGTAAAATTAGAAAGTAACGGGTGTTACGACTGTTCATCTAATTAGATGTTTATGGCCAGACTTTTAAGCCGTTACCCACAGTCGGTTGCAATTTACAAAGAATCTATAATGCTAAGTCTGCTTCATCAGGAAGCATAAAATTAGAATTTGTAAATTGAAGGATGTCCCAATAGTTACAGACAGACAGACAACTGAAATTAGAAACCTTGTATTGCTATATCCGCTATAACAACAAGTATACAATTTGAAATTAAAAATTACAGGATGATCCAATAATTGATGCAATTCGACCTGTATACATAAATAGCTCTATCGTTTAAACCGTACTTTTAAAAATTATAACATAAAGAGGGGTACAATGGTTAAAATTTAATATATATGGCTAAACTTTTGAACCGTTACAGACAGCAAGTATAAAACTTAAAGGTAGAATTTAAAGGGTGCCCCTAAATTTGGCCAAACAGAAGATTGAAATTTTCTAGCTGTAATGCTAAGTCCTCTTTTACCACAAGTATAAAATTTGAATATTAAAGAAGGTTGCGCCAATAGTTAATATGTGTGGCACGACTTTTGAATCGTAAAGACAGATGACGAAAAAGTGTTTTTAAGTAATTTTTTTTGCAAGAATTATGTAGCATCTATTGAATAAATTTATAAATTTACTTTCTATATATGTCAACCTAATTCAATTTATAACCGTACTTTTTGAAGCTTTTTGTCTTAACCTAGCATTATCGGATTATTTTGTTGGCTGCATTTATTTAATTCACTATATTCTATTGACGAATTTTTAGTTTCTAAAAAGACTACAAAGAATACTTAAAATTAGTAAATATATGTTTCACAACAAAAATTTTTACAGAAGTTGATCATATCTTCACATTCAAAGAGCAGCGTTATCAAGATTCATGTTTAAGTTATGCATTCTTTTAAAAATTTTGCTTGAGTAGTAAGGATAGATGCATAATACACTTATGTGCGTTCTTTCGGTGAGACCTTTTTTAATTAATATTTTTTCGTTTTATATTTGTTCCAAGAAAAGTCTTTTATGTTTAAAGTAGTTGCTGCTAATGAAGTCTGACGACAGCTTGCCTGCCAGCTTTATAATGTTTTGGTAGACAATCCTGTGTCAAGAATTTTAATTTATGTCCTGAAAATATTAAAAGATGAAAAATATACAAGACTTAATTTTCATGGTTTATTTAGAAATATAAATTTTATAAAGTTATGTTTGCCAAAGAACAGCAAAAGAAAATTAACAACAACAACAGCCATTAACCAGAACCTTTAAGACTTATTAATACTTATTGTTTCAGTGTTTTTCACGAAACAATGTAAAACATAAGATGAAAATTATTTTACTTTATTAACTTTAAATAAACAAATCTTTTTAGTAAAAAAATAATTAACTTCGCTGTATAACAAAGCAAAGCTTTTACATAACCAACAAGGGACCAAAAATAACAAATATTTTATTAAGTTTCAACTAAAAAAAATTAATCCTTTTGTTATTTGATTTTTAACACTTACAGCCGAAGCAGAACTTCTAAAATCTGGGCACACAAAAGCAATAAGGAGACCCAAAAGAGTAACGATTTCATATTAGCCAAAACTGTAGCGGTTAAGAGGAATTAAGAAGGCCGATCCGAAATAAGGTATCATCAGAAAGTCCAATTTTTAGTCCTGTAAAAAAGCTTTAGTTCGAAAGATAAATATGTTTAAATCTAAGAAACTCAATTTACGTACAGAATGCCGACGACATATACATTTTTCTTTTAATTGCACACTCAAACATTTTTAACATTAAATGTTTGTAGTTTACTTAAGAGGTTTTCATTTAAGTTAAAAATAAATGAAAATATGGTTGTTTTAGAAAGAAAATATTTTTTTTTTATTTTTTATGCCTGTTGTTAAAAAAACAAACGACAATAAAATACTGTTTTCCGGTGTAATCAAAATTAACTGTTAATTTTTACCCTGTCGCAGTAACAATAAAATACAAAAGTATTTATAAAAAAAGTTTATCAGTAGAAAAATACTTTTTAAAATAGATTAAAGAAAAAAAAGTACAAACAAAAGTCTGTTTGTAAAAAAAATATGTAAGTATTTAAAGATAATAATTAAAAAGAATTTAAAAAAACATCAAATATATTGAAATTTTTCTACGTAGTACAGAATTCCATCAAGTTTTCTTGTAAATGAATACGAAGAGGATTTTAAGACAAAGATGATTTAGGATTCGACCAAAAAAACCAAAAATTTTACGAAAAGATTTTTTTAAGAAATCAACAGAAAAAAGTATTTGTGTATAGTTTTGAGTAATTTTTCTAAACGTTTAAAACAAATATTATTTGTTGGGGCTTGGATGACATGAGAAAAACAATTTTTTTTACCATTTTGGTTGACTTTTTTTAGGGGGAAAAAATGAATAAAAAAAGTAGTTTAGTTTACTCTTTTCCTAGGTTTAAATATATTAGATAAAATAAATACAAAAACAGTTGTTACTAATGTTTTCGTAGATTACATTTTGTTAGTTAAAATAAATGAAAAAACAATACTTTTACTGTTCTGATAGGTTCTTTTTTGGGGCGTTGAAATAAAAAAAAAAAATTATTGGTTTTTACATATTTTGTTAATAATAAAATCAACATTCAAAAACAATTGAAAATTACATTTAATTTAAATGAAATGTAAGTAGACCGTTTTTTAAATGAAAAAGTGGTTGTAAAAAGTGATTTTTCAACTAAATTTACCTACATAATATTTGGAGTGTAGATTGTTACGGTTGTTGTTGCTCTGGCCATTGTTAGTTTAAATGGGGGAAAATTTATTGTTTCGATGGCTATGGTGTTGTTGTTGTTAATATTCCCTTTAGTAATATATTTTTTTAATACAACTTTTGTTAACAACGATGCTGCAGTTTCTGTATGACTGTTTTATTGTTGCACAGCTTATCAATTGTGGCATAACGATATTAGTCATGTTATATAAACTTCTGCCGGTTATGCTACAACAACAAGAAAAGTAAAATAATCTAAAATCACGGATTAGTTTAGAAATGTGGCTTAGCAAATAATTAGGTGGCCAGCAACTAGTGCGCTGACTTTGATAAAAGTAATTTCGAAACATTTATTTTATCGAAGGTATCTAAGGAAAAACATACTACAACACAAAAAATTAATTGGATTAAGAATCTAAACAATACAAAGAATTTAAACAAAAAGAAATCTTTTTATCTTTTGCAAAATTATATTATGAACCTTGACCGATTAGAATTAATTTCCTGCGCAAACATACTGACGCCAGCTTTAATTTAAAACAGCCGACTAAAGAAAAGATTACGGTTTAATTTGGGTTTCTATAAAAAAATGAGAAAAACTGTAACATTGGGCACTTAAACCGATATAAGCAACAATAACAAAAACTCACACATCGAAAACATGTTCGTTAATACTTTATGTCAGATCGATTTTTTTTTATAGTTGATATAAATTTCGTACGTATGTGCTACATAAAAAATAATTATTTTAATTATGTTACAAATTAAACGAATAAAAAATCAAATCTAATATTTAAGGTGTGTTTGTTTATTTTGCTGTGCCAAAGTGGCTTTACTGAACTTTAGAATCGACATTTGCATAAAAATCATTAAATGTAATAAAGTCAGATTGTCTTAGAATTATATTTTAGTAATTTTTGTAAAATAAAATAAATATCAGTACCTTGCGACGCAATAAGAAATTGATATAAACGAGAATATTGTTTCGTCGGTACCTAATTCTACGTTTTTATTTAACAAAGATATATTGCAGCTTCATTTAGAAAACTTTTTCTCTTCTACAGAGAATCTAAAACTGGTTTCGACTGTGAAACCTTCCAGAATTATCGCCTTCAGTTTAAGGCCGAAAAGCATAGTAATCGAAAACGAGAAAATCCTGGAGGACGACTGAATAAAGAAAATGCAGAGACGTCTCAATAAACTAAATTGGTAATTAAAGCCAAAAATTTTTCTAAATTTTTATTTTAGATTTATGTAAAATGTGAATCCTAGTGGGGTAATTTAGACAAATGGTAAAGATAACAAGAAGCTCGGTACAACTACAGTGGAGCGAAAAGACTGGGAACAGCACGACAGTTAATTAGAGCAAGAGAGTCACATAGTACTTTCAGAGGGGTCGAAAAGGGATGACCAAAACCTAGTGAAGGATCAAATTCTAAAATATTGTAGTTTTCCTTCACTATCTATAATCTTGAAGCTTTAAACTGTCTTAATTAAGAAGAATTTGTAATAGAACACATTTATTTAAAAAGGCTTCTTCTAAAACTCAAACTTTATCTGATCATATGTCTCTATGTATTAACTTTTGCTGCCACAAAGTAGCATATCTTCCTATAAAGTAAAATCTTGCTTTAAATGCAGGGTAAGGTAAACGTTAATTTACCATTCCAGAAGAACTTAAACTAATTGCACTGAAGTCTCATCTTCTAAAAACATGGGTAAAGCTATATTGTGGACAATTAAGCCTAAAGACAATATAGAAAAATACATAAAAACTGATCTGCGTGTTGCATATGTCAATATGCAATATGAGTTCATGTTTAATATGAAAATCTCAGAATCAGGTGAAGCCTACAATTCTTTGGAACGCAACTGTTCTCATGACGGCATAGCGAACAGTAAGAAAACGAGTTCTCTACAGGTCAAGGCTCGTTATCTGCACATGAAAGTTTAAGATATCTAATTTCCAACCCAACATTATCAACAGCATTTAACTTTATAAAACAAGGATGATGAAGTACAGGGAGAACATATCTTATCGCAAAGAGTCTAATGGAGACTGTATACTGAGCAGACATAGAATTTATGTACAGATTTTCGCAACAAGCCATATCAATGTCTATGATTTTTGTAAAAGTTTCCCAGATGTGGCATACCAAACAAATCATTAATCACTGACCTTAATTATTAAGCGTTTGTTTTTGGATAAATTGCTTTTTAGGATCTGAAGTTTGTTTACACAATATACATATACATAGTGACCATTGTTCAATTGAATTGTTATGCAAAAGTCATGTTATCATTTGACAATTCCATGTCGAGGTAATTTGTAGTATTGCAAAAAACAAAAGCAACAAAATTTGCACCAAATAACAGGTTAGAATAATTTAGACGCATTAAGCTCCTAGTAAATTTGGTATGAGTAATTTATTTGATATTGGTAAGATAAAAAACAAATAACTTAAAAATGCAGAAAACCTATTTCTAGGCTCAACTTTAACTTTTCTTGTCAATACTTGCGAGAATGTTCTGAGTTTACAATTTAAATTTTTCATTGAAACTTCTTTGTATTCAACATTTGCAGTGAGTCTTTCGCTAATTCTTATAATATCACGGCTTCAATTTAACTTAAAATCTCTTCCGTGTGCTACAGGGAAGCGATGCATACGCGAATTTCAAAAATCAAAAGAGAAAAAAAACTTTTATGTTGTTAATAAGGTAGAAGAAAGATAACTTTAATTCTGAATTAAATCACTTAGTTAAGCTTACGCCTTGATTTTTAGCTGCAAGGATTCTAACATAGCAATATGTTTTTAATTTAACATAGTTTCATTAAGAAATTGAAGATATAAAACTAACAAGGATTTCACCAAGTTCCTTTTAATATTCACAGTACATTTCACCTATTCCAGTTGCAGTTGCAGTTGCTTTTCAAAGATGATATCCTTAAAATATGTTTACTTTTATTAGCATTAATAAACAAGGAGCAAGTTAAGCGAGTATATACTTAAAATTTCTCTTCACTTAAGGTCACAACAGAGCTGATTATGTCAAATAATAAACACCTTTGTAAATAAAAATTAAAAATATTTATTTTATCTCTCTTTGTAGAAATTTTGTAGCCCTTAAAAGGGCTCTTTAGAGTTTAAGTCTTGTATCTTCTTGAATTAATGTGCAGTCCCTACAAGAGCAGCCAGTACTTACCAATGCGGGCCCAATATTCCGTCAGCTAAATATGTTTTGTAGGTAAACTTCTGTAAATAAAAATTTATACTTATAAATAAAACTAATGCGCCTTCTGCATTTAACCAATAAATCCAATTCTGCTCATTTTCCGCCAGCCAAATAAAATTCTTTCCATTTTCCATCGGTCAATACTTACCAATTTACCTAAAAAATACTGAAATAATTTACTTACTAAGTTTTTAATAGTGTGTTATCTTACACTTCTAAATAAAAATTGAAACATTTTTAAAAATTTTTTGTTTGTGTTTGCTTTTTCACATTGCTTTTAAGGTTTAACTTTTGTTTTTTTTTTCTCACATGATAAATAAATATTCTATATGTCAACTTTTTGGCAGTGTTACTTGAAATGCGATAATCCTAAGGCCCTTGATACATCCCTATACTAAACTTTGCAAACTTTACCTTGTCGTCACAAAACTATGCCGCGGACTTTGTCAATGACTTCAAAAGTAACAACCTCCGTTGTTAGTCCTGAGTGAAGTTTATCATTTGTTAACGAGCGGTCAGTTTTGTTTTCATTCACCCCATTGTAGATAATTCAGACATGCCCTGACCTTAAACTTAATTATGCTTGATTTCTTCAGGTTGTTTGTTTTTTATTTTTTTCTCGACTTCCAAAGATGTGCAATTAATATATCGGTAATTAAAATTGATTCGTAATATTTGAAACGTTTTACAATCTGTAACAACAATATAAAAGCTGTTGTTGCTGCTGGCTGTGCAAATTTGTATGTGAGTTGAATAATTTAGCTAACATCTTTAAGCACCCGCTGTAACCGTATTTGTAGGGCTATCTCTATTTTTTCTAAGCTAAAACAGAGCCCTGTGTAGTATAGAAAATAATTTTTGTTAAGTAGCTGCATGAGATGAGTTTTCGAAAGCCAAATAAATCGGAAACAGCTGTTACGAATTGAAAAATGAAGTAAATGTTGGGTAGCCTGTGTCAACAGAATTAAAAGCCGTTTCACGGGCAGACTGATATTAAGAAAACAAGAACAATTAACCTAGAAATGATTAGAATTTAAAAAGAGAAAAAATTTAAATACACATATATAGCTTCTAAACACTAATTGGGAGAATTATTTATTATTACGCTGTTTGCAAAAACAACTTTATTTTGAGTTATTAACCTGTTTAGGTAGCAACTGGCGTACAAAAATTCTATTTCTTTCCTGCTTAGGTAAAATAAAATGTAAACTTTTTTCTTTTCAAATGTGTTGCAGTTACTAGCATGACATTTTATAAGACTGTACACCACAGGTGGATATTCATTTCCGATCCCGTGCTGTGTATACATTTTTGATCCTTATATATATGGGAATCGATTTATCGATATCGCTCTGTTAGCAATCGGTTGAAGTCAGTTTTGCCACGTCCACATATGAGCTACAGAAATTTTATGACCAACATATTCTCAGACGTATGTAGTAATTTAGTGACATCGCTAAATAAATGGTGGAGATATGTTCGAGATAAAAAAAGATGCGAGCGCCTCTATTTTCCTTACATTTTTAAAATTTAATTGTATTTTTATATTTGTTTTTTTGGTTGCTTTGTTTTATCGAAAACCGAAATTTAAGAAAAAAAAAAGAAAAACTATCCCTGTTTGTGTTGAAATCAACCTTGCCAAGGCACTAGATGAGCTATAGAAAATTTGAAGAAGCTAATCGCTCAGATAGTTTCAAAAATTTTGCTACTGAGGCAGCGGCAAAGCAACACGTCTGTCTTAAACTTTTCTTTTTTCAACTTTCGTTTGTAGTCCTGCTGGTGATTGTGATCATTATTAAAATAACTAAAAAGTTAAAAAAGGCGGTGAACCTTTTACATTTTACAGAGAGCTTTTTATTAACTTAACTTTGCATTTAATTTGGTAATAATTGTACACAGTACCAGAATATCGAAAAAGCAATAATTTTAGTTTTTAAATGCTCATGACTCGATCATTTTAAAACATGAGCATGCAGAATAAAGCTGATTAAAGAATTGCCAAAAATAAGAAATATTTGCAGGTGCGAGGTACCCAACTTTAAGACCACTTTGCGCCTTTCCTCAAAAGTGGCTGGTTATAATCGTGTAAAATTTTGGTTCAAGCGGCCTAGCCCTTTAAAAAAGGCTGAGTTATTTACAGAATATTTTGATTCTGCCCACACTATGGAGCGATTTATCAATCACAACACCACACATTGCGGCAACTTTTGCATCCTCGAACTTTCTGATGCGCCGTTATCCCATCCAGACAACAATTCACTATGCTATGTTCTGTTTTTCACTCTCCCCTTCTTTTTTCTACTATTATTTCCTTCTGATTTGTTATTTTTATTTATAGTAACATAACGAAGTGCTGTGCAGTAAGGCAGGATGTGGGGTTTGATATAATCAAAAAAAGGTGTCCTATAATTTTCTGTCCTCGCAAAATCTACAAAATAGTACTTGCAACCAACAGTGCTCTTAATAAATGCTTAAACGTATATCTAATAAGACTCCGTAAGGGTTCTTGACTAAAACATAATAAACTTTTGAACACTACTAAGATACCACGCAACAATCTTTCGAAGGCGCTATCCGACAAAGCCAAATATACAGCCAGTTATGACGGTCTTTTCCGGAAGGTATGATAGCAGTGTAATAAACTTCAATTTTTACTAAAGTAATGTGAGGTTTAGTTTTGTTGTTGTTCTTTTTTCAGTGCGCTGTAGCGTCCTTATTACTACAATCAATAGTGTTTGTGATTTTAATTTAGAAAATTTTTTTCAAATACTGTTACTTGTTGCACATGCGTTGGTAGCTTTATACAAGACAAGATATGATGTTGTACGTTTTAAACATGACTTAAGAAATTCTGTTGCAAGCAAGAGCAACAAAAAATATAAAAAGAATAAAAAAAAAAGATATGAAAAATCAATTCTCATTTGTTTGTATACAAAATTTGTGAATAAAAAGATGTGAATTTTATGTATTTTTTTTTCATTTTAGTGTTGCTTTAAACGCCCGTTTAAAAAAAAAGTTAAAACAGACAAGTGGTTTAACTTGTCATATAATATGCCACATTTGTGTCCGTGTATGTGTCTGCTTACTACATATGGTGGCATATAACTTAGTATTTTTTAATGGTTTTTAAAAGAAAAAATTAATACGCATTTATGATCTTAAGACCAGAATCCTCCTGTTGTCTTGCTAAAACGTACAAAGACAAGCTCTAACTATACTTAAATCTTTATATCAAAATGCATCATACATAGTCTACCTTAAGCTATTGTAGAAGTTGACTGTGTTTATTACTGGATTTTAAGAAGGTTTCATTAAGTTGAAGCACGTCAAATGATCATATAAAACACTCTAAGCCTGGCAAGAAGTGTTGGCGTTGCCAGAAACTTCTTGCTCTTCTCGTCCCCATTATTTTAGTTATTGCTTTAGTATTTTTTTTAGTGTTTTAATGAATGAATTCCTTTTTCCATTAAGAAGTTTTTTTTTTGTATTTTGAACAAATAAGTTTTTTATAAAAAAATAAAAAATCTTTATATTTTATTAAAACAATTATCTTTCCATTGATTTTTCATTATTTTCTTGTAAACGGAAATAGCTTTATTATTTGAGATAAATTAGATTAAATTAGTGCTGGGAACATTTTTGCTGATTAAAAGCCTTTAAAATTATAGCAGAAGTCATTAAAACGGAATTTTGTTGCAGGAAATGAGTGTAAATTGCCACTCATACGGGTAAACATTATAGTATTGAGATAAAAACTAAGAAATTTTTTCAACCTTCTGTATTATTTGTACTTGTTTGACAACTATTTGAAAAAGAAAATTGATTTTATCAATAAACTTAGAAATCTGATAATCCTATCAGTTAACGAAGATCGAAAATAAATAATAAGCCAACAATTTTGTTTATCAAGACTCAAGCGAATACCGTGAACAGAGCGTTTCTCATGAAATAAATAATTGCTTTGGTAATACAAATTTAAGATTCCCAATACAAGAAAGAGCACACATTTTTGGGGTTATACCGTAAAATTGGCTTACAATTTTTTTTTTCTTTTTATTTTGGCCGACCTTCACTTCGCATTTTTAGCGTAGTGCACTTATTAATGATCGGAATATCACTTTAAGACATTTGCTATATTTTTAATTAAATTAAAAAAAATGTAAAAAATACCTTTTTTTCCGGATTTTCCCCAGAAAGGAGGTGTTCATTTTTTGCTTATGGGTTTAAACTTACTTTGGTTCTAGCAATTTTTTGTAAACCATTTTAAAAACAAACTATAGCGAATAAAAGAAAAGGTGGCACAATAATTATAACATTTCCCTCTTCCAGCCCTATACAAAGGCAATTAAATCAATTGATTATGGAATAGTTTAGCAACACGTTTACTTTAAATGATAATACGTATTGTGAAGGCGTCGTAGAGTGCGTAAAGAAAAAGTCATTGCTACTGCAAAGCGTAGCATAGAGGAAGACCCGAATAAGTCTATTCATCATTGTGTACAGATATTGGATATGTGTCCATCCACTTTATTGAAAATTTTATGGAAAGATCTTGGTTTACGTGCTAACAAAATCCCACTTGTGCAACAATTAAAGCCATACAAGTACCTAGTAAAGCGTAGATTCAATGAATGGGTTCAAAATAAGAATACCGTTCATACTGACGTTCATTAACTTATTTTGTTTAGCGATTAAGTCCTTTTTGGTTAAACGGATACGTCAATAAACAAACTTGTCGTATTTGGAGTGATGATAATATTCAACTGTATGCTAAGACACCGTTACATAGAGAAAAACGGACTGATTGGTGTGTTCTTACGGACTGGAAACATTAGCCTGTACTTTTAAAAAAACGATGCTGGTCAGAACGTTACCGTTGACCGTTATAGAGCCATGATTATTGACTCTTTCATTCATTAAATAAACGACTAAGATGTGCAGGAGCTGTAGTTTCAACAAATTATACCAGCCAGCTTTCATATACCAGAAGTCATATTTAAATTATAACGTTAGAAGAATATCTTACAATTAAAGTAAATTTTATGGCTTTTTAAATAATTCATCTTTCTTTTATTAGAGTTTATAGTTCTACAAAAAATACCTTTTACAAATAAATTTAATTTTTATTTGTTTTTAAATACAATCTGATTTTTTTAGTTAAAATTTTATTTGAAAAAACATAAATAACTTTAAGTCTTTTTTTTGATTTGCTGTTTTCGTCCATATTGTTGCTTATGTTATGCACAATATTTAATATATGATTATTTTTTCACAAATTTCAATCCAAATGCACTTGCTAATACATTTTCCTAACATAAACTTACCAAAACATGATTATTGCAACATTTGAAAAAAAACTGAAAACAACTGATTAAAATCAGTATTTATGAGAAATTGAAGACAAGAACAAGTTTTTTATATTCTAGCAAAAGTTAAATCAAATTTAACTTCTATAAACAAAAACCGTGACCAACAAAAGTTGACTCTCAGCACAGACATACTGACACCAGTTGAAATTTAAAGTAGCCTTAACAATAGGTTACTACTTGCTTAAGGTTTCTTTAAAACAGTCGTGTAAATAATTCATGGCAGGTAGATTTTATTAATAGCTGTAAAAATGAAATGCTTCGTTTTTAATTATTGTTTTAGTTTTATTATAAATCATTGTTTTATGTATAATGGTGTTCAAGTATTAAAAGCTGAATTGTTTGCTGGGTAATGGGGGGAGTATTTAAATAACAACTTGGTATACGAATGTTATAAAAGCAACTGGGTGAAACGATTGTAAAGCTAATTTTTTTTATAGCTTGAAAATATGCAAGCAAATGAAAACCTCAATATAATCTAATTTAAGGTGTGTTTGCTTATTATGTATTTCTAAATTGATTTAAACTGAACTTTAGAATGCAGAGTTGTATAAAGGATGCTAAGAGTAATAAAGACAGAAGTAAAGAAGTTTCACAAAAAGCGTAATAATATAAATGTCTGTAGCCAGATAAGTATTAACAGTACAAGTGAAAAATGAGAAAAGGTTAATAAAAATAAAAAAAAAACAAAACAAAAATAATAATTCTCATGTCGTTTGAATGTCCATTGATTGATAAAACTCTTTCACGCATTTCTTATAGTGGTTTTTCTTTTACTCGATCCAGTTTTGAACTTCGTACTGTTAAACAAGTTTATGCAATATCTAACGGTAAATGGGTTAAGCCAAAACATACGTTATAGAACCAAAACAGGAATAGGCCACTTTTTATCGGACTTTTCATTTTATTCCTCTCAAGTTTGTTTTATTCGGTTTTGTGGCATGTGGCCAATCATTGTGGTTAGTAAAAAACCTCTGCTTTGCATTGTTGTTTTTACGGTCAATTTTTGCAAAATGCTCGGCTTGAACAAAAGCATGGAAATGGTTACTTGAAATTGCTTAGCGTAATTATATATTGTCAACACCTGATTCAAAATTTTCAAGCTGTTCTCAGCTAATCAAATAAAGAATTTTGTTAATAAAATAACTCCTTTGCTTTATGTAACTCTTGCTGGAATTCCTCTCAATTCCTATTTATTTACAGTTTCTTAATATTTTCAGCCTTCAAAAATGTGTTTGAAAAGTAATTTGCTCTTGGCAAAATTTCATTCTGTGATTATGTTTAAAACTGGTTTCGCCAATGAAAGCTTTTCTCTTTACAGTAGATCTTAAAATGGTTTTGCTTATGAAAGTTTCCATGAGTTATATGCATCCATTAAAACGATGACCTTTAGTAAGCGAAACAGTTTTTATCACAACGCGGAAAAATAACACGTTTACCCAGAGATGAAAAACAATAAAGAAAGCCGAGAAAAATAGTTTAAAGAAGCAATCTTTGTAATTTAAACCGAACTAAAATAACTCCAAGATAATTTTTCCCCTTGAAAAGTAAAATATTACCGACAAAGAAAAATAATAACAATGTATGAGCCATTATATCCTTGAGTAGTTTAGTTTTTAATGGGCTGGCAGTAACAATTTATATTTGCTGGTGTGCTTCAGTATGCCCTTTTAAATATTTTTATAAAATAAAGATTAAGAACATTAATTGAGAGGTCAGGCGTAAGTTCTGGCTTTTTTCGTTTTTATCTTTTTCTTATTTTTCTAAAAGGCTCTTCCAATAAACCTTTTTTCGAATTATAGTGGCCTTTACTTTTCATATGCAGTTAGTAATAGACCAAAACCTTTGGAGAATATGCTGCTTCGCATTTAATTACTGCTGGTGATAATATTTAAGAAGCGGTGAAGCAAACACACTTTTTAAGTCTTTATAACTATTTGTACTAACTTTATCGGTCCGAAAATAGAATATAACTCAAGCTGAACGCGCACAAGAGAAAGCGAAAAAGCTTATCGATGATTTGCTAAAGCATCGAGGCAATGTGCGATGTCTTTTGCTGTTTTACTGTTACTACAATGACAACCATTTCGTATCAAATGTTATACAAATCTTATTAGTTTAAAGGCTCATCCATAAGTGGTCATTTGGCTAGAGAATTTTATAGCGCAGTACAGAGAGAATCCGTCACCTGTAGAGGTCTTCCCAGTCACTTTCAACGTGAAATACTACTTCTAATACTCTCTTTTCTCATTTACGTAACCAATATTCTTAATTCCAGCGCAATGTATCGCACAGCTTTTCCCAGAATTATAATCCACAAAATATGTATTAAAATTAAATTAACTCTATAAACAATTTCAGTTTTTTTAGCTAAGAATAAAATATTTAATGTTTATATTTCGCGAAATCTTTGCTAGTAATAGATTTTTTAATAAATTGCGCTATGATTTAAAATAATGCTTTCTACCACTCTGCTCTCTCTTTCAATTAATTTAATTATATAAGTATCCGTTTTATTAAAAAATAAGAAGAAGAAACCTTAAGTGGCACATTTTTTTATATTCCACAAACTTAACCAAAATTTTAATAATTAAAACCAATCAATTTCATTGTTATAAATTTTTCTTATTTTTTTTCATAAAAGAAACCTACAATTTGTCAATGAAATTATTTACAACTCAATCAAAATGTTGCAATTAAAATGACACCTTAGGGGTCCGCAGCATAGAGATTTATAAGAAATATTTTACAAAGATTTAACTAATACATGCTCACAGACACTTTCAAAACACATGTTGTCTTTCACACTTGGAAATTTATTTTGAAGATAAAAAATTACAAAATTTCCTCTACAACATAGAAATTGTTGGAAAAAAGAAAAGAAAACTGTTGTGTGGCTTAGAAAATGGCCGTAATTACATGTTGTAACATACGCAACATCAGCATCAACAGCACAAAATTAAATTTAGTTGATTAAAAGCTTTAATCTAACACATCCTCTGGTTCTGTTTGCATGCCACTTAACTTTCCATTTTAAATTGATGAGGAAGGAGAAGTTTCCTATTAGATTTAAATTCAAAGATAAATTGGTTTTATGCAAGTATTTGGGTGATTTTTTTAAAGGTTGGCATGAAAACTTGTATTGAGAGATTAAAAATTAATTAATTAATAAAACAATTTTGAATGCTCAAATTTAAGAAAATTATTCTTTAAACAGTTTTTGGAATTTAAACCATAACAAGGTACATCTATTCATATAATTAAACAGTAACAGGGTCATTTATGTACATGAAATATTTTTTGAAAATTTTTATGTTGGTGTAAATAGTAACCGGTACGGAATACAAAACATCTAATTTCGGAACTTTTGTCTGCTGCTTGATGGATTTTAATTAAATTTTGTGAGGAGGTCCCTTAGAACCTTGATTCGAATATAGTATACTTTTTTCGTAGAGAAAATAGAGATACTAATGTGAAAGCACCCAATTTGACAGGTATAATTGTACTGAAACAGCTGTCAGCAAATTTTATTTTTGTAGATGAAATATTGTTTAAACTATTTACAGAATTCTCCAACAAATAATTAAAAACACTATTTTAATTTTAGTTTTAAGAAAATTAAAACGATACGTGGACGAAGTCATAGGCACTGCTAGTAAATAAAAATATTTGCTCTTTTGTGCGGTTTTAAATTTTCGTTTTTAGCGAATTAACTCTTTTTTATATTTTCCCCATTTCAACTTGACTTTTTGGAAGTTTTTTCGTTCCGGTTTTAGCAGTTTATTTTTTTTTTAATTTTGCTACTTTTTTATGTTTTGGCATTAGCGTCCTTAAACAAAGAGGAAAATTGTGTCATGTGCTAGAAATTCTATAAAAATAAATAATATTTTCTAGAGGGGCCGCTTATCTACGTCAATGGTTTTTGTTATTCCTCCGAGTTTAGATTTTTTGGTGGTTAAGGTTTTTTATTTTTCTTAATTCTAATGCTTCTTTGTTGACTTATTCTTATTCTATTTTTACAAATCGGGAATATTTTTTTAATTTAAAAACCTATTACCGATTTAATTTTTACTTAAAATAAATCCCTGACCTATTGAAGTTTTTATTTTTTATGAAATTCATTACCGTATTACTTGAAATTATTTATTATAACTATTGATATGTAAATGTGCTTTGGGCAAACGAATTAAAAGTTCTAATTTAATACAAGAAATTGTTCACGTTTGAAGATTTGAAAAAAGCTCTAGGTTTCTTCCCCTCTTAATAAATTATTTTGCAGCTGTTTGATTCATATTTTTTCAATAACATATAAACAAGTTTTTAAAACACAAAAAATCTTCCATCTTGTCTTTTAATCTTCATTATTATTTTCAAGCTTTTGAAAAAAAATTAATTTAAAGTCATTATTAAAACACATATTGTAGACGTTGTTGCTGTTGATGTATAATTGCTTCAAAAATGCAACTTTGTTTAATAGTCATGCATAACATTTTAATTATAACTTGACTGTGTTACAGCTTGTTTAACTTGGAAGCTTTATCACAGTCATCATCATTGTTATCAGTAGACATTTTCGATATTATTTTTCATAATTGATATTTTTTGATCGGATTTAAGACGCATTTATGATCTGTTTGTATATTTTTGTTTTATTTCTTTTTTGCAACATAACTGACATGTAATGGTTTGCATACCTAAAGTTATCTTTAGCCCAGGCTTGGGATATTCATTATTTTTAAATGTTCTCCTTAAAATCCAAAATGGTACTTTTTGGAGACTGAAAGTACTGAATGTAAATAGTTGTTATAAAAAATGGTTTTTGTAAACGTAATTAACAACATTCTAAAAAGCTTCCATGTTAGCATTTATGTACAGGAAAACTTCGGTTTAAAATTGTATATAAATTTGTTAATATTTGTAACATACCTCTTTTAATTAGTCGATTAAGAAGATGTTATAATAAGATAAGATAAGTTCTCAGGTAAGTGCAGTTACTCTTTTTGATATTGAAATAATTTTTCTTTTACAAAAAATTCATAAATAAATACTATAGTTATGAGTTTTCCATCCCTGTTGTTTAGAAGAGTTTCATTTTTTGAAAGTTATTAACTGTAATTAATAATTTTGATATACAAATCCTGGTGTATGGCGCCGCATTAAAGTTATCTATAGACAGACTATATTTACATTTTGTTAAGAAAATCATGATTAGATACACACGTGCCTTGGAGTGACGGCCAAAGCGTCACAATCAATACTTTTTTGTTATAGAATATTTTTTATTTTATTGTTTTTACCTTGTGTGCTATCCGAAGAGAATATTTTTCTATAACAAAAACCGTTGTTAATTTAATGACTTTATTTTTAACTCTACTTTTCATAACTGATTTCTTAATTATACGTACAATATGATGTCAATATAAGATGATGCAGCAGAGAGTAAATAGTCTGGCTAAAAAACATAAATATGAAATGCTAATGTATATAATTTTAACATTAAATAAATGTTGTTTTTATTGATTTGTATTTTCTAAAGTTTTTATGCATAGAGAGTCCACTCTTACTTTATATCAATCGATATATTTTTTATTAGTTAATAACATCGCGGAAACTTTTCAGGATTTCCTCTCATGTGCGTCTTCCCTGTTACTTGAAACTTTTGTTTAGTTAATTATTTGTGTTAAATTTAATTATTTGTGTTAAATTTAATAACTGCCTGTACGGAAGTCAGTACCATCTCTGTCCGCTTTAGCGTATAAATAATTTTGTTTTACGAAGATCTTGAAAAAAAAACGATAATTTCATTTTCATTTTTAACCAAAATCAAAAATTGATGAAAATATCCTAGCTTTACTATAAGTTAAATTTTAAAAATTTTTACATTTTATAAAAATACGGTTTAAAGTTTTAATTGAAACTTGATCCCGACAATATTCAAAAATACATAGATTTTGTAAAGAAAAAAAAATGAAAGTGAAAGTGTAAGAATTAATTTCAAAAAACACCTTAACAGGTCAAAAGAAAATTTAGTTCAAGCAAGTAACTGCTTGTTAGACACCTTGGGATATGCTCTGCAATCTTCTTCATTAGAAAATCTATTGAAACATAGACGCAAAAAGCAAGCCGAGCTTTCATTGAAAGAAATATTCTGACGATGTCAGATATTTAATTTTACAACTAGAATATAAAGAAATGATCAATTAAATTTGCTTCCTTGTTTGCAAAAGTAATATTTTTTTATTGCAAAAACAATTTCTTGGACATTTTAAGACAAATTTTTGTAATAATAAATATTTGGATAAAATTTAATCATTTTGTAAAACTATATTTGTTTTTTGCTAATCCTGAGTTTTTTTTTCGTTAAAATCTGGATTTTTTAATGAAATATTCAAATTTCTATTGCAAATTTCTTAACCAAAGTTTATTGATGAAGTGTTAGTAAAAATTTGATATTTTGGTGAAATTTAAATGGTTTACTGATATTCCTACTACCTCGTAACTTATAGTTTTTTTCTGAAATTTCGGTTTTCAATACAACAAAGCAAAAAGCAACAATAACCACAAGAAACAGTAAGGGGTCCACTTACTGGTCCCTTTTTGTTACCTGCTTAGAAAAATGAAATAGATAAAGAAAAGAAAATAAGAGACCAGATAAGGAATAAGGAGTAGAGAAAAAATAGAGGAAGAAAGAATCCACGCTGATTAAGGCCCATTGGCCAAAGAGTGTGCTCAATCCTTTGACTGAGTCACAATGTCCGATTGTGGACCAGTAAACCACCCACTGAACCTCAAAAAGGAAGTGATGCTACCTGGTTCCAGCAACGATATGTCAGATAGGCCCCTATTGTACTCTTGACCAATGTATCTTAGTCTGAGGTACACCGACACGGGGCACAGACAGAGGAGCGGTTCCACCGTCTCCCTTTCTTCCTCGTCTTGAAAACATCTCCAGAAGTCGGTAAATAGGAGACCCATTATTTCAGCATGGGCTCAAAACAGACTGTGCTTAGTAACCACAGCCACTAAGTCGCGTAATTGACTTTTCGGTAACTGTAGTAGCGCAGCCATCCTGCCCCGATCCTAGAGGGCCAGACTGTTCTAGCGAAGTAGCTAAATTTCAATGGACCTCTATGTCTGAGAGAAAAAAAAAAATAATAGAGTTTCTGTAGCTCCTCTAGAACGTGTCAAAACTGATTAAGGATAGACGGACGTCGCAAAATTGGCTCTGCTATCTATAGGGATTAAAAATATTGTAGAAATTATAACCGGAATAACAATCTCCTTCTGTGGTCAGGGGTATAAAAAAAATTAATTGAAAAAGTGAAGATTTAAAAGTTGTCAGTCAATGTATGGATCTCTTCATACCAGTGCTTTTCACTTGGATGCGACTTTGATAAGCCTCCTTATATTTTTATTGCTGTTCAATGCAATTAAATAAACACCAACAAACAACATGCGTTGAAAATTTTCTTACATTCCTTTACAACACAGGTGTAATAAAAATGACACTAGCATAATTGTTGTTATTTTATTATTAAAAAACAAATTGAATGGACACAATCAGAAATATTTCAAAATTTATTATATTTGTATTTTTTAAAGTAATTATTAATTTACTTATTTATTTTTAATCGCTTCATATTCATATAAAATAAATTAAGAATTTTGTAACTGTAAAACTTTATTTATTTAAATAAAACCAATAACCCACAATATCTTAATATTTTTTATTTATTTTCAAAACGTACCGAACATGCAATTTCCTGTAACAATTCAAAAAATTATTTCTCAATTTTAAAACGAAGCCAGAGTGTTGGTGAGAACCGGACACACAACGATTTAGATACTATATTAGCAATTCACTTACTTACTGCGGCGTTTAGATACTCCTATTGAAATCTTTTATTATTTTTTCCTACTTTTAGTACAAAAACTTTCAAAGAAAAACAAGAATCAATGAAAAAAGCAATAATCTTACATGTAAAATAAAACATACAATTTAATTTATATCGTTTATTTTAATAATTAAGTTTAACAAGCAAAAAAAATAAATAAATAAAAAACAGAAAATAAGAAGAAAAAGATCAGAAAAACCTGGCGTTGGCCACTCATATTGATTGTTGTGTAGAGAAAACAAAAACAAATTCTGTAGTTAACGTACTGAACAGCTAACACAAGCAGATTTTCTTTATATACATCATGTTTTTCTTTTTCTTTCAATATCGCATACGAAACCAACTGATTCATTACTGCTTTAAGGCTTAAGATTGTTTTTTGACTTTTATTTTTATATATTTTTTTGCAATGTGATTAAGATTTTTTTATTTAGCTTCTGTGCACTGAATCCTAACAGATAATTTTTTTGTCACCCTACACAGCATCTGAAAGAAGTGACACATAAGTTGCCTAATTTTATGTCCATGGTCATTATGTCGCACCTGTTTTTTAGTATTCTTTGTTAGAAAGATGCAACGTTCTTATAAACTGGTTTGGCTTACCATAGAAGAGAAACTTTTTGAGCCCGGTTGAAGGCCGGCTATGCAGAAAATGTGGTAAGCGAAGTCGATTTTGTTTAAAGTGCGGATATTATGGCACTTTATAAGTGACACATTGACGTTTCTCAATGCGACATAATGCCCATGGACGTTTTGCTGCTTTTAAGATATAAAGTCCATTGATATTATGTCCTTGGACATGCCACCTATAGATTAACTTAAATCTGTTATACGCACAACTAATCCGATAATAAATTTTTGTTTAAAAATAAATAAACTTCCATGAGTGAAGAAATTAATTTTTTATTGATGTGTAAACTCCAGCTGTTATAAATCTCAAGATTAACCATATTTTGGCAATTAACAATTGATCTTTCTCTGTTTCATTTGTTTGTAACGTGCTTTCGAACAATAATACAAAACTTGTATAAACGGAGTCCTTATATTATGCCCATCCCCTATGAAGACTTTGGAGTAAGCAGTTACAATGAAGAGGACGAGAAGAAGATTGCGAACATTGTCCTGCATTGGAGCATCTATCTCTCTACCGTTGCAAAAAATTGCTTTTTGGTCATATGCATCTAACAGAGAATTGCACGGTATTGATTTCTTTGTCAAGAGTTTTAATTGCTTTCACTTCTAATCATCCGCGGTACTGCACGACTTGTACTATCTCATTCCTTAAATCTATAAATATTTTTTTTTTGCAATTATTCTCTTTTTTTTAGTTTTTTATTATTTCTTATGTTTGCTCAATTTCTTCTTTCTTCTTGCTATTCTTCTCAACCTTTTTTGCAAGCAACATAAAAAGATTTCGTCGGGTCCAAGCGGGATGCGCATCAGCTTCCTGCCTAACCTAATTTAAGAAACGCCCGTAAAAGGGAACACGAGTATATGATTAGAAAAGCTTAAAAAAGTACACATTTGGAGTTTCCAGATTAACGCGACATTATATTAATAAAAGCAGGAGAACGCAACTTATAAACTAAAATCGGAAGAATATTTTAAGATTGCTGGCAGTTATAATAGAAGCTCGGAATATAAGTTAGAACAGATGCTTCCACTTATCTAATAAGTTACACAAAATATTCGGGAATCATATACTAGTGTAATCTTGTGCGATATCTGGGACTTGCCTTAATGATCTTCTGTTATTTATCATGTTAAATGAAAAACACTTTATACCTGATTTAACTAGTTGTGTGATCTTGCCTGCTTTGCTTAATTGTCTGCTGGTAGTTACTACCGGGAAAAGAAATTGTTTCCAAGTTTCGTCATAATATTTGATTAAATTAAAAGATCAACATCGAGCAGTGCTTGCTATTGAAGACTTCAGAAAGAGTCATAACATTTTTGATGCATGCGGAAGCCCAGCCTAAGAAAAACAACATCACTTACGCAAAAGTTAAAGTGAGAGGAGGTGGAAAAAAACCAGTCGGTATTGAGGTTTCTTCTCACAAATTTATAATTAATTTTTAAAACGCTCGCTAAGTTTAAAGATTCTACCTCTAAGAGTGTGTGCAGTTTACTTAAGCTTCGATTTTTTTTAGCTTGGTTAAATTAAAAAAATCTTTTCCGGAGTCTTTTTGGGAACTGCCACTTCTCTTTGCAATTATCGAAAGATTTATTTTTCTCTTCTGGTGCTTATTTTAACTCAAGTATTCAAAAAACATAAAAACTCGAAAGGAGAAGACAGCTGTTGCCTTAAATGTCATGTAGAGTCCTTTATATTTCTGACACTATTTGTAGTTTAAATGATCTTTTCAAATCGTACACTTTTCTCGTCCCCATTATGCAGGTTCCTTTATCTACTAAAATACAAAGCAAATTTTCTATACGTTTTTGCATTAAGTCTTGTTGCAATTGTTGGCAACAAATAGTTGTAAGACAACAACTGTGCTGCGCAAATTATGATCATAAAAATTATTTTGTTGTAAAGTTAAAGTTACTAAAGTTTTTTTTCATTTCACGTCAAATTTTTTTATCTGTTTAAATATAAATTTTTTGAAGTGTTGTGTGAAAATGACTTGTTGTTTCTAATAAATTTTAAATAACATGCAAATGCTTGCTTATGCTTTTTCTTTATAGTTTTGATTATTATTTTTTCTCATAATTTATATATAAAAGTCCAATAATCATAATATACGTATCTATTAAAATATTTCGATTATTATTTTTAAGTGAAAAAATTATTCGTATATGAGAGATGCCGCAAAATAAATTTAATCGGTTTTAACTTTTTTTACAACATACGCACATTTTTTTTTCATCTTTATTGAATGGCTTGGGAGAAATGAAAACTTTAAGGTAAAATAAAAACAATGGAGTTATATTCGGTTTTGCCGGATCTTATATACCCTTTAACATGTACCTAAATCTTGTTAAGTAAAGTAACCCTAATCAAACAAACAAATTATGGGGTGACAGAAATTAAAAAATAAAAAAAAGTTATACACAAATGTCATTGGCTTTTCCTAAAAAATCTGTTTCAAATGAAGAAAATATTAATATCTTAAAAAATGGTGCATGATCGTTCTTTTCAATTAAAATTTTAGCGGCTTATTTTGGAAAATGTGTGATAGCACCAGTTTTTTTACTTAATTTTTTTCTTATTTTTTAATTCTCTAATTTAGATTTATTTCAAATGATATGGAAAAATTAGAGACATGGACCGATCTTGCTGATTTTCAATAGCAGAATTTTCGAAACTATGTCTGATCGATTGGCGTATTTAAATTTTCTTAAGCTCATCTTGTGCCTTGGCAAAGCTAATTTTAACTCCAACACGGACGGGCAGACGGACATCGCTGAATGGACTTTGCAGAATATGTATACTTTATAGGTTGGAAAGGGTATAAGATATTCTCATCTTTGTAAACACATTTTCGTAACTTTTATTTGGCTTCCGTAACGTAACGCTTATAATATCGATACAATGTCTGTATGTGTGTCACAGGGCTCCATCTCTAGAATCTTCATACAGTAAAATCGCGATAATACGTACCTCGAAGAATCAAAAATCGAAATAATTCTTAATAAACTGTTAGTTCCTTAAAAAATCAAGTTAAATAATCACAGACACTTTACCCTCCTCGTTTATTTTCAAAAAGGGACTTATACCATGCAACTACGAATTACCGGGACTCCACAGCAGTTCGACACTTAAAGTTCTTACAGAAATTAAAACTTACATATAGATGACCTGATTTTGGCGTATATTGTCAGTAATCTTGTAAGCCGTCCTAAACAGACGTTTTAAATTAAAAAAAATTGTTACGATTTTAGAAGTTTAACGCGTTTACAGTATTTTAAAAGTAGGAAGAGTGTGGTTGGTACAGCTCCTAAACTAACTGCAAAAAAAGTCTGGAATATTGAATTAATTTCGTTAATTATAAAGACAGTTATTATGATTATTGGTGAAAAGTGAGAATCAACGATAGAAACAAACTTGAAAATCTCATCTTTAGAGTATACCCAACAAAAAATAGCGTTTATATACTTATTCAGTTCAATAAAACCAAAAACTTTAAACTTAAAAAGTCAATTGGTGACTAATGATTTTGTTTGGCGTGAACTTTTCAAACTTAAAACTTGATTTTCATCATGGCAATCCATGCATGACCATAACTAAAACTGAAGTCCTTGATATTAAAAAAGTGTACTAATTCCATTTTATTTATTAAAAATATTAAGAAAGTGCCATGTTATTAAGTATATTTATAACATTTTAATCCTGCCCTACTAACAATTTTTACATTGATTTTCTTAACTGTCAAATATTTTTATCATACAATTAAATAAATTATCAGCATCATTTACAAAAAAGTTATAAAAAATTACATTAATAGCTTTAACATGAGAGCGTTGAATATTAGCCAATGACATGCAATAGTTATTAATAAAAACAGTTTAACTTTTGCACAAAACTAGAAAAAGTTAATTTATTTAAATTCAAAACATGCAATAATGCATGAGAGCAATAGTAAACAATTTGATTTTAATTCATAAACATTTTATGGGCGCGACAAGATAAAACTACAATCAACAAAACACTTTAAACAATTTTTGTACGAAAAAAAATCCACCACTTAATTAAAATTCAAGAAAATCTACTGAAAACATTCAGATCACATACTGTTCAGAAAATACGATGGCTGTACACGGTTTAGCTGAATTTTCTGAACTCTTCATCAATCTATATTATAAAAATAAATTAAACAATTTGGCAAATTTCTTTTTTTGTCTTTGTGATGTCTTAGAGAAGATTCTTATGGAGAGGAAAAACATTAAAATTGTGACAAAAAAAGTAAAAACCAAACTGTTCTTTTCCGATACAAGCCACAGAGTAAAAAATGCGTTAGGATTATCTTTGGTATGGCTTTTAGTTGATTACGCCGTATGGATACCAATTTTCTTTACTGATGTTGTTTCTTCAACTGCAAAGATTGCTTCTGCTATGTTTGAAATGGAGTCATAGAATGGGCAGATAATGCATAGAGAGAATCTGGGAATGGGCTCAGGAAACGCTGGGTACAAAAATCTAGTCTATATATGAAATACCAGTGCCTACGACTTCGTCTGTGTATCATTTCTAATTTTCTTAAAATTCAAATTTAGACAAATGTGTTTTTAAATACATTTTTATTGTAAAGTTCTGTAGCCAGTGTTAAAGATTTTCCATTTACAAAAATAAAATATGCTAACAATTTTTTAGCACCAAATAACACCGATATAAAGAGTATAAAGTTTAGAGTTAATGCAATTGTATGATGAATGTTGTCATACTTTTTAACCGAAATAAACAGAAAAATAAATCTGTTTTGAAATCGGTTCTTTTACGAGAATAATTTTTTCAAATGTTGGATAAATTTAAGGTCTTTATAAACGGCAAACCAAATGACAAAGTTAAATACCCTTATGATGAAGAGTACGAAGGGTGCTGAAATAAAGTTATTTGAATTAAAAATTCACAATACTTGCATAAGTTTTTATAAAATAAATTTAAGCGGTGGCAAATATTTAGACACACTTCCATAAATGAATGTTTTCATTGAGAAAAAAAAAAAAAAACAAATAAATAAGTAAGTGACTTCATGAATTTAGTTTAAGTTCGAGTGCGATGGAGGTATGCAAAATTTATTAGTGTTTTTGCTTGTTACATACTTTGAAAATGTTGCATGTGCGAGTATGTTTTGACGTGAGCACTTATTTTGTAATAATTAAAATCACAACTTGCAGCTGGAAACAAGTGAAGTGAACACAAAAAGTTAATTTATGTATATTTCAAATAAACAATCCAATGGTTAAATCAAATGGATACATTATGGGCACTGCAAGTGGTCATTATTTCAGTTCTTGTTGCATTTTATTGTTTAGAAATCTCACAAATCTAAAATTGCTTAACAATTCAGCTTATTTGTTTTCTTTTTCGCAGCCGTTATCGCTTTTTATGGTTTAGTTTTATGGATTTTAAATTGATGAGCTTTCATTCGTAATTGTCATTTTAAAGCGTTAAAATTTTAGCATGCGGTAATAAATGTTTTATTAGGGGCATTTTATACTTAATAATATTTTAAAATTGGAATCCGTCGTGGCACCATAAATTCAATGACAGTGTTAGCGACAGTAAACTTTTAATTTCATTTTGCCAAAATTAAGGTCTTAAAAGACGGTTGCAATCTGTGATGAGAAAGGAACTAGGCGGTATAAAATGACTACAGTTCAGGCGAATATTACTAATTTTCTTTTTGTTACTTTGTGTGATTTGATCATAATGCTAAAAATACGTCCTTAACTTTCCAAAAATACAAAAATGTTTTTTTAACGCCTGAAAGTATGATTAAGTTTATTTTTACTTATTGTTATTCCGTTCAGTTTTAAAATGCTGTCAAATTTGATGAATTTTAACAGATCCGTTTTATTGTTTGGGCTTAATTGGGCATATTGTCTTCGCAGAATGGGTGAAATAATTTTTCGATAAGTAACTGTCAAAAAGTTTTATTCTTGCGCTTATTTTATTTTTTTATATTGTTTTCTTGGTATGTCAAGGTCTATCAAGTACGGTATTTCATTTATTCACCTGGTGTAAGAAAAATTTATGTTAAAAAAATTAAGTATTTTTATTCCATTATGCCAAATCTAATACATCCCTCACAATATTTGAAAATCTAGCTTAGTGAAGTTACTCCAATCAAAAAACAAATATTAAGGTGACAGAGAATTAAAATAAGAAACAAAAAATTTTTACATAAAAATGACATTGGCTCTAAATAGGTAAAGCATTAAAATAAAATTAAGTTTTTTCTGAAAGCTTTAAATTTACACACATATTAACATTTAACAAAATGTGATGCAAAATCGTACTTTTCTATGAAAAGTTCAGAGGCCGATAACTTAGAAAATATGGGCGAGTGCCAATTTCTGTACTTGCTGTTTTTTTTCTTCTTGCTTTTTAATACTCTATCGTCCTATATATTTGTTATAGAAAAAATTAAAGATAGGCGTGGTGTTCGTCCGCTGCCTAGTAAGGCATGGACCGATCTTGCTGATTTTCAATAGGAAAATTTTCGAAACTATGTCTGATCGATTGGCGTATTTATTTTTTCTCTAGCTAATGTAGTGCCTTCGTAAATTTGATTTCAACACTAAAACGGGCAGAAAGACGGACATCGCTCAATCGACTTCGCGATGCATAATAACTAAGAATATATATACTTTATGGAGTCGGAAATAGAAAATGTAGCAACTAAGAGGAATGACAAACTTAGATGAACTCTTTTTACAGCTGTGGTAAGGTATAAAATTTATCTCAAAATTAATAAATTAATTTTTTCAAATATTTCTACTGAGTTCCAAGTAAAACTTTTAAATTTAAAAATTTTTTTATTTTTATGTTTATAAGACTTTCAGATTTAAATTTGAAAAACTGCTATTTGCTGGCAGACATAAAAAGTGCTTTAAAAATTTTGAATTCCGCTTAAAGTAAATTAGTTTTTAAAGCGAATGCGTGAGTATGATCATTTCAACAGTTGTTTATTAAATCTTTTTATAGTTATTTGTCGTAAATAATAAAAACCATCATTTAAACCATAAAAATCAAAAGCAAAAATTGTGAAGAAAGATTAAACAAAATTTTCTTTTGGCTATGGCCTAAAGATGTTGTTGCCTTTTGTGAGTGTCTTTAAAAACATGAAGATTTTCTTTTTTTTTCAGTCATAATTTTATAGTCACAAAGTGTATAGAAATTTAAATAACAACTACTGCGTTGATTGGTAATTTACATATATTGATCAATTTTTATTAAAGAATAATGAAGAAAGCAGTTGTCAATGGTTAACGCAACAATACAACAACAAAAACAATTAATACAAAAAATGTTTTCATTGATTTTCACGCTTTCACCATTTTGGGGGACAAATGCGATGAATATAAAAAAACGGTTATGTCCGGCATTAAAAAATAACAACTACATAAAGAAGATGTTATTTTTTAAGGATTTCTTCAAAATTAAAGATCCATAGAAAAGCAGTCGTTTATGATGCCACTTTAAAAAATTTATAAAAAATTTTTTATACATCAAGAAATCCATAAAAAAAGCAGCTTTGAGATATTTTTCATCTTAAAACTCTTAACTTTTGATGGAGTTTTCATTTCGTTACTAAAATTTGATAGCTCTTTTTGCACAAAACAGTATTACCAGGCGCAAGGCCTTGGATCGCCGTAACTTAATGTTCTCTCTAAAGTTCGGCTTACACCTTCTGCAGTGTCAGCCAGTAACAGGTTGCTAGTTTCGTCATGTCACTGCAAGAGGGCTGGCTAAAACAAATCGCGATAACTCTGAATATCTGTCGACCTGCAATCTTAAAATATTATCCGATTGGAATAAAGAATATAAGAGAACAACGGAGTTGATTGAAAAATAGAGTAAGCCTGAAGACATGGATAAGAATACCGCGCAAGAGGTGGGCAGGTATATTTTAAAATGCACTATTTAAGCAAAACAACCTTGGCAGGAACCTTGTAGAAAGTTTTTGGATATAACTCACATACCTTTAGCTAAATAACTACATTATCCAGCCAAGAAGACAATACTTATTGACCGTTCCTAGGCGAATTTTAATCTGAGAAACATGGCTGACCGTCTAAAATTAGACCAGTTGCTGTTAAAGGCTAGTGACATCATAACAATCACTTTAAGTTAGTTTATCGTATTTAAAATTTTCTATCTATTAAAATAAAATCCGCTGACAACTGTTTTAGTACCATTGTGCCGATAAAATTGAAATATAAGTTTGAATGTTTACAGTCAAATACACAAAAGGTCGTTTTAACAGATTATGCAAGGGGAGGTGGTAAATAAAACAACTATTAGCTCACTAATACTAAACTTTTTTTTACATTTAAAGACTCTCGTAAGATGTCAAGTGTGTACTTTATAACTGAAAAAAAAATGGTTACACTTATTTCATCGAATATTTGCCATGTGTGAAGATAATTTTAAAACATACAAGAATATTCATTTAATTTTTTGTTATAACTTTTCGTTTAATTTCAATTGTTTTAAGTGTTTGTTTTTTTAACAATAATAAAAATTTAATCTAGATTAACTGGTTTGAGTTTAGTTTAAATTTTTTTTTATTTCTCATTTAGGGACGAATATGTCTTTTGCCAAAAGCCTGGTATAAAGTAGCTGTTTTGCCATTAAAAAAAAGAAAAACAACTGTGCCACAATACGTTTAAAGCTTGAAAGGCAATTAAAACTTTAGTTAAAACAGAAAGATGGGTAAATTTATGTGAACATACTCTTACACATTTAATGTACGTTCTACTTTCAAAAACTACAACTTTAAGCAGTTTTGGTTTTGAATTTAAAAAATATCTTATCGTTAAATTATCTCGAATTTAAGTTTAATTTGATAGCTTTTTTCAGATTTTACAATAAATGGTTAATTGAAACTGAATGTAAGTAAAATTTAATATTAATGAATTTTAAATAGTTTTGGGTGCAGTTTTTAGTTAATGATCTTAAAATTATGTATGAATTTTTTATAATTAAATAGTAAAAATTCCTTTAGTTCTAATTACATATTTGTTATTATTTATTTTCTATTATTAGGGAAGCCTTTTTACTTTTTGGGTAAAGTTCGTAAAAATGAGAGCAAGTATAATTTTCTCTCATAAAGAGACAAACTTGTATAAAAGTACGGGTACACAAAATTTAGATTTTAAACACAAAATAAAAGGTCGAAGGTTGTTGACTGGTTCAATAAAAACAAATCAGTTTCAAAAAATTATAAAAAACCAAAGAGAAACAGTCGTTCCAAATTTGTTGCGCTTGTCAGCACGCAAAAAACCATAGGTGGGCTTTTTTGCAAACTTTGCAGATAAATTTAAATATAATTCTTCGATATGCGGAATAATTTTTTTGAAATAATTTGGAATGTTGTTCCTCTTTTGGTATTTAAGTATAAATATAAAAAATATCCAACACAAATATTTCTTTTAAGTCGGAATCATGTTTAATAAGGTTTGGGATGTCGTCACAATCAGTAGAATCACTTAAACTCTCTACCAAATCTGCAACAATGTTTCTAACTCGTCTTCATTTGTCATAACAAATTCTCTTTTATATTAGAATAACTATTTTACCCTTTTTAAAATACTGCTTATGACTTTTTTTATTTGTTTTTATTTTGTTTATGTTTTACAGCTGCTTGCACGAACAAAATGCTTGCGCTGTTCCGTGCAAAAAGAAGAAGAACTTTATTTTCCTAAAACTGCTTTCATTTACCCAATTTATAAGTACGGGAACGCTTTCCGTGCAAATTGGGATCCCAAAGTAGAGTAAAGAAACAGACCTATTATCGTTATTGTTAATATTTTTGAAATCGATGACATTTTTTCCACAATAATTTTTTACGTGTCTCTTATATTGAAAGTGTAAATTACCAACAATTTTTCAACAGAACCTAAAAAAATAACGGATGAATTTTTTGCTGTTTAGCTTTTTAGTGTAGAATTTTTTTAATTTCTTTGAAAGACATTGAGTGAAAGACATTTGTAAAAATCAGGCAAATGTACTAAAAGGAACATTGTGGTTCGTTTTTGCGTTAATTCGCGCAAATATCGAAAAGAGGTATTATAACGAAAAACTGAATCGTAAGGAAAAAAAATTTCAAAAAATATCAAAACCAGGCTGCTGTAGTCTAAGTGGTAAACACGTTGGCTACAAACCTGGTTGTTCAGGGTTCAACCCCTGCGGCAACCAAAAAAATAAAAAAAAATGTTTTTTTCTGTTTAATGGTATAAATACATATTCAGAATTAACATTAAACATGCAGCCTCCTTCGTCGGTACTTCTTAATAGCATATTCGCCGGCGAAGTAAAATAACTAATAAATTGGCTATATCTATCTTTCTCTTTTCACCACCTGTCTTATCTCTCATCTATCCCTTTCCTAAAGAATGTAGCACGGTTACAAAAATAACTAAATAGGCATTATTGCCTGAAGTGCTACTTCTCTTTTTCAAAAAAAAAAAAAAAAAAAAAAAAAAAAAAAAAAAAACCAGTTTTTTCGAAGTCGAACGCTCCACATTAATGTTTGCTTAATGGAGAAAATAACAATTTAAATTGATATTCTAAATAGAGAAAGATGAATATCAAAAATCATTATTTGGGAGGAATCTCTTTTTTTTATTGTCAATTTAAAGGCGTTCGATCTATAGACAAGATTTTTAAAAGAGAAAATCAAAACAACATAAAATTATCTGAAGAATAAAATTTCCACTTTTGTGTGTTCAAGTTCAATTTAACCGTTTGTGCAGTCAGTAGCAAATGTGTGATAAAAATTATTTCGCCGAGTCTTCGGTTCAATTGTAGCCATTATTCACATTAAACTTGGCTCAGGTGTCATTTCACTTACTTTTAGTTCTGAAACTAGATCACAACCTGCCAATCCTTGAATTCTTTAACATTTCGCACTGTCAATCACGTAAATGGGCAAAATATTTAGCGAATCACTAAATAAGTTGCTGTGTTGTATTTTCCTTTAAAGATAAAATTCTGTAATGTTTTTATACGTTGTTTAATATCAAATAGCTGTGACTTTCGCTCTAAGTTCAGCAGAGGACCCGAAAATATTTTACTAGTACCAGGAATCAAGTTCGACATTAATCCTTCTGTTTCTATTAAGCCTATTCTAGGCAAAATGCTTTTCTCGACTACCTGAAAAATTATATTCAAATATATTAATAATGTTTTTTAATTTCGCCTCAATTGCACACCTGATTTTTTCTGGTGGGGCTTTATGCCACTTTGCATTCAATTGCCTTATTCCAATGCTTTACTGAAGGGGTTTTTGATAATTTAATCGATTTCTTAAAACAATTAAAAACATTGTTTTTTTACTGAACTAATAATTTCTGATACTTAAACAAAATCTTCCGCTTTCAACTTAACGAAATCACACTTTTTTTCTTTTGGTTGAAAGATTCATTAACATTTTCTAACAATTCTTGTTTAAGAGATGTTCTAAGTTGACAGTTAACGTATTATTTCATGGTTAAATACATTAGAAAACCTAAAATTTTTAATGTTTTTGTTTTTAATGCTTTTTGTTAATTATTTTAATGTCACAACAGCTACTAAACCATTTTTTGTTCTAAATTCATTTCAAAAATTCATGGTGTGGCCAGTGTGTTGATTATACTTGACAGCATGTGGTGAAGTTCTTCGTATTGTCTACTTCACTTGTTTTTAAATACAGCCCCATGGGATTCAATTGCAACTTGTTGATTTGAAGCTGCTTACATGGAATTTTTGCATTGATAGACATTATGCTGTTGTTGTTGCTGTTATTCGTTAGTAACTTTTATTTATACTTTTTACAAATTATTTTATTAATATTGATACGAAGTATGATATTTTAACGTTTTTTTTTTCTGAAATATGTCAGGCATTATTTATGAGTTTATTTTTAACACTTTTGTTTAGTTTTTAATTTACCATTACAAAAATGTTAATTACCTCTTTTTTCTAAATAAAAGCTAATTAAATTGAGTTGTTAGTATCAGTGTTAAAGCAAAATCAGTGTTGAATTTTAATTCATACTAAAAGAGGTAATTTTTATTTAAAAGCCATACAAATTTTTTATAAGTTTTAAAATTAAACATTTTTAGTTACTAAAAAAACTCTCAATTTTAATTAATTATAAGCAGCCATGACGAAGCGTCTTTACTGGCAGGCTATTCGAGCCACTTATATATTTCAAGTTTTAGTATCAGTCACTTTTATAAACATTCTGGGTATTTTTTGATTGTTACAATAGCCACAACAAATTAATATTCTGATGCACTTTAAAACAATCTTAAAACTATATTCGTTTCCGTTAATGAATCTGTATCTGTAAGACTGTCAATTCTCTCTTAATTGTGAGAGACAATCTGTTAGGTTATTGTTTAAAAAGATACACAAAAACAATATGGCGGGAAAAATAAACTCTTTCACTGGCTTAAAAGCATACAAAAAAATTAGGTCGTACATCAATTATTTGTTTTTTAACTCTGCAAAATTGAAAGAACAGTAAAAACGCGCATGCTATTGAACGACACACAGGAAGAAAGATAGACAGACATATTTATTTTGTTTACTTTTTGCTTAATAAAAACTAAGAGAGTTTGCAATAAAATAAATAAAATAAAAAAATTTTCACAGAGTGTGTAAATAATTTGACACGTGACATTAAATTTCACTTTAAACGTCACAATAACAATCTCAGACAACTGAAATAATCTAAGTATTTGATATTTTGACAACCACAAACTTTGGCTTTTTATCTGTGTCTGCATAAATTTTTAAATGTATTGTGTAACAATAAGAAAATATTTGGAAGAAATCGCCAAGAGCTTTAGAAAAATAGCATTTCTAATTTGGAATTTAATAGGTGGAATGTTTCTGGCTTATAATATGGTATAAGACTGTCTCGTATAATATTGTACAGTATTGTTAAAGGTCAGGATTGACTACCATACTCAGTCGTGCGAACTGTCAAAAATTGCATGTGTGCTCAAAAAGTATGATAGTGTGGATTAAAAGTGTATGTGTGTGATAGACTTTTTGACAGATCTGTACGATTTTATAATCTTTTGAAATAATTCATAAAATGATTTTTTTGAAGATGAGTAGAAAAAAACAAAATATTAAAAGCATATGTTTTTCGCATCTTTTTTATATAATAGTGCGACACCTACGACGCCATTTTGAAACGATTTTTTAAGTAGCACAGAATTCTGGCAGATTTTAATGTGATTAAATCATACGATTGTGTATGATAGTGAATCCTGGCCTTAAGTATTACATTGTTTTAAATCGTACACAATTAGTATGGCATAGCATTATTTCGAATTGTATAGAATGGTAAGTATTGTATGGTATTGTGTAATATAGTGTAAACATGAAAACCTAAGCCTAAGTAGTTTATGGTATCTCAAATTATTGTATAGTTTCTATGGTATTGTGTAGTATTGTTTATAACTGTCTTGTATTATATGGTGTCATACGAAGCGTATTCTATATCACTGAACGGTATTGTATATTCTCATAGACCATTTTAATATATTGTATGATTTTGTATAGTATATTATAGTCAGAGCTGTAAATGAATCATTCATTTTTGAATTAATTTGCGAATCATTCATGCAATGAAATAGCAATTTTTGAATTAATTCTTTTCACACAAAAAATTAATTAAATAAAATTTAATTTAGTAAAACTGAATGAATAGCATTTCGGTTTCTATTCAAATGATTTTTTTAAAGTGAGTTGCAATTCATTTTTAATTCAGTTATATTGAATTAACTTTAAAATAAAAATTCAAATAAATTATAAAAAGCAATAAAAAATTCGTTACCAACTCGTTGATTGAAATTTGAATTAATTTTATAAGAAAATACGCAATAAGCATATCCATGCTTTCTTTCACCTTTGATCATTGAATATTTTCAGTTTAGGAGAAATTTACATTTTCCATTCCCGCAAGATCGGCTCTTGAATTCGATTGATTGCAACTCGTTTTAATTTGATTCATGTGAATTGCAATTCCTTATTCTAACACATTTGAATGAATTCAAAATCAATTCAATCTAAATAAATTAGAAATGAATTGCAATCCACTTTGGAAAATCCATTTGAATAAGAAACAAATTGCAATTCTTGGTACAAATTTATTTGAATAGGAAACGAATTGAAATTTATTTCTACCTAATAAAATAAAGAAATTGCATTTACATTAATTTCTTTTAATTTTTTAGCTACTTTTGAATTTCTATAATTCTTTTTTTTTATAAAATGCACGTCCAGTAGATTATTAATATTAAGAAAATGTTAGGTAAAAGTGATGGTGGCAGATTTACATTTAGTTTCGGCGGCTCACCTTCTATTTCATTGCAGAGAAGTCTAAGCATAGTAGAAGACATTGGCGTGTACATGCCTGCCGTGGTCAACGGTGCTTGTGAAGTTGTGTAGAGCCTAGTTAACTAATCTCTTAATGTTGCTCTTTACAAGGTTCTGCTCACCCAGCTCTATAAAATATTAAGGTACGCTTTCGTCCCTGGCTCCAGACTGGCTTTACGACTGTCCCAGTTATCAGCAAAAGTATTGCTTAATTCTTTTTGTCTGCTATCACTTACTAGATAGCAACCGCATTATAAAGAAGTAACCGGCAATAAAACTAGTAAAGGGGACTTCGCTGATGTACAGCTTTATTTTCCAAAATATTTAATGATGACGTCAATAAACAGTACAGTCAGTTTTTGGGAAGACAGAATTTTCAACTAATTCATAATTCATCGTTGCATCTGCTAAAAACAACTGTTTGATGTGGTAGTCATGATGAAAACATATAAATCCCTATTTTTTTTTAAATGACCAAGCTGTTGGAGTTACTGTTACTGCTGAACGGTACCAAGACATGATTCGAAGTTTTCTCGTGCCTAAAATGGGAGAGCAAAGACTAGAGGACATGCGGTTTTAGAAAAATGGGGCCACAGCGCTTCATTGATTCAAGTATTAAATGAAGTTTTTTTACTAAGGCTAATTTTGCGAATCCAGGTTTTCGGATTTAAAAGCTCCAGACTTTTTGTCAGGAAATTAAAGATCTTCTTTCTGAAATATTGCAGGTTGCATAACGAATCGCGGTGAACATTTAGACGTCATAGTTTTCTAATCATAACGAAAAAAAAAAATAATAATTTAAGACCTTTATTAAAGAGCAAAGTTACTTATCTCTTCTATAGGAAGTCATAACAGTAGCGGGACTTTTGCCTCCCTGATACTGCATATCACGGAGTCCTTCTACGCCCTTAATTCTTGCAATTATAATTACTAAAGGGGAGTGCAAGGGTTGTACTTAAATGGAATGCGCCTTCTTAAAATCAAAGACTCTACAATACAGGTGTAAAAATGGATATAACGTGGGACCAAAATCATGTTAATAATAGTTTTTTATTCAACACCTCTATCCACTAATATATCTTTCTTCAGAAAAGGTTACACAATTAACTAGTAGGCTAAAATAACTGATTATCAATTATTTAATTCACTCTTTAAAGAAAAAATTTTGTAAATATTCCGTAAAGCTAAAAGAGGTTTCCCCGAAGTAAATTGTAAACGCGCATTACGGCATCATCTAAAAAAAACTTTGAAGGAGCTGTAAGTCTGCTCTTATAAAAAAGGATGACTACATCCTGCAGTACTTCTTTGTATGCAAAGTGTAGATCCGGTAAGCGAGCCAACTCGCATACACTCTAATCTACTTCTAAAAGTAAAAACGACAAAAATATCGCTACTAGCCATTTGTTTTTAAAAGTCCCTTTTATATCCACCAAAGCCAGTAGAGTAAACTCATCGCAAGAAGAGATTTCCTTAAAAATGCCCCAAAGCTCATGTAGAGCTGTGTCAGTGGGTAAACATATTTTATACGATTCTATTCCTAGATCGGTAACTACCCTTGAAATAGATACAAAGAATATTGTACATCGATAAAGAGTTTAGTATCTCTGGTATTAAGTTAATTTGATTTATTCCGCAGTAAATAAAATACTGTTGTCATACCTTTCGGTGAAGACCGTCGTCACTGGCTGTTTATTTGATACGATTGGCGAGCGCTTTCGATGTAGAGACATCATTTTCAAGCCGCGTTCTAGAAACGTTATCATCAAACGCCAAAAATGGTCACACTTTTTCAATTAGTCTTGTATAAAACTTAAACATGATACTGGTTACACGTTAAGACGTAAAAACAAATTTATTTGTTAACATTCTTTTACCTGATTTTTTCTTAGTTCGTTTTAATTAAAATTTTAATCTCTAAAGATTTAAACGACATTAAATTATCAACTACAACGACTTCAACCACTTAAAACATCAAATATCATTTTGAAAAAAGGTTTCAATGTGCCTTTGATTTTTATAAGTTTTTGTTTTATTATGAATTCAATGCATGTGGTTTTCTCATCTTTTATATGAAACTGTAGAAAAACTCATACATGCATTTGGTTTTTCTGGTTTTATTTTTATAAAAATTTATTACAAGTGTTTGTATCTTGTCGACTGAAAACGACTCCACTTACCTGCATGTATCTAGCCAAAGCGGCTGCATTTGCACGTTGTACTTGTGATCTTAACTGAGGCTGTGGTGAGCCCAAAGGGCTTACAATCGTTGATGTAGAACCACCAATGCCCGTGTCATAGCCTTGGGCATTGCTGCAATCGACATCTGGAAATCAAAAGAAAAATAGTTTATAAAATAACACCAATAAAAATAATAACCATTAAATAAAATTGTACAGCAAATAGAGAAAAATACTTGTTAAAAAAATTAATGTTAATTGCTAACAAATTTTGAATAAATAAAATGCAAATTTAAATGTATAAAAAACTTAAAATGGGGAAAAGATAGACAGTGTACAGTGGAGCATAATCAAAATATTTTGGAAATAACTGCTTCACAGCAGAGAAGCATTATAGCTTAAGTTTTAAAGATGGGCATTATCTACTTTCCAGGGATGGCAATATGTGGTCTAAAAGTTGGATACCTCGAACCTGTAAATTTTTCTAATGCTTGGCAATTCTTTAATTTGTGTCTGATTTCTTAAAATTTACACATGGTTTTTAAGGCCTATTCCATAATTACAAAATGATGCATTCATTTGCTTACTTATGTATTAAAATTATCGAGTCATAAGCATTTTAAAATTAAATTTTTTGATTAGTCGGTACCCTAATCCAGTTTTTTTTTAAATGTCGGGTACAATTTTCAGTTAATATCTTTGAAAATTATCATGGTAGTTAGCGAACAAAATTTAAATATGTTACAAAAATTTTAAATTTATAACTTTTATGATTTAGAAATTTTACTGTTTTCAACCTAAAGATTTTTAAATTATATAATCTTATTTTGTTTTGATAAAAAAAATTTTTTGGGAATTAAATTTTTTTGTTTTTGTTTAAACTAACTGTATCTGTGAACGTTTGATCCAAATTTCGTATTAAATTGATCATCCTTTTAGCAATTGGGGGTCCTTCAATTTGACCTACTTATGTCGAGATTTCGCATTCATATACAAAATATTGGAAAAATATCAAAATTTCTAACGTGTAACATGCACAGTACTGTACAATACTTTCTTATTTCATTTGCATTTTTTTGTTAAGGCCTAAAAGCCTATAAAGAAAGTTAAAGCAGTAAAAATTATTATAAAAACGTCGACATGAATTTCATGTTGTCAAGAAACACAAGACATTGATTTAAAAGTTTTGTTGAAATATATGAAAACATGTTTTAATCAGAGTTGTTATGAAATATATAATAAAATGCTGTAAGTGTTGCAGAATCTCAGATATATTCCGATCAGTTGACACCAGTCAGAATTACATTTTCGTTTTAAATTGTGTTTAAATTTTGCTTGGCGCGCATTGTGAAAATATTTTTATGTATTTGCCAAAAAAAAAAACAAAATATAATTATTAAAAAAATATTGTTATTTTTGCCTTAATCTGGTAAACATTGGCTTGCATAGCATTCAGGCTAAAAAATCGTTTCCCATTAAAACATGTGTTCGTCTAGAAAAGGTTTTATTATTTCAATGTAAGTTCCATCGATGCAATCCACTATGGAAGGGAGTTAATATTTTCATGCTCCAAACCGCAATGTGGCAGCCAGCTAAATTGTATAAGGAATATGTGACGAATGCAATCGGTGTTGTGAGATAAATCTAAATTAATCTATTTAATTTAAAAATATGGTGTAAAAAATTGTAAACAAAGTAAAACAGCTGATTCGAACATTATTTTTGGTAATTATGGAATCAAGACAAAGCAAAGACGGTTTCAATTGAAATCATTTAACTAGATTTACACGCATGGTGAAGGATATACAAGATTGGGCATAGCCGAATATAGCACTTTTACTTGTTTTCAGTTCGGTTTGCTTTTGGTTTTTATGTTTTTTTTAATAAATGTACACACAAAAAATGATTAAAAGGTGGTAGCTATGACGATGTTATTTTCGCCGTTAGCCCGAAAGTCAAACTACATTTAAAAAAATGGTTTACAGATTTTTTATATATGGAGTTTGACAGTTAAGCTACCGGCGAAAATCAAATAATTTGACATCGCTACCACCTTATAATTGATTCGCCTTGATACTTCATATTAATGATACCACTTGGTTAACAATTCGCTTTAACGAAGTATTTAACAAAAAAATTCATGAGTTATATTATATTATTTTTTAAAAACAAACTGCGTTTATTCAAAGTACGGAGAGATACTTTATACAACTACTCTCCAGCTTCATAAAACTCGCGTTACACATTAAAGATTTTTGTGAAATACTTTTTGAAAATCATTTTCATTTACAATTTCCATTTACATAACATGATGTTATAAGCCAATGTGATTGAATTAAAACTTGAAAATGTTGTTTCAAAATTTTGCAATGACTTTATTTCTATTTATTTTAATATTGATTTTTAAATGGTTCATATTATTAGAATAATGCGCAACGTTTATAATGATCAAAACAAATTTTTAAATCAACTGTTTTTAATGTTAAACGTTTAAAGTTATATTTCTTTACAATAACTTTTTAATTTTTTCATATTGATTTTACATTGGATTTTATATCTGTACAAACAGTTGTTAAACTTAATTAAATAAGAACAAACTTAACAGGCGAGAAAACATTATTAAAAGAGAAAAAATTTGTAATTGTCAAGGGAACTTAACATGTATTTTCCTAGCATTGGTGTTTGAAACCAATTATGATTTATTTCTGGCATTAACACTTAGACGTTGTTTTTTGGTACCATTTGCGATGCCAAACAAATGAACGACAACAGCTTAATTTGGAAAAAAATACCAAGTTTTAATTTGTAACGTTTAAAATCTATTTGCAATATTTTTTGTATTAGAAAATAAAAGTGTATGTTAATTTTGACATTTAGTTAAAAATAACATTAATAACATCAAGTTTTATACACTTTATTACGAAAGAGTATGAAATATTCTAAACAAGCGATCTTTTAAAAGCCTTCGACCAACATGTTGATGATTGGACGTGGCCTCTTTTATTGACAAAAGAAAAATGTGTTTAAAAAATTACCTAGAAAAGGTTTTCCGATAAGAATGCACGTTTCACATTACATTGTAGTGATGTTTGCCTTCTATTAATTTTTGTTGTTGTCTTCTTTAATAAAACTTAATTTGACGAGCGAGATGTATTAAAGACAAATCTTTAATAAAAAATTCATTGCGTCAGTGGTGCAGCAGTGTCACAAATTTTACTTGTTCATTTATTTGCCGTTTGTTAAATGAATAATTAAGCAACACCACACCAGCAAGTTAATAAACTACAAAATCTATCTGAAAGTCCGTTTATGTTCGTGAAATTGTGTAGTAAAATCATGATAAAGCTTAAAGGTGTTGTTCCTAAGTAAAGAAGGTCTGCCCTAACAGTACTTTTACAAGTCACCGGATTACTTTTTTGGGCAGCTACGAGCCACACAGTTGATGGCACTAATAACATTTTTAACATCTATCCGTCTCTTTTGCACAACCGTTTATGCAATAAGAGATACGTGTGAAACAATATTATATTAAAAACTGCAAATGTTGGACCAACTAAAAGGTTGAAAGGTTGGCTTAATGCATTTGTATTTTTGTCTGCAATCAATTATTTTTTAAAATTGACATTTTATGTAAATTTTGCATTGTGTTAAATTGTGTTAAAGGTGTTAAATTGTTAAATGCAACTTTTCATAAATACATTCATAGTTTGTTGTACTGCTTAAATTTGTAATATTTTGAATTTTGGTTCATTGTATGAAAAACTGAATCAATAACTTATGACCTTTAACGTAATTAAATATTCAGTTTCTTGCGAAAAATACAAATGGTTTTTATATATTTTTAAATACAAATACGATGGCAAGTCAGTTCTTCTTTTCTGATATGAATAGATTGCATAATTTTTATTTTTCACTCCACACATAGACCACTGATGATTCTCTACAAAGAAACATTTTGGAGTGTTCAGAAGATAAAATTTCGTTGTAGATTTCTACACTCTCGATTCACTCGAAATAGTTTCTGCTGGCCTATTTATTTTCAATTTGGAAGGGAGCAAAAACAAAAAACGAAAGGGAAAACTATTCCAAATCATAATCGTTATTTTATGCACATTGAAACATAAATTTTCCAGACAATTACTATGTCATTTCGTAAAATTCAAAGCCCTCAGAATTTCTTTTCTCAATTACTCGTCACGATATAACAGAAAATTTCTAAACCTGCTACGCGCTATAAAGTCTTTCTTCTGCCAATAGAAAATATCTGAATGTTGAGATAAACTGTTGCGCAAGATTTAACTGCACCGTGGATTTTATCTGTGGTTTCTAAGTCCTAAGCCAGGTAAGTCATTTGTCTATGTGCTGTCACGTTTAATTCTTGCCGTAATATTTCTGCTCAAAAGATAATTTTTTTCTCATTTTCAAAATTAAATAGTTTTTAAACCGAACGAACCTTAAACTCGCTAGGCATTTTCGAAGCACAGCGTTCTTAAAAAAAGCTTCCATGAATTTACTTAAAGCTGGGGCATTAAAATACATCACAAAAGTTGTTCGTTACAAGTTGTGCAACACTTATTTTTCTTTGAACCAGGATTCAGAATTAAAAATTCTAAAATCCATATTAAAATTATCTTAAATCTATATTAACATCGTATTAAAACTTGTCTGTTATTCAGAGACATCGAGAAAGTTTTTGAAAAATATCACATTACTGCAAAATTAGAAAATTCCACTTTTTAAAATTCTTTTTTGTGAATATCAAAATAAAGCGGTTCTAGAATATAAACCTTTTATCTTTCAATCTGAATTTTAGCAAATCGATAATCAATGTGCTTAAATTTGAAATAAAATGTAAAATCTTTGTGTTGTAAAAGATCTTCTCTTTAAATAAATTTTAAATTTTAACTCCACTAAATTCTGTTTATTATTTTGAAGACAGAAACAAACATTTTTATTTTGGGTTAAGGAGTTAAGTTTCACCAAACGTAAACAATATTGTTCTAATAAGTCGACGTTAACGCTATCAAACTTTAAAATCTTTACAAAAAAAATTTTATTTTTAAACAAAAAATTTTTAATAAAAATAGAGAACAATGCAAACACTCTTTCGTATTAAATTAAATGCAATAAAATAAAATCCATAAAATATTTTTAAACTTCTATAACAATAATTTTTACTGACCTTTTAGCGAATTGTTTATGCACATCGGACACTGATCGTTACGAAACATGCAGGAATAGCAACGTTCATGACCACAAGTGTCGATTAGTTTTCGTCGTTTACCTTTGTCAAATGAAATGCGACAACTGGGACAAACCGAACCGCTGGTATCATGTTCCAATAAACGGCGTATAGATTGTATATCTAAAAAAAAAAAATAAATACAAAAGACAAAATTATTAAAACAAAAATACAACAACAAAAAGCTTAGAAACATAAAAAAACAACAAATTAAAAGAAAATGTATACGAAAAATTAATTGGAAAAAGGAATTCTTATTAGGTCTTCATTTAAATTAATTAACAGAAAAAATTTAATATGATTTAGTTAATTTATAATCAAGTTGTTATTTTAGAAAAACTGATCTAAATTACATTTTTGAAGTAATGCGTGAAATTAGTTTTTAATTTTGAATGGAAATTTCGACATATATAATTTTTTTGGTTTTCTTTTCTAATAAATATTTTTATGCATCGAAAAGAAAACTTTTTTATGTTGTAGAATTTTCAGTTTTACGAAAAAGGTTGCTTTAAAAACAGTGCATCTACTTTATGTGAATTGAATCTTACAAAAGTGGCACAGAAGGTGGTTTTATAAAAATAAAGTCACATAAAAAGTCGTAATGCAAAAAGTATTTTTAAATTGTTGGTAGTTGTTTTTGCGATTTCGGTTTTGAATGAAAGTTCAAATTTTATACTAAAAGTACAATTTTGTTAAAAAATTAAAATTTTTGGTCAACTTTTTACGAAAATAAATATTTCAGTAAATCTTTTTTTAAATCCTCTTTTGAAATTGCATTTGTGTCCACACATACAAATTGTGTTGCTGCAATTTTGGACTTGATTGCTTAGGTTTAAGGGAATTTCAATTACATGAAATACTGTACCCGTATCTATTTGTCTTTCCTCTCTCACCTAAATACAAATTCAAAAATTGCGCAATAAAAGTTGCAAAGTGTGGACGGGGACTTAGTGCAATTAAAATTTTTTGCTGATCTACAGTTTTCAGGTGTGTTTTCTGTTTTAAATGAAATTTCAGATTTTTAGTGCAAACCAATTTAAATTTTTTTATAAAATGTTGGTGAAAACAAAATATTTTAGTAAAATTTAGATGGTTAAGTGTTAATTAAATTACCTGGAAAAAACAAACAATAACAAGTACAATTATATCTGAAAGACAACGGGACAACCCCCGATAGTAATCGATATGGGATACAAAGCACCTATTTTAGGAATTTTTGTCTGTCTGTCTGTGTTCGTATTACGTTAGAACTGCTGGATGAATTTAAATAAAATTTTGTAAAACCAGGGTTCAAATATAGAATAGGGTTTTTTTTTCATGAAAAGATGTCATTTCGCAGGAAAATTGGAGATACCAATTTGAAGTCACCCAATTTTACCGGTATAATGGTACTAAAACAATTGTCAGTACATTTTATTTTTGTAGATGGAAAGTTTTTAACACTGTTTACACAACAACAAATGTTTAAAAACATATTTTTCTAAATTAGATGCTAAGAAAATTAGAAATGTAACGTGTACGAAGTCGTAGGGGCACTGTTAGTCTTAAATAAAAATTTAAAAAAACATAAAAATATAAAATTGTCACTTTGGTAAAGGGTGTATTATGGTTGCTACAACAGAATAGATTCCTCTCCCTTACTATCTTTATTCCACTGCATTATATTCTTCGTGTGGGCAGTTTTTAACAGAAGATATCAAAGTTGCCAATATTCAGTCTGCTTGTACTTGTACTCATTCACCACATTTTTTTAACCTGTTGAGTTAAACAAGTTTGTTGGCTTTTTTCTTCTGAATTCATAACTTCTTGTTTGTAGCAACTTAGTCTTGTAACTTATATTTTTACCAACAACACGATGTTGTGTAGTTTTACTAACACGTTTGTAATCTTTGTAGGTTGTTAGTTTATTATTAAATTCATTGTTATGTTGGCTTATATTATTTTTTTATTTGTAAGTATTTGGCGATAAAAATTAATAAAATATTTTTTTTTAATAAATAACAGAAAATTAATGGAATAGTTTTAAGGATTCGTAAACAAAGTACAAAAACGTAATCCTATTGATTTCATCACAATTTTTGGCTCACTGTCTGTCTGTTACAGCTCTATATCTCTGGAACCATAAATGGTAGACGCTTTAAATGTTCAAAGAAGATGTATTATTAGAGCGGCTATAGCAACAAATACTAAAATTTAAAAGATGTTCCGAAAGTGTAGTTTTTATTAAAACGGTATCGTTATTTTTTCGACTATTGTAAGAAGATACGTCAAATTTGCACAGCGTCAATATAAAAAACTTTAAATTAAAAAATGTTGCAATATTGACGTTATAATCGGTCACATGACTTATTTTTTTGACCGTAGTTGGCAGACATTTGGAATAAACATAAAGTATGACCGTAATAAAAAAAAAAAAAAATTACAAACAATAAATCTAAAATTAAAGGGTGTTTCCCAAAAGCCGTAAATGTGACCCATATTGCCTTAGCTTTAAATCCGTTATAGGCATACGCTTCAAATTTGTACGTAGGATGTTCTCTTATGTCTGTTAAAAAGTAAGTGCAAACAATTAAAACATCAATGAACGGTGTTCTGATAGTAACGTGATTTTCACATGTAAAGCCTTTTTTTGTTACCGTAATAGGCTGAGACTATAAATTTACGCGAAGAGTGTAATGCTATGTCGGTTTGGAAAAAACTAAAGAAATTAAAATATTTTTTGTTTCAATATTTACCTAATTTCTACAGGGATTTATTTTAAATTTATACTAACTATGTGTTTTACAGTAACAAGTTCAAAAATTAAAATTAATAAATATAGGATGACCTTTAAATGTGTGTGAGTCAAACTCACACTTGGCGGATTTATTATTAACATTAATGTTTTTTTAACCTTAAAAATTTTAAATTTAAATTAATTAAAAAACCACATCAGTAATATCGAATAGGTATCATATACTGCATATGTATATGTATACATGCGTATGTGTGCATTTTATAAGTATGTGTGTACATATAAATTATAATCAAATATATTTTTTACAAAACATGTCTGGTGTATGTGGGCATAAAGGCTTTTTATATGCTGCTGTAAATTTAATGTAATAACACATTAAAAAGGTCTGCAACTATTTAAACCTGAGTGGGTTTCAATACGAAAGCAATGCAAGAACAAGCGATCATGAAACGTCCGGTGCACCCGAAAAACTAAAGCAAAATTTTAAAATCATTTAATGTTCAAATGCTTATAAAACCTTAAAAATCTGTTTTTTTAGTGTAATAAAAAACTCATTCAGCTTTTTTTTTAATTGTTTGCGTGTGGGTTGCAGACCATGATTTTGTTTTTATTTCAATTAATGCTACATAACATTGCAAAAAAGCAAAAGACCCCAAGAACCACGACATAAAGTCTTGCATGGAATATTACATCAATTGTATTTGAAGTTGCATAATTGCGGAGTTTTTTTTTTTCAATGCGAGATTTTTATTAATTTATTATATTGCATTATTATTGTGTTGAAATCTGTGTAAAATAAATAAAATAAAAGTTAGTGGGAAAGCATGAAAAGATTTATTTGTTGAGTTTTTTTTGAAGTACTAAAATGCACTTTATTGTTTAAAGCGTCAATGCAATTATCTGCAATAAGGGTTTGAAAGCAGCGGAAGTTTTTACAAAGTGCCTAATTAATTGCACAAGAAAAATCATTTAATACACTGGTGGCAGGGATATCAGATATAGCGATTTCACTCTCAACGTGGTGATGTCTAAACTTATTTAGTGCGTAAATTTTTGTACTGGCGACAATGCGATTTTACGGAAATTTATAAAATAATTTATAGTTTGGGTAGTCTTACATAAATCTTAATGAACAATAAATTTTTTAAAAACAGCAATGTCAAAAATATTTTACTACAGTCATTTCTAATTCTATTTTTTAATCTGGCAACAACTTACTTCTAGTTTATACTATGTTGTTACAGCAAATTCAATCTATATAATATATAATCACCCTTATTCTAGTTGTCGGCATCGTCATAATCAATCTTGATATGTGTCGACGCATACGATTTATTATTCTACTTGTCGTAATTGACACTTATCGATTACTGCTCAAAGATTTTTTGTATTCTATAACAAATGTGACGACGATATTGTATCGACGTGACTCTAGCTTTTGTCAAAACCATTTTATATAACGAATGGAGGGGATTTAAATCAAACATAACATTGAAAATGGAAAAAAGTGAAAAATTGAAGGTTACAAAAGCAAATAAATTTGAAAAATTAGTGGAAAAAATTTAAAAGAATCCATCTCTTGCACTGAGTTTTCGCATTGCATTTTTCATTGCAATTTAAAAAAAAAAATGGGAAAAAATTGGAAAAATTCTAAATTCTCTTGGTCCACCTAGAAGATTAGCAGATGGATGGCAGAAGGTAACAAAATTAGGAATCGAATAGTGATTTATTAAAAAGTTTGTAAAAATTACTTTTAAGGTATGACGAGATATAAAATTTAAAGTGAAAAAAAAAATGGTTACTAATGAAGCGGAGTGTAGAGTCACTGGCGGCAGAATATTTAAACAATTTTCACTTAGTCCGCTGGAAGCAGCCCCACAATTTCTTTAAACTTATAGAAGCACTTGAATCCTGAAGGAGCAGTTCAAAGCGTTCAAATATTTGACATGGGAATTTGCTGAAACCGAATTTGTCGTTGAAGAACCAGTGGAAGTCAACCAACAGTTAAGGGAAACACCTTGCACGTCTAATACTGTTGTTACCAATGATACCAGTTCTGCTCAGCCTGTTTCGTCGAAAGAAATTAAAAAGAAAGCAAAACTAAAACCATGCAATTGAACCGATATATTGCACAACCGCAGCCAGCAACAGGCACAACTACCTTCCGACATTTTAAATTTTATATCCTTAATAAAACGCACTCTTAGAGATGTTGACAAGCGACAAAAAAATTATTGGAGGTTGAGGAGAAGAAGCTAAAATTATTGATAGAGAAAGCAGAGATAGAGAAAGCTCAAAACAGATGAAAAAATAAAAATTGAGGCTTTAAATAATGAAATTTTATATAAATAAAATTAAAAAAAAAAAAAAAACTTAGGGAGTGCATTTTTATTTCATAAAAATCGATAAACCTTCGATGTCGTCACAGTTGTGTTATAGAAAAATTTTTATTGAATTGACGCCGACATTGATACGAAGTGACATTGATACTAAAACGACGACGACGACGACGTCGACGCCGACAACTAAAATAAGGGTGAATAATTTCTATAATTTATTTTATTGTACGGTTGCTGGTAGTTCAGAAGTAAGAAGACATAATGAAATGAATAATTTATGCTCAGAATTTTAGACAGGTATTATGGACGAAGGCAGTAGGCATCAAGGACAAATATTTTCAAGGCATCAGTGTTAGACGAAACACAGATAGTAAACAATTTAAAAGGAATGTAACTATAGGTATTATTCCGGCCAACACAATTCTTCCACTAATTGCCATCGACTAGGGGTTAACATTTAAAAATTAATTAATTAATACAGAAATGTCGATGTATGCATTGAACTTAAGGAAAAAATTGTTTTTCATACTTGAGGGTATAAAAAAGGATATTAAAGAAACTAGTGAAAAGATTAAATGTATGTTTTTAAATTTAACAATTACTTTTCCATTTAAAAATATTGCAATTCATTAAAACAAACAAAATTTGTTGCTGTCAAGGATTAATGTAAAGAACGTATTACTTTAAGGAAATTGTCATTGCTGTTCTTTATTAACTGGCATTTAAGCTATTAATGCACGTGCTTAAAAATTATTTTTAAGAGTTGTATCCATTTATTATATTTTTTTATGAGTTTAGTTATATTAGTTTAAAGATGTGCTTGAACATCAAAAAGAATCAATGAAAATTTAGATGTAATTTATGACAAATTTGCGTAAGCTTCAAAACAAATTTTTGCTTGGTAAATGTTACACCGACAAATGATGAACCATAAGTGAGTGAGATACTTAGAAAATCCACGACATAAATAGTTTAAGAGTTTAATTTTGAAAGTAGTCAGGCCACAGGAGAATCAAATAATTTAGTGATTTCAATTGTCATCTTAATACCTTTCGTAAGAATGAGAATACAATCGTATGTTTTTCTTAGTAGCTTGCTAAGAGCTTTACTGAAGTCTTTCTGATGACTTTCTTAGCCGATGAATTTTGTGGTTGTAAAGTCATAACCTGAAATAAATAAATTGTATTTTGTGAAATATTTCATAGCTTTTTTATTTAATTCTCTTTTTTAGAAGTACAAGCCTTAAGAACTGAACCTCAAAACTTTAGTTAAATGGTTATCATTATGCTGAACTTTACCATGTCAAAAAAAAAAAAAAAAGCAATACAGACAACAACCTACGTTATTAACGTGCCAACACAATTGCTCATTTACAACAAAAGTCTGTGCAGAACGCAGTCCAAGAGATAAAAAAAAAATAAATTAAATGGACCCATATGTCAGGCATAAAATAACAGAATCAAAGTCAGCAAAGTAGAAAAGGACACAAATGTTTCTGAATGCAAATTTTTATAAAAACTTTTCTTTTTGGAATTAACAAGTGAAATATTTGCTATTGTCATGTTTGTATAGACATTAAACAGAATACACTGCTGTTCATTTTTTGGGCGTATTTAAAAATAAAACTTGTAAAATGACATATTGCATAAGAGTAAAAGGGTCTGCATTTTTGTTTAGTTTAACTTAACTAAAAGCCCCTTATTTAAATTATGTTTAAACTAAAATGTGAATAACTTTATTGTGCTTAAGACACTAAAAGAAATTATTGTGCTAAATATATTGAAGACTTAAGTCCTGGGGAGAACTTTAAGTTACATATTGTTACTTACTTAAAGTGATGTTAAATCAAAAAAACACTTTAATCGTTAAAAATGTTGGATTTGATAGTGTTTTAGATAAAAAATGCTGGTGAATAAATTGTTCTTATCATTACTGTTAATCTTCCTGGTACGAAAAAATATTTTACAGCCAAAGCTTTTAAAGAGGTAATTTAATAAAACAAGAATAATCCAAATAAAGTGTAAAGTTATTTAAATTAAATTCGAAGTTCTATATTTTTTGACGTTTACAAAAACTAGTTATTAGATACAAAGGTGCATATAAAATTGGTCTAAGGACTGTACTCCTGAACCCGATATATCACGCGCTTTCGGTGATCTTAAATGCTTGAAACGGAATATAAAGAAGGATTGCTGGAACACATTGAAAAGCCGGCTCCATTGAAGAAGTGTCTGCGTGTTTGCCAAACATAAGAAAATAAGCCTGAGTTCAAAGTAGTGGCTTAGTTGCGAATAAATAAAAAACAGTAGAAATGGAAAATAATTTTTATGTTGACGTAGTCAATGAATTGGTTGTTAAAGGAAAGTAACAACATAACAACTGTGTATGAGGTAGTCGTGACTGAGTTTGTAGAACAACATTGTTAGTAAACAAGGGAGATCATTATATAAATCACCCCGGAGCCACAGTGAGTATAGGGGTCTGAATAGAATGCTTGTTGATTTCAACATATAAAGTGGTGAGTATAATGCAATTGACAAGCTTAAAAATGGTGGAAAAATGTAAATTAAAATGTGTGAATTGAGTTTCAAAAAGACCATGTATTCCGCAGCAAAAGATCATTGGTATAACCTCTTTTGTATACCGGAATGCATTGACGTAGAAGTGGCCCCGATTACTTTGCTCAGCGGGTGATCCTCAATTAGGCCCCACTTAACAAATTTTATCATCAGATATATCAGAGCTTGATATCCATATACGTCATATCACGTACCTTAGAAAATTTGCCTTGTCTTCACTAACTGCAACCAAAACGTCTAGTGTTTCTTGTTGTCCATCTAAAACACTTTGATTTTGAAGCATTGTCATGTAGTTTACAAAATTTATATTCCTAATCTCCATACTTTTCAGTTTGGTTGATATGTAGAACTCTATCTGCTACATTTGAGATCTCTTTTGCGCGTTTGAGCGTTTAAGTTGCATTTTACTGACACTTCTTAGTGTTACGTGGTCTTCTGAATTGGCGCTCGATATCTAAATTAAAATTTGATGCCAGTAGATGTCTTCAGTTGGCTTCAGTTTTAGAAATGGTGGCTTTAAACGAGTTTGATCGTACGTTATATGTTATTTTAATGCTATTGATTTAATTTTTCAGTGTACACCTTAGTTTACTTATAATTATTAAATTTGCATTAAAAATTGTTGTAGCTTCGCCTTAAATTTACATAATGAAAAAAAATTAACACATGGTGCCTTTAGACTCACATTCATAAATTATCCCAGTGCGCTTTTTTCTTAACAACAAGCTGCATCTGCTATTGACTTCAAGTACGTGTTGCATGTATTCTGTACCAGTGTTGTATTGTGAGTACAAAAGTCTTTTGAATGGGGTTTTTTTTTTTGTAACAACAGTTGCAATCGTTTGTCTGACTGGTGTCCAGCCTGCTGTTGACAAGTTATTGACAATTAACATTTTTATTGTTTGCACTGCAAAAGAGTGTGTTTTGTGTTCTGTGTGCAGTTTGTTTAGCGTTTGAAAAATAAAACCTTCTTTTGTTTGAAAGTCTGTTTTTTTGCTTTCATTGTTTAAGTTTTTGTTTTTTGGGCTCATTTTTAACTTTAAGCAACGACTTCTGCTCTTCTTTTGTTTTACTTTAAATAAATTTTATTATAAAAATATAAATAAAAAAATTTCATGCAAACCGAAGAAAATTATGTTGCAAAAATGTATTGTATTCTGGGAGCAAAGAAGTTAGCTTAAGTTATTTTTTTTTTAAATAGATTTTAATTCGAAGTTTTGGTTTTCCTTTTGTCACTTCCAAATGACTTGTTTACATACAAAAATAAGCCAGGAAGCTTCTCCAGTGACAGATAATTAAGTAATTGGTTTCGGTGACAAAAAATATATAATCGGATCAAGGAATAATTAATATTACAAGTTTTTTGTTTTTAAAACCACAAAAATTACTTGTTATTATTAAATTTTTTTCTTAACTTGCTTATGCTCATGTCTTCTTCTGCCTTACCCTTATCAGCACTTATTTTCCGAAAATTTTTAAAGTTCGAAAAACAGAATTTGATTTGGTTTATATTGACTGCTTCACACAAAATAATCGTAATCTTTACGCCTGAAAGTATACTTAGATTTATTTTTAAACCCTTCTAGTCTCCTCCTAGTTCGAAACACACCAAAAATAATTTCTCTATATTATCCAAATAAATATTAATCTGTAGCTCAAGTCTCCTAAGTTTGGCCGTTTAGGCGTGAACGAGCAACAAACATTCAAAAATGCCAACTTTTATTTTATTTTACTTTCTTAAGTTTGTTGTATTCAAAAACAACTGATTGATAAAAGAAAATCTTTTGAGTTACGAGTTACAACTTTTTGTCTAAATTATTTTGAATAGAGCCATTAACTTTTATAAAATTATTAATAAAAATTTCAATATTTTCCTTAAGTTAAAGAAAAGTACTAGAACCTATACTGTTATTAATAGACGCGATAAGCTTTTTCTTTTAAGCTCGAGTGGCTCCTAAGAAGATTTCACATCGCCTTCTTAAAAGCTGTGTAGCATTTCTTATACAATTTCATAAAGCTGTTGCTCTTTAATGCTTGTATCTGTTGAACATCGCATTAAATCTTCATTATCACAACGATATCTTCTGATTCATTCATATACAGATAAAGCAGAATATTCTGTCGTTCATCGCTGCGTAAAGGTGCAATTAGACGTTCCATAACCATAAAAAGCAGCCATTACCGTAACCATCCAAATCAACCTTATGGGAAACACTGCATTCTATTATTGGTGACATGCCACCAAGATGGCCATGGCATCACTATTCGCTAGCAGTAAATATGATTACGGTTAATGCCATGGTGTTATGGTATGGCAACTCTAATTAAACCTTAAGCAAACACCCTTAAGTTCTCAACAGCATAAAAATTGACCCCATTCGTACAATCCTTCACACCTTGCTTCATGCTCTTAATGTATAAAATAAAATGAGCACTACTGGCATTGAAGGGTAGAGATGAAAAGTTTAGAAATAAATTTGAACTCGTTTGATGAGGTAAAAAATACAAAATTTATAACTAACCAAATTTAATTTAAATGCATTTTATATTTGTCGGTCTTCAAGCAGAATTAAAAATACTTTTCTTTGTGCTCCTTATCTATCTCATAATCATTGGTTGAACCTTTAACGTTAAATTATGAAATTTTCTCAAGAAAATTAATAACAAAATTTTTCTTTAAAAAAAAAACATCGCGTCAGACACAACATACAGCATTTTTTCGGTCAAACCAATTTAAGTGCATAAATTTTATGCTAAACTCCAACCTCAACTTAAGGATAGTTGAAATTTCCGAAAATAAAAAGAGAAAAGAAAAATTTGCAAATTCACAACAATAATTTTTCGTTGCTACTGTCTCAACGATGCAATAAGCTAAAATTTAAATGTAAAAGTCTAACGCGGACAATAGACAAAATAATAAAAATGAAAAGCACTGGCCACTACTTTCATTTTACCAAGCGGAGAAAAAAGCGGGAAAGGGAATATAAATAATAAAATGACTTAAATATTTAACAACAAAGCTATGAGAACTTCACCGGTTACAGTCATCAAGTTTATTAAATCACTTAACTACAAACGAACCAAAATTACATTAAAATTGTTTAAACAATGTGAACGAATAGTTTTATTATTTGATTGTTTTTGCTGCTGTAGTAAAATAACGCCCACACCCTACAATTTAATTTATGTAGGCGTGTGGATTAGTATTAGTGTTCATTTGTCTTTAGTTTGTTTATTTTTATAACGACTCTCTATTTTTGCAATCTCAACATTGCAATAAATTATTCGGAAAAGCTTGAAAATAGAAAAATCCATTTTTTTTGTCCAGGTTGGCTCTTACCTGACAGTTGTCTTAAAACTAGGTAAAAACATTTCGACTGCCAGCGCCCTCAGAATAACACACCGAGTAACCACTCTTACCATCATGGTCGACCGGATCGTACTGCTACAACTTGCTAAGGAGCTTTCGATTATAAAAACTCACACCCTACTATTGGCGGCAAAAGAACATAAAACGTGAAAGCCCTCTCAATCAGTAATCGACACAATGAAGGCACTTTTTTACCGTGACACCAATAGTAAGATATTAATCAGTAAGTCCCCATCTTCCTACTTTAGTCCCTTGAAAGGGTTTGAATTTGGTGATGTCATATTTATGTTTCAGAAGCAATTGCGTCGATCGGAGGGGGTCTTCAAGTTTGTATTCCTCCGAGATATAGCTGTACTGAAGTTCTGATCCCGTCACTATTCTACCTTTTCCCAGAGAAAGATTTCCGGATGAAGCCAAAAGTAGTCTTGATAACCTACCTTAGCGCCTTCAGTAGCAGAAATGGCATCATGTAAAATTGAGGCTGCTGTTGTCACGGTAGTAAGCACGTTGACTATAAATAAGGTTGGCCAGGGTTCATCTTCTTCTGTTTCCTTTCCTAGAGAGTGAACAAAAAAAAACTTTCTTTTACGGGAAAGCTCGCCAAGTTATCCGGTTAAATAAATCCGTTCGCTTGTGTCCTGTGTACTCTACTCAATCTACTTCTCCCACAATTATATTCCCTGATTTATTTTCATATCTCGGGAGATATATATGGTATTACTAAACCAGAGAGAGAGAGAGAGAGTTTAAAATATTGTTGATGCTAAGAATTGCGTTTTTTTCGGATTTTGACGTGACGGGATCACTGGACCATATCCTTTGTGATAGACGATCGATGATGTGTTTAGTTTTTGATAATAATAAACTTCTTTTTGCATAATTGACAAAATAACTTAAAGGATTGTTGTAAGCATTTATCTGATTGTAGTCTAGTGTTTAAAAAAGGATTTTCGGTTTAACCTTCTTCATCAGTTAAATTGTAGGTCAATAGTAACATTTTACATGTGTTCTCATACTTATCTTTTGTTGTAAAGTGACCTTAAATGTTGTTGATTTAGATTTCCCTGTTCCGTAGTTTGATTATTATTATCATTATATTATCACCACCAAAATTATAATCATAATATTATTTTATTATCTGCGTAAATGATTTTTTTTGGTGAAATAAAAAAACAGTGTCTCTATGTTTCCAAATTATAAAAAAGAAGTAAAAACTTACTTAAACAATACGCATTTGCTAAAATAGTTAAAAAAACAAATATTGATAGTGACAATAAATTTCCGTCAATTAACATATACAAGATAAAATAACATGTTAAAATATTTTTACGCAGAATAACTTACAGTCCATCCTAAATACGGGCGTTAGGCACGACGTAATTTAGCGTCTAGTTTTTACGCTGTAATGAGTAACTTAAATACGAGCGCCAACGTTGTGAAACGAACAGTATTGTTTACTTATCTTATTTGCTAAAAACCACAAAATTGAAATAATTAAGAGAGATAAAATCGCGAAATTGACCTTAAAATAGCTGTAATGTCATTACATAACAACACTTCTTTTGCAGCCAACTTCACTTTTTACGCGCGTCAAAATTGGATTTTTCAATTGTTCAACGTTAGCGTCGCGCTATTTGGGTTGGTCTCATACATTTTGTATGGGCATGAGAATTTTTGACAGTTAAATAACGTCTTACGCTCGTATTTAGGGTGGACTGTTACACATAACATATGTACGTATGATTTGTTTCTTTATCACGTAGTAGTCCAAAATTTGTGTTTTTGTTTCACATCTTATTCGGCCTAAAAAGCCATACTGATTCGGATAATATTTGTATTATAGATATTTCTTTATACGGATAAATTTTTAAAATAAATTTTTCGGAAATTAGAACCTAAAGAAGACGACAAGAGGTGAACAATATTTTCAAGACTGCTTTCAAGCGTAATAAAAAAGCGCTGTAGAAGTCTAGATCGGGTTTTGTTGTTATTTAATGTTTCGGTATTTTTTGATAATTTCATTCAAACGCAGCAACTGAACGTAATCAAGAAATTAGTTAACATTTTTCTTATTATAACTGGCAAACTTATCTAAAATAATGCTGATCTTCCGCATTGGCGCTGTAAGCAAAATTACTGTAAAGCCTTTGCACGTAGCCCCTATGCAATGTATTATGATTTCAGGCACACGCAAATCATAAGTGTATTGGCAGCTTTAAAGCTGTGATTCACAAATTTTTTAATGCAGATGTAAAAAAAAGACAAGACCTGAAAAAAATTTGGATTGTAATTAACATTATCCAATTTTTTCACTCAAATGCGAACAATATCTCGTGGTGTGTAAGAAAATTCCTTAAGTAACATTAAAAGAGAAAGTGTTCTTTTAATGATTTTGCCATGGTTGTAATTCTCAACGATAAGCCGCCACCTGATCACTGCCACTGGATGGAAGAAGTCAATGGTGTTACACAGACTTTTATTAGTTTGTTAGATGGAAAATTAAAGAATTCATTTATCTCCCCCGTTGTATTTATTGCAAAAAAGAAACAAATTTTAATGTATGACATTAACTACAAGGACGAAAATTAAAATGGGATTCGCTGTTGCCACTATCAGCTGTTCTGATATTATTATTATTATTATTATTATTATTATTATTATTATTATTATTATTATTATTATTATTATTATTATTATTGTTATTTCTAATTTAATTTTTATAAAGTCCATAGAGTATGTATCTATTTATTTACACCGTGATATGTTAAATATTTTTATGGACTTTGAACAGTTCTTAAGCATGAACATTCTTAATTCTCAAACATCAGCGACGGCAATGTTGATACAATTGCAGTTTAGTTAGACATTCTAGACCTTAGTAGTACAGTTACACGTCAATAACGCATTTAGTGATATCTTAACTATTTCCAAGTTTGGTGCTGTCTGCAAATTATTTAAAATAATTTTGTTTTATTGTGGGTTTTAATATTTCAGGGGCAACAAAAAACAGATTAAGGGCATAGGTTCGGATATTAAAAAAAAAACTTTCGAGAGAAGGAAAAGTAACCTTGAATTAAGTAACACTTATACGGCATTTACACCATGCAATTTTTCATGAAACTAGCATGAAATTTTTGCTTGTTGGTGAAGCAAGAGGGGTAAGCAATATGGTATTGCTGGAATTTTAAGGGGATGGTACTTAATCAACAGTTTATTTTTGAATAACGCATATCACTGCAATTTAAGAAGAGAATTAAAAAAAATTCATCAAAAATTGCATAGTCTAAATATGGACTTTCTAGCCAGCGATTATATATTTTTCTTGTTTAAATTTCATCGACATTTTGTAGACAGAAGGAATACTTGCAACTATCTAACTAGTAACTATGATTACATATCGCTAGTTTACTAGCTAACATCAGTATTTTTTATTTACCCCGGTCGAGTTTCTTTTAGCAGAAGGTGAATCTGCTGTCCAGCCGCTTGTAAGCCTGCTCTACTTTTTCGTAAGGCTTGAGCTTTGTTATCATCTAATATCCACTACACGCTTTATTTAATCTAAAATTAATATGCGTTTTAAAACGTCTAGACTGCTCTAATATGAAAACATTTTTTCTATATGTACTATTAGACGATAGATAGAATTCTGCAATAAAAACTAAAATAAATTTATTGCGTTATTTTTTAATGTGTTTTTATGTGTGTGGTTACCGTAGAGAATGCCTTTTTGATTTTAAGTTTATTAATGTAATAATAATAAATAATTTGTAGTCAAAATCCTTTAATAGGTGGCTAATGCATTTGACATACTTTTCGTTTGGTTCTTGACATTAGTCTAAGCTTGCTTATCTACATTTTTTTTACCTGTTTACATTTAGAATACCATTTTTTTTATGTTGTTTGACATCTTTAATCAAAAAGTTCACATAATAAATGATTGCGCTGCGAACTAAAGTTCAATTTCACAAGGAATGTGCTTTGAACAATTAAAGATTGATAAATAAATTAATGGAGCTTGTGAGATACACTACAGCGTTAACCATTCCTGATATTCATATTTTAATTGATATTAATTGTTCTTTTCTTATTAAACAAATTTATTTTTATGCGGTCAATATCCATAGCTTTTAAAAATGTTTATTTTAATAAAATAGAATACTGTACAACGAATGTAGTGGCATTTTTGCAACTTTATAGTAACCGAAGGTAGTGAGATTTTTTGGCTGCATCTTGAAACCTTTTTTAGAAATTTACCACAAATGGGACAAACAAAATAATATTGATTAACATAAAGTATGTTGTGGAAACATCAAGTTCAAGGTTTTATGCTATGCAATAAATAACTTGACGATCGATTTTTCTAATAGTGTTCACAAAGTGGCCGTTAGTTGACCAAGAGAACGGCGACACGGCTATGATAACTATATTCCGATAGAGTTAATCATTTCGGTTTAGCTATATTTTGACAGTATCAATTGTAAAATCTTACAGCTTTTTAACGGTCTGCATTTATAAGTAAGACAATGTTTATAATTTAAGTAAATTTATTTCGATAAACTTGATTCGGATTGTCACGGTTTAATGATGAAAGTATTTTTCGTTCACTGGTAGAATAAAATTTAGTATGATGGATTGGTCCTTATGTCATAAAAAATGAAGATTGTGAGACCAGCGAGTGATATAGTGGGATTTATAGGAACGTCACTATTTAATGAAACTTTCCTACCAATTGACACTTTTATAGCGCATTTTACCACTTTGGATTTTCTCCGGACGAACGAACCAGCAAATTTCGAGAATTTACAAGGCAACATTCATTTGTCACAAAATGGATCTGATTACAAAATTAATAATGTCAACAGAATTTGATATTAAAAAAAAACATAATGCTGATGTTAAGAAAACTTAAAGTTTAAGTTAAAACCTTTTTTACGATTATAAGTTAGTTGGAGATCATTGTTGTGGAAAAATGTACAAATTAATTTGGCACAAACTATAGAACCTGAAAAAATAACTTTAAATAAAACTCAAGTGAATAATTCTAGCGAAAGTAATATGACTCCAACTTATTTTTTTATAATGCGATATTGTTTCATATATTTTTTTTTTAGTTTTTCAAATAAAACTAAAAAAATTCATGAATAAAATGTTAAATACAAAAACATTTAATAAATAAACAATTTTGTAATTAAATAAACACGCACAGTGGTGTCAAATATTATAAAGGGTAATAAATTTAAAAATACTGAACTGGAAAAGTTAAAATGGTTCAACAACCACTGAATTAAAACTAATGGAAAACAAATTATTCGTGAATAAATAAATAATGCTGAATAATAATAAAAACAGTTTTTGCGTGAAATAAGCTACGCTTTATGCTTTCGTTAAGATAAAATCATGAAAAGATAAATAGTTTGCATTCGCTGCTAAACCAACGGTTAGCAGAAAGTAAAAACAAATATACATATGTGCCGATTAAAAAAGAAAACAACGAAAGAAGCTTTAGACTGTGTGGACTTCGTGTAACCAAATTAATATTAATTAATTCTGAATAATACCCGTATTCTTTTTTATCAAATTAATTAGTTGATGATGTTAACAACGAAAACTTAAAGTGGATCAAGAAAATGCTGCATTAGATTCTGTTATAGTTCCGCAAAAGTATTAATACGTTTGTTTTATAAGCATCTGCTTATTAATCCAAAAGGTTCATGTTTTTTTTACCAGTTTTTGATATGTTACGCCACTGTGCTTTGTTATAAAAAAACATGAAAATTAAAAAAAAAATTTAAATTGGCAAATAAAGTTTCTTAACTAGAGGAAGAAGCAAAAAGTTGTAAACAAGTTCGAATATAAAAATTGTTATTTTTTTATAATTTATGTGTTTGTCAGCATATAGAGTTGAGGCCATGAAATACATCATCATTTTGTTTTGAGTTTACGTTCATATTTTGTTGAATGGAGAAATTGTTAATAACTGACATTGTCTTAACGAGCTCGTAAATTAAAATTTAACTTAAGAGGTTGATCATACATTTTTTTTCATATTTTTTACTTGAAGAAAGAAAGAAATAAATATAAAATTTGTTAAATTTCGCTTTAAGTTGGTGTTCATGACTCTGAGAAAATTTTACAATTTTGTGGTAGCAGTTATAAACAAAAATAAGTTTAAAATAAGTCGTGAGATTTAATATTTTTGATGAACTTATTTCGTGTTATTTCGACTTCCCGCATAAAAGTAAAATTTTCATAAATAATTATTTATGTTAAAATTTTTTTTGCACAATTAATTTTTATTATTAATCTGTTGAAGTCAAAAAATATGACTTTGTAGAGCGACGTCAAACTAACGTTTAAATATTGGAGCTGAAGTCACACACAAAGGGTCACCGTTTCATTTATATTTTTTAGAACTTTTACTTATTTTACATTCTGTGTAAATTTTAGAGTTTTAGGGGACACTCCTATGCAGTCATATCACTGCTTCCTGCCCAAAATAATGTGAAAATAACCTCTACGGAGACACCCTTAGGTTGCTTGATAAAAAGCGTTAAAGTATTAAACTTTAAAATTATCGAGCTACTTTCCCGAATAAATTATTTTAATCATTGATTTTGATTATTGGAAAGCACGTCTCGATGGCTATTTCGCTACCGCTTACTTAGCTCTTCAGGAAACTTCTCACAATTATTTTCAATTAACTAAAAATTTTTATCCAACCAATGAAGTAAAGACAAAAATCAAAGTTCAAGCAAAAACAATAATAATCAACTTTGATTTTACTTTACTTTACTTTATTATAAGCGTCAAAGTATTTTTAAGAATCTTAAGCTATTTTCAATACTTAAATAATTTGTTAGCAATTTGTACCAGACTTCAGCGCTGACCAATTTGCGATAGCTTTTAACATTGTACTCAATCTCATACAACTGCTAACAGTATCATAACTTATGTTTTTATATTTTCATGCTAAATTTATTTAAAAAAACTAAAAATCTTGTGTTTAAAATAAGAAAAACAAAAATTTGTCTGATTAATTTTATTTTACAACAACCAGTCGTACATTTTCGTTGTTTTTTCTGAAACTACGGTTGCAAACAGAAAATAGAAATATTTTGTAATTAGTTTCTGAACTCATTTTGCTTTTGCACTCAAAACGTGATGATATTTTTGTGTGATAATTATAACTTTATGGTACCTCCACACCAAGTGACAGCAAATTTAAATACCTGTTTTAAATGTTTTTCAGATTGTTTGCAAATTAAGCGTGAATATAAAAAGTAAGCTTTAAAACAAATATTCTAGTTTGTGAGTTTTTAATAAAGACAACTAAAGAATTTTCATTTATATTTTAAAAGCTCACGCTTGACTAAAGATATTTGCTCACTAAAAAACTAGTTTAACTTAAGTTCCATTTTTATCTAATTGTGTACTTTAACTCGTGAAAACATATTTAAATATTATAAATCATTCATTTGTTCAGTGAATTAGCTATTCAGGCTAACCTTCCAATGACAGATGAAATAAATATTTAGTAAAAAAAATTAGGGACTATTAAGTGTGAATAAAAACAATTCTTTCGTACATATTAACATATAAGATAAATTGCAATTTGTATAAGACTTTTATAATGATTTAAGGTAATATTTTGAAAATAATTTGAATCCTGGGCAAATTATTTACTTTTTTGTTCTTTAGATATTAAATAAATTATTTAAGAGCTTTTATATGTAACAGTTTCTGCTTCTGCAAGCAACTTCACTCGCCGCATTTTTTCGTTTTGCTAGATGAAGACTCCGTTTAGATCAAACACCTTTAGTGTCACAATCGATTTGTACATCTAAATATTGGAAATGATTTTTAACATTTGAATGTGTACTTTAAAATAATTGTCCACATAGCGAAAACTAGAGATATAAAATTAACAACAGCAAGTAAAAATAATAGGACAACAATTTTTCAAAATTAACAAACACAATTAAATGCGTAAAATTTTATATAAGTAAATTTTAGGAAAAACAAAAAAAAAAAAAAAAAAAAAAGTCATAAGCCATTATTTAATGTGTGTCAACAAGAGGGCGCGCCGGAAGCTGTTATAGAAAATTCCACAACTACAACAGCAACAATAATAAAAAGTAACACAATATTGCGTTTTAGAGGTGGGTAGGGAATTTCGTTTGTGTAAGCAAAACAGTAAAATAAAAATAAAAGACATTCTTTACCAGCAAAACTCAACGCATAAACAAATAAAAGTGTTAAGTTAATCACACATATCAATGACAAAATAAAACAGTGACACACTCCCGTTTAACACAATATTTGAATGAGGGGTTTTATATGTTTTTTTGTCTTTTATTGGCTAAAAGTTTTGCATTTGAAACACTTTGAAACCTTATTAATGCTGCTTTATATTTTATATGTAAAAATTAAAAAATTACAAGCAAAAATAAGTAAATGGCATTTTTTATAGTATTGCCAGATAATATTTGGAAGTATTTTTAAAAATTGAAGTGGCTTAAATCATATACATACCCAGTACCATCTAAGACTCCTCTTTACACTTGTATTATTTTTCATATAATTTTTCCATTCTTACTATCAAAAATTCCTCAATAAATATTAACATTATATTCAACATACCAGAAACATTAATTAGAGAATTTCTGATTGTTTGAATATATTTGGTTGATCAATGGCATTTAAATTTTTTTTTAAGATAATTTTATTTTATTTTTGGCCTTTTTTGAAATTGCGATTTAATGATGACTTCGAATTTCTATAATTTTTCTTCCAACTTGTTGACTTTTGAAAAATTTTTTTAAAAGCGTTTTTTTAAATAATTTTAATGTTTCAAAAAAGTATTTTGTGTAGTGTAATTTATACATTTCCTAATGCTGTGTTTTCTTTTTTTTGTGATTGAAGTAGTCGGTGCGGCCTTTTTTTAGACTTTAGCAAATAACAAATTAGTAATAACAAATTCTGCGAAGCGCTGTGACTTTTTGGACTTTCATAACCTGCATTTTTATTACTCTCCCAAATACTATACAGACCATACTTGGAAGTTGTTTAAACAGTAACATAAATATCAATAATTCAAGCGCCTGTTGCACAGACTCCTTAGCAGAAATAACGATTAGTTTAGCTCTAGAATTTTAATTGACATAATGATTATACTCCGGCAACCTCTTTTCCTATGGACAAACATATTCAATTATAAAAAAATTTACAGGTTTCGTTTTCTATCAATACTACCTATTGACTGCGTGGGTAGTTTAAAAGATCTTACAAATTTTCATTCATTCATTCAGTACTTTGTTTTGATGTTGTTGTTTTCGCAAAATAGCTGCCAAATTATTACTCGGATCTTGTTTTATTTCATGCACTCTGATCGTGTGTATGTGCATTGAATGGCTTAGAGGCGAATAAAAACAAATTTTTTGGCGTTTATGTTGATTGTTTATGTTTTTATGTAGGTCAACAGGTAAGAGAAGTAATTTTTTATATATTAGTTGTCTATGCCACAAAGGTGTTAAGTGTCTATGCACCATTTATCAAATGCAACAAAATGTGTAAATTTTGAACTGGTTAACTAAAGATCTTAAAAGTTAAATAGGCCAAATATAGTTGTAAAACGAAAAATTCTAAATTTCTCCTAAAATATTTTGTATCAAAATTGCATATTCAAAAATTCCAATATCATAAAAAGTCGAAGAACAAAAAATCAGAAATTTAATAAAGCAGTTTAATTTCTCCAAAAAATTGAAATATGACTAAAATTTAAAAAAATCGGCAACGGTTCGGACAAAAGTAAAAGAGAACTTTTGAAAACGTCATACCCTGTTTAAACATCTGTTATACTGGCATTGAAGTGCACCACCTTTTGCCCTCAGCATGCACTTTTGAAAAAATATATAAGATCTTTAATTAAAGAAATTAAAAGATTTTATTCTAGAAAAAAAAACTTTCCAGACTGTTGCTTACTTCGACGTTACAACAATTAAATTCATAGTTAATGCACTAAACTTTTTTCCATATTTTTTCGGCCGGAAATAAATGTAATTAATAACTTTTTTTTAGAATTTCACATAATTCATCAAATTTTAAAAATTATAAATAACTTTTTTATGGTGCCTCACTACTCAACTTGATCTTAACTGAACTATCAAGTGGCGTGACAAAGTCATGGTGTAATGTTTAAACAAATCATATCAGACCAATTAAACGTGTTGACGAATATACTTTTTTTAGAAAATAATGAACTACATTCTTGTATTTTGTTTAGAAAAAAATCGATAAACTCTAGGTTTTTTTTTTGGAAAAATTTGGTTTTCAAAACAACAAAAGAAAAACAGCACCAACATCTGAAAACATAAGAAAATAAAAGCGTTTGCCTTTTTATATATCCACTACACATAAACTGATGATTCTAAATTTCATTAGCTTTTCGTCCTAGACTATGCCTGACAGATAAGTGGGCTTAATTTTTTTGGAGCTATTCCGCAGCCTTGGCAAAACTAATTTGGTGATTTCATAAACATCTACGTTTTAAATATTACATTGTAATAAACACAGTTTCTATTATGTTTTTACCTTCTCTTTAGAATTTACAATTATGCAACTTAAAACGTTATATAAAAACTTTAAGATTATTTCAAATTATTTTTCAAAACTCTTAACTGAAAATATACAAATTATTGTGTCAATTGAAAAATAGTAACAGTGATGAGAAAAAACAAAAAAACAGGTCATAATAACAAAAACAGTTGTGAAAATGTCGTAATCAAATATTGTTCCTATGTATTTTATCACAAAAACAAAAATATAAGAATTTTATGATGAGAGAAAAATGATAGCCCAGTGTTCTTTATCAATTTAACAACAATTTAAATAAAATATATCTGAACTGAGTCAGAGTATATTTATGCCTGAACCAGGGATGGTTTCGTTCGTACAGGTTTTAATACTACAAAAAAATTTTGGAAAGGCACGAAAACTTTCTTAATTAATTCACTAAAGTTTAAATTTTCAAATTGTTTATTCCAATATTTCATTAACGAAATAAATCTAGTCCATAAATCTAAAAAAGAAGGTAATTTCTTATATTTAATGATATTCTACAAAAATTTTTTTATCAAAAACAAAATAAATTACTATTAGTTAGTGTTGCCATTTTGGTTACTTTTTCACTTTAATTTAAAAATCTTATTTTATATGCTAATTTTCCAAATAATAAAAAAATTGTTTTAATTAAAAATAAATCAAATGTGTTTAAAAGATTTTCGATTTCAGTTTTGTGGCTCCACTTCAAACACAGTGGAAACATTTTTTTAATATCGGAAAAGTACTTCGGGAATAAAACATTTAAGATCTCCGAAACAGCGCCACCCGTCCCGTTTAATCTATCAGTTCTATGATCAGTTATTTACGATCTGTGTGCCTTTGTATGAAATAAGCATTTACAAGGTTTGAAGCATTCTATACATAAAAGGTGCCCGTGGCACCCAATTTTTCAGTTTTTCTTTCCACAAGAACCACGCCAGGTTATTGGGAAAATATATTATCCATATAATTTCAGCCATTCTCAACGTATGTCGTTAGCCAATAACATTATTTTACGTTTATATATACTTACACGTGTAGAAATATATGAGATTTAGCTCTGTAGTAAATTTATGCTTTAATATGTAAAAGAAAATTAAAAAATCAAACTTGAAATTTATTTTAAATAACTCAAAATTTAATTAAATTTTGGAAATTTGGATCGTAAAAACTCCTTAGTCGTGCAACATTGATTATCAAAGTCATTTTATTCATGCTATAAGAAAGCAAAGAATCTAAAATTGTAAAGAGAATACACTCATACGACAGAAAAAAAGCCAAGAATAACTTGACCATTTGTAGTTCTCATTTTTAAATACTGTATTCGATCTTGTTTTTAAGAAGAAGAAGAAGAAGCAAAAATCCAAGCTGGATTTGGCATATCAGTACAAATTTTAGTTTTCCTTCCGACAAACTAAGTTTATAAGGTTTTTTTTAATATAATTTATGTGTGTTCAACACTTAAATAAAGAAAAGTTAATAGCTTAACACTTTTTATTACATATTTTTGATATTCTTAGTCTTTTTATTTTTTTAAAATACTTTTAAGTATAATTTCAAAAAGATTATTATTTTTCAAGAAGAACAGAGTAAATTTAAGAAATAAACAGAATAAAAATTATTTTAACACATGTTACAAGATATCGCCGAATAATACGATAATATTATGACAAGGGGTTAAATTGATTGAACTCTTATATTGATTTTTACGATTAATAAACAATTACATGCAATGCAGTTCCTATAAAAATATTTGTTTGTTGTAAATGTAAGATTGTATTACAAAATAAAAAGATTTAAGGCGACAAATGTCAACATTTTAATTTTTGTCTTGATAATAAAGCTTAACGAAATGTAAATGAATATTAAAGTGATACAAAAGTAAAAATATTCTATGAAAAAATTATTCTAGATTTGTGATTAATGTTGTAGTGAAATTGTTTGATGCGACGAACGTTTTAAATATAATTTTTTTAATGGAATCACGCGTAACCACGCATGGCGTGGAGCTTTTAAAACATTTTGTTACATTTATATATTTTATATTATTTTTAATTTGGCGTTTTTTTTTTTTGGTTTCCTTGAATTTTCTTTTTTGCAATATCGACTAATTTTTTAAATATACTCCAAATAACTTGAATGGATTTCAGGATTGTTTTAACCGACTTCGTCTGAGTGTATCCTAGTATAAATATTTAAAATAAAAAATTAAGATAGTTGATGTAAATGGCCAATTTTTGGCCAGTTTTAGACAAACGCTTAGAATTTAAATTTTGTTTTACTGTGTTAGCAAAAAAAGGAAAATTATTTTAAGTTTGTCTATTTTGAACTCGATTTTTTTTGCAAGCATTATTAACTTGATTTAAGAAGCTTTGCACTTTATTATAATTAAAAACTAACAAGAAAATTCCAAAGTGAAGTTTAAATATTCTGAATTAAAAACAAATGCGAAAACAAAAACACAAACCTGCGAGGGATGAGCATGTCTCGCACATTAAGGGTTCCGTATCACATATGTGCCACTCTCTACTTTTTAATTTTATTTTGATTTACTTAGTAAAACAAGTTTTGGGTAAAGTGATTATAACGCCCTGTGCAAATGAAGTTGCTGTTAGGACACGTTTTTATTTTAATATTTCTTTTTGCTTAATTTTATAAGGACTAAGAAATATATACCTTGCCAAAATTAATATTCTCAGCCTATTTCACTTTACAAAATTGAGTCCATATATGAGAAATCACGTAACTAGCGGAATACTATTCATTTTATTTAAATTTGTTGTTGTCGTTCTTATAGAAGTCATAGCACTTCATTTTTTGCAAAAACTTTAAGCGTCTGCTCAAAACGATTTAAAAGCCCATATTCATCAAACACATGGCCTTTTAGAAACACTCTATATTTCAAATTCTATTGCTAACATTCTATTTTTGTAGATAATATATTTGTGCATACTCTCTGTGAACTCTATATGTCTGCCTACTACGGTTAAACAACTAAAGACAAAAATCACGTCAATATTGGAGAACCATATTATTGAAAGTTTTATTATTTCCACTTCTTGCTTTTTGTACACAAAATTTTACTGAAACTGTGCAAATTAACGTGTCTGTACATAACAGTGAATATAACTTCAGTTTTGAAACACTCTTTAACTTTAGTTTTTGTTTTTATAGCGGCTATGGTAATACAAATTTCAAGATAAAAAATTTTGATAGATGAACAAACCTACGGGCAAATAGACAGAAACACATTGTGATGAAAACAACAGGGTTGTGATTTTACACCATATTTGCAGAACCTTAATGCGCAAGAAAAAAATTAACACCCTGTGAATGTCAGTTGGCAACTTCTTATAGTTCGTATTACAAACATTTTTTTTCAAGACATTTTTTTTAATACTGATAAAATTCTTTTTAGCATGATTGTTCGCGATCAAATTATTTATTGCTCACGATTCTAATATTTTTTCTTGCAGAAATAATATTACTATGGTAAATGTTTTTAACTATCAGTTTACACAATTATGATAAAAAAATAAAAGTGTAACATTTTATAAACAACAAGCAGATAACCTGTGTGCTTTGCTACCTCAACCACATTTAAGTGAAGTAAACAACAAAAAATATTTAAAAAAAAATTCTCTTTAGGGAATGCTTTTATAGTTCATCGGAAAACTATAGGTGCCTTCACCTGTGGAACGATCATTCAGGAGTTTTTACATTTTGTTAAAAATGTACGGTTAGTAAAAGAGGTACTTATTTTTCGAAATTTCAAGTGGACGTGGCACTTTTCACACAAAGTAAATATTAATCGTCGTGTCACTTGGTAAATGTAAAAAATGGCAACTTGAAATTTTGTTCAAATAACTCTCCTAATAATACGCATCATGTAGAGAAAACCGACAGGGTTAGTACAGTGGGCGTGGTATCTTTCATACAAAGTTTAAATTTTTACATCCTTGAAGCTTTGTACTAGGAACTTTCTTATTAATTTGCATAGACTGGTAAACTGGGAGAGTTGGGGAGTGGGCGTGGTACCTCCTATACAAAGTGAAGGAAGGGTCTGAAATTTTTGTACCGGTACTTTCTGTGTTGGTGTGAATAAATAAGCAGAAACTTCCTGCAGTAAAGAAGAGTTTATGGTGTGACTATTCCCATTGGAGTAGTAAGGCGCATTGAGAAGAAGGAGTAATTAATACATGTGATAACAAATATTTTATTTACCACTTAGAGCTCAATTAAACATTTTGGTAAGACTGTTAGAGTTCTGTAGTTAAGGGACAAAATATATTTAATGTGTACAAGCAGTGATGTCAGATGTAGGTAATTTTTCCCTCTTCAAAGAGGAAAATAAGTCGCAAGAAAAAAAGACTTATTTTCCATTTTAAGCAAAATATAGGGAATTTTTAAAATTTTCGATTTTTGTTTAAATACTCTATAGTTTATTTAAAAAAAAAGTTAAAATTCAAAATATTTAGCATTTCCGACAACATGCTTGAACCAGATGAATTGCATTTAAGAATTGTTTACAGATAGACCAGACTAAATAATTAATTTAAAAATAGAAAACAATACACGTACGTACAATTTGTATATTTTTTAAAAAATTGCGAATATTGTTGACTTTGTAACACTTTCCACATTACTGCGGAAAACCCGAAATGGGGAACCCTAAAACAGCAAAAACAACTGGGTTATTAAATTATGTTGAAAAATAGAAAAATATGTAGAATCATAAAACCTATTCAATCAAAAGTAATGACCATTTTTGATTATTTTTTTAATTTTTATTGTTCTTAATTTTCATGGAAAAAGAACTGGTAGCTGGAACTTTCAGCACCCAATAAAACATTCTAAAGCTTTTTTAAGTTTGTTAAAATTTGTTTTGTTATTATTTGTGGTGATTGCTTTTGAAAACGACATGAGAATAGCAATAATACTAATTAACATTAAACTCGTACTTTAGAGGCGGTTTGTAAGTTTCCGTTTCTCATATACATAAGAGGCAACAAGTGGTTTTAAAATTTAAGACAATAAAAGATTCTAATATAAAACGTAATTTTAATATATTTACACTTTTTATAGATTTTCAATATATTTATTTATGATTTTTTTACCACATGAAATATAAGCTTTCAATAAGGTGGCCGGATGATCAAACAGACATAAAGAATTGTGGCTTTAATTTACCCTTAACGATTTATGTTGTTATTTAACAAGAGACATGCAGCGGTTATAGAATTATTAAATCTATTTTACTGCATTGAGATTCTTATGGTCATCACTAACAACTTGTTCATTATAAAATATTCATATCTAAAAAAGGTATTTTTCTTGCAAGAAAAATGCTTTTAAATCTTTTAAAAATAAAAAAGAGAAGACTTATAGTTGTCAGGCATCCAAAAAATTAAAGTCATTTAAAGGGTTAAATAATTTTTAAATTGTTAAAGGCAACTTTGTCTCACTTTGAAGAATATTAAAACAAATGTATGAATAAAACAGCAATTTAAATCAAAAGAAAAAAGCTAAAATGATGATAAAATAGTGTCTGATGCCTCTGAATGATAGACGCTGAGACTGTCATTATAAAACATTAAAAAATGTAATCGGTAATTTAACGCTTCTATAATTGAAAACCCGCATCAATCAAAAGAATCAAAATCGAAAACAAAAAAAAAAAAAAAAATAAAACAATCAAAAGATGCACTCAAATAATGACATAATTTTAAGAAAACCTTTAAATTAACACAAAATAAGAAATATAAAAACAAACAAATTAAATAATCTTGAAATTGATCCAGATGGATCCAAGACTCATTTTTCTTGAAGTTATCAAGTTTTAAGAATCATCTTTTTTATTTCAAGAAAAATTTTGTTTACTTTTTTAAATTGGTGTTGATTTGAAAATTCATTAAGATTATGTTATTTCATTTTTAATTGGATTTTGTTTTTTCGTTTTCAAACAGCAATAAATTTTATGAATACAGGTGGAAGTATTCGTACGGTTATAAACCAAATTTAAGTCGATTATAGTGGCCAACATTCCTAATCTGATTTTTCGAAAATGTTACTGCTAAACTTGAAAGAGTTTAGAAAAGATATTTTGATTGTATTAGAGATATAAGCTCTTGTAGTTTCGGCATTTAGAATTTAGCACTTAAAAATTTTCAACGACAGGACGATACTAATTAATGATACATAGTTTTACTTTTTCGGCATTCTGATTGGAAATATAGTCAAGCTTAATTTTATTTAAGTCTTTATTTTATTTTCTGTGACTTCACAATCTGGTCCACATAAAATACTTCTATGATTCCAGCAAAAATTGCCTTGTTAAGCATTTATACCTCTTTTAGACCACAAACCAGCGATGCCAGAATAAAAATTTTACCTTGAATTTAAAGATTTTTTAATCTAAATAAGATTTGAAGATCTTTTTCCCAAAATTAATTTATTTGATTTAGTTGTTTGACACCTAATATTGCAACTCCTTGTTAAATTTTACTTACCATATTTACCTACGTGACACAATTTTATTGTAAATTAATACTTAAAAACAAATATTGTATCACTGCCGCTAATGGATAAATAAATAAATAATGATGACGTTCACCAGATATTTGTAAAAGCTACTATTTCCCATACATATGAATTCATTGATAATTGAATTGCCTTTTACATTGACCTCTGTAAACAAATAACAGAACGATTTCACTTTTAACTTCAAAACATTATTAATATAAAAGTTTCCTTACCAGAAACTCTAATAAAACTTTTTCAAAATTTATCTGAAGACAGTGAGATACACAATTTGATGATGAATTATGGGAACTTGGAGTTCCTGACTTTAATAAATGTTTTAATAATTTAGAAGATGTTTCAGTGAAATAGTTTTGACAGGCATTGTTGAACATTTCTAGAGCGGATAGTGACTTAATGTTTCCAACCTTGCCGAAGTTTACAATATTTTAGATATGTCTCACTTGTTTATCAGACAATATTGAATTTTTAAGTTTTTTTTTTTTTTTAATAAGATTTTTTTCGATAAATGAGGATTTTTCCATGAAAATTTCTAGCACCACTTCCAAAAACACTGAGACTCGAACTCGAGGTATCTTTTAAGCCTACTTAACCTCGACGGCCACGCAGTGTTGTCATGGTACTGGTCTACACTTTGCGAAAACGGCTTTAGACAGTAGTTTTAGTCTTTGCCCACGGCAGCATTTTAGATCAAATACAGCAATTTTGTTTATGCCAAACAAAAATATATTTCGGTGGGTTGCGGTACGTGTGAAACCTTCAATACCTTATTGAACATTTATAAAATCTTTAATATCATAAATTATGCAAATAAAGGGCATCCAAATTAAATTCTTTAAATTAATTAATCTCTGATGTTTTAGCCCTAAAAAGTTAAAGTTAGTAACTCTTTCATAAAACAAATTAATATCTCTGCACAATCTCTTGCTGTCATAAGTGAAAGTTATTAATTGTAGTTTTATTTCATTTCAACTAAAAATCTTTTTTTTTTTTTTGGGCCAAGAAAAAATAAGTGTTGTGATTGTTCGTATGCTTAATTGTGTCTTTTATAACAAAGTGTAACGTGTTAAAAAGAAACAACTCTTTATTAAAAACTGTCTGCAGCCAAAAACAGGGAACAACCACCTTAAAAATAAATTACTCATTGTTATGTGTATTTTTATAATTTAAATCGTGAAAATATTAAAAAAAGTAATCCTGACTTAAAGAGTTTAAAAACCATACTATAATAAATAGAAAATAAGTGTAGGAAATAATTTGTGGCAAGCGTTTGGAGAGAGTGGCAAACCGAATAACATTGAACGGTAACTCATGCTGAGAGCACTATTAGAGCACGAACAACAGTAAACTTATGAAACACAACATCCTCAGAAAAATATAAAGGATATTATTTTATTTTTTATGTTTTCTGCTTTCCTAAATCCACGCCAGATTATTTTCTAGAAGTTAAGCTCACATGCAATTTAATGCCAGTTAACGCGATAAACGGCTGAGTATTTAAAAGTCGCTTTAATCAAGAAAGGGTGTTGACATAAGTAAAAACAACTTTCTTTAAATGCGTTTTGTGCAAGAACATTGCAATGCGACTTTCAAGTGTCTTGTTCATCGAATTACAGAGTATTTTTTTTGTGGAATTATTATGTTGTATTAGATCTCTTTTCAGAAAACAAAACAGTGTTGTTTTTTTACTACAGTCGAATAATTGATCAAATGAATTTATTTGATCACTCTCTCATAAACGAACTAGTTTATTTAAACGATTCCATCGATTGAACTAAGTAAACTAGTTCATACTTTTAAGAACACCTAGTTAATTTTTGAACTATACATAATACTTGAACTACCAGACATGATAAACTAGAATTCATGTCTTTTTTTTCTTGTTGACTATTTCCGAAATGAAATTAGTGCTGCCACGCATTTAATTTAATTTTCGTTATGGCAATGCTACAGTATTGTTGCCATCATATTTTAAAAAGAACATTTCAACTAAAAGAGCTTTGAACGAAAGAAAGCGTTTGAACTAGAAGTTAAAAGTTGAACTAAGAGAGATTTTGAACTAAAGAGAGCCTTTGAACTAAATTTTGAAACAGTTCATTTTCAAACTTTAAACTAAAAAGAGCGATCACTAAATTAAACTATACGGCACAAGTCTACAATTTATGAATATGTTTGCATGTACATACATTTGCATGTATGAATGTATGTATGAACATATTTGCGTATACACAATAACATAAATTTGTATATCTTGATAAACATAACTAAACATGAAAGTCAACATTGATTTCCAAAAAAAATCAATTTTAAAAAGTAAAAATACACAAAAACTATTTTGAAGAACATGCGGTGCGGTCCGATTTATTTTATTTTGACATTTAGTTGCTGGTCTTAAGCAGGTAAGAGAAAAATATTTGATCAACAAGTTAATAAAAAAGAATTTGATACTAGAATAAATTTGTTTAATATGCGTAACATATTGATTAAATATGTAATTAGTATCTATAATAGACAAGGATATTAAACGTTATCAAAAATACCAGAATGTATACTTACAAATTCCATAAAATTGAGTGTGATTAAACTTACCTAAAATGAGAAGGGAAGAGGTAATTGGTTAGTAAAAGCCTTAGTAATTCATGTGAAGCTTTAATAAAAATATTATGAATGTGAAAGTTTACGTGCGCCGAGATATCGTTGACGATAATTAAAAATTAGAACTGCCGCATTTATAAAACCTTGAAACAGATTTGAAATGTATTTTAGGACAAACCTTTATTCACTTTGGGCGAGAATATTATTAAAAATGCGGTGTTTTAATATTTGTTTTTTACAGCCAATATTGGACTGAAATTATATTTAAGCTTCAATAGATTTGTTGTGCTTCAAGTAAACAAAAATTAGCAACTATTTTGAAATCGTGGTCAATATTTTAAACTCATTAAAGAAAGTCTTGAAAAATTCAAAACTTTTAATTTAGAAATGAAAATAATTCATAACTCGCAAATTATAGAGGATAAAAAACTTCATTTTAAAGGCCTTATCAAAGTTTCAAATACTGCAAGAAAAATATTTCTGATGAAATACCCATAGTAACGCTCTTGAAAATTCTGGAAAGCTCACACTTATTTAAAAACCAAAAAGTTATTATTTACATTTTGCAGAACACGTACAGTTAACAGCATGTAAACAAAGGAACACATCCCAAAATTACCTGAAACACGTTACAGTTAATTGAGAACAATAGTTTTTAAATGCGCGGGTGAGACCCCAATACACTGAATGAAAAGTCTGACAGATCTTTAGAGAAAATCTAAACGGAGAATTTCTATAAATTTGAAATTTTTTATCATACGAGAAAAGTTTAAATTAAAATATTTCTTCGAGACAAAGATAAAAGGTTTGGTAAGACAATCATTATTATAGAGTTGGTTATAATTCCTTCTTCTTGATATTCACCTCAAATACAAAATGCTACAAAATTTAAATAATTAAAAGCATTTTAAAGAACTAGACATTGTTTTGGCAAATTTTACATGCTTCTGGCACGAGGTTAAATTTTTACCAATTTTTATGCTTCTTCTGCTTAAATTTTTTTTTCGTTTTTTGTACCCCTTATGCCATCCAAATAATTTAATAAACAGACCTAATTTCATTGCTTTGTTGAAAATATTTGGCAAAACATGAATTTATTAGAATAATAATTTATGATGCTGGTTTTCATTTTCTAACTCATACAACAGCCTACATTCACGTGTTCATTTCACAAAATGCAAAAAACAATGGCTAAAAACAAACCCACCAAAAAGAAAACAAATTAATACATGTAAAAAAAAATAATAATAAAATAAACTACGAGACTCATTATAATAAAATAACCAAAATATCTTTGGAAAAAATTAAATATTCATATTTATATCAGAGATTAACAATGCTGAATTTTATGAATTTCTAATACTATATTTTAGGGGACAGACCACATTGCAGCTTTGCCTTTACATTTTAATTTATAATCGAGAAATACCAAATTACAATTTAAAGGTTTCTGAAAATATAAATCAATTAAAATTTACTTCTTCGGCTTTGGTTCATTTTTTAATTTAACTTTTATAAAGAAAAATTATTTTTAAATGTACGCGGACGTTTTCTAATGAAAACAAGAAAAATTATACGCTGGAAGAATGTAATGCCGCATTTTTAGAACCGCCAAATTCATCATCAGCATTCTTCGCATCCAACAACTTGATTTGCGTATATTGTAAATATCATCCACTTATCCAACTAATCAATATTAATTTGGTTGGACGAAATTCACACACAACTCAAAGCATTTTTTTTGTTGTCTTCTCTACAACACGTCTTGTACATTTGTTGCAAATTTGTGCTACACCTTCGGTATAGTCACGAAATACAGATTTTATTTTTAATCATTTATACTTGTTTTCCTACAACATTATAGATGCTCTTCCAGTATCATATCAACTGTTGATGAGTTAGGTATGAATGTTAATGTGCTGTGCCTTGCGTGTTTTTAAATTATTTTTTTAATTTTAGTCCCAGCCAGGGATTGAACCAGTGATCTTCATAAATCAATTAAAATTTACTTTTTCGGCTTTGGTTCGTTTTTTAATTTAACTTTTACTAAGAAAAACTATTTTTCAAATGTACGCAGACGTTTTCCAAAGAAAAGAAGAAAAATTAGTTTCTGAAAATAGTTTTTACTCGTAGAAAGGTGAGGCATTATGGGTTCAACTGGAGTGGTATTTTGGATATGTAACATTTCTTTTAAAGTCTATAAGAAATAATATACATATTTACTTGCATTAATGAATTTATTTTAAAGCTTGTGTTTAATATAAAATAATTTGATTGAGGCACTTGTAAATAGAATTAAACTCAGTCTTTTACTTGTAGGTTCTTATTTTTCAACATTAATCATATAATTGCACTGACGCTACCAGATAAACAAAACATAAAAAAAGTTTAACAAAACTCCATTATAGAAGAAGGGTCCCATTAACGGGAAGTCTCAAAACGGACCATTGTTGAGGAAGAAATTTCTTACACGTGCTAACGTGTTTGTGTTGTCAATACGATTTCATACCGCTGAACTATTTTTGTGCTTGAACAAATAACTTAATCCAAGGGAGCAATCTTTTTGGAGCCACACAAAATATAACCCTGTACATATTTACATTTTATTATAAACAGCAAAAACAAAATCTGCGAACACAGAATTAAACATATTTCTTATAAAATTTTTGTTCCTCTTTTGAAGTTTAAAAGCGATGTTATCTTAAACATAAAATCTCAACACGAAGATGCTGAATACTGCATTGTTGTTTGTTATAGTCTGGTTGTTACTAAGCTGTTGTTGTCTGGTTTAAATGCAGTTGACTGGGCTTAAACGTGAATAACTTTTTATGGCTTTTGTACAAAAAAAAGTATTATATTTAATAAAAGTTAACAAAACATTTACAGTTTAGTTTTCCTATTGTATGAAATTTTTATCCCGACTGACGGTCTGTGTTTGTGCAAACAATACAGTTTTTTCGTTTTGAATATGTTCCCACATAATACCCAAAAGTAAAAGAATAAATTTGTAAATAAACACTTGTAGAAGGTAAGTTAACATTTATACAAAATGGTAAATGAAATTTATAGAATAGTGGTCGATACAGTAAAAACTAAGCCTTAAATAACTTTGAGGAAAATAACTAAAAAGATAACTAAAAAACAAAACAACTAAAACTTCCGCAACCCTATGGAGAGCAAAGTGATTCACTTTACTTGTCAAGGGACGTTTGTAAGTGATAAGCAATGATTTAAGTTTTTTGGTTTAACTTAAGCTGATTGTGCGGTTTAGATTGACACTGTTACTTTTTGTAAGATCTCAAATCTGTTGCTGTTGTTAAAAGAAAAAGGCAATAAAATCATTTTGAAGGGGCTACTTAAAATTAGCTCCAAATAAAAAAAACATAGAATTTTTGAGAATATTTTTACTCAACCAAAATTCTTCGGATAAAATTAAAAACGAAAGGGCAAGGAGCTCGAATTTTGGCAGTAATAATATATAGGCCACGTGTAGAAAATTCTGTATAAAAAATCACGATATGCTTGAATGGTTTATCTCTTTTTGGGCTTTGAAAAACTTGAATTGAGTTTTAAAGTTTATGATAGTGTTTAGTAATGGTTTCAGATTATGTTATCTAAAAATGTAGAAGAAGCAAAAAAAAAAAATAAAAATAGAAAACTCAGGCCATGATACACCACAACACAATATTTAACTGTTAATTTAACTTTTCATTTTATGTTTGCATTAGATGTTTTTGAAAATTTTAAATGTCTACTTTTCCGTTCTAATAGACTAAAAAATATATAAATTCACGTCATGTGTAGGGCAACCTTAAAATTTTTACTTCATTAAATTTGTTTTTTTAGCATCCATAATAATATATCTTCTTTAAAAATTATGATAACAACGACAGTGGCCTTTGGCAGACAAATAGACTTTAAAGGGATATTAATATTTTTAATTATTCAAACACAATTACCATCCATTTCCGCAGCCACTCGTGTTTTTGTTAAGTAATCAGGAAAATATTTGTTAAAATTGATTCAGCCTAATAAAGCCTAAATTAATATAGAATATATAAAACATATGGATGTATAAACCTTAACTTTTATTGTAGGGTGTTTTCTATAAACTAAAAAATTCCGAAGCTGATTTTTCCTCTTGATTTATACAAAGTTTAAGATAATATTTCATGCCAAAAATAATAAAAAAAAAATTCATAATTTTAGAAGGTGCAACTGAATACAATGTTTACTAAAATCTAAACGAACATAACGGGGGAGAAGTGAAGGAGAAAGAAAAATAATTATGCATTCACTCATTTAGTACGAGTGCACTCATGTTTCATAAATTAATATCTCTTTTCCTAAAAAGTTGTTAGTTTTATTTTGCAGGAAAATCAAGATGATTTTTTGGTTTGTTATTCGTTTTTTTTTTTTTTTTTTTGAGCAATTTTAAGTTAATGGAAACTGCCACCTGTATGGCAATTTTACTTTGTCTGTACGCTTAACGATTCTGTGTCAAAAATGTTGATATATATTTTAAAAACTATTTTTTTTATGAAGAAGGTAAAATATTTGTAAGATTTATTATTTCAATGTTCAGATGAACACATAAAACAAAATATATGTAAGACATTTTTGTTAACCTTTGTTATTTTTTTCCGCTTATTTAATTTAAAAAATTTTAATTAACTTGTCAGTATTTAAACAATTAATTTTATCAAGTCACATCTCCAATTAAATTGAATAAAAAAAAGACAAAAAAACGAATGATGATTGCATCATTTAAGTTTAATTGAATTTATTCAATTTATATTTTCCTTATTTTCTTGTCTCTGGCTTTGGTATGCTTTTTTCTCGATTAATTCTGTTTCACAGATTTTTTTATTACGTAACTTGCATGCATCAGAGACTTATGCTAAATTACTTAGTATGGCTATAGTTTTTGTAATCTGGGGACACCCCATTTATCATGTTTCGAGTTATATGAATTCAGTTCGTCTCTCTCTGCTATAAAAGGTAGAAAGTTTACGTAAAGCTCGTTTATTTTATCGTAGAAATGACCCTTGAGTTTTTAATGACGTTCAATGCAGCACGCATTGACTATTTCGCAGTTGTTCATTTACTGTTAAGCCACTCAAATCATGTGTTTTAACTCCATTACAGGCTTTGCAATTTTGGTGCATAATTTTCAGTTGGCACATGACCTTTTTGGAGCATTTCTTCTAATCTGGATCTTTTTACAGGGTTCGTTTTCAATCAGGGTAGTATGTTGAGGGATAGAAATTTTAAAATGTTTATGCCATACGAAAAGTAACGAAATTGTATGTCTTTATGGCAGCCTTTGATATGCTAGCACCATTTACCATATTCGACAGATCGAACTAAAGGCATTGACTTACTATCCTATACAATCGTACGATTTACTCACAAAAAAGCCTGATGTAATTCTTTTACAACTAAGAAAAATCCCACGAAAATAAATATTTAGGCACCACACGGTCACAGAAAAAAGATTCAACTCAAAATACGACTCTGATCAAATATTCTCATAATATATTACGGACTTAATGAGCTTTTCTCTTCATAATTTTGATGAATAGATTTTATAAAAATCATCATAAAAATATTCGTCATTTGACATATGTAATTAAGGCTTCTTAACATTTTTGAATGCATTTGAAATACAAGTTTTTTATTTTATTTAATTGATCACCACATGTGTCTTCAAGCTACTATTTAACATCAACTAAATTACTTTTTAAGATTAATACATTTTATTTCCTTTTTTGGAACTATTATTTTTTTTTTTACCAAAATCAAGAGCTGTTCGCAAAATAAACAAAACGATTTGATAGCTTTTTATTTAACATTTTTGTAAAATAAGTGATTTTTCTCTATTTTTGTTTAACCGACATGAAATACCTGAAATTAATAAATTAAGCTATTTGATAGCAAGACACTTGAATTTATTTGACCGTTGTGATTAATGTAGACAGTTGGTTGTTCATTATTGAAATGGTTGACTAGTATGCTGAAAATGTTGATTGGTCAACTAGAATTTAGCAAAATTTAAGTATTCATTCATGAAAAAATCTAACTACTAAATTAATAAAAGGTAATTTTATTTTAAATTAATTCTATAACGATTTTTATAAAACAAGTAAGAGGGTTATATTCGGCTGTACCTAATCTTATATACCCTTCACCATACATGTAATACTAGTTAAATGAAGTAACTCTTCTCAAAAAAGCAAACAGTAAGAAAATAGAGAATTAGAAAATAAGAAAAAAATACGAACTGAATAAAATTTTGCATAAAAATGTCACCTACGTAATGGGGTAAGCATTTTAAAAAAATTTTAGGATTTCCTAAAAGATCTTTTCACAAACCCATATTGATATTTTTAAAAGTATTGTGCACAATTGTACTTTTCTATGAAGATTTCAGAGGAGCATAACTGGGAAGGTATGGGCGAGCGCAAAATTTTTCACCTAATATTTTTTAATTTTCAAGCGACTTGTCTTTTTTCGATTGGAGTTATTTAATTTTTCCGAATGCTATGAAAAAATCAAAAACAGGCGTGGTGTTTTGCCACGCTTTTATCTAGCTGATCTAGTGTCTTGTCAAACTCGATTTCAACACTAACACGGGCGGACAGGCAGACATTGATCAGTCGACTTCGCTATGCACAAGGACTCAGAATATGAATACTTTATGGGGTTGGAAATGGATATTGTAGAAATAATATATTACAATTGGAATGACAAACTTAGATATACCCTGTTTCTACTTTTTGTGGTGAAGGGCATAAAAATTGTCTTATAAACAAACTTATTTTTCATTAATACGGAAGTAAGAGTTTTTTTAGGTAGAAAACTTAGAAGCGTGTTCAATTATTCCGATTTCTAATATAACCGGACAAGTATTTGAAAAAATAATACAGGTTGAAATTTAATGGGGTAATTGTCAATTAATATTATTTAATTATCACGATAAATTTATGAACTTGAAACTTAAATAAATAAAAATTGAAAGCGAAAAATGTTCATAACGTTGTGCAAAATTCGTTAAAAATTCTGTAAAGAAAAATTTCTGCGGAACCAGGCAGCATGTTAAGTATCTACTAAATGTTTCTGGCAAAATTTTTCCTAACTGCGGGATAATGAGTTGAAGTTATTTTACGTGCAATTGATGCCACATTAAATAGTGTTGCATCTTGAGGCCGATAAAACAACGCTTTTTTATCGCAGTGTTAGTAACACTAGCGAAAAAGTAGGGGTTGCTAAACAAAGTTTGCACAGAATGATTAACTCAAGTGGTATAAATTTAAAAGATCTTTTGTAAGATAATGATATAAAATATTTTTTACAGGTGATTCACTATTTACAAACAATGTGGTTCTCATCTGATGTATATTATAGGTTTCGTTTCAAAATTATTTCCGAGTATATTATTTATTCTGAGGACGCTTTATTCACAGACGTTTTTGATAAAGGCGATTTTTTGGCTGATCAATTTTATTTATAAGGGAGACAATTAAATAGATAATTAAAAGGGAAGAGGCCAAATTTCTCTTTTTTCTAGTGAATTTATAAAATTTCCTTTTTTGAAGAAAGTTTTCCGATTTAAGAAATAAGGCATTAGATTTTACTTAAGGTTTCTCGAACGTTTATTATCAAATTAAAAAAAAACTATAGCAATATCAGATGAAAACAAACTTTCTTTCAGTATTGTAAAAACTAAAAATTTTGGTTCAACCCTTCGAGAGTAGCTAATTTGAGATTAATCAAAAATTATTTGTCGGTTAAATAATTAGACACCCTTTTATTTGGTGGAAAATTAAGCGGACAATAAAATAATTTTCTTAAAGCATATTTTTTTTGATTTTTATAAACTATAATAATAACAATTATAAACCTATTGATGTTTTAAGATGAGATGTTTTTTTTTTTCTATTCATTAAAAAATGTGAAAAGCAACAAGTTGTTTGAATGTTGTCACTTTATAAAGATTTAGAGGAAAGCAGCTGCAATGGCAAAATAGTCGAGATAAATTATTTTTTAAAAAAATAATTTCAAGTTAATTTAATAATGACAATAAACTTCAAATCAATTTAAAAGTATTTAGCAGCCATTTAAGAAACATTATTATTTGTTAATATCTGCCGGCTACACAGCAGTAATTATCCGATTTCTTTGGAAGGTAATAGCAAAAATTTTTAACACATTAATGGATCATGAAAATAAAATATCAGCACGCTTTCGTGCTTTTACTTCATTAAAAAGAAAAATTGTTTCATAGCGCTACAACTGGTAACTTTACAAGCAAGTTGATTGAAAATTTATGGCAGTTTAACCTAAAACTTACTTAAAAATATTTTTTATATTATAAAACAAAACACACAAAGATAAGGACGTTATTTCCAACAACAACACATACATATATGAACCACAATTAAATGGAAGCAATTTATATAGCAGAATAATTAGAAGAAAGCAAGACTGCCAAGACAAATGATCAAAAAATTAAAGAGAAATTTTTTTATCTAAAAACAATTCTTTAAAAAACCCTCTAAAAATAGGCGCTAGAATACTTTATTTTGTTATATCAAAAAATAACACTCCAACAATGGAACATTAAACTTTCCTTTCAATTATTCAAGAAGAACTTAAATAAAAACTTCCGCTAAAAATAAATGAGACTAAAATTTATTACGTGCTAAACGACACTCAAAGTTTAAGAATGAGTTCTGTCTTTTTAAAGTATTTTTGGATGCGGTTGGACGTCATGTATTAATACGGCTTATTAACTTCCTGCTTTATTTCTTCGAATTTAACAAATTTCTTAAAGACTTACTCATAAACTACTTAAACATCATTTTCATTAAATTCAAAAAAGCACCTGAATTTTAAAAAGGCACAGTTTTGTATAAATTATGTTTTTTTATATGTATACCAACATTACAGTTCTGATAATCTAATGGAATAATAACTAAAAAAATGTAAGTCAATTGTTTTTAAATGATTTTTTTTAAATATTAACGGTTGCACTATAAGCGCGAGCGGGATATTAAAAAAATTCATGTCACATTACATGACAATTATGTTGTTGCAAAAGCTCTCTATGTGGAGCCGTTTTGACTTTTAATTTCTATGTGCTATTTTTAGTCAGATTGATATGGTCTAGGATTGACGTAACAAATAATTAAAAAATAGTGTGAAACTTCTTATCAATTTACGTGTCTTTTAATCCAAGCTCTATGTCTCGCTAGTGTCAAACGCTTTTGATGTCAAAATAGATAAACAAACGCCAGAAAAGAAGAGTAAAAGATTAGTCTTTCGCTGGATTTTACTTAAAATATTTTTGATAACCTAATCACTGATCTGAACAAGAGATTACCTAATTTCTTTTGCATTTACTTTTGTTTCTATTGTCATCGAATCAGATTTCACAAAAAGAGAAAACACTTTTTTGCTAAATTTGAATTGTATCATGTAAGAATATGCTTCTACAAGCCACTGTTACCTAATTTTGTAGTCTAAAGAGTAATTAGCAACATGTACGAGGCATAAGTATAAGGATGCCAAGAAATAATATCGTTCGATTGTAGACCTTTAATAAATATTTTATGTCAGTTGTAGCATATTATCAAAGAAAATGTTTGCTGTTATATTGAAAATTTTATGAAAAAACAACATTTTCAAGTTTAAATGAAATTTAGCACTTATTGCTAATTTAATGCGTGATTTCATATCAATCACAGTTTTTAGACTAAAAAAGAAGAATATTCTTACAAAAAATCTTTGTTTGCCATCAGTTAGTGTTTCCAGCCAACAGTATTTTTTATACCTTATAATTTGTAGAAATTGACTTTGGAAAGTTTGACGACATAGGTTTTCCTTCATATTGTTATGAAAGAAGATATTATAACTTTACAGCATCAATTAGTAAATAACGTAAGAGCTGTAAAAGGATTTCCGTACCCTCTCGTGCTACTACAGAATCCCTTCAACAGAACCTTACAAGATCTTTGAATATTATAAAAATCTAGTCGTTTTAACTCGCCATTTGTGCGCAGTATGGCTAGCTGCTTCAAAAAAGGTAAAAATAATCTCGCACTGACTTAAGAAACCAACAGAATATAAATTATTAAACTGCAACTAGAAATCGAGGTTTAAGGAAAAAATAAAAGAGGTTGTTGTTTATTTAAAGTTTGCTTCTTAAAAGAGTTTAATTAAATATGAGAACAACATGCAACATAAACGTAAATTTGATACTTTTCTTTGCGAATAAAATCCCCTCTTAAACACTTTTTCGCATGCAGGTAAGATTTTTTATATCCCTCATGCCAAATAAAAATTAAATTCAAAATAGTATAGTTTTATATTTGTATTTTGCAGAAATTTATGTTATGTGCAAAAAATTTATATATTCGGCTATACCAATTGTTATAAACCCTTCAATACAGTGCTGTAAAGGTCTAATACAAATGAATGCAAGAGAAGTATATTTAAATCTCAATACAAGTATAATTTATTCCCATTTGAACAACGACATTTTTCTTCTTTCATTAAGAATGCAGAACATATAATGTATTTTATGAGGGAATAAATTTATTTCTATTGTAGAAATTGCAAACGCAACGATAAATTTAAATAATAAAACGTTTTCATTTGTTGTGGAGGATATAATTTAATATTTATGACTACAACTAAACTTGTAAACAAGATGAGTTTGTAACTTTCAACTGACTCATAATATTTTCATCTCCATTGTTGTTGCTAGTTGTTCATTTAAGAGCAGAAGAAGAAAATATGAACCTTAGAAAACAGAGATATCATCATTTGTATGTTTTTGTGACTTGTGTTATGCTACCTATTTTACTATTTATTTACCACCATTTTTAACAAATGACCGATGTTTTCTTTGATTTACAAAATACAATAAAAAGAACTTCACACATTAATGTTGATGATGTTTCGGTTGTTTTTATATAAGCGGAAAAATAAATGAAGGGATTCATGTGAGGTCAAAGATCGAGTGCTCTTTTATTTGATTTGACTAATATCCATTATGAACACAGAAAGAGGTATTAAAAAAATTTACACTAATGAATTATTACCCTTCAGTTTATTAGAACAATGGAAAAACTCTTCTTTCAGTGAAGACAGCCTTTCTGTTTGGTACGTTTGGAGGCCGCTTTCGATGTAAGAACATCCTTGTCAAACCACGTTTTAATTAGTACTGGAGAGATAGTGTAAGGTATTTGTTGCATCAATAGTAGTGGGCTCGGCTAATTTTGTCCATTAGGGTAATGTCTATTTAAATTGTATTACACTTGATATCTCTTACATTTATTGGAGGTATATAGTTTTAATATTTTCTTCTGGGTGTCTTTCCTTTGTAACAGCGTTTTAATAACTCCAGTGGTAAAAAAATGTGTCAGAAGTCTATTTATCTATTCGTTATTAATGTCTCCGTTAAAAGTCCCGTAGACTGTTGCTAAAAAAATTGATCAAATTATTTTTTTAATGTTATTCGTAGAATAAAAAGTAGCGTTAAATATGATTTCTTCACTTTTAATGCGTTATAAAAATAAAAGGAATGAAGAAAGAAATAATAAAACAAACACTTAACTATTTAATTATTTTGAAGATCTAGAAACACAGATTTCTTAAGAAAATTTTAGTGTTATTAAAGAAATCCTTTCATACGAATTAAAAAAAAATGTAATTGGTAAAAATAAATTATAAATATAGAAAGTGCTTCAAATCGGAAGAAGCTACTCCTCTCGGTAAGAGCTTCTCATTCGTCCATGTTAGTTTTAAAATCAACTTTGCCAAGCCACTACATGAACTACAGCAAATTTAAATACGACAATCGATCAGCATTGTTTCGAAAATTTTGGCAAAGCAATACGATTGCTTCATTTTTCCAAATAATTTGCAACAACGAAGTAAAGCCAATAATAAAAAAAATCAAATACATTTATGAGGCGATAAAGAATTTGAAAATAAGAAAAAAAAAACATCGAGTGAAAAAATTTGCGCTTGCTTGAGGTATGATTTAAAAGCTTTTAAGGTGATCTTTCAAAAAATACTAAAATTAAAAATGCTTAATCCATTAAGAGCGGACACCATTTTTATGTATTTTTTTAATTCTCTGTCACTTTAATATTTGTTTGTTTGATTGGAGTTACTTCCCTAAACTAGATTTACATACATGTTGAGGGGTATATAAGATCTGCCATAGCCGAACATAGCACTCTTATTTATTAAATTAATATCTTATTTATTTATAATTTTCATTTATTTTAATTTAGTAAAATCAACGCTTAAGCTTACCCCCAGTTGAAAATATTTTATTCTAGAGAATATCTATTTCCCGGTTTTTAAGTAAAAAAATCGTTGTAATTTCGTCAACGCTATTTTTGCGTATTTTTCTTTCATCACTTTGAAGGACTTAAAATTCTGCACAAAATATGAAGGCCCTGCTATTTTCTTCACTTCTTATTTATTAGAGAACTCCACTAATCCAGACTTAACTTTAACTCTGTTGCATAATAGTAAAGTGGACAAGAATAAAATTTGCAAAAGTGAAAATTAAAGTGTGGAAAAGAACCCTTCATTATCATCCTATTTATAGAGCTTAAAGCAGAACTAGCAGCAACAAAATATTCCAGACATATTACAAATCATAACTTCAGCATAAAACATAATACAAAATGTATTTTACCACAAAGTGTAAAATAACCATGACCATGTCTGTGAAGCTGAACTGAAAAAAGTGATGGTGAGGATACGAGCTGATTTTAAACTTGATTCATAGAAAAATGAATGAATTTTATTTTGTTGTTGGGGGAACATTGTTATTTTTACATTTAAAAATATTTCTCAGAACTAATAACTTGGTTTAAAGGGAAAAACTTTTAATGTTTAAAATGTAGAAATACATAATTCGTTCTTAATGATTTGTATATTTAATATTTACTTTGATTATTATTGTTTTTGTAATGGTAGAAAGTTTGAAAGTCATATGCAAATTGCTATATTTAAACCAGTGTTCGAAAAAAAACTGTACACAAACCATAGCGTACGGCACTGATAAAATACTTTAAAATTCCATTTTAGTGTTTGTGAACTTGTATGTGTACCCATTACGTACACAACGTCTACAAAAAGAAGAACGCAAACTCTAACAAAACGTACTGAACAAAGTTCACAAACACTATTTTTTAGTGTTTGTGTACAAAGTACGCTAAAATGATCAGTACAAAACGAAAAAATTGGGTTTTAGTGAACTTTTTTGCGTACACTAACATTTTTTTAGTGTACGCGAGATTTTTAATTTGTTGTTGTTTGTAATAATAGAAATATTTCGCCTATTATGAATAATAATAATAAATGTCGTTTAGTGAAATGCAAATAAATGTTCTATATATTCTAAAAATTATTATTTTTCTATTTGTAGTATTTTTGAAAAATTTTATCATACCGAGGTTGTATTTACCTGTTCGTTAATAATATCTCCGTTAACGAACAGGTAAATACAACCTCGGACACAATTTTTACACCACTTAAGCTATTAAAACAAACTTACAAACGCAAAACACCCACAGATGGTCACACTTACCTACCTAATAATAAAAGACAGAAATATTAAAATTATATACCTTCAATAAAGATGACAGATATCAGGCAATCTACCTGCATAATACCGTTTTAAATAGACACCATCCTAACGGACAAAACTACCTGTACCCACCACTATCTACGCAACAAACACGTTACACTATCCAACCAGTACTAATCAAAACGCGGCTTAAAAATGATGTCTTTACATCGAAAGCGCTCGCCAATCGTACTAAATAAACAGCCAGTGACGACGGTCTTCACCGAAAGGTATGACAACAGTATTTTATTTACTGGCGGAATAAATCCAATTAACTTAATACCAGACTTTTGCATGTTTTTAAAAAAATTACCTGAGAATAAATGTAAAATTTCAACACTTGAAAGAAAATGTTGTGAATTTTTTTTTTATTGTAAAAGGATAGTCAAAATTTCAACAGGTACTCATCATAAAAAATTGAAATTGATTTCCTAACTGTCTCTTTTTTTAATCTTTATTTAAAAATACTACAAATAAAAAAAATTAATTTTTAGAATATATAGGACATTTATTTGCATTTCACTAAACGACATTTGTTATTATTCATAATAGGCGAAATATTTCTATTATTACAAACAACAATAAATAAAAAACCTCGCGTACACTAAAAAATGTTAGTGTACGCAAAAAAGTTCACTAAAACGCAATTTTTTCGTTTTGTACTGATCATTTTAGCGTACTTTGTACACAAACACTAAGAAATAGTGTTTGTGAACTTTGTTCAGTACGTTTTGTTAGAGTTTGTGTACATGTTCGTAAACACTTAAAGGGAAACGAAGTGTTTTGTTCTTGTTGTAGTGAATGTGTTTGCGTTCTTTGTATATGAGGATCAGTACAGTATATAAACGTTGCGTACTTTAGAGTTTTTTTTCGAACACTGATCTAAACTACACGTATATAACTCAATAACATTATAAGTTTACGATTGATACAAATGAAGTTTATTTCAGTACACGTTGCTTAGTTTCATAAATCAGTCCAAAGTATAATTTAAAAGATGGTGAAGTAAAAACAACGTATATATTTTTCTACGCAGAATATCAAAAAAATATGTAAATTCAATTAACAATGTTAAAGTATTTGATTATTGCGGATTGTCGTTGATTTAAAATTCTTTAATGAAAATATTTAGTTGGATATGGAATATTAATTTATGAATGAATGAATTAATTATTTATTAATGAATTATTTCAATGATTTAAATAACACAAGAACGCAGTACAGGAAGATAAACAAGAAGGAGGCGAATTGATTTTATTATAAATGACTTGACACTTGAATTATTTTTCAAGGTAGAAACGGTGCTACATTCGGAATTTATTCTAAATAAAATATGCATAAGAGGAATTTCCTTCGTTTGTTTCTAAAACTTATTTTGAAAATATTGAAACGTTTTTGTCCTTCAAGCAAATGGATTTGAACTGTGCTGTATCTAGATTATATTGGTATTTTTAGAAACCTTCAATTTTTTTTTAATTAATAGGAAAGGCTAACAAACAGCAATGTGGACTTTTGGTGATCACACAGATTTTTAAGCTATTCACAAAAACTTTTGGGTAGCATCTCGATATAAGTTGAATTTAGAAAAGTGGCTGAGGGAATGGAGTAAATAAATTAAAGAGGAATCGTTTCTGTATATTCGAATAAAAAAAGTTCTATAGCATACGGATAAGCGGCGAAATTAAAAATTATGATGCTCTTAAAAGTATGAAAGAAACTTTATAAAACGACATTATTTCTCAATTCCAGAAAACTGTTTAGTGGTCGAAAATTGGTCACATTAATTTAAAAGACAGTTTTAGCTTAACTAAATGCTACAAGTTTCATTAAGTTGTTAACATTTGAAGAAAATAGTTAATAAAAACAAATTTTATTTTTAAATGATGAAGAACTATTTATTTTTAATGCAAGTAACTTTGGAAGAAATGACCATAGATAAAGCTTTGAAAATTGATAGATCCATAAAAGTCAGATAAAATTAAAAGCGGTAGAAACAAACTTGACTTTTGGTAAAAACTTTATTCTCAACTTACGTTTTTACTCCTTAATTCAACATTAAAATATTACGCAATGGATGACATTTAGAAGGCACTTTCTTCATTTCAAAATGAGAAGGAAGACTGGGAACCTGGGATGCCAAAAATTTTAACATAACAAAAATTCAAACGTTCATTTGTTAAAGCAGAAATCGTAAAACATGACGTAACATGTTTGGAGAATGGATACGTTTATATAACGTTAAACGTGTTTAGCTCAACTACTGTCAAAAAGCTGGTAGCTGTTTCGTTGAATTTTTCATTTTTATTTCAAAATTTGCAAAACAAACTAAAGAAAACGGTAAGAAAATGAGAAATCTGAATCGACAGTACTTCAAACTCAACGTAATTCAAAACTGTTCAACGTTAAAATAATTAAAATATATATTTGGTATTATTTTAATTTAATTAATTTACCAACTTTCAATGTAAAATTTAACAAATAAATTTTCAACCTCCACTTAAAAAATCGGCGTTACATGATAATATCAAGAGCACAACTCTCTTTCATCAGTTGCTAAAATTGACTTTGAAAAACTAAATAGTTTTATAATGAAAAAAACCAGATAATGACAGACAATTCCCTATAGAGCGTTTCTAAGGCAAACAATCAAAGGCTGCGCAACAGTTACGTGTTCAATATTTAAATATCCTTAAACCCGTAAGCCTGAAACATAGAAAATGAATGTGTGACTACATTTGACCAAGAAAGGGGGATATTGTTTTTCTAGACCGAATCCAGCAAAAAATTTTAGATAAGGTAATCTAGTGTTGAATTAAGCATTTTTGTCGGAAGTACTTTCCAACTAGATTACCAACCTAATGATTTTAATGAGGGGTGAGACTTTTATAATCAATTACCGAGAATTGATAAAATTTACTATTGCAGGAAATAAAAACAACCATTAGTACGTTTAGACAGTTTAGTGATATTGAATATACAAATGAATTTAGTACTTACAAAGGGTTATGACATTGAAAATTGTATAAAAATTAAAAAATGTTCAATTGACATCCTGTTGTGCGCTAAGCTATCGGATTCTTTAATATTTGTGCAACTATTGTTAGTAGTTTCTATGTAACTAATTTCTACAACGCAATATTTTTTAAAATGTTTAATGATTAATTGATGCACAAATAGTCAAATAGGTAAAAAAAATACTTTCGCCTTTCTACACATATTTTTTTTTTGCAATTTTGTAAAATTTTATCAGGCATGTTATGCATTCCGATCGCTTTAATATTCTAAAAAATGGCTGAATCTCCTATTTTTAATTTTATATGGTAACATTGGATTGAAAGAATTGAAAATAAAATTCTACTAAAAAACGGTAAAACATAAAATTTAAAAGAAAATCAATTCCACTTTGAAATTTAAAAGAAAAATTCTTCATTTTCTGCAAAAACAATTTGTGGAATTTAAATCACTTTCGATTCGATTTGAATTCTGTGACACTTTCGAATTTAAGAGCGGTTTGTTTCATTCCGAAGAATTTTTTATTTTCTGATAAAACAATTTGTGGAATTCAAACCACTTTCGATGGGATTTAAGTTCTGTTACATTTTGGCGTTTTCAGATGTTTGAAAATAAAAATAAAAACAGCTTGTTCACAACTACTCGACAGTAATTGATCTTACAAACAACAGATTGTGAATTGTTCAAATAGTTCGTTTCGACATTTAGCGCCTTTGCAACAGGTTGCCAGTTGACCAAAAAAATAAGAACGAAACAATAATATGAATACAAGAGTCGATTCAAAATCTTGCAAGAGAAGCTAAAATCAATTGACCTAGGGCGCAAACATATCTGTAGACCAATTGGAACAGTAATTTTGTATCATTTCTCTAATTAAGCGCAAAGATAATAAAGGTTTTTCTCCATTTTCTCTATCAGTAAAGGGATATGCCGCGTTAAACGCTGGTGAGGATGAGCCGTGACCTGTATCAAACCTAGGTTTGATTCCATATTTAGTTTTAGTGACTTTTCAGTGTAGTTATTTGATGGCTTCAGGGAATTTATATTTTACATTGCAACTTTAAATGCATTATGTTTGACATTCCTTCACACTTTTCTTTGTTATTACATTATTTCAACATAAATATCAGAATACAACTCCGAACGAAACGCTAACTCTTAGCAACTATCAAAAAATTCTTAAAAAACATTTGCCCAAACCCGCTGACTGCTCCGTGCCACGTGTCAATAAAATAAAATAACATGAAGAATTGCATCATGTAAATTGGTTCATATTTAAGGTTGCTTCAAGAAATCGAATATTAAAACTAAAACAATGCGTAAAAATACATACAAGTTTTTCAAAATTTTTTTCACCATTATTTTGTAACCTATTGAAACTACCTCGTAAAGCTTCAATTGTGTTTATGTTAAATAATTTATAAAAAAAAGAAAAAAAAAACGTTTTTAGCTCAACACCATAAAAAACCACATAATTCTAATACTTAAATTAATAATAATGATACCATTTGATATTTTACCTAAAAAACTGCAGCTATAACCACTTCCAGAACGTCGACCAGTTGTTTTATTACAACTCCAAGTGTTTTGAAAATTTATTTTATCCTTTGCTGCGGACATAATAAGGCACGTTTAAATATTCCAATGCTCCTCAGTTAATGAGAATTTTTATATAAAAAAATGGTGATAATTTTATAACTTAAGCGTTGGTAACTACAGCCGCTGAAGATGTTGTTAAAATGAAATACAATCGAATTGTTGTTGTTAGTGCAGTTGAAATTTTGTTTTAAACGCAAAAGATCCATGTAGAATCTAAAGGATAAAAAACCAGACGATAGAAGAAGAATAAAATCTACAGCCACTGATAGTTGGTTGCTTTGTTAAAGTTAATGATGATAATAATGCTGATCGAGAAAAAACACTTCACTGTTGTTTGGTATTAAATTGAAGGTTTAATATAAAGAGTGCGAAACAATTTTATACCGGATTGAAAAAAAAAAAAGAACAAACACTTAAATACAGAATTTTATTTCGTACTTTGAACTTGCATATTTTACTTTTTTATTTGTTTTTCTTTTTTTGATTTTTTTAGATCTTGTTTTTTCAAAGAAATTATATTCTTTTTTTCATTTGCTTTTGTTTTGTTAAATATTTATTTACTTATTTTTTTCACAAACTGTATTTTTTAATTAAACATTTGTTTGTTAAAATTTTTATTTAAGTCGGCTTTTTAAAAAGGATTTTAATTTTATTTACAAAAATATGTGAATCATTTGTTAAAGTTGATGCTGTTGTATTATTTGACTTATTACATTTTGTTGATGTGTGCAGTAGAGTTTTTAAAGATCATTGCCTCTGTTGTTGGTGTCATTACATTTGTTGCTGCTGACAATGGTCATGTTGTTTTTGTTGTTGTTTTTTGTTTCTTTAACTGCCATCAATTTTAGTTTAGGTGTTCAATGGCTATTTGCTAGATTTCTCTTTTTCTTTTTTTCCCTCTTTCTCTACGTACGAACTACAATTTAAAAATGATTAAATTCTTGTTGCTTTTATAGGAAATTTTATTTTGTTGTGTTTTGTCTTCTTTATATCTTTCTTGATCGTTGTTACGTTTCTTAACTTTCCTAACACTATATTGGGTAAGTGTAGATACATTTTACCGGTTTGTTTATTTTTGTAATTTATTTATTTATTTTTTTATTCATTTATTCGTTTGTATTTTATGGTTGATGTTAGAAGTGTTACATTTTTCCCAGAACAATAATAATACAATTTGATCCATTTTTGTTATTTCAGAATTTAAACAACAGCTAAAAATAAAAAAAAAATTCCAGGTCTTATTCAAAACTTGATTGTTGCCGCTATTTTTTTAGTGTTGCCATCCAATAATTGAAATATTGACGGAAGATTATGAATATTGAGGCCCTGTAGACCAATTGGTAATGTCAAGAGATTCCTTTGGAACATAATTGACACACAGAAATGCATGAAATAATATCCAAAGAGGTATTTTTTTACTCTAAATATACTTAACACATTTTTGTTATAAATAAGAAATTTTATTCATTTTAAATAAGAAAAAAAAATTTTTTTAAGTAGTTTTTTAAGTTTTAAGCAAAATTTATTTATATATAAATTTTCACCAATAAATTTAGGTGTCATGCACCTAGTTCTCTAAAGACTCTAATGGAATTAATATATTTTAACATCATTATCATTGTCATTGTCCGAACCTATGAGAGCAAAACATAAAGTACCAAAAACTTTTGATAAAAAATTATTACACATGAAATTTTTACCAAATAAGTCATTAGTGTGTACCAATGTATATTTCAAAAAAGCTACAACTGTAATAATCTTGCATTCCCTTCCTTAAAAATTCTCTAAATGTCAAAGTCCATTTTCACCTTGATAGTATTGTTAACTATTTAAACTGGGGAGATTTAGCTCATAGAACTCATCTGTTTATGCCAAAAAAAAAAAGGAATATAAAAACAAAGCGATTTGTGAGGATTATATAATAGAGGAAACATGCTTTAATAGCTGAAATAGCACGTTAATAAACAATACTTTGTCTTCTCCTTTCCAGAACATTATTACCTTCTTTTAATTGGAAGCCCAAGCAGAGATCACAAATTCGAAATTGCCGTAAAAAGGGTACCATTAATGTCATAACTGTTGGTCCTAAACGGCCAAGATCAAGTAAATATTTACGTTAAGTATCAATAACTAAGAGCAACACTTAAATCGTGTGCCTTACAGACTTAAAATATTAGCCAGCACTAAGGTACTTTTAAAAAGTATTAAAGCAGTAGTAAATTGTTCTCTTGAAATGAGAACGGTACTAAAAAATTTACAATCAATATTTACTCAAAAATTATTAAAACCAAAGGCAATCGAATGTTTCGAATACTTTTCTGCTTTATCATTTTTTAGGTTTTTTCTTAATATATTCCTCTTAGCGTTAGTACTGTTTCAAGATCCGTATTGCAAAATTTTACGTCCAACATGGAGTACTCTCATTGATATTAAATAGTAAATAAATTTTAAAAGAATCTTAACAAACGATATTTTATAATTTAAGCAAATTCATAACAATATTCATTTTGTGTTTAATGTTGATTTAATTTTTCTCTGAGTTGGTGTCTACGATTGAAAACTCATGAAAATAATTTAAATATTATTTTGTTTATGTGATTCCTACTCTTGTTTGTTAACACATGCTCTGACTAACTGGCTGACTGTATTTTTACCGGCTTATCAGTTGTCAGAACTTTAAATTTTTATATTTTATTACAGTTTATTATTTGTAAACATTCTTTATTACACTTTGTAAATATTCAACCGGTATGTAACTTCAATACACACACTTAAATTGTGAGTTGGTATTGTTTTTATTTTATTTTTTATTTAACAGATAAGAATCTACCGAGACGTGTTCAATAATTCATTATGAGTAAAAAAAGTTTTCTTTACTTCGGCACACAGTGGGGAATTTGGACCAAAATAAAATAAAAAATAATTCTTTATAATTTTACATGACTGTAGAAAACTAAGTAAAAGCTTCATTGCTCTAAAGGAAAGTGTTTGCTTTAAAGTAGGCCTCGTCAGGTACAAAAATATGAGAATTGATTATTTTTAAACCGTTTTAAAAATGTTTATTTCACTCGTTTCTTTTAATTTTACAAACGTTAACCGCACAATTTTGATTTTATTTCAGTTTGAATAAACATCCCCTTTAAAAATGTATGAAAATTAAACAAATTTGGTAAGAGTTTTTTAATTGTTAAAATTATTTTAATTGGGTTTTGTATTATTAACGCGTTCAAGTTATTTCACTATTAACAGTTCATTGAGGGACTAAAGGCAAAATACATTCTTTTTTTGGATTCGAATTTTTCTTTACAACAACAAATACTATAAAATCTTAAAATCTGATATTAAGTGCGAAAAAATAAATAAATAAATAAGCGCGTTTAACAACTGGCAAACGTGATTGATATTTCATAAACGTTAGGATGTATCTCATGAATGTGCAATGAATTATTACATTATTAAAAACGTATTAAATGTATTTTATTACAAGAAAATACGGCGGCTTGTCAAGAAAATTGTTATTTTTTTTAAGAGATGACAATTTGTAGAAGTAAAAATTTTGCTTAAAATAATTCTACAAGTTTTCTTATCATTAATAATTTTTACATAGAAGAATACTCAAGCACTAATGTGATGCAAGTAGTTGTTATGTTTTCTTAGAAAAGGGTCAGAGGATCGTAGAGGAGCAACATTAAATTAAAAATAGAAAAATATATATTGTCAGCTTAGCTGAGACTGAGATACGAATCTATGCTATTAAACAGATCTATATTATATCTTCTTCATCTGAACTCATTTTTTTTATTTTAAAATCGGTTTGACATAATTTATTTTCCTACAACCCAGATTTCCTAAATTTGAGCTTGTATCTTTGCTACCCCTTGACTGCTACGACGACCAATTTTAAAACTATTGCTTGATTCTATGTTCCTATAGACTCAATTAAATCAAAAAAAGGTTGTTTTAATTTTGCGTTCCCCATTCCCCCATTGTGCAGTAGAATATAGTCATTGAACAACTATTGTTTTCTTCCAATGTCTTTTATTCACTTTTAAAGCGTCCATAAAGTTATTAAACTATGAATTTTATTAATATAAAAATTTTTTGAACTTTATGATTTTCACGTTGTTTTCTGTTGCTTTATATTGAAAGGTTACGCAAAGATAAATTTTGAAAATTTTTCTGAGCATGCACCGACAAGTTAATCAGTTATTAAATAATTGGGCAATAGGTACTCATCTAGAAGTTCGAAAGCGTGCTTAAACTTATTGCCCAAAAAAAGCATAATTCATTAACTTTATCTTCTTTATGCAAATAGAATATATGAACTATGGAACTTCACTATGAAAATTGTTAAAAATTTATAAAATATTTTTGAAAATTAATTTATTTTATGTGTTTTCAAACAATTAACATACAATAAACATTTCATGCATGAACGAAAATTCATGGCTATTTAATAGATGTTGCTTCTATGTGAATATTTTTTATGTGGTAAGTTCTGATAAATATCAAATTCAATGCGAAAACAAATTTGCATTTTAGAAGTTATTGCATTAAAGACAAAAATAAAAAAAAACATTTGCATACAAAAAACTCCAAAGATTCAAATATATAAATATACAAGTGCTAAGCTAAATAAATATACAAGTCTTATAGAAAACAAGTTAATTTATTGTAATTAGTTTTATAATTCTTCTAAAAACAATGGAATATTAAAAATCAGCAACGAAAATAAAGTGTTTTTAAAGATATAGAGACGTAGCTGTTAAAACACAAAGCTGCTATTGAAATAATTTTCAGAATGTTGTCAATCTTTTAATGCTAATTAAGGCTTAATGAAAAGCCATTCCGTAAAAGTTAAAAATATTTGACAGTAGATGAAAACTACATCCTTAAATTTTAGTCTGTTGGTCCAACGGTTTTTTTCTTATTAATTTTTACATTTCGAAAGATGTAAAGCAAATTAAAATCACCCTAAATTTTGATTTTATGTCCCGGCTTTCATCTTTGTGTTCATTACTTACTTCGTCTCATTTTGTTTATTCTCATTCAATTTAAATGTTTAAACATAAAGGCTTCCATAGCTGAACTATTAAAATGGCAAAGGTTCGATGAAAGTTGGGAAATAAACGAAAAACCCGGGGTAGTCGATTTTTCACTATTAATTAATTTATTTAAATTGGGAAAAAAGTAGTTAATTCATCCCACAAATTTTTTTTAATTTTATAACAAATAATAAATCGATAATAAAAGACCGTATATCTTGTAAATTAAAAATAAAAATATACAAATTAACTTAATAATTTGGGAATAAAAATTGGCTATTGGAGATTTAAATCCCGAATGTATAGTGTATTTTCGTTGGAGGTCTATACGAAATATTTAACAATCATATTGAAACAAAATGTAAGAACACAATTGAAAAATAAACACCAAAAATTTTGTTTTCATTTTTTTAGTGCATTCGATACTATACTTCGATATTTAAAAGATTCACTGATAACCGTATTAAGCTACAACCTCAACTTAAGGCGATCTACTCAACTAGAAAAAAAAAGGTGTCATTTTGGACTTTATTATTTTTGCGTTTTTCAGGTGGAAAGTAATTAGAAGACATCATCTTGACACCAGTCCAATATAAGATAATTATTTTTCAAAAATTTTTATTAATGATCACAAATAGTTTAAAGAATCATCTAATTCTTGTAGAATCATAAATTCTAGATAGAAATGTAGTCTAGGCAATGCAAAATAAAAACTTATGGTTATTAAAAATTAAATCAATTAAACGAGAAATATGGGCAAAGAAAATATCAAACAGAAAAACGTCGTAAAGTAAACAAATTTATAATTTTATTTTAAAAGTTTTTTTCACAAAATACAATTAAGATGGATGCAATTTTACAAAAAATCTTTTAAAGAGTTATTATATTTATGCAAATAAAAATGTATCTACAGTTCTGTTACACTTTTCAAATCAATTATTTTCCATTGTTTTTTTATTTCATTTTTCTTTTTAACTCTAATGAGTGTTAAATTTTCTAGATGACAACATGTCACAGCAAGTGAATTGGGCAAAACTTTTGGCAATAGTATTTTAAGATGAATAAAAATATATATTTATTTTTTTTTCTTGCTTAAAATTTATAAATAAATCCACTCTTTATCGTAGTCTAGAAAAAGTAATTTAAAAAAATCCGAAAGTAAATATTTTAATTTTATTCTTAAAAGTTGAATATATTACAAAACTCTAAGAGGGCGGAATTTATTCCACGGCAACAGCATGGAATTGGCTTTTTGGAATCTCAAGATTAATTTCACATTATTTTCTATTATTTCACTGTGCGTCCCTTATTTTTAATTTGCAATTGAAATTTTAAAAGACAAGAATTTTTTCATCATGTCAACTTTTTGTTTCATGCGGTTAATTAAATTCACAAATGATGAACCAATGGAAAGATATTTTAAATATTTTGCAGTTTGTGACATGAACACATCCGTTTTTTTTATTAAAAATATATTCGTTGTACAATTAGAAATGAGCAAATTTTGAATTATTTTAAGACTTTGTTTAATTAAAAAATAACTGATGCTTTTTAAAAACCTTTTTAAATCACTTATTTCTTGATATATTTTTGTATTTGTTTTAAAATATATTTTTAACTTAAACACAGCACTTAAACATTTCACTTATTTTATTTTTAATTATTCATTTATTCATAAATATTTTTAAGATTTTTTGTACACAATTAAACATGATTTTCGATTAAACCTTTAACGATATTAAAAAGTTAGCATTTCGTTTTTAAACAACTCAGAAAGTTGAAAATGTATTTATGTATGTATTTGCACAATATTTCACCAAATTCAAATAAAGATACACACACGATTTTAAAAAATATCACAAATATGTATTTCCACGATCATTCACTCAAATCATATTTATTTTCCTTTACATATTTAATAAATATACTTATGTAAGATACATATTAATTATTCAAAATTTACATTTCACTTGGGTTATCTTTTAGATACTTTTATGTTTAACACCGAGTTTAAAACACATCGTTAAACACAAAGAAAAAACAACATTTTTAACGTTTGTTCCGACATCTCCGTTAACACGTTGTTCGAGCTTAAACTATTTTATTCGTACTGAAAACATGCGCTTGGATTTTGTTCAACTTTAAAACAATCTAAATACAAGAATATTAAAAATCCAACAAGTGTTTTTAGCTCTGCTGCTTGTTTTGAGTGAATAATTAAAGAGTATTAAAAACAACTCTCTTAAAAAATGGTTCAATTGAGTAACTCTACAATTTAAGAGAAAACACGCGAAACACAATCCACAAATTTTATCTGATAGTGAAATTTTTCATCAGTATGAGTGCTTAAAATTCATATACAATAACTAATATTTGAACTGTTGCGTAAAAATTTCATTGCTTAGGAACGCGATAAAACTCGCTAAAAATTTAAAGAAAATTTAAGAAAATGTCATTAAAATATGACAAGTTGTAAATCAGCATCATTATTCTCTAAACCGCTAGAGCTAAATTTCCATAGCTTAAATTGTAAAAAAACACTATTAAGCGATTTTTGGCTACAAATGTTATTCTGTAACACTTTTAACCATAAATTATGTTGAGCTTTTTAGCGATCGAGATAAAGATTTAGCTACGAAAATTACAGAATAGGACAGCAGGACTTACTTCCTTTTGTATAAAGGCAGGTATCGTAAAAATATATATTACCAATCAGCGATGTTAAAGTACGGTTTATACGACCGATCAAAAATTTTTAAGGAAGTTGCAAAAATGTTTACACATATTTAGAATATTGAAATATAAATATTTAAAATATTTAAATATGATTAATTATTTTTTAAGTATAACTCTTTAAGAATTTATAAGATGGACTTTGATCATCATTATTACTTTTATGTGTAATATCAAATTCATAATGCTGACCAGCAATAAATCTGTTTCGGTGTTAAAAATACCCAATTATTATATATTTGCACCCCTTGAGTTTAAAAACCACTGACTGAACATGACTAACTATTTCTTGTTTTCAAGATACTGTAACATGACACTTTTTACATGCTCAACTTTCACTTTGTTGAGAAATTTAGTTTTTAAATATTGGTACACCTGTTAACTGACAAAACCAAACGTTCTACTTTTTTTAAGGTTATATACGTGATTTCTGTTCTTTACGCAGTGCTTGATGTGGCTTCTATTGTTTTTTCATTCGACTTTAACATTTTAAGGTGATATTTTCGTTTACTAAACCAAAATGCCACGAAGTTGTGTGAATTCTGTGAATATCTTTTGTTTCTTTGGTTACGGCAACGAAATCTTACTCTTGCTGTTAAGACTGCATTTAGAATAATTTTGGAGTAACGGCAGGTGATCAAGATAAGTCGTGGGCTCTGCATAGAAGTATGTCTTAACTCTTTTTCAGTTACTTTAAGAGAATGGCTGAAAAAGAAACGATCTATGCTTTTTGCTATTGTCATGGCTTGTTGGGAGCCTTCAAACCATATAAATGACTACTATTTCTACTTGACTCTACCAATAAAGTCGCGATTGTCAACAAAAAAAAAAAAAAAAAGAAAAGTGCAATACCTACTATATTCCTTCGACTATTCGACCGATTCCACAACCAATTCCACCAATATGTACCCCACCCCACAGTTATGAACTTAAAGTGGAAAATGAAGGTAGTGCATAAAAACTCAGCCAGTCTAGCACATTTCACGTCCCTGATTTTAAGTAAACAAATAATAAACCACACAGACTGAGCCAAGCTGAGTAAAGGGATCTCATTTGAAAACTTAATTTTTCTAAGGATAAGGCAGAATTTCTAGGCTCAAGGCTACAGCAGTGGGATCTTCTTTAGCATGATGTCAGGGTATCAAGTGCGGACGGCGTTTAAAGGATCTGCTTTTTTTTGAAAAGAAAAACAACCTTGCGGTATGCTGGAACGTCAATGGCTTGATAAAATGTTTGAATTTAAATCATGGTCTTATTGAATGTAGGCTATTAATAGATTCGTCGAAGCTCAGTTTAAAAGCTTCACTTTACTCTACAACGTTAACCATTTCCCTTACATTCCTGTTGGACATGCAGCTCACATGAAAGAGCCTAATAAAAACGTGAAAGCCCTCCTTCACTCAATTGTGCTGAACACAAATTGAAAATCTGTGATAGTCTTAAGGTCTTCGCTATACCTTTAGGAATGCAACTGGGGTGTACAAAATACTGCTACTTTTATGTATGTGGGTCAGTAGGGATAGGAAATCACATTACATTCCTAAACAGACTGGCCTGCATGAAATCTCGGCCTTAGTAAAAAACATTTGTTGCCCTGCCTCTCGTCGACCTGAAAGATATATTTCTTCCACCACTACAAAACTTTGTCAAAAACATGAACAAAGAAGGAGAGACCTTTAAATATTTGAGGAACAATTTTGCTTTCTTATGTGATGCTAAAGTAAAGAACGGTGTTTTTTCAAGCCGCAGATTCGGAAGCTTGTAAGGGATCCTGTGTTTTTACAGTTTTTGTCTGAATCATGACAGGCTGTTAGTAGGATTGACAAAAAATTAAGCGAATACAAAGCTTTACGTACTGAATTCTGTTATTATATTTGATTGAAAGACGGCTGTAGGTCCTGTGGGCAAGCATCAGTTCAAGTACATTTGAAAACGAATGATGTTTTAAAACGAACAAGAAATATTGACTCTGCAAGGAGATATTGGTGAGAATAAACTCTTGCACCCTCAAACCATTCTTGAAACGAAGAAAAGAGGTTGAAGCAGAATTTAAAAAGAAAATACATAGATGACAGCACTTTGCGAACGACTAGAGGGATAATAAAAAGTAGCTATTTAAAGTTTCACTCTTTGACAATTATAATTTTAATCGGATTTTACTTTATCCATTTAAAAATTTGTAATTTTTTATATAGAATAAAACAATAAGTACAAAAAATAGTAAGCTGTGTACTATTTAGTAATTAATTGAAAATTAGCTTTAAGAGAGAATGTACGCTGTTTACTTCATTTAAAATTGTTTTGTAGCTTTTATCTCACGCTTTCTTAAGTTTTGTGGACAGACATTTGGTTAACAAATTATAATTTGTTAAGGCAATTAAAAAATAAAAGTTAATGTCCCCGCTTCCGATACTAAAATTTAGTGAAAGTGATGTATTCGGTTTTGCATATTTCTCTATAGTCTTCTTTTATTTTTTCTACCTTTTTTTGCAATTAAAGTACAGAAAAATATTCAAAATTACTTCTTATTTTCTTAAAATTTTTAATTTATGGTAATATTTTTATTTAGTGAAATTATCATTTTTGGTAATCTTTATCGTTATTATTAAGTTTTAGTTATGGAAAAACTTACGGTTTTGTATTGAATTAACAATTGTTGGGTAAACATTTTACTTTTTGCAAAATATTGATAAAAATTTATTATTAATTAATTTTATACTTTCTAATAATTTATACTTTTTTTTCAATACAACAGAGCGATAAACTCAAATAACCAATAAGGAAGTAATGAATTACTTTTTTATTCATAAAATCAGAAGTGGAATTTATTTGATTGTTGGATGAGCTAAGATTTCATCAGACTCATTTATTTATGTTTATAGAAAAGCCAAAAATATCTTTAAGTACGCAAACTTCATAAACAAGATGAAAGTTGTTCTTGAAACAAATAATTTAATGTTAAGACTTCAACAAAAACTACCAACAAGTAAGCCACTTTTTTATGTTTTCATTCATAGTTTCAATGCAACACCACGGGTTTCCATGGTACAATTAATTTAGCACTTGTCAGAAGTATAAAGACCTTGTCTCCCAGTTTTAGACCCCTGCAAGCTCAGGCAACTTGTACCGTCATATACCCAATAAGCAATTGCGTCAAAAAGTCGTCGGTCTCAAACACAACATTCCTCTGAGGGGAAACAAAATATGTCAGCAAGAATCGGGATTTTGGCAACATTTAAGTTTAGCTTGTGATCAAATATCGAGATGCAATAAAACAAAATTAAATAAAAAAATTCAGGACTGGCCTTTCATTCTACTTAATGACCAACATGTTTCGATTGTCCTAATTAATCGCTCGTTGGTTTCCTAATAACACGGACCTACCTCAAATTTAGGTATTAAGTTGTTATATACGTGGAATTTCCCGACTAAAAGGTGTTGCATGTTTGACTCTTCATGGCATATTGATGTTGGCTTTAAACTACTGAGTTGTTGGTATAAAAATGAGAGGGGGAGTGTTGAATATTCTTTACCTTCCTTTTCTTCATCGATAAGAAAAAAGTCCCAGCAATAGAATTTTTCCAATGGCGAAAGAACTCAACTGCTTCTCGAACAGAGTCAATGCTTTACGAGATAATAATAATAATTTTAGCGATATTATTTATCTCTTTGTTACATATTTTGGAAGATCACGTGCAAATGACTAAAAAACAAATAAACATATAATGAGTCAGCCGTAGTGACGACAAAATGAGAGAAGAAAAGAAAGATCATGATTTCCTATGCTGCCGTATTTGCACTGAAAAAAAACCAAAAAAAAAAAAACGAAACGAAACGCCGCAATGAGCATCATGCAAGAACAACATACTCCAGTGATAATAGCGACATTCGGTGGAATATAAGGCCAAAACAAAAAACTGACTGTGTTTACCTGAGTTGTATATAAAAAAAAAAACCAAAACAAAGGAACACTTTAACGTCTACGGATGTTAACAAATGTACACACAATGATAATTTCATATGTTCATATTTATTTATCCAACAATTCAACCTCATATTGGCGAAATAGTAGTAAAGACCTGTTGCTTGTTAAACATTTAGGTGAAGTAAAACGAACTTTGAATACATTCAGGGAGAACATTTAGCACATTTTAGTTAAAACTTTTAAAGCCTTTCAATTGAAGTGAACACTAAAAGTCTTTCAATATGAAAACAACCAGCATACGATCTTATTTAAAGACCGTTTTTTTCTTCCTTTGTACCTTTAAGCTTAATGTTCATTTTTATTTTAGATGTTTTTGTTTTACTGCAAAACCTTTCAAAAGCATTTGAAATACACACACTTCTACAAGTCTAACTCAATTGTCTCTCAAGCAGTCCTGAAAGTCCAACAATACAATTCATGTTAAATCAGCGACAGAAAACATGTGGGAAAGCATTTGAACATGTACGATATTTAGAAGCAGGTTTATTTAGGAGTATTGGTATACAGGTAAACTTTAAACAGATAAAACTTCAAATAGATAAAGGAAAAGACTGAAGAAGAAAATGTTATAGAGCGTTGGTTTAAGTCTTGCAGAACTTTAAAAGAAAAAGTTCTTTCGGCTATTTTTAACTACCTTGAAGCAGAAAGCAGACCAGAAGTTTCAGAGTCAAATTCTGCTTCTCAAGGAAAGTGAGGATCAGGTGCGAATATGAATTTATTTATAACCATCTTGCTTTTCTTACGAATTTGGTAAGATTTTTCGTATGTTAAGTTACATTTGTTCTTAGAATTGAAAAATTTTCGTAGAAAACATATCGAATAAAAAAAAAAAAAAAATAAATAATAATAATTTATGTGACATGGTCGCTTATATTATTTTTAATATATTACAGCCCTTCACCACAAAGTTTGTCATTTCGTGTTTAACTTCTAAAATATCGACCCCACAAAGTATACATACTCTAAGTCGACTGAGCAATGTCCGTCTGTATAATTGTTTAAATCAACTTTGCCAGGGCACTAGATGTCGAAAGAGGTGCTATTAAAAATCAGCAAGATCGCTCCATGTCCTTTAAGGCATTAGGCTTAACACCACGCCTCCCTATCACTTGGAACAATGAGTTAACTCCAATCAAATAAACAAAAACTTATAGCTATAGAGGGTTAAAAAATAAGAAAAACCATCAAGTGAAGAAACTGCCTCTCGCCCATATTTATCGAGTTATAGGCCTCTGAAATTTTCATAAAAAAGTTCAATAGTCAACATGGTCAATATGGATATCAATTAAAAGCTTTTGAAGAAATCTTTCAGGATATACTCAAATTTAAAAATAAAAAATACTTAACTCGTTAAAAGCCGATATATAAAGTACTTAATTTTTTCTCTTATTTTCTGATTTTCTGTCACCACAATATTTGTTTTTTTGATAGGACTACTTCACTAAACTAGATTTACATACATGCTGAAGGGTATATAATATTCGAAATAGCCGAATATAGCAATCTCACTAGTTATTAAAATTCATACTTTGAACCATAATAAAAAAAATTAAAGATTTGGTGGAATTAACACTTTATCAATAACAACTTAAGCAAAAACATTAAAAAAAATTTTAATTTAATGTTGCGTATTGATAATAAAAGCAGAATATTTAAAGGTGCAAATAAGAAACGAAATTTACAAATCAATTAATAACTTAAAGCAACCAACAAAACTTGATCATATTATTCTTAAGTGACAGTAGTTATAACAAATCGACACATAAATGCACAAAAGCGAAATAAGTCATATTTTATGTTACATAATGAACTTTGCGACGAAAATGTTTTTTATTATTTCAAATTATCAAAATAAAACCAATTTTCAATACGAGTATGTCTAAACTTAAATAGCCAATGAATAACGTGTAGATTTTTTTCTTTTAAAATTGTAATTGTATTGTAATACAACATATTTTTTTGCTTAGAAGGTTATAAAAATACACATTTTTCCCATTACGTTTTGTGTTTTAAGCCAAAGAAAAAATTAACGTTCTTATGAATTTTAAAATAATATTTCTTAATAAAAGTTAAATTAAAAATGAGCCAAAGCCGAAAAGTTAATTGATTTATGATGATCACCGGTTTAACCCCTGGCTGGGACTAAAATTAAAAATAATTTTAAAAATACGCAAGGCACAGCGCATTGTCATTTTTATACCTAACTTATCAACAATTGATATGATACTGGAACAGCATCTATAATGTTGTGAGAAAAACAAGTATGAATGATTAAAAATAAAATTTGCATTTCGTGACTATACCGACGGTGTAGTACAAAATTGCAACAAATGTACAAGACGTGTTGTAGAGAAGACAACAAAAAAAAAAAAAAAATGCTTTGAGTTGTGTGTGAATTTCGTCCAACCAAAATAATATTCATTAGTTGGTTAAATGGATGATATTTACAATATACGCGAATCAAGGTGTTGGATGCAAAGAGTGCAAAGAGTGCGTCTAATTTTTCTTGGTTTCTTTGGAAAACGTCCGCGTACATTTGAAAAATAATTTTTCTTAATAAAAGTTAAATTAAAAATGAACCAAAGCCGAAAAAGTTAAATTTAAATTGATTTATGATGATCACCGGTTCAACCCCTGGCTGGGACTAAAATTAAAAATAATAATATTTGCCGCAATAGTGTTTGAAAAATTGTTTTAATTAAATTGAAAGGAAGTAAAACATCGGCTTATTAGTAGAAATTATACACCTCAGCAATATAAAATTCTAGTGTTAAAAAAAGATATAAAATTATTAAAATTTTTACTTTTTCTTCTTTGGTTGATTTTTAGTTCATTTTTTAATTTAATATTTACAAAGAAAAAATACTTTTCAAATGTATGCGGACGTTTCCCAAAGAAAAGAAGAAATTTAGACGCTGGCAGAATGTAATGCTGCATTTGAAGGACCGCCAAAAGCAATGAACACGGTCGGTGCTTGGGGTCCATTGAAACCCTTCTTTCATGCGGTTTTACCTTATGACTTGCTAGAAGCACGGCTCTTGTAAGCTGAGCTTGAGCTGAAAGATATCAGATATTTGGTTTTAGCTTTACTTGTACATTTAAAATAGAAAAAAGGAATAGTGATTTATTCGGTTATTCTAGTCTATCTAGTGGCTTGGCAAATTAGATTTTAACACTAATACGGACTGATAGACGAACATCGCCCAGTTGATTTATGGGCTCGGATATTAATATTAAAGGAATCGCAAATGGAACGACATATATGTATATATAATATACCTTTTCCCCTGTCGTGGAGGAGATAAAAATGACCGGTATAACCGACTTAAGTGACAATATATTTCGAGGAGAATTTTCCGGTTTTTGAATGTTTTAAAAAAATAAAATAAAAAGTCTGGGCGGGCTTACGTTTAATCTGAGGGTGGCTTAATATTCCCCTACTTTTTATGTTTAAGTAGATCCGAAGAGGGTGAAATAACTCTGAAGAAAGTCTTAACAATTAGAACGATTTAAAGATCCCTATCGTAGCTAAGATAAAGTGAAAAGATTTGTTTGGTAATCCAACAAAAAATCCAGATAAGAGAATTGTTGACGAAATAATCAAGTGATGAACAGAATTCAAGCCTAATAAACCATAAGATGTTAAGAAGGAGAAACGGCGATAGTCGTTTTGGCGAACAATACGAGTTACTTGTCAACCCCGCTCATTTTATTTTAAGCTGACAGTACTTGGCATCTGTTTATGTTATTGTGTTTTTAACGTTCTTTCGTTTTTTAAGTTGACAGCATAGAGAATTTTCGATATTTGATGTTTGTGTTATTTTTTATTAAATATTATTATTATTATTATAGTTTAACATAAACAGTAAATGAGTCAAGGGCAAATTGGACTTATAAAGGAAGAGTGCTGTCTATGCGACAACCTCCTTATTCTTTTTCTTTTGCAGTTACCCTTAAAGCAAACGTAGAACGTTCTGAGTGCAAATTTTAAGTGTTTTTTAATCTTTTAAATAATATTGCTATAAATATCTTTGTAGACACACCCTTTATTTAATTTCATTTCTGTTGTGAGAAGCCATCACGATGCAGCTTTTATGAAAATTTAGAGTCTCTAGTTTTTACGGTTTTAGAAAAAGAGTACTCTGATAGACAGATTAACTGAAGGTTTGAGTTGTTTTATTTGGGAGTATTTACACAGTGCCACGAATTGCTTATTTAGTTAGTTTGTGAATAAAATATTAAGAAAATATTAAAGTCGCTTACCCTTCTCTGCTGCTGTAATGCACTGCATGGCCGTTTCTTCTGACAAGCCTTCAGCGGGTGAAATGATGCTGAAATCTGCACCGCTATCACCAGTAGAATTCCATTCCGATTTTGAGTTATCCATTAAAATGCTTGATATTTCCATAGGATTATTGTTGAAATTGCGTGTTAATCCAAAGCTATTGGCTCCGTAACCTGAAGTACTCATAAATTTTAAGTCTAATGAAGAAGTCATTGAGTCTCCACAGAAGGAACTAGATTGTGAAGGGCAAGACGAATCAAAGCTACGATTACACTCACGACGTTTTTCGGGCGTTGCATAAATTGGTTCAAGTTTATTTTGAGTTGCTTTCTTCGTAGGTGTTGAGTGTTCCATGGGAGGACCAGAGATTTCACTTCCAAAAGACGTATTTAATGCACCATAACAGGACGTAGTCATTATGTCTGGTATGTTGGAACGGCCAACATTTAAGCGAGAACGATGAGCTGGTTCTGAAACCGTACTTTGCCACATAACTTCACTAACATTCATCTCAAATTGCTCTTTTTTCTATATTTTTTGGTACAACTTGACTAGCACTTAGTTCATCTAAATAGTCCATATCATACAATCTCGATTCATCTATCATAACCATGTGATCGACTTCATCTTCTCCAGCATCGGGCCAAGAAGTAATACTACTGTTCGCCTCTTCAGACACAAGTTTTTTGAATTTTTCGTCAACATCTTGAATCATTTCGAACGCTGGTTTTGGTACGGAAGAGGAATGTAAGGAATCCGAATCGTTTTCTTCAATGCAGGATAAGTGTCGGGTACGAAACCCATAAATAATTCCAGTGGTTGGATTGGTCATGTTATTGTTTTGTATGTTTATAAATTGACTGTTTGATGATAGTTGTTGTGGTTGCGCTTGAGGTTGCAAGGGATAGTGCAATTCATTATAGATGTGAAAAGAAGAATCTAAGTCATAGGATATATCCGTACTCCCCAAGCTGTTTGAGATATTGAGATCATTATGAATATGCTGTGGTTGGTTCATTACTGCTGACTGGGCTGTACGAAAGAAGCAGAGAAAATGTGAGAAATCAGATTAAACAAAAATATATTTTCGTTAGAATTTTTATTTAATGTGAACTAAAAAATGTATATTCATGTATAATATTCTTTTTAAAGTAATTCTTTTGAACTAAAAAAATGTGTTTTCGATTAACTGAATTTTTAATCTAATTATTTGAAGCATATTTTTTTAAATGATCTTGTTATTATATAACCCCTCCTTTTAAAAGGATGGATGGATTGAAAAGTAAAATATAAAAAAAATCTTTTTATTGGTTTGCTGTTGAACTCCGTATAATTAGATAACAAATACAACACAATGAAAAATTAGATATTTAACTGTGGCAAAACATAACATGAGTTCGTGAGCGACACCTTATTTGATTCCATCTGTGTAACAAGGAAAATGTTAAATAATAAATTGGATTTCAACTAACACACTCACTTACACATAGACCCCTATAAGATAAACAATAATAATAACAACAAATATAATCACCACTATGCAACTAGTAGACGATGGGTGTCGCAGATACCTTCCTGCAGCAATTATGAAGACTAAATTCAATCTTCAGAGTGCAATGACATTTAGACAGAATTAACACACACACAAAATAATAAAATAATACAAATGTATGTATGAAAAAATGAATGAAACAGCCTGTGTAAGGTCGGAAATGGAAGCACGTACTAAAAAGAATTGTAGGTAATTGTATGAAAGGAGTTACCAGATGAGCCTGGTTTAAAAATATCAAATAGGTGATACTGGAAAGTATTAAAAATTAACAATGTAATAGCTAAAATTTTTGATTTAAAAATATAGAATTGTAACCCAAATGATATTTTTTTAAATAGATTTTTAATTCAATGGTTTTTGGACGTTTTCAATTAAAGATTCTGTGGATGGGTTTTAAAAGTTTCAAAGTCTTTGTTAAGACGAATAAAGGTACGGTCAGATTAGTCATATATTTCACCAAAAAGACGTAACCACTAAATTATGGAACAAAAATGTTAGTCCTTTTTAAATACATATTACAAAATATGGAATCTAACACAATATAAACGGTTAGATGTTACATTGATTTCATAATACATCGTCATTCGTAATGTTACATTTTAGGAAACGTTAAATAAAAATTTGTAAAAATAGTGGTTACCCTTTTTGGTCAAATATTTGGCTTATCTGGTCACTGGTTATTTTAATTTTACTATTATTAAATAAATTTTACTTTCTTGCTACATACAATTTCTGTAAGAAGATGGTTATCGAATGGTTTAGGTGTAAACGTAGTACTCGGGTAGTAGAATAAGACTTTATTTACGTTTCATGTCCCCAATATTAAGCGAAATTAAAAGGATTAACTTGGATTTTCAAGGCATCAAAACTGATGCTAGTAGCATTAATAACAAATTGCATATTTTTGCTGGCAACAAAAATTTTAAAACCTACGATAGTTCGAAGCTTAAAAAATGAAAAGGACAAGACAAAATAATTGATGCTATAGAACTGGATTAATCTTAATTTCTTCATACGCATAGGATTTTAGATACGGTTTTGAAGAAGTACTTCAATCTGCTGATTCGGCACTATCATTAAAAGTAAAAGAAACTTGCTTCTTTATATTAAAAAATTAAATCAAATCTTATTGCAATTTATTGGGACAAACTGAGTTTGGTTTTATTAATAAATTTTTACAGCTAGCGGAAAAAAGCAATGCGCCAAGAGTCACAATAGAGAAATATGCCATTCGTAAGTTGAAATTATTTATTTAACGAACAAATAAAAAGCAACTTGTACGAATTTTGGAAAAAAGTTTTGACATTTCAGAATGCCGCTGGATCAAGGCCAAACAAAGATTTGGCCGAGAACGTGATGAAAATCAAAATAAGAAATAAAATGCAATACGAGTTGCATGAATTTTTAGTGAAAATTAATACGCATTTTAAAAATAATACAATTTGTTGTGGAACTCTTGTTCCATCTTCAGAAATGTTTAAATCCTTAACTATGTACCAACAAATTGCTTTATATAACGATATCGAAAATTTTAATTCAGAACTTTTTGATTTTGTCAATGAACTGAACTTATATAAATATGTATTATGTATATTATATAGTTTTATGTAATATACATAAGTAGCTTGTACTAATACAATATTACACAGCGTATGTTAATAATTAAATTAAATTAAAAAATAAATAATATTATTTATAGTGAGGCCTTTTGGGGATACATGTTTTGTTTGGGAACTGTTTGAATAAAAATTAAATAACTGGGAATACGACTCGAAAGATATTTGGTAACCCTGGTTTTCATTCATTATATATGGATAAGTGCTTGCAAATTTCTACAAGTTCACAAAATAAATACAGAAATAAAAAAACTTTTAAAGGATTCTCCTTCAATTTAGACATTTTATAAGCTCCAAAGATCCTTTGAAAGACAAGAAGAGTTAAATAATAAGACGGCTTAAAGGTTTAAATAATAGGTGCTTCTGTCAAAAATGCGCCTGCTAACGTCAGAGGCGCTGCCAACCTCTTCTAAAATAACAATATTGCGCAATTGCAGGGTTGTGAAACATAAAGCTTTCTACAAGTATTTCTATCAATCTTCTTCAATACTTTTCTTCTACTAGTAGCTATAAATGATTCTCTAAAAATAACTTTACATTTTAAACTCTTTAACTTATGAAGAGACTTTTCAACCTACAAGTTTACGAAGGTATACTTTAATTAGAGCGTACTTCATTTAACAAGAAAAATCTTTTCATCTTCGTTGGTGCTATTTCACTAGGGAGTTGAAAAAGTCAAATTTAAAAGTAGAATTAAAAATTAAAAGAGTAACCAATGTATAAAAAAATACTATTTACCAATCACTAATTAAATAACTATTCCGTCGTGCTATACTTCGATTAACAGTTGCACCTTTCGTATCAAGTTTTTATTAAAATAATTGAAATACTACTATTGAGAGTCCTCTGGCCACACTGTGCATGCGTAGTAGCAGCCTTAACAAACTGAAAGCTCATTTGCATTTCAAATAGTGTAGCATGCGCCTGGCATTTTTCTTTCCATCTTAGCTCCCCTTTTAAAACAAAAGTAAATAGAAGAATATAATACACAAGGAGATTCAATTGGCGCATCTTTGACTTCGAAAATCTTGCATTAGTCAGTTGTTGATGTGAGTTTTAAAATTAAATGAAAACGAGTAGGGAAAATATGACAGATATGCGCATCTGCTTAAAGTACAGCAGCAAAAGCGAAAAGAAGAGTTTGTTGCAATAATTTGTTTATTTGTTTTGTACTAGTTGTAATGGCGTTGTTGTTTTGTTGTTGTTGTTTTGTTGTTGTTGTTTCGTTGTTGTTGCAATGTCTCTAACTTTGCAGGGGGTTAAAAACACACATTAATATAACGGTATTATAAAATATTCTTACAACTGAAATTCTAGATGTTTGGGGAACATCTACTTTTTTCTTTTCTAAGTGTTTGTGTAGGTATTTAAGGAAGCTTCTTTTGATTTTATAGGTGGAATTTATTGTATCTAGTATAAATGTGAGAGTTTTAAATGAAAACTAAAATTATTTGGATATTAAGAAAAAAGTAAAGTTGATTAAAGGCAATATTATTAAGGGTCTTGTTGGTGGCGCATGGGAGTTGATATTTTTTCACAATTATTTGTAAAACAGAGATAAATGCGGTTAAGTCTTATCAGATTTTTTGTTTTAGGTTGTAAAAAACAGAGAATATTTGTTATTTATTTATTATGTTTGCCATAAAAGCCACAATGATTTTCTGTTGCGGTGACCAGATTATTTTTATTTTAAGAAAAACTTTAATCATGGTTAAAAAGTGCTTGTAAACATATGATATTTTAATGGTTGCTATGTTTGATTTGAAATGAAAAATTTTTAATTAAATTCTAGATCTATTCGTATTTATAACTGTTGTTGATATAATTTATTGATATGTTCTTGTGTAAACAAATTATAATTAAGGACAATAAAAATGATTAATTTTTTTTAATAGTTTACTCCTCTTAGTTCATTTGCTATCGTTTAAGTTAGAAACGTAGGAGTAAAAATGTTGAAGAAATTAAATAAGACATTTCTTGTCTTTTGGACAAAAAAAAAAAAAAAAAAATAATATGGAATGTTAATGGAAGTTAAAGATTAATAAATAAAAATTATGGAAAAATTTCTCAAACTAAGTTCAATGTTTATTTTTTTATTATGGTCATAAAACAATATAATAAGTTTTTTGCTTGAAACTTTGAAGCCAGCTTAAGAAATATTAGAAATTTCATTTTAAACTGTTTGCAGTTGGGATATTGCACAAACCACAAGTTGCAGCGATTTTTTTCTATAGAAAAAAAAAAAAAACGGTGAAAACTGTACTCTAGATGCAAATTAGTTCTCTTTTAGATAACTCATCGTGTAACAGAAGATGTACAGCTGTTTATTATGTTACGTCTGTTGTTGTTGCTCTTTAGATTATGTTGTTGATTGAAAAACTCAAATGTTTAGGATCTGTTGCTACATGTATGTTGTTAATTTGCCCCAGCTTTAAGCAGAAGGTGAAAAAGTTGGTGGTTGTAAAAGTGTGTAAACCCTCTAGTTTTTGTGTTGTTTCTTTATATAAAAATCTTTCCCTGTTCTAAAAGTTGTCATTTATTTTCTTCCTTTTTTCAAATAGGGGAATCTTCTAATTAATTATGTTAAAAAATAATATTTATCAACGAAAATCTTTGTTAGTTAAATTCTTTGTTGCTTGCTGCTTTTCTCAGCTTATTTCCAAAAAAATGTTAATTTACGTATTCAATTTTCTAAAATTATAAAAATAACAAGAAGCCCCACTAAATAGGAATTTCTAAAATCACATTGTGTACAGTTTTAACGGACAACAAAAACCAACACATAAACTCTTGTAGTTCATCTGATATCCGCGTTATTTAATCGCTGTCCTCCCATTTTGTTGTTTATACCCTTCACATGTCGTTCCAAATTTGTATGTATTAATCGTTTTATGATTTATAAGATTATAGCTTAAATAGCATGTAAAACTTCCTTTCCAAAATGATGAATATGATGGATTGACTATCAGCTAAGCTTTTTGTTTATATGAATTTAAATTATGTGGTTGTCGTTTTACTTTTTGGTTAAAGATTAAGTAAACACGAAACATTTGTGTCAAAAGGCACAAATTTATTGCAGTTTATTAAGATTATAATTTGTATCTGTAGTCCAATTTGCAGCGTGCTAAGATGAATCAATATTTAAAATTAAAAAAATAGACTGCTCAGTTATTGTAAACATGGATAAGTGTAGATAAGATTTGATAATCAATAAGGCTTTTCTGTTATTCAGTTCGTACTAAATGTTCCTCTTGTATTGAACAATAATGGAGATAATTTCCTTTCTTATTATATTTGAGCAAGTAACACACTCTATTAGCAAATAAACATCCCTAATCAATGAAATATATGACATTGTCCTGAATGATTAGAATTGAAACCTGGGCTTAAGTTGTTGATGGTTTGAGATAATTCGGAGCTCTTCTAAGAGGACGTTATCTGTTAATCTTAATATCATGGTCCATATCATCTAACTTAATAAAAAGTTTTTAGTCATGCTTTTATTAACTTTTACCAATTATATTAAAAACAAATAAATAATTTATAACAAATCAACACTTTAATTTTATAGTTTTTTAAGGATGGAAAATTATTAAAAAAACGCATGATATGTCCTACTTCCAAGTATTTCACAATTGATTTTAAAAATAGAGAAGAATTGGATTTAATGAATACGTCACTCAAATTTTGAAAGACAAAGAAAAGAATGTTGTTTTTCTGACTAAATAATTCGGCCGAGGAAAAGTGATGGCTTGATGTATTTAATCATAAGGACGCATTTTCAAAAAGGATACAGAATACAAAAAGCCGTGGACGTGAAGTCTTATTACAAACTTTCCTTCGAATTAAAAAATTACGTGATCAATAAAGGCACTTAAAAAGCTGGCAGGTTATGATAAATATAAAAAATAAGTAGTTGGTTAAAGTACGAACCAGCCGAATTTGTGCCGTACTAAAAGGACACTGCAACACAAATTACAATTTGCAAAAAAAATATTCACCGAGAAAATGATTGCAGACTGTCCAGCGAAGCGGCGAATTTTGCTAATTTGTTTTCAAAACTTGAAAATAAAGCTAAATTATACTAAAGATCACTGACCGATACATACTGATTATAAATGTCACGAGACAGGATAATATTTATCTAACTCGCAGCCAGTTTAAAACTGGCTAAGCAACATCAGGATAATAATGTCAAAAATAAAAATTTATTACCTATAATAGCAAAAAAAATATCGCACAACAATTTTTGATAAACTACATCAGACACAACATGTATGATGCAACATCCACAACAAGCAGCTTCAACTAATTTGTAAACAGAATAACTTCCCGCTCTGGAGCAAAATTAATAGTAAAGCAATTGTATAAATAGAAATACTTCGTGCACCTTCCATCCAAAGAAATAAAAAAAAACTAAAAAAAGTACTTACATACATCATACTTACATACACATACATTACAACAAATTTGTTGTATTGCATTTCATTTATAACGGCATGTGCCATAACTTTTTCAAAGCAGAGAAAGAGAGAAACACAGACAGGATCTTACATCAAAATTATGTTGACTTTAAAATAAGCGCCGTGACTTCTCACAACTTCAATCTAATGTAGAATCATATGTGAGATGTATGGCTGCCAACACATTTTCCCTGCTACTTAGATTTTTAATGTGCAGAGCCGCTGCGGCTTTAGGATCCCCAGCAAACTGCATTGAACTACATTTTTTCTATTGGGCTGTTGTTTATTTTAACACATAAATTGTGTGTTAGTCTGTGTATAATTTGAATTGGGATAAATATTTAAGGCTGTTCGTGTGTGAATATGTAAGTGCGTGTCTTCAGAGAATCTTGAACTTGTGCGTTCATTCGCCTTTTAATGAAAAAAAAAAAAAAAAATGAAAATGCAAAGTAATTTTTATTCTTTAAATACATTTTAGCTACTGTTGTTGTTGTAATTGTTAACATTATTTTCTTTGTGTTTTATGTGCTGCAGTAGTTTTCTCATCACTTAAAAATTTGTGTGTTTATTTTAATTTGTCGATTTTCTTTAAATTTGAATAAAACATTAAAAAAAAAGTCGAGAGGGAAAGAAAGATGTTAATTTTTTTACACTCCGTCAGCTAAATTTAATTTGAAAAATAATATTTTTTAACGGCAGTGTTAATGCCAAAATATCTTCTTTTCATTCGGCATTAACAACAGTGACGGGTAAAGATTTTCCCATTTTTGTATCGATTTACATGGATGCTGAATGCTATGAAACTCGCCCTGTTCTGTTGGCCCAAAAAGCCTAATTTTAAATGTCAAGAGTCAAGAACGGCCAAAAATGTTGTTTCCGTTTGGAACAAAAATTATTTTCCTTCTTCTTAATTTTGCAGCAGAACAAAAAGGTACAAATAGTTTTCCAATAAACGCTTTTCCATAAAATCCTAATATATTTGTTTTTTATTTCATATTTGTACGATTTCCTGTTGGGGTTTTATGCATTTCGGAGAAACACAAAATAAATCTATTATTTTGTGTGTTTCCCTCGGCTCTAAATTTAATTAATTCCTACCCTTCCAAGGTTGTCTAACCAACCCGTTTAACATCATAACATTTGGTCCATTCGAACCGGATTGGAAAAATTAAATTCCCAGAGATTTCTACACTGGAGTACTATTTGGTCGCCTGAGAAGCAAATCTGTTCTTAGATATATACAAGCTTATTATTCTGTGTATCAACAGGTACGTTTTGTTTTTTGCTTGCTCTTATTTAGTTTTAAAAGTGCATTTCACGGGTCATTGAAAATTTTAAATGTGTGTCTCAATTTTCGCTTAATTCTGCTGATATAAATTTCATAAATATTATAAAAAAGAAAGAAAAATTAATAATAAAAATTAGAAATTAAAAACTGAATATAATTGATGAAAGTGTAATGTGCGAAAAAAAGAGGAAGGAGGAAAGAGTTTTATGATTGGGGCAAATACAAGTAAAGGCGAAATTGTGGAGGTTTTCATCGGTCACTATCAGCAGTAAGTCCTGTAAAATTTATAAATATTTATATTGAAAAAATCTAAGAAAAAGAAAAAATGTGCAAATTCTAGAAAGAAAAAGAATAACCACGGGAATATATTGCGGGGCAAGAGGAATTTTTTGTTCTAATTACTTCGCGCCTTTTTCTTTCAGGTTCTCCTGCATGTAAGTGTATGTATAAATCTACATATATGCACATATGAAAGCTTTTTTTCCCCTTAAAATAATTCTTATACTCTTTTTTTTGGATCCAGATTGAAGCTTTACTTAGAGGGGAAAAGGAGGAGAAAGCTTTTCTTTCTCCTTATTTGTTACTCATAAAAACGATTATTATCCTCTCTTATTATTGTTATAAGGCCACCCTTATATTTATTGATTTAAAATTCGGGCTCTTAATACTCATACGGGTAAAATTATTCTTACGTTCCATTAAATTATTTACTTTAATTTCGGTTCATTTAAACTCTCTTCAGAGATTATTCTAAGGCAAATGCCATATTCCCCTACAACGGCTACTTTATAAACTCTTACAGCTCATATCTAATAATAATTTACTCTCTTAGTTATGTATTGTAAATTCCAGTTTATTTAAGATAAGTGTTACCGTAGAGAAAATTTGGCCAAGAAGTAAATATAAATTTATAAAGGAAAATACGATTTGTACTAATCGTAATAATATTCAATGATACATTTCGAACTTGGTATTGTATTTTTTTTTTTTTTCAATAAATAAATTATTTGTAATACATGTGTTAATTTAAGGTAATTAAACTTTTCACATATAATTTTATCTACGGCAACACAATTTCATTGAAATTTTCCAATACTTCAATTGAAATAATTGGAAAGTAGTTCCAGTTATTTATTTAATTTGTAAAAGGAACAAACTACAATGGGTCTGTTTATAGCCATTTGTTTAGTTTAATAAAGTTCATAATTTTTTTTTTACTTATTATTCCTGTTTCGAAGCTGATCCCATAAAAGAAATCAGGCTTCATTCATTTCGTAAAAATTTTATTAAAAAAAAAAAAAAAAGGGAAATAATTTTTTTTACTACTTTTCATAAAAGTTTAAGTAAAAAGATTATTGGTGAATATTTGTGTGTCATTTTCTCCTGCATGGTATGTCAATAATTTAAGCTTAATATATAGTAAGCTGTTGCTAAGCTTGCATTTGAAGAATTTTTTCATTATCTAGGGTAAGACACATTTGTGCTGGAACTACCCTATTATGTAAGCTGAATCCTGGAATATAATTGAGCTTTTCCATAAGTAAAAGGTCAACGATCTTCAACAAAATCGTAAGACACTTCACAGCTGTTCGTTTTTCCAGTCACAAAAAGAAAATCTTTTAGTAAGTCAGATATTTAAATTAATATATTCTTTTTCAAAATTTAAGTTTATACTTACTTGATATTTATGGAGGTGTATTGTTAATTTCTTGAAAGTTAGTAGATAACAAAATTGTACTGAAAGTAGGTAAAACATTATTCCGTTCAGATAGTTTTTTTTTGATTCTTTTGTATTAAATAAAAATGTCGCTAGATCAGTTTATCCGCTTAGCAGATGGGCTCATTGAATTCGAGGCAGATCTGAATGATAACCAATATCCTTTGGCTTCGTGTCACGCTGTCGAAGTACATTCTAATGAGCTGAAATCAAATTGGGCTCGTATTAAGACGGCTTATGAAAAATACCTTCACGAGGCGGAGAAAGAATCTCAGGCAAATGGTGATCCACTTGATCTTGAGTCATTTAAAGCAAAGTATAAAAGTACTTATACTACTTATTGCAATTGCCTTACAAAGTTATCCGAAATTTCTGAATCGCTTAGACAAGGTTCAAAAAGCCAAATAGGCAATACTTCTCATCCAACCACCTCGCATGATTTAGTTTTTCAGAATCCTTGGCCAGTCGAGCACCACAATCTTCACTTGCCTCCTGTTGAGATCCCAACATTTCACGGCGACTATGCCTCTTGGCCCACGTTCCGAGATATGTTTACGGCTGTTGTTTCAAATTCCAAAGCTAGCGATGTCGAAAAACTTTTTTATCTTACACAGAAAACAAAGGGTGAGGCTAAGGAAATTGTTCAGAAAAGTCCCCTTACAAATGAAGGTTTTGCTTTAGCTTGGAAAAATTTGTGTTTGCGTTTTGAAAATCGGAAAGTTCTCGTAAATGGGCAGTTAAAGATACTTTTCAACCTTCCGATAGTTAGTTGTGAATCGGGGAAGGCTTTAAAGCAAATACAAAGAGATATAAACTCTTGTATCTCGATATTAAAAATTTATAATATAGACGTCGCTAGTTGGGATCCAATATTTTTGTTTACCTGTACAAATAGGCTTCCTGAGAGCACCCTTACCTTGTGGGAACAAGAATTAAAGGATAAAACAGCTATTCCAAAATGGTCCGAACTCGATGAATTCCTTACAAATCGTTACAGAACACTGGAATCGGTTTCTGAAATCCGGGGATCTAACAATTGTAGAAATGTGGATACAAAGCCAAAACCTACTTCTGCTTCGAACTCCAGCAAAAAGGTTCATAGTTTTCAAGTAAACATATCGGGACCAACGTGCCAATTGTGCCCAAGGGAAAGCCACACTATTCGGAAATGTCCCAAGTTCTTAAAGATGGATTATCAACGTAGGTTAGATGAAATTAAGAAGGAAGGTTTATGTCTGAATTGCTTTTCAAAAACACACAGCGTACGGAATTGCACAAGTAAACACAATTGTTTTAAGTGTCAAAAGAGACATAATACTCTTCTTCATAAGGAGCTAAATAATCCAAACTTAAATAATCAAGGGCCGCGGTCAAACCTTAATCCAAATTCAGCACCATATTCAAGCACTAGTTCTAACCATGTACAGTCCACTAATAGCTTAGGTTCAAATAAAGTACAATCCTGTTTCGCGGCCCATACAAGAGGCATTTTACTGGGTACCGCTTGGGTGAACATCTGCCATTTGGGAATAAAGTACCAAGTGCGTGCTTTGATTGATTCTGGATCGGAAGGCACTTTTGTTTCTGAACGTATTTTTAACCTTTTGAGACTTCCTTCCTATCCCACTAATGCACAAATATCAGGATTAAACCAAACCATTTCTGCTAAAGTTCAATACAGGTGCTCTTTTGTTCTTAGTTCACGGTTACATGAAGATATCGCGATTCCAGTGACAGCACTGGTTGTTCCACAACTCTCGAGCAGCTTACCTTCGCACACCATTCCAAAGTCCAAATTTTCAAAGCTGCCTGAAATTCCATTAGCAGATCCTAAATTCTACATTAGTTCTCGGATTGATATGTTAATTGTTGGTGACCTTTTTCCCTCAATTGTAGGTCCGCGGATAAAACATAATGTGTGCAGTTCACTAATAGCCCAGGAAACCGTTTTTGGATGGATTCTTACTGGCCCCATTTCTGATCGCGGCCATTCGAATTCAACTATTGTGTCAAATTTTTGTGAAATTTCTGTGGACAAAGAAATTTCACGGTTTTGGGAGGTGGAGAATATTCCGCGGAAGAACTTCTTATCCCCATCTGATCAAGTTTGTGAAGATTTGTTCAACCGTTCAACAAAAAGAAGTTCTGATGGTCGGTATATAGTCTCGACGGACGAATTTCCTGACTTCGTAAGCTTAGGTAGTTCTCGGTCCAGTGCTATGGCCCAGTTTTTTCGCAATGAAGCCGGGTTGATTCGCAATCCAGATTTGAAAATCGAATACGATAAAGTTCTTCAGGAATACGAAGATTTAAAACATATGATGAAAGTTGAAATACCGGACTTTGCCAATAATTCAAAGAGGTATTACTTGCCACATCATGCCGTGGTAAAACTCGATAACGTATCAACAAAAGTCCGCGTAGTATTTAATGCCTCAGCGCCTTCTTCCAATGGCCAAAGTTTGAATTCTGTACTACATGTTGGACCAATTCTCCAGAACGACCTCACTTTGTTGATTCTAAAGTGGAGATTTTACCGATTTGTATTTAATGCTGACATTCAGAAAATGTATAGGCAAATCTTAGTCAATCCTGATCATACACCGTGCCAAAGAATTTTATATCGAAATGATCCAAATAGTCCAATTTGTGATTACGAGTTAAAAACTGTTACATTTGGTTTCAATTGTGCACCCTATTTAGCTATCCGTACCCTACTTCAACTAGCAGATGATGTTCAATCCTCTTGTCCAATTGCAAGTACCATTTTGCGGAATTCTATGTATGTTGACGATGTTCTAGCAGGATCGCATACAAAACATGATGCCATAAAAGCAAAGAATGAGCTTATCCGAGCTTTAGGTTCTGCAGGTTTTCCATTGAGAAAATGGACATCAAATTCTAAAGATATTTTAGCGGAAATTCCACAAGATCATCTTTTACAAGAGGACTTTTTGAAATTAGAGGACAAAAGCTCAACAAAAACACTTGGCATACGATGGAATGCGTGTACAGATGATTTTTACTTTGTGACAAATCCATTCCCCGCCCAGGCAAATTACACAAAAAGAGAAGTGTTATCACAAATCGCAAAGTTGTTTGATCCAGCTGGCTGGTTGGCGCCTTGCATTGTTGTGGCTAAAATACTTATGCAAAAAATATGGATAGACCGTACAGATTGGGATGAAATTCTATCTCCAGATACGCTTAATCAATGGAAGACCTTTCAATCTAATTACACCGCAATCAATACCATTCGTATTCCACGATGGATTGATTATTGTCCAAGTTCCGAAATCCAATTCCATGGATTTTGCGATGCTTCTGAGAAAGCATACACTGCGGCATTATACGTTCGAATAGCCGATGGTAATTCCACTTCGACACACCTTTTTCTATCCAAGACTAAAGTGGCTCCTATTAAGACGCTTTCTATTCCTAGATTAGAGCTTTGTGGGGCAGTTCTTCTGGCGGATATGATAGATTCCTTATTATCACGGTTAGAAGTTGAAAAATATTCTGTTTTCTGCTGGACGGATTCCAACATTGTGCTCTCTTGGCTGGCAAAACCACCATGTTGTTGGCTTACTTTTGTGGCTAATAGGGTGTCGAAAATTACACAAGTTGTACCCTACTCAAGATGGAAACATATAAGCTCTGATTCGAATCCAGCTGATCTGGCCACTCGGGGCATTTGCCCGCAAGATCTGCAAAACAATGATTTATGGTGGACTGGGCCACCGTGGCTCAGAGAAGCAGAACCTTCTTGGCCAGTTTCTGATCTATTTAACATTGCATATGCGAATCTCGAGGCTAAGGCGATTAGTGTGCACTTTTCTTATTTCACAGAGTTTGCAGATATTCTCGAACGTTTTTCCTCTTTCAGTCAGGCAATGAGAGTAATAGCATATGTCTATCGATTTTTCTATAGGACACATCCAAGGCTTCGTTTAAATTTCTCTAAAGATTCAATAGCTCTTTCTAGATCCGAAATAAGTTCCGCTCGTGATCGGCTGATATCCGTTTCTCAGAAAGCTTTCTATCCGCACGACTACAAGAGTCTGTCTCTAAAACAGCCACTATCGAAATCTAGCAGCCTTTTAAACTTGAATCCCTTTCTAGATTCAGATGGAATAATACGTTTCTGTGGCCGTCTAGAGTCTTGCCCTGGCCTTTCTTACAATGAGAGACACCCAATAATCCTACCGTACAATTCTCAGTTCGCCCGGCTTCTAGTAAAGTTTATCCATGACATAAGTCTACACGGAGGAAATCAACTACTTCTGCGACTTCTCAGAACACAATATTGGATCCCGAAGGCGAAAAACCTAATAAAGGCTACTATAAATAGATGCAAGGTGTGTGTCATCTGCAAAAAAAGATGTTAAAAACAACTAATGGCAGCCTTGCCAGCAGAGCGAACAGAAATAACTCGCCCTTTTACTCACACCGGCATAGACTTCGCTGGACCCTTTGACATTAAAAGTTATTCTGGTCGAGCCTGTCGCATTTCTAAAGGATACGTTTGCGTTTTTGTCTGTTTTTCGACGAAGGCAATTCATTTAGAAGCCACGTCAGATCTATCTACTCAGACGTTTCTGGGTGCTTTTAGCAGATTTGTATCTCGTCGAGGTTGTCCACTACATCTCCACTCTGATAACGGCACCACATTTGTTGGTGCTTCTAAGGTTATAGCGCGTGATTTTATCCAGTCCTCCCGTCAATATATCCTGACTAATTATGCTCACCAGAATATTTCGTGGCACTTCATTCCAGCAGGTGCTCCACACATGGGCGGACTTTGGGAAGCTGGAGTAAAAAGTTTTAAGACCCATTTCCGCAAGGTTGCAGGGTGTAACAAATATACGTTCGAAGAACTGTCGACTCTATTGTCCAAAATTGAATCGTGTTTGAATTCAAGACCGATCTCACCTGTTTCAACTGACACGGCAGACCTGTGCGCACTGACCCCAGGACACTTTTTGATCGGAAGTCCAATTCTAACACCTGTCGATCCGCAGGTGAGTGAGGCATCAATTTCGCTAATTAACCGGTGGCAAAGATTAAAGCTAATTCATCAAACCTTTCGCTTACGGTGGAAAAATGAATATCTTAAGGAATTGAATAAGCGAAACAAATGGCAAAGACCTGAACTTAATGTGCAAGTGGGCGCGATGGTAGTGATTAAGGATGAAAACCTCCCACCAAATTCTCGGCGCCTCGGACGAGTTACTAAAACTTATTCTGGTTCAGATAATCGCATCCGCGTTGCAGATATCTTAACTCAACGGGGGCTGATTATACGACCAATCGTGAAACTTATTTTGCTTCCTGCGTAATTCTAGATAAGGTTAAACATTTTTTTGAACAAAAATACTACTTTTTTTTTTATTTCCAGATCAACATGCCTAAAATTTCTACCAAATCAAAGTCAGCGTCGATAGAAACTCTTAAAAATTACCATGCATTTCCCTGCCGAATTTGCAAGCGCCCCATCCGCTTCGTATCTGTAGGAAGTTTTTAGCGATGAACATTTCCGAGCGAATTCGTGTAGTGCGTGCAAACAATTATTGTCATAACTGCCTGGCGCATGACCATTCCCAAGGCACTTGCTTTTCTAAACACGGATGTAAACATTGCCATAGATTCCACCACACGTTACTTCATGTCAATCCTAGACTGTTAAAGGACCTATTGTCTTCTCCATCTCGATCTCGTTCACGATCGCCAAGTCCCAAACCATCGACTTCAACTAAAAAGCAGAATTCAGCCGTACCAAAACTAAAGGGAAACACTTCACCTCCGGCTAAATTGAAATCCAAATCACTGTCTGCGATTCTGCGCCAAAATTCTCTGATCCTTCTTCCCACAGTCCTAGTCAAAGTAGGGTCGACTACGTCTCATGCTCGCTGCTTGTTGGATTCCGGATCACCAGTAAGTCGCGTTTCGAAAAAGCTGGTCGATAAACTAGACCTAACCTCCTACACTCTACATGACGAAACTATTTGTCCAATGGTGCTAAAGTCCAGGTTTGATAGCACGTCCAGTATTGAAGGCACTTTAAGGGGTTGACAATCGCATTATACTTAAAACTCCGACACAATCTCTTCCAGAATCGTACAAAAAGAATTTTCGCGATTTGTTTCTCGCCGATTCAAGATTTTACGAAGTCGCCTCCATTGACATAGTCATAGGAGTCGACTTATATCCAAAAGTTTTGTGTGAGGGTGTATTTTCCCGTACCGGGTTTCCGACCGCTCAAAGTACTCTATTCGGTTGGACCATCTATGGTCCATGCAGCTTATAAATTTAAAAGAAAAAAAAAAACTACAGAAAATGCACTTTTGAGCAAGCAAATTAGAAAACGTTCCAATATCCTTTATTTTTTAAGCTACTTTTATACCCTTTTTTTATATAACGCTTTAAAATGAATTATTTATGTATTAACGATGAAAATTCTTGTATTCTTTTCAGAAACGACATATTTGGTGTGGCTGCTTGACATAATCCATTTTCTCTTTGCATATATCCTGCAAGGCGGGCGGCAATGTTAATGCCAAAATATCTTCTTTTCATTCGGCATTAACAACAGTGACGGGTAAAGATTTTCCCATTTTTGTATCGATTTACATGGATGCTGAATGCTATGAAACTCGCCCTGTTCTGTTGGCCCAAAAAGCCTAATTTTAAATGTCAAGAGTCAAGAACGGCCAAAAATGTTGTTTCCGTTTTGAACAAAAATTATTTTCCTTCTTCTTAATTTTGCAGCAGAACAAAAAGGTACAAATAGTTTTCCAATAAACGCTTTTCCATAAAATCCTAATATATTTGTTTTTTATTTCATATTTGTACGATTTCCTGTTGGGGTTTTATGCATTTCGGAGAAACACAAAATAAATCTATTATTTTGTGTGTTTCCCTCGGCTCTAAATTTAATTAATTCCTACCCTTCCAAGGTTGTCTAACCAACCCGTTTAACATCATAACAGGCAGCTAGTCAGAAACTAAAGGTTTTGCGCGATCTCTAAATACTTATAATATTTCAGCGATTATTGGCCAAACAAGTACAAGACAAAAGCAATCTTCAAAATTGCACCCCAATTAAAAGATGCTTTTGATTTAATAAAAAATTAAAAGATTTTCCACAACAATTATCGGTAGAATACAAAAATTATTGTATTTGCTGCAAACCTATCAGTCTATGTTTTTTCTTTGTTTTTTTTTTTTATTGCGTTATTTGTCGCTATGCGAGGCAGTAAAACTGTTTGTTGCTGTTCTATTTTTTTGCCCAAAATAAATAAAAGAAAAATGTGAATATCTTCTTTAGGGAATAATTTTCGTTTTTATAAACTTTTGTTGAATTTGGTTTTTCGTTTCGTCTTAAAACAACAAAAGTTAAAAATAAAATCTTGATGCAAATGATCCAAAAAACTAAAATAAGTGTTTTATTTAGAATTGAAATGAGTTCATTTAAGTTGAAAAGTTTTGTGCATTTAGTCATTGAGTTAAATTTAAATTATGTTAAATTGCGCAAATTTCGTTTTTTGGTGAAATCTTTTTTTATAAAGATTTTCTGATTTTTTTTATGAGTGGAAAATCACTTGATTAGTGAATTTTACTTGATTTAAAATAAATAAATATTTAGTGATGCTTAAATATAATATAAATTATTAGAAATTATTTAATATGAAATTAGCAAAAGCACATACATAAATCCATATGAACATTCTGCTTATCTGAAGACTCTGCTCAAAGTTTTTTATGAAGCTCCAGATTCTAACGCCCCAAAATATATAAATTAAATGAGAAATGTATTCCACCACAAAGCAACAAAATGCTATACCAAAAAGCAGTTACCATTAATCATGAGCTCTAGTTAATCCAAATCTAAAAATTTTATGATGAAGTCTAGTTCACTGATAGTAAAACTAGATAACTTTACAATTTTTATGTCACGTATTCAAGTTTCTATCGTACACTATAATTAAGCAAATATAATAAATACTACTAACACAAAATAAACACATTGAAATCTAGACATAATTAAAAATACCCTACACTATAAAAAAAGACATTAAAAAAAATTCTAATACTACAAAAAAGAAAGTAGTAATAATTCAATATAATAATAAAAATCGAAAACATAAGTTTGAGTTTAAAATTAAAAACTAAACTTATAAATTTGAAATTTTTAAATAAAAAACAGAAAAGTTATAACCCAACACCGCAATTCCACAAACTGGAAACAGCATTAATATTTTTCAAAAAAAAAAGCAATCGTCACTGAAAAATCATTAAACATATTTAGGAAATTTCAAAAGAAAAGTATTCAAATGACCAGAAAAATTACCTTTACAAATAATTAAAAAAAAAAATAGTACTGTTATACAATAATTCCACCATTAGTTAAAAAATATGTATTAACTTATGCCTCCCGTTCAAAATCCTCACCAAATTGTAACAAATTATAAGCGAATTTGTTTTCCAGCAATCAAATTAAGATTTCTTTAACTTTAAAATGACAACTCAAACAGTTGCCGAAGTATGAAACAATTAAATTCAGCTTTTTGGCCTGTGCCAAAATTGTACGCAGCATTGTCTAGGTTTAGTCTTAGGGCCTGTTTAGGCATTATATAAAATTTTATAGCCTGTTTTGCTATGGAGCTCTACTCCAAACGTGTGAGAAATATTTCACATCAGTTTGAATTTTTACACTCAAAAGAGCCTACGTATTTCTTGTTTATTTTTATTTTATTTAATTTTGTTTGTTTTTTTAAGGAAAATCATACATTGACACGAAAAGTCATAACTCACGAACGCGTCGACCAATTTCGCGAAGTTTAGAAAAACCATCTACACCGCCATACGACCAAATTTTAAGAACTTAATCGATTGACCGTCTGTGAGTTATAAAGACACAACACATTTTAAAAAATTTTATATACATTTAAAGATATACTTATACATACATATATTAATTTTATTTAATATTATGTATCATTCTGTAGCTAAAGATCTTGCATAAGAAGGATTTTAAAGATCTATAAAAATAACTGCGGTGTGAGTGGGTTTGAACAACTGCCATACACGCTCTCATAGAAAACAAAAACTAGTACTCTTGGATAAATCACATGGTATATCAGCCAGGATCTTAAAATCGCTTACGGATAGCTTCATTTTGTAGTTAAAAATTTGAAGCAAAAGTCGACAGAAAAGACAGAATGCATTTAGTCAGACAAAGTACAGTGTGACAAATTTTGTTTAAATCCCTTTAAAAGTTTTCGTGTCTGGATAAAGTTTTCATTTTGCCAAGTTTCACTTTTTATATAAATGTTTAAAATTATGAATGGCAAAATTAAGCAAATCTGCAAAAGTAAGAAATTCTGTAGTCCAATGCATTCTCCTTTTCCACTCTTCGGAAACTTTATGTGGCTATTTCCACAAAATATATATAAGAATTTAGCTAAATATGTAATTGAAGAAGACATTATTCTTCCGCCTTTGCGCTCATCTAAATATTTATCAACGGTAAATGTGCAAGGCCAATATATTCGTTGGTGAAAAACCTGAAGCTGTTAAGTCATTGTTGATTTTATTTCATTTAAAGAAGAAACTATTAAAAAGAAAAGGTAAACTTCTACACAAAAATTTAAATCATTTTTATTTTTTATTTTTATCTTCATTAAGTGGTTTCGAACAACACCGGGCCGGGTTCAAGCTGGCCTACTAGTAGGAATATTTATTTTTTATTTTTATTACTCACTTTTCTGTTGATAAAATATAATCCTTTCAGTATGTTTATTTTGGCTTTAAATTCAATTGAAAGGTTTTTGTACTCCACTCAGTCTTTGGTTTCTGTTTTTTTTTGTTTTTGCTTTTTTATATGAAGGAACTTTGTTTTAAATGGATTAATGTTTAAATAATCACAATTTTATTACATATTCACAATTAGCTTAGGAACTTTTCTTTCTTACTAAACTTAAATTAACACAAAAAAATACACCAGTGTCATCAAGAATTATACATTTATATCATGTGAAAAATATTTGTTTTTAGAACTAAATTGTTTAATTAACACTGTAATTGTTATGATTGAAAAACAAATTTTTTTTATTAAACACTGAATAATTTTCCTTTCCTCGGTTTTTCACTTAATAAAGGATTCTTTAAATATGTTTTTTGTCTTTCAACATTTAACCGATAATGACGATACTTATTTTCCGTTTTTCTCAGATGATGCCATTTGAAATTCAAATATAATAAGCGAATTGTTGCGAACGTTTTGAAATATGCACCACAATCTTTAAATTCAAAAACAGTATTGAGCAAACAAAATATTCGATAAAATGTTTTAACTTCAACATCCCTGTGTCACACAGACGGACGTTAACGCACCACCATTCAGACATGATCTGCTGGAACTAAGTATCTGCATTATCTGAAGCAGCAGCGGCTGCAATAGCAACATCAGTTGAATGACTAACTAATGCAACAGCACTTGGAAAACCTAGATACATTCTTTGTACAGCTTTGGTGTTCCTTTTATTTTTAATTTATTTACTTAAATCGTGAAGTTGTGTATCTATGCATGAATTTTATAAGTATTTTACTCACAAAAATAGTGCAGCCATTGCAACTGATAGACATGCATACAATAAACGATACCCGAATTAACAAAAAACAATAAAAAACAGTGCGACATTTGAAAAAAAAAAAAATAAAAAATTAGATTTGCACTTTTCTCTTCCTCCTTTTTTTTTTGTAACGAAAATACAACTTCTAAAAATAGTCTACGAAGAGAAAAGAAAACCATTTCCAGCCATTTGATGCAAACCATTTGATTTTAAGTTTTTCCCCCATTATTTTATCGAAACGTTACACAAACTTTTCGTTTTAACATATTCGTCTTGAAGAACCCCCCATGAAAATAATTACTTGGAAAGACAATCATCAACATTTTGAGAACATTGTATTTTGTAGCTATTAAATGCTTGAAATAAATTCACATTCCAGTTAACTAAAGTTTATTTCTGTTCCATTCCAAGAATAGTTTTGTGTAAATGAGTGCATTGTACTGCGAGATTTCAGAAAAGATAGAAAGTATTTCTGCATTTAAAAAAACTGTTCAACAAATTTGTTGCAACTTTTTTTCCTGTTTCTAAATTTCTTTAGTCATGTTCAGTTTAGAACACACTTATGACGTTTTATCGATATTGTTTTGTAATACTACAGATCGATCACAACAAATTGAATTCGGCAATCCTGGTTGAGGCTTATTTTATGTTTTTTTTTTCGTTTTAAAGCACATTTTAAAATACGGTACAAGGAGAAGTTGTAAATTGAACAACAGTTTTCTTCCCTTGAGTTTATTTTCATAAAAATATTAATCAAGAAAACGATCTTAATTTTAAAGTTAAGTTTGTTTTTAATAAAACAACGTTAAGTTTTTTTTTATAAATATTTAAGATACACTTAGGGATTAGTTACTGAGAGTCATTGGATTTGACAAATCGGGTTTTTTGAATATTTTAGGATTTTTAAACATTTAAAAAATTTCAGAAAAAATTTTTCTTTCATTTTCTTAATGAGTTTCAATTAATTTTCCTTTAAAACGAACAGTGTTTTATCTTCCAAAAAACTTTGGTAACAATAATTAAACAGTCCAGCCAGCGCTAGAAAACAAAAATATTGTTTTTAGTCGCTATTTTGGATCGATACTAGTGCCCTAATATTAAGACTGAAGCTTCAAAAAGAATGGCGAAATATTACTTCTACAGACAGATACCGAAAAGGTTACAGGCGATTAAAGATGCCCACGTTGGCCCAAATAAATATTAATTTTAAAAATTGGTGGCAGTTATTAAAATTTGAATCATGTTTTTATGTTAGACTTTTTGCTTTTGTTAATAAATTTAGATTTTAAATAAAACTGCATTTGGACTTCTAAAATCACAAAACTTGTGATCAACGTAAACAGAAATTTCCGCTTTTGTTACACCAAGTGCAAAAGTGGTGATTTTCGATTTAATAATTTTTTAAAATAAAAAAAAAAATACATTTAAACAGAGCACATTATGAAAACCATTCAAGTGAATAAATATACAAAATGAATTATTGAATCAAATAAAGCAACTTTAAATTCTAGGTAAATTAATCTTAATTATTCAAATTGCTCACGTGAGTAATTTTTTTTAATAAAATTTTGTGCATTTCAATATTGAAAACCAACGACAGTATAACACGTCAATTAAAAAAATAAAAAATAAAGACAAAACAAAAAAATTTACTGAATTGTTATAATTTTTCTGTTTTTACGTATTAGATGTCTTAAAAATAATTAAAATGCCACGAAAATATAGAGCCAAATTTGCTAGAATTTCTTTTTAAACTTGTTGGTATTTAAGATAAAAAGTCTACAAATACATTTACACTTACTTCACACTTTTATTCCCGTGCAGCATCGTCCTAAAAAAAAAATCTTAAAGATAAGAGAATGTGTTTTTAAGACAAGTAACTGTACTTGAAAATTCGATGATAATTTAAACAAGGTGTTACTAAAGCATCAAAGCAGAGATCGTGTCTGTCAGAATTCAAAATCTGTAAAACCTGCCGAGTAAATACCGATGGATACACCGTTTTGAAGTTGGCAACGATAACATCGTAATGCATATCCTACACGATGTGGCGAAGGGTATATAAAATTTCTTGCTGTTTAAAATTGACTTTTACTTGTTAAATTTTAGCATTTTAAAGATTCTTTTAAATTAGACTTTTATGCAAATAATCGGTTTTTAAGCTTAAAATTTTCAATTTTTATGTTTTTGGGAGTTTAAAATTTTTATGGATTGTTAAATAAGAGTTATATTTTTTTAACTATTTAAAATATTTTTGTGATGATTTAACCGCTCGACTTCATTAATTTAATTTTCATGTTGTGAAAAGTATTTTAGTCCTTAATTTTTTCCAATTTCAATTTTCCTCATAAGTAATATATTTTTAGAACTATCAATTTGCAAAATATTCCTACTTGGTTCATCCTTTGTAACACATTTCCTTAACAGGTCTCCTACACATTTCAAATTTAATAGAATCTTCATAATAAATATCAGCGTTTCATTAAAAGTCTTTTCAGGACTCGGTGTAACTAAAATGCTTAAATTAAACAGAATATTAATGTAATTTAATTCATCCATTTAATTTTTAACTTGCCCTTACTTAAGACTTGCTGCTTGCTACATGTAAAACAAATACAAACATGTTTCATCGAGCAACATGTATCCAAAATAAATACTTTGCATCATGTTGCTGTACATGAATGCTTGAGACTAATTTCTATAGAGCAGACACATTTACATGTAACAAAAATTTGTCCTTTAAATTTAAAGCGACACATGTTTAAGTTTTCGTTTTAATACCAATTTAAGGTTAACGAACTCTCTGCGGTGTTGTTTAAGGACTTCTTATATCATTCATATTAAAAAAAAAAACAAACAATTTTTGTTCTTCTTTTCAACATCATTTGGATACAGAGTGCACTCTTGTAAAGTTACTTCCTATTTCATTGATGTAGAACAATAACATTTCTTTAAGATGCTGAACATTTATAATCTTCCGCTTGAGTAATTGTTTTTACTTTTCAGTTTATCCGTGTCTAATTCGGATTGAGAAAAGTGTACGGGGTCAATGAACTTCAACTGAGAAAATTAATGAATCATTTTCAACTTGTCAAGTCTGATGCACTGGATCAGGATTTATTGAGTTTAGTTATTTAAAACAAAAAAAAAAAATATTTAGTAACAATTGTTTTTTAACTTCAAATAAACATTTTTATTCTTGAGTCTTAATAAAAGTACAGTAATCGTAAAAAAATCTAAGTTTTATTAGAATGAGATCAAACATAGTATTAAGTAACGCAAATGTATATTAGATACCCGTCGCTTACTCTTAGCTGATATAACATTTGTTTTTTTTTCAAATGCCATTTTAAAGTTCAAACGATATGGAATTAACAATGGTTGATCATTAGCCAGTGAAAACTATTTATTGCGTCAATGTTCCAATTTCCTGCTCCAAATTATTAATCGCAAACCTTTAATGTGTTCAAAAATTTCATATGCACAAGCACCCAGTTAACCCCAGCTCACATGCAAGTAATTCGCATAGAAGTGTATAAAACAGCTTTGAATTTTAAGCGTTGAAACGTTTATTTAATTAAAAATAACTCACAGTGCAGTTTTCGGATGGTTGAGTCTTGTAAACCCTTTATAGCAGGGATAAATATTTTCAAAATAAATAAAGAATTTTTTTATGTTTTTTTTTTTTTTTTGCAAAAAATTCGATCTATGAAGATTTTGTTTTTGTATTTTAAATATTTATGGTAAAATCTTAAAAATTTTTATTTTATTTTAGAATATTAATTTTATGCGAAAAACTTAATTTTTGATTGTGACTAGATTTACATTATTTGTTGGCATATATTTTTGGGGGCAAATATTTTTTTTTGTGGGCTTTAAAATGAAATTTTGGTGTAAATGTGATTATTCCTATTTTTTTTTTTTATTAGATTTTAATAAGTCTTCAATTTTACAAAATGATGATTTTGTAAAATTTTCCCTTGATGCTAGATTTTAAATTCGTTGTGATAGTTTTGCTTCGAATTTTCTATTATGGTGAGATTTAGAATTTAAAGCACAAATTAATTTATTTTCCAATTTTTATGGTTTTTAAATTGCATGGCTTTGAAAAAGTTTTACAGTTTTTTGTTGAAAGCGGTTTTTTTGTAAAAATTTATGAAAATATTTATGCAAAATTATGGCAACTATATAGTTTTTTATTATGTCTTCTAATGTTTTGCTAAATTTTACTGTGTCAGTGTGATATCTGGCACATAAACGTTCAGTGTATATAAAAATAATAAAATACAGTATCACTTATTTTGAAAAAAATAACTCTAAAAATAAACCATTTAAAAAAAATGACTCTTATAATTTTGAAATAGTCGTCTCTATGAAATTAAGGTATTACGGTGATTTAGAAGAAAATATTACTTAAAGCAAGATTTGTATTCTTTTGTTTTCATTTATGCTTGCAATGAAATGAATATCAACCAAAATGTCAAAATTTTAACAAATAATTTTCCAAAATTTGTGGCCTTTTTACGACGACATCAATTGAAAGACTCTTTTATTTTACAGATAAGGTTAATATCTATTTGTTTCTGAAGAAATAAAAATTATTTGCTTACCACCAACGTGATAATATTGCTGTCAAAAGTAATAAAAATTTTCCATATGGCGTGTGTGGGCTTAGGAAAATGTTGAAAATTTTGTCAACAATTTTATGTAATTTTCATCACAGGTTGTTAAAAAATATATATTAAAAGATTTATACCTATGTATTGTTTCATAACTCGTTTTCTTTAAATAGAAGAATGTGTGCGGGATTTATATTTTAGTTTTGAAAACGATGATCGTAAAATAGTATCTTTATTAGAAGCATCGATTTTATTTGAAACTTGAAAAGTACATAAAGATAGTTCTTCACCTAGAATGTGGAAAATGTTAATTCTTGATTTTAAAACTCATCTCTATTCGAAAAAAGCAGTTCATATAATAATTACATGTCACTGTATTTGTGCATTATAAACTACGAAACTGTAAAAAATTCAAATTCCTCTTCATTGTGGCCTTATCAATACGGAATTGATGATTTTAGATTTTTTAAAAATTTTTTTATGTTGTTTAGAGTAAGGCAACAGCAAATACAGAGTAAAACGTTATCCAGTATGGCAGTGATTGCACTGTACTGAAAGCCCCAAGTAACAATGTTAGTTACCGACTTCATGGTTTTCAATAGCAAAATTTTCGGAACTATATTTGATTGAACACGGTTGCACGGACGGACATCGCCTTATCCACGTTGCTATGCGTAAGAACTTGGGGGGCGGGAATGGATATGGTAGAAATTACAAACGGAATGACAAACTTAGATATACCCTTTTTCCACATATGTGAAAAGTACAGTAAGCAAATCTTACATACCTTATAAGTAGCTTTTGTTTAAATGAATATAAAAAACAAATTTTTTTCTTTATAAAATAAAAGAAAACCTTGTTTTTTACTGGTATCATAAGACAAAAAGGCTTGTAAAAATGTTGCAGTGTTCCCAGCATGAGTACAAATCTTTCTAAAGATGATTAAAATATTTAATCTTTGATAACCTACGGCACCGTTTATTTCAAAAAGTAGAGAAGATTTATCTAAATGGGTTTTTTTTTTAATGATAATGTCAATCATGTTTTAAACTGTTTAAGTAGAAATTTTAAAAAATCTCCTTAACAAGCACAGCTGAATAATTTTTTAGATCCACTATTTGTGTACTAATCGCGAATAAGTGAATAATCGTCTAATAAAAGTGTAATTTAATTAAAGTAGTAAATAAATTGTGTTTATTTATTTTGCAATAAAAGAACTCAGTAAAATAAACGTTTATAAATTTAAATAAACGTAACAATTTTTTAATATGACGAAGAGATTTGCATCTGCAACCTATTCTTTAAATCAAAATAGTAAACACATGTACCATCGTATAAGTGCCACTAAAAAAGTCCAATTAAATGAAACAGTTTGAAATCTTTACTGGAAAAGGTATCAGAAAAGTGTACTGAAGTTGCTTAATTTATCCTTTCGGGCACTTTAATAACAGCACTACTTTCTTTTTTCGTCTCTTTTGAGAAACTTATTGACAGACAATTCGTAACTTTTCTGTGAAATCTTGAAAGAAGAATGTTGATGATGGATGTAGCTGTCTAGAGAATGCAGTTTGTGCTGCTAGTGTTTATTTTTGCGATTGAATGTGCTATATACGGGTATGTCAAAACTTAATTTATGTAAATCTAGCTTAGTGATGTAACCCCAATCAAAAACACAAATATGAAGGTGACAGAGAATTTAAAAAATTGAACAATTAAGAATTTTAAAAGTGTTAAGCACTTAGTTCTCTTTCAGTCCATTTATTTTTTTTTAATAAACTAGAGGCAGGCGTAGTATTTTGCCTGCTGCCTCGAACGACATAGACCGATTTTGCTGATTTTTAATAGCAAAATTTTCGAGAATATGTGTGATGAATTGGCTTGTTTTTATTTTCTCTAGCTCATCTAGTGCCTTGGCAAAGTAGATTTAACCACTTACACAAATAAACAAATTTAGATAAACCCTTTTTCCATTTTTCGTGATGAAGGGTATAAAAAAAGTAATTAAAAATTATGTCATACCACAAAAACGAAGCAATTTGACTTTAAATTCAAAATATTCTTTTCATAATTTAGTCGTGTAGTTAATACCAAAAACGACCGTAACATGTATAATATATTACGAAGCCTCATTTTATGATCCCGTTTCGTACTCCTTGTAAACAGTGTGATTAATTTTAAGAAAAAAATGCCAATTTTTATTATATTTGTAAAAAAATTTCACTTATTACTTTGTTAGAATTATCTTAATAGAGAAATAGGTCGATAAATTTTTATTGTGTTTTTTTATTTTTGAAAATATGATTAAATCTTATTGATCAATTTTATTTTATTTATGCATCTACAGTTTGATGAGCAAAATTTGGGTAAAAGTAAGTTATGACCTTTGTTATTGAATATTTCATAGAACTAAGGCAAGGAAAATTAAAGTTAGATCATGAATTGCCCCTAGAGATAAGATTTTTGGCCATTTTTATAACAACCGTTTATTAAGAACATCTTGAATCGCAGTTTTACGGGTCTACTTAATATGCTGTTGTCGGCCATTTATTCTTTATCTTTATTACAAAAATCAAAAAACTTCACAAAAACTTAAAAAAATCCAGAAACATTTTAAGCATTAATTGACATGCCGCCAACAATAGATGTACATAGAAAATCTTTCTGTTACACGCATTACAAATAATCTGCGTTGTTGACATTTTACTATGCGAATCATTCACAACAACGGCACTTGCTAGCAAAATGAGTCATTAAAATTACAAATTTATGTTCAATAAATTATTCACATGCATTAAGACAACATTTGCATCATAAACGCAAATACATTAATAAAATTATTTAAACATAATATTAAAATTACTACCTGCGCTGCTGCCAGAGGCATTTAACAGTCCGAAATACAATTTATCATGTTCTTTAAACAATCTGTCATCTCTTTTATTTTTGATTTATTTTTAAAATAGTGACGTCCAAAAATAAAAGTATTGGAAAGAAAACTAAATTTGCACTGCTAAAGTTGACGCAAAAACTGTAAATAAGAACAAATTACAGAATTTGCTTTAAAAATAAAACTTCAAGTTGTGCTTCTTTCGACGACTTAACATAATATGTATGTGACTTTAGCTAGCACAAATGTGTGCTATGCATAGACCTCAATGATTTAAAGTTATAAACATGGCTCCTAATAACGTCGAAGTTCAAATAAGGGAGTAAACAAAAAGGTGTTTTAAAAAGTATAGAAAAATATACTTTTACAATGATTCTTCTTTATTTAAAAAAATATTCCGATTGTAGTTCCTTGCTCATGAAACTAGATTTTTTACAAACAACAAAAAAAAACATATTCGCTCATTCAAATATCTGGACAATTAGGTAGAACTTAAGCCCCAGAAACTATTTTATGTCTCTTAAGCGCTACAAGTGTTCACTTAAGCATTTCTTTGATGGCAAATAGCTTTATTCTTTTTTGTTTATCTAAGCAGGCAGCGTTAACAAAGCTATGCACACACCCATAAAAATAAATACTTATTAAAATTTAATTGTAAATTCAAATAATTTTTAAAAATTAAAAATAAAACAAATTATTAAATAATACTGACTTAATTTTCAAACAGAATTTCTTTTCCTATTCTAATATTAAAATGTTGCATTTAGCATATTTTTGAGATGATTTTGTTTAAAGAAAATTAATAAGGACAATTAAAAATACTTTACATAAAGTACCTAAATGAGCAACGTTTGTTCATGTCAAATAAAAATATTTTTGTTCTTGTTTTTTTAAAACAAACACCCAATTTGTAGTGTTAACTAAGCACAAAAATGTTTGAAAACATTTCAAAAGAATTGGCGAATATTTATAACATCAGTAACTCCATCTTAATATACAAACTCTAACAGAAAAACAATATAAATAAATAATATAATGTATATGCATAAAAACTTAAACATACTCTACATACAAAAAGAAGCTAAAAATATTATACTTAATGACTGGTCATATTGTATATTAATCGCAGGAAAACTATAACAAAACTGTAACTAACTCAGTGAGTAGTTGATACGAGTAGATTTTTTCCATTCACTTCATGGTTTTCAATAATGCATGCTTAATTAATGAATCAATTCACTATGATGAATCAACGAACAATCAGTACTGCTGCCATATTTTAATAGAAGTATTTTGCGATTCACAAGGTATCATAAGGTCTTATTGTCATAATATGATAACAGAAAAAGTTATGACTGTTATGAACAACTCCTCATTAGTGGCTGTTTTATTATAAACTAGCTGCTAACCAAGAAATAATAATAAATATGAATAGATAAAAATATGTATTAAAATACAGTTAAGAATGTTAAAAAAATAAAGAGCAACACATTTTTGTGAAAAAATGATAACGAAAAAGTTTTGTTACTTTTTAGACTCTCTTAAAACTTTAATGATAATAAAACACATTTCATGAATTACCCAATTATTTAGTGCATACATTTGTTTGAAGTTAATGGCAAGAAACGTTAGAAATGCAACAACTGTGTTGTGCAAATTATAATTACTTTGCATTTAGAAAAATCTTAAATTTTTTTTCATTTGATTTCCTTATCTTTTTTAATATAAGTTTTCTTACGTGTTCTGTGGAAAGAATTAGATTTTATTAATTGTTAATAATACTGCTTTGCAAAAAATTAATTTTTGGCTCTCCTTTAAATAAAGCTATGTGGTCGATATGGTTTTTGATGTGCTGAACTCAAATCCGTTTTCGGTTTTCTCCATTACGTAAGGTATTTTTGGATTCACCATAATATTTTTTTTAATTCGATTTAGCTATAGAGGGCTTAAATTGTCACTAATACCTTGTGGTAAACAATGTGTTTCTAATAATTCTAATTATTATTAACTAGCAAGATTTGTCCAAAAAAAAAAAAAAAAAACAAATAAAAATAAAATAAAAAACATGTAACTATATATATTCAAAATTGTTTTTTTTTTTTTTTTTTTTGTTAATTTAGGGAGATGCATTTTTGAATGTTTCGTTCAATTTTTTTTAGATTTAAGACTTGTTATTATTGCTTCAGGAACTTCAAAGTTATAGCAGTAATCCTAACAATTTATAATGTAGCCTTATCCTCAGTTTGGTTTTCTTAGTGTTCATACACAAATATATTTTTTCTAAAACCGCATTACTTATTGGCATATATTATAGATTGAACACAGAGGCAGCGATTTCAAGAATGAAATAATTTCCAGCATTTTCTTTATATGCGTGTATTATTGGCCAAAAGACAAAAATGTATTTTACATTGAAATGTTTTGTGTACTTCTGCAAATAAACATGTGCAGTTTTATTCTACTCGCTTTTGTGATATTTTTAAAATTCTACAAATATTTTTTAATTGTAAATTTTTGAAGAGTTCGTAGTTTGTCTTATTTTCGGTCAATCTTTTACTTTCTCTAGTACGATTAAGTGTTCTAAACAATTTTCGTTGAAATCAATTTAGTAACACTTATTATATCTATGTCGGTGTATGCTTTATCAATATCCAATTTAATGGAGAGTGCAAGTGGTTATACAATTCCCTAATAAGAAATTTGACAGAGTTGGGAATTGATTTTGCTGGTTCCGATATGCATACTTTAAGAAAACATAAAGAGACTTTCTTGCGCCACACATATTGATTTCACCGTCTGTTATAATGGCAGATAAATTATTAAGACCTATCCATGTTCATAAAAGAATCTGATAATGCCTCTGCTGTTACCTCTGCTTCTAAATAAATGCTCAAGAAACTGTGATTATTTTCACTTTTTTTTTGTTAGAATATCGAATGCAAGCTACCATCTATTTAGCTCGAAACATCCGATGACTCATCAATTAAGAGTATTTACAGGCATTCCATTAACATTAAATATTAATTGTTTTAATAAAGCGGCACTATAACAAATTTTATTTATGCCTAAGATTTTGTTCAATGCATTTTTAGCGTTATGGCATTGTTATTACTTTGCACACTTTTTGAAAATAATTCATAGAGATGATTAGTTGATAGTATACTAAAATGAGTAATTTTAATTTGCATACAAAAATATTTGAACCTCTATCAAATGTCAATACCCATAAGTTTAAATCGTGATACTTTTAATATATTAACTCAACTAGACAATAGCGCAGTTAGAACAATATTCCAAATATCAAATTTAATACCTGTAAATCAGACAAGTGTCGATATTGAATGAAAAAAGCTAGGAGTGAAGAATTCGCAAATTCCGCACCATAAAAATCTGTCTCCAAACTTATGTTGAAATCCCCAATTTGGGGAGAAACCACCTTATCTGGCTACACTGATTGCAGGCAGAGATGTATTTTAAATACTCAAACACAATTTTTGCCATTTTCTAGAAAAGTTGTTTTATTCAACCGCTTGTAAGAATAACTCCTAATTGACAGTCGTTGTTTGAAAATTTTTATTCAATGGGAACATACTTCACACTGGTGCTCGTATAATTTAACAAAGACAAATTAACTTTCCCTAATAACAACGCAAAGCAATTTATTTAGAGTTGTAATTGGAAAAAAGAGCAACGAAGATTATAAGCTATTTATTGTTGTTGTCTGCTAGTTGCAGAGATAATCCAATATTAATTATTTTTGGCACTTAACAAAAAAGCAGAAAACGTCAAAGAAATTAAGAAAAAGTTAAAATTTCATACAAGCGTTCAACACATTTTGCATCCGTTTTTAACCGTTTAATCCGTTTTTAAATATAAAATTAAAATACATACCTTTAAAAATAGCATAAAAAAATTCAATTTTTTATGCTTCTCAAAACATCCAAAATTTTAAAACGCGTTGAATAAAATCTTTCACTTCAACGTTTTATATTTAACCTAAATATAAGCTAAACACCCAAAATTTTGTTAACGCCTTTCTTTTAACCAAAACTTAAGAAGAAGTTTGTTAAATTGGATAATTCTTCTGATTTTTTGTTTGTTGTTATTTTGTAAAATTTTACTTATGTTGAAATTTCTTTCCAGCAGCTTATATTTTTCTTTATGGTTTAGCAGAACCAACTCAACTAAAATAATTAAAAAAACAAGAATATTGTCAAAACTTATTTAATTTATTATTTATAATTCATGCTGTATGATTTTCTTATCGTTATCCGATTATAATGATTGCCCCCATTGTGCAACCGTTACAACCATAACGGTTGTTATGACGTTATTTTGAACTAAGATTAATTTTTTTACTTTTAATAAAGTAATTTGAAACTAAGGCAATGACTTGCAAGTTGTGTTTAACTCTTTAATGAGTGATAAATTTCTGCTTATAGTAATTATGCGAAAATAATTTTTCTGACGCAATTAGGTATTTCAATGTGGGAAGTTAATTTACTTTGTTTATTTTGACTGTTTAGTAATTTAAGTCTACTAAATTTTAATAAGACGGATATAGACAAAGGCTTATTTGGTGAGATGTGTTAGAGACAACTTTAAAAATTTTTACTTATGGTCATGTGACATCAGCAAGGGATTAAGATGCCTGGAAGGTGGGTCAAATGTTAGCACAGCTTAATTTCAATTAAAAAAAAACATATAAGTTGAAATTAGAAGAGGAACCTTCTAGTGATAGTCTGAACATCGTACATCCGATTCTTAAATATGAGCTAAAGCCGTTTTATTTTAACAATATCATATACGAAGAATCTGTAAGTGAGGAAGAGTCAATAGACTATTACTGAAGGAATTTCTTTTTTTAATGTAGATGTTATCTCGAGAGCTACATGTAAAAATAGTAATAAATTACTGGTGATTAAGAACGGACTATTTTTTAAGATTTTAAGGAAACTAAGAGATGAAATATTTATGAATGTACTCTTCTTAAAATATTCAGATCTTAATTTCATTATTTTCAAAGTGAAGTATAAGTAAATACAGTTATTTTTTTATATATAATTTAACGCCGGCATTCTTATAGTCTCAATAAGACAGATCTGACTAATATAAATCACTGCTTTTTGACAGTAAGTAAAAGACTAAACAAAAATTTTATTTATGATGCCGGCTATCTCAAGCACAAATTAAGTTTTTATAAGTTATAATTTTCATATAAAAAAAGTATTCTGAATGAACGACAGGTAAAAAATTCTAAAGCCCGTCTGTAGACAAACATCAGAGGTAAATTTTATTATTAAAAAAGCAAATAAAACTAAAATATATATTTTTTTCAACGGTGGTAGTCCCAGAAGCAGTTGGAACACCTGGGTGTCAGATTGTTCTCAGTGTTTGCACCTCTTTTTGGCTTTTCTATACACTCAAACAGGAAAATGACCAAAACCATCAAATTGAATATCAGCAGCTTGATGAACAGCTCCTTTGCCAACACCTGATATGCTAAGCTGTAGAGAAGAGGGCAGATGTTCGCCCTACCGGCCGCTTTCTTTTAAAGGAAACCAGTTCAGCAGCGATTTGCCCACGGAAATCTGGGGGATGTAAAAGCACTTCTTTATCGGCATGCAAGCGCTTATATAAAATGCATGCATTTGTAGCTGTCATGTCCAAAATGTGGTAGAATAACCTAAACATTATATTTCGAGTTTTCCCTTGAATATGGAACCGGCACATGAGACCATCCATAAGATTTACTCCCCCCATGTGAGCATTGTATTCTCAAGTCAGTTCATTTGTTCATGTGATTTACAAAGAACGAACAAGTTAATCCCCCACATACTCGTATGCAGCTCATTGGGCATGTATTAACGAAGATGATTTTTGTTTTTGTGCTGCACATTTGTTCGTTGACGCATAGTCTAGCCTTTTTTGGGACTAAATCAAACTTCTGTTTATTTAGTTGATCAAAGTGCGGACGCGGAAGATGCGATTCATCTTGAAATGAAGAAAAGGAAAACCGTTTTGATGGCATACATTCCAGAATGGACAGAAACGCATTTCACACCAATAACTTTATTAATCCGGAAAGCGGTATACTGATATGTACAACATTATGCCATGTAAGCCTCATTTCTGTAGAATTTATTACAAACGTTGTATTACTATTTTTCTCGAGGGCACAACGATTTGCCTTTCCAACAAAATATTTTTAATAATGCCATCTGTGAAAAGAAATTAAATAATTCCATTGGTGTTTTAAGCTACTTCCCCGTCCGTGGAAGTGATAAATTAACTTGAAAGATTACCTCGTTTACATGTACAAATATCGAGCGTTTGCCCCACATCAGCTTTGACAGCTTCTTTGAGTCTTTAGATATTTCGTTCAAAGCTTTTTTATAAAAGGGAAAAAATGAAAACTAATAAAATAAACTAAATAGCATCATACCTCCAATGAAATCGCCAGAATTAAGTTGAACTGATGGTCTAGTAGCCCTTTCACATCTGAAGGATGCTTTTTTGTGGTAGTTGATATCGACGGTTCTTGTATAGAAATTTATTCGATCACTGCTAAATCCTCAATAAAAGTTTAAATAGACGAGGGTATGACTATCAACGAAAAATTAATTGCTTCCGCAAATGCACTCGTAGTCACAGCTATATTTATCTTTTCCGAGCATTCTGCTAATGCTTGTTCTTCTTGCAAAGCTCCAAATGATTTTTCTATATGCACGTTTACTAAAATGCATCTTTTTCATATACAAAATATGAAAACAATAATGAAAAAACGGCAAGACAGTCTTAAGACGGCCTTCACTATTTCTTCTTGAAAACACATTTTTTTTCCTTTCACTTTTTAAACTTTATACTCTGTAAATATAATATGTTCGCTACTTACGGAAAAAATTTTAACGTGATCAAAGTGATTTGATATAAGTTTCTTTAAGTTGCGCAAAATGAAATATGCGAAATAATTTTTGAAGCTCACTTCTTGAATTTTTGCACTTGATTGATAACAGTTGCCAAGTGGCCTGGTTGAATGAGATAGGAAACAAAAGGAATGTAAAAAGGTGTTGCCTGAAGGCATTTTCGATTATTTTAAATCGAAAAATTTTTTAATACAGCAGTGGAGCCCAAAAATTGAAGACCGCCTTACTGGTTACTGGTCTTACTGGTTAGAGGGTTAAGCTAAAAGCTGTTTTGGCAACCGGTAATAATTAGGTTAACGTTACCTCATTTTAGACATCAAAAAATTTTTTAAGTGGTTTGTCTTTAAGATGGGCAGCAACGCAGTTAAAAAGTTACAGTTTGTAATAATAGTTCTTGTTTTTGACAGACTTTAAAAAGATGATTAAGTTTACATCGGCATATAACTTTTAAAAATGACGCAAAACTTAAGTTATTATACTTCAGTAAAAAAAGTTATTTTACTTTACCAAATGCAAAAAAAGAGGAAATTATTCGGATTTAGGTTAATATTCTTGTTCTAAGGAAAAGAAAAAAATTTCAAATGATGATTTGTCAGGATCGCTACATCGTTCTTCACCTTTCTTCGCATCCTCGATTGAAGTGTTATTTGATTAATAAACATATATATTAATTCAATTTAAGCATCTGAAAGCCTTCAGTATTCAAAAAAGTTTTGAGTGTTGAATGACTTGCTTAAAATGCGAAAAAATGGAAACAATAGCATTTCAAATCTCCTACCATTTTGAGTAATAATAATAATAATAATAATAATAATAATAATAATAATAATAACAATTCTTGAAAAAATTCCGATTTCAAAATATACACACTAGAAGAAAGTCTTCGAATATGAAACTAAACTTGTAGTAAACACCATCTTCAAGTTCCAATTGTCTACGGTTAAAAAGATAATTCAATACAGATCAAACAATTGAGACAACCCTTATTTTACATTACATTTTTACATTAACCACGGAAATTTCAAGTGTTTCTAATAATTGTTCAAAATTAATTGTTGTTTTATATTTCCTCTTATATCGGAAACAGTCTATGACGGTTTAAAGGATAAGGTAAATGTTTTCAATTAAACTGGGTAAATTTAAAGTATGTGTTTAAAACGGTTCTAAAGATAACCTTCAATTTTTTGAACTTGTTATTTTGGATATAATAACACACACTTTATTTAGGTTTTAAGTGTCAGTGTAATACGATTCACAAGATTATCCAACCAAAGAGTAATACACAATTTACAATTTTGTCTGTGTTTTATAGGCGTCTACGTCTTGAATTGTCATACTCAGACATTCCTTTCTTAAAAGAGTATAATTGTAGCCGACTTTATTTCAAATTTAATAGTCGGTATTACTAAACCTTCTAAAATAAAAAAAGTAAAAATTACTATTAGAAGTCATTTTGCACGTTGGTACGAAACCTTGAGCAGCTCAGCTGATTATTCAATTATTTTAAAATTTGCCCTAAAAATATGAGAATACCGATTAAGGTCAAGATAAATGTTAGACGATTATCATACAACACTAATTGTTTTAGTGGTCTTAGTTCATTTCCATTTGCAACATCAAGTTTTTTATCCCACTGTAAATCATAGCACCCCTCTTCGTCGGTATTACTCCACAGCAATAAGTCCTCGGCGAACTAAATAGCTAAAATGGCTATACCATTTGTTCCAAGCACACATAATGGGCAACTCCATCATAAGTGTATTTCCTAAACCGAATGGAAACTCCTAGTTAGAGAATAAAAAGTGTGGAATACCTTCTATGTCACAATTCTTAAGCTTTGAGAAACTGACACTCGAGTTAGACGCATATTAAATGTAAGAAATGCTTAAATTGTGCAGCAAATAGAGAAAAGAGGACACAATACGCCAATATGCATGAGAAATATACGTTTAAAATAAATAATGGCTAAATACTAAAATAAATCAAATAAAATGTAAATTTTTAAACATAAAAAAATGAAAAAAAAAAACAGTTTCTGTTTGAATATTAGAAACTAATATTGATTTATTTGTACACAGATAAAAAGTAAACATTTTTCTTGAGAAGTTAGTTTTTAACACCATTTATTGTTTGATTCTTGTGCAACAAAAACCTTTTTCAAACTCTTTCATCGATTCTGAGATAGTTTTTCTTAACCAAAATTGTCAATATATAACAGTCAGTATTGCGTCGAATCATATGGCTAAGCAAGGATGGCTGGCAATCACTAGGTACGCATTCTGCAAGCCAATTTATATTACCCCAAAAGTACTTGTTTTAGAAGTACTATTTTTAATGTATAAACATATTTACCGTCTTTTTGTTTAGCTTTCGCAAAATTATTCTGGAAGAGAGCTTTCATAAATTGCTAAAACTAGTTTAAAATTTCTTGTTCTCTTAGGTCACTTTGAGTCTTCACTTATTCTGTTTACGGTTGTCGTATCTTTAGTATCGAAAACAATTTCTTTATACTTTCAGAACAAAACTCAAATACTTGATGTTTAGAAAAAGAATACCACGAAAAAAATGGCAAGAAAAACTACTTGTCTCGCTTTATATGAATGATCTTTTTTATCAACTAGAGTCTTTTGAAGTTAAATTGTAAGCTAGTGACATTCAGATTTATATCAGATGTAAAGTTACTTTAGTTGATGAGAACGTTTTTGAAGCTTAATAACGATCTGCAGCACATACAACTCTGATTATCCGGCAATAGCTTAGTTATGTCTCCAAATCGAAATATGTTGATAGGAGTGGAAAGCATGTCGATTTTCATTCGATATTTTTATAATTTTAAATAATATTCTGTATTAGAAAGATTATTTAACATGTTTGCTTAGAAACAGAATACTTCTGGCAAAAAGCTACTTATTGCCAATTCTATAATAAAGCAAATTCGAATTCGAATGTTGTTTTAAATAATATTTACAACTAGAAAAAAGCTCAAAGGCACCAAATACTCTAGACGGCAAACTTCAACGACCATGATAACACATCCAGCTAAGAAGAAGGGATATAGTTTTTGTTCAAATATTAAAATGAAAAGTTATAAACAATAGCAGCAACTATGGAAAATTGGTGTTTTATAAAACCATTTTTTTATTTAGCACTGGCTGTTTTTTTTATTTAAAGATATAAGTTCTTAATGTTTCACCTGTTTTATTTAAGAATTAAGAAAAATAAATGAATTGTGATAATGGTTTTTGTTTGTTTTAAAGATTTGTATGGAATTGATTCTTTAGGGCCATTACGAATATTTTTATTTTCACCGTATTATTACAATTAAATGCTTTATGTCACGTAATCGGTGCCGTGTTATCATCGCTTTATCTTAATATTATCTGAAAAAACATCTCTAGGGAGGCTGACCAAATTTATGGCAGCAGCGTTATCGTTCGTCTTAATTTGACCTTTTTAAGCGTTCAGTGACTTTTTGTGAGACTTTTCTGAGCTCTAATTATTTTGCGTCTTTCGTCCGTTTTAAAAGTTTACTGACATTTTTTTATGTTTTGCAACAAATCGTCGAGAAGATGAACTTCGATCTATTAGGCTGACATGTTTGTTATAATTAAAAACCCACCAAAATTTATATTTTATTTTGCCAATTCTTGTAGTTTTTTTTGCAACACTTGCATAAAGAGTTCGAGGCATAAAAAAAAAATACAAAATGACTCTCGGTATTACTCCACACAATGGAAACAAAACTATAATAGAAACCAAGCGGCCTTTTTGCATTAAAAAATTTTATTTTTTAAGATTTTTTGTTTATAAAAAACAGCTGCTAAAATGAAAAACCATAAAAATAACAGACTTTCTTTGTTTCTTTCATTGTTTTTCGGTTAAGCGATTTGTGATTTTTATTCTTCTTAAAAGCATAGCTGACACATTTGCCATTGGCCGTGAGGATTAAGTACAACTGGAATTTGTTTTATGAGTTTCTTTGGTCACATATGCGCAATGAGTGAAAATTTTCTGCAGAGTAAGAAAATAATAGAAACAATCTTGAAAGAAACTGTCTTTTCTCTATAATTCACCTGGTAAAATCTTATTTGAACAATTAAATTTAAGACCATTTCGAAGAATAATTTGCAGTTATTATTATTATTAATTGGTTAAATAAGCAAACAAAATAGAAAAACATGCAAAAAGATGTTTTCATAAATAATTGACTAAAATTTTTAAAATTTCAGTAGGTTGGCTGTGGAAATACATCTGCCTAGTAATACGCTAAGCATTATTTTCCTTAAAAAAAGTATATTTTGAATATTACAAAAAATAAAATTATAACGCTATCTTAACGAACCATTAAATTCTCGCATGAAATAATACATGGCTTTTCAGTAAGAAATTCAAAACACTTAAAACTTTCTAAAGATCATTAAAGTTTAAATCTAAGGCCTGCCGTCATACTTTCTTATTTCTTTACACATTTTGGTGGTACCAATAACGTCGCTGGTATTAAACGATATCCTTTAAAGCTATTTTTTGTTTTCTTCTAGGATTTAAATTCTTTCTGATTAAAGCAAGGAAATTAAATTTTGTATAATAATTGAACGACCAATATTATTTGGCTTTACTAAAAATTTGATTTTAAGACACGCGTTAATATTCATGAAACGAAAAGATTATTTCAGCTGAATTAATTAATCGAAACATATAACCGCGACTTTAACTAAATATAAAATATGCAATTAAGAAAGAATATCAACAATTCGGAAATTCACTAAAAACCAATGTTTCGTGAAAAATCGTATATAATTTTTAGAATTCAATAAAATCTTAATTTTTTTAACATTTAAATTTAAGTTAAAACCAAAAATATACGATAAAAAATCGAAATAAAATAAAAAATTAATACTGGAAATATGTTTTTACTACAAAAATCGAAAATTTAATAATAAAAAATTACTTAAAATTAGATTGTAAAGAGTAGTATTAAATTTTTTTGTATTATTGAAATTAGATAACCGAGGTGAATAAAGAAAATTAAAAAATACTTCAAGAAAATTAAAAAGATCGACTTTTATCAAAAATCAAAGCTTAACACAAATTTCAAAAATAAAAAAGAAGAAATAGATTAGAAAACTGAAAGTTAGTAAAAACAAAATGCCTTTTTTTAGTTGGTTGGTATTAATATCGTAAAATATTTTAGAAATTAATGATGAGGTATATTAATGGCCTTAAGAGAATTTTTATGTTTTTATACTAATACTATAACTAAGCAATTACATGTTTTAATAATATGCGTCAAAAAACTTTGCTCGTAAAGCTTGTATGAAAAACATGGGAGAAAAACGCACACCAAGTGCTGTGTTTGTTAAAAAACTATAATTTTATATATTTTCTTTTATTAACCTTGATAGCAATTATTTAGAACTCTGCCTCGCACAGTCAAATCGATTTAAAATTTTAAACAGCACAATACATTTGAAATTAAAAACTAAAAAGAAAAAAATTTAAAAAATAAAAAACGTAAATCTTTTAAATAACTTTATGAACGAATATTTATTTTATTATTATGCAACATGTTATTGTAATTTAACAAAAATTATGCCTTCACACGCTCACGCTATTTTATGATGGCACATGCAATATGAGTTGATTAGTTTACAATTTGCATTCATAATGAATGAAATGTATAAGTTCGATTTTAAAAGTTATGCGTGAAATAAGTTACTTTAGTTGAAGTGAAGTAAACGATTTTAAAAGTTTGTAGTTCATTAAAGTTTTTAGGGCCGTGAAGGCACCGGATGTATCTTTATAATATATTTTTATTTCTAGGAAATTTTTTTTTTGTTGAGAAGGTTCTTTTCAAAACTAGATTTTTTCCCTTTTTGTGTTTTTCCACAATGTAACGGAATAGCTTTTTTTTGGCATTTTTTTTTTTTCAAGGAGAATAATTTACTTTTGATGAAATCATGCCTTTAAGTATTATTATTATTTTTTTTAATGTAGTTATAGAGTTTTGACTCAACTTTATTTTCGTGGAGCCAAACACAAACTCACAAGTAAAAAAATTAAAATAAAAGTCAGTTATGACGAAATTGGAATAAATACTCAAGTTTTAAGAAAAAATCCTTAGTTATAAGTTTTTGGCTTTAATGTTATGTTAATCCAAATACAGTTTTAATTAAAAAAATACAAGCTCTGACGAGAAAACCTATTGGAAAAATTAAACTCTTGGTGTCTTTTTCGTCCGCTAATAATTGGCAACATCTATGATCTCTATTTACGCCTATAGAACTTTCCCAATTGTAAACTGACCTAATTGTGAATTATCTCTCCCAGATTATTAGTTATCAGAAACACGCTAGTTATGAGTATTGGGGATAAGTTTAGCAAGAAATGTTTGCTTTAATGATTTATTATAACAAAGCTCTCATTAGATTGCGAAAACCTAGCTTAAAGGAATTTTTGTATATTTTGGAAGCTTAGTCAACATATAAAAAATTAATAGTATTTAATCTGGAACCAAATATAACCTCCCATTGCGGCAACAACACATTTCCTTATATTGACTACTTGATTGATTCATTGATTCATTTTAATCGTAATTTTATTTTCTGTTTAATAAATATCTTCTGAGGATTTTATTTTCTACAAAAAATCTTCACTTAAATTTAAAAACAGAAGATTTTTATAAAGTTTGTTTATTCCAAATAAATACTTATTAATTCGTGAATTTTATAATAAATAATTTTATAAAAATGTGAGTTGTAGCGTATTTTACTCATACACATATTTTATACTTTTCTTAGAAAATGTTTGTACGTGAACACTCGTAATTTTAGAATGTGTCGTTAATATTTGACAATTTAATTTAGCAAATCTACTTGCAGTTTATTTTTAAAATAAAGCAAAAACAAAAAATAAATAAAAAAACGTTAAACACATAAGATAATAAAGAACTGTAAAACAATCGATCTTTTGCAGATCTTGTTTTCTAATTAATATTTTTTTTGTTTGCTTGTATTCAAATGCTGGTGAGGGCAGTTATAAACAGAAAACATTAAATTGCCAGAAGTCTGTCCGTTATTTATTTTTAACCTATTTAATTAACAAGCTTCTTGCTTTATTTCAAATTTAAAACTTTTTTAGACAATAAATAAGTTTAAAGAACCTTAAAAAACCACAACTGCCAACACGATGTTGTAGATTAATGAATGCCAATGCTTCTAACAAGCCACACTAATCGGCTTGTTAATTTTACTACCACAACTACTTTTGTTAGGTTTGTTATTTTTTAAAAATATTTGCTTGCGCGGACGAGTGTTTTCCTAAATCGTTTGCTTTAATAAAAATTTGAAAATTTATCTCAAAATGCAAGGGAAAATAATTTTCAAACAACCCTTCCAAAAAGAGAACATCCTTATACCATGTGTGTATTTAATTCGTTTGCAACTTAAAATTTAGATTCATTGTAAACCGATTGTGATTTTACGTTTATTGAAAAGTCTTTACCAACAGATTCTTAATATCAATTGTTATAATATCCTTTTTTCTTCTCTACCAATGTCGCATAAGGAACATAAAATTTTAACTCTACTTTAAGCATATGAATAGATTTCATATCTTTGTTTTTCAATTAACGTGCAACAAAACAAAAAAAAATCGGCTAATTGCCAGCTGGACTCAAACAAGAAGTGTTCCGTACCTTGTAAGGGTCACCTTTTGAACTTAAAATTTTATGTTGTTTAGGAATTTTTTTTTTGGAAAGGTCTGTAAATTAGAAACTAATCAAATCATATTGTATGTGCCATCATAAACAGCGTGTGAAGGTATGCTTTGTGTTAAATTACAATAACAAATGCTATTTTGGAAATATTCGTTCGTCGGTACTTCTTAATAGCATATTCGTTGGCGAAGTAAAATAACGAATAAATGGCTATTCTATCTTTCTCTTTTCACCACCTGTCTTATCTCTCATCTATTCCTTTCCTAAAGAATGTAGCACGGTTAAGAAAATAACTAAATAGGCATTATTGCCTGAAGTGCTACTTCTCTTTAAAAAAAAAAAAAAAAAAAAAAAATAAGCTTAAAGATTTATGAATACAAATGATTTACGTTTTTATTTTAGTCTTTTGTTTCAATTATATTGGGCTGTTAAGAATGTAAAATTAATTTTAATAATTGAAATCAAGGTTAATAAAAAATATGTAATAAATTAAGTTTTTTAACACAAACAGCATTTGGTTGTCTTTTCCTCCGGTTGCTTTATACAGCTTTTGGGGGTAAAGCTTTTGACGCTAATCTCTATAACTAAACATTAAAATATGTAATTTTTTAGTTTCAATAAAATATTATATTGTTTACATACGTTGTTTATTTATCACTGGTTGTTTATTTATTATGTTTGTCGAGCGCTTTCGATGTGACAACATCATTTTGCAGCCGCGTTTTGATTAGTATTGAGTGATAGTGTTTGGTATTTGTTATATAAATAGTGGCGGGTACAATTAATTTTGCCCGCTAGGGTTATGTCTATTTAAATAGTATTATTCGTATTATACTGATAAATTGCTTGATATCTGTCGTGTTTATTGGAGGTATATAGTTTTATATCCATCTTTTATTATAGTTATTATATAGGTAAATTTGCGACCATCTGTGCGTGTTTTTCGTTTGTAAGAGTGTTTTAATAATTTAAGTGGTGTAAAAATTTTGTACTGTAAAGGTAATTTTTCTGTACATGAAATATTTTTTAATGATTTTTTTGTTGGTTGAGATAGTAATCGAAATATGTTTATATGTCTATCTGTGTTCGCATGATTGAAAAACTACTACTTTATACTATTTGGGAATTTATATTTTGTTTCTTTACTTGATATTTATTTTTTTTTAATTAGTTCTTATTTTACTTCAAATACATATTTAAGCTTACATTTTTAAGTATTTTATTTTTACTAGAAAAGCGAACTAAGTAGAGCTTGATATGTTTGTCACATAATTAAGCCATTTGATCTAAATATTTTTTACTGTAACCGTTACTTAAAACGAAATGGCACCTTTACATCAAATTATTTTTGGTTTTAATAAAATCATAGATACAATTGGGGTGTGTAAATGGAGTAAAGCAGCCTTATAAAATTTAAAATAAGGAACTAATAAATGATTAAGTTTTTAAATGTGTTGACATTTTAATTTGTAAAATAAATTCGCTCTGAATGAATCTAAAAGGTGTTTATGTATAGAATATATTCATTCCGAACAAAAATGAATTGAATTAAAAAAACTATTGAATGCCATATACTTCAGCACAAGATAATGAATAAGAATTTGCATTCCACCATGATTTTATTAGAATATAATCGTCCTGACTGCAGTCACTAGACACCTTATTAAATGAATTAGAACTTAGAGCAATTATTGGTAGGAACAAAATATTGAAGGCATTGATTTTATCTAAAATAATATTTTTTTATTTGAAATTTATACAGTATATGTTACTACATAGGTCGGTGCAGAAAAGTCAACAAGTGCAACAATATTGACGCGAATTTGATGATGATAGTGTTATATTTTGAAATATAAAAGATTAAAACTGAAATTTACAGTATATGTTATTACGATGTAGAAAAGTTTAAAGGTGTTACAAAATTTACGTTGAAAGTGTTGTTTTCTAAACTAAAAAAGATAAAAACCGGTAATATACACAAAGTATGTTACTACATCGGCTATAATTAAAGATGTAAATAGAAGAGTTAAACATTGTTACAAAATGGTAGGTGTTGAGGAGATCACCTGTAGTCACCTGCCCATCACAGTAGGAATGATTTGAAGATTATGATAGAGTCCTTTGAACTATTAAAGAAAAAACTTGAAATTTACTACATCGGTTAGAATAAACGATGTAGAAAGGTAAAGGGGTCTACAAAAAATACGGGATTTTGATGATTATGGTGTTATCTTTTAAACTATATAAGACACAAACGTGAAATTAACATAATGTATATAAATACATCAGCTTTGATAAACGTTTTAGAAACGTAAAGTGTGTAAAAAATTGACGTGATTTTGATCGTTTCAACTGTAAGAATAAAAGCTTACAATTTTCGCAGCGTCTTAGTGTAGCCTCTATATCAATCGATATGAGAAACAATATTAAAAATTAAAGTATATTGAAGTACCAGTTTTGTAAAATACATCCGTTTATTTCAAAAATAATTAAAAAGGCACATAATACGTATTTTGAATAAAGATTTTGTAACCAAGCATTAAGGAATGAAAAATAAAACTACGTGATTAACTGACTATATATTTTCCGAATTAAAGTAATAGAAATTTAAATAACATAGTCGATCGATAATCGTTTTTTCTTCTATAAAAAATTTTTTTGTAAAACATTATCCACTGAAATGAATAACTATTCTGGAATGACCAATGTATTATTTTGTTGCTAGCACCAAATTGTCGTGTATGTATATACTTTCTTTATTGCACTCATAATGACATTTTGCGTGGAAACTGTAACAAAGTTTATGTCTTTAAAAAAAAAATTTGCGAAGGTATAAATTTTTGTTTGTTTTTTTAATAATTAAAAGCATGATGAAATCAGTGAAGGACTTAAGTATAGGCACAAGCTGCAAAATGAAACAAAATATGTTTTTTTCACATTTGTAAGTATCAAATATTTATTTAAAGAACATATAATAATTATAACAGTAATTCATATTAAAAATAACCAAAAAAGTCGAACAGATTTTATTCGGTGGTAGAAAAATAACTAAAAGTTTTAAAAAACTTGATTTTCTGTGGGACAAAAGTATAGGCACATTCTTTGTTAACGGAATCAAAACTAGTCAAAATCTCAAATTAGTATTTTGTTGGCAGTCCATTCTGCTTAATAACAGCTTTAAGTCTATTAGGCATAGAGTGTACAAATTTTTTTGTAAAATTTTTATCCATTTTAAGCCATTCTTCGGTTAACGCTGTTTTAAGCTCACATTTGTTTGAAATATTGCGTTTCCGAATTCTTCGGTCTAGCTCCTCCCACAAATGCTCAATTGGACTTAGGTCTGGGGACTGCGGAGGATGTGGCAATACATGTGCGGTGTTATATGCAAGCCACATCTTGACGTCGTGAGCACAATGTTTGGGGTCATTGTCATGCTGGAATGTAAATGACCCTGACAAACCAAATTTAATGGCGCTTTTCTTAACATTTTGCTTTAAAATATTTAAGTAAACAGTCTTGTTCATTATTTCATCAATGAAGACTAGTTCTCCGACACCCGCTGCAGACATATAGCCCCAGACCATAACTCCTCCGCCACCATACTTTACTGTTGGTGTAAGATTTTTTTCGTCATATGCAGTATTACGTTTTCGCCATACTCGTGAGTGTCCATCAGGCTTAAAAATATTAAATTTGCTTTCGTCTGAGAAGAGAACCTGTTCCCAGAAACTGCATGGCTGATTTTCAAATTGTTTTGCATAATCCATACGTCTTTTTTTTATTAACTGCAGATATTAATGGTTTTCGTCTAGCAACACGTGATTTATAACCGGCTTCATGTAGTAATCTCTGAACAGTTTTAGAGTGCACGTCCTTACCGAAATTTTCCTTGATGTCCGCTGCCAGCTGTGTAGATGTTGTTTTCGGATCAATTTTAACTTTCCGTATTATTTGGGCACGTTCTCTCTCAGTTAATTTTCTGGGACGACCACAGCGTTTAGCACTTTCAAAGATAGTTTTACCTTTAAAACGATTAATTATTGTCCGAATAGTAAAACGGCTTCGATCCATTAATTCGCCAATCTCAGCTAAATATTTGCCTTGGTTATGCAGATGGAGAATTATTTTTCGCTGTGATTCTGTAGTTTCACTTAATTTAGGACACATTTTTTAGAAAACGACAAAGAAATTATTATTTTTAAAAAATTTTTCTGACTTTTCACCAACTGAAACAAATTGAAAATAATAACGGAACATTCCATTCTGTCAAAAAATACAGTGTTGCCAGATTGGCGAATTTATAATCATCTTTTATTTCCGTTAACAATGAACGTGCCTATACTTTTGTCCCATAAAAAATCGATATTTTTAAATTTTTTTTTTTTGTTATTATTCTATCGGCGAATGAAATCTGTTCAAATTTTTTGATTACTTCTTATATGAATCTTTGTAAGAACCCTTTTACGTTCTAAAAATAAACATTTGATGATAATCAATTTCAAAAAAATTACTGTTTGCTTCATTTTGCACCTTGTGCCTATACTTAAGTCCATCACTGTATGTATTTTTAATAAAGAATAAAGGACCTACCCTGCGTTCATTTCAAGTTTTATCCTGTTCAGTTCAACAAATAGACTATAGTCGCCAAAATCAATTCCATTTTTTACACCCTTTAACTTTTTGACATCGTTTATCATAACTCCGTAGTAAGATGCACTGTGAAAATTTCAAGTTTATATCTTCTATAGTGTAACAGATAACACCTCAATCATTTCAATAATGTCAAATTAAGGTGTAAATATTAGTTTTAAAATTTTTATGATCACACGTTGATATGATTTATCCTTACATATGAAATTATCATTTTTAGTGTTAAGAACAAAACCAAAATCGGTAAACAGCTTGTATATGAAACATAATTTAATTTTAAATGCAAAATTTATAAATTTCAAACAAAAAATTAGCAAAAATAATATTGAATATATTGCAATTGCAATTTACATTAAAATAAAAAAGAAAAGGAAAAGAAAAGAAATATAAACGGCTTAAATATGTCGTGGAGCTGACGGTTACTGCGAAGTGTCACTAATCTAGGTTTTACATCAATAGTGATGGAAGAGCTGCAGTTAGAAAATCTAAGGCATGCTTTCTCTTGCCACATCTCAATTAAATTTATCGCCACTTTTTTAGGCAAATCGAACTGGAACAATATAAAAAGACATAGTAATGTTAAATGTTTTTCTTATCATAAACATACAAATTTACTTCGTAAAATAGTGGTGTTGTTAATGACAAAAACACGTTTTCTAAACACATCAAAAATAGCAGTGGTGTGGTACATATTGTTACGTTTTTTCGTTTTAGACAAACTCTCGGGGAGTTTTTTTCATGTGGAATACCACTGTGGAATATTTTAAATTATCCTTTTCCTACTCTGTGGCTCTGGCTTTGTTTGAAGCTACAATGTGGTCTCTTGCTTTGCTTTTACAGCTTACTTTTACTTTTTAACGCAGCCATCTACGCCAAACTACTCTGTAATACTATAATTTCTACCTACGAAAATAAATTGACAACTTTTTTAGTACTATTATACCAACAAAATTACGCACTTTCTCATTTTCCTATTTTCTATAGGATATGAAAATATTTTTACGAAAAAAAGTATTCTTTTTTGAAGGGACTTCCCCACAAAATTTTATATAATCCATTCAGCAGACACAAAAAAACTCAAAAAAGGGTTTTTTGTATTCCATATCTGCATCCTATCTACACCAACATTTTCAAAAAATATTTTATGTACAGCAATGCAATATTCCTAAACTTGAGAAAACCTAACAAGAAGTTGTTGTAGATATTTTTAAGCAATTATATATTCGATTTTTTTGTCACTTTACTCTTTTAAAATTTTTACCTACTTTGCTTGGCTTACAGAAAAAATGTCTCTGAAAGGATAGGAAAAATAAATACTAAAAAAATACATAATACAAATTCTAGTTTTTTAAATCAATATTTGAAATTATATTATTTTTATTATAAAGTACTGTTATTTTCCCCAAAATAAACCTTATAGCTTTTGCCTGTCAAATTAAATTTTGAAGAAGATATCTTTGATAAGGACTGCCCGAATGGTTCCTTTGGCTCTTTTAAGTGATTTGATTATATCACATTGAACCTACCTAATTGAAATTTTCTAACAATTTTTTCTTCGATTTACAACTAAATTTTCGGAAACCAATATAGTATGCATGAGTTCATTAAAAGGCGGAACAAATTTTTGCAATATAATGGTTTTGGTTGGTTTGCATTTTTAAATTACTTTTTCAACATTCAGCAAAACTATTTGCTACATATTTTTTGTTTGCTTTTTTATTTGTTATTGCTTTAAAAACGCGTTGATAAAATGTGTAATAATTTTCAAGCCTGAGCTTATTAAATTTTTACCCGAAACATCTCATGCAGTTTTAGTGACAGTAGAACAGAATACACCGGTTAAATGCACAACATTCTAAAAATAATTAAAACAGTTTCCCAATATAAAAACAAAAAATTATGTTTAAGCGCTTGGTCTAATAAGAAGTTTTCAAATTTTATATTAGTTTTAATTTAAAAAAAAAAATATGGGCTTGTGAAAGCCATTAATAACGTGCATTTTTGGTCAACGCTTCGATAAAGCCATGAAATAAGTCAGTTAAATTTGCGTTCATAGAAATGAAATTTTTAAACATTTCGCAAAAAATATTTAGAGAAAGATAGTAGTAATTCCACAGCAGTGATGACCAAAATATAACAAGAAAGTTGTACAAAGAGAAAATTAACTTAAAATGAAGACTATTATTTTTTTTTTTTGATATTAATTATTATGTAAAAATAACTGTTATATAAAATTGAGGGCGCTCTAGATAAAAATAATTTTCACAATTTTTATGTGGTGTTGAAAATACCAACAAAGATTTTTAGTTGGTTATACATATTTATATATAACAAACAATATAATAGATAAGTGTTTTCAAAAAGGATATTTATCCAAACTATTTTCAAAAAATTACTGACGAAGCGTGATTTTTACTAAATGGTAAATTAGGAAAATTCGTAAGGTTCGACAAAGAAATTAGATAATAATTTCTTGACATATTAAGCTTAATACTGTCATTTGTCCTTATTGCTTTTCAGGATCCTTTTTGTTAACTTCTATATTAAAAATATTAATTTTTTTTAATTACTCAAAATTTTGCTCTCTTCGAGAACTAAACAAAAGAGCTTAATAATGTGTGTGAAGTTTGCTAAAAACCTTGTTTTTAAGGATTGCTAAAACTTTTCGATAAAATTTCCTCAAACAATTTATTTGTGAAAGTTCTAAAAATTTAAATTTAATTACATTTTAAATCCTTTATGTCCTTTACGGTACAAAATCCACTAATTTTTGACCATTTGTAAAAACATTTAATGTATAATGGGCCATTTATTGATATAAAACAGCAGAGAATAGTTGTAACTATTATGCAGCTTTCTTAAAACGGAAATAAGCGATAAAATATAGAACATGTTTACAAATAATTTGACAATAATCGAATCATCACCTGATGGTTTGTTTTGTTTTTTCTGTGAGCTCTCACGGGATTTCATTAACCTGACCACAAAACGTGTATAGCTAATCCTCGACTTTGCCTATTGTGAATTAGGCAGCATAACATTTTTAGTAGTTGAAAGAACTATTCTTTTTAATTCTTTTTTGTTTTTTTTTTCAATTTACCTTTTAGTAATTCAAAAACTTTCTTCCACTGTATAAATAAAAATTTGAGAATAAAATTAAAATAATAGTGTTAATTTTATTGAAAAATATGCCACTATGATGGGTACTACATGTCAAAACTAAAAATCTACTGAAAAAAAAAAAACAACTTAAGAATTTCAAACACTTTTTTTTGTCGTTAACTTTTTTGTCATGAAAGATAAACAAAATGGATTGCATTTAATTAACCTTTAAATGGTGTTATCTATTATATATTAAAAAACATGGAGCCTATTGTTATTTATCACAATGATTTAATTATTTGATATTGCAAAATACTCTAATAAATTAAGTTGCTTAAAGTCACTTTTTAATTATTCAAATCTCAATGCAATCTCTTTTATATTTATCGATAGTAAAGAGATCGACAAGGTTATAACTTAAGTAAACGAGAAGTCGAGTCATTCGATATTCTTTGTAAGACATAATTAATCACTTTGGTTATTTTTATTATAAATTCGTGATGACACCATTTATTGGAAAACAATTATAAAAACTTGTAGTTCATTAATTATGTATAGGAAACGTTTTAAAAATCTACGATTTTTATGCCAAAGTGTTGAGTTACATCTAATCCACTCTTTTTAACAAACTATTTTTTAAGACATGGGCAAAATAAAGTGTTTTCTGTTTTTCTTGAGTAAATCAATTAATCGGGTAAATTAAATTAAGCGGATCTAAAAATATTTCTCTCGACACTTTTAGCATATAAAAACGCATAACCTGTTCGTTTCCACCAAAATGAAATGTGTAAAAATATAAATTTATAAGAAGTTGCACTACCAAAACAAGATTTAAAATTAGGGCCGATAACTATATCCCATTCAAACATTCTTATATATCAGTATAGTTATTATTACATGAAAAAAGTACACAACAGCCCGTTAAGCCCTTGATTAAGATTGTCACTAGGGGACTAATTCAACGCTCAAGTCTTGAAACATATCTTTCTTTTATTTACGAGAAAAGCAACGCACTTCATACGCTCGCTCCAAATAAGAAGAAACATAATGTTTGCTTATATGTAGCTAGACAATGGCACACTTTACATATTATCCACGTTCAATATGGCGAAGGTAAAAGTATGTATATAACTGTTTTATGGTATCGCTGATTGGAAATTTACATTTTTACTAACGTTGTCTCATTAAAATTATAGCTAGAATTTACCTTCAATATCCGACAAATAGACATTTACAGTTGTAAATACTTCCTGAAATCTTGCGTTGACTTTAACATAAAATTTTTTTTCAACAATCCATGAAAACTATCCCGTGGGATTTTTATTCATACATTTCTCTTTTAACTCTTTAAAAAATCATTACTTGATTTCAAATCAATTAACCGTTGTGGTCTCATTGCAAGTTTTACATAATTTAGCAAATCAAAAATAAATAAACTACAAACTTTGTTTATATCTTAGAAATATATGTCCATCTCCCTAATTCCTATCCTAATAAACAGACGATATCATGTTAATAAAATCAGTTTTGCGATATTATTAAAGAAAATTAAGACATTAGTACTTTTAAGACTCGGAATTAATTTTTGGACCTTTTTTGTTTTATATGCAAATAATTGACTGTAGGCTACCTATTCACGAAGAGCGCACTAATATATAGAAATAATTTAGCATTACAAACAGCAAACTCCAACTCATAATAATTTGTTTTAAATAATTTAAATACAACCAACAAATTTAGTCACAGCTATCTCTCTCATCAATATTTACTATTGAAACATGTCATTCAAAAGCTTGTTATAGCCTTTTAAAAACCAAAACTATATAAAAATATTGAAAAACAAAAATTGAAACACAACTATCCAAAACCAAAACGTGTTTCAGATTAAGTTTAAGTCATTTAATATGTGCAGATAGACATTAAACACAATGCAGTCATATGCAACTATTTAGTGTGTTTTAACAACAAAATGGACCGGAAGCTGTCATTAAATATAGAACATCAAAAAACAGCAGTAAAAAAGAACGTGATATTGTGTATTTGGGGTAGGTCCAAAACTTTCTATGAACAGATCTTCATTAAAAAATTGTATAGGATGCCTTTTTCTAATCAAAGCAAATAAAAATATTAAATATATCGCATTGATCAAATAAAATATAAAACTACAACACGCTTCCGTTTAGCACAACTACAACGATAAAGCCATTTGTTCTTTAAGGGTCGAGAATTATAATGGTTTAACTTATTTATATTTCTCAAAGAAACCTACAGTTGCCGGTTTAGTTTTCGTTTATTCTTAATTCCCAAATAAATAGTATTTTGCATATATGTACAAATATTCATACAATGTAAGTATTCACAAGTATGTAAATTTGTACATATATTATATGAACAGCTTTAATCTTTACGCATTTCCCTTTTAAAGAAATCACATTTTTAATAAATTGAAAAATATCAATTAAATGGAAAGATACTTCATATACATATTTATATATTGGTCTCATTTATTGGACGTTTTCAACGCCTAAACATTCAAACTTAATATCTGTATTTTGTTGTATAATTGTGATAGCAAAAGCCGTTTTATATTTGAAGTTTTACTCTACAACTCACTTTAGCACGAGTATTATTTGATTGGTGTTATTTTCCGTGAATTATTATTGAACTTAATGGAACGGGCTTTTTTAGTGTTGCCAATGTCAAATTGCATCTGGAAATATCGCAGCTGAATCTATTCACACGAAATATGGTTATTTTGAATCTGAATAAATATAAATGGAAAGTTGTTAAAATAATTCAAGCTTACAGCGTGTTAATAACAAAACATATTGTAATTGGCACACAAAAAATATACAAGGTACAGCAATTCATTTTTTTTCGGCTGTATTAGAAAATTTAGTTAGTTCTTTTAAAAGTTTTGGTGATTATTATTGTTAAATAACGCAGATATAACAGATAGTCAAAAATGATGCTAAATTTTTCTCGTCAAATACTCCATCTAAGGCACAATATATCTTGTCGGTGGACAAGATTAGCCTTAGCCTTAGCCAGCGGTATATTTTTGAGGAAGATTAATAATTATTTTTATTTAATAGCCCTATGAGAAATTGTATTAGTCTGGTAGCATTGCTAATATTTTTTTATAGTTTGCGTGTAAGTTTTTTTCATTCAATTATACCAATTGACAGCCCACGCAATATTTTTCGAGTGTTTCTGTTTTTTTCTATTCAAATATCATTCATTCATCCATTCATTATTTTTCTTTGATTTTGTATTTCTTGTCTTTGCAGTTTTTAAAAAAACGTGTGATTCCGGTTTTGTTTCTTGAGAAGTTGGCTATTAAGTGTTTGTCTGCTGGTTTATCTTATATGCATTTTGTTTTGTTTGGCTGTAAGCTGTACTCGTAGGCCAGTAGGAAATATAAGTTTATATTGCAACAACATATAACTTTATGAGGCCTCATATTAAAGTAACTTGCAAATTGAAATAATGGACAATAATCATAGTCATTAACATCATAAATATAGTTTTTAAAAAAACATAATCTTTGTCTGCTTCGTACTCTTATGAATGAGTGTGTAAGTTATATAAAACATTGGATTATTTTTGACTAGATTTCCTTAAAAACGATAGATAGGTATATATTTAAAAAAAAAACAAAAATAGTATAATATGTAATTTTCTACAACTAAAAAAGCATATAAAATTGGAACATCTATATTAATTTCAAAATATAATTTCTAAAACTCATCGATTATTAGTTTGATAATTTTATTGAGTACAAAAAAAATGAATTTTAAATAATAAAATTGATTTAAGGTAGAAGTCAATCAGTTTTATTTTTGACTTCTTGTTTTTTATAAGAACACAATTTTTTATTATTATTTTTTATCCTTTTTTCAAACGTGCATACAGGTTTATCTCTAAGAGTTTTTAAGACTTTTTTCCGATTAATTATAAACATGATACAAAAAAGCAAATTTATTTCAACTATACGAATGAATGAACGAATAGGAAAATAAGAAACTCTTTTTTAACTTTTGCTTTGTTATGTCTGCCTTCTCCTTCAATTAGAGGAAATAATAATTTTCTGTCATGTGTAAATTATTTTAAACATATTGTACACCATTATTTCGTTTACCAATCAGCCGTAAGAAGGACAATATTTTTTAAACTGAGCAAAAATAATGGATGATTTTATCGTAAAAAAACTTAGAAAAAACTTAGAAAAAACTTTTAAGTTTCCGAGTTCTGAGAAAATTTTAATCAAAGATAAAAAATTAAAAATAAATCTGATCTTTAAGCAGATTTTTTCTAAGAAATAGAACTAGACAACATCTAAACATATAAGCATGATTAAATGGATTAAATTTGTCAACAATATTACGCCATTTCAGCCTTTTTTAAATTTATACAAATTTTGGCTCCATTGCTGTGGAGGTGGTCAATAAAAGAATAAGGTTAAATGTACCGTAGATAACGTCTAGTGGGCATGTGGAAGCTACTACTACTTCACGGTCCCAACGACCCGGAGAAGCCATTAAACTTGAAAGGATATGGATATAAAGGGTGATAAAGATATGTATTCAAGGTCAAAATTAAAACTTAAAATTCTTATTTTCAGAAACCTTCCAGCTTTTTCAGGTTAATCTTTTCGGGCAGATTACCAATTCCGTAATATTTCAGTCTTCTGAAAACTAATATATCGTCGGTTACAGGTTAACATCTCTTAACATGTTTTTGTACTCTCCAGAAGACAAAAAAGGTAATTACTCATTTGCTAAGCCGTGTTAGCAGTTAAAAAAAAACGTTAGTAGACTTTTATTGTGGGATGATGTAAAAAACCAAGGCTGTTTACTTTATTTTTCATTATATAAAATTAAAATAAATAATGACCCGATTCGATGCTTTTGCGAGTTAAGAGTTGTCAACCTGTGTCCGACGTTATGCCATTTAAGAAAAAGTTTTCTTTAAATTTTTTTCCAGTTATTAAGATTTTGTTAATAAAAAAATTAATCAATAATAAAAACCCGTGTTACTACTAGAACGAGATGATTTTTAAAAAGATGTATATTTGAAGAGTTAGATCTTAAACCAAAAATTTTTCTCCTTAAAATGCTGGAATCAAAGAAATGAAATCCGATTTGTATGTTAAATCAAGCAAAAAAAAAAATAATAATAAAAAATAAAAAAATAAAAAATCAGTATGAAAAACTTAATTTTTAAGAATATTAAATTCAATTAATTTTGGTTTTATTATTTACCCTTGTTTTCATTTGTTTGATTTTTTTATAAACTGCAGTTTTACAAAGTATCGACTCTACTTCGTAATTCAGAGGAGATATAAATAACGATTTTAATTAAATTGACACAAAATCTTCTTCTATTTAAAAACAAATTTCGTAATGAATTATATGCATTTATTCGTGTCATTTAATTTTTAACTCACCCATTACGATTTATAGTGCACCATAAAGCTATGAACTTAGGTAACATTGATTCAAATATCTTATAACGGATAGCTTTGATCATCTGTGATATCTTATTTTAAAATAAAACCCCATTAAGCTTTAGCTGTAAAATGACTGGTATGTTAGGCACTAAATTTAGTTTTGCAAAAGAATTAATAGTTGTTGAGAAAAAAATGTTGATTAGAAATTTAAACCGCCTATGATTATTAAAGCTGTCTAATTACAGGTTAAACACACAAGTATATAATAAATCACCATTAAGCAACTGTTTTCAAATAAACTATTAAACATGAACTCTAAAAAACGCGAGAGAAGAGAAAACAATAAAAATTTTAATGAACATCAATAAAATATTAACTAAAAACAAATGGTTGCTTTATAATTATTTTAATATACTTTATATTAGGTATAGGGAAAATTTTTATCGGTTTGAACACAATCAATTTTATCTGAAGGGAAAAACAAAAGCTGTTCGACACGTTGGAATAGGCTGCAGTAATAGTTCGACAAGTAAAAGAGTTACGTGCAAAAGAGTAAAGAGGTTCATTTAGAAAACTAAGAAATAGGGTTGGGGAGCGAACAGTGCCTTGTGTATCCAGAAATTTATCTTGAACTCGTTTTGTGAGATCCCATTCGTAAAAACCCGATCTCTAAAGAAACCCGATATAAAACGAAAAAAGTTATCATTAACCTCAAAAGCATTAAGTTTTGAGAGATGTGCATCATAAACACCATAGAAAAGTCTGGAGGCACCACCTACTTTTAGCAAAATGGTGTATGGAATGACACCTTTTTTTCCGAGAGCTCGTGTAGAGCGCCCCCTACGGAAACTATACTGGCAGTCAGTTAGAAAGCTGTTGGATACTTTTTCAAAACTTACGTACACACGTTGCACAAATTTAAATATTTATTACAATAAATACTGGTATTTTTTTTTATAAAAATTCAGTTTTGAGCTGAGTCATTTTACTTGCATCGAGTATCAAAATTTATTTGATTCAGTATTCACAAGTGGCAAATTTGGGTTTGTGTTAGTAAAATGTAAAAGTTTTTTTCGCCTACACTTGCATGTTGCCATGGGAGGTAATTAAAATGTATAATACATTTTTTTTAGATTTAAAATCAAAAAATTTGCCGAGATAAATGTTATTATCTGAAATTTGTGTGTAGATTTTGTTAACTCGTCTAATCCGATATCAATTTTCAACGCTGGACTTACTTAGCCTAGCTTTAGATAGATTCTACGGTATTATGGGCAGGACGTTTCAACATACACCTTTCACTGTATATTAAAGATGACTTTGACAGACTTAACAGTGCACAGTGGCTTGAAAACCATTCCTTTTGGACAAAATTCGATATATCATGAACCACAAACGCAATGCAAGGCAAAGGTGTTTCTCAATAAACCTGGGAACGGTTTTTCACCCAGGGTGAACGGGGCTTCTGGGTAGGCCACATTAGTTGAATACCTCAGGCAATTTTTGTAAATGTTGTGAAAAGTTTATTTTTAGCTTAAATGTTCAATTTTTTTATATTTAATTAGGCCTTGAAATATCAATAAAAGTGCTTGGGAGATAATTGGCTTACAATTATATTTTTTAAATTTTCGCCGGACTTAGCTTAGCATTTTTGGAGTAGTTCTTATATCTTTAAGACACTTGGTATACTCTTAATAAAATTTAAAATAAAGAGGTTTCAAGTTTCGTTCCGATTACGCTTTTCGTTTAAAAGTTACAAGCCTCTGAATTAAGAAAATATATAAATTCCGCTTTTTAAGGATTTTTTCTAAAATTTTAACTTGAATTTACTGCGGTACTAGCAAATTTTTTTAAAACAATTTTAAAGACAACGTATAGCAAATGCGAATAAAAGAAAAATTACTTAAAAAATTACAAAGGTTCTCAATTCAGCCCTATCCAAACATACACAATTTGAAACAAAATTTAAAATTATTTCAAAATTTTTCGGAGTGCGAAGTTGGAATTAAAAACAGAACACAGGCTGCTAAGTCCCCAATTGGTGGCCACAAACTCCAAAAAATATTTGACAGCCCCGTGATTTTAAAAGTCAGAGTAGCCTTTTTATAAAATTTATATGATAAAATAAAAAAATTAAATTAATTTATTTTACCAACTGAATAAAAACTTCTTTATCTATATAACAATAAAATTGTGTAAATATATCTCAATGCGTTTTGATTATGCGGCAATTTTAATTTCATATAAAAAATACCTTAACGTGCTTTTTGCAGTTTCTGCGGTAAATGTCGTGAAACAGGTAGTACTCTGCGACATTTTTTCATGAAAATTTTTAAGGCATATCAAAACGATCAAGGACATAATGTCCATGGATATTATAGGTATATTTTATGAGGTTTGTTGTAAGAAACATGTAACGATTTATAAACTGGGTAAAAAAATTCTCGAAAAAATTTTGTACCATAGACAGATCCATATCTGAAAACCATAAAGAAAAAAGGTTAAAAAGCGATAATTTGCAGACTGATCAACCGACAGTAAGAAAATTTGAAACAAGCGCATATGGTTGATTTGTTATTGACTTAATATGACTTAACGGAATTCAAAAAGTGTGAAATATTGGTAGGACCTTTTTTAGAAAATGTAGTACAAAAGCAAAAAAAAAAAAAACGAAATCAACTGGTTTTAATGACATTTTTTGTTTTGACCCTTGGCCACAGATAAAGACGTTCTTTTTGAATTTTAAAATGTTTTATCTTTGACATTTTCGATTTTAAAAATACTTCTATTTCACTAGTGTCTGAAGAAAGACATTATATCTTGGTTTAGATTATATATAAAAGGTAAAAATGCTTTATTTTAAAAAGAAAAGAACTACGAAATTTTTCTAAATAACGAATATATTATGCCGGAAGGGTTATAAGAAATAATAATATTGATCAGTTATTGCAAAATAAAAAATTTAAGTATCAACAAATAAGTGTTTTAAAAGAAAAGCTCGAGTTAGTTTTATTTCAAATGTATACAGTTTTGAGTTCTTGGTTTTCGTTTTTTTTTTTTTTTTATTAAAAAAGTCAATAAATAATACTTTTGCATATATTTTGTGTTATTTACTTTTTTACTGGTAATTTCATTAGTTATTATTACTTTTTTGTTTTAAAAATTTATTTCAATAAAAAGCTTTTTAAATAATTTATCAAATGTTAAGATGGGGAATTCAATAAGTGTTTGTTAAATCGAATTTCTTTTCTATTTATTTTGTTATTAAGAAACGATTCATTTGGCGAATCCACACAATGTTTAGTACTCCTTAAGGTAAGACTTTGAATGGTTACAAGATTACGCTTGTATTATAGAGATAAAATCCATATTCGATTTGGATAAAGTGCAAATATTTACTACGCATTATTTTGAAGCAAAAACTCTTTAATTGGGGTTTTTTCTTGATTTTTGTTAGATTAGGACTAAATGATTTATGATTATATTGGATTGTTATTTCGGTTTTCATCGTTGATATCTATATACGGATTTTCTAAATGAAATCGGTGGCATGTCATAGTGTCCAACGACATAATGTCCGCACTCAAAGGTGACATAATTTCCATGGATTTTCTCCTCTATGATATCACTAACACCGGCTTCGTTCACCAACAATTTTCTTCAAGCCAGTTTGTAAAAACGTTGTATCTTTCTTACATAGAATACCTTAAAATATACCTATTATATCCATGGACGTTACGATGCTACGTTGATGGACATTATTTCGCATCGTAGTGTGACTTTTTGGTGCAACATAATGTCCACGAATGTTGTGACATGCCACCAATGAAATGTAGGAGATTTGCAAGTACTTGCAGCTTAAATAATACAAGTATGTTGGAAAAGTGATAGGATTAGCAACTGTTAAGGTTTAATAAAATTCCAATTAATATTTCCCCTTTTTTATTTTTTGGTCATGTAACTTTTTATGATTTAATCGAACCATGATGTTATAGACGAATTCACCGATATTTCAATAAACATTAAAAAGTTTTCATTTCGTCGTTATTTTTAATTTTGTTACATATTTTAAAGTTCCGTACCGTTATTTTTGTGGTAGGAGTAAAAAAAAAACAAAAAAATAGTAGGAAACCTTTACTGTAGGATGATGTAAAGAAAACAAAGTTATTTATTGTATTTTTCATTGAATAAAATTAAAATAATAACCCTATTCGATTCTTTTGCGAGTTAAGAGTGACCGACAATATACTCTTTAAGAAAAAGTTTGCCTATTAATATTTTTCCAGTTATTAAGTCTTTGTTAATAAAAAATTAATCAATAATAACAACACGTGTTCAACTAGAACTAGAGGATTTTAAACCAAAAATTTCTCTCCTTAAAAAGCTGGAATCAAAGAAATGAAACCCGCTTTGTACGTATTTTTTAATATATATTTTAAACTATAACGCAAATAGAACATTTAGCTCTGGTTTTTATGTTAAATAGAGCAAAGAAAAAAAATCAGTATGAGAAATTTCATTTTTAGTAACATTAACACATTTTATTTTAAAAGGTGTTCTATTAAATTTTTTTTAATTGCCTTTGTTTTCATTTGTTTTTTTTTTTTATATGTGAATTCAGTTAAGCTTTTACGTTTATTCTATAAACTGTAATTTTGTGAATTAAAGTTACACAAGAATAAAATCTTCTTCTATTAAAAAAAAAATTTCGTAATAAATTATATGCATTTATTCGTGTCATTTAATTTTTAACTCACCCATTACGATTTATAGTGCATCATAAAGCTCTGAACTTAAGTAACACTGATTCAAATATCTTATAACGGATAGCTTTGATCATCCGTAACATCTTATTTAAAAGAAAACACCATTAAGCTTTAGCTGTGAAATAACTGGTATGTTAGGCACTAAATTTAGTTTCGCAAAAGAATTAATAGTTGTTGAGAAAAATTTAATCAACATTAGAAATACAAACAGCCTATAATAATTTAAGCTGGCCAATTACAGGTTAAACACACAAGTTAATCACCATTAAGCAGCTTTCTTAAAATGAAATGACCTCTTAAACATGCGAAAGAGAAGAAAACAGTAAAAATTGTAATGAGCATCAATAAAAATGTTAATTAAAAACAAATGCCTGCTTTGTAATTATATTTTAATATATTTTATATTAGATATAGGGAAAAGTTCTGTCGTTTTTGAACACAAGCAATTTTATTTGAAGGCAAAAACAAAAGGCGTAAGACACTTTTAAAGAGGGAGATTTTCATTTTCAGATTATATATCTTGGTTAGATGAACCCGTATAAGAAAAGCAAACATGTAAAAGAGTAACGTTTAGAAAAATAAGAAAAATGGTAGGAGAAAGCACAGAGCCTTGTGGTACCCTAAATTTTTCTTGAGCACGTTTAATTTGATCCCATCTACAAAAATTCGTATAGTGCGATTACTGAAGAAGCCCGATATGAATTGGGAAAAGTTATAATTAACCCCAAAAGCAGTAAGATTTGCCACCCCCTATTAAACACCTTGGAATTATCTAGAGCCACCACCTACTTTTTCCGAAACGATGTAGTGTGACACCATTCTACCAAGAGCCTCCTGTAGAGCGCCCTCTACAAGAGCTATACTGGCAGCCGCTTAGTAAGCTGTTAGACTCCAGATACTTCTTTAGAACTTATATATATATACGTTGAACAAATTCAAATATTTATTACAATAAATACTAGTATTTTCTATAAAAATTAAGTTTTGAGCTGAGTCCTTTTACTGGCATCGAGTATTAAAATTTAAAAGCTTTTCACCTACGCTTGCATGTTGCCATGGGAAGTAGTTAAAAAGTATAATTTTTTAGATTTAAATACAAAAAAATTTCTTTAGATAGATTCTACGATATTAGGGGCAGCACGTTTTAAAATACATCTTTTAATTATAAAATAAACAAACATCTATATTAAAACAGACTTTGACAGACCTAGCAGCGCACAGTGGCTTAAAAATCATTCCTTTGGACAAAATTCGATATACCATGGACCACAAATTCAATGCAAGGCAAACGTGTTCCTCAGTAAGCCGGCGAAGCCGATCTTGGTTATATTGTAGAGGAGCAAAATTTAGTGCACGGCAGGAACAAAATTTTAATAAAAATTTGTGGCCAGTACAAATTCCATATATCCATCATCTGACTATTCTCTATGAAGATCACTGCAACACTGTATAAAATGAAATAGAATAAATTTTGTAGCATAGACAGATCCATATCTGAAAACCATTAAAAAAAAAGGTTGAAAAGCGATAATTTGCAGACTGATCAACCGACAGTAAGAAGATTTAAAACAAGCGCATATGGTTGATATTATTGACTTAATATGACTTAACCAAATTCAAAAAGCTTAAAATATTGATAAAACCTTTTCTAGAAAATGGAGCATAAAAGCAAAAAAAAAAAAAAAAACAAAAACAAAAACGTTTTTCTCCGCAACTAGTTTCAATGACATCTTTGGTTTTGACCCTTGGCCACAGACAGTGACGTTGTTTTTGAGTTTTAAAATGTTTTATCTTTGCTATTTTCGATATTAAAAATTACTTCTATTTAACTAGTGTCTGAAGAAAGACATTATATGTTGGTTTAGATTATATAAAAAAGGTAAAAATGCTTTATTTAAAAAGAAAAGAACGACGAAATTTATTCCACATAACGAATATATTATGGGAGAAGGGATATAAAAAATAACTACATTTCAATTGTTAAATATTTTCTTAATATGTTTGCATACATTTTCAGTTATTTATTTTTTTACTTGTAATTTTATCAGTTTTTATTTCTTTTTTATTTAAAAAGTTATTTAAATAAAAAACTTTTTTTAATAATTTAGCAATCGTTAATATGGGGAATTCAGTACCTGTTTGTTAAATCGTATTTGTTCTATTTATTTTGTTAACACAAAACGATTCATTTGGCGAATCCACATATTGTTTAGTACTCCTTAAGGTAAGACTTCGAATGGTACAAGACTACGCTTGTATTGTAGAGATAAAAACCATATTCAATTTAGATATTTTGCAAATATTAACTACGCATTATTTTTAAGCAAAGCCTCTTTAATTGGGGTTTTTCTTGATTTTCTCTAGATTAGGACTAAATGGCTTATGATTATATTGAATTGTTATTTCGGTTTTCATCGTTGATATCTATATACGGATTTTCTAAATGAAATCGATGGCATGACATAGTGTCCAAGGACATAATGTCCATGGACTTTATGCAGCACTCAAAGGTGACATATTGTCCATGGATTATCTCCTCTATGATATTACTAACAGCGGCTTCGTTTACCAGAAATTAAAAACGTTATATCTTTCTTACATAGAATACCCTAAAATATACCTATAATATCCATGCACGTTACGATGCTACGTTGATGGACATTATTTCGCATCGTAGTGTGACTTTCTGATGCAACATAATGTCCACGGACTTTGTGACATGTCACCAATGAAATGTAGGAGATTTGCAAGTACTTGCAGCTTAAATAATACAAGTATGTTGGAAAAGTGATAGGATTAGCAACTGTTAAGGTTTAATAAAATTCCAATTAATATTTCCCCTTTTTTATTTTTTGGTCATGTAGACGAATTCACCGATATTTCAATAAACATTAAAAAGTTTTCATTTCGTCGTTATTTTTAATTTTGTTACATATTTTAAAGTTCCGTACCGTTATTTTTGTCTCTTAATTTACTGCACACTCACTTTTTTTAATCATAAAAAAACGAAAGATCAACTTTTTGAAAAATCTAGAAAACGAAGCTTATTATGTTTCAAATGTGCTAAAGCAAAAACTTCGGAGTTTGACAAAAAAATGGAAAAATTCCTACACTGCTCTGTAGCAAAAGAAAATACGTAATCCTACTGCAACTTTTTAGTTATATACAAATTAATAAAGCGACATATTAACAAACACACGAATTTATTCCAGGTTTGGGTTTTTCCAAAAAAAAAAAAAACAAAAAATAAAGAAATAAATAAATAAAAATAGACTGCCTAATCTAAAAGTCGTATAAACTTTAGTTTTCAAAATATAATATTTAAATTAATTATTTTTTTTTTATAATATGCAAGTGCCCGCGCATTGATAAAAAAAATCATCATCTTTTAACTGTATAAAAGAGCCGAAAAAAGTCAGCCGTAAAAAATTATAAAATATTGTTGCTTATTTTTTTCCAAAAATTTAATTTTTGTTTTCACTTAATTATTTAGACAGAAATCTTTAGTTGATTTAAAATATTTGTGAAAAATTTCCTGAAAAGCGGTAGTGAAATGACCATCCCTTTCACCCTCAATAATTAATATCGGTAATTTAACAATTCAATCGCGTGGTTTATTTTAATACAATTTTTCAATGTATAAAACAATTTGGAAGAAATAGGATATAAAAATCTTTAATATTTTCATATTGCTTTTTTGAAAACAATTTTACTTTATGGAGTCGTTATTTGTTATTATTGTTTTAATTATTTTCACAAACACAGTAGTGTTCTGTCATTTGTCCTGTCCGCACGCGTTTTTGTTTCGTCGTTCTTTTAATTTATGTTGTATTTTTAAATATTAAGTTTTTAAATATAGTGTCAATTTTTAATTAAATGTGCCATAAAAAAATATACAAAAAAATAAGAACAGAAACTTAATCAATAATAATAATAATAAAAATTAAAAATCAAAAACTAGAACAAAAATATCGACATACATACCTACATATAAGCAAACAATAAAAAAAATTCTTATAACAGTTACAAAAAAGAAAGAAAAAACAACCAAAGCAATATTTACAACAACAATACATATAAAATCAACACAGAAAAAACCGTATAAATTCAAGACAACAAAAAAATACAAACACCCTTATTCTGTTTGGCGTCGTCAACATCGTGGTGTCAATTTTAAGACAACATCAATTAAACACAACATCAATACTAATTTGGTATTCCCTAACAGCTTAATGACGACGTTTGCTGTTTATCGATAATATAAATAAGTAAAACACACATATCTAATATTTGTGACAGATGATTTAATTTGTTTTCTATTATGTTAAGAAAGTGTTGTGGAAAGTTTAAATTTTCTAAGAAAAATTAGTAAAAATTTAAAAGAACAATTAAATGAATTATTGCAACTTGCCGTTAGTTAAAGGTGTGATTTTAGCTGCTTGATAAAGAGATTTGCATTAATAAAACTTAAAATTTTTAATGTTATTATTTAATGGATAAAAAAATAAGTGAAGCTCTTAACCCTTAATAGTCTATTGGTACCTTGAAGAATCAATCAACAACATTCAATATTTCGTTGAAAAAATATTTTAAACTATTGTTGCTATGCCTTATGGACAATTCTCGGAACAAATGCTACTGTTTACATTGGTCGGTGCTTTAAAAAAACATCATTTAAAGCTTTTGTGTTTAACAGAGTGGTTTGACCTCGCAAAAGGAAATTGTGTACTTTTGCTTTTATTAAAAAAAATATTTTTGTGTAAAATACGCTGCAAGTGTAGAATAAATAAAATTTTCCGATATCATTAAAGTGTGTAGAAACATTTGTAAGTATTTAGGCTATAGTATTTTTTGTTTTTTTAGAGAATTTTGTTATATTACTGGATGGTCCCTCAAGGAACCATCAGGAGCTGGTAGATAATATAGTTAATATATGAAATAGTATAACAAACGTTATTTTAAAGGTTTATTTTAGTCAATTTTTTGAAATGGCACGTAGGCTTCGATGTTTTAAAACGGAGCAAGAACTTTCCGAGTTTATCAGTTCGATGGCTTGGTCAGAAAGCGAAGACGATGGAGATTTTTCTGCTGACGATAATGATTGCGATCCAGATTTTGACTTTGAAGCTGCTCTTTGTTACGAAAATATAGAAGAAGAAAACCAAATTGAAGATGGCGAAAATGATCAACTAGAAGAAACCGATTTTAGTCAAAACGCAGAATTAGAAACAGGAAAAGAAAATGCAGAATCAATTGTTGAATCAAATGAAAGTCAGGTAGAAGTCGTTCCTGAATGTGGTGATTCCTCACAATGGCAAGAATATGCAAAAATGTTTGAAGGTATATCGATAGATAAGGAATCTCAAGTATTTAAAAAGCCGTTATGGCTGGCGAAAACGAAACCTTCAATTAAATTCAAATTTGGTGAAATTTTATGGCGATGACTCTTTAACGCCGGAAATACTCGCTCTAAATACACCTCTTCAGTTTTTTTATTTTTTTATGCCAGACGATATTATTTCAAATATCGTTGAACAAAGCAATTTGTATGCTTTACAAAAAATATTGAGAAGCCGTTAAATACCACGTCGGATGAAATAAAGCGATTCATGGGAATTAATTACTTTATGTCAGTTTTTAAATGCCCAAGCATTCGATCGTATTGGAGTGACTATGGCTTTAACCCAATAACGGATTGCATGGCACGAAATCGCCATGAAAATATTCGACAATGTTTACATTTTAACGACAATGCGACAATGCCCCGGAGTCGCGACTTTCAACAACAAGGGGCATCAAATTCCAGTTATGATCAGCTTTATAAATTGCGTCCCATAATTTCCGCACTAAACAGCAATTTTAATAAAGTGCCAAAGCGAGAAAAGCTTTGCGTTGATGAACAAATTTGTGCTACAAAGATAAGGCATTATTTAAAGCAGTATATGCCGGACAAACTGCATCCATGGGGAAACAAATTATTTATTTTATGCGATGATTTGGGTTTTTGTTATTCATTTGTAATTTATTCAGGCGATGACGACAATCGTGAAGAAAAAGAACCAAATTTGGGTGCGTCTGCAAATGTTGTGGTACGTTTAGCTCGCTCTGTTCCTAAGTTTAAAAATCACGTAATATTTTTTGATAATTATTATACATCCATTCCATTAATGGTGTATTTAAGGACACAAGAAATTTATTCACTTGGAATAGTACGCCGTTTACGCCTTCCGTTACGCAAACTTTCACAGAAATTAAGCAATCGAGGTGATTGCGAGGAATTTGTCGGAACTTTTTATGGAATCGACGTTACAACAGTAGCGTGGAATGACAACAAAGTTGTTTATATGGCATCCACAATGGTTGGAGTAAAGCCGTTTATTTTAGCCGAGGAGCAAACGCCAAAGAATGCACCAACCGTCGAAAGGTATAATAAAAAGAACAAGGTAATGGAGACTATTCAATGCTCAAATATAGTTCACCACTACAACAAATATATGGGCGGCGTTGACCTTCTTGATTCCTCACTTGGTCGTTGTCGCATTCGTATAAAATCACGCAAATGGACTAATCGCTTGTTCTTCCACATGTGCGACATGGCTATAATTAACGCATGGATATTATATAAGAGGCATCATGTAGAAACTAAGCGATCGGAGCCTAGATTGAAGCTCCATGAATTTATTACAGAAGTTGCACACTGTTTAACAAAATCTGGCTCTGAAATACGAGCAGGAAAAGGTCGAAGAAACAACATAGAAAACCAAATTGCTATGAAACGCAGCCGACCATCTACTGCTCCTCTTCCACCTCGTGATATTCGATTGGATAACATCGGACATTTTCCAGAATTTTCAAAAGAAGGCAAACCGCGCTGCAAAAATCCGCAATGTACATCACGAACAAAGGTTCGATGCCAAAAATGCGGAGTTAATTTGTGTTTTTCCACTGACGAAAATTGTTTTGCTGAGTTTCACCAGAACTAAACTTTAAATGTTCTAGCTAAAAAACAATGACTTCAAATGATCTTATTTTATCTAATTTTTTATTTAAATAAAAGATCGATATATTCAATTAAAATAATATCCTTTGCGACAACTTTTCTTCATCTCAAAGATTCTAGTGGTTCCGCAAGGAACCAACTAGATTTTTTTTATCCTTTTCAGGAAAACACAACAAATTACCAAAATTGTAGAACAAACTTTGCTCAGAAAGGCGAATTTTATAATATATATTTTTTTCAGCTCAAAATAAAAAATCAGGATATTAAGGGTTAATATGCAAATCCATTTATTAGTCCGACAAGTTGTAATAATGCCCCTGCGAAATTCTCTGGCAAGGAATAGACTATTTCTAACTCTTCCAATAATTTTTTAAATTGATAGGGGTTAATAACTTTAGTGTTTCACATTTCCTTTATGTTATTTTATATGTTTCTTACTTGGATTTTTTAATATCGCCGTACTCTTTCTATTTTTTTAAGTTTTCTTTAGCACACGATACAAAACAAGACCAAAAATGGCGACGACAAACTAAACGGCAACAACATCAATTGTTCTTAGAGATTACCAAACATATGTCGACAGTCATCGATTTATGACAATATTGACAACGGGAATACCGATTTACAACAAACGAAGAAAAACGACGTCGTCTTGTGTTGACGACGCCAAACAGAATAAGGCTGAATAATAATAACAAAGATGGCACGACGGGTCGCATGTGACCAGCTCAGGGCTTTTATGGCTCTTTACGATGCAAATTGTACTACAAATAGTACCTTTCCTTTTTTCTAGTTTTTTCCCTCTTTTTTATACGAAGGCTGCTATATATATTTCTGGCCTGGCAACACTGAGTGCTGCCAAGTGAAATCTGACATTTCCATTGGAGAGTTTGTAATTTTTAAGCATAATCGTACTCAAAACGTTTTGACGTACGACCGTTATTTGTGTTGTTTACAGTGACTTGAAAAAATTAATATAGAAAAAAATGGAATTAACTCGTGAACATTTTCGTGCCATCATTTTTGACAACTTTCAACGTGGATTATTACGACAAGAGTGCATTGATGAACTTAAATCTTTGTATGGCGATGAAGCACCATCCTATAGCACTGTGAAAAATTGGTATAATGAATTTAATCGTAGCCGAAGCTCGCTCAAAGACGAATTCCGTGAAAGTCGTCCAAAAATGGCTGTTGTGCCAGAGAACATTGATGCCGTGCGTGAACTCATAATGCAAGATCGACATGCGACATACCGAGAGATAGAGACATCCTTGGACATTTCTTCCACCAGCATACATTCGACACTGAATAAATACCTGGCCGTAAAAAAGGTTTGTTCTCGTTGGATCCCGCACAGTTTGAAAGTCGCTCAAAAAAAGGCTCGTGTCGATTGGTGCAAAGAAATGTTGCAAAAATACGATTGCGGTGCTTCAAAAGACGTTTATAAGATCGTCACGTATGAGCCCGAAACGAAACAACAATCGACCATGTGGGTCTTCAAAGACAAGCAAAATCCAACGAAAGTTGTTCGTGGAAGAAGCACTTCGAAGCAAATGGTCGCCTGTTTCTTCGGCAAAACTGGTCATGTGGCTAATGTTACGCTTGAGCAACGTAGGACGGTCACTTCTGAGTGGTACACTACAATTTGTTTGCCTGAAGTCATCGGAGAAATTCGAAAAACCAACGAGAGAAGACGAATCATTGTTCACCATGACAATGCGAGCTCTCACACATCGGCTCAAACCAGAGCGTTTTTGACCGGCCAAAACGTCGAATTAATGAGTCATCCGCCGTACAGCCCTGACTTGGCACCTAATGACTTCTTCTTGTTTTCGCACATAAAGCAAAAAATGCGTGGTCAAGGATTTTCGTCGCCAGAAGAAGCTGTTGAAGTGTTCAAAAACCATATTTTAGAGGTGTCTCAATAGGAGTGGAAAAAGATCTTCGACAACTGGTTTGAGCTTATGCAAAAGTGTATAAATCATGCTGGAGAATACTTTGAAAACAATAAAACCACTTTTGATTATAAATATCCGCATTTTCACTATTAGGCCAGAAACATATAGAGCGTCCCTCGTAGTAATTGTAACTTTATTTTACTTGCACCTTTGTGTTAACTGTTGTTTGACTAGTTAGTGGCGAAGGTATAACACTGGTCACTAAATAGTCACAAAAGCATCAGTTATTACAGGGGTGTTAGTATTATAAAATAGACAAAAGGTTTGAATCTTTGTATTTGTAATGACAAGAAGATTAAGAATCGATTTCTGCAACATACGTGGGTTAATAGCGGATTTCATCTCTGTGTATGCACACAGTTGTCTCCATCAGCCTGATATTTTCGCCTTATGTGAGACCCAGGTATCTGAAGATGCTGATCCACAGGATTTTCATATGCCTGGGTACTCTCTTCTACCTTTTTTTAGTCTACATAGGGGCGTTGCTATGTACATTCGTAATGAAGTCGTGTGCCAGTGCCAGCAATCATTAGGCACAAATGATCCTGAATTTAACTGTCTTTGGGTTAAATTCAAAATCTGGTCACACTTCTTACACTTCGGGTTTTTATACAGAAGCCCAAACGCGAGAAGGGAAAAATCTATTTCCAGCTTCGATGCCTTTTCCGATTCCATATCGAGAATCCTAGAAAGCTGTCCGAACAGTGAAATTATTGTTACTGGTGATTTCAATGTTCACAACTCGTCTTGGATTCGCCATTCTCGCGCAACAAATTAACGAGCCAACACATATTTTGTGTGTTGAAGGGCAACAACATAATACTCTCGACCTTTTTCTTACCTCACACCCTGAAAAGTATGAGGTAAGTATTCTTGCGCCTCTCGGTAACTCGGATCACTGCACCATTTCCGCCTCCTAGTTTTCACAACGTTTCAAAAATGGCCACGAAATGTTTAAAATATATGTACGAAAAGGCTCGTTGGGCTGAGCTCAACGAATTTTTGCGGCATTTTAATTGGAAACTTTGTTTTCTGGACAATGAAGTCGATGTCATGGTAGAAATGGTTGTTAACATTATTTTGCTTGGAATGAAAACTTTCATTCCATCTATGCAAATCCGTGTTAGTCAAAGAAAGAATTCTTGGTTTAATCAGACGTGCAAAAATGCAGTCTGATCCAGAGAGAAGCATTCATTATATGGCAGTGTAACAAAAACGCCGTAACTGATTTGCTACGCAAAAAGGCGAGACCTTCCTGTGCCAAAGTACTAAGGCTCGAAAAAGCTTTATACGAGCAGCGCCTTCGTGCTTAAGTTCTTACTACTTCTCGGGGTAGCAAGAGCTTTTGGTAATTCGTTAAAAGAGTGAAGGATAATGCTAGTTCCTCAATTCCACCTCTTTTAAAAGATGATCAAATAATTAACGACCCGGTTGATAAAGCTAACGTCTTGGCTGAAATTTTCGCAAGTAACTTCTACTTGCCGGAAAGCAATCAACCACTGTCCGCACTGGAAAGGATCTTAACTTATACAAGTCCCCTGGTCCGGATGGAATTCCAGCACTGGTCTTGAAGCAGTGCTCTTCGACGTTAGCGCGGCTATTAGCAAAACTTTTCAACACTTTGTACCATGTTGGTGAGTTCCCATCATGTTGGAAGGTTGCTAATGTAACACCAATCCCCAAAAAGGGAGAGGCTAGCAACCCTGAAAATTACCGCCCAATCGCAATTTGCTCTGCACCTTCCAAAGTAATGGAAAGTATGCTTAATTTTCATTTTGTGAAATATCTGGAGTCCAAAAGCTTGCTTAGTGACCGGCAGTACGGCTTCCGTAGGGCACGCTCTACAGGTGACTTATTGGCCTTCCTTTCAGAAAAATGGTGTCAATCCATTCACCATTTCGGCGAAAGTAAGGTGGTGGCTTTAGATATTTCAAAGGCGTTTGATAAAGTGTGGCATCGCGCACTCATATCAAAACTTATTGCTTTTGGTGTCGGTAATAGCTTCACTCGACTTATATCGAGCTTTCACAGGGATCGCACTATACGAGTGGTTATAGATGGGATCTCATCAAATGAGTTCAAGTTAAATTCAGGGGTACCGCAAGGTTCCGTCCTTTCCTCTACCCTATTTCTTATTTTTCTTAATGACCTTCTACGTTAGACTTCCAACCCTATCTATTCTTTTGCAGATGACAGTAGCATACGCCATTCATTTTCGTTTCGCAGTAGACCAAGCCTTCGGGAAGTTGAGGCTATGAGAAAGCACATGTACGATACCCTTAACCGCAACCTTTTGGTAATTTCCGAATGGGGCCGGCGAACAGGGTTCAGTTTAACGCTTATAAAACCCAGTGCTGTGTGCTTTCGAACAGGCGTACTGCTGAAAATGCTACGTCATCTGTAATTATGGGTGATGTACACAATAAGGAACCAGAAGCTCTCGATATTCTTGGCATGAAAATTTAATGCGATGTTCGTTAGAATAAGCACATTTTTCATGTTGCAAAAGAATCATTCAAGTGCCTAGGTTTTCTGAAACGGTGTTAGAAATACTTCACTCCATCTGATCTCCTTACTATCTATGTCACCTATATCAGACCGAAAATGGAATACAACTCTCATGTATGGGCCGGTGCTTCAAAGTCTATTTTGGAGTTACTCGACCGCGTACAGGAGAGAGCGAAGAAACTCATCGGTAAAAGTAGGGTATCCAGCTCTATTGACTCACTGAAGCATCGACGCAATGTGGGGTGTGTTTCACTGTTTTATCGTTACTACAACGGAATGTGCTCTTATGAAATCAGGGAACTTGTTCCTGAAAACCGTTATTTCATACGCGCAACGCGATCTGCATCATCCTTTGTGGTCGATTGGCCAGTTAATCGTACAACTCATTACAGAGAAAATTCGTTTTTTAGCCGAACAGTTCGTATGTGGAATAAACTCCCTGCAGAGGTCTTTCCTGCCACTTTCAATGTGCAAAGATTTAAATCAAATGTTCACAAGCACTACTCCTCCTATCCCCCATCCCAAAACCTAATTTCCTAGTTCTGGCACAATGGATTGCATAAGTAGGGGTCATCCCCTGAGTGCTGGTCCTAATTAAAAAAAAAAGAATTATTCTCTACAATGACTATTTCATATTTTCCTATTATCAATGCTATGTAGCCAATCCCTTTTATTTATTAAATTATATTTTTATTCGTTTATTTCAACGTATTATGCACAACATTCGCTTCTGTAAATGTGGCTTTCGTTAGAAATTATTTTATAATGGAGCCCTAAACACCTTTAATGGCATATATTTCTAGAGTTGTACGATATATTTTAAGCAATTTCTTTTATTTATTTGAAGGATAGTTAAATCGAAAGATAAGAGGTAGTGCAAATTTCCCCTTGCGAGAAGTAAGTTCAATAGTTTCGCCTGTACAGGACTTATCCAGTCGTAATGATTTAAGTTAAATTTAGTCCAACTTTTGCTGATAGTTGATGTTTTCTTTATTTTTATGTTCTTTAAGTCTATTGTTGTCTTAATGTTTTAAATTGGAAACGTTTAAGATGAGTATGACGTAGTCAACTGCATAAAATCTAATAATTTCGGGAATGGGTTTCACCGATTAAAATTTTTTGTGCTGACCTTTTCATGTGAGTGCATGAGCCAAAAAAAAAAAAAAACACAAATAGTCGTTACCCGTTATCTCCAATAGAGAGTTAAAACAATCCTATTGACATAAATTGTTAACAAGACAAAATAGTTTGTTTTATTAGTTACGCAGAAATAAATACTTTGGATTTATAATAAGTTTTAGTTTTTCAAAATCAAAACACAACATACTTATGCAAATTATTGTTATTTTTATTGTTTTATATTAATTAAAATGTTTTGTTTATTAATATATATATATATATATATTATAAGTAATTAATTATTGGTATATTTATTGTTATGTTATGCTCTGTATCCTAAAGCTTTGTTATATATTTTTGTTGTTAACTAACGATCATAAATTTAATTTGTTATGGAAAATTAAAAAATAAAAATTCAGTCACATTTTCGACATCAAAGGTGTATTTGATAATTAAAAATTATATGAACGATTATGTCGCGTGCGTAAGAAAAATCTTAACATATTTAAAGAATCTAGAAAACTTTTAATACAAAAAATAGCAGTATTTTGAAAGTATATTAAGAATTTGTGGTTTGTCAAAATTATCAATTTTTTTTTAATTCCTTGTTTAATGTTTCACTTCAAAATAACAACAACGAAATATTTATTTTTATACATTCTTCAAAGTGTAACGAATGCAATTAAAAAAATAAAACAGCAAAACAAGAAGGCAAAAATGTGTTTCTTTAATAAATTGTACACCAGAAATATGAGTATGAATGATGCACATGAGCAAATTGCTTTAATTGCATCTCTTAAAATAAAGTTTTATTATTTAATTTGTTTTTTATTTGGTTTTGAGCCATGTTTTGCAATCTTTGCATTTTTTGTTTAACTATATGACTACTGCATGCTGAATAATAAAGTTTAGTGATCCTTTGTCAGGAATTTTACTTAAGATGTTTAAAGTATTCTTACAAAAAATACCCAGAAACAATATTTTTGTGTTTCATAAAGTTATCTATCCAAATAAGCAAAAATAAAATTATTTTAATGGACTATTAAGATTTCAAGATATTTGCCTTAAAACATCAGCTTTGGAAAAAAAAATTAATTTTTTTTGTTCCAACTAATTTAGATAATTAGAGATATTGATTCAACTCAAAGAAAAAAAAAAAATACAAGGATAATAGAGTTTTTCTGAAACATCACAAGTTATTCGCCATGACTTAACTTCAAGATGTAGTCACTGTTAAATTTTTATTTATAGGAGTCAATTATTCTTAGTAGAAATATTCTGATTATATTCTTGTTTTTAATTTTTCAATTTTTGTAATATTGTGCTGTAGCATATCTGGATGAACAAATTTCCTAAATTTTTAACGAAAATAATATTTTTCAATAACATTTTTAATTTACAAAATAAATAATTATATCCAGTGTTATAGACGTTTAGTGCATCAAAATAGTAAACATTACAATATATCTAACTTAATTGTTTGTAACATTTTTATCAATTGAAATTTATGTGTTTGTACAAGTATAATGTATTTCGTATGTATGTATGTTATAAATTTTTTTAAATTAAAAAATTTGAGTGTTGATATTTTATATGCATGTTTATGTTAAAATGTTTGAATTTTTTGTCTTTGTTTTTAAAAATTTTTTGAGTCAGTTTAACAAATTTTTTTTTTTTTCAAGTTAATTTATAATTTATATTTTAAGATACACAACTTAAATAATTTCCTGTTTCCTGAAGATGTTACCCAACGGTGTGGCGAAAAATTGAAAAAATAAAAAATAAAAAACAATATTGTTATTTTAAAACCTGACCTAGTGCTTAATAAATTAGAAAAGGAAATAAATTATAAAGGTCAAAAAACATTTAAATTTAATTATACCCTGCAAAGTAGTTTTTTGGGGTAAATAAATCTTTAGCTGCCTGGTTTTTAAAAAGAACAAGACTGAAGAATTGCAAGGGCCAGGCGGGTAAAATATTTTCTTTATCACTAATCGAACATTATATTTCTTTTCATAGTAAATTGGAGTTCTATGTTATAAGTAATTATTGATACAGTTACTTACTAGAATGATATTATAAAAACCGTACTCGTACACTTTTTGTCCTTCTAAGTATTATATTCCTTATTTGTAAGAGATTAGATATTCAAAAGCATGTATTTTATGACAAATTTACAGTTAAAATATATATTTTAACACAAATATTTTCGAATTGAACATGCAAAATTTTATTTTTTTAATTTTATATGTAAGCACATATTCATCAAAAATAAATTACTATAAAGAAGCGTGCAAGCCTTTTAAAGGCTTAAAGCACCAAATTCATACATTCGATTTAAAGAGGACTTGTCTACAAACTGTAATAATTTATACACCAATATCAGAGAAATGATTTATTTAATGAAAAATTGTAGTCCTAAATGTACAATCGGTATTTTGAATATTCTAAATTTTGAAATTATCTAGATTTGTAATGCAAGTTCCACATTTAAGCACTATGCTAACGATGCGTCGAAAATGAGTGCTATAATGTTAACACTAAAGTCATATTTTTCGATTTGTTTAAAACGTTCGTCGAGGCTTTTCTCACCTACACAAAACTAAAATAATTAAGGTTACATCAATGACCTTTAGGTAAAACCAAGGTTTCTAATTTGAACACAATTTAGTGGTATAAAGCTAGCGCGGTTGGCAATATTAATTAAAAAGTTCGATTTTAAAAACTTAAGCAACCTCCTATTAGAATATTTTTTCTGATGTTCCAGTGTGAGATTTTCAAAAGTTTTTAATGACAACACGGAAACCTTGTTTTATTGTCCGTGTCATTCGATTAAACAAAGAACCAATAACGATTGACATTTTTGAGAATCCAACTTTGAGTTTAATACTTTACGAATTTAAGAGTTTATGGCTTACCTTCCATTTACTGTTTACTAGATATACAAATTTTGAAATTTGAGGCAGAACAACAATTGCTTTTAGCTTTGCTTATATTAAAAAAAAACGTATAATATCCGATTTATTAAAAAAAAAAACGTTAAAGAATGTAAATAATAGATATATCGTAATAAATGTCAAGAACTAGAACAAATAACTAAAATCAGACTTATACGATGCCATTTTTTCAATTCTCTTAAAAAGTTGCAGCGAGTTTCATAGTGATTTTTAGAGATAAAATTTTTGTTTGATGCCAACGGAGTTAAAACATTCATTTTATTTTCGTTTTTGTTGTTTATATTACTTAATAAATATACAGAACGAAGTGTAAAAAATCCTCTCAAAATTTAGGACATGCCATTATGCTAAGGCTGTTTGCTTCTCTACACAGCGAGCAAACAAACAAAAGTTTCATGCAATTATTCTTATAACAATTTTCTTTTTAACTTTTAAATAAAATTATTTAAAAATTTGTTTATATAAAAATAAAATTAGGTATTTTACCAATATAAATTAATTCCAATTCATTTGTTTATACAGACCGAAGTTCTGCTGGTGATTTGGTACAGGTGTTTTTTTTTCATAGTAACTTTCCCGCTAAAAGTGCGTGCTCGTACGGACACAATTTCTTTTGTCTTTAACGTTTAATTGCAAATTGTCCTTAATGTGCAATAAATAAATAATTTGTTATACTGAAACTTTGTAAATAAATACAAATTATTAGTCGAACTACTTTGTTAAAAAAAAAACGAAAGAGTTTCACTCTTAAGTTTTATTTTTTTAAATGACGCATATTTCCTATGAATTAGCAATTTCCAATAAAACAGAGATTTCACTTCATTGTCGCTTATTTTACGGCGTTTTCTGATCGTAATCAAAAATTTGATTTTTTCATATGAATAGGATTTTTCCGCAGCAATACATTACATCTTAAAGTTTTTAATAATAAATATTTCATGAGAATATCGTTAAACTGAGAACCACGTGTAGGCTTATACATACTGATTATTAGACTTGTGCCATTTAGTTCATTTTAATGTTCGCTCTTTTTAGTTCAAAGCTAGAAAATGAACTAGTTCAAATTTTAGTTCAAAAGCTCTTTTAGTTCAAAGCTTTTTTACTTCAAATGTTCTTTTGACATTTTGTCCATGTCATAATAAATATACATACATACCAAGCATGCTGCCTGCACATGGGGTAAGTATTATGTATCAAAATATTTGATTTCGCTTTTGTTCATTTTAGGAATATTTTATTTATTTCACTTATAGTGTTTCTTCTTCTCTTTTTACATACATACATAACAAGTCTTGTGGCTTGAATTGCCTTTCCCATCCTGGTCAGTGGTTCCACAGTAAAAACGACTTTCTCACACTCTTCAGGAATTTATTGTTGGAGGTATATCCAATATTTATGTCAACGATTTTCGTAAGAACACTAGAGTGAAACATTGCACACCAGAGACTCCTCAAGTTGTATGGTTTTAGCAGGTAAGTTTGAATTGTTTGACACTATTTTTAAAATATTTTGTTTTTAAAAATTGTATTATTGTTTTTTTTAAGGTGGTTGAATGTAATTCGACAGGGGCTGTTAGGTCACGACTATTTACCATACACTTAACCCAAGATGGGACCACACAAAATGGGACCACTCAAAAGCTCATACATATTTCAATCGTATTAATTTTCCACCGTATGACAGCTAACAGTTGCTAAGTATAAGAAAAACTATGTTGTAGAAACTTGTGGAATAAATAAACAATAAGAAAAAACTTGCATAATATATTTCAGGGAACAAGATTACGGGCACCGCTCCAAAAGAAAAAAAGTTGCCAACGGTGTGTAAAATGCAGTTCTAAGCGAAAAATGTAAAGTGAAAACTTTGGCGCCGACCCTTAGTTTTGGAGTTACGGGCTTCCGAAGTTTTTACGTTTAATATGGCATACATCGAGTATTTGACAATATGGGTATCAATGGAAAGGTAATATAAGGTAATAATATAAACATTAAAATGTAAAGTAAGTAAAAAGTAAATCAAAAACTTCGATGAAAAGTATATATATATATAAATATATATATATATATATATATATATATATATATATATATATATATATATATATATACAGTCGACTTGTGATCATTTAAACTAGTTAATTTGAATCTTAATTTGAATTTTTTAATATTTTCATCGTTTTATTTGATTTGCGATTTAAACTCGTCAAGTACCTTGTGATTGCAATTTATATAACACTTTCTTGCAAGTTCAAGTCACATCATGCCAGAAATAAATGTAGTTTAAATAAAGACGTTATTTAACTATCGACTTTGTAAGCAGTAATGATGTCTTCATTATATCTTTATTTTGAAGAATATATTTAACTTATACTTAATTTAAAAAATATTCATTTAATGTTTTTACCATCAAAGAAACGCACACTAAAGATGTGATAGGTTGTGGCTTATAGTCATAATTATTTTAAGATTTAACATTTATATTTTTAATGCAAATTAAGTTCGAACTCAATAATATTTTGGATGTGTAAAATAATTACAATCGAAAAATAAAAAGAACTTCTTACACACCAAAGATCAAAGAAGTTAACGGCATAATACTTTTTAAAATATAATTGAAAAACCTATAAAATTTAATATCATCACAAAACTACACAACTTAAAAGAAATTAAATTGTTAAAGCAAAAACAAAAAGAACTTTTTTATGAATGTTTTAATATGCAAATATCTCCCATTCATTCATTTATTAACTTGTCATCTACATCAATTACATCGAAAAATCAACGAATCATATAATCGTTCAATTTTCAGAAGTCATTCAAATGAAAACAAGAAATAAAACAATCATTTATTTGTTTTTTGTAATGTGCTACCAAATGATATTTTGCCTGCCAACATTTTATAAATTGATGTTCCATGTTTTTACACTTTATAACCTGAACTCCTAATGTGTATTTGTTTCTGTTTTTAAAAGAAATTTATACTAGATATAAATATATGCAACTGTAAGAAAGTTCACAATAAAAAATTTTAAATAAGCTCTTGTTAATTTGATTTTTTTATCTTTCTTTTGATATTTTGAAGTCTCGTTATTATGAAAACGCGATTATTTTAACTTTTTCTCTGGTTTCTTGAGTTTCAACCTATCAATAGTCGAATGCATATATGTATGTATATAATTCTAAATCAGAAGAATTTATGTATGTATATACTTACTTCTCTGGAAAGTGATTTATGTATATTTTAAACTATAATAGGCAGGCTCTAAATATTTATATTTGAATAAATCAAACACAATTAAAGTAAATTAATATTTATTAAGGAAACTAAAATAAAAAAAACAAAAACACTTATAAGTCATTTTGTTGAATTTAACAATGGTATTTTTATTTTTCAGTTATTATTTTTTTTAAACAATAAAAATAATATCTTAAATAAAATATAATTAAATTCGTGTTTTTTTAATATAATGCTTAAATATGATATAAAAGAATTTCTTCCATTATTAATGGAAAATTGTTTTAAATTCGTTTAAAATTTGTTTAATTAAAAAAATAGGAATCAAAATACGTGAGATACTTTTGTTCAGTCTTTCTGTAACATAAATTAACTTTTGGCATCTATATTTTTTTTTTTTGTTATAGAGGAAAATTAAACTTCCTTGGGTATAAATTTCTAATTGCAAATGTTTTGCTAATATTGTATTTTATTGTTATTTGCATGGATTTGTAAAGTTACAATCGCCTTTTGGGTGTTTGAAAGATTTAATATTTGGCTTTGATACTTTCTTATGTTTGTGGTTTTTTGGTCGATTTTTTCACGGTTTTAATCTAAAAATTTTAAACAAATACTTATTTAAATAAAGAAATCGTTTTTAAAATAAATTAAATTTATTTACCTTCTAATATTTTTTAGGGTCTGCAAAAATTTACAAATTTTGATGAAGAAAAACTAAACTTGACACTTTATTTGGTTTTAATAGATTCGCTCACAGGGTACTGATGTCGCCAATATGCACAGACGTTTAAGTGCGAAGGAATAAATATTTTTCATATCGTTCCACCATACTAAAGGGTCTTTCTTTCTTTCCAAATATTCTTCATTTAAATACTTGTCGAACTCCTTAATAGCTGCGGCCGTGTTATTATCCGGACGAGCTGTTTTATAAAACTTTTGGTCGTATTCTGCCCAAAAGCTGAACCCTACCAAAGCATTTGTACTGACTGGAGCTTGATGTTCGTATTCATCGTTCAAGGAATTTGGTAACCGTATCGTACATATTTTATTTTTTAGATTTCTAACAGCAGCCTCATAAGATATTTCGCTTTTGAATCCTCTTTTCTTGAATCGAGGATCTAAAATAGAGCTTTCAGCATTAAGCAAATTTTTTTCGTATTTACCAAAACGAGATTTTAATTCCCAGGTAATTTTGGAAATAAACGCTGACACTTTACTGTCTGTTGAAACACATTTTGATACAAGCGATTCAAAGATATTGCACATGACAGTTACTTTTGAAATTGTAACGTTATTTTCTCCACAAATTTCTACAGTCACTTCGTAAAACGGCTTTAAAATTGGAATTGTTTCTCTGATATACTGCCAATCCTGTAAGGACAGCAGCAAATCTAGACGTTTTAAGAACAGGGCCGAGGTAACTGCATCCTTCGTAGCTGTTATTCTCTCTAGCATCAGGTAAGTAGAGTTTCAACGCGTTTCTACGTCTTGTTTGAGTTTAAGTTCAGGCAGTCCCATTTGCTTTTGAATTTCAAAAAGCTTACTAAGCCCCTGGGAACTTCTGTTAAAATACTCTACAATCTTCCTTACCTTTGCTAGAGTTTCGCTGACTTCACCTAATGCTGATTGTATTATTAAGTTAAGAGTGTGTGCAAAACAACCTATTCCCCATCATTGTCCTTGGCGAATTGCTGCAACAATATTTGCTGCATTGTCGCCGACTATTGCAGTGACCTTATTTAAGATTTCAAACTGCAACATAACTGTTCTTAAAAAATTACACAAATGTTCAGCAGTGTGTCTCTCTAAAAACTAATCACATGCAATTAAATAGAATTTTAGTTGGGTGTTTTGATCAAGGTAGTGCGCCGTTACTGCTACATAGCTGGTATTATTTCTGGAGGTCCAACCATCTGTCGTAAGACACACTGCCGAGGATGATCTAATGTTCACTTTAATTATGTCCAATATTTCCGTATGAACACTTGGAAGCAGGTTATTCGACAAGGTCTTTCTAGTTCGTACCCAGGACAATATGACACTTCTCGAATCAACTCTTTAAATGCCGGTTCCTCTACTAGGCGTAACGCGTGATGTCCCTTCGCTACCATCTTTAAAACAAGCTTGTCAATGCGTTGCACCTTTCGAGGAGGTGGTTTGCGTATAAATTGGGAAATGGTTTGTTGCTGTAGCCTTGTTTGTGATGTAGAGGGCTGCGCTAAGGGTAACTGGATTACCGGCGATTCCACTGGTTCCAAATTAATAAAGGATTTGCGTTCTAATGAGCGAGGTATAAGTGGATGTATATTTTTTAAATGACGGTTCAGGTTTCCATGGCATCCACCTGTAATGCTCAATGAAGATTGGCAATAATTACATTTGGCACGATCAGGTCAATCCTCAGTGAAATGGAGCCAAATATCACTATATTTTCTTGAACTCATATTATTAAATTTTATTTTTAAGCACACAATATTATATATTTCAACCTTTCACTTTTAAAAAAACTGTTAATTTAAATGACTACAAATATGATGGCAACAACACCGTATCATTGCCAAAACAATTTCTTTTATATAAATACATACCTGAAATGGTTAATAAAGTGTGTGGCAGCACTAATCCGAAGTCAGAAATTGTAAAGTGTCTAAGTTCACCTCGTCTAGTACTTCAAATTCAAAGTATAGTTCAAAATTGAACTAGGTATACTTAAAAGTATGAACTAGTTTACTTAGTTCAAACGAAGGAATCGTTTAAATTTTATTCTAATGCTTGCAGACAAATATTATATTGCTTGCATGGGTTGCAAAATTATAGTGGCAGATATAGTTGTCAATAGACCACCTAAATTCGTGGTTTCAAAATAAACTAAAAAAATATTTTAATTTTTATTGAAATCGTTCGTAAATTATTTTATAGGTTTTTCCTTCAAAGCTTTAAAAATAGAATAATCATTAAATTCGTTACAATTAAAATGATGACAACAATAAATACTCCATGAAAAACTAAAAGATCTACAACTATAACCACGTCTAGTTGTTCGGTTGCATCTCCAGCTATTTAAAGAATTTGTCTTCGCCTTATTGTAAACTTGTTTAAATATATTAAAGCTTATCAACTGATAAAACTTTTTTACAGAAAAAGTGGTGAAGTGGTTACTGAAGCAGCTAAAGATGTTGCTAAAGTTAATTTCAATAAATTGTTATTCCAATTGAAAATATTTTTGTAATGTTGTATATTCTACGTTGAATCACGATTATGTACAACTAGACGAGAGAAGAATAAAAAAGTTATTTAGCTACAGATTGGTAAGGAACTGCGTTCTGGTTGATGATAATAATACTGATCAGACTGATGTAAGTTTGTTGTTGTTGTTGAATACAATATGCGAAAAGTTTATACCCTTTGAAACACAAAAAGAACTAATGCAGGAATTTGCTTCTTACTTTGAACTTTACATTTCATTTATTTTGAAACGTTTGTTAGGATTCATGTGTTTTTTTAAAGGGAATAAGAATTTTTCTTTTCAAGTATTTTTATTTGTCAGTAATTTAATAGAATTTATTGTTTTTTTTTTTGTTTGTTTTTTAATTAGAACGCACAGCAAGACAGTCTGCGTTCTTGTGATTCGTGTTTCTAAACGAAGAAAGCGCAAGTAAAATTAATTTAATTATGTCTATCTTTAGTTTTTTAAAAAACTTTAAGAGATCAATATCAATTATCTGTCTTATATCGTTTTCAGACTATAAAACGTTTCCTTCGGACGAATGTACAGAATAAAACCAGGTAAGACAGCTTAAAACTTTTTTTAGTTAACAGAAGTACATGGTTTTTTGGCTTGCTTTGTTCCACTGTCGGGTGGTTTTCTTGGAAATGATTATTTAACCTTGGTGTAGCAAAACATACAAATCGTTTGTTTTGTATGTTGCTTTTGTTTTAATTGGATTGTAATGCTTTGTATTTCTTGGTCTCATTACATTTGCTGTCATGGTCAGTTAATATCGTTGCCTTATTGCTGGCTGTTTGCTTGTTGTTGTACGTTTGTCGTGTGTATTTAACTGTGACAGATATCAACAATTACGCTTTTAAGGCCTACATGTGTGGAATTTTCTTATTTTGTTTTTTATATAATTTCTTCGCCACTTACAATGTTACAAGCAATTTAAAATCATTACATTTTTTGCTTTTTAAAGGAATCTTAAAATTTTTCTTTCTACTTCTTCTGTTACTTTTTAATAATATTCCTTCATATTGACCCTCGTAAGATCATATTTTCTAGCTTTTTTATTGTTACTTGAAACTCAGTTTTTTTATGAATTCTTAGTATGAAAATCTGAAGAGAGATTATTGTTGAGGTTCTTTTCGTTTGTTTATTACTTTTTGATTTCTTTTCGACAAACACAGGAGTCTACCTTTTCGATAAAATATCTAAATAAAATAAAGCAGGTATTAAAACATAAAAACTAGTTATACTTGACATTGCAATTGTGTATATAAAGTAAGACAAGTTATTTCCCTATCCATAATCACACTAATCCTAGAGATATAACAATTATAAAACCAAAACAGAAAAAATATTTAAATTTTTCTTCCATTATAAGTATCTTCTTACCTAAAAATTACTGTTCAATCCTGTATATGCAACATCATGGAATATTGAAAAAACCTTTTGCTTAATACAACTTTCCCGCTCGCAACTAAAATTCCTATTACAGGCCAGACAAAAGACTTAGATCCTTTCAATATGGAAAGCTGCTAAGAACGTGTTTTTTGTTTTGTGCCTGTATTTATGTATCCCTGGTCTCATGTAGAAAGGCCCTAACTCGCATAATCGTTATTTTATAGGAGGAGGTAAAAACATAATAGAAACTGTATTTATCACAAAGTAATATTTGAAATGAAAATGCTTGTAAAACCGGTATTCTTGATACTATTGCATTGAAATTTTGTGACGAGGGGTATCTTTGTAAAATGTATTGGAATCTTGAAAAAACTTAATTTCGTAAAAATTCGAGTTAGGGCTTTTCTACATGAGACAAGCGGTATGTAACGTTGGCATAATATGGCTATAATTCAACTTAAATTTATTATTCACGGGCTAGAATGACACATTGGTGTCATAAATTCAAACTAAAGGGATCTTAAAACATCACGAGAGGGAAAATATTAAACTTTTTATTCAACAAAAAATCTATTGTTTACTAGGTGAATCTGAAGTAATATATTCTTTTACAGCTCACAGTCAAGCAGAAATAAAATATTTTTAAAAAAAATGCGATTTCTATATGGCTCAAAATGAGATTGCAATTAAAGGCCCAAAGTCTCACAACAATTTGATATATAAAAAACTGCAGTTTTACTTAACTGACAATAACCGGGAGCTAAATTATCAAAATTTTAGTAAGCTCTATATAACTTATACACTTCTAACATAAAAAATAATAATATTAATAATCGCGATTATACCATAAAACTGAACTGGAAATGAAAACTTGTCAGCTAATAATACAAACGGAAAGCTGTTTCAATTGCATCGAAATGTTAATTTCAGAAATTTATCCCGCTAAATTCTGTAAGTAAATACCTGAAATTTATTCTTCCTTAGAAATAGCTTTAATAAACACTGAAGTTGCTTTGGAAGTCACAATTTTGAGGTTGTTGGATTTTCCTGCACTTGTTGAATATATTCTTCATTAAAAACATTAACGGTTTTAGTTTTTTTCTTTTAAAAAATTAGCGTTATAGTTATTTCGTAAAGATACTCGACTATCGGTGTTCCTTAATGAAAGTCAGATCTTCGAATGTTCGCATATTTTTCCATTTTTATTTTCCAAGTCCTTTTTACAACCGTCCGGAAATTGAAAGGCAATAAGCTCCTTCGATGTTCGACAATTTCCTGTTGATTTTTAAAACCCATAGTTATCTCTCTACTGTTTAATTATTTTACCAGTAAATATAACATGAAATTTTATAATTATAATTTAAAAACTCACAAGGCACAGCGCATATACATTCATACCATTCATACCATATCAACAGTTGATATGATCCTGGAACAACATCTATAATGTTGTGAGGTAACAAGTATGAATGATTAAAAATAAAATTTGCATGTCGTGACTATATCGAAGGTGTAGTACAAATGTACAAGACGTGTTGTAGAGAAGACAGCAAAAAAAAAATGCTTCGAGTTGTGTGTGAATTTCGTCCAACCAAATTAATATTGATTAGTTGGTCAAATGGATGATATTTACAATATACGCAAATCAAGGTGTTGGATGCAAAGAATGCTGGATTTGGCGCTCCTGAAAATGCGGCATTTTATTCTGCCAGCATCTAATTATTCTTGTTTTCTTCGGAAAACGTCCGCGTACATTTGAAAAATAATTTTTCTTAATAAAAGTATAATTAAAAAATGAACCAAAGCCGAAAAAGTAAATTTTAATTGATTTATGAAGATCACTGGTTCAACCCCTGGCTGGGAATAAAATTAAAAAATAGCATGCAATAACAAAAAGTTTTTGTATGTCTCTGTAATTTCGGATTTTTCGTTAGGACTTGTTTTAGTGCTTTTAAAATTTCTCTATATTTGTCTAAAGAAGTTTCATACCATTGAAGTCAATATCTAGGAAAGTTCTTTTTTCACGAAATCTGACATAAATTTTTGATACCGTTTGCTTTATTTTTCTAAGCATTTTAAAATGTCTCTAAGTGAGTTTTTTAAACTGTAAGTAGCTAAATTCAAAAAGGCAATTCGTTAATAATGCCTCTAATTGTATGGTACTGCCGCTTCTTTACACGTTTACTGACGTTCTCGGTTTCTAATAAGACCAAACTAAAAAAAGAAAATCGGCTTAATATATCCTGGTTATAATCTTAAACATATTTGACATAAAATTTTGTTGTAAACATCAAACCAATAAAAATTACTGAAATGTAGCAGCAAATAACGATAACTAAAACCTGCAACTTTGACTGAGAAAAGAGAAATATAACAAAAACATTTGTACAGAAGAGAATAATAATTGCAGTAGAAACGCACTCAAACCATAAAGTAGTAATTGCTGGCAGGCATTAAAAAGTAACATAGAAAGAACTGACGTTGAATCCAACAGACTGACCAGAAACTAAAACAAAGAGATAAAAATCAAAATAACTACAAACAATAAAATCACAAACAAACTGACTTACAAAGAGATATAAATTAAACAGAATATGACAAAACAAAAATTAAAAATAAAAAAGAAATAGCAAAAACAATATTGCAACATATAAAATTTTACTGAATGCCATTGATATAAAGTTAAAAGTCACTTTTACACGCAATGTTTTTTTATATACAAAAACTCAAGTTTATCATTCCAGCATTTAAATTAATGAAATATGTACTTATATGGAAAATATATACGTTTTTGTTACAGACGAACTGAAAAAGTCCCGCTGAACACACAACTTATAAATCGTCTGTTACATCTTTACAAGGGTCACAAACTTGACAACTCTTATGTAACCAGGAAAAAGTTCTGTAATCAGTCCATTCATCACAGTGATCTAAGTTATTACATTATAATCTTATGATTTTGATTTATTATTTAACTCATAATATAAACAATGATGAAAATCACTTTCTTTAATTGTTTATTGCATTTTTGGTTAGGAGATATCTGATGTATTTAAGGCGTCAAATGACCAATTGGTTTTTATATTTATCATTTCAATTGATAACTTAAACACTTGAGATTGCTACATTCAGTAGATTTTTATACATCCTTTGATTTTAGATGTTTGTTTTAATATTATATCTTCTTTAAGTAGCAAATCCTGATTCGCTTTGCGAACATCATCGACAAAATATAATTCAATATGTTGTTTACATCCTTTCTATCACAAATTATTATTTTAGATTTTATTATTCTGTACCATTTATTGTAGCAACTTTCTTATGGGTTTTTTGAAAAAAATTATTGTAATGTATTTTCTGGCTTGTTAGCATCCTCAACGCACGTGTTTGTCTAATCCTAAGCCGCAAAGTTATACGCTAGAAAACAGGAAAATGTTAATGGCATACTAGCCATTCAATTGGAATTAAGTTGTACATGGAATTCCCGTCCCCTATCACTATGCTATTATTCGAAAACACACGTGAGATTAAGAGAAGACCACATCAAATTAATACAGGGTCACTGCTGTAGTTCTCTAGATATGGGATAAATAATAAATACATTCTATTGCATTTATCTTTCCCTCCAGTCTGTTAAAAAATGCCTGGCTTATATTTCGTGTTATTACTTTGGCTTAGTAATGTAGCGTCTGGTAGTGTCCGTACATAATTCGCTGTTTCCCAATTACTATATATTTGAAAACAAAAAATGTTTAAAAATGGATAAAAGTTAAATTCTTATTGCATAACTTTAATCGAAAATCTTTCTACTGATAAATGAACTTTATCACATTAAGTAACGCACTTAGGCCTCTCTAAAGAAGAATAATTGTATAAAATAATTATAGGAAATAGTTGAAATAAAATTACTGAAATAAAAATAACACAAATAAATCTAGATCAAATTCGCTTGATTTGATTTTTTTTAGAAAGCATTTTGGTTATAAAATAGGCTGAGATTAAAAAATAAGAAGAAAATCAATGCATTCTACTTGCTACCTTATGTCTGCATGTGCCTTCCACCTTTCGACTTTGAGCACGAAATAATCATTAAGGAGTATTGATAACTACAAATTACATGAAATGGGATCTTGGATAAATAATAGAACATACCAGTCGCTTGTTGAATATTTTGATAAAAATAATAAAATATAATTTATTTTTTTCCCTAATCGAAATGGTTTAAAACTTTTAACAAATGATTTAAATCTTAAGTAATAGTTTACTTAAATATTAAAAGTTTTAATCAATTATAATTGAACTTGAACAGCTTAAAAATTAATAAAAGACCCTTCTTGAACTCTGCACAAATAATACTTGTTGCATATATTTACGCTTCAGCTTAAGGTTTGCCTACATTTTTTATCGCAAAACCTTTCAACAAAATTAAGATAGACTTCTAAACACATATTGAACAATGTGCACAGGATTAAACAGATCCAGAAACGAAGTATTGCTTTTAATACATCATTTATAAAAAACTTAAACACAAATGAAGTACATATTACAGTTCATGTTTTATGTACGATAAGAAACGTGTGGGAAAACATTTGCAAACTTCATTCCAGTAGACTTAAAAGAAAAACTACAACATGCTAAAACGAAAGAAGAAAAACACATATTACAAGAAGAAACTTTCAAAAAATGAACAGATTAAAAAACAAACATAAAACACAATCTGTGCAAAGTTATGTTTTATCATATTAAGGTTTGTGAATATTTTAGTTAGTGTACGTGGTTTAAAAAATTAATGTTAATTTTTACTTAAGCAGCCAATATAGATACTAGTATTCATATTTTAAAAATAATAATACATATTTATAGTTTCATGATGCTGTTAAGCCCTCTCCTTCCTTATTGCTTTTTCAAAAGCAAGCTCAAGAAGTGCTCAACAAAAGTTGCAAATTGCTAACGGATACTTGTGATTTAAAGTCAATTGTTAAAATAATCTAAGCTTAATTTTTCTTAAAACACTTTTATTGGCTTATCGTTTAACAATAATTGAAACATTAAAGTATGATTTTTTAAAATGGTACACTAAACAGAAAAAAGGCAAAGAAACAAGATCGATGAATACAATGGCAAAAACAAACCCATCTGAAAAAAAACATAGTTGTAAAATATCAATTATGCTCTTTTACACAGCACAGTGGGGCAGAAAGGTAATAATTTTGAAACTCATGTTTTGTTAAATACTTTTTCAGTATTTTTTTTAGTAAGCTTCATACCAAAATTATGAAATTTAAATGAGAATAAAAAAATTAAGTCCAATATCTTGACTGCATTTGAAATGTGCGATTTTAAGGGAAAAAATTGTAACTTACGTGCGGCATAACTTTTTCTTTTGCCGCTATAAACGAATATTCAATCCACTATTTTTTGATAAGAGGGCAAATATGAAACATATGTTCCCTAAAAGCAAATTAAAATACCATTGAAATCCTCTTATAACAGTATTATATTTCGTAGTCTTAAAGGTATATTAAAAATCAACTTCGAATTAACTACTTTTTAAATTGTAAGTAAAACTTCAATTTTACAGTTTATTGCCAAGCACCAGCTGTAAAAATAAAAAAATTAGAGTTTCAAAATACAATCAATCTTATGATTCAAAATTAATTTTAATTTGAGCAAGCTTTTTTTAAGGCGAATCTGGACGGTTACAAGAGTATACATACATGGTTTAATTTCCTTATTGTCTATGGGTTGTCTTTTGGAAAAATGTGTAATAAAAATAATTTAAAACGTTTCGAATATCACAAAACTATTTCACGACAGAAAATAAATATTTTAAAGCAATCAACCACGATGGATTCTTATAAAATGAAAAACTCCATGCATATTAAAAATTACAAAAAAAAAACATCACCAAAATATAGAGTTTACATTTGAAAATTTTAGATTCTTGTAATAATTCGTAGGCTTTCTAGAAAATTGATGTAAAGGCTGTACTAAACTTTAATAGAAAGTCTTATCAAAATTATTAAATAAACATTAGAAATTAATATTTGATCACGTAGAATATTTGAAAATATTATATCCATGAGCAATGTATTTCTCGTACTTAAATGGCGATCAACCTTGAACTTAATTTATTGAAAATCAAATTTTATAAAAATGACTTTAATTTGAAATAAATCTTGCCAATAATAAAAACCTTTGCGGCATTCAGGTTGAAAAGAATAACTGAAATTCAGTATTTTATTTGATATTGTTCTTTAAACGGATTGCCCGTATTTTTTTGTCCACATCCTTGAAATAAAAAAACTGCAGCATGTTTGTTGTCCGTTTACTCAGCATGAAAATTTGTATAATTTTAGTTGGGAAATCTTCAAAGTTGATAGTAAAATAATCTAAGTTTATTATTTGCTTTTTTAGATGATGTCGTCTAATACTTATCAAATGCAGCCAATTTAAATTTGGACCAACACCATTATGTGCTGTTGCTAACAGCAAAAACGAAATATGTTTCTATTTTGATGTCTCGAAATACTTTAAAGGGAAATTGAGTTCAAATACTTTGTTCGTTCCCATCTCACATACCTAGTGGTATTCCTCCCCCCGGGGATACTACAACAAGTCTGCTAATTCTATCCTAGACACAGACATAGTTCACTCGGGGTATAGGGGGAACCAGTCCCCCGGTGTGCAGGCACTGAATCTGGATAGACAAGAGGCGGGTACTTCTCGAAGGGCTTACCAGCATCCTTAAAATACTGTCGACACGGGAACCGGTGGCCCATACAGAGAGCTGCCCATATCTGTAGCTGGTTATTGGTGAGGTCCCTTCGGGGTACACGTGGTAGCTGTCGGTTAAAGTTTAGTGTCCGCAGGGAAGGTGCGGTGGTAAACGAATGTGCTGTTTGTTGCTTATTCAGCAGAGGAGTTGGAAAGTCTCCAACCCTCAAGCAAGGCGAATGACATGCTCCTGCAAGCCATGTTCTTAAAATTGCAACTCTATCGGCTGAGCCCAGGCAGGGGGCACTAGTCGACCGACCTAGGTACCGACCTTAATCTGGATCACGTAATACCCTATTGTATGTGCACCAACTAGAACAATATTAACAGAATATTTGCTGCTGTTTAATGTAGTGCTAAAAAATTTCGCTTGTCTAGGACTCCCCGCAAACTATATTGAACTACACACAAATTTTCCGTCGCGCTAAAAAGTTGTGTTGTTGTACTTTATTATGTGAGTATGAGTGTGTCTACCAAAGACTCAGTCATACGATCTGTCAAAAATTGATGTGTGCTCAAAAAGTGTGATAGTGTGGATTAAAAGTTTATGTGTGTGACAGACTTTTTGACAGATCTTTACGATTTTATAATCTTTTGAAATAATTCATAGAATGTTGTTTTCTATGCGATTAGAGTTAAGTTTTTTTTGAAGATGAGTTAAAAAACAACAAACTACTAAAAGCATCTGTTGTTCGCATCTTTTTTGTTTAATAGTGTGACGCCATTTTAAAACGATTTTTTAAGTAAACAGAATTCTGTCAGATTTTTGTGTAATCAAATCGTACGATTGTGTATGATAGTGAATCCTGGCCTTAAATATGGATAAATTCATGTGAGCATGATCATTAATCAATTCATTGGCATATTACCAAAAGAAGAAGTACAAATCCCAAAAAATTATATTTTTAAGTATAATTTTAAGTTTTTTTCCTTGTTTTTGTTTTTGCGAAGACTATGAAATATAAATATAACATTTTACCAGGAAGTAGGTACAGATCTTAAAATTTTAGCAAACTAACAATATCTTAAGATCCACTCAGAAATAGATTGTATTATAAGCATATGCTTTGCTACTAAAACGAAATAAAGAATTATTATTTTCTCATATATTTTCTGATAAATATCTACTTATTTAGTCTGAATTTAATTGGAACTGTAACCTCAGAGCTGATTCAATAAAATCGGTATCGAGTTAGACCATGTACCTTATTCTGGTGTTTTGAATTTTTCTTTTTGCAAAATACTTATCTCATATATTGTACTTACTATTAGCTTGTATTTATAAAACATGAGGAAAATTTTTATTTTTAAGTGAAAGATCATCTATAAGATATATAAAAGTCTTTGCTATTGAAATATTTATTATCTTTAGCATCCGAGTCCTAGTAATCCACTAACATCGTAAACACTCTATTCATCGTTGTCTACATCTATCATTTTTCTAACTTCTTAAAAATTTGAAACTTTAAATATATTTTATGATCGCTCGTTAAATTCTGTCATTACGGCATCCGGAGAACCCTTTAAAGTTAAAAAAAGTCTTTATTACTTTAACTCAAATAGCGATGGTAGTTGATGTAAACGTTGTTGATCCGATTCCGTGAAAAGTTGGCTGCTAAAGTATTTCAAGAGATGATGGAAGTAATGAATTTCTAACAATCATACCAAATGTTCCGAATTGAAGTAATCATGTTTTTGCAGATTTGTAATAGTTTTGCGTGCGTCGTTTTTACATGTAACCGTCTATTACTTCTTTTATTGAGATCCAGAGAAGAGAGACCAAAAAGAAAGAAAGTAGTTAGTTATCAATACAAGTTCTTTGTAAATTTTATGCGTCTGTCTACAACTGTTCAAAATTATGGCCATATTCATCAAATTAAGTGAACTGTTGGTACACCTTTTAATTTATAGTTTTGAATATTTATACTTGTTACTATAACGATCATAGCAATCAACATTCTGTCCAATTTGCAAGCGTTTTTCTATAACGAAAGGTAGTCCCATATAGATAAATTTACGTCACTAATGGGGTCACCCTTTGATACTTAGATTTGTTTTTGTATTACTTTTTAAATTTTTTATCATTTATGCTTAGATGTACATACTCGTATCGTTATCTTAATATAGAAAGGCCTTGACTCGTTTTTTTAAATTCAAGTTATACACATATTTCGATAAATGATTCTCTAATGCACCACTAAAAGATTAAAAAGTTGTAATAGTATTTATTAGAGAATTTAATAATACAATGCGTTAATAAAAAATTTCCAACTGTACTCTCTGTCAAGTTTTTACCTTTTCCTGTAAAGAAGAGCAAACGTTAGTTAGGGCCTTTCTTTGTTAAGGCAACGATTTATTTATATAAATAACATTATTATCAAAAAATATCATCAATAATTAACAGCACTAAAAAAATCTGCTTTAGTATTAAAAGCCCTTACATGATTAAATTATTATCCAAAAATTTTTGTTTGCTGCTTACTTTTATTATTTATCATTTCTTTATTTTTTTTTGGTAAAATTTAGAACTTTTTACTTAGTTTTTATGTTATAAGGTCGGATATTGTATAAGATTTTAGACCTAAAATTAATAAAATCTAGTATCTATATGTGTACATCTGTCACCAAAAATTCTTCCAAGTATTTATCTCGCGTCAGATTTTAATAATAAAAAGTATCAAAACACCTTTTGTTTACCATGGAAACTATAACACTGTCGCCCATAATGGCCATACATTATTAAAATAGAGATATTAATGAACAAAAATTGACAACCGTGCAACAATTCCGCCGAGCCGTTTACGAGAAAAGTGGCTTCATCCTGAGTGGGTACAAGAAGCGTTGCTAATTTTTTCCATGGAAACTATAACACTGTCGCCCATAATGGCCATACATTATTAAAATAGAGATATTAATGAACAAAAATTGACAACCGTGCAACAATTCCGCCGAGCCGTTTTCGAGAAAAGCGACTTCATCCTGAGTGGGCACAAAAAGCCTTGCTAATGTTTTCCATGGAAGCTATAACACTGTCGCCCATAATGGCCATACATTATTAAAATAGAGATATTAATGAACAAAAATTGACAACCGTGGTAATCGGATTAGGTTACAGCGATTTATATTTATTTGATGTATTTGTTAAAACCCTTTTATAATATGAATGCGTATATAATATTTTATTTGTAAAATAATAAGATAAAAACATTTTCGTGACGATAATTTTCAGTAAATTGTCATTCTTAAATAAGCATATATATATTTTTTTGTTATAAAATCGCTAAAAAATAAAATATTGAAAAAATGCAGCTCTTTTTAATGAAAAACATTCAAAATATTTATTTTTCTCGTTTTCTAACACTATATTAAACGGTAAATTGTAACTTCAAAATGGCACACAACTAAACAAGACATATTTAATCGTAATATTTGTTTAACAATCGATCGGTGGGCAACAGAATGGTAAGTAAAATATCATCATTTTAATTACTATGGTTTTATTAATTTTTGTTAAAAATAATTAATACTATATATATTTTCAGAGTTTAGTTATACCAATTTTTTTCGAAATAAGGGTGGAGGAAGGAAAAACAAAACGTAAAAAATTTAGGAGCAAAAAGTTTTTTAAAAACTATGCCAAGAAGCCGGAACGACAGCAAAACGACCAACAGGAGATGCCATCAGCAACTTTACCACCTCCTCCCCAACCGCTTCCGATGAAAGAATCATAACCATCAACATTTATCAAGATTTAAAATATTAACACATTCAGTGTTAAAAAATGAAATTAAATGTACTATGTACAATCAATTTTTTTAAATAAAAATTAATTTTTTTTAATGGGTTAACAAATTGAAAAAATTTTTAGAATTAAAAAAGATTTTAAGTCGCATAAATATTGATTGATGTGATTCATGGTCTCAGTTTTCATTTTACATGATACGCAAGGCGAATTCATAGGTATACGAATGGCGAAAATAAATACAACATTGCTATAGAAACATGTACATTTTGTTTTTGTACAAATAGTTTTCGCCTGTCAAAAACAAAGGAGATAATCTTACCAACCAACGTGTCTAGAATTTTTCATTAAACAGAGCTGTATTTTTTCAAATGTTAAAGGTTTTAGCGATTTTTAACACAAAAAAAAAGATATGCTTATTTAAGAATGACTATTTATTGCATAATTAGCGCAACGAAAATGTTTTTATTTATTTATTTATTTATTTATTTATCCATTAATATCCCTTAAAGTAAATTCATAGAATGTCTTCTGGAAATGTTTTTATTATATTATTTTATAAATAAAATATTACATTGATATTCAAAAATAAATTAATTATAACTTGCGCACTTTTTATCATATATTCAATTAGCAACGCTTTTTTGGCCCACTCAGGATGAAGCCCCTTTTCTCGAAAACGGCTCGGCGGAATTGTTGCACGGTTGTTAATTTTTGTTCATTAATATCTCTATTTTAATAATGTATGACCATTATGGGCGACAGTGTTATAGTTTCCATGGAAAACATTAGCAACGCTTTTTGTGCCCACTCAGGATAAAGCCACTTTTCTCGTAAACGGCTCGGCGGAATTGTTGCACGGTTGTCAATTTTTGTTCATTAATATCTCTATTTTAATAATGTATGGTCATTATGGGTGACAGTGTTATAGTTTCCATGGAAAACATCAGCAATCGTTTTTTGTGATCATGGAAAACGGTTTTTAATTCCCAAAATCGACGCTATTTCTTCGACGCTATCTTGGCGCACGTACACAGAAAGAAAAAACACATTCTACATTTAAGTATTTTTTTCTTATTTTTTGCTGAAATCGTTCTTAAAAAATTTAGGTACGATTAACAAGGAATTATTCTTATAACAGGCAGAAAACTGGATAATTCCCAAAATTTATCGTGTAATTGCTTAAAAGAAGAAGAAAATTCTTCCTATTCTCATTTTAAGAGTGAAAGTTTTAATTTAAGTATGGATATCTTATTTTAACTTCAAGGTTACATAAATAATAGATCATAATGAAATGAACTCTCTGCTCTCATGATTTATTCTCGTTGATGATTGATGTGCGGTCTTGTATTGCGAAAATTTCTTACAAATAAATCAGTCGTAATTAGAGTTGGGTTTATCAGCTCCTGAAAGTGAGGGCTCCTTTTAGCTCAGCTCACTAGAACGACCTAGTTCGTTTATTTAGCTCAAGTTCACTTACTGAGCTCAATTGTTTTTACTTCAATTGCTCAATCAGTGAGCAGAAAACAATTGAGCGAATCTAGTTGATTTGTTTAGCTCACACAATTTTTAGTGTCCTGAGATAAATTTATTAGAAAATATATGTGGACTTTTCTTTGACTTTATTTTTGTAAACCTTTAAAAGTAAAAATAATAATACAATAATATATTTTCTGATTACAAAAGGATGTTTTTCCTTAATTTGTACCAAAATAAGTTTTAAGGTTTCACTCAAGTATTTTATATTTGTTTTCATATAAATAATGATGAACTAAAAAAGGCGCTCAGTAACTGAGCACAAGAGCTCAGTAAAAAGAGCGCTCCATATAGTTAATTGATAGAGTTCTTCAATTAAACTAGGTCGTTCACGAACTACACAACTCTAGTCGTAATTCTGTCGTTGTGCTAAACTTTTACGTTGATTAGTTTGTCAAAAATTAAAATTTACGTTTTTTTCTGTTGTGTTGTGTATTTTTTTAATTATTCTTTATGACGGAACAAAACGAAGTTTTGACTGTAAATGACGATTGCTGTCTACTCCAGCTTTTAAAGGAATTTGAGTTAGAAGCAGTTTTTGATTATTTAAAAGGTAAGTACTCAAATAAATATAAATAGCAAGAAAATATATGTATGTTCGTTCTTATGTAAGAATATTTTTGTTAATGCATACATACGAAAAGAGAAAAAGTTTTAAACTATTTCTTAATCTAAGAATTGGAAATATTGTTCTTATAAACATACATATGTTTTAGATATATAACAGTTATAAACATATTTATATAAGCATTTCGTCAGCCGTACTACAAATTTAAAACAATAAACATACAAACACACACATTTAATGTATTTATTGTTGTACATGAGTAGCGTCACAAGTAACGGATAACAGCTTACAATACATGCAACAAGACGACTTAAAGGAAGCGATACCTCCTCTTGGGCTACGCATGGAATTTCGTGAAAAGCTTTTTAAGTGGAAAAAACAACAGGTAATAAATATATATACATAAATTAATTGTTGCTTATTAGATGAATGAATTGTATTTCGTTTCGTTTTTAAATATATATAGTTTGATATTGATGACGATAACTGGTTAATCGAAAAAGACAACTTTGAAGGAAAACAAATTTTAAACAAGGTAAAAGTTACGTCAAATTATAATTACAATTTTAATTCTAATTTAAATTATTCTTAAGAGTTTGATCAGCATATTAAAAGAGACGCAAGGCGGACGATCAATATTAAAATATAAGAATAAAAACTTAACTACAGATCATAGAACTTCTCTTATAAAAATAATAGTAGAAGAAGCTGTATCTAAAGATATTCAAATAAGAATTCAAGATTTTCATTTGTTGGTAAAAGAAATTGTGTGGGTATTTCCCGCAGAAAAAAAACGTCCAGGTGAATAATTTTGTTTTTAGTAATAATCCGTGAAGTTGGTTTTGCCACAAGTGACATTGTAGTTAAAAATATTACAGAATTTGATACTCCTCCTTTACACTTATATCCACTTAATAACGGAAAAACTTACACAAGATTTAAAAACTTATACTCTTGAGAAGTTTATGTACTACAAGTTTAATAATAATAAAAATGCATAAATGAATAATATACTGCATAAAATTTTATATGTAAAAATTATTTACTTTTATTTAAAAAAAATATTTTTTGTTAAATGAAAAATTATCATTTATCTTATTTATGTACATATTGTAAAAAATTTTCTTTGTAAATAAAATAACAGAATATAAAAGATAGTGTTCTTTTTTAATCACCCTTTGGATAAAAAATTTTACCTAAAATAAGGAAAATATTTCTTGAATCAAGCGCATTTCAGGATCTATTCATTCTCTGTCGTTTCATTATTAAGAACTTATTCGAGACTAAATAAGCTATAATTTCTTACAATAAGCGCATTTTGGGTTCGATTTAACCTCAGTATTTCTTAAATCAATCTCATTTTGGATTACACCAAACGCTATTATCAGCTCAAATCATGGCAAGAATTCTCGAAAGAAGCGCAATAACCTTATTGTGCGCTCACTTCAAGCCCGGATTTATACTCAATTTAAGCTAAGAATTCTGAAAACAACACTATTTTGGCTTAAAATCGAGCTCGTTAAGACTTAATATTATCTAAAAATAAGAATTCAACGGTTGATGAATTCGTTCCAGATTTAAGCCTTTCGTACTTGATTTAAGAAAATCCTTACTTACCGTACTTTTGACACCGCTGTAGATTGTTTTAAGTACGGATTACTCAAATTTTTTTTTGAGTGTATTACTATTTAATACTACAGAAACCATTAGTTAATTAGTTGCACTAATTTTTCAATTTTCACTAACACTAAGTGATAGTGCAAAATTATTGCAATAATTTTGTTGACTAGTGATGATTTTTGTAGTAAAATTTAATTATTTGATTTCAAAAAAAGCAATCAGCAATATATTGCAACTTATTTTTCTTCACTAGCTCACTTTGGGTTAGTATTATCCTTGTGCACTAATTTAAAGCTGAAGACTAATATGCTATTCCTGTATTACAGGCGATCAACTCGTCTAAAAATTTTTTTGAAAAGCACTTAGTTTTTTGAGTTATTTCCATATAAATTTATCACACGAGTTGATCGCCTGTAATACAGAAACAGCACGTAATACTTCATTAGAAATAACAATATTTATTTTAATGTTTAGTTTAAGAAAAGTTTTGTTATTTAAAAAAATTGGGATGCATTAAAAATTTAAAAACACTTTACAAAATTTAAGTACTAACTGCCATTTTTTTATTATTGAATATAAAAAAATAAACAAATATTTAATTTCTTGACAGTTATATTTTTTGTTTTGCTTAATAATTTACATTTTTTATTTTACCGTATGTATTCGCTTTCTTTTTCACTTTCTTTCGCCTATAATTCTTATAGTACATATTATGCACATAAGTATCTATATTAAATTTTTTTTTTAATTTTTTTTTATACATAAATATAAATATATATGTATAAGTACAAATTTATCACTAACTAAGTAAGTGAAGAACTTTTGGACTAAATCTGCGTTTAGTGATAGTGAAACAATTTGCAGTACCACTTTTTTTAGTGTAAGTGAAGATTTGTAGATTATCACTAAGCTGCAAAAAATATATTGCAAATATTTTTTTGTAATATTTATTAGTAGTGTAATGCTTATTTCAATCAAAATTTAGTGCGCTACCCACAACTACTCCAGAAACTAAACACACGAAAGTTTTTTGCATATATCTTCCTGCTTGTAATATGATTTTGAATCGTCTTAGTAACTCACGTTCTAGACCTGTGATAGATGCTGCAGTCTTTGGATCGGAAAAAATCTTCTTGCAGCATTTTCATCATTTGAATTTTCTTCTCTTTATTTAGGTTGGCGGATTATAAGGCCTAGCTGGGGATATCTTTTTTGAATCTGTTCTTTTTTCTTTCGTTTTTCTGCAAAAAACAGGTACTAAGAATAATCAGGTACAGATCATCCCACATCCCATGCGCACATAATTTGTGTACAAAATTGTGTTACAATTAAGCAAGGAATTAGCTTGCATTTCCTAACCTATGTAATATTAAAACTTACATTCGAAAGAATGCCATAATAAACATGTGCATTCACGTATTTTATATAATTTTTTTTATTATTCTGTATTTGTATTCCATTATGATCTTATTATTTGAAGATATATTTGCCATTACCAACTCAAGTGGGAAACCAAAATTTCATTGAATATTTAGATTTTGCAAATGTGATAGGTACAATAAAGTGCATTTGTGTATTACTAGATTCCATCGCAAAAGTTATAAACGCCATCAAGGAGATTTGAAAAGAAATTGGCTTCAACTCTGTATTAAAAAGTAAAATAATTCAAAAATAACTCCGTAGAAAAAAGATTTTGAAAAATTTCGCAAGTATTCACAATTTTTGTGCAAAATACCTGACCTTTGCACAGGAAAATTGCTCGGGTGCACAAGGTCGCAACCTGGCACACATATAATGGAATATATGTAGGTGTGTAGGGAAGATTTTGGGCTATAAAACAGAGAAATATATTTTTAACGTGATTTGATGGGAGGGAGTTATGCTCTATTAAGCACGAGATATTTGAAGAATTTTGACCTTTTTAAAAAAAAAAAAGTTATTAACTTCTAAAAAACATAACGACCTTATTTTGCTAGCACTGTTAACTAAAAAACTCCACAAATAAGCTCCATAATTAAAATTTATTTTGATTTGATATCTGTTAAAGCAGAAAATGTATAGTAATTGGAAAATTATAATTTACTAAAAAAATTTCATTTTAACAAAATATTCGGAAAGTCTACTTTGGATCACTCTATTCAGTGTGTTATAGTTGGAATTTCCTAAGTTTCTAAAGCTCCAAACTTTTGCCTCTCGAGGCTTACTGGTATTCCATTTGAAATAATTAAGAAAACACTAAGATCGGTAACCAAAAAAAAATTATTTCTGGTCGGCTTTTCAAAATATGTGCCACTGTGCGTCGGTCGAATATAATAAGTCGATAACCATTTCTCTTGTTTTGGTTTTCTGTTAGATCACTAGCTTGTTGGTTTCAATATATCTTGATTTATTTCTATAGAGTGTGTTTTCAAACCCGATAGAATTTTGATTAAAAAAAAAACACTAAAAATTAAAATTTGATGAACACTTTTTTCTTATTTTTTTAAGTAAACTCAAGTCATTATGAACAGGCTCACGCTTGAACAACGCTATAAAATCTTTTAAGTTTACTTTGAAAATCAGTCAATTTCGGCAATGTGATTTGAATGATCCGTCTGAGCAAGCCATCTGTCAAACTGTATATAGATTTCGTACCACATACCCTCTAGACGATGCAATAACACTAACACGTCGAAGGAATGTGCATACTAAAAAGAATATCACTGCTGTAAACGAAAGTGTAGAAGAAGATCCAAAATTATCGATTCATTTAAACGTCCACTATGTGGAAAGTTTTGCGCCAAGAACATGGCCCACACCCGTATAAGATCCAGGTCGTGCGTCGTTCTTTCGCTGATTTGGCTCCTGAGCAGTTAGTAAATGACCTGTTGTTTTATCGCCAAATTGTGTTCAGCGATGAGACTCATTTCTGGCTGAACGGGTTTGTGAATAAGCAGAATTGCCGCATATGGAGTCAGACCAATCTACAAACTTATTCCTCCAAAAATGAGGCCGGATCTCACGTTAGGATCAATGGAGATCCTTACTGCACCATGATTAGTGATCTTTCGTTTGAAAATATGGATCACATTGATACGAACGAAACGAAACAAGATGGTGGTACGTGCCAGACGGCGACCGCAATCATCGAGTTATTGAAATCAAAATTTGGCGATAAGTTGATTTCGAAAAATGAACCCGTCAATTTGCCCCAAGGTAGTATGATTTGACACCTCTTGATTATTTCCTGTGGGGTCACGTGAAGATACTGGTTTATGCTAATAAACCAGCAGCATTTGACGCTTTTGAGGCCAACATTGTTCGTGTTATTCGTGGCACACTTCCAGCAGTACTTGCAAAAGTGACCCAAAATTGTACGTTCAGAATGTGCTTCGGCATGAGCAGCCGCGGTGGCTGTATGCCCGAAATCATTTTTAAATATTAATGCCAGGTTCGTTTGTATTATTTTTTTAACGGGTTTTTTTAATTTCCAGCTAATTTTATTTAAATTTGTTTAATTTGACTGTTAAGTAGGGTTGTTAAATTTCTTGTTGTAAATAAAAGACAAGTTTAAGATATTGACAGCTTAAAGTTAACAATATCACAGCAAAACACTTTTAAATTTAAAAGCGAACTTTGACTTCAAAACAATGTGCATTCATACTTACTGAAAAACTGAATATATCGCAAAAACAAGATTTTAATCAAAGACACGCAACAACATAACATTTATGACATGTTTTATTCCAAGCTTTACTTGAGGTAAAAAGCATAAATCAAAATTAAAATTATGAAGAAACGCAAAAGTTACTTCAAAAGTTACTTCAGAAAAGTTGTATGGCCATCTATTTGTGCTTCAGTTAACGGAACAAAGTGTCCGATTAATATTAAGACCACACTCAATCAAATCGACGTAAATTGCACTTCCTAGTTTTGACATGCAAGCTTTGTATTGTCTCTTGTATTCTGGCTCTCAAATGTAAAATGCAGTTATGTATTTACAGAAGCTTGAAATGCATCCAAACCCGCTGGCCCGCAACGTATTAAATGATCGTGGTTACATTCGACTAAGAAGGAGGGACATTGCTTCACTCGTCCGAACATCAGAGGGATGACCCGATAGTACCAACCGTAAAACATACAATTTTTTTTCTAGCACTGGCTGAACTTAAGAAGTATATTAATTTTTATTTTAGAATTAAGATATGAATAATTACTGTCAGTTCAAATATATTGAAGATACAATAAATAACATTAAAGCCCAAAAAAGAAAAACTTTTATTTCCTAAAAAAAGTTGGGTATCTTCTCCTTATTTGAAGGGAATGCTTAAGGGTTGGTCCCTTTGTAAAGGCAATATATAGGGGGTGTTCTCATATAACACACGCATTTTTACGTGTCTGCTAAAGCATAATATACTGACATTCTTAATTTTCATCTAAAATTTTTTAGAAAACTTAAATGAAAAATAACGTTAAAATAAAAGAGTGTTTCTATAGAGAGTGGGTTATTATAGCCCCTATAGTAAAATGTAATAAAAATGTACAACTAAAATTTAAAAAGGGCTCCATACAGTGCTTGATTGTACCGTAATTGTACTTCTCTGTGAACTGTAAATGGCAGCACGTTAAAATTAATATAAATTGTGTACTACTAATGCCGCATTAGCTTTTGCTAGAAACGTGATATTATAGGTGATTTAATTTTTTCCTGATAACTTAATAGAATCAAACTTTCTTTATTCTCAAAATTATTTTTATATCCATATAATAATAGCGGGCTCAAGTTTGTCTTAAAAATAGTTTTCTCTTTTAAATCCTAATTCCTAATATATTCTGTTAAACAACAGGCAGATCCTCGCTGTTGCTTAGCATATTTACACAAACAACACTTGTAAAAGTAAGAAAATCAGAAGGTGCTAAATATTGCAATGGAATATCAAATTGTGTGAGCAATTATTTGGGGCAACTTGACGTTTTAGGGTAACTATTTCTTAACAAAATATAAAAATATTTACCGCAAGTTATTGAAAACCAATAATACCTGAGTTTTAACCGACTATAAAAAAAGAAGAAGGTTATCAATTCATCTGACTTTTTCTAATGTTTGAGCCTCCATGTCCCTATTTAACATACATGTGTTTTACGTGTATTATGAAACTCCAAGGGCGCCAATATTAAAATTTAAAAAAATTGCGTATTACAAAAAATCCCAATAGCTCAAAGTAATACAAATTTAGATCATAAGATTAAAGGGTATAACCATAGGTGATGTAAATTGGCCTATATGAGCCTATTTTTTAACCAGTGTATACAAGTGCTTGAATTGAACAGAATGTCGAGTACTATGATCGGTATAATAACAAGTATAATTATTTAAAATATTAAATTAAAGGGTGTCCAAATAGTTTTTTTTATGTATTGTATATGATCATACTATTGAACAGTGATAGACAAGCGATTTAAGTTTACTAAGAACCCGTATTGCTTAGTCCACTATAACAACAAGAATAAAGTTCAGATTTGGAAATAAAAGGGTTTTCGAATAGTTCATGTAATTTGATGTACATTTACAAAAAACCCGTATTGCTATATCTTCTATAACAAGTATAAAATTTAAGTTTAGAAATTAAAGACGGTTCTCATAATTGAAGTTATGTGATCTATATGGCTCTATCTTTAAAGCGTTATACACAAACGCTTAAAAATTTAACAGAATGGTCGCTATTATACCATAATATTTAAAACTAGAAAATAACGGGTGTTACGATTGTTCATCTAATCATATGTTTATGGCAAGACTTTTAAACCGTTACCCACAGTCGGTTGCAATTAACAAAGAATCTGTAATGCCAAGTCTGCTTGGCATAAAACTTGAATTTGGAAATTGAACGATGTCCCAATAGTTGATGTAATATATTGTATATGGCCAAGCTCTTGAACTGTTACAGATACACAAACAGCTGAAATTAGAAACCTTGTATGCTCCTAAGGTTGGCCAAACCGTTGAACAGTTGTAAACAGAAGATTGAAAAAGAACAACGTTATGAAGATTCATGTTAAAGTTATGCATTCTTTTAAAAATTATGCATGAGCAGTAAGGATAGTTGCATACTGCATTAATATGCGTTCTTTTGTGGAGACCTTTTATAATTAAGATTTCTTGGTTTTATATTTATTACAAAAAAAAAATATAATTCATGTTTAACGTAGTTGCTGCTAATGAAGTCTGACGACTGCTTGCCTGCCAGCTTTTTAATGTTTTGGTAGACAATCCTGTGTCAGGAATTTTAATTTATATCTTAAAAATATTAAAAAACGAAAAATATACAAGACTTAACTTTCATAGTTCATTTGCAGATTTTATAAAATTATGTTCGCCAAAGCAAAAGAATATTAACAAATGGACATATTAAACAAAAAAAAAAAAAAAAAAAACTATTCCGTTGCAGCAGCTACTAATCAGAACGTTTAAGACAATAGTTATTGTTGCAGTGTTTTTTATTTTATTTATTTTATAAATTTAAAATAAGAAAAATCTTTTTAGTAAAAAAATTACTTCGCTATATAACAAAGCGAAGCTTTTACATAACCAACAAGGGACCAAAAATAACAAATATTTTATTAAGTTTCAACTAAAAAAATTAATCCTTTTGTTATTTGATTTTTAACACTTACAGCCGAAGCAGAACTTCTAAAATCTGGGCACACAAAAGCAATAAGGAAATATCAATGGTGTTCGACGTAAGCATATAAACTGGCAGACATAAAAGAATAACGATTTCATATTAGCCAAAACTATAGCGGTTAAGAAGAATTAAGAAGACCGATCAAAAATAAGGTATCATCAGAAAGTCCAATTTTTAGCCTGTGAAAAAGCTTTAGTTCGAAAGATAAATATGTTTAAAACCAAGAAACCCAATTTACGTACAGACTGCCGACAACATATTAAAAAAATTTTTTAATCTCACATTAAAAAATTTTTAACATTAAATGTTTGTAGTTTATTTAAGAGGTTTTGAGTTAAATTAAAAATAAGTGAAAATATGGTTACTTTTAGAAGAAAAATATCTTTTTTACTTTTTATGCCTGCTGTTAAAAAAACAAAAGACAATAAAATACTGTTTACCGGTGTAGTCAAAATTAACAGTTAATTATTACACTGTCGCCGAAAAATACTTCTTACAATAGATTAAAGAAAAAAATTTTACGAACATAAGTTTTAAAAAATATGTCTGCTTGCAAAAAAAATATGTATGTACTTTAAGATAATAATTAAAAAGAATTAAAAAAAAAACATCAAATATATTGAAATTTTTCTACGTAGTACAGAATTTCATCAAGTTTTCTTGTAAATGAATACGAAGAGGATTTTAAGACAATAATGATTTAGGATTCGACCCAAAAAAGCCAAAAACTTTAGGAAAAGTTTTTTTTTTAAGAAATCAATAGAAAAAAGTATTTGTGTATAGTTTTGAGTAATTTCTTTAAACATTTAAAACAAACAAAATTCAGTAGTTTTTAATATTTTTGTAGTTTATTTGTTGTAGCTTGGATTACATGAGAAAACAATTGTTTTTACCATTTTGGTAGACTCTTTTTAGGGGGTAAAAATGAATAAAAAAGTAGTTTAGTTTACTCTTTTCCTAGGTTTAAATATATTAGTTAAAATATACAAAAACAGTTGTTACTAATGTTTTATTAGTTAAATTATATTTTGTTAGTTAAATTACATAAAAAAACAGTACTTTTTTGTGCGTTGGAATAAAAGAAAATTATTTGTTTTTACTTATTTTGTTAGTTATAAAATCAAAAAAAATATAGAAAATTAGGTTTTTTTTAATGAAAAAGCAGTTGTAAAAATTAATTTTTCATTTAAATTTTCTTATATAATGTTTTGAGTGTATGATTGTTACGGTTATTGTTGCTCTGCCGACTTAAAAAAGGTTACCGTTTAATTTGGGTTTCTATAAAAAAAATGAAAAAAAAAAAACTGTAACAGTGGTGTACTTAAACCAATATAAGCAACAATAACAAAAACTCACACATCTAAAACATTTTCGTTAATACTTTATAACAGATCGATTTTAGTTTTATATTTGATATAAGTTTCGTACGTATGTGCTACATAAAAAATAATTTATTTAATTATATTACAAATTAAACGAATAAAAAATCAAATCTAATTTTTAAGGTGTGTTTGTTTATTTTGTTATGCCAAAGTGGCTTTACTGAACTTTAGAATGTACAGTTGCATAAAAATCATTAAATAAAGTCGGATTGTCTAAAAATTATATTTTAGTAATTTTTGTAAAATATAATAAATATTAGTACCTTGCGACGCAATAATAAATTGATATAAAGGAAAATATTGTTTTGTCGGTACCTAATTCTACGTTTTTATTTAACAAAGATATATTGTAGTTTCATTAAGAAAACCTTTTCTCTTCTACACTGAATCTAAAACTAGTTTCGCTTATAAAACCTTTTGTGAGTTCAAGGCCGAACTTGATTTGGCAAAGCAGGACGGTAGCATATATAAAGCTTAGTAATCAAAAACGAGAAAATCCTGGAGAACCGCTGAAGGAAGAAAATGTAGATAGGTCTTAATAATTTAAATTGGTAATTAAAGCCAAGAATTTTTTTAATTTTTATTTTAGTCTAACCAAGAAGAATTTCAGTGCTTATAGGAGGTAGATGAGAGGAGCTCCCCGACAAAATTGTATAGGTATATATAATTTTGGTAACTTAAGCTGGATGATGGCGTAACTGATAGACTTCTGAAACTGAAAATATTGTCCGGCTAAAATGCAAAAGGTCGTGTGTAAATGTTTAGCATTTGATAGCCTTAGGCTTAGACTCACGCTTAGATTTATGTATTAATGTGAGTCGTAGTGGGGAAATTTAGACAAATGGTAAATATAACAAGAAGTTTAGTGTAACTACAGTAGAGCGAAAAGGCTGGGAACAGCACGACAGTTATTAGGAGCAAGGAAGTAACATATTACTTTCGGAGGGGTCGAAAAGAGATGACCAAAATCTAGTTCAGTATGATCAAAATAATATTTTCTTAGCAATATTAATATTTTTTAACATTCAAATGACATTCTAATATAGTTTTCTGACTTATTAGGTGTTATTGACAAAGCTGTATGTGCAGAAATGGGACAATATTCAATTTTACAATTAGTTAAACACATAAAAAATTGGTCAAACCTGTTTTGAAGAGTGTACATACTTAACGTTTCTTATAGGAAAAAATAAGTAAACGGATGCCATTTAGGCGTTTTGCTGCAAATATTTTTATTAACAAACAAATAACTTATATCTGTGACATTAGCAAATGATGTGCAAAATCTGTTAACGAAAATTTTGCACATCTCTAAAATTCTATAAAACGTATAGAAAATAGAGGCTTTACCGAATTTTAGAAACCCTTCATCTATATTCGAATATACATAAAAATTTGTATATGCCCTAAAATAGCAATATTGATGACGCATAATATTATTTATAAATACTTAATTTTAGTTCAATGTACTTTAGTTTTTATACATGAATAGTAAAAAACAGTGATAGCAATCTGTAACGATTTTGTCTAAGCCTTACAAAATAAATAAATAAGAAACCCGGGAAAATCACTCTCAAATACTCTTCGCTTTTGAAACGTTTTTTCACAATACAAACGACGTGTTCCATTTTTTTTTTTTGCAAATCCTAAAATTTGAGGCCTTAGCTGTCGAGCTCAGATCTAAGAATCACGTGAAAAAACCGGATAAATTTTTGATGACCTTTGTGAAAGAGCTCCATTAGCGCGTGAATAATTTATTGATATGTGTATTATAGCCCAGCCTAATAAACTTAAGTCAGGGGCATACAATTTTGATATTAGGAAGAGAAGCGCTCTGTAGAAGCGCTGTGTAGGTGTGGTGAAGAGTACAAAAGGCAATCAATGAGCTGAAATAAGGAAATTCGAATTTAAATTTCTCAAAAGTTGCTTAAGTTTCAATACATCGAATCCAAGTAAAACAGTGTCAAATATTTAGACACACTTTAATCAATCAGCAACGCATTCAGTAGTACAAAACAAATAATAAGTAATACAAAACAAACAAATGAAGTGACTAGACAAATTTAATTGAAGTACGAATATGATAGAGGTGTGTAAAATTTACAGTATATTTATTTGATTTCTTAAAAATATGAAAAATTTTCATGTTTTGGCAGGAGCATTTATTTTGCAACGATTAAAATCACACCCTGGTATGAAAACATAAATAGCACTGCAATTGCTCATTATTGTTTTTTATATCACCTCAGTAATTTAAAAATGCTTAAGAGTTCGGATAATTTGTTTTTAAATTTGTTTTTTTTTTTACCATTTATGTATTTTTTAATAGTTTTGCCTGTTATTATATTAAATTGAAAGTTACTCATTCATAATTATGTAGTATTTGTATCAGAATTCATACTTAATATTTTAAACAAAATTCTAAACTTTGTTAGCAATTAATTTGCAGAAAAAATTTTCCATGTACAGATCTAGATATCTTAAATGTGGTCCTCCTCACAACGAAAACTCTAATTTTAAAAAATTTTTAACTTATGAATAAATTTTGTTTCTAAATAATTTTTTTTATATTTTCCAAGCCAGGGGTTAAAGCAGTGATCTTTAAGAATCAATTACAATTTACTTTTTCGGCTTTGGTTCAATTTTTAATTTAACTTTTATTAAAAAAAATTATTTTTTAAATGTACGTGAACGTAGTATAATTGATTAAATATAAAAATTTGCATTTCGTGACTATACCGAAGGTATAGTACAAAATTGCAACAAATGTACAAGACGTGTTGTAGAGAAGACAACAAAGAAATGCTTAGAGTTGTGTGTAAATTTCGTCCAACCAAGTTAATATTGATTAGTTGGTTAAATGGATGATAT